>OX387648.1:22400000-24800000 GCA_947568875.1 Fissipunctia ypsillon
GAAGCGGTTTCATTTTGACAGTTCAACAACATTCATTGCGTTATTTGCGTAGTTGAGCAGACAAATTTTTCGAACATATGAAGCAATGGATTAGCAATTTGCCTCAAAATCATTCAGATTGTGGTTGATAGTGTGTTACGAAATTAAGGTGCTGATTTGTTCTCCGTGGGCCTTCTGAATTTTGTTACTCTGTGTTTGATGTTTTGTATCAGTATACGAATAGTTATTGACACATCGTGAGGAGGTTTAGAATTTCACTTGTTTCAATGTCAGAGCATCCAGTTGTTTTATTGTGCTCGATCATTCTTTGATTACAAACAATCAGTGAATGTGGTGGGTATGTTTGCATATATGTATGTCTACGCATTTAGAAGACGGCAAGCGCAGATTACATCCGCAAACATAGGGTGCGTGGGTCATTAAATTAATAAAATATTTTTCAATAAAAACAAAAGATATACAGGGTGTAAGGGACAGCCCTCCGCAAACTAACAGGGTGCATTCAGCTACTTATTTTGAATCATATTCCACCGGAAAATTTTTCAGGAAAATCAATTTTTTGGACGTTTTTCCAGTTACTATTCCTTTATTTCAATGTAAAATTAATTTCTCTGTACGCAGCACTTCATTTATGTAAATAAAACAGCTAAAATAAAAAAAAAAATCAGCAATGGATGTTGAAATACTCGACGACCGAAGGCTCGCTGGGCTGCCGTTCGTTCGCTACGCGCGTTTTGCCACGGTAACGATACATTGCGTGTGAGGTAATAAAACAAATCCAGTGTACTGGATTCTCATAACGTTCCTGAAATAATTTCATATACCGGTCATCTTAGTGTGATACACTGAATTCACCCAATCAGTTTGCAGCGAGCTGTCTTTAAACCCTGTATTTGCATTCTTATCTGCATTATTTCCAATGTCAAGTTCATGTTGCTGTTTTACCTATATGTGAAAGTGAAATAGTACAGCCAAATTTCACCACAAATGTAATTAAAATTAAAATGATTACTAGCAAAATAAAAGAATTTTAGATCAAAGTTGGTCAGAGGTGGCGCAAGAAAAGAGTTCCTGAAAAGATTAGGGGGACGGCATTGACCAGTAGTGGGAAATGGGTAGTAGTAGGATAAATAAATAATTTAAAAAAAAAAACAAAGTGAACGATTGAAATGTAACTTATGAATATACATTCATACCTGTATTAGTACGTGAGGTGTGATAGCATACCTCGGTCTGCAGCGAATGCAAAACACTGCAATTGGCAGTACGCATCGCGTGACAAAGCAAAGGAAACGCGCAAGGTCTGGGGACGCACCGAATTGTGACTGCTGCCCGTACTACGAAAGGGAAACTCTTGCGCTTTTCACGTGTGTTGATGATAAAATGTGTTGTTTTACAAATGACTTCTTGATACAAGTGTGAGTGGAGTGTTTTTGTGAAGTGTTTTTTCTGTTTATAGAGTAAAGTTACTTATTTATATCAGTCACTTTTTGAAAAAAATCCAAAATATACGTATATTTAGGAACTTGTTTTGAGAAGTCACACTTCAGATGAAAGCAAAACGAACGCGTGATGTTAAATAATAGCATTCGATAGATAGATAGAATACTCTTCATTATGTACACCATAAATATTAATTGTACATACATATGTATATATAAAAAATAAATAAAATGAAACGAACGCGTGATGTAAAATAATAGATTATAAGTTAAATAAGATTTTTTTAAACTTTTATTTTTGAAAAGTCAGTTGTGTTATGAGAAACATAACCGTAGTACGATCAATGCGTGCGTCGGCGCACCAAAGTGTATTGACACCGATTGTGTGACTGAGTTGTTAGAATGACTCATAAGTGTGTCAATCAGACTATCATTGAACATGTGCGCAAAATTATCACTATTTATTAGTTACGGAAACTATTCATACTTCGTAGTAATTGTGATGGAAATGGCATCTGTTTTCCGTGTTTACATTTGAAATATACATTGATAATTTTATTACTATTGTACTCTGCTGTTTTAATATAGTCCTAACCCTGGGTCCATATTGGCTCATCTAAAGTTCTTTACCCGAAATTGTTCTTCCTAATGATTTGTAATCCGAATGATCACTCTTCCTAAAATTTTTCATCCTAAAGTTTTCATTCATACTATTTGTAGTGCTACCGGCGATGTTCATAACAGTCATGTTTCCGAAATTTAGGTGAACTTTGGCGCACCCCCTAACCCTATTTATCTGGGCTTGAGACAAAGTGTAAACAAAGAAAACAATGTTTTTCAAACTTTTATTTCACTGTTTTTTATTTCTATTTAATTTAATGTAGACTATGCATTTAGTTTCTGTACTTAGTTTATCTTACATAGTTCACATGTACAAATAATTGCACAAGTTTTGTTAGAAGGTACTTAACTATGAGGATAATAAAACCAAAGATATCTCTTACTTCATTATTTATTCGGAGAATTCAGAGGATTCTGAAGAACTGTCACCAACATGAATAACGAAACTACATTATCAATTATGCCATCAATTTTAGCGTATTTTGCTCTTCTTTTATCACATGGTCAATGCACTTTTGCATACACTTTTTTCTTTGATCGCTTAATTTCTTCGGCGAAGAAAAAGTGCAAGCGTTGCTTGGTCCAGGTTCACTCATGTTTTTAAGCACGAAAACGTCAATATATAAAAAACAAAACAATCAACAAATAACTTTAAACTTAACAAAACAAGAAACTGAAAACAACAAAAGTAACAACGGAATAACAAGAATTCAACGAAAATATCTGGAAAGTGCTGCTTCTCGTATCAACAAGTTGATCGACAGTAAAGATGGCGGATATAACCCGACCGATGACAAAATGTCACATTTTAATGTAAAAATGTTCGCAGTACCTGTGGTCTATAATTTAGTAGTATTAAAATGCGTTCGAAGTTTGGGAATCAAGTCTTTTTGGGTGTTTTTACATATAAACGATTTAATAAATAATTAGTTAAAATTAAGAAAATAATTTAAGGCATTTATGATATTCGAGTTCAAATAATTCTGAAAGGATTACATAAGTTCTACAGACATCGATTAAAATATCATTTACAGTGTTTTCAGCGTATTACTTCCGTAGTTATTTTTATAAAATATATTCACTTCATCAATCGTGACATTAAAAGTACCCTTTTTATGGTTTGTTTACCTTTTATCTCACGGCTCCCTGAATACGGTATAGTTATTTATTAAGTGCATACTATACACATACATAAACCAACCATGTAGTTTCTGCCTTCTTCCCATCGGGATAGGCAGAAAATACAGAACAATACCTGCTATGATCCTTACGTGCATACTTAAGGACCAACATAATAAAAATTACACGAAAAAAAACAACCGACTTCCAAAAAAACTACAAAGTGAAAATTCTATTTAGTAAAGTATTTAAAGTATTTCAGTATTTTGCCACCGACTTCCGAAATGAAAGTTATTTTTCACTTTGTACCTAGTGTTTTTTTTTTTTGGAAGTCGATTGTTTTTTTTTTTTGTATTTTTTTTTATTTTTCAATTTTTATTAGGTCACTTTGTAATTTATCTAAGTTACATAAGCCTAATGTCAACTGCTTATCATTTTTTACGAAATATTGCTTTTCCCGATGCAGGGATGTTAATTGTTGAGGAGTTCTCCTGGTAAGAACCAAGAGAACTGGAGCCGATGGTGAGGTCACTATCAGCTTCACTCTACTATATGCATTGAGACGAGTATAAATTGCTTAGCAACCATATTAAAGTAATCGAATCGCAACCCGTGAAATACTTATTATTCAGTAGTTCCGGTGGCCATCTCTGGTCTTCACCATCAATTCCACTTCACCACATGGTGCTTTCCGAGAGCAAATGCACGAGTTACTATAAAAAATACCCAAATCGCTATAGGTGTTTCTACATACTTGAAGAGTTCCCTCGATTTCTCCAGGATCTCATCATCAGATTCTGACTTGGTGACAATGGCTACCTCGAGAGTATACCTTCTCAAACAAAAAAATAATTTTCAAAATTGGCCCACAATTGACGGAGAAATCGGTGAACATACATTTAAAAAAAAACATTCATACAGCCGAACATAGAACCTCCTCCTTTTTGGAAGCCGGTTAAAAAGTAGTTGTAACGAGTTTATGATCTCAAATATAAAACTCGTACAGTTGGACAACGTTCAAAGGTTCCATCGTGAATCGTCGGAAAAACCGAAATATAGCGAATAAAATGTGACTATCGACCAATAGAAATTGATTTATATTCCCACCTAAATTATCATAGTTTGACGCACTAATTCCGTCACTCCCTTATTGGACCAGTCGCATTTAATTCGGCAAAGTTCGGTTTTTCCGAAAATAAACGATGGATCCTATGAACGTTGTCAAACTTTAACCCTCACCGGTTGTCAGTTGTCAGGTACTTATGTTCATCAATAGACATTGCAGACACACAGTAGGTATGTTACATAATTATTATTCATTTAAAATCGACCCAAAAATAAACAATTTCATTGAACACCTGATAGTAGATACTAGGGCTTTTTCTATCGATCCCGATAAACCAACTGATTGATCGATACAATTACAACTATCGTTACTTAATCGATGATAAAACATATCGACGTTAATTACATCGTTAAATAAGACTCATAAATGAAAAGGCGAAAGTTAATTAACAGTAAAAACTTATATATAGACGTTTCAATCTCAGTACAGTTCACTTTCCAAAGTTTTCTTATCTTTTACAGTCGATGGCTTCAACACAGAACCTTTTTACCCGACTACGGCGAAGCCAAAAGGAAGGGTAATGAATGATTTTGGCAGTCTATGTATGTATGTTTGTATGTTCCACCGTAGCGCCTAAATCTTCGTACTATGCGTAACCGATTTTAATGAATGAGGTGTCAATAGATTCGTTATAATGGCCCGGGTAACATAGGCTATATAAATTTTATCAAAATTGTATATGACGGAATTTAAACCCAAGATTATAACCTCGAAAAAATTAAACTGAGCTAATCACCACGCGTATGGTATCAAGAGAAAGGTCTAGGCGATTACATTACAAATATGAATATAATATCATAACTTCGTAAGTGTAATTATGCCCAAACGGGAAACGGAAAACTATTACTTAAATAAAAAATAAAGTTAAAAAAACTATAACCCGACAACGTAAACAAGGGGTCTAAAAAAGACGATACAAGAAAATAACTCAAATAGAAATCCAGAAATGCATAGGTACAAAAAAGGTCAAGGACGAGCCGTGGTCGCACCCACTGTAAACTATACATACCATGTCTGTTTAATGGAGGTGTTCCTGGCACCCACATAATCATAGTAGGTATACAGTAAGTGCGACCACGGCTCTCCCTTGACCATTTTTGTACCTATGCATTTCTGGATTTCTATTTGAATTATTTTCTTGTTTCGTCCTTTATAGACTCCTTTTTTTACGTAGTCCGGTTATAGTTATTTAACTTTTTTTATATCAGCTTCAATATTTCACACAGACGAAGTATCCATCTTATTTTAAGGATATATTTTACTATACATCACAGAGTTAATTAAAAGACCATGTAAGCAAGATGCAAAAATATAGTATGGGTTCCGTAATACTTTGAAGTAAAGCGTCTACATGGTCACCAACCGCGTTCCGACAGAGGTGACCTTGGTGGTTTACAATCGTGTAGATGGTAGTTTACGACCATACATTGAAACAGCTCTGCCGGTCGCCTACCAAAGTCACGGACGTCGGGGACGTGGTAGGTGACCGTGTAGTAGGCGCTTAACATTTTAGTTCAAACTATTAATTTGTTAGTGCCTTTATCCTTACGCCTACAAGGACCAGAGTATTTTGAAGCTTCTGTGCCGAAGGACCAAACTTAGCTACTCCAATGGCTATGAAAAACAAATTAGACCCACTTTTTACTAATAAAAAGCAAGCAGATCTTCTAAACGAAAGCAACAGCCACATAAATTTACTTTGAAGTTTCTCAAACTCGTTACTAGTGGCTTGTAGCTTCCGCATGTAAACAAACATCAACTACATTATCGATTTTGCAAATTATCATCAATCAAACTTTAACGACATTTCTAGACACCTTCTAACACGTTACAATTACTTAGTACACTGTCGCTATTAATGAGAAAAGCTATTAATAACTTTATTATCGCTGTTACTTTGCAATCGTTTTCTTGCATTTTTTTTTTACATTTGTTAATTTTACAGCTGTAGGTTCGGGTTTATTCCTCGAGATCCATAACCAGCATATTATGTAGCAACTGGAGGAACTCAGGCCTCTTCTCTGTGACTCTGTGAAAGGCAAGCGGTAGAGTAATATAGCTGTGGTCATTGAAGCACGTTAGTGCAGTAGAGATATGAGCTTCAAAACACTATTATCGGAATTTATCAATTATTTAGATTGTTCCAATTAGCAAAGAAAGCACCGAGATGAATCAACTAGTACATTACTGGGTTTGCTGTTTATTAATCACCACTATTCCCTCGACTTTTGTACTTTTGAATTTTTATACTGTCACCAATACCACCGTAATTGAGGCAATATGTACTCGTAAGTGGTCCTTTTATTCTTTTTTTTTAAATTTAAGATAGGTTTGCTCTTGACTCTAGTCTAGGTCAGAGATGACAAGACAAAGTCGACGATGGAGCGAGCTTACCCAGAAGAAGCCTGTTAACTCTCACTTTGAAGAGATCGGGGTTGTATATACATTAATAATTTAATGTTAATACATTCTTTAGGAATGTCAATCAATCTGCCTAGCCTTTTCCCAACTATGTTGGGGTCGGCTTCCAATCTAACCGGATGCAGCTGAATACCAGTATTTTACATGGAGCGACTGCCTATCTGACCTTCACAACCCAGTAGTCAGACTTTCGGGCTTCTGACGACCCGTAACGACTGTCAACGATCTACGAATGACAGCCGGGACTAACGGCTTAGCGTGCTTTCCGAGGCACGGAGGAGTCTCGGTATGTAAAGATGGTCACCCATCCACGGACAACCCCGGCAAGCGTAGCTTAACCTGATGGATCGACCCGTGCGGCTGTTATTACTTAGCCACGAGCTCCTCATTCTCCTCAACATTCTTTAGGAATGTATTCAGCATTAAACATAGTTGACATTATGACGAGTTCCTCCGCCAATATACCAAGGTCTTTAGCAAAATTGAACGCAGAAACGCGACATAATAACCTACATAGCAGATTCTGCCGGTGAGAGTACCAAACTCGCAATAAATATGGAAAGTAATCTCGCAAGAGGCGTTTAATAAGCAATTGCCGCGTCCTTACTTGTTCCAACGATGTTTTTTAATGAGAATCTCGGATTTTTAGGTGCTTTTTCGTTTTCCTTATAGTTTCCGTTATGTAAAGATCGGTGACCGGTGACATACAAATGGTATTGAACATTACAAGTTATAATTAGAACTGAAATGTTATCGAATCATTGGCTCATGTTTATAATTATAACGGAAAGAGCCTTGATGTGTTAGTGTCCGATAAAAATGATAACACAATATCACATACATGAAAAATAATAAAACGATCACTGGTAGAGACTGAAAAATTATACATTTCAATATCCAAAGAACATTTAGTACTTATCATTTTTCTCGTTGTATCTTGGAATGGTAAGTACATCCTATGACACTGCGAATTCATCATCAGTGTGGTCATTTCTTTTGTAGGAACCACTACTTATAAAAAAATTACAATGTTTCTCACTTCTTTATCATTCTAAAAGTTAGCAAATGTACACGATGTACTAATAACCTAAATAATAAACTTGTACATCTTTAAGCTCATCCGTGCCAAACGTGATTTCAATTACATATACATATCTTTAGTATTCATTGTATTGTGGCTCTGTCATTAGAGATCATAAGCATGATGTATGATTGTGACTTACTAAAACCTCATTACAGACAAAAAACAATTGACTTGATAAATGACTTGTAACACGTTCCAAATTGTCACCACAAATAACATTAAGGAACCGTTAGATGCGTAAGCATCATTCATTCATTCAAGAGTTTGTCTGGGATCTTAGTTAAAGAGACATGACACGATCAATCATGGATTATTAAAAAACTGTAAAATAAAATGTGGGTTCTTTATATATTCTGTGAAAGAAAGAAAGAAGAAAGGAAAATATTTTATTTGGAACACGCAAAAGAAATAGAAATATTAAAGAAGAAGCATTTAAAACCCGCAAAATTAAAATTTCATTTTTGAATTGATTAAACCAAAAGTGAAAAAAGACCTGTACGAGGCCAAAAAGGCTCCTAATTCAGCATTATGCTGCGATATTTAAAACTGTGGACCTTAGGTACAAAGATAAATATCTCATTTTACTGTAATTTCCCGGCACCCATCCTACTAACCACGTCACTGCAAAGTTGTTTGTTGGCAGAAAAAAGTGTGGTGTTAGTACTTCCCCGAGCCCTTTCAGCTAAATATTAACGTACAGATTACGTTTTAATAAAATTAAGTGCCCTACATTATCAGTAGTATTATAGTCATCAATCCGACAGTATGATCTATCACGTTGCCAAGCGTAAACAATTTACATTAGAACTACCCGCGGTGATGTCATATCTTCCTCCTTTCTTAGATCCATGGCCCACAAAACAAATCGTTTTGTGAATCAACCGCAGTGAGTGGTTGGGTAGGTTGTCGGGAACCTGTTCAGTACTGGGCAGTTGGGCATCCGCTACTTGTCGGGTCATCGATGACAACCGATAGTGTAGGTGACGATTGCAAGAATTGGGGGCAAACACATAAGCCTACTTTAGAGGTCATATTTTTTTGTTTTTTTTTTTTGTATGGAATTTTTACTTTTACCTTTAATTTATGAAACTGACACTTACTGAACGCTAAATAAAATAAATGTTACTTGTAATAAAATGATAACTACGTCGATTATTTTGGTTTGAGAAATTCTCCTTTCTATCTTTTGACGTCCTCGGCGTAATTATCCAAAAAGACCAAACAAATATGGCCGCGATTCAAAGGACCACTTAAAATCTCAACAAAAACTGACTTCGATAAATACCGTGCGCAAACTGAACTAAACATAGTACTCACTAATGAAGATCATAAAACATCGGCGCCTAGATCTTGAAGCAATAATTGCACACCACAGGCGTTAATCTCATGTTCTAGTTTGTTTGACAACTATATTTAAAATTGTATAGCATTATGCTAAAAACGCCAATCAAGAATCTCGTGGAGCGTAACGGACGAGCATAACTGCGCAGGTGCAGGCGCACTAATTTCTACGCTTGTTATTAATTTTGGAGCGAAAGCCGCTGTCATCGGGCGGGCTGGTACGGTCCCGCTTATGTTATTAGTTTTTCAGGTTTTCGATCATTTACCTCTTTTGATAAAGGTAAAAAAGGTAAGATCGGAAAGGACTAAATAACAATAAGTTATGTGCTTAATAGTAATGCGAGTATTGTCGACTTAGTATCTTTTTTATCAATATTTCAAATGCCAAAAGTATCTTAATAATTTTGGGTTTATAATTAACGCTGGTTGTAACACCCACCATTGACGGGTGCAAAACAAAGGGTTTAACAAAGGATAAAATGGAGCAATACAAAGCTAATAAAGTACTAAAGGTATATCAACGAATCCAATCACTAGATGATTTTATAGCACATAATTATACTGGGTATTCATCAGAAGAAATCTCGATCCTGCACTTAATTTAATAGCATTTACCTACTATAGAATAGAGATGTTGAGCATAATTTTAAAAATTAATTTTGATACAAAACTAATGGCATAATAGGTATGTTCCTTAAGTTGTATTGTGTTATGTACCTACTTGTGTTGTGTTGTATAATAATTACTATTGTTTCTATTTTGTTTATGTTTGTTTCTTTAAATATACTAAATAACATAGTTTAAGTAATACTAACCAATTATGGGTAATATGCCTGAATTAAAGATGAGTAAATAAATATGATATAAGAATTATTTTTAGTTTTGACCTATTTTCAACTCAAGGGCGAGCCAAAGTTTTGTCAAAAGCTTAATTAGTTACAAACAACAAGGCTTAATTAAAGTGAGAATATAAACTAACATTATTAAAGTAATTACATGATAAAGCGAAAGTTTCGTTTTATTAAAATTTAAAGGCTTACTAGGACGCCTGAAATAGTTTTTTTACAACTGAAACAAATGCTTAGTGCGGTGATAAGTATTACGTTTAATATTATTCTACTACTTACTTGAATTTATATTTTCAGTGGAGTTTGAAATTCAGTGACCGTGTATTTTATATTTTAACTACAGGGATATATTACCCACTTACACTTTTGACAATTTGTTTCTCTTTAGGTATTTATAGTAAAAAAATTGGTCCTTTGTGGTCAATAAGGACCGTTCTTTTTTAAACGTCTTCAGCTCCTTCCAATATCATCTGTTAGTAAGTATGGTTGGGCTAATCTCAGAATTTGACAGACAATTACAAATTACAATACAATAATACAATTTACTTCGATCATATAACTATTGAAACAGCTTCAGGTCACAGAAATAATAACCATGTATATACCTACTTTTAACAAAATTAATGAAAAAATGGAAGTGCGAAGCTACATAATTAGTTAAATTTTTTATATCATGAAGCCTTCTAATCGCGGTCACGGCTGCTCGCAAAAAAAAAACTACATTCCCACGCCTTAATTTGTATGGAATACGTATAATTTAATTTGATATGGGTAGTTTAAAAGGAATTTTAGTTGAAACATTTTTTGTTGAATTACTAAGCTACATAGTTATTCCGCTATGGGGATTTGTGGGACGTTTTGGAACTCCTTACCATTAAGAGTAATCATGAGACCGTCTTTTGTTATAAGCTTTCTTAATGGGACATAGCTTCATTCATTATTTTTTTGTTACAAGAATAGTCATGTTTTTAGCTCATTGATGATTATGAACTTCTATCAACTATCAGAACCGGAGAAGATTTTCCGAAATCTTGCAAACTGGCACCGTTTGTTTTCTATTGCACTTAATAAAATAGCAAAATATTATAATAGCATTTTTACGATGCCATAAGGATCAGTTTAAATTAAATTCATCCTTATGACATCGTAAAAATGGTAATTTTATGTTTAATAATATTTAACTTGTCGTTATAAGTCATGTTACTTTAGTCAGCTGTTACAACAAGCAGTAACATCTAACTAAGTAGATAGTCGTTTACTACAAAGTATATTAAAATTGCCTGCAGCCGGCGGCGCGGGCGCATGCCGCGAAGATATCGCAAGAACGCCGCTGTAATTAATAAGTATGCTGATACAATGATTATAACACAATTACCTCACTTGACTTTTACAACACCCAAGAATGTAAACAGCTGATGCATTCCACTGTTTTTACTTTAGTTTATAGATCTTTGTCATTTATGTTTATTTGGATTTTAAGTGGATGTAGGGGCATTTTTGGAACCGAAAGTGCTATTTGATGATGAAATTGTTATCGAATGAAGTACATTTTATTTAGTTCAAGACTACAAACAGAAAATGATAACAAATTTTATTGCGAAGAAAATGTCTTCTTAACTTCGCGGATAGTAGTAGCAGGTACATACATACACATTCATAAACTCACGCCTTCTTCCCATGGGGGTAGGCAGAAACTACAGAACGGCACCTGCTACGATCCTTACATACTCCTTTAGCCTCGTTTACGTTCATACATCTGGTCATACACGCACGCCGGTTGCGAGTACTAGGTACTCACCTGACCTTTCTGAAGAACATCACCAATAAGATCACTAAATATCTTCCTAGGGCGTTCTCTCCCGGCGTGTCCACTCACATCTGCCGTGTAAATACCTTTGCTACCGTGTTTTGTAGTACTAGGTACGGCTAAATAATTCATCGAGGTAAAGATTCAACAACAAAGATACAACTTTCTTTCGCATTTTTTAAGTACAATACATCTCAGCACCGTTGACTGGGTGACACACATTATTGACTAAATTATGCCATAAATTCTCATCTCATATCGTGCGCGAACGCATTACCGCGGCCCCTACTACGCTTACACTGTCCGTGACCACAATAGTGTATTGTAGTAACTTACACATTAATTTACACAATAATTAGCGCCCACCGATAAAAATAACCAAAGGTATTATTTAATATTGCATAAATTAGAATAATCCGATTAGCAGGTGTTGGCTGATGCAAGACGGCTCTTTAAAAAAATCGGCGGTTTTTATTGATTATGTAACGTCGAATTTTTATTTAATCCATTTAAAGCTTGAATAATTTAATAGTCCCAATGTTCGGCGAATATAAAAATGGAATCGATGTCGTGGGAAATCAGCATTCCGGAACGAATTGTAACTAAATAAAATATAAAAAATAGAATTCCGACACGTGTTTGATGATTAGGCTAACGGTTAATCAATAGGGTAAGATTGGAACTACAAGAGATAACTTACTGTTATTTCATGTTTTATTTTCTAGAAATGGGCTAAGATAACCACCGATTGGGTCCCACTAAACGCACGACGACATCGCGGCAGGCCGAGACGAAGATGGCGGGACGTGCTCAACTTCCACCGAAGGTACTGGCCGACACTAGCAACAGACAGAATTTTGTGGAAGAGAGAGGGAGGCCTTTGCCTTGCAGTGGGACAACACAGGCTATAGGCCGACCGCATAACTGAGACGTTGCCTGAGGTAGCAGCGCGGTGAGGGAGGAGTGATAGTTGTCACAAGTTGGCGAATCACTGAGCTCTCGCATCACGTCACCACACCCCTCCCTCACCGCGCTGCTACCTCAGGCAACGTCTCAGTTATGCGGTCGGCCTATCGTTAGATTCGATTAGATTTCCTAGAAGTAGGTATTTCCGTCAGCTATATTTTTTTATTGCTGAAGTAGAATATCTTTTCCCAGAATTTAATTTAACTAGTCCAATCCAGGCAAAAAAACAATAAGATATTTTTGTCCTATCTGTATTCTTTTAATACCTAAAATTCCAATATTCCTCAGACTAGAATAATTGAAACCATTCCGATCTCAACATTCAGCCGACTGTGTCAGTTTTACGGTTTCAATGAAAATAAAATACGTAACGGTTAGTTATGAATCGGATTTATTAAGTGGAATTTATTTCACTGCCTATAAAACTACGTTTCCGTTTTTTTCATTCGTCGAAAGATTTTCATTCCTGATTGTGAAAAACTTTTTATTTTGTCGCGATTTCATTAAGTAGTGATATTTATATGAAAACCAGTAGTATTGGGTAAAAGCTTCTGGCGAATAACGGTCGGTGACCTACCGCCGAATAAGTATTGATAGCGACGCGAACGTGAATATTTTACGTGTAACATGGAGGTAAAATATGGACACAAGCTTCGTATAGATCTTCATTTTGAGAAGTAAGACATTCTGACAGAAATAATTTCGGGTATGATATGAAACATATTATGAACGTTATTATTGATATTTCAAAAGATGATCCAAATATAAGAAAGCAAATGATACAAAGAAGAAACTACAAATACCATACAATAAGATTAAGGAAAATCTGCGATTTGGGCAGCATCAGTTCATTGATGATAATTATTATTATAAAAAACAAGCTTGATGTCAACGAAAAAGAAAAGAATCTCATCGAAAACCGCAATTTCTCACAATCCTTAAAAATCCATTCATGACTCACTATCATCTAACGTACCAGAAACCAAGACCAACATACCCACAAGTTAGGTACTTCAAATTACCGACCTCACCAACACCACACAAGTTACAACTCATTCTCCAACTAATAATCTATTATTTTACAAAATCTAGGAAAATGGGCGACTATACCTGTGTATTAGTCAAAATGAAACTCCTAATATCAATACTAACCGACATTTACAAGCGTCAATGTTAAAAGCAATGTTTATTGGTTATTTACTATCCGTTAACGCCCTCTCTAGGTTTCTAAACGATTAGTACAATTGCTGGAATTAAGACCAGACTAGGCTACAAAGTCAATTTCTAGCTGCACCCCCGGTATTAAGCGCAAACGTGATTATTAATTATGTTCGTGTTTTGTCTAGATAGGGAGATACAGAGCGAGAAATCGGGGTAGGATCAAATAAGAATTTGAATAAATATGAGGAGACTGATATGAAAAGCACATACCAGTTCATTTCTGGAGATAATTTAGGATAGAGCGACACTTGAGGAATCCGTATCCATTGAGAATAGTAAGGAAAGTAATCTTTGTAAATCAGGCAAAGATTTTGGATGATCGTAGCATATTCAGCCTATAATGTTCCCACTGCTGGGACACAGGCCTCCTCTCTGTGCGAGGGAGTGGGCCGTAATCCACCACACGGGCCCAGTACAGATTGGTGGATGTCATATGTCTTCGAATTTTTGGTTCTAATCCTCACGATGTTTTTCTTCACCGTTTTGAGAGCAGTGGTGATTAAATAATTTGCACAAAGTAAAGTGCCTGCCTGGGTTCGAACCTACGATCTGCAACTCGTAAGTCACGGCCATTTCCACTGGGCCAGCACTGCACTCTACGATAATCGTAGGAATATAAACAAATAAGGTGTTCTAAATTATTGACATCAACGAAAACAAAGATGTTGAAGATAGCAAATATACTTAATATTAAAACACATAACTATGAAAAGTTCCAATATAAAGACAAAGAAACATCCATAAAGGCTGGGAAGTTCCTACGAATATATTAACCGAGCCTCTAACACATTCTTTGAAATCAGTAACACTAATGGGACGTAATCAGGAATGCAATAAACAGCCGTTACTAAACCAACAAGTGGGTACTGGATGAGGGTAGGAAGCACTTACCTCGCTACTCGAGTGCGCTAAACACCGTTATTGAAAGCATTTAACAGTCTCCATAACTTTTCTAGTTAAAGCTAAGACTTGTATGTATGGGGACGTAATAAGAACGAACTTGTGGATGATAAAGCTGGAATCCATTTTTAGCATGGAAAAAGTCTAATGAATAAGATTTTTTCTCAGTGGATACTAATGGTATTGGTTAGAAAAACCTTTTAAGCAGCATGTAGAGCTTTGTAAAAAATAACTCCCATTTATAGATCAATCACAATCAATCTGTCTAGCCTTTTCCCAACTATGTTGGGGTCGGCTTCCAGTCTAACCGGGTGCAGCTGAATGCCAGTATTTTGCATGGAGCGACCGCCTATCTGACCTCCATAATTCAGTAACTGGGTAATACGACACCCCTTGGTAAGACTGGTTGTCAGACTTTCGGGCTTCTGACGACCCATAACGACTGTCAAAGATCTACGAATTACAGGCGGGACTAACGGCTTAACGTGCTTTCCGAGGCACGGAGGAGTCTCAGTATGTAAAGATGGTCACCCATCCACGGACAACCCCGGCAAGCGTAGCTTAACCTGTTGGATCGACCCTTGCGGCTGTTATTACTTAGCCACGAGCTCCATTACAGATCAATCACATGATGGAAGAAAAATAAACAGTATGAAGTCATCATAATTATGAACAAAATAGTACCGAAAGCTTCTTCGGATAGCAAATCGTAGACCCAAATATATGGGAACAAAAATTGATAATTAAAAAATTGTTTAGCCAACCCTACCTTCAAACTAAAAACAGTCAAAAAGCAGAGGCTTCATAATGATCTGTCTTGTCTCCGTTTAGCATCAACGTTTTCCAATTAAACGAACTAATCAGCTCCTATTTATACATATACGTGAACGTCGCATTCTGAGCAAAATGCTCGACGCTAAACTCCGTATGGGTATTCATGAAACCTCATTATCGTTGATACAAGCTGTGGGGCCTGGCTTTGTCTGTCTATAAAATAGAATACGATAGTTTTTCATTTGGATCCTTTGAGCATGGTTGTTGTGGTTTATGAAAAACGAAGTGAGATGACGTTCATTTTTCGACTCATTGTTACGATAAATAACTACAAAAACTTTAAACACATTTTGGGCTTGGCCACATTGGCCCTTTTTAACGTTATTCACTACTTGATTGTATTTATCTTTTTGATTCACGCATTTTCCTGTTTCTGGCGAAAATTATGCTTGACGACTGCTCCCTGGTATCCCGTTCTATAACCGTACACTCAATACTCAGTCATCTAAATCAAGAATGCCTGCAAATCCACATGAAACACATAAAAACCACAACAAAAACATAATAGCAGCAACAAAGAGACAGGACATACGGTATTCTCCGTAATGATAGTTAAGAGCGTGCGCCCGCGCCAATCACTGCGACTGTTTGTAATTGTTAATTGACATTCTTGAACCGCACGGAAGGAAAGTACCGGGATAGGGTTGAGGCATCGGAATTCTGCTGAAGACGCTAAATATAAACATAAACGAATGGCTCAGATGCATGGGAAGGAATTTACTTTCATACATGACATAGTGGAGGATGCTAGACGGGATGTTTTATTAAACGGAAAAAAATATGCAATAACAAAAGAGTTAATATTATACGTAAACCTAGTAAACAAACAATCTTAAAACTACGTGACAATAGTCTTATGATGAGTATACCGATACATATTATTCATACGAACTACCGTCAACCCGGTCAGATATTCCTTTCCTATCTTAACACCCTCTTCAAACCCAATACTCTTCTCATTCCAACTCATCAATTATTTTAGAACAAACAACCCTGCACAGAACAAATTAAGAGAACACGGGCCATCCGTTAATTGGAATTCTAATTCGAACACACCACAATATTGACGCAGTGGTAATTTAGAGGCGGCATTATGAATGACTCATGCAAAATTAAATGAGAAGCACGTTGCAGTAAGGAAAATAGTATAACTAGAACTACTTGTACCGGCAGATGTGATAGTGTCTACTTAGTTATATGATAAAGACTAATTATTCATGTGACTAGTTGGTAATATTCAGGCTGTATTACAGGCACAAAGGTGCTACAAATAATATACATAAAAGATTTTGGCAATTTTACAAGAGAAAAGATGATTTCCAAATCGGAACAAAGATATTCTTCCTTATTCAAGAAACTATACTGAAGCTAGACTTCCTAGGCTAAGTTATGAAGACAAAGAAGTGGAATGAAGAAGCTATGAATGAGAATAGATCAGCCGAAAATATAGCAGTACCAATTATTTCTATTTCCCAAACAATAAAACAGAACTAAAAAAACTTCACAAAGGGCAGAAGACAGCCGCCTACTAAATATATAATATATAGACCAAGTCAAAACTATTTTTATCATGGCAGGTGCTCGGACCACGCACGACGGCCATCATTCCCCCGTGTCACCTGCAGCGTTTGTCGCAAAAACAGTAATCGTCATTACTGCCCATGGAATGCGATCTTTAATTTTATGGTGTGTTACAGAACAAACCTGTAGGAATTACGTAGTGCCAGTATTATTTAACTATGTACGAAGAATGTCTTGATGGCTTGAATATCAGCTGCTGGTATAACATGATAGTTATTTATAAGACTCAATAGAGGTTTTATTATTGTGATTGTTATAGGCTGGTTGTTGAAGATGCTGGCCATTTGTTTCTGTAGCAGAATTTTGAAGATGGAATTATTTCTAAGTGCCTAATCGGCGCCAAATTACGAAAATAATAGACTCACACAACTAGTGATATCAATTCGTATTTTGTTGTTTTGTTTAGGAATTAGAATTAGCTAGATTGGTGTGAAGTGTTTTGATAAAAAAATAACGGGATTTCATTTCTAGATTTCCTATATTTAGCTCTAAAATCTTCATCTTTGTCAAATGAATTTATACCGCTAATTAATATTTTACACAAAGGTTTAATTAAAATGACAGTTATAAAATGTGTGTCTTTTGTAGATTAATCCATTATCGAAGCGTTTGACAATGCTGTTCTTGTTTTTAAAAACCTTTTGTCCATAAAAGCTATATTAATTTTCATTTGGAACTTTTTCTGTTCGAAATTGGTAAAATGGCATATTAAAATTTATTGAATCTCTGGAAACTTTCATAATATTAAAATCATCGATTTGATGCTCTTGATGCCGTGTCAAAAGTTAAAAGAGTTTACGGTTAATATTTATCATGGTCGGAATGGTCAGACGGGCATAATTTCTATAATATTATTGGAGCAGTTTTTTTCTTAAGCAACATGACAGTTCAATACTGCAATCCAATTTCGTTTAGCGCTAGACCGAGTTTTTGTTCCGGAGATAATATTTTCAACATCTCAGCGTGCGAAGCTGTGATGGCAGTATAACATCACTAATTGACAGGTGAATGCTGCTACAGTTAGTTTTAACCTTCAGTCACGTTTACGACATCTGAGAAATTCCATGAACTGGCCGTATTTTCACTGGAACTCTCATAAATGTCACTGAACATAATTCAATTCTGCTGCAAATTTTTCAACGTTAGTTCCAACCATTACCATTTTACACACATCGTAAAGACGATCAAGCAAATAAAGGTCTATAGCCAGTCATAATTATATCTTACAAACGTGATAATTTTCCCATGTCCTGCTATTGGTTTAACGGTGAACACTTGAGTTATATCAGCAAATATCAATGTAAGGGGTTCGTGAGCAGTAATAACAGAGGAAGCGAGAAATTACCCCATAAATATTCCCAAGCTAGTCGCAAAACTTCCTATGATAATGATGTGTAACAAGCTTTAGCGCTGTAATGTTCATGCAAGCTCCTGGTTTAATACAGAGCAATTCTTCATATGATTCTTTAGTATGTATGTAATCAAGCATAACAACATAAACATATTCAATTGCAGACTACAGGATTTCCGAATGTTAATAAAATGTTTAAGATGCACATCGAACGTATCCAAGCTATCAACTGAATCATATTCATTTATAAACGTAAAGAATTGAAATTCAATCTCTCTGAATTTAAAAACTAAAATCGACAATCAAACGCTAGACATAACAAGAGAATAAACAAACAGATAGCAGACACCACACTACAGTCACTACCGCCAAGACAAATCTAACGTAACACGAACTTCCCACACATTGATGTGCTGATAAACGCACAAAGGGGCGAAGATAGTCGTTCGGGGCGATAACAGAGCGATACCATCGCACACAACAAACGCATTCGAAAGTAACAACCTTTAGAATGCAAAGTAATGGAAAGCTAACGATCGATGGATGGTTAAACTTTAGTTAACCTCCGGGACATCCCTTTGTGGCCAACGAGTGACATTTGTGTAGCCTTTGGGGAGATTTCTATAAGGTGATCTATTGTTTGTATTGATGACTTGTTAGTCTTTAATAAGCACTTTCCATTTGTAATGGTACTGTGTCTTTGTTTTTTCTAAACATCATGTTCTCTATAAGTCAAGCAAGTCGCAACACTCAAAGAAGAATCATCATTCAGTCAGTTTGTAAGTACAATTAAAATAATCTCGGAAATCACCGCAATTTGATAAAAACCAGTCACCAGTTCCAAGAAGGAATTAAGAACATAAATAAAAGCAAAACTCTTCTACTGCCACCAAACGATCAGAAAACATTATTCAAAAATAACGTACACAAAAGCACATTTCCATAAAAACCTATTATTCCCAAATAATATCATCATCTCATCATAACACAAAAGCCAAACAACTCAAGTTACATGACGTTAATTACTCAAAAATAGCAACTGTTACTTTTCCCGTTGACAAAAGATTAAATCAAATAATTAGACACTACTCGTTGAACGAAGTGAAGTATAACAATGCAAATATTTATATCTATTATCGTATACACGCGAAAACTGGTATCGTAGCAAACGGTTAGACTTATCAGGCATACGTTAAAAACCGATCAGATAAGTTTAACGGTCGTCCAAACTGGTTTTTCGTTCAATCGTCGATAATCTGAATGTTATCTTAGATTATACTGATGAGGGTTAGCTGTTGACACGCTAGTTATTTGAACATTAAACCATTAGACATGATGTTTTGGATCATTCTAAATAATAAATTTCTGAGAATAGTAACATTGAATTCAACTAAAATATTTTTTACATCAAGAATTTAAATGAGAAATATTCCAAAATGATTCATCATTATTATTTTAATTTTCATTTAAAAATTATTGAATTGTGATAACATTTACAAAAATAACCTATTTTAGATCACATTCAATAGGACACAGTACGGAGTATCCTGCTTTTATATAATCCAAGATCACCGATATATCAATGGCCGTAACCGGTCGCGATGATTCGTTTTTCAAGTAAAAAACCGCGCACACAAATCATAGTTGAAACTCAGTCGGTGTTAACCGTCGAATGGAAACCTGTTCCCTTCGTATGTGGAACAACTTGGAATTATGAATATGAAGATGATACAGAAAAAGTCGGTTATAGTGTTAAACCAACGATTTGGGTGACTTTGGTCAAGATACATAAGTGTGACAACCAAGTTGAAAAAGGTAATAGAGTGTAGGTGCCATGTTGGGAAAGGTTTACAGTTGCCTTAGGTGCTTTAGCATCTGTCAAGTAGGTTGTGAAGACTTAAATAGAATCCGACGTTAAATTAAAATTCCTTGAAATAAACATTTCGAAGCAAACTATCCGAAGCTTGATTAAAACCAGGCTTGCTAATCCTAGGTTTGGACTCGCTGCCAATTTTCCACTTACGATCTCCATCAATAATCGATGGCAACGAACCCTCACATAGACTATTAAATATAATTCTTGTTCTTCGGTAGCAGACTCCGAACTAATTCAAGACTAGCGCAATAAAACTTTGAACGTAATAACTCGACTAGAAAATAAAATTGCCAGTCTATTATTTCGTCTAATTCCCACATCACATCATCATAGAAATTACACTTGCTTCCAACGAAATTACAAAAGAATAAAACTGAACCGCGAATATTTTATTTACACCTTACAGCCTGTAATGAAAGCAAAAGTGTTCTCAATCCTAATTACTTTGCGCAAATACAACCAGTTTTTTTACTTGCTCATGATTTGAGTGCGCTTCATGAGAAATTGTTGTATTTTGCATCACGGTGCAAACTTATTGAGAATGTTGCTCTAGTTAGGTCGAAACCCTTACGATGTTGATGTGATGATATTCATACGATGAATCATTCGATCCCGGAACACTAACATATCATTATTGAGAAGTAACAAGGAAGCGTTGCGGTCGAGATATCACCCGATCCGTATCACCGGTGTTAATATTGTGGTTACCATCGTCGCCGCCACGCGACTAGTTGCAAGTATCGGGGGGAATCTTTGATCACAAGTGTTAAACGTGGGCTGTAGATGGTACCTTGGGTACCATGATGGTACCCCCTTACAGTTATATATATACTTGAAAGAGTAAACTTGTACAAAGATACTAGTACTACGTGGCACTTAATGAATTTAGATGGAAGATCGTGGAAACTAAAATATTAATAAGTGGTGAGTCGTTGAAAACTATTTGAAGGGTCGAGATGGAAAAGCGGGAATTTCCATATGAGAGTATCGTAAGTAGACACAAGTATGATCGCAAGTAAGAAAATTTCTACGATTTCCATAAAAGCAAAGTGCCTTTATCGTTTCGAAATAGTTATGTAAGATCACTGACTTGTAACTATTTTTAAAGAGTTCTCTTCACAGTGACGAATTATGAGAGTGATACTTAAACTGAAAATCAACGAACACGATATTTAATTTTGTTGAAAAGATTCCATAAAAATATACCTACCTTGATGATCCTCCGGAACTAAGCTTGACAGCTTGGCGAAAAAATAAATTACAAGATCATGGCTACATAATAATACAAACGGTGTGACATCAATAAATACGTTAGACTTGGTTAAGTTATTTGATCGTTATAAAACGGCTCATTTGAATTCAAATTAGGAATATAATTTCTGATTGAATGTGTTGAAAAACAACAAACGAGATATCATGTTTTTATTTAGGACAGAAATGAAGGAATTCTTATTATGCTAGGATATAGCGTCATGATTTTAAAATGTTTGTATCACAAATAAACTAGATTTATGGAATCATGTTTTACTCTGGTTTTACTACATATTTGAATTTTGAGTGTTAATTAAAGGGTTTCCGTCTACAACTCTACATAATTACACATCCTTTTGCCTTTGAGATGTTTTGAGTTTTGACGTTAACAAGTATTATTTAGATCCGAAATAGCTTTTTAACCGACTTCAAAAAAGGAGAAGGTTCTCAATTTGTCGCGTATATATATTTTATGTTGTACAGTCACGAGCACTAATTTGTATACACTTAGCTACTTTTAAAACTGATTTTCTTCTACTGTATTGATTGTAATTTTATGTTGTTACGAACATAGTGTTTTGGAACACATAGAATTATGAAATAGATAGGCATCTCTAAGTTGCTACCGTTATTCCACGAGAAAATTGCTTTTGAATTTCCCTAAGTGTATACATATTAGTGCTCGTGACTGTACACCGATTTCTCCGTTAATTGTGGACCGATTTTGAAAATTATTTAGTTGAAAGGGTATGCTCTCGAGGTGGTCCCATTGTCACCAAGTCAGAATCTGATGAGGAGATCCCGTGGGAATCAAGGGAAATACTAAAATTTTATAGGCACACCTATAGCGATTTGGGTATTTTTATAGTAATTCGTGCATTTGCTCTTTGAAAGCACCATTTGGTGAAGTGGAACTGATGATGGAGACCACAGATAGTCACCGAAACTACTCAATAATAAGTATTTCACGGGTTGGGATTCGATTACTTTAATATGGTTGCTAAGCAATTTATGCTCTTCACAATGCATATGGTGAAGTGGAGCTGATGGTGAAGTACCACGAGAATTCCTCAACAATTCACGTCCCTGCATCGGGAAAAGCAATATTTTGTAAAAGTGATGAGCAGTTGACATTAGGCTGTTGTAACTTAGATAAATTACAAACCGACCCACTAAAAAGTGAAAAATAAAAAAGTTTTTACAAAAACAAACAACCGACTTCCAAAAAAAAACTACAAAGTGAAAAATAACTAATTTTGGAAGTCGGTGGCAAAAAACTAAAACATAGATCCAAAGACACCGACTTCCGCAATTAGTTAGTTTTCACTTTGTAGTTTTTTTTTTTTGTAGTCGGTTGTATTTTCTTTTTTTTTTTTTTGTAAGAAAGTTTTTATCAGCGTCGTTCTTCTCATGTCTAATTTTTTTATATAGCCAATTAGGAATGTTTGCCAAGTTTACACGGACAACTTGGGAGGCCAGAATGTTTGGACATACTTGGCCCTTTATAGTTAACTTTGCCAAACATAATAAAGCTTTTAAAACCATTATCAAATATTCATGTAACTTGTTAATTAGTTAGTCGGCTGGTAGTGAATCGACATACATACGGTGGCAGGGCGCGGCGCACACCGTTAACGAAGTAATCTTGCCGGCCCCAATCCGAGCAATAACCCAAGACACGAGCCTTTCCAGTTACGGTGTGAAATGCGGACGCATTCAGTATTTAATTAGCAATATTTGAACGATAAAATAATGGTACAGGGTTTATTATTTAACATAAAGGGGAGACTAACTCGTGGGAAATGGCTCGATAGGTAGGAAAATTTATAGCTACAAGTTTTAATTAGGTCTTGATTAATTTTAAGCTACCTGGGAAACGACACCTGTTTCTGTTCTCGGCGTTATTGCTTCTGAATGTTAAATAGAAATAACGATCAATTTAACGCAATTTGGGCAAAAATTAAAGAAAAGTTTGCAATTAATATTATATTTAAGTATTCTAAGAGTAACGCATTTGCCAATTATTTACCCGACAAGTTAATAGCTCTTGAACGACACAAGCAATTACCACAAACATGCAATCCACACTAAACGATTTTGGGTACTAAAACATAATACAACACAAATACACGCTATTAAAAATAAATACATCTTTGATCGAACAGCGTCTTGTTTCAAAATAACTTTCATTACGTTTAATGTGTAATAAGCATTAGAAACATTAATAAACCTTAATTGAAGCCCGACGGTCATCTTTTATAGAGTCCAATTTATATTTATTGATAAAACCAGTCGATCGCGTTGGCAATGGCACCCGGGGAACCCTAACGGTTGGTAGAACGTGAGATAAGAGGAATGATTGCAGGAATGGAAAACGGTCGTCACGGACTTGCATTTTATAAGTCCAATTCTTTGTTTCCTTTATTTATGGCGGTGTAAGGAAATCCTAAGAAGAATTTCTCTTTTATTGTATAATCGACGGTAGATTTTATTTCTTTAACAACTTTTAATCGTTTAAACCCGTGTTCTGATTGTAATTGCAGTTTTAAATTGGAAATTAATATTTGGAAAATTAATGTCGATATTAAAGGTACGTATATTATAATGAGTGAGATTATTGTTTATACTTATCTGACCGATATTAACGTTGTTGAACGAGGAGTTAATGGGACTGAAATTACCTGAAACAATTAAATAACATTAGCATTTTACTGTTCAAGATAACACTATTATATTATACTCAACATAAACCAGAAAATCATCATAAAAATATATAAAACCATAAAAATATGAAACATGGATGCTTCTTATTTTAACAATGACAGTGGTTAAAATAACTTTAATGATCATTTATTTATCCACATGGGACTTAAACATAACTGGCGAAATCTGTGTTTACTATAGGTACACCTCTGCCCAACCCTTCGGCGAATACCGGCGTGACGTTATGTTGTAATTGTTGTGATCAACACAAAAGAAAGATCATTTAGGCCCGTTCAGGAAGAGTGTATACTTATTGTAGACCGAGTTGATGGTGAGACACTTAGGAATAAGGCTTGGTTGATGAAGACAGAGGCATTCAGGCGACAACAAATAAACAGAATTAAATATAATTGTAAATATTTCCAGTGCAACTTAAACTGTTTAACCTTTCATATAACGCAGATCTACGCGAGACACAATGGCTTTTTTAATTGTTTCTGTAATAACTAAACAAAACGACATGACGCGACGTGTGTATACGAAAGGTTAGTCAAACGCCAAATGTAGAAGTCTATTAGGAACAATCGCACCGCATCCGGAAGGAACCGGTGTTGATCTACACAAGATAATAACGGACAGAAGGCTTATTTAAATTATCATCTTGGAACACAAGCCTATTTACAAGAACGCCACTATGAATATCACAGCCCTAAGCAATGAGGAGAATAACACGAGAAGGAGGAAAGCTACGAATCAACATAAAAAAATATTGCCTCAAGTACAGTCCAAGAGGATTAAGGACCTGAGTAAGTTATGTTTGGTAGGTACAAAAAAACTTTCGTGCTTTGCCTCGTTTTTCGTTAGTCTAGATTCAATGATAACCATGTGAGATTGTTTTTTAAGAAACCGCACGATACCTTTTAACAAAGTTGAATTAGGACTGTCATATACATTTTAATTTCTTTCTTTCTTTCTTAGAGACAAGGTTATCTCAGACCACTGCTCTACAGGATTATTGGCACCAACTATATTTTTATTCCCTTCAGCGTCCATGCCTGTGTGAGCTTCGTACCCGTCTTTTGTTTTAAGTTGATCTTCTTTTCTTATTTCATAATGGCCTACGACCATACCGCAGTGTGGCCGGCGGTCATTTAGGTTCACCGTGTCAGTGGCGCGAGGGAATTACATGCGCAGGCACATCTGCCATTAAACAAAGGCCTCGAATAAAGGAAAAGCGATTGTGAATCTCAATAATTATAATGTTCTATTATAATTATTGAGACTTATTTAAGTGAAATCGTGGCTTGTGGCAATTTTCCTAGTTTTATTCGTTGTCACTCCATTTGATCTCTGTTCTGTGGTACTATTACAATGTAAACTTTACTTTGCGATAGTGGGCTGTAACAATCACGCTTCGGAAAACAGATGTTTGAAAATATTATTATATCATGCAGTATCGTGCACGAAGAGAATAAATTGATAATATCATGTAATCTGATTTTGAAAGCACTACAAGGTATAACAGAAACTTATTGTAAAGCCCCATTTACACGGTACAAGTCTCTGGACCGTTCAAGAGCAATAATAATCACATGCCGTAAAGCACGTTCAATTATTACCATTCAAGAATCGCATGCAAGTGTTTACACGCGTGCGATTGTCATAAAATGGCATAAATTAAATACAAGTTTTGCCATTCAATAATTGCATGCGACTTCGGTTTACATCAAGGCAATTATTGTATGCAAGTTTCGCCTCGTCTAAACACAGAGTTGCACATCCTTATACCATTGATTCCAAACATTTCATTCAATTTTATTGAACGTCTACTCAAGATTTTTTAACTTGTTTCGTTCGCTCATGTTTGAGTGATAGAAAATTATCTCATATACCCGCCCGTATCGTGCAACAATTGTACGTGTTGTTTAGACGCTGCCACTCAATTTTTGCTTCAATTTAACGGTATCCCACAGGCAATAAACACGCTCCGTGTAAATGGGGCTTTAGGGTGTTGTCACGCTGACTAAACTCTTGAGTGACGACTAGGTAATACCACAGAATATATAATAGTAATACCTAGTTATTTTACAGGCGTATGGCCAGCAGTGGATGAAGTCGGGCTGTGGATGATGATGATGACAATGGTAAAGCATTCCAATAGCTTGGCACTGTTTGCAAAACATATCAAGTAAAATGCCAAAAGCTCAAAAGCTCTCCAGAGCAATCAGCAAACAAAAACGTGCTCATTAATAGAATCGCGTCAATAGTAATCAGCATTCAAGTCAACGGTCGCGCATAGTGCTCGTACTGTGGTGGCGCGGGCGTGCAAATCGTTGCGCCCGCGCCGAGCCGCCGACAGACGCGCGTCGAGCCGCAGGGTCGCACGCGCCACTCCCGTGTAATCGGTAATCAGTGGCCAGAATATTATGTATTATTGTCTATAGTACCTATATGGTTGTTTTGTATTTAAAGAGTGTACGTTTTAAAAATGGGATTATCATGCCTGTTATACCTTGACATAAGTCCAAGTGTCCAAGAGGTTTCCCTCGTAGGGATTTCGTCGTTCTCACAGATATTTTCTTGCATTTTTAGACATAAAAGTAACCCTATTGTTTCTACAATGGTTCTGTAAAATCAAAATGACTGGCTGAATGACTACCAATATCAAATTTGGAAAGAAGAAGCAAAAAAGAAAGTCTCATTTCTAAGTCAAAAATATTTGCAGGTTGTACTTTCGACAGAATATACTCTATACTACTTATCAGCAAATTCTTTCTTCAGATATCTCAATACAGTTGATGCAGCGAACAATTTCTAGTACAGCAATAATGTTAGAAACTTCATTGTTCGAAAGGACAGGTGAAATTTAAATACTATAATATACAATACTTTTACTGAAACCCACTTATTTATGAACGTTCACGTCTTGTTCGTTAAATCTGAACCGAAAGTGAAAACATTTGTGCGTCACAGTATTATACTGCAAAATTTAATTTATAAACTAAACACTGAACATCATCCATTCAAACTGGACATCGTTTTAATGACAATCAGAGTAACGGTTGCAAAGACAGGTTTAAAAAAAATTATATGTATTACTAAGAACATGAAATGTGAAACGAAAAGAGATTCGCACGTAAAGACAAAAAATAAGAAGTGCAATCAGTTCAGTAATTCGGTACCCTATCATTAAAAAAGCCCTCAGGACTTAAAGATTTAACCATCAAAGTAACTTAACTTGTAAAAAAATCAACTAGAAGTTTAATTTTCAATATAGAATATTCGTAATATCAAGTCAGTAATCGAGACGAATGGCTTTAATGAATGCACATCGTCGCCTGTATCAAATACACTATGAAAACGATAATGAAATTATATCGTACAATTTATTGTATTACATCTCTTCAGCAACAATTTATATCCTACCGAAGAACATTACAAACTGCCGTTACAAGAAAACCAATAAATTATTGTCGAGTTATCTCCAATCATAACTGTACTAATTAACACAATATAATTAAATTAACTATTCATGAATTTAATTTTAACATGTTTATTCAATTTATACCTAAACATGTTACAATTTATTGCTGACTCGCAGTAAACTATATCACGATGGGTAAAACCAGAATTTGACACTGGTCCTCCCACGTTTATTAAGTTCGATTACAGGACATTGTTAAAGTGATAAAACATTCATATTATTATATTATTACAATAAGTTATTTCGATTACTGGCAAATACACTCATCACTCAAAAACTGTCACTTCAATTTCGTAATTTATTGAGACACTTGTCATTAATTAGGTAGCCTGCGACTTCACAATCGAGGATATAGGTAGGTACCTACTTTACGATACCTTAGAATTTATATAACTTTGTGCAATCTTTTATAAAGTTCCTTTTCGATAAATTACTGCCACACCTCACATTTCCCGTAAGTACCAAAATAACTTCAATATTTTCGAACATATTTTCCTCAAGCTTATGAAAAAAAAAAGCTTTTCCATAATCCTTTGTAGTTAAAAATAACTATTTCATTAATGGACTGAACACAACCGAGATGGGAACATCATCGTCCACCCACGCTCTGCCCTTTCACTCTTTATCGATCATTTTATTTAATAACAACTTCATTTACATCAACAACATAACTGGCGAAATGTGGGTGTACTTTAGGTACATCTCTGCGCAACCCTTCAGGGGAACCAGGTGTGATGTTATGTGTGAAGTTATGTTCATCTACATTAACTTTGTAAAGGATATCCTTTACAAAGTTAATGTAGATGAACATATCGTTGGGTCTATTCAACCGATTTCTTTAATATTAAAGAAATCGGTTAAATAGACCCAAAGTTTATTAGGTCGTGACTAGATTTTAAATCTTTTTTGTTTGTTTTTTACCCGTTCTTCATTTTTTGCAGATAAGCTAGAGTGACCTAATGAACACGGGTCAGACACTTACCGCTATGCATTTATTAGTAAAAATATTTTTATACATTTTGTCGATACAGGAGCTTACATTTTTGTTGATAAATCTCGTAACCTCATTGATTGCGAGCAGTCTACGAAAGTTATTCTTATATTCCAACTAAAACAGATCGATAAGCCCAATCTAAATAAATCATATCTAAGACATCGTTACCAGAAATATTCATCAAACTTAAAGCCTTCCGTATTCGCGTGGGAAGAAATCATGCACATTCTCTACGAATCTAACTTCCCAAATCCCCAAAATAATCTATAATAATCAATTCTAAACACGTGGAAATCCGACAAAACTTCTTAATACGTATCAATTAATTAGCATAATAAGTTCGTTGCTACGGCGTCGCGGACGACCGAGCTACGGTGCGCCGGCGCAGGCACGGTCAAGGCTAGCCGTTCGCTTTTTATCACCCGCGAAAGTTCAGCGCTCTCGATCAAGAAAAGAATTAAGTATAACTCAGTGGGTGCTTTACTACGGCTGGGTGCTTGCGCTTTTTAACTTAGAGAACGAAACTGTTTAATTGATGATGTAAGTGAAGGTAAAGATGCAAGTTAAGCTCATAACACCTATTGTTTCTAGATGAAGTGTTTAAGATGCCTAGTACCTAAGTTGTAATATTTATTCAATTAAGATCCACAAACGGATTTTTACCGAATTTTCCATCCAAGTAATTGGAAAAACACGAAAATGTGCCAAATACCCGATAATTTAAAAATTCTTCTATAAAGACCTGCTGTTACAAAACATACATTTTAATTAGCTTATGAAAGCCACGAGCAACGCGGCGTGGCTGCATTAGCGTTAATCTGCATCTTAAATCTAAGCAATCAAGTCTTAAGTTATGCAGCTTCGTAAAATGTTTATAGAGCATCAGATATGCCAATAATGAGGTAAACGGAAGCCGGTGGTGAAACTATTAAACTCAGATATCTTGTTAATGGATTTTAGATAATTGAAGAAATAGTCGTAAAAGTAAGAAGCGTTTGATAGAAAATTGAGGGTCATGGAACTATGTGACTTCGAACCAACTGACGGAAACCATTTTTTAGGATAATCACATATATGGAAATATGCAATGAAATTAATCACTATTGCTGATGTAGAATGCTAAGGAAAAAGAATTCGTAGAAAGATTAAAGACCATTCGAACAATATGAATAGCATCAAAACCAAGACTATTAATAAACCAACTAAGCTGTATGATCTCAAACCAAAATTGTATCACATGAAAATTAAGAACAAGGTCAAGAATTGTCTCAGGGGACCCAACGGACAACAATAACAGTGCCTACCGTGGGAGTGATCTTTGAGAACATTACACCAAACTGTAACAATACTAATAGTACGAATCACGATAACTTTACTGATACATATAGAGAAGTGTCAGCCAACTTTAAAGTAAACAATATTAGGGCACAAAATCCAACTGCAGCAAATCTTGATAAAGGCAAATTCAAAGTAGCCAATGCAAAATTTAACGATGCTGAAATCGGTGCTCACGTTAATAAAGTTGACGTCAGAATAACTGGGCGTGACAGGACTGATAATAATAACTCCTGAGCGGACATTTTATATATTATATTCATTACAAGTGGTCCTGCTGGGAAATGTTCTATTAACACATTGCTAGGCCTCAATTACCTCAGTACCTCGGGGCTTAGCAATTCTAATGGCGGGATTCAAATGTACATCTAATTTAATCGTTTATAGAGAAATATTATCTTTTATGCATTTACAAGTGTAGAAAATAACATAGAAATTAGCAGCGGTTTACGTTCTCATGGTTCGTAATAAGCATGAAAGAATGGTAAAGTGGTAAGTGGTATGACATTATTCAGCTCATTCAGCATAGCTTACAATTTAGGTTGTCTGACTAAATACTAAATCAAAGTTTAACAACGTAACTGACCAATCAATAAAACTGAATATTATAAACCATGCCCCGTTAATTTCATGCATCCAATTCATAACCGCTCGCATACCAGCATTTCATGTTAATTTCGCGCAAATTCTTTACACAATTTCACGGACATCCAAACTTGATATCGCGACCCAATTTTTTCCGCTAAAACTCTCATCCCATCAATTACTTTGGAGTATAAACCCCATAATTACTTGAACAGAAGCAATAACTTATCAGGTTATTACGAAGAGCCGCTGATTGCCTGCAGGTGATCCGAGCCCGCCGTGGCGGTGGCGATGGCGATGGCGATGGGAACAATCTAACTGTGCTTACGAAGCCTGCAAATCATTAGAAGTTCCTATCAACGACTAACGGTGGTTCAAACACCACTAAGTTTACTGTAAGCTTATCAAACGATATCGGGACTTGATAATCTGTTGCTTGCATATATGGCTGCCGATTAAAGGTAAGTCAATAAATAAATGTGTTTTTATTGAGGTAATTGCAGACTGTTATTAAAATACCATTGGGAATATTTAAAAGGTGTTGCGTTTGATGTCGTGTATTAATAACACGTTATATTGTATAGTTGTGCTCTATTAGTTTTATAATAGTTACACAGAAAACAACATGTATGACTAGTTGTGAAAAGTGATGCCTAGGTAATGTCTCATCATAGGTTTTCAACGACTAATTACGTTATTTTGTAATGCCAGTTAATTCTTCATAGAAATTTAATGTGTGTCATGTTATGATTCTTATGGAATTACTAGCACTTAACCCGCGACATCGTCCGTTTTCTCCGTTTTCTCTAAAAAAATAACATGACTCCACCCCCTTTAAAAGGTTTTTTTTTCGAAAAGTAATGTTTTCGTTCTTTACAATTTATTTAGATAAATAAGTATTCGGGCTAACTTTTAAGTTTATAGATCAAAGGAATAAGATTTTTCAAATAAACTTTGTCCTCTTTTTTTATCACGACACCTAGGGCTTGTTTTTTTTAAAAAAGCGTTTGCTACCATTTCATTGTATGATTTAAACATTATTTATTTTCGAGTTAATTAAAGCAAGCAGTAAAATCTATCCCTTATACTTTATTACCCTTTTCCACCCCGTTAGGAGTTAATTTTTGAAGAACCCTGAAACATGTACCTACTTTTCTATTTTTTGTTATAAGTATCAGTACCGAGTTCAGAGTTATTCTAACAGCGCGAAAACTAAAAGCGACAATCTTTATTATTTACCGAGGCAAATATTGTAAAGTGTTGTGAGTTTCGAGTTAATCGGACCGCGCGTTAAAATTCTTCCATACAAACTTTAACACCCCTAAACTCCCCTTTGAGGGGTAGTTTTGAAAAACTAATAGTGAGAAACTTTATTGCTTACTCAGGCAAATACTCATGCCAAGTTTCAAGTTTATTAACCAAGTTAATAAGATTTTTCATATAATATATATTTAATCATCGATATATATATGTACTATTTAATATAATATATATACAGATAGATATTGTTTTTTTTTATTTAATAAAAATATTTAAACAAACAATACAGTCAAATAGTCAATAGTCACGTTGGAAAATCACGTTTGCAATCTAGTCCAGACAAGACAAGGAAGTCTTAAGACGATCCGAAAATGCCTGGAAGAGCTACTGGTCCATGAAACAGCTTATGTAAGGAAACCTTCCTTTGTCACTCAAGTGAAAAGTTATGGACATGTGCATCCTTCCCATTTTAATCTATGGATCCCGGACTTGATCTCTGACAAACATTCAAAAGTCCAAACTGAAGATTTGCCAACGTGCGATAGAGCGCACTATTATTCTAGGCGTTATATTAACAGACCATATTCACAACGTCACACTGCGCTCCAAAACACAGATTACTGACGTTGCTCAAAAGAGGTGGGACTGGGCTGGCCAAGTCTGTCATATGCCCAATGAGCTGTGGACCAAAATAACCACCTCGTGGAGCCTGACACAGCCAGAAGGCGTCGCGACAGACCCCGTAGAAAATGGCAGAACGAGCTGGAGAAAACAAACGACCACTGGTGCACATTAGCCCTGGACCGAAAGAACTGGAAGTTATGGGAAGAGGCCTTTGCCCAGCAGTGGAACGATGCAGGTTAACAGTAACAATCATGTTATTTCGGTCCAAGTTATGGTACATTATCGGGAAAAGAAGACCTATAAAATTATTATTGATACAAATAACGAAGTACTTAACAAATTTCAGTATATTTAAAGCAGAATAATATCGTACATATTTAATTTTTTAATCCTTTAAAATTAGTAACGTGCAGAGAAATAGTTAAAAGCAATACAATTTAAAACATTTCAAGTTTCCGTCTCCATTACTGTGCTTTCATTAAAAAAAACTCGTCAGGCATGATGACCATTACGTTTGCATTAAAAGCTCTGAAACTGTGTCAAGTTTAAACCGGCAAACCTCGAGGCTATTCGTAAATACCTATTAGTTAAATATAAATTACTAGCCTAAGCTTATCAGTGTATATTAGTCGTAATCTTTCGCATTAGATAAATGCTGTTTTTTGTTTTGTTTTATTAAAGAGGAGCAAAAAATGATCCTTTTGTACGCGAAGAGACTACGAGTATTTTGTACAGTTTTGTGTGACTTTCGCTGGTTGGTTGGTTGTGTGATGTTCTTTACCGTATTTGGTAGCTGAATTGTTAGATAGAATCACTTTGCAATACCTAAGTGACAGGACTAACTAAACTAATTATTAGTTTAAATGGCTGGATAAATTACAAAAATCTACAAAATCTAGTACAATTCCAAATTAAACAGCAAGATACCGCTTTTGTGGCCTTCAATAATCAGACCTCAGTCACAGATTCCTTAGTGTTTTTGATGTCAACGGTTTGATAAACGCGATTTGGCCTAAAATCTGAAAGCTGAGTAGTTCAACAGGTTTATCTGATCAGTCGTTTATTACCATAACTGTCCAAAGCTCAAATCTTGTGTTTCGGTTATATTAATTAACTCACCTGTTGGCGTCAGAATTTTTATTTAATCTTAGCTAAGATGTTTTTATATAATTTTAATTAATATTTATGTATACTAATTTTAAGCTAAGGCATTATTATTATGTGGATCGCTGGCTTTAACATAATAATTAAGCAAGATATCAAACGGTATTTAGAGGAAGTGTGTCATTATAACTTGGCTAAAGCCCAAAGAAGTCGAAGAATTTTGAATGCTTACTTTGGTTGGAATATTTGTTTAGTCTACCAATCATATTATGCAAACGGTAGAGCAGATCGATGAAACAACGTACTGTGCCGATTTATTCAAGTATATATGAAAAATATCTTGTTACTAAAAACACCAATGCTCTATTAGAACTTATTATAACTGTTAGAAATGTAAACATGCAGAACATAAAGAGAGAAACGTCGGTAGAAGTTGAAATGTTTTTCTCAGTGGGTTTCAACGCGACGCAGGAAGAAAGGCACGACATACTTAGTTTCCGTCCCACTAATGGATACCCGACAGTTCTGAAACTAGACGTATAAGTAACTAACTTGATGATATAACTAACAAAACAGAGTTAAATCTTGTTAAAGATGAACATAATGCTACATATCATGCAAGTGTCGTATTAACTCGAGTAAATAACTTCAAGCCATTTAGACCTCATTGGGGTCAGAAAAGTGAGCCGTGGGGTACAACAATCTGTGTAAATATCTAATTACGACTTAGATTTTAATAATTTGTGGAATGATGAAGATATGTTACAAATTATGACATTAAACAGTGCAATGCGAAGTATGTCATGCAATTAACTGACTTCGAAAACACGTATAACGTTTGTTTTGGACCAACCATAAAGGTTGTTACAAGTAAAGATGAGTTGATGAGAAAATAATGAACTTCAATATATAGTTTTTGCTATTTGCGTCACGAATTCCATTTTGTTGTATAAAAAATGTAGTTCAGTTTGCAAAACAAACATATTAGAAATGATATAAACACGAATTCGAAGCGTTGGAATATTTGTCAAGTTAGAGAAGTAAAATTGTTGAAAATTATATTTCCGATAGCACCAAAAATTTTAAGACCGATGGAATTTTTAAACCAACCGAGCACATTTCTGAACCGGAAGCAATTGTTACCAGGAAACATCAGCGGAAATACATTGATAATGTTACCTCATCTGTACGGCCCATTAATCGCAATGTCAAATAAAAAAAACAAAAATTACCTTACCATGGACATAATTATTACATCGAATACACAAAAACAACGTTAAAATACGGTTAATGAGTCAGACAGAGCTCTATAAAAGTTATCTTAGGGAAGTTGGATTTAGACAATTTGAGATGGCCACAAAAATTATTGCATAACGTAACATCATGCCTTGTTTCCCCGAAGGGTTAGGCAGAGGTGTGCTTATAGTAACACCCTCATTTCGCCAGTTGTGTTTAAGTCCCATGTAATAGGGGGCGAGCCTATTGCCATCTACCGGGCACAAATCCAGACTCCGGGCTGCTACTGAGAAATTCCAGATAGAAAAACCTAATAACACTTTGCCCGACCTGAGAATCGAACCCAGGACCTCATGCTCAGCAGTAGCACTTGCGATCACTAGACCAACGAGGCAGTAAAAAAAATCGCAAATCATTCTATTCAAAGTCGAAAATTATTCTGTTCATGATAAGTATCATTAGTAAAAAGGAACAGAAGAACCGAACTCGAAGAAACGAATCCGTACTGCGCAGTTACGAACAAAGTAAGAAGGAGGCACTGAAGTTATAGCAAGCATTAAAAACAATATGGAGAAAACAAATGATCGGACAATATTATTATAAAATTGTCATGAACACATTCTACGACTAGAATTTATTGGTATAATTATTAGGTAAATAGAAATCGAACATGTTAAATAAAATAAATGTATTAAAGATAATGATTTCCTCAATAAAGAAATAGAAATTGTGAGACCTACAATTACTATTAACGTTAACGTAGGAACAGAAAACCAGGAAAGAGGTGTCAGAGCTAAAATTAATCACCACTTCGCTAATAATCAATGTACAGTAATCAATCAACGACGCTGCGATAGTACATTAATAAGATATGCATAATAACATTTTAAGTGTCGGTAATAACTCGTAACAGAGGCAACGTATTTATTCAGTTAATAAGGCTTCTATGTCAAAGCTAATGCGTAAACCAGTCGCGGACAGGTTCGAACACTAATCTATGAACTTACTCATTTGCTATGCCTCCGATAATTTCCACACTCAGAGCTTAACTGATGAATAATAACGGTAGATATTAAACCCTTCTGTGGAAGTTCTGGGAATACGGCAATGATAGCACTAGAAACGATGTATTGCACGTAATGTTGAGCGAAAGTTTCTTATTAGAAGAGTGTGCGAAACAATTTGTCTGAGGGTCGTAGATTGATATCTAAAGACCTAATACTTTTACTACACGTTTGCCCTTAGGGCAACACAGGCTCTACATCTAATTTATAATTGGCTGACTTTACGTCATATTGAAGTAAACAATCCAATTATTTTCTCCGATTTTTCTATGTACTTCAAAATTCAACGAAGACGACGAATTAGTCGCTTACAACTACAAGACGCTACAAAACCTGCATGAACATGCATATACAGGCTTTCATGTTTACTGTTAACACAATTTAAATAACCATTCAACTTTGCACCGAAGCAGTCTGGAATTACTCTTAACACTATTCAACGTGCTAAACTGTATTTTAAACAAATGTTGCTTTTTTATTAAAAATAATGAGACCGGCCAACGGCCTGGAGCTAAATGGCTGGTGCCAACGGTCTCTGTTTGTAGTAAAAGGGGAAAATTCTTAGAGTTTCGTAGACATTCTTAAAGACCAGCAATATGCTAAACGCCTTGGAAGGATCAAAACGTTTTGTTGCAGTTTTCTTTAATGTAGACCAGAGGTTTCCAGACTTTTTTTCTCATACACCACTTTCAAACTTAAGCTGGTTCCGGTGCCCTGCAGCTACATTTCTACCATATTCCCAAAACTCGACAAAAAATGTGAAGATAGACCCCAACTTAGACTCCCGTCGAGTCTCCCGTGGACCCCTCACCTGGACCACTTTGGGAACTAAGGATGTAGACGCTTTCTTCTCAGCTCGAAATGTAGCAGTCGCAAAACGACACATTTGATTCTTTATTCCAGTGTCTAGTAAATGTTTGAAAGCCTTATTGTAAGCCGTAAACCGCTTGCAAAGTTATACGTATATTTATTATGAGTTCTTGCTGCAGCTGCAATTTTAAGTTGCTGAACTGAAAATCGCAGTTCTCTACACGAGTATAAAAAGAGTTCTTTTATGGTCAGGAATGCAGCTAAATATAGTAAACCGATAGTAATATGGCACACTAGAAATAGAAAAATGTTAGTGCTTTAAGTTTATATGTTCTTAGAACACTTTCCTTAAAAAAATCTTAATGCATCATGAGTGGTTCTTGGACTATGCAAGAAATAAAACATCTGGTTAAAAGTTTAAAACTTATAACCGTTCCTTTGCAGCGTCGGAATCGAATAAGAATCGAATGAGCTTGCTCACAGCCACAGCATGCACATCAACGAAATTAAATGCGACATTTAAAATTAAAACGTTCCGAGGAAGTATTACATTACTAACAGCTTCATAATAATTATAATCGAGTAAAAGGGAATGGATATGAAAATAGAGATTTATGATGACAAGCATTGAGGCAATGTATTAATTAAGGTAATTAGCGGAAATGCGGAGAGTTCATGAGCGTGGTGGCATTTTGTTTCGTTAGCAAAATGTTGTTAATTGAACATCGTATATCAATGGATAGATAGATATTATATGTTATAAACTAAGCTACTTACGGCATGGCCTTTTAGATAATTTATTGTTTTTTTTTTCATTGGTTTGTTCATCTGTTAATCATCACCTATCTTCGACAGCAATATCTCACTTATCTGTTTCGGAAACGAGAATATATATTTCCAATAGAGCTTTTTCGATTCTCAGCTTTTACAGCAAACTTTCCAATTCATAATCATTAGGTACAAGATTTAAATCCCTTCACAAAATCAAATGAGTTAAATATTTCTTGATACTTTTGCCACAAGTGCTCGACAGCGAAAGATTACAGCCTTACCTCGAGATCGATAACGACGCTCGAATCACTTTCGCTGCTATCGATGCTTATCGCAAAAAGTAGTTGGGCAGCTCTAGCCCCGGTTACCCCGCGGTTCCTGTATAACCTACCAATTTCAAATGTATTATAGCTCCATTATTAGTGTCATGAATTATTGTGCTACTACTTTCGGTCGTATTGTATTTCATTCACCGCGAGCGAAGTGATTGAACCTAGATCGCTAGTATCCTTGAGAACTGGTCCCGATTGAATAGTGTTATATAAAACAACGTGAAATTCTTCGTATGTTAGTGTTTATTTCTTCTCAGATGCAGCTAAATAAATAGTGCATTCCCACGGATGAGATTTTTCATTGTGGTGCAGGTTGAGATGTTGTTTGATATGTTTCAATAGAATGGTTCAAGCGTTTGTCTGGTTAAGTTTGAAACAGAATGTGCTGAGACATTTCGTTTTATTTAATTCAGTGTTGCAGAAAGTTTATATGCCATAGGTTATAGACGAAATGTCAATACTATCAGGAGGTTGGGTTGGTCTTGTTAAAATACCTTCTGTCTCCAATTTCTCACTCAATCTGCTGGATAATGTTGCCATGGAATTATAATCTGTACTGGTCCTTACCAGATCAGATCTTACCTCATCAGCTTGACTACCCTTCTCTCTGGTATTCTGGTAATGCTAATATTTCTAACACATTTCACCACCGACTGACTCGTTGATCTAGCGGTCGCAAGCGCTACAGCTGACCATAAAGTCCTGGGTTTGATTCTCAGGTCGAACAAAGTGTTATTAGGTTTTCTACCAGGAATTTCTCAGTAGCAGCCCGGAGTCTGAATTTATGCCCGGTTGATGACAATTGGCTCGCCCCCTATTGGCAAAATGTGGGTGTACTATAAGTAGGTACACCTCGGCCTAACCCTTCGGGGATTACAGGCGTGATGTTATGTTAAGTGAATTAGTTCACCACAAAAATGAATAGGTACGCCACGAACCGTAGTACACTTCTCGCAGTATCCATAATGCCCGACCCCCATATGCGGCCAGCAATAACGTACGGGATAACTGTGCTTATACATAATGTATCCCATAGGCTACACCAGAAAAAGTGAACGAACCTTCCCATAAAAGTTAGTATCGAAATAAACATTTCATATACCGGAGCGGATTTCTCAGGCCTAGTTTCAGTGCATCTATCATGTTGATTGATGTTGGGGGCTGGCGACAGATGGCGGTAACTGTCATGCAACGTGCTCGCTCAGCAGCTTGTCTCGCAACTTGTTAGTGCAACCTTAGCTTTATGAACGGAAGACAGGAGGTACTGTTAGTTTCGTGGTGTATTAAGTGTGCACGTAAGTGTAAACTGTATGCAACTGTCTGCTTTGGAAATTCTATCGAAAGGTAATCAGCCACAATGTTTGAATTTTAGCTCCAAATTATAATTCATGAGTTGATACGATCATAACTTATACAGCACGAAAAGTAACTGCATAGTCAAAGCGGCTAAAAAAGAAAAATTTTATACATAACAGTTTACGATTATCTGAACCGTAAAACTCAATTGTTCTTCAAAACTAAAACGGGATGTACCTACCTACATTTCTAACTATAATTATAATAATATTTAAAACACCCTTTAATATACAAGACAGTTACATTTACACTTGCGTGAAAATTAACAGCCCAAAAATAATGATGTTATCATAATAAATTCGGAACTGTACGCAAGTTTGCACAATTCAAACGTGGAACGTTTTCATTCATAGGTTTAACGTTGTGCACACGTTTTACAATTGTGTACAAAATTATGAACGATACGCGTCCTTGAGTAACGTTACAGCTGAGTGTATTTTTATTTTATGAATATACCTACTTATTACCCCACTGGGGTTAAATTTATATATTATTATTATATTAAAACGTTTCTAACTAAGAAAACAAGCAACTTTCTTCTCGAAACGGTAAGTTATTGTCACTGCGTTATCTTCGTAGTGGGTACTTCCTTCAGTCCAACTTCTTATATGATCGTCGAGTTTACCATTAAAGGGGTTTTCTCTGGGTTTTTACGTCACATAAGTTACCCTCACAGAGGATTGACGTAGTTAGAAACAAGAAATCTTCCCAGTTATCTTAAGCAGTAACCGAGGAAAATTACTTTCCCTATTTTTAATGGCGCTAAATTATTTTCTTTCTTTCTTTTCGATTGCACACATACAAGTTTGTGAGCAGTGGTGGTTCAATGCTAATGGCCCCGACTTACGAGTTGTAGGTCGTGTATTCGAACCTAGGCAGGCGCTTTACTTTGTGTACATCATTTCATTAGCATTGCTCTCAAAACGATAAAGAAAAACATCGTGAGGAAATCGGCATGTCCTAGAACCAAAAATTCGAAGACATGTGACTCATGTGGCCCGCGTGGTAGATTACAGCCCACTCCTTCTCGAAATAAGGAGGCCCATGTCACAGAAGTGGAAATATTATAGGCCGATTATGCATATATGCAAGTTTTAAGTAAGAACCCAGACACCCAGTGATACAGTTACATACACCATTCACACAACAAATACTATCAAAAGATGTTGAAAATCGATATTCACCCAGATAACCCTAAAACGATATAATATGTATATACGTCCGAACACAATACAGGTTAACCGTTGTACAGACAAGTTTACAAATGGGGACTAGGACAACATCGTGTGGGGTAACCCTCCGCACGGTGGTCCCCTACCTGACTGTTGCAGGATGAATGAGGGAATCGGAGCGACGTATGGTAACTTACTCTTGAATTTATTACGAGGAATAATGTGAATTATTTAAGGGTCTTGAAGTATTTCAAAGTGAGATAACTTGTAGAATTACAAACATGGAAATGGGAGTATTGAACCTGACGTATGCATAATTTCAAATCCGAGTTTTGATAGGAAATAATTTCCAAATAATACAGTACCTTTATTCTTGAATGATCACTAATCACTGTGTAAAATTAGAATACTAGAACTACAGATCAATGTCAAATCAGGTTCGAATTCTATATTCGCCCTTTTGTATCGTCGCACATAGTTTATATTTTAATAATGCGCCAAACAAAACAATTTAACGTGACACGTGTCATCCCACTGCCTAATCGCTTGAATTCGACGCAGAATACAATATCCTTTGACTCATAAAAACTACGGAAATAATGATTAAAACAAACACAATATTTCGACATCATTGTGCGTAATATTTATTGGTTCACATATTACTCCACTTATGAAATAGTATTTAAAAAATGCACTCGCTTGATATCAAGAGATAGTGCAAGAACTAACTGGGTTAAAGATTACCAGGTTATAAATTTAACTGAACTGTATCTAATCAAGCTGTTATAAACACTCGATTAATTAGATTGTGCCGTGTTAACACTCTAAAACTATTATTATTTTCGGGAACAGTTACATAATTGACATTTATTGTAAGTGCCGCTTTTCAATTATGTATTCATATTTTAAATGTGATTTTGGAGACTACAATTAAACTACTTAAATTAAGAAAATATTGAACCACCGATAAGTTACGAAAATATTGTTTAAGGTTAAAAATAATAAGGATACGTGTTAAATGCAAGGCAATATTGTCATGTGTTTTCAATAAGCTTAGTGCAATGGTATACTTAATGGTCTGGTTAAGACCAGCTTACTATTGCAGTATATATGTACAGCAACACATACCTGTTTTCCCCGAAGGGATAGGCAGAGGTGTATCTGAATTACACCAAGATTTCGCCAGTTATATTTAAGTCCCATATAATAGGGAGCGAGATAGGTCTCCAAAGTAAGCATATAAACTGACATTCACCTCAGCCTGACACATCTAGCACAGAACAATTAGCCATCTAGTGACGGCGTGTGAACAGTGTGAACAGACCGTTAAGATAACACAGCAAAGTAAGCTCCTATTAAAAAGTATAACAAGTCGCGCGTAATATTGTAATCATACCTGTTGCTCTGAAGAAACCTCCTCTCTGCTGCTGTCATCTGTAACAATGAAATAATAGCTTTAATTTGTATTGCCAAACAAAGATTCAGTATGATGGTGTTGCTACTGAAGAAATTGAATGCAATTTCATTGGCTTGAAATATTTAACAAAGACCCTAAAATGTTCTTTTCTACGTCTTTTTGATTAGGTATCGGAAAACGCCTTCATTACGTGTTTCAGAATTATATGGTCATAGTACTCATACAATCATTCTTATCGAAAAGCTTTGTAGCAACTTTATTAATCGTGTAACACCATAGAGCTCGTATGTTCAAACGAGACTGCATATCTCATTTTTAAAATCTTGTCATCCATTTAATACAGTTCATATTTTACTTGTCATTCTCCATAAGATAACAAAAGTTGCAAAGACATAATTATCACCCAAATCTTCCCTTGCAAAAAGTGCGCCATGTTTTTTTGCACTGAAGTGTAAACCAATCGCGAACATGACTCGTCAACTTTAACTTAGAGTCACTTAGTTCGCTCAACGTTGTGCCCTAAAAACTATAATAAGTTAAGTGGCATTACATCCCCACATACCATGACAAGATGGTCACACTTTATAAACTTAACTGCCATTTATTTATTTGGTACACCAACAGTAGTACATACAAGGAATTAATTGAATACAAAAAATAAAAGTGCTGGAATGTATGCCTATACACAGCATTCACAATAAATACAACAACGTAATTAAACATATCCTGATGTGTGCGAATGTCATAGATGTATAGTATGTATATATAATGTATAGTTTCGAGAAGAGAGTTCATCTGTGCTTAGATCTTAGGTGATCTCACGAGGGTCTACGTGAATGGTACCTACATGTCTCTCATTCCTACAATATACATAGAGCAGATGATTTTCTAAATAGGTATATTTATATTTATTAAAAAATGACAACTTGGTCCACAGTCCATGTTAGTACCTAGTGCTTATTGCTATGTTAGTTCGTAAATAGAGAAAAAAAGTTATAAGTGGGTATGTTTAACAGTTTTTTTTTTCTTTATTAACTCCATATGCTGCTGTTGATCTTTAAGCTTTCCGTTAAAATTAAATAATTGCGCCAGTTATCTGCTATGAATTCAAACTGAAAAGTCGCGGAAATCAGTAACATTCAAAAGTTTCATATTGCCAACTTCAAGCCAGCCTAAATTCACGAGAGAATCCCACTAAATCCCTCGACTAAAAATCAAAAGTCAACTCGTTGAATCACCGCGTGTCAGCCGGTCGTCGACCTCGGCGACCTAGCAACAATTTCACGGTGCACACAAAACACAATCAATGCATGCAGCACTAGCGAAACGACCCGGCTCGACCCGGTTTCAGTCAATTTTCACATCACTTCCTGTCCGCCCATCTACCTAACTGAATTTTTACGCTCGCTCGTAACTGTAGGTTTCGATCTAAGTGGATTTTTAAAGTAGCCTTATGTAAAATTTAGGCATATTTTTTAAGGTAATTTTTTATTTATTTTAATATATTTTGTACTTATTTAAATTTATTTTTGTTTTTTTTTTTTTTTAATTTATTTCTTTAATTTATTTCTGTTTTTTTTTTTAAATTTATTTCTTTAATTTATTTTTGTTTTTTTTTTCATTTATGTGTAATTTACTGTAGCCTAAATTTTACATATGCACCATTATTTTTTAAATATGCACCATTGTGCATATTTAAAAAACACACTTGCCTTGCGGATTGATGTTGGATGATTGCAAGTTAGACAGTTGATGACAGACGGTTCCCGCCTGTCACCGGTTTAGGATAGTAATAAGCAAGCTAGCAAGATTACAAAAAAACCGGCCATGTGCGTGTCGGATCACGCACATGAAGGGTTCCGTAGTTGAAAATAATTTATCCCAAAAACCAACTTAACACTGTACTTAATTGAAAAACATGTTATCCCAACATTGATATACGTCACGATCAATTCTCCAACTGCAAATTTAAGTTTGTAGTCGCAATTTTTTTTATTTATTTTTTTATTTTATAAAACTACAAATTAACGATTTTCTGACTTTTTCCTTTACTTGTGCGAGACCTTGCTTCTTGCCAAATTTAATGATTCTTGATCAACCGGAAGTACCCTTATGTTTTGATTTATTTGCGAGTATCAAAATATGTCGCATAAATGGCCGTATTTTTTTTATTGCCTTAGAACTTTGATTTTTTTAGAGCTTCAAGGAACCATAAACCTACGTATTCTTTATTAATTTCAACGTGATACCTCCACGCGCGCCTGAGAAAAACGGTCTTGACAGACTGACAGACGGACAACGAAGTGATCCTATTTAAGGGTTTCTTTTTTTCCTTTTGAGGTACGGAACCCTAAAACCATAATGGCAGTTACTTGCTAAGAAGCATCCAATGAGAAGAAACAAGAATTCAGCGTTACTTCAAGAACGGCTCCGTAATTCTGAAGATGAGCGCCTGAGACAGACAAACACAATCTCTTAAACTCCGCACTTCGTTTCTATTGGCGTATCTAAGAGCAGTTGCGGTACGTTCCATTTTACGAGCCATTGCTAACGAGAAGCACGTCAGGCTAGCTTTGTGAACAGGTGAACGCGCGAATCATTTGTTTTGCAATACAGAAAAGTATAAAAATATTTTACTTTATTGTGGTGACTCATCAGTATGGTTATGTTTGCCACAGACTGCAGACTGATTGACGAGAACAATGTTTAAAATAAATCGTAAATATAAAGTTCGTCACAGACGTCACGGTAGCAATAATGATACACCCATCCAATGCATTCAGTTTTTAGTAAGGGTGTTATTTGTGATTAAATATTCAGCTAATTGAGTTTTGAATGGATTTTTTGATTTTTTGATGTTGTAGATAACCACAGAAGTAGGTACTAAACGAAAGCTTATCACATTCATTCATCTTTTATGTTCTATTAAGCGTGAAGCTTTTTCAGTCATCCTCCATTGTGTTACGATCCAAAGAATTTGGAGCACCAAAGTATCGTGAAACAACCAATTAAGCATTAACGTTCTAGAATGATTAGAATTCGCCAATATTGTCCGAAGAATCCACAAAGTAGGTATTTAAAGGTTAAAAATCAATTAGAAGTACAGTGTCCCAATTAATTTCATGAAGCCTTAAGATAACATGACCAATAATGGCAGAAACACAAAACCCAATCTGATTGGCGATCTCCAAGACAAGATAAAGTAATATATCAAACTATTATAACCCATGAAACTACGCTACACGAAATAAAATTGTTTCCACCATTCCCTAATGTGCGAACATTACTTTTGCAAAATGGTACTCCACTAAACCCAGTACTGATGCTATTGACCTTTCATTTTATGGGGACCGGTCACGCATCGAACGTTTAGTTAAATTCGTAACGGGCGAAAATTATTCAAGACATTATGGTATATGATCTGTTCCAAAATATCTGACAAAAATGTAAACAAATGGATCAGAAAACGTCATCATCATCCACAGCCTGACTTTACCCACAGCTGAGCATAGGCCTCTCTTTTCATGTGCCAATCCCAACGTTCCTGTGCCAGCCTCATGTTCTTCCCGCTTTCTCAGATTCTACTCGCGATGCTAACAATGTCGTGCGACACTTCGTCTTCCAGTCCTTGGACGCCACTCGGTCACTGCCTTACTCCACCTGTCATCACTGCGCCTTGCCAGGTGTTCTGCCCAACTCCATTTGAATTCCATAACTCGTTTTCCGATATCGAAAACAGAAAACGTACCTTTTGCCCATTTGTAGTGCCACTTACAAATTGAGTGCTTACAATTAAGGTCAATTTTATAACCTAAATTTTCGTCGATGATTTTTCAATTACAATTTAATAATGTTATTCAAACAATAATTGTTGGAAAAAGTGGTGAGGTATAAAATTTAAACCTTTTAAATACCGATGAATGAGTTACTAATTCCCTTTAGTGAGTGATTTCGTAAGAATTTAACTTGAACAGTGAGCAGGGTTTGTTTACACTTTAATGAGATACTTTTGGAACCGACTATAGGTACCCAGTACTGTAACATTCATCATATAAACCAGTAAACATCCACTGTTGAATAACCATCCAATGAATGGCGAACATTAATATGAAATATTATCGTTTATTTCGCCATTACCACGACTCTTGGCAATCAGATCGCAGTGTCGTAATAGACAGGCGATCTCTTTGACAAAACACCTCATTACATTTTACATTACCCACGAAGGGATGGCGGATTCCTAGGAAACAAAACGGTACCGCAGTGCTTAAGACACTTTAAAATACATCGATACTATACCGCTAATACATCGGGGTTATGAGAACTGGTTCGCAGAAAGCTCCGAAGTCGAGCAATGACGGGCAGAATTCCGACCGGTAGCAACTTAAAATACTTCAATACAACTTGATGGTTGATGGCAATCTTTAGACCGTTAGTTACATAAGTACCCTTTGCAGTGTCAACAGATACCCTAATTCCAGAATCAATCTGGATGAATGGCTGATAACTACAAAATTAATCGTCTGTGTAAGCTTAGTTAGGGCCATCTCTGGAAGGGCATTGGACTTTTATTTATGTTACTTATGTAGTTGCAGTTACAAATTCGGTTGGTAAAATTTACTTTCTATATCGCCAGCTCCAAGAAAGAACGATACAAAATGCTGTCTAGTCCGTTTTTTGTGGTTTCTCATCAGCCTCTTTAACATGTTCACAAAATCTACAAAATGTGCCAATATACATATATATCAGCAATACGGTACTTCTGTTTATCATAAATTATTTCACATGTTAACGCATGCGGATACGCACACAAGTTATTTACAATTCACCTATCACATCATCTAAATATAATAATGACTACAGAGTTCATTAAGTTCGACCGTTATCTTTGGATTAACTTTGCTGAATGTAAAGACGCCGCTGTAAGTTATCTGTAGGCTGCAGATAACTTGTGCGTTGATTATTATTCCATCACATTCTCCTTTCACACTTCAAAATAATGGTGTATCGATATTATGTTGAAGAAAGATCTGCAATAACGTAATCAATCTAGCATCTTGAAAACTACTGATCTAATTCTAATGCAAATTCACAACTTTTCCGTTTCGATTGTAGTCTACATTCAGTAAGTGTCGTCTGGGTGGTTCACTAATAGAAAAATAATTGTTGGCGAAATGAAATAATGTCTGCAATAACCGTAACTCCAACGGGGCATATAGTAATGAAAAATAATGAAACGTATAAAGATTTATTTTAACGGAGCGAACATATTTGAGCAGTGCATTCACCCCCGTGAGCTCGTGACAAACCCATCCTGGCATAACATTATAACACATTACACTTTTATATAACCAACTTGCCGATGCAGTTGGACAACTTTAAACTTGAACTAAATATAGCAGCATTTCTCTGAATCGACAATTTGCGAACTGTACACTTGAAATGGCGACGACAAATATGTGGCGGAGACTCAAAGATTAAAGAGGTTCCGCCGAATGGGCTTCGTTCCACGATCTGATTCCCTTGATTATGCAAAAAAATATTCGCGTTTATAATACCGTTTCATCAAATTGTAGGAGTAGTTCAATGCCTCGTTATGTTGTGCATAATTTTGTAACAAGTTGAAGCTTAATTTACATATGTCTTGACTCTTAAGAATTGAAACAAGGTGTTGGATACGCACAGGTGTTGAATTCAAACGGGTTGAATAGATTCAGGTTGTTCAAGTTGATCGGGTTACTTCTAATTCAAAAACAATAAATTCATTTAATATGCAGCGCCTGACAATATGCATCGAAAGTGCAAAGAAAGAGAAGTAAGCACACATAATTATGGTACCTACAACCCATTTTAGAAATCAACATAATACTAAACTTACATCACTACCTAACAATGAACATCATTTACGTCAACACTTAACTAACCGAGATGACAAAGTTTAACAAAAAGCATCCAAAAAAAACCTACGTGTATTAAATTCTCATTTTATCTGAAAACCAGTATCAAACACAGGGCGGCAAGCAAAAAGTCAGATGGTGTCACGTAAGATGCCTAGCTATCACGTACAGATCGCTCGTAATGATGAATATAATCAATTTATGCTCCAGCGAGGACCGGTAGACCGACAGACGGGAATAGTTACACGTAAGATGTAATGAGTTTGTGGATGTTTAACTTTGAATTAACGTTTTTTTGATCGGTTTTTAAGAAAGGTACAATATCGAATTCACTATTGACATTTTTAAAGACTCATTCTTTAAAAATGTCAATGATAAAAGTGAGAATCAAAAGAACTACGGCCATTGGAAGTGCACCAGGAAGAAAAGCTTCAGAAGGTAGTAAATGTTTGAGAATCTGAAGACGGTAGTTCGAGAAGACTGTCCTTATCTGCAGCAGTAGACTGCAATGCTGCTGTTAAGTGTGAATCTGGCACATGCATACAAAATCCAAAAAACACCGTAAATAATAATGCCTGGTTTAAACACTGTTCCAGAAAAATTATATAATCTAGCAGATGTAAGGAAAGCAAGTCATAACAGGATAAAAATAGAGGAAGCGAGTAAACTTAACTAATTATTTATTAGTAAAACCTCATAACCTTGAAGAGGTTTGTAATAATGATATACCTAGTGTAGGTAGATAACAAGCAAGACATTGACCTTCGTTGACAATGTTATGTAAATTTTATTAGGAAGTGTAATGACACTCGCCTACACTCATCAAATAAAAACATTGCATTTCGTTGAGCAAATTATTGAAGTGAGAAACGCTCGTTCTTGCATTGAGTGTTTCAATAACACAAATTGTGTTAAACCAACAATTTGATCGTCAAATCGCGAAAATTTATTTAAACTGGCCCTGATCTTTCCAACTTCGGCTTCTATCAGTGCTGACATGATAATGACATCATTTGCCAAATCTGCAACGCCCATATATCACATATCAACTTTTATCATGAACCAGTCATTTCAGAGAATGAGTGTGTTATCGTTGGCTTTCAGCCCACATATTATCGAATGCTTACGGCATTGCTTTGTTTAACAAAGTAGGTGTTTAGTTTCACAATCTGATTTTATTTACGAAGCTTCAATATTCGCCCACTGTAGATACGTCCAAATTCTAGAACAACTTGTCTTATATTAATCCTTCACTAAATTGTAATTACTGTCAAAAAACTTTGTGTATCTTTTGTTCACAGTTACTTCATCATGTTTTTTTTGTGAATTGATTAGCGAGGTTAACATCCATTGATTTACCTACAAGTAATTAGGATGAATTGACTCATCTCACTTTTAGTTAACTATGCTTTTTTGCGTCTGCATTCTTTACGTCTCCAAAACACTATTGAAATAAATATATTCAGCTATATATATTAATTCTCTTTCTATGTGCAGGAATCGAGTTACGCCAGTGTTCGTGGGTCAAGGATTAGCAGCTTGCCAACACTTTTCCCCAGTTTAAACATTAACACACAATGTAGTCCGAAACGTATTATCGATATAATTTCCTCGGCTTGAAAGCTTTATCCCTGGAGCTAGAAAGCGTAAATGTGATCATTATGTATGCAGATTTTCATTATTAAATATATCCATTTTCCATTAGAAACTAATTTTAAACTATGCTACCTGGAGTCAGTCCTTTCTCTTGTTTGTAACTGGTCTATTCTTACCAGCAACATTTCCGGATGATCTCTTGTGAATCTATAAAATTTTATTCACACCCGTTTCTGTGTCACTTCCTAAAGTACACACTTAATATCGAGAACGGTAAACAATGAGTTGGCGTGAGTACAGCACTACAAACTATGTTATTCAAACACTAAATACTTTTGTGACATCATTGGTGTAATTTTTTGCATGTTGTATGCAGTATACATACTCTGTTGGCGTATTCTTCATTATCTTGTGGTGCTCTAAATCAAACAGTTGTCTTATGCGTTTCATTTGTTTATGAGATACGTTATCATTTCTCAGAGTCATACCAATGTTTGCATTTGGCTGTAGTGCTGCAATATCTTGGTGTCACTTAAACTCCATATAAAATAATAACAGACATGAATTGTCTGTTATTATTTTTAAATGAGCTAAAGATGTGAATGAATGAATTTCATAATAGCTATAAATTGTTGAAGACTGTTACGAACACTGTAGCCACAACACAGAACAAAATAAAAACAGTATTTATTTATTTTACTATTTATGTACACACAATGAAACATTATATAGTTAGGACATTATGATCATTGAGTACAAAGGTACCGCTTATTTCTTAAGAAATTTCTTTCAGCAGACCTGCGAAAGGAGAAATTAAAAAAGAAATTTAGACAATAGTGTGTGAGAACAAGAAGAGAAGAATATGAATAGTGACGTCTTCAACTAAAAAAATATATATACCTACACATATACTATAAAGCAAAAATTAACAAATACTTAAATAAATAAATAATAATAAATAATTAAATAGAGATGTAAATATTTCTTGTAAATATTTAATAAAAGTCGTTAGAACTATACACATAAATTGATCTGAAATGAGAAAGCTCTACACTGAAGACCTAATACGGAAGCTAATTAATAATTACTTTTTATTTACAAACTAAAGTAAAAAGTTACATAATTTTTCCACAGGTGAACGTTATTTCATTTTGAAATTGCTTCCGTAAATTAATTCAAGCAATTTCTTTCACATGTTAATGGCAAACGGCAATCAAGATTTTATCAAATTAGTCTTGTTATTAGCTATATTGATCTGAGTAAAGATAAAGAAGATCTAATGCCTAAGTAATTATGTTCCATCAGAAGTCATAAGAGAGAAATTGAAAGTTATCACGTCCAATAAAGTAAATGCATAAAAGTTAGATGAACATGGTGTAGATAGTGAAACAAATATTACAGAATGTTTGCCATGTTGGCTGATATTTAGTTGATACAAACAATCCAATATTAAATTTAAGATTAAAATTAATTAGACTATCACTACACCAATGACAACCACCATCACAGAGGTATTAGAAACCTTCAAGACGTAAGCGCAAAATGTCAAATAAATCGTAAAACTCCGAAACATTAAGAACATTTCAATAAACAAACCCACATTTAAAATATTTTGTACAACATTTTAGCAGTCCAAACATTAATTGAACGAGACCATTTGTCCCGTTTCGGCTAGACGAAGGCAACGCTAAGATGTAGGCGAGTTTACCAAAACAAAGTCGCGAATTCAAACATAGCATTGTTTTGAGGAAATATTATCGTCACGTGAATTTAAACCTACATAACACCAGAAGTAGCGATTACTTACAGTTATGTCATTGCATAATAGTGCCGATAACGGGAAAGATTTAGGCACCGTCTGGAAAATTCTGTGACGCTGAAGTTTCTTACAATAACGTGTCGCTACAATGGCGACATTCATTTAACACAAGGGTAGTGCTAGTGGCCAGTAATCATGAAAATTATAATAAGATAAAATATTCGCAAATCGAAAAATAAAATTTACAAACAAACTAAATATAAAGCTCTCTCCGTCAATTCGCCTACTCTTTGCAAGTCATTCGTTTTAATTTCATTGAAGCGATTTTATGATCCGTGATCCCGGCAAATTACCTTTGCGCTACAGTTCTTTAATACAAGTTGCTCCAAGATGCTATTTTAGAAAATTGTAAATAAATAATAACGTTTAATAAAATTAAAATATCTTCATAAACCAAAAACACGAAACTGTATAGGTGTATTAAATTAATGTCGCCATTAAAGCGACATGCTGTATATTGCTTCGCGTGTCTCTGTTTATCTAGGCCTTTTCACTAAGCTCTGTTTCACTCTAAGAATTATGTTCTTTACAGAAGCTTCAGAACTAAAACCGTCTACATGAATATGAAAGTGCGGAAACCGAAATTGTTTACAAGACTTAATGATTAAGATTCTGCCTAGATAGTAAAGCTTTTACGTTCACCCCTTAAAAGTAAGAACATGAATATTCACTAGTTTAATTAACCTGCCTCAAACATTCCTGAACAGATTTCTCTTCGAAACTACATATTTGGGCTAACAATGACACAGACATAAAACCTAAAAGAGTATTAAAAGAGTGTAAATCTGAAATTAATCGGCATAGGAGACACACAAACGAAGCAGGGCGTTTCATCACTTGACCTGAATGCACGGTTGATGGTGATAAGATAAGTATAGTGGAGCAGTTTGTTTGGCTGATAGTGGCGCGGCTCAAGGCCGTCGGTACGACCCTGCATTAATGGGATTTATTGATTTTTACCATCATTCAGCACTATCTGTAACACTTTGGTGACATCGACTGTCAACATGTTAATGGAGGCAGCAAGGCCTCCAATGACGCAAAACTAGTGAATATGCCGCCAGCGAATGGAATGATAGAAAAGTTTTTGGACAAACGACATTTTCAATTTAGAAATTCCGAAATCTTTTCAGCACAATCAGACTCTAATAATTTCATTGAACTGTTGAATCAGAAAAACTTTCAAGAACAAGCGTTTTTATTTTAATAAAAGGTGATTTAAATAATAAAAGGTTTCGTGTGGCTACTATGCGTGCCGGAAACTGTTGTTATGTGAAATATGAACTAACCTTTGTTACATGGGGTAACATTGCTAAAGCTAATGTAATCATTACGGCTTTTTTGTCGTCAAGCTTTATAGGCTTCCCTTTGTAAGTACTATTGGCGAGTCAGGTGACCTTGAAGGTATAATAATACGTGCTTTCGTGAAACAATGTTGTGGCACGAAAGGGAAACCAACCATTAGGTAGCTTCCCAAGTTACGCCAGTCATGTTAATTTTTCACACGCCTAATAATAAGCTACATAAGGCTTCGGCCCCTCATATGCCTTTCAAAGGTCCGGGACCCTAGGGTCCCGAGAAATGTAAAAAAAAAAAAAAGCTACATAATAATATGTACAGAAAATGAAATAAAGCTACATAATAAGTAATATACATAATAAGCTTTATTTAAATCCGTACAATACAATTACATAACTTAAAATTAAAATAAATTACAAAATAAAATAGATAGCTATACAATAAATCATGCATTAAAAAAAAATTCGTTGTTTTGTACGGACTCCTTACGGGTAAAGCTTCAAGGGATACCAGTTTTCTTTATCCGTGGCTGTGGCTAGCCAATTCTTACCTACTGTCGCAACTATTTCATCTGCCCATCTAGTACAGGGTCGATCTCTCGCTTTAGTACCTGGTGGTCCAGTCCATTTTACTGACCTTATAGTCCACCTGTCATCACTATATCTTGCCACATGTCCTTCCCACTTCCATTTTCTCTGCAGTGAGAAGTCCAGGGCGTCAATTACTTTTGTTATCGCGCGAATGTCCATGTTTCTCATCTTGTCTTTTAACTTTATACCTAGGCAACTTCTTTCCACTTTTTTCTGAGTTGTTTAGATTTTTTTATCTTGTTTTATGGTCAAATGTCCAAGTTTGGCAGCCGTAAGTAAGACATGGCAGTATATCTGAGTCCATAACTATCCTCTTAGTCCACATAGGGAGTTTCGACTTGAATACTTCGTTTGGTCACACGCCTAAACTCAGTCTAAAAAAGTAGTTTCAGCACTTTCAGCGGGTTTTAAAATAAGAGATAAAAGAAACTGCAATTTCCTGGTGACGAATAGTCATCCCACATCCAAATTACTTTATATTGAACCCAAAACTGGCTATATACCTATCACGGATGACGAATCGCTTGCTCATTTGCAAGTGCACAATGAATATGCCCATACAAGTGCACTAGACAATAGGCTCGGAACACTAGGAGCAGAATGACAGGTTGATGACAGCAATAATGATAATAAAGTAGTAAAGTACTATAAAGCTAGGAGCAACAATAAAATTATATCTTTCAAAACTACTGGCAACGCAACTACTAATTTCAAATTAGATTATAACATCAAAATGGTGGAAAGGATCAGATAACGATAGATTATCTTAGAACAATCGATCGTAAACTTTATTTCCATCATTCACGATAGTGTTTACTTGAAAACTGTAAAACTTATCCAGTTATCGAGATATCGTCTGATTCTTATCATTTAATAACTGTTCAGTGTTTACTACTGTGCCTGCACTTGTACTTGAGTATACTTATGTAAGTAATTCTTTCACTTCAGAATTTTGTTGAATCTATTTGGAGTATTTATTTGCTTTCTTGCAAAATAGTTTATCTCCTTTCTTATGACTTTCTTTATCGATATAAGAACAACCTTTACCTATTATCAATTTATAATTATAACCTTATCATGTTAGTTCTAGAAATATCTTCACTATACCTTTCGTATAGATTTATCATTTTATTAAGTTTATACTTTGTTAAAGAAATGGCTAATTTGCCTTAAATAATTGCTCGTACGGCTTTGGTTGTGTATAATTGTTCAGACGTCCAAACTTCTAAATTCGTTAATCAAGTTTTCTATCAGTGTTCAAGTAAATACTGTAGGTCATCCAACTGATATTTACCATCTCTCTTCTGAAGATCCTAAGGCCAAATAAAACGACAAAGTATATAAGAGACATGTGATTTCATCAGTGCAGTGCAAGACATGCAGATATTATCAACAAGTGTCAGTGTCCGCTTATCTGTATGTCTGTCACACGCAAATATTTGAGAAAAACATGAACACAGTTGTCAATGTTGGAAATGAAATATGGACACGTACAGCGAACATTGCAGGTAGCAGCGATTTCATTCTCCACATTGAAGGAAATATTTGTATGCCCCACATTTCATCTTGTAGCGGATCTAGATATCGTGTGTTATAAATTTATAATTTATCAAGGCAAAATATAGAGCGAAAGCTTACAGCTAAAACTCTCACCTCGGCTTTCACGATTAAGCTTTATGAAACTTCATAGATTTCCCCCTTACAAGCTAAACTATTTTTTACAAATGAATAGCCTAAGCTACTAGGCTGTACAACAACTTTTCCCACATTTTCTCAGCGACAGTCAATGAGTGGTTATCAACGTCTGACTGATCACATGTCGAAGCAGAAGCTTCGAAAGTTAATTTGTAATGTGACAGAGATATGGAAAGAAATAGGCCGCAAGGCAAATGCTTTCTCCCGATCTCTAGGAAAGCCGCTAAAACGACGCTTGAAGAAAATGCGCTCGCGATTTCCACGATATCGCTGAGTTCCGCTAGTAAAACGAGTAATTCATATTTTAAATTCAGTGATAGTGATAGTCAAGTGCGAGAGCCAAGTTTGATCAGGGTTCCATGTTTGACATACAGAGCAAGCCAGAGATCACTTTATGCATCAGATTTTGAAAATAAGGGGTTCCTTGTTGGAGTAATGGAGTAACTCTAAAAATAAAACATTCGCCACATAAATTTTCTTTGTGTTGGCATTTTTGTTTGCGAAGATGAAACACCAGTGGTAGGAAACCGTCTTTTGTCCTCCTGAATTCCTCGGCAATTTATTCGCAAAACACATGTATTTTAAAATTCTCTACCTACCTACTCAAAAGAGGCTCAGGTATTTTGCAATTTCACAAATTAAAAGCATCAACTTACACTTCCTATAACTAACACTTTTGCAACACTGGTCGAGCTGATTAGAAAAGTACCTACATTCGATACACTAAAGGTTAAGCGGCACGTAATTTCATTTAGTGAGGCAATAATAAGATCTACAGTGGGTCACGAAAAACAAACGCCCTGGGTGATCGTGCGCGGGCGCTTCCTGGCTGACCGACGAGCGACGCGGCAACGATGGTTAGGGTCCGAACACACTTTCTATTTTAGCGAGATCATACAAAGATCAAAGTAGAAAAAACAGTATGGCCACAGCTGGCCAGGTCAGGCTAGATAAAGCGACGATCTTCGCAGAGTGGCTGGTGGTAGCAGCTAGATGAGAGTAGCCGACGATCGAGTTTGATGGCTTGCGATTGGATGCCTACGTCCAGCAGTGGACTGCTAAAGGCTATAGATAGATAGAACAAAAGAACAACAAAATTGGTTATAAATAGATATCTATCTACCTATATCCAATTTTGTAGATCTGCTATAGGGAAAACTAAATTTCTTCGACTCTTTTTCCCCTTCAAGCAAGAGTGTTTTCAGGCCTTGCAGTGAGGAGAGAAAAGCATAGAAATCTAGTTCAGCAACATAACAAACGGGATTCTATTCCTGTCATTCCATGGGAAAAGTAAAAATAGCGTCGCAAAATACAGTGTAAGAACATGCGTGGGATGCAAAGCGCCTCTTAAAACTTAATGGTTCATGAGATTACACCACACAGGGGAGCAAGCCGACTCGCCTTTCAACTTGACCGTCTCCTTAAGTTTTATGACGTCATAAATGGAGCGGGAAGCTTGGCAAAGTTAATATAAGAATTTACACACCATCAGTGCGCTTAAAATCTGGGAAACGCGTTTTGCTTCGCGATCAATGGACAGCGGTAAACGCGTTTGAGTCGCTTTATCTGCACTTATTTATTTATTTATTTAAACTTTTCACACTTAAAAAAGTACAACGGCGGACTTAATGCCTTAGGCATTCTCTACCAGTCAACCAAGGGTGGTGAAGAGATTAGATGGCAGGTGCTCTGTTAGAAATGGAACAATTTGTACATAAATAAGTCATAAACTTATAATACACATACATACATATTTACTATAATATATACCTATATTATATATATATATTATATACAAATTCAAGAGAGAGAGGTTTTGAGATGACTCTACGCTATTTATTTTGAAAATAACTCCGCAATCTCCGCCTAAATGCATACCGACTGGTGGCCATCCTGATGTCAAGAGGTAGCGCATTCCAAAGAAGAATGGACTGAATATGAAAGGAAGAATGAACAAAGTCAGAAGTATGAGAAGGACAGAGTAGGAGAAGATTGTTAGAAGAACGAAGATTCTTAGCGTGTGAAGAACATAGATATTGGAAGTGAGACACTAGATAAGAAGGAGTGGGAGAGTTAAGAAGGGAGAAAAGCGTGGTCAAAGCACGCAAATTTCTTCTCTGGCGAATGGGCATCCATTTGAGCTCAGACCTGTAGCTCGACACATGGTCATATTTTCTGAGGTTCAATATGAACCGGACACAATTGTTAAGCAGTCTGTCAAGCTTATCCAGCAACACCGCATTCAAGTCAAAGTAGCACACGTCACCATAGTCAATGATAGGGAAAATCAAAGTATGCACAAGCATAGTTTTCGTCTTAGCGGGTAAAAAGTTTCTCAGACGATACAGAGATCGTAGAGTACCGTTCGGTTGACCCTTTGACTAACATTAGAGACCTGGCGCTGCCAGCTAAGCGTCGAGTCAAGATGCAAACCGAGATCTTTCACAGTAGGGGTAATGGGTATGACGGTACCATTGAAAATGAGAGGAGGAAGAGAGCTAAGCGTCACCCTACCCATCATGCGCGAGCTTCCAATTACAATGGCCTGACACTTTGAGGGGTTCACTGATACCCCAAAACTATCAGACCACTTTTTGATTGCATCTAAGTCTCGGTTTACATCTGCTACAGCATCCAATAAACTTTCCACCCGCGCAGCTGTATACAATTGAAGATCATCGGCCTAAAGATGATACGAACACCGAAGACAGTGAGTTATAAAATTAATGAAGATGGAGAATAACAATGGAGAAAGAATACCACCTTGTGGAACACCAGCATCCAGGTCACGCCAACTCGAAGAGCTCTCATCAACGCGAACCGACTGCCGGCGTCCCCGAAGATAAGAAGAGAACCATTCCAGAACCTCGGACGAAACCATGAGATGAGAGAGCATAGCAAGGAGAATATCGTAGCTGACAGCGTTAAAGGCATTGGAGAAATCAATTAAAACCAAAACAGTAACCTTAGTATCCTCCATCGCTTCTCTAACGTCACCAGTCACTTTAAGGAGAGCGGAAGCTGTACTATGCCCAGGCCTGAATCCAGACTGAAACGAGCTAACAAGGTTGTTCCGGTGAACAAACCCCGCAAACTGTCTGTGAACGCAGGCCTCAAGCACTTTAGACAGGAATGGGAGAATGGAAATGGGTCGAAAGTGAGTGGGCAGGGAGGGGTTTGAAACTTTAGGAAGCGGGCGGACATAGGCCATACGCCACAGGGATGGGAATTGTCCGGAATCAAGAGAAAAGTTTAACTTAGCTTTAGATCTTCTCGTCTCGTGTTTAAAGAGTAGAATGTAGAGGTGGGGACTGTTATAGAGGTGCTGACTACTCGAGATGCATCGAACCTAGGTATAAATAGGGATGATGATTAAAAATATTTTTTTTGTCCGTCAGATAGATTATTAAAAATATTGGACACGTATTTTTTACGTCATCAAAAGATTACAACGATACATTGAGTTAAAATGTGGCATGACGTCACACCTTGCTAGATTTTATACTGAGTTGCGACGTAGCGAGCCCCCACTCCCCAACTTTAATGCGTTTTATTTAAATAAGAAAAACATAGATTTATTTGTCACAGTACCATGTGCATACAAAAAGATAAGAATAATCAGAAAAATAAAACAAAATAGATCCACATTATAATCACGAGCTCGAAACAGAAATAGACGGCAGCTGCACGTCATGACTGTGACAAGAAGGCTTCCACTCAGCATGATGCTGTGCTATGAGGGACCCACAGCACAGCGCTGATTTTCAGTGGTCACCCGAAAAAGACGTTCGGAAATCAAGTCAGGTTCAGTGATTTGTACATAAGTAGTTACTTAACAAAACAAACAATAACTACTTAAAATATGCTGCAACTATACAACCAAATGTATTGAATTATATATACAATAAATACAATAATAAAATATAAATATATTTTTTTTATTAATATAATATATGATGAAGTAAAAAATACGTGTCTAATTTTTTTTTATTATCTGACTGACGGACTAAATAGAATTTCTTTTTTTTTTACCCAGGCATCATTCCTGTTATAAAGGCTTTGCCACACCAGATCAAAAATGGTTGTACGATTACCCACAACTACTTTTAATCTGGTTATATCCAAACTTCAGTGCTCAAAATCATCATATCCTAGACTTATCCATTTGCATCAATTGGCATTTTGACAAGGATCTCCAGTAATTAGGTACAATCAAATTAATTATTACAATGCTGCGAAATAATAATGCAATACTTGCACTATTATGTACTCTGTGGCAATGCTGAAAAGATAAAAATCTTTGCAAATTATCGCACGTCGTCGTCAGGCTCAAGATTGTTACATTGACGATATTTACTTATTACTTTAGCAAGATAATATAATTCATTGTCTTCTTCGCTTCTAGTAACGACGACATTTCGATAGTTTGCACTTCTCGATTAATGAAACTGCATGGTCTTCCTTATTTGTATTCCGACTTCCGTATTTGTTTTCATTTTAACTTGAAATATGTAGATTTGGTATTCACTTATTCTGAATAAAAAAGAAAAATTCTAGCAAGCAACACAAACTAATCTGCATCCACGTAAGAAAGGGTTATTGCACTGGAAAGAATCTCAGGATTCCACTAGCTACAACAAAAAAAAACGCGACAATCGCGTGTCAGAAGACCAGGCTTCACGCCGTAATGTGTTACAAGCATTCAACCGCAACGAGCACAAAGAAACTATAACAGTTCCGATTTTAGAACATAATCGGACCCGGCTGCCCGCGGCTTCCGAACGAAATCGAAATTTTGAACAATATCCGACTAATAAGGACATGACGTGAAAGTGAGATTGAACGCGCAAAAACGCGCGCGTTCGCGTCACGACACCAAACAACGAGACGCCACTAACCTACCTATACATCACATTGTCCAAAACTGTGCTAAGTGACTCTTAATAACCGTTTAGAAAGTCGTAATTTTATTATTTATACCAATAATTTGCAGAGAGGTTAAAGGTCCACGTTCGGCCGCTTCCGTGCTTGACAACCATTAGTTGAAATACAAACTGTTTCGTACACGCAACTCGACGAGCGAACTGTTATATCAGATTTACTATACGCTAGATAAGATCCCAACGTTCGCTGTTTTAGAGCAAAACAAAATAGCAGACGCAAATTGAAGCGAAAAGTAGGAAAGTCACACATTTAAGTGAAAAAACGTAAAACCGTTCTGTGGGTTTGTTTGACCTAGCTAAATGAAGGCTGTCGTCTCTGTGTATCTGCACAAGCTTTTTGTATGTATATGTTTTATACGAAGTAGATAGGGTGAAAGGAAACAAACACACCCGAAAACATTAATTACCCTCCTTTTCATTTGAAAGAGAAAATCGAGTACCTACTTATTTTACAAAACTGATTGTCATCGCAGTACCTACTTCAAACAGAACCGAACGCAAAACATAATACCTACAGAAGAAAGTAACAGTAACACAGTCAATCATACGAAGGCAAAAATTTCACCCATTAAACCGGAGTAGTCCAACGAAGGTCATAATTTAAGGCGAGATGAGTCCAAGTCCAAAGAGTCCAAGAAGTGTACTTAGTAACAATAGTCGTGAATGGTGAAAAATGGCCGGTAATTCTCTAGACGGAGGCACGGAGCCACGAGCCATTTGCGGCACTCTCAATGTACATTGCTTTCATACTGCGGTGTAAATGACTGGTTATCGAGAAGATGAAATCGGTGATGGAAATAAAAGCAGACAATGGTTGATACGGAGAATGTCTTGAAATAGAAAGGATGTCAGTGAAAATAAGAATGTGAGGCGAACTTAATTAGCCTTTTCTTCAATGGTGTAAGTGTACTTTCAAGGGTCAATCTACATTATTAAAATAGAAAATCAAATTTGCTGGTTATCAAGTGGTTGCCGTCACTAATCTTATTGATCCACTTATAACCTTCATCATCAACACACATAAGTTTTTGTGTAATAATTTGGAAAAGAACTCTAACGTCCGTACGTTAGAGTTCTTTTCCAAGAATCATTATTACGGAATAATGATTATCAAGGATCTAGAGGTAACAATTCTGTTATCGTGAACACAGTCCATAAAGTGACACTCTTAAACATTTTAGTAGCTATGTATATTTATGTGGCACTATAAACGGTGATAAAGTTATATCTAAAATTGTATTAAAAATGAGACGATCGTTCAGTAGATTGACATACAAACGTAGAGAAAATCTATGATAAAGCTACATCCTACATAATAACTAAAACCACATTAGACGAAGGCAAGAAATAAGGGAAAAGACTTAAACATGGAGAAATTACACCAACATTAAGTATGAAGGAATTAGAAAACCTAATTTACTTGTGAAAACTTAGAATAACTTTAACGTGTGATTAACGTTTGTTGTTAAACCACACTGCACACCTACACAGGAAATGATGTTGACGTTTTAATAACTGGGATTGTTGTCATGAAAGTGTTTTCAATTGATTCAAATTATTTATGTACTAGCTGTGTCCCACGACTTCGTTCGCGTGGATGTCGTAAGATACACAATATACTAAAATAACAGCCACATTTTAATAAAACTCCACCGTCTTCCGACCCGTCGTCAACCGTCGTCGCATTGAATCGCCCGCCCGCGCTAATACTTCGTTTTCGTTTAGGATTCTTTCCGACTTTTTTCTTTTTGCTCGGCTCCTTAGAGTCGTAGCGTGGTATTAAATAGCCTATAACTATCCTCGAGAATTGGGCTGCCAAATGCAAAAAGAATTTTTCAAATCCGACTTTTTGTTCATAATTTCATGGGTTTTAATTTTTTTTCGCAGAACCCTAATTATTTTTCCAAAATAAAAGTAGCCTAAGCTACCCGCCGTAACATCAGCTATCTGCCCGTGAAAGTCCCGTCAAAATCGGTCCAGCCGTTTCGGAGATTAGCCGGAACAAACAGAAAGATAGACACAAAAATGCTAAAAATTGCTTTTTTGATATAAGTACCGTTCATAATTTCATATGCATTTAGTAAAAAGTTATTATTTTGACATTACAAATATACACTTCAATTTTATTTATTTGTATAGAGTATAGATTAGAACTGCATAGTAATTTTATATAAAATCATAATGTAGCTCTACTTCCAAGTATTAACGTAAAGTCAGAGTAATTATTACATAGTTTAGACAATTGACTACCAATTGAAATTGCACATAAGTTCAAATCGCAACTGTCATTCTTGGTCAGTTATATAAAATAGCTATTACCCAGAAAAGTGACATAGTGTGTCAACTTGATATACAATTAACAATTTATATCGCTGACTGCAGAGGTGGCTCAGTGGTGTCGGCCCCGACTGACAAGTTGTAGGTCGTTAGTTCGGACCCAGGCGCTTTACTTATTCTCATCACCACTGTTCTTAAAACGGCGAAGGAAAACATCGTAAGGAATTTGGCATATTCTAGAACCAAAAATTCGAAGTCATGTGACATCCACCAACCAGCACTGAGCCCGCGTGGTGGATTACGGCCCACTCCCTCTCACAAAGAGGAGGCCTGTATCCCAGCAGAACCAATGTTTAGAATAATTATGATCCAAAAAAAACTATTGTAGGTTTATTATAATTATAGCTTTTGCCCGCGACTTCGTCCGCGTGCCTGTTCCCCCGACCGACCCTGTCGCATCGCTTCGCCTGCCCGCGCTATTACTTCATTTTCGCTTAGCGTTCTTTCTGACTTTTTTTCTTTTTGCTTGGCTCCTTTCTCAAGAATTAGGCTATCAAATGCAAAAAGAATTTTTCAAATCCGACTAGTAGACTTTTTCAAATCAGAGGTTAGTGCGTTCAAACAAACAAACTCTTCAGCTTTATTATATTATTAGTACGTAGATTTCGTAATCCTAGATCTACACGATTGCTCAGCAACTAACAAAGAATAACAATTAATCTTCGTAGAAGCTGAAAAGTTGAAAACATGGGAAAGAAATATTTTTTTTATTATAATTTCGCAAGTGATTTCACAAGAATAAAGAACTTATTACGTAATAATATTATTTCCCTTTATTTCTCTAACACATTAAACAATTTATCATTTGGGAAGAAAATAATGCTGTAAAGCTTGCCGAATGTAGATCACACAATATGTTCAGAAACACAGCCATTCATAAGTACAAGGTACTAATTAGAAAGAATGCTAGCTGATGACCCCCAAGAGGCCTGAGCAGTTGCTGGATCTCCGCGCAATGCTATGACATGACCTGCACTAACAATTGCAAGAGCATGAAAGTAAACAGATGGTAATCCGTGAAACGTGTACACAACAAAACAAAATTACATTTGCGAACAACAAACTTAACACCACTGAAAACCCTACCCTAGATCGAAGGCCATAGAGCTCACTATAAGTTTGTTATTGTAAATATAGATGCTGTAACCAACTTGGTAGGTTTAAAGCGTAAAGTTTATCTGCGAAGAGAGTAATTTCGCTAATTTGTTGAGCTAAACAGAACTGTAGATACGGTAACACGAACTTGGCGTATACACGAGAATCGTAAAGATGCTGAAAGTAATGAATGTAATTAAATGTCTTGCTGATTTCCAATGTTTAGTAGCGTTAGTTTCCAACTAAGTACCAATTATAGAAAACGAGAAACTATTAGTAACGGTTAGTTTATACGAACCCGTGGAAAAGATTAGAGATAATCTAAAGATTGTAGAAGTGAATGAACATCAGAAAATTCCATGAATAAGGCAAGGTTAGAAACATTTACCTGATATGGATCGTTTAGAAATTGTATTACTCTTTCCTTCGTCTACGTCCCCATTCCCAGTTGGCATACCAACCAGAAAGCGCACACAAACCCATTTCCGTGGGAACCAATATCCTTCCGGTGCCTTCTATCTTGTTTTTTTTTTTTCATAAAACAAAGCCAAAGCTTTTAGTCTCACCCAGACTAAATTTATCCTTGTAACTATCATACTTTACAAGAAAATAAAGGAAAAAAACATAAAAAGCCTTTAAGTTCCTGTTCGAGAAACCTAAAAGTAATTTACAACATCATCTGACCGTAAAAGGCGAACAATGATCCCATAAATAATTCAAAAGAAGTTTATTACAATGGCACCTGCGTCCCATGGGAACATTCGCAGGACATGGGCGTCACGCACCGCGGGACACCGTGGTACCATGGGGTTACTTACTCTACTTACATGAAACCATTTAATGGTGGGATTCGCGGAATCAGTCGGAAAGCGAAAATGATGGATGTGGTTAGTGTGTTGAGGTGAAGACAAAGATTACTAGTGGTAATGTATACTTATAAGCAAGAGATGAGAAAATAATTATAAATATACAACGTACATTGTCACGCTTCTGATCCAGAAAGGGTCAGGGACTACAATATCGATCTTTTACAGTTCGGTAATGATGACGATATGAATTGTCATATCGTCATCATTACCGAACTGTAAAAGATCGATATTGTAGTCTCATATCGTCATCATTACCGAACTGTAAAAGATCGATATTGTAGTCCCTGACCCTTTCTGGATCAGAAGCGTGACAATGTACGTTGTATATTTATCACACAATCATCACCTGTGACATTGGTCACAGGTGATGATTGTGCTGCTAACTGCTATTTTAAAACAATATATCAATGTCAAGTGTATTAAATGGTAACGTTACTATATAGCTAAAAAAGCACGAGATTGAATAGATTGAGGATGTTATGACCAGTAGTCGTAATTGTCCGCAAAACAGTGAAGCGACAACAAATGACAGTTCTGTTTCCTCCCAATCAAGTAAGCCAGAGAGAGTAATAAATACACCAGCAAATAAATAAGATCATTAAGCGCTAGACCTTGACAGTAGTCTATCCCAGAACAGCGACATAAAGTACTAAAGCTATCAGCAGTAATTTGATTGTTAACAGACCTGTAGGGAATTGTGGTATACCGGATAGTAAGCTTGGCATATACTAATGGAAACATCAGTAAATGTCATAGATTTAATTAAGTACCACAAAATTAATTTATTCCACAAAGAGCCATTTGACACAATATTGCAGCAAAAATATGTCTATTTAAAATGAATATCGTGTAGGTTCATTAGAAACCAATTAGGATTTGGTTTTCTATCTGCAATTTCTCAGTAGCAGCCCGGAGTTTGGATTTGTGCCCGGTTGATGGCAATAGGCTCGCTCCCTATTACATGGGACTTAAACATAACTGGCGAAATATGGGTGTATACTATAGGTACAACTCTGCCTAACCCTTCGGGGAAACAAGGCGTGATGTTGTTATGTTATGTTCATTAGAAATGGGAATTCCAAAAAACAATTTAAACACGCGACGGATAATTACTAAAGTAAAATCCGACGCAGCACCTTCGTGGTATATGACAATCGAGCTGCAGTCGACGCTATAAATTTTACCTCATAATTGGTATTTAGGACACCGGCGGAGACAGAACTGGACAGCATTTCTGTCGGACCTCACGCGAGCCGTTCGATAAAACTGCAGTATGAAACGGCTAATTTGAAAACATTATTACTAACGAAACAGTCGAAGCTGAAGAAGTAGTTTTGAATTTAGTAGATTAATGTCCGACTGCCGCAAACAGTGTCAAGTGCAGGTTTCACGATGAGAACGTGAGAGCCTTATTGGCAAAACGTCGATGAGTGGGAGGCTAACTAAATATCGTAATTAGAGAGATAATGTTAGGTTACTTATTTAAATTGAAGTGAAAATGTAAGGCGATAAGACTGATAAAGTAATAACTGAAATTACGATTTCATTTCGGTCATTCGCACGAAAGTTTTGCAAAGTAGGTGATGACGTAAAATGTTAGTAGAATCAATTTCAATGTTACGGGTACGCCAATATAAAACGTAGTGAAAGGTGTTATGCATTATGTGAAACGAGAATATCAATGATAAACATTTAACAGACGTCTTGATCTCGGACCAAGAAGTCTATTTCTAAAACAGGCTGTGAGTCTAGTTGCTTTATCTTGAAGGAAGTAAACTTAACAGATCGAAACAAGAATGTCTTAGCACGCGAACAGCTGTCACGAAGCGGTAAAACTAACATTGACATTGAAAAAAGATGGATATTATACACCAACGGGTGTTTTATAATTACCACCTGTCATCAGATGGACTCAATTTTTTGACAGCTTTATAGAGACGAGGTAAAAGAGAATGCACGATGAGTATCGTAGATAATGATGTGTTGATATTGATGACTAATGTATAAAAACACGTCTGTTTTAATAAATGTTATGATATTTTTATTATTTTGATATCTTTACCTATTAAAATTTATATCCTCTAGAATATTTATGACTTAAATTAGCATGGTTCTTAATTTATGCTGCATGAAATAATGACTACTAGTTTTGTATATATAATAAATTCTACTGCTTTCTTACTAACCTTGATATCTTGCATAAAATACATCAAATCTGAACCGAATCACCAACCATAACATTGCTAAAGCAAACAGTGAATGAAGAATTAAAAACTCATCTACAAACGAATGATCAAACCGTTACAGTTTATTACCAGCCAGTCATCAACATTAGAAGATACAGAAAGCTAACTCCTAACTCGTAAATATATCTATGATAGAAATGGCAAGCAATGACAGCATTTGTTGTATAATTAAGCTAATGGACAGTCTGATGTCCTAAAGAAGCTGTTTTCTTCAGGATATCTAGGAGTTGACTTGACGTAGATGTTGAAGATTCAGCGTTAGGACTGGAGTAGACATGATGCAGAACATAAAAGCCTAATTAACAGTGCACTCCACAATAGACAAATGCTTCAATACTGTTCCTTTATCCTCTGTTCAGATTTGATTCGTAAATCTTCTGCAGTTTCTGTCATTTCGTGGTAAGGGCCACCTCAGCCTTGAATCTTGAGACAAAGCTCAAGCACCGTTAGTCGATGCGAAGAAAGTAACACAAGTGGAACGAGAATTATTTCTGGTGATAATTGTTGGTGCTGGACGTAAATTAGTTGTTATTATAATAAACCTGTAAGTTGGACCGAAAGAGAAATTTTACCAAAAAAATTTATGCTGTCGTGGACACATTCGGATGTTACGATAAAAACAATCAACAACCATCAATGACAGTTAATTAATTTTTACCTCATATTAAGCTTTTCCGGATGATCTAAGATCCCGTGGGTGACCAGATGAGTGACAAACACAATTATATAATTACCTAAACCCTAAATAATCTTTCCTAGATATCTAGCAAAGATTGTTTAATACTTTTGCTGATAACAACAGGACGTTTTCGAGCTGTCAGTTATGGTTAATTTTGAATTTCAGCCTAATTAATTCATTTGCATATTTAAGTATCTATGAAGACGTCAATAACACAGTCCCAATGAATTTCACGGGCAATTAAGTATTTAAAATAACCATTTTATTTATTCTTCGCATTATGTAAAGGAGCTATTGCGACAAATGCAAAAACATTTTGCGTCAATCCCGCGTAAAAACCCATCGAATCAGAACATCGATCAATCAAAGTGGTGAGAACACTTTTATCTATATTTTATAGCGTCAAATATCTCAAATGACAAAGACCTTTTTACTATTCTATGTCTTATAACATGACACCATCAATTTTCACGGTCGATTTCGGACAAGACAAAAAGCCGCCCGGCAACTGATATGAACGCTACCTGGTCACAGATAAAGTAGATAACAGAACATTGATGAACTCCGAAGGTTCTTTACAAAGAGAGAATTTCTCAGATAAAAGAAAGAGATAAATTAAAGACTTGTCAATAGTACCGTAATGAACCGAGAATTGTTAGAAATTGCCGCTGCAGACGTAGCGGTGAGCCGTGGCATTTGGTACCCTATTCTTTTTAATGAACCTATTTAGTTGCAGATTTGTAGGGGAGTAAAGTAAACGTTACGCAAGAGGGAACAAGTCGGGCGGGCGACACGGGTGGCTGTCAGCCGGATTACCTTCGCGGCTTCAATGACGTAACGGTCGCCAGACCAGATGGAAAAAAAATAAACAATCCACGTGACATTGATTTTGAATATTGAACTTGAATTTTTACGGAAGAATGGTCAGCTGTTTGTTGATGACTCAACAGCCGATGAAACAGTAGAAAAGCCCAGAAATATTTATATGACCTTAGAGAAATTATGTTGGAGATGTGTCACTCGGTAAATACTCAGACGGTCATTAAACTACTGGATAACTGAGTGATCATGGAATTGACAATTATCCGTTTAACAAATCGAAATCACTTAAGTTCGTTAACAGAACAGCTAAAGCGGACGTTGGTCACAAAAAAGAACAATGTAAACTAAACTGAGATAAGGATGATAAAAGAGAAAGGATAGCTGGCATGATGAAAATAACCTTAATAATCACTAAACACACGGGAAAAGAAAACAAAGATGTAAACAGAGACGTTAAAGCTAAACAAACACTGAAAGAGGGAAAAGTACACAACACACCTAACGACACTATTTTGTAACACGAACGTCATTATTTTGTAAACAGCAGCGTCGCTTTATCATTAATAATTATATTTTTATTGCTAAAAGATATACACCGTCTGAAACAGTAATTGTAAGGTGCAAATTAGCTAACCGAAATATGAAAACGTTACACAACGCAAGGCTGACTGGAATGTACAGAGCTAACCCTTCAAGGCCTTAAGCTTGTTGTAGCAAATCAACGACAATTTGCTTACAAAAGGTGAATATGTATTTTAAGCTCACGCTTTCTTCGCATGACAGAAACTATGGAACGCCACCTGCTCCGATCCTTACATACTCCTTTTGCTTCGTTTACGTTCTCATACATCTGGTCATATTTTACTAATACTATAAAATACAGTCAACAGCGTAAGGAATAAACGGTAAAGTTCAATAACACTTGCATACTTACTACAAAGCGTTAAGTTAACGCCTGGACAGCTTTTAACTCTCTACAAAACGCAAGTCCGATCCTGCATGGAGTATTGCAGCCACCTTTGGGATGGCTCAGCTAAATACCAACTTGCCGCGCTTGACTCGGTGGAACGCAGAGCTAAGAGGCTCATTGGCGACGAAAAACTGGTGGATGCCAAGCTTCACAGCTTAGCTCATCGCCGCAAGGTTGCCTGCTTGTCGGTCTTCTACAGATTGTACTTCGGTGAGTGTGGACATCTAGACGCACTGCAGGTTACCATCCCTGCCTAGTTGCTATTCCACCAATTCACGCTAAGTGTTTCCAACTGTCTTTTGTGATGCGCACAGCAAAGGAGTGGAACTTTCTATCCGCGTCTGTTTCCAAACGCGTATTCGTTTGGAACCCCAATCTCTTCAAAGTGAGAGTGAACAGGCTTCTTCTGGCTAAGCTCGCTCCATCGTCGACTTTGTCTCTGTCACCTCTGACCTAGACTAGAGTCAAGAGCAAACCTACCTCAAATAAAAAAAAATAATTAAAAAAGTTTTATTAGTTTAAGTTTACTTTCTTCAAAGCGTATTCAAGACGACACAAAGTATCTAATACTCATTCTTACCGCAAGCAACATTGGCCGATAACTCTGGTATTGGTATTTGAAGATCAAATGGAAAATTGCTAGAATTTGCTGCATCAATTACGAGACAAACGCCATTCTGATCAAATGTCATCGCATCTTGCTCAAACTACAGATATAGTTTGTTAGGTATACGTTTATCTTCAGTTGACCAGAAGTTGGCTTTTGATATTGACATTTTAATGAATGACATAGCGAATAATTTTCGCAGACTCATTTGATTGCAAATTTCGAAGAGCCTATTGTTATCGTATGTTTTGCGACGGCGACGCCAAAGAAGATGTTATAGGAAAAAGCAACGGTTTTCGCAAGGGTAATTAACTAAATGTTGATAAATTAAACAACGTCAGTTTGAACATGTGTATATTTTAAATGATTAATGATCTCCGAAGTATTAATGCACAATGTGGTATTGTTATTGATGTTCTTTGGACTGAGCTCAAGGTAACAGGCTGACAGGAGTCTAATCGCTTTAATAGCGTAGTGAATATCTTTTTAGAAGTAAACATTTATGAAACTTTATAGAAGGTGAAAGTAACGTATGAAAATATGTAAAAACTGGGACTCGATAATGAAGAGTAGAAATTGATACACCGACTAATACGAGAAATGGATGGATATTAGTAGAGATGCTAAGGTGATGAAAATTATACTTTGAACTAGAAATACATAGAATTATGTAAGTTAAACGTGTTAAACCGGGCTGCGAATAGCAAACACACCGCCTCAGTATTGTATATTTTTATTAAATTATAATACTTGAGAGATGCGCATTTTCCTCCGTCCTTGCGGTTTCTTGTATCGCATTACTAACCCGTCGACTGCAGCGGTTGTTCGCTTCGTTGTGTCCGATTTCTTGTGACGCCGCCACCGCCAATCGCGTACATCAACGATCTATGTGACTGCTTCTTGTATTCTGCTTTGTTTATCGTTTTCTGTCTAGTCTTTGGAATTTGTTTTAGTGTTATTGGCGGAAAATAAATTGGCGATCGACAAGAGTCTTCAACAGATCTATCATTTCTGGATACTTTAACAGATTGTGTTGCTAAACGGTTGCCGGCGCCAATAAACAATATTGGTAAAATACGTTTTAGTTTCATACGACACGACCTGTATTGTCTAACTTATGTAATTGTGCCCAGATCTTATAGGCCAACATGTAATTATGTATTACTGCATAATGTGCAAATTATATTTACGGTCCTACCATAATCATTGGCAGGGCAGGTCAAGGTTACAGTTTGCATTTGGTACATGATACAAAATCGGATGACACATCACTTTTCGTCTAATCTTGACCCCCTGATTGAATACTTACTCAAATTTTCAGCTTAAACCCAGTACCCAAGCCGAGTCTTCTTTTATCACTTTTTTCTTGTTTTTGCGGTGCAGCCTAAGCATTCTACAGATCAAAGATCACTATTCGATCTATTTATGAATGTTGTCTATTTGTGAGTCAGATTGTTCAGAGATTCGCATTTTCCACCGTCCTTACGGTTATAGTAAGTATTGTGTTACCTTACCTACCACCCGTCGTCGGTTGCCGCTCGGTCTTACGCCTCGTTGTGTTCGGTTACCAAAACGCCGCGGTCACGTACACCAGTGTTATTGATCTTTGTAAACGCTTTGAGAGACCATCAATTTCTGATCGGTAATGAGAAACTTGAAAAATTGCTACAATATCCTCTAGGCAATTAATTGGCTTATCGTTAACAGTAGCTACTACTTGGAAAAAAACCTACAGAAGAAAATTAAATACGATTTACAATATTTAGGTAATATTGACAGAAATTTATGAGAATGGGAAAACAAAGATGACAGTTAGCATTTTTTAACATCACATTAAAATGAAAAATATAACGACCACAACAATTTTCATAATGAAGACGCACGGGAAACGAAAATTAAGAAAAATGTGATGGCGTATTAATTAATCTGAGGAGGACGGAAGTCATTATCACACAGCGTGATACAACGGATTATCATGTACAATTTATTTATGACTATCTCAATCACGTGTTAACTGTCCATTTGAATTTAGAAATAGGCAATTATACACAAATAAACAATATGTAACACGGTGCTTATGATTAAAAGGTTTTATAAGAAGATTTTTATTTTTTTTTTTTTTCTGTAAAGAAGTTTTCCGGATCTTCATCTGGATAACTTTAAAAATGGTATGCGAAAATCGTGACAGCATTTTGGGGTACACTTTGGTTAGTACTTATTCAAGACTGGAGCCAAGATTTCTAGAATACAGCTTGGAAACCTGGCAAAATGCATAATAAACAAACAAAATTTCCACTTTCAGAATATATGAACAGCAACCTCACATTTTCAATTAAGTAATTTGGGAAACGGAGAACCAAATAGGTACCGTGCAATTAAGTCAAGGACAAGAGTCGAGCAGCAAGATTAACTGAGGAATTATGCTGGCTTCACTCCAAATGTTTCCACGCGAAGGAAAACGATGGAAAAAGTGGTTCGTAAGTTAAATAGAAGGAAATGGTTATTTAATTGCCTTCACGTGCCGCTAATTTGCATGACTGCAGTTCTGTAAGGCGTGCCAAGCTGCAGCTCAAATTTAAAGTAAAAATAAACCTCATACCCTAAAAATTACAGAATATCGTGTTGATTCTGATTTCCTATTCGCAAATGCTTCATTTATGAAGTGAAGAACAGAAGACAACAAGTACAAAACGTACCATATCATCGAGGAAAGAACCGATCGTGCGAATAATTAGGTCAAACATCGTCACACAAAAGTTTGCTCCGATCTACATAGTTGCGTAAGTCAAACAACCCTATTACAGAAAGCATGTAACCGTTATACCGACCCATTGCGAAGATGCACTTAAAGAATCTGCAACAAAAGATTAGGCAATAAGAAAAATTACATTCCATTACCTACCCTGTAGGCGGGCTATAGTAATAACCCGGGAAATGCTGACAGCGGGACTAATGTATCCCGATGGGCCATCACAATATGTTTGCAAGTATGCAACATATCAAAATGTCAACCACCCGCCCACTGAGTGTGGTCCCCAAGGCCGTTGGTACACCTACGCTCTAGTTAGGAGAAAGGACCTATTGTGACTGTTTGAATCATGTGGCTGCGATTAGGCGCTATTATTAGACACAATTTGCATTGTCAGCCTTATTGTCGTGATTAGGTATGTTGTTGAACTCGTAATATGGCTTGTTTGGTTGAGTAACATGTGACAGGATAAAAATATTGCGTCTAAGTTTATTGTTTGTAGAAAATTTGAAGCGAGGAGTCACTTTCATTGTGCTGTTGGGTGTAGATGACGAAACGAACTTTAGTATGTTAAACACACGTTGTGGGATATCTACTACAAAAACAGGAATACTAGCAAGCACGCTGTCTCCCATAGATTTTCGTAGTGCAATTCCGATAACCGTATGCACAAATGCTTGTCCCTAGGTTTCAGACTTTAGGATGACTCATATATGCTCTCTTACTTTCCTTCGAAGCCTTCTTCACCGTAATGTATGCATGCACATTCTCGTAGGTGGTGCATATAATCATTTGTCCTTGACATGGTTACATACGAGTACCTACATCATAATTCAATGACGTTCGACAGCTCACTGCGGCCTTGGATTTGAAGCAGTGCGCATACGTCGATGTTGCGACACATCTAGTTTGGGTATTTCTATCATATTTGCATGCATTGTCTACATACGTAGGCGGTCCCATAATGAACTGGCCTAACTATGAACCAATGAAGGAAATTAAACGAAACCAATTTTATTTTTCTATATAATCACCATGAATACTAACACATTTCTGACATCTGTGAATCAACATCTCTAAACCTTTATAAAAATAATTACAATTTTTATCCTCAAAATGACTGTAGACGGCCGCCTGTAACTCTTCATCGCTTGAAAACTTTCTTCCTCTTAAGTCCCGCTTTAAATTTGGAAATAAATAATAGTCGGACGGGGCCATATCTGGACTGTAAGGTGGATGTTCAACTTCTGTGAACCCGCATTGACGAACTGCATCCTTCGAAACACCAGCGGTATAAACACGGGCGTTGTCACGGAGCAACAGGACACCTTTAGACAGCTTGCCTCTTCGTTTTTCCTTTATCTTGTTTCGTAATTTATATATTAAAGAAGCATAATATTCGCCGTTCACGACTGTAATACGTTCTTTAAAATCCACTATCAAATTGCCTTGAAAATCCCAAAAGATTGTGCACATCAGTTTTTTAGTCGATTGTTGCACCTTTGCCTTTCTAGGGGGCTTTTCACCCTTATAACGCCATTCCATTAACTCGCGCTTGCTTTGTGGATCATAATACAAGATCATAGTTTCATCACCAGTCACTAGCCGCTCGATCACAGTCTTTGGATTTTCGCCACAAAGATCCAAAAACTCCGAAGCGCAGCGCACTCTTTCCTGTCTCTGTACCGCTGAAAGAAGTTTCGGTACCCATCTTGCACTCACTTTTTTCATGTGAAGATGTTCATGGGTCGCGCGATGAACGGTACTTTTAGAGCGCCCAAGCCTAGCTGCAATTTCTTTAATCTTCAAACGGCGGTCACTCAGAACCTCCTCTTCGATAAGAGCAATCGTTTCGGGAGTGAGCACTTCCACAGATCGACCGTCGTGGCCAATGTCTTCGACGGTTTCTCTCCCGAGGCGAAACTCTTTCACCCAATTTTTCACTGTGCTATAGGAGGGGGCAGACTCCTTATACACGCCATCCAATCGTTCTTTTATTTGGGCAGGGGATAAACCTTCTTTAAACAGAAACTTTATGACACTTCGATACTCAGTTTTCGACATTTTGAAAAAATACGCGACTCTCGTCATTCAAATGCCTATTAAACTAAGACTAAGCATTTCATGTCGATGCGTGTTTCTTATATTAAGTGCACGATAAACGTACTATTTAATGCAACACAACATGTAGCGACATGTCGCGTAGAACTATATCAGGCCAGTTCATTATGGGACCGACTACGTAGTTGACAGATTTAGCAAGATTTTTTATTGTTATTTCCTTTGGATAAAGCCGTCTTTGTCCGTTCAGAGACAGCGCGATGAAGTATACCTATACCTATCTGATGACAGAATCAGTGACTACGTGCATTATCTTTGTGATAATCAGATCAAGTGAAACCATGATATGGTAAACTGTAGTATCATCGATTGAAATCTTGTCAAAGCGAATACTCTAATTGATAACCTTGTGGCGGCCTCTAATCATAAATTAAGAATTGATGTACAATTTTAACAATCTTTCCATCAATACCTTTTACCAGGTAATCGAATATCTGCTTTCAATAAATTCAAATTGGGTCATTACTCGTTTCCCCATTTTCCATTCATTTAATGTGTTTCACGGATATCCTTGATAATGGTTTCTTATCCAAGTTTATCAGTCTCAAGTGTAAGAGGTTACACTTTAGTTTATATCTGAGGCCAACTTTTATGTACGTCCTTGTGTTAAAGATAAAAATATCCGAGTGCATTCTGAGTTCTTCTTATTTTAAAACAATGACTATTTGATACGAATTTCCCGTCCACATCTGTATGTATCTTTTATTAAACTCGGTCAATTCTTTGTATTTCACCACTGGATGTAATTTCTAGAAAATATTTTTTTTAAACATTGGTATTTTCATTAACTTAAAAATATCTCCATATCGTACATCTTAAAATCTCATCGATAAAAGAATGTCAGACTGTCAGTCTATTGAAAAGGATTGTATAAATCTGAGAGTGATGACGTACGAAGATAAAAGCAACGCGAAAATCAATCGCGATGATGATATGTCTTGTATCACATGCGTCGGAAATAAACTAGATAAATAATATAAATGGTGTTATTACATGGACTTTCTGCGTTATTGCACGTTTTATGAAATGCGTGACAACGTTAGTCGTATAAAATTCATATTAGGTATCGCAGCGTGTCGTCTCGTCTCGTAGCGCTTTAGAAACATACTACCCTAAAATGGCTTCTGTACTTTTATTTATGTAATTATTTTCTCCATTCCATTTTTTCTAAATAAATGTATTTTCTTTTTTTTTTCTTTCTTTCCATTCCATGCCAGATACCTACGACTTTTAAATTGTTGAGTCTTATTTTAACATGGTCAATTAGCCAAGTTTTCCCAAGTTTTCACAGAACTTAATTATTACTATACTATAATACTGTACCATGTAATTATAATATTATAATTCTGATATCCGTCCGATATAATCTTAAAACATTCATAAAACGAGACAGAATATCCTTTGCGCCACCATATCTACAGGAATTAAGAACTATGAAGGATGACAACGTACGACAGTCGGTCATCCAAACATCAAACAAGGTAGACGACTAAAAATTCTAGAAATAAAAGCAAACCGTAATACTACTTTATATTTTTCCGAAAAAAAATGTAAATATGGTTGGCGTGTCCAATTGTTTGCTTGGACCCGATGAACCGTGGAAAAAGTCACTGAATCGAGTTTTAAAGACCCAACTCTTTGCCAGCCTAAGTTTTTATGAGAACAAACTGTCAATCAATATTTTAGCTGAAGAAATAAAAATACTCCTAAACTGTGTAGCGAGCAATATGAGCTTTTAGAATAGCGATAGAAGATACACAATAGTGAAGTAACCATTAAGTTGGATTGAACTTTTTATGGATCATCACATCAAATTCAACTTAAACCACTTCATGTAGAATGAGCAAGCAAATACATTGAGCAAGCATAGTATTAAAGCTAGATCACTAAAGCTGCGGGCACGAAACCAGTGCGAGTGCGAGTGAGTGTGTGGCGAGGAGCGGTGGCCGAGCGGGGCGATGGCGACGGTACAAAATTGTTCTGCCGCCACCGCTCCGCGCGTTTCATGCCCGCAGCCTAACACGTAATAAAGGATCAAATTCTATAGACGAATACGTATTTTATAGCCTGTTTCAAACACTCAATTCTATTATATCCTCTACCATTTAGTTTAACCATTTACCGGAACAATTAGAGCTCCCATAATAGCGGACGCTTACAAGCGCCACGAATTTAGTAAATTTAAAATCTTTTGTCGCTTAGATTTTATCTTTGGACAATGTAACAGGGCGATAAAGGAAGCAAAACCATAAAACGGTCAAAAACCGACGCCCACTGGGTTGTGTCAAATTTTGGATATGCAAAGCGAATGACGCCATGACTAACAGCTGTTGGCGTACATGTATAACTTTAAACTGGCTGGGACTAATTTGAATCTAGATATTTTTGTCTGTCTGATATCTCATAAAGTTCAGGTTCCTAAGGGAAAACCACTTAGATAAGTTGAACAAAAAGCAGTTTAGGTAATTAATCATTTGGTATCTAACAGCATTTCATAAACAGCTATGCAGAGAAATTAAACTCCACAAAAGGCCGTCGACGAGTTAAATATTAAAGTTGCTGACTATACGAACAAACTTCGCGAAAGCAATGACAATACTTATCTGTCTACACAACACAATACTAAAACTGTTACCAACACTTTTCTCACAGACTCAAAACTCTTTAAACAACCACAATGACTCTCATTACATTTGATTCACAAAATCGATAGCTCCGAATTTGCATGCATTATATAAAAGAGAATAAATAAAAGATATCGTTACGTAAAGGAAATGAAACGTATTCTGTATGGTGATTCGGATCTTGAAGAAACAAAGAGCGAGCACCGTTTAGGATAGTTAAACTGCACTTTTTTTTACTTATCTACCATCAGTACGATTTGCGCTGGTAGAAATTTGCACCTATCATCGAGTTTCCCACGATAGAAGCTCGTTACATCAAGTTACTCGAAAATAAAAGAGTTACACAGTGAAGACCACAGACCACTTGACTATTAAGTAGTAGTGACGGGCAGTTACTTACCGACTAATGTTCAAACTAATGAAAATAATTGAAGTAATTAAATAATTAACACAGTCACATCATCGGCTATTAAGTAAACAGCTAAGTAATTAATGATTGAACATTTATTAATTAAACAAATGTTTTGAATGAGAGTGAATCGAATGTGAAAACATGGTAAATGTTTTCTTTTAATGACTGTGTTTAGACAGAATAGTTAAAGATGACAGAAGACAGGATAGTTAAAGATGATTAAGGAATCAAGATAACGACACAAAGATAATTTTGATGATATATGAAAGTTTAAGATGATTAACATGGAAACTTTTACTACATTAAAAACATTGGAGTAGTAAACACACCGGCCACTAATGAGAAAATTAATAAAGAACAAACTAAGGAAATCAATTAATACCAAACTGTTTTCATACCTCGCAGTATCTATAGCATAAGAACAAATTTCAGACTAAGACAATACGAACTTCGAGAGAAGAAATCCCAAAGAAATAACCAAAAGAACTAAAATTCTTCCCCAGAAATATCAGATTTGGTAAGTCCCTCACTAGTTACCATTGGTTCCCACACAAAGGATGGGGAGCGTATCTACACAGCGAACTCTTACGAAACTCACAATTTCATTAAATTATCTCAAACAGAGATTTTAAAACAGGTTCCCTAGTAACCGACGACACCCGGGGCTACAATGGACTTTCCTGATCAAAAAAGTTGAACAAATAAGTACTATGGTAATAAATATTGGTTCTGTAACGTTTAATAAAGTTTCTGGATGGAACAATGTTCGGGAGACGAAGTTTTGCGGCTTTGCAAGTATCTGCAACAGACATAATCTTGTTAAGTTGATGATAATCTATTAGAATTTGTTGATGAGGAAATTGATACTCTACCTATAGCACTAAATCTGTTGAAGGTACATTTAAGGTACGTTGAAGGTATATTTCGGTACACCTCACACAGTAGTTAGATTCTTGATCTTCTCTCTGACCCAGCATGGTGCAACAGTGCAACAGAAAAGAATTTAAAACAAAGTGCTATCAGCATTCGGCATTCACGCAATAAGAAACTCTCGTTCGGATTTCCACAGAATACCGTCCATAAATATGTCATTGTTATCATTCGAAACATCACTCATTTTAATTCGACGATCGAGACAGGCCGGCTCATCAATTTATAAATGCATCATTACACGGTATAAACATAGTTTCGTAACATTAAGTTCCGGCTCGACGCACTGAATTTCTCAATGTGCAGGGCATCGTTTTTAATTCGATGGCATGTTGGGAGTGCATCTTTGGATTACTTAATATATCGATGAGCACGGTAAAATAATGGGTGTTGCTTAAGAATTAAGATGGTAAATGTTTTAGTCGTAAGAGAGCATCGGCCACAGAATACGCGGCCTCTTTGGCCAGAAGTAATAAATGAATGGGACCCTCTTTTACATCAATGGAATGTGCCTATTCAAAAGAAATAGAAAATAGAACTCTTTTCGGTTTCCATTAAAACTCAGCAAGTTAGTAAAGCTTTCATTCATCATTTAGCAACGTTCTATTAGTCAAAGTAAACAACATACTAAGCACATTAAAAAATATGATTGCATTCGTTAGCTTAAGACAGATTTCCCTAGAGTACGCCAGAAAAGGATTGGCTTGTTAAAATGTGAGAATCTATTGTTCATTCATTATTTAACTGAGAATGTTATCTTAGCATCAACCGCAGAGGCCTGCTTTGTGGCACGCCGTGGAATCCCTAGGAACTGTGCGACTAATTAGAATATAAAGACTTAGAGAAGAATCTTAGATTTTGTAGGTCTTTTACCAACAAGCTGTAAGCTAAGAAACCATTAAGAAAATATGATTACTAATGTATTATAGATTCTCATGTTTTATATGGGAATAAAAGAAACATATATCAAATGTCTTACTATAATGATAGCCTAAGTCGGCTTTTAGTGGTATAGCAGATATTAAAGTTGACGGAACTTGGCATCTTCCCAAAACGGACATGAAGCTCTTCTTATAAAATCACATCCAGATAAGAAACACAAATGTCTTTGACCCACTGGGAAATTAATCTTGCAGGAGTAAATGACTATCTAAACATTACATAATCTTTGAAGCTGCATCACAGGTGCACGCAATCTGTAAGCTGTCAAAATTGAAAGTGAAGCAAAGGCAGTGCAATGCAACGTTTGAATCATAGATTATGAGTATTTATGAGAGATGATGTAAATATGCTTAATACGTTATTACGGTGTCTATTTAATTTTGGAGCTGAATTGATTCGTGATGAAAAGGCATGAGAAGCGAGTACTATAGAAACCGACGAAACTATGGAGTATAAAGAAATCAAGAGGATCAAGTTCTGATCATCACACAACGGATAGAAATGAACTGAATTTTAGAATCATTTTTGACTTGATTAAACAGATCTAATGGAGCTCTTCTCTTTAGGCTTGACCATACTCTGGTACCTAATTAAATTAGGGACTTAATTTTGAACCCTGACTGCAAAACAATTAATTGGGTACCTAAGAGTTTCTCTCTTGACTAAACTAATTAATCCGCCTACGCCCACTTATATTCTGTAAATATCCAGATTTTAGACGACCCTTTTCAGATTGAACAAAATCCATACAAGAGTCGGATTTTCGTCACCTGGGACTGAAAATACGCAGATAAATACAACACCGTTACAATTTTAACACTCGTAACTAAACGGATGAAAGTGACTCAAAACAGAAAACGTAACGTATTATGTAAACGTTACAGCCGGCGTACATTTCACGGGCCTTGAACTTCAATTACACACAACCGTTAAGCTTATTGTTTCCCACTACAAAACCATTCTGATTGGACCGGAAGATCGCAAGTCAATTAAAATAACAGAACATCATAGCTGTATGGAGATTAAAGCTTGGAGTGTATTGTCTGATGAACATAGATAGACATATTGAACACGTTTATGAAATCGAAAAAAAAAGTCGGGCTGTCGTGGGACACCCGGTTGAAACTAACTTGCTAAGAACTTACACTAGATGGCTCGGTATTGAAAAAGAAAAAAAACTTTTTTATTAAAAAAAAAAACAACCGACATCCAAAAAAACACTGCAAAGTGAAAAATAACTTCTTGAAGTCGGTGTCTTTGGATCTGTATTTTAGTTTTTTGCCACCGACTTCCGAAATTAAAGTTATTTTTCACTTTATAGTGTTTTATGAACTCGGTATTCACTTTTTAGTGGGTCGGTTTGTAATTGATCTAAGTTACAATAGCCTAATGTCAACTGCTCATCACCTTTTACAAAATATTACTTTTCCCGATGCAGGAACGTTAATGGTTGACGAGTTCTCCTGGTACTTCACTATCAGCTCCACTTCACCAAATGCATTGTGACGAGCATAAATTGCTTAGCAACCATATTAAAGTAATCGAATCCCAACCCGTGATATACTTATTATCGATTAGTTCCGGTGGCCATCTGTAGTCTTCATCATCAGTTCCATTTCACTAAATGGTGCTTTCCGAGAGCAAATGCACGAATTACTATTAAAAATACCCTAATCGTTATGGGTGTGCCTACATATTTGAAGAGTTCCCTCGATTTCTCCAGGATCCCATTATCAGATTCTAACTTGGTGACAATGGTGGTCCCATCCCGAAAGTATACCCTTTCAAACAAAAAAAAAAGATTTTTTTAAATCAGTTCAAACTTGACGGAGAAATCGGTGGACATACATACAAAAAAACATACATACAGTCAAACATAGAACCTCCTCCTTTTTCGAAGTCGATTAAGAACAAAAACTTTTGACACTTGAAATTGACCTTTCAGGGCAAAACGCTTTTTCGTTTACATGACGACTTCTACCAGTTTACTCCTACCGCAAGTCGCGTTAAAGAATTTCATTCCAATATAAATAGAGTGAATTTCGTGCAGCGTCTGTACAAGGCTGACGGTTTACGATTAGCAGCCAGAAGAGCAGTAAAACCAAAAATTTATTTAACTGCTGGGACTCGAGACAAAAATTGCAAAAGTGTATTTAGAAAAGAGATAAACTTATGAAGCATTTAGTACTATGAACTTATTTGTCACTAGCCTTTGAAAAGCATCAAAACGAAAGCCAAAAAAAAGAGCAAAAAAAGAAAAGCAAAAAGACCAAAAGGCATCAAAAGCCTTACCATTACCTTGCTATTTGGTGCTTAAACTTCCCCATTAAAGAAAGAGGTAAAGAAACATAATAGAAAGGTACTGTAAAACCGAAGTCCAACAGTGGACCTTTCTAAGCTAAATGATCGAATGAACGATAGAAGTAAATGCCTGTGTCTGTGTAACAGCCTGTTAATCCAGGCATTTGAATCATATGGTTGTGGACACGAGTTCAAGAGGGTTCAAGGGGATCGAGTCACCACTGCATGTTGTACTTACGACCTATAGAATCCAGTCTGTAAATACCTACACATATTAATGATAACGAAAATATTTAACGAGATAGAGATAAGACATCTATTTTAATTGATGTGTGCATATTTCACAATGATTTCAATACATGAGATGAGACAAGTCAATAATGTGTAGATATTTATAGGCATTTTATGTCATGACCTTTACACAGGGGTGGTGATATGTCTGATACTGAAGGCACATGTGGACGAGGTTAAAATGTGGTAAAAGAACAGACAGGTTCAAAAATATTTTGCGTTTTAAATTGACTATTGAATTTCGCTGACGTAAAACCAAAACCAATTCCCTGAAATGATGGTTGATCGGAGAGAATAGATTTGAGGTTTGCACAGCCAGTATTTTTGTTTTTTTTTAGAAGCGTTGATCACTGGCAACATCAGGTTTGTCATCAGAAGTCAGAAGAAGATTATAACATTTAATTTTTTATTAATCTCCGAAACGGAAATAATACCGTAATTATCGCAATATCCGCCCTGGACCACTTTTTATAGGACTTTATGAGCTAGGATTACATCTAGTAGTGGCCAGTTTCCGGCTGATGGACGACGTATGAAAAAAGAAACATAGTGGTGCCAAATAAGAAAACCTCTATCTCGGGACAATCTTGGGCACTATAACATGAAATACCGCAAAATAAGTTGAAGAATTTGAAACATGGCGCATAAATCAGACATTGTCATGCAACTTGGGGAATCTTATGTCAGTTGACTGTTATAGGTTGAATCGATTGAAGCACATAGGTAATATTTATCACCAATGACTTTAATAACAAATAGAATGGTAGTTGAAAAGTTGGATTAAGATGGTTTACACCAATCACAAAACTCACACAGGTAAAAAACATGACAACTCCAATCACAATACATCGGGTAGCTGGGCGTTGCATGACTGTGACGCAAACTAGATAATTTTGGACGTTTATCCAAATCAAAGGTCGCTCGTTATCCACCAGATAATAGCACTTACACAAACATAAAGCTATTACTTTAGAAAGTTGATAGATCATCCTCCACAATTGATAATTTGACGGGTGCTGTACCAAAAATGTTACGGCATAATTGGTGGTGTTACGAAAAAGAACAGAATTGGTCTTGTGGCATGCGGAAAGAAAGAGGCATTATTCTGGAACAAGTATTGGAGATCCTCTAATAGGAAAGAGAAAAGAATCACATCTTTGCTAGATGTGATTCCATAAGAAATGGTCAGTGGAAATCCCTGATTCACTGGAATTACATTCAAATGAGAACCAATCTTGCCAGATGGTCTGAAAGAAACAGAAAACGACTCCGTGGAATGGTCTGTCACCCAAACGTTAGGCCCAAGATGCCAAAAGAAGAAGAAGCATTTAGGTTACTAATTTCATTAACAAAACGGGTTTCTTCTTCATTAATCAGAAGCATATCTACACAAATACCAATAAAAATGCCGAGGAAACTTATTAAATTATAGCTGACTAGCTTCCGCCCGCGACTTCGTCCGCGTGAAATTTCTTGTTCCCCAGACCCACCCCGTCGCATCGCATTGCATGCCCGCGCTATTACTTCGTTTTCGCTTAGCGCTCTTTCTTACTTTTTTTATTATTGCTCGGCTTCTAAGGGTCCTAGCGTAATGTTACAAACCTAAAGCCTTTATCAAGAATTGGGCTTTAAAATGTAAAAAGATTTTTTCAAATCCGACTGGTAGTGACAGAGATTAGCGCGTTCAAACAGTCAATAAAAAATATAATGTGTAGGTAACTAATAGACTAAGCGCATTTTTCTTACTTTAAGCATTTTTATACCCGTCGTAATATCTAAACGAAAGTTCCGATTAGAATAAGTTAAAAAGGAATTTACATGTACTTAATCAACCTTGGTTATGAAACTATTTATTTGGATAAGGATTACGAAAACACCTTCGCAAATAATGCATTATTTTATAACAAATTTGATTACTACCTATTAAAAAAAATATAGTGAGCCAACCTTAAAAGATAGACATATGCTATCGCGGACTTTGTTTTAGAACTTTTTAACAGGAACAATTCTGTCATATACAATTTTTTGCATAACTTTAACCGTTTACGCAGCGCACGCAACGGAAGCTCTCAAAAGGAATAAATTTTCCCCGTTTTTGCAACTTTTTCCATTGATGCTCCGCTCCTTTTGGTTGAAGCGTGATGTTATATAGCCTATAGCCACAAAAATGGCTTCGATAAATGGGCTAACCAACACTAAAAGAAGTTTTCAATTCAACCAGAAGTTCCTGAGATTAGCACGTTCAACCAAACAAACAAACAAAAAACAAACTCTCAAACGTTTTTTAATATTAGTATATAGATGAGATAATACGAAAAAACATCTTATCTTCGACGGTATTAGACGGCACCACTGATCAAGTTTTTCTCCTAACAAAAACTCTATCATGTGGAACGATAATTAATTATCAAGTACAAATAGCTTTCACCGCGTTTATGGTACCTCTAGGGATGTCCCAGCAAACAAGGAAGGATTCTGATCGATCGCGTAATTGCGCGCGACGCGATGGCAACCGGTCGGAGTGTGGAACGCGTGCCTTCAACTTAGGAGCTATGCACATTACTGGGGAGTTATAATTTATGAAAGTTGGAGAAAAACTTGTCTTTTGATTTGTGGTTTATTTTGTTTTGTGAATATACTTCTTGTATCAGGACTTCAAGAGTTCGCGTAATGATAGTCTTCGGTAAAAATACATTTTCGGAAGCATACCACATTCAAGCATTTTCGACAAACTGAAGCAGCCAGACATCAGCTATTAAGTAGCATTCATGTAAGCAGTTATGGTAGAATGATAGGATATAATTTTCGACTCATCAATTTAAGGAAATTGCCTCTTCAAGGTATTTTTGTGTTAGCAAGCAGTATCTTAGTAAGGAAACTACTCAAGAGGGAGAAACGTGTGTCTTTGCCCTTAAAGTAAGTGTGCAGTTAGTAATCCAATTGACAGGGAATGGGTGAGTTCACGCGACGCCCACGTTGCACTAAGTACAGTTCGTCTAAGTTTATACATAGGTAAACCTTCAGGCGAACAGAATATGATGCAGATACTAAACTGTTGAACACAATTGTCGAACATTCAAGGATCTTACTGAGGAGTACAAGTTTTGCCTACGCTTCAAAACTTTCCGGTTCCAAATAGATATTAACAAGTTTGCCAGTCGAGGTTCCATAATTCCAATAATAAGAACTAACGTTTACAATTCAACACTTCAAAACGTAGGTCTTATGACTTAAGTAGCAATACCATTTTATGTCCCTCTTTTAACTCCCATGTATTTCTTTCCATGAATTTTCTTCAGCACCGTAAAACATAAAGTTTCACGCCAATACTACCTCATTGGCACCTCGCCAAGTAGGCACCTGACTTCGGAGACGTAGGTAAGTAGTATATTCCAGATCAAACACAGAATTTATTTTAATCTTTCACACTAAAGTAAACGTAAAAGAACTTCAATTCTAAGACTATTCCCATAAGGTGGAAGCGTCAGGGTAGCCCGCGAAATTCAATTTTCTTACGTTTTTTGCAATTTGCAGGTCAGTATTAGGTTGTATGTTGATTAAAATATGATTCGCGACCGTAACCATTAAGTATTTACAGAATTATAATAATTAAAGTTATCAGTACAACTCTCTAAGACCAAGTAAATTATATTGAATTACTATTTCATTAAATCTTAACATTTCAGGATTATATTAACTTAAGGGAGTTATATTACTGATTTTAATGATTATAATTCTGTAAATACATATTTGTTATGGTCGCGAATCATATTTGAATCAAGATACACCCAAACACTGAGCTGCAAATTGCAAAATTCGTAAGAAAATTTCAATTTCGCGGGCTACCTTAGCGCTTCCACCTTAACGAACCTGAAAGGCGTTTATTTACAGATTTGTGACGTCATGTTCCAAAGTGGCGCCGCGTGACGTCACGTGCTGGCCGCGTATCGATCGACCTTGGCTTTGCAAGGACGTCGACACCCCGTCTTAGATACTACTTGCACTTTACTATCACAATAGAAAGCTTTAGGATACAAGTTATAAGTACTAAGTTAACTCCTAAAATTGTATAATACTTTACATATCAAGACTCCTCCGTGCCTCGGAAAGCACGTTAAGCCGTCGGTCCCGGCTGTCATTCGTGGATCTATGACAGTCGTTACGGGTCGTCAGAAGCCCGAAAGTTTGACAACCAGTCTTACCAAGGGGTATCGTATTACCCAGTAACTGGGTTGTGGAGGTCAGATAGGCAGTCGCTCCATGTAAAATACTGGTATTCAGCTGCATCCGGTTTGTCTGGAAGCCGACCCCAATATAGTTGGGAAAAGGCTAGGCAGATGATGATTTACCCAATAGGAGACTTGTTGAATATAGGGTTTCAGAAAATGAAGGTTGGTAAGTTCTTCTGTCTGTACTGACAAACTACGTCACTGTCTTGTAATGTCCTACGTCAATGTCTTGATGATGATGGCTTATCTTTTCTACGAAACAGGAGTTAGTCGAGGAAAACTAATTTTGTTATTGGCGGAATTTGGACATAATTAATAACCCTGTTGCAAAGGATTTTCTTTGGGCTATTAATAGTTTCAAACAAATGAGTCATTATCATCTTCCTGCCCTTGTCCCATATTACTTGGGGTCGGCGCAACACGTTTTCTCTTTCCATTCCCCCCTGTCAACCGTCACGCTAAACGTGAAATCGTGAAAAAAAATCAGATGTTCCCTACATTTTGACAAGTTATGCGAACATAAATGTCTAAGGGAACAGCTGATTTTTCTTTCGCGATTTCAGGTTTAGTCCCATAGTAAAAGTTGTTCATAATGATGAGCACAATGACCCCTTAAGAGGTTGGGCGTTATTTATGTTACATCTTGTATAAACGCAATATAAACATGAAATTTATCAATGATTCATGGAACATTACTTTTTTATTTCCACATAAAACACCAATTTACGTACCCCTCGCAAACGTACGCAGTCGCGAATTGTAAAGTGTAATACATAAGTACCACCACATAAGTACCAAGTACCATCGCAAAAAGTACCTGTAGGTAAGCTATTATTTGAGAGGAAACAAAAGCTGTTCAAACAATTGATCCTCCAGGCGTTCAACCATTGTTACAATAACGTACTAACTACATTATTTAAACGTCAGTTAGCAAAATAATTTAGCTTTTCATAAAGAACAATATTTTTGTTGTAGATGTGTTTGCAAATGTTCATTTTGCTAACCTTTGTTTTTGTTTAATTTTAAATTTATCCGAGCTGTTTGTTTTGTTTTAGTGGTTGTGGATAACATAATACAGCAAATTAGGTAATTAATTATTAGGCCATGACTAGAGCCTAGGTGTCTAAACAGTTGTTCTTACCAAAGATGAACGTACCGAATCTAAACCCGAGACGTAAAGAAAGTTTTTCATCTTCATCACGAAGTCAGCTGCAGTAGCACAGTATAATAAACTTTATTATACTGTGGCTGTAGTGTCACGACAACTGAAACTACTGGTGCAAACGATTAACTGCCAATACTTTTCAAGCATAAAAGTAGGTCTGTCGGCTCTTTTAGAGCATGCTTTACAATCTGATCTCATAACCAACTATTATAAAAAGCCCAAAAATTGCGACGAAAAAACATCGAAGTAACCTATCTGCTATTCAAAATGAAGACTTTATGAAGTGCAAAAAGTTTTTCAATGGCAAGAAATTGTCTATCTTTTCACAATAGATGGCGGTGTCATCTTCTGTTCGGCAGAGGTCGGGTGTGGTCGGGTCACGAAGTCGTGCAACCACGATCACATTGTTGAAGCCAGTGGACACCAGCAAATATGAATTTTATTATAATGGACGGTACCCTGTTGACTTTCTAGTATTGATTGAGAGCTTTTTAATCCACCTTCATTGGAGAAATGAAGAGTTGGTTTAAGTGGAGCAAGACTGCAACATCAGCGATCTTGTAGCCTTGACTCGCCTACTGGAAAAGCTAACCTAGGCTAATTTGCGCTGTTACGATCGATATCTTCAATTCCGAGTATTCATCGCAGTGCAGTTGTTATTGGCCTAGTAAAATTAACTGCTATCTGTATGATAGATCTTTACTGTCGATCACTGCAATACTGGCAACAGTTCAATAATGGCAAACATTTTTAAAATGCAATGGAAGCATAAATGATCTTATTATTGTGTATTATGATTATTTCCACCTAATGTTAACATTATTCTAGATTGTTCCACCAATCTGTCCCACCAGTGGGACTAAGTGGGATATTCACAATTTGGCGTCAACTGTGTCCTACTATAGGGGATATTACACTATCTAGGATCATAGATCTATGATCTATGATATGTACGTACAAAACAATGTAATATAGAGCGTTTGTAAGTTTCAGTTCAATAATATATATATATATATATATATATTATTTAGTATTTCTTATATTTCGTATAGGATTAAGCTTAATCCTATATTATTAAACTGAAGTTTACAAATGCTCTATACAGGGTTAGTTTTCAATAACCGGCCAAATTTTCACAGGGTGTTCTATCCATGAATATTAACAACTTTCACTGTGAGGCCAACTCTAAAATCACGAAAAAAAATCTGCTGTTTCAAACAAAAGTTCAATACCTACTCGGCCAAAATGTATGAAACAGCTGATTTTTTTCTCGCGATTTCAGAGTTGGTCCTATAGTTTAAGTTGTTCATATTTGTGAGTAGATCACCCTGTGAAAATTTGGCTAGTGATTAAAAAATTGCCCTGTATTACATTGTTATGTAGGTAGTACCTATGAATCATAGATCTGTGATCCTAGATATGGTAGTGTAATATCCCCTATAAACCGTTAGCTGCCATGCCAGACACCGCTCTAGTCTGACGCTAGTGGTACCTAAGTATGTTAATCTCATTTAGCTTAATCATAAAAGAAAACAATAATAAAACTAAAGGTAATCTGAATTTAAAGGTCCAAACACGGTATATAAAGTTCCATACAATTACCTACTAATATACCTTCCCAGAATATTTGCAGACCCATCAAAACCAAACGTCCGTTCAGAGAATATCAACACTTCAGCGCTATGTTGACGTATTTATTTTGTGCACGCGATTTTAGCCGCAACGTTGTATGCAGAAATAAGTATTAAAAGGCTAAGCAAATTACATACCCCAAGGGTTAAATACAAAGTTGCACCAAGTTTATTACACGCTCGTAATTACAAAATGTTCTTTCGATTTTATTGGCGTATCTCAAGATTCTTAAGTCAGTTTAGCGCACCGTAAAACGCCCCCTACGTTCAGAGCTATTAAGATTTTTTCTTTACGATTTTGCGCGACTATTTGAACCAATTTTCTTCATTACTTTTTTGCAAGCACTTCCATTTGAACCAGTTCATTGCTTCATTAGGTCATCCGTACGTTTTGGCCGCGATGTTCAATTACATCACGTTACGTGTTGACTCGAACGTCATTCACTCCCTTGAGAGCCTACCTACCTGTAGTGTATTTGTGTGTGTAGACTCTTCTATTCCAGGAAAATAGGCAGGTAAATTGAAAAAAACTAGGCTGTTGTATGCCAGAGTGTTAAGGTTGAAAATCGTCTCGTTTGTTTCCATTGTAAGTTTTTTTTATGTTCGGAAGCCGTTCCGTGGAAGGCGGTTCTGTTTATTGAACTCACAAAAAGGATTCCAATGTTGGTCAGTTTTTGTAGCGAACAGTCAAAGAATGTTTTTTGCTGAGATGGAATCCTGTAATTTATTGGCGACAAGAAATTAGTTTTATGATTGGGAAATAAATTGCGAATGGTATTTAATTGTGGCTATCATTGGCTATAGGCCTTCTTTTGAATTGATTTAGGGCCGAAACCGGAATTTTAAATTTGGTGGAGTTATTACTCCAAATCGACAAGAGAAAAACATTTGAACGAAAATCATAAATGATCTCGATGTGCAACACACATTCTAACATTCTTGTAATTAATATAGTCATCAACATGCGCTTATCCTAATTGGGGTCGGCGTAACATGTCTTTTTCCTCCATCTTCTCTATTAGTCGTCTTAATTAATACCTATACCTCCTTACTAATAAACGAATTATATCAGGTGAATAGTTACACACCGATTTCTATCTTTCAGTCGTCAGTAATTTGACTTTCGAAAGAAGAAGACAAAGCGTTGCGTAACTTAGGTATAGTATACAGACGCTATACAATGTTTATTAGTAAGGAGGGTTAGTATACCTACATACTAATCAAGTGCATATAGATATATTTTGGGAACAAGCACAGGCTGCCAATCAGTTAGCGTTCTATTTATAACATTTTCAATTACTGTATCTTTCGGTATTTGTAACCCAAAAATGTCGCTGCAGGCTACAAAGACCACTTATCACCGATCAATCCGAATAAATTAGCATAGGTACATACCTGCTTATTGAGAAAAAAATAAACTTAGCTAATCAAGCGGTTAATTCAAGCAACTTTTAATAAATCAAGACATTTGTTCGTACATTTGTTACAATTTTTAACACATTCCATCTTAAATTTTGAGGTTATAATCAGTAATACCTATTGGTGTATCCTAATAAAAGTAATAAATAACCGAAATGGCCGGTTTTAAGTAGAAAAATGTAGTCCACAGTATGAACTGCTACTAATAAAATAGAAATCGTTACAATACAGTTATGCGGCCGTAAAATACATTATCCCAGTATTAAACAATAATCCGGTTTATTTTTGGTGTCATAAGTGACATTGAAAGGGTCTTAGTGGTCCACTGTGTAGCTGTTTGAGGGTTAACTTTTTTGTGTGTGTCAAAGTTTTGAATGAACTTGAAAAAAATATACTTAAAAAGGATTAGCTTTAGCCCTGTGTTGTGTAAATAACTCGATTATTGAAGCCTCTTTGCGAACGACAAACCCATTTTGTTTTTAGATGAATGGAACGGAACATGAGTTTAGATCGGATCAGAATATTCTCCAAAACTTAACTAAATAGCAAGATAATTGATTTAGACGTTTTATTCACGTGGTCATAACGATCTGATATACTATTATGCATCTATCAAATTCACATGCCGATTAAACCAGTCCATTCAAACCACATCCGATCATTTGGCAAACACTTGCAGAATTACACACACACTTTTAATTACAGCAGCAGTTCAAGAAACCTAACAGGGGGCCAACCACCACCTCTTAAAGTAGTATTATTTTAATGTTACTTCAGTGTGAGAAAGAGATGAAGCTATACAGGACGTCTAGCTCCATCTCTTTCCCACACTCAATTAAGATTACAATAATACTGCTTTAAGAGGTGGTGGTCTAGCTCCAGCACTTAGAAGAGATGTACAGTCGAACAAGCTATTTGGTATACACCATATACATGGTGTAAAAAGAAGCATCACATAGCCGTTATCTGTTATCTACCCATTCTGTACATCAAACTAAGTAACATTGAACAAAAACTACTGTTGGGAAACGACTTTTATTTTTGGTGTGAAAAATTGCAGTTTATGGCAGCGCGCAATGTAATGCACGCAAAACATTGTGCTTTAGGATGCATGCAACGGTACAGGAGTTGTAGCCCACAACTCCTTCATTAAATACCCCTAGAACTTGTGGGGGCACCCATTTAATGTTAAGTTATAGCATTTAAAACTTGTTTTCGTAAAAAAAGGGAAAAGAGTTGGAACTTTGACGTTCAATAACTTAGTACTTAATCGAAAGGTGCCAGGTATGGTCCCTTATAAAAAAAATTATCACAATGATGGGGAGTATAAGTGACTCGTTTTTACACCCGTAATACTGGTAAAAATATGAATCTTCTCAATATTCATTTTTATTGTGTGCGCCTTACAATTTTACTCGGCACACTCACAACATTGTTTATAAAAAAAAACAAGCAACTTCCAAAAAAATCACTTCAAAGTGAACAAAGTGAAAAATTACTTACTTTAATTTCGGAAGTCAGTGTCTTTGGTTTTGTTTTTTGGTTTTTTGCCACCGACATCCGAAATTAAAGTAAGTAATTTTTCACTTTGTTGACTAGTTTTTTTTTTTTTGCAAAAATGTTTTTATTTTTCACTTTTTGGTTGTGGTGCCTACCCCACACAAAGTCGTATACCACTGCTTGCAAAGTAAATAACCAGTGACAGGCAATTATTATAACATCAGCAACAAAAACTAAGTGGAAAAATACGTATTATTGAAGCTAAATCAAAAACCGCTCATCAGAATTTGACTAAATTTATATGGGACCAAATCTGGAAGTAGATCCTTTCAAATAAAAAAATAATTTTTCAAATCCTTTTATAAATGACCGAGTTCAGAGGTAACAAACATTAAAAAAAAAACCAACAACCGAATTGAAAACCTCCTCATTTTTTTGAAGTCGGTTAAAAAGTAGTTACATTTGCAAGTAAGCTACCTGTATAATACCTTGTTCAACTGTACCTATGTAATTTCTCTGACACGCAGTGTAAAAAGTTTCGTAGTCGGTTGATCGCAGCTCGAGACCTTCCGGGACCGAGACCTGTTTCTCACGCGTGTGGGGTGAAACGTTCTTCTGACAGAACAATACGAGCGCATGAATACCGCTGGCAAGAACTGACGATACACTGCACTTGACTGTACGGTGTACAGCGGTGATCAAATGTTAGAAGTAAAATAGTTTGTAAGTAATCTTGTTAGTGCGTCAAACATTTATCCCGTCTTTCCGGAAAACATGCGTAGGAGGAAGCACAAGAAACCTGAAACATCATTATTTTTTATTTATCAGCGTGCTTCAATTGTTTTAAAAATTACCTGCGATTATTCATCTAAAAGTAAATCAACCATGTTCATAACAGAACCAACCAATACCAGTCACCTGTTTTCAAAACAAACATTTCCAAGTCCCTGAGCTCACATAAAATGGATAATCTTCAATTACCCCAAAAATATAACGTTAAGCCTTAGCACGCGCTCCCTAAATACATAAAACGAAATAATTCAAAAGAAAAGTGGCGTTTATGTCAAAACTTCGCTGCGACACAAAGCCCGCAATGGGGCATTGCCGACGGTGCGGGAAAAGTTTGAGCATCGCTGTCACACAGTAGGTAAGTATTGTGTCAATGAAATGCCACGCTGTTTAACATAAAATCGCGTGAGCATCTCCTGAGCTACTCGATCGTGTCATTGTAATACTTAATTGATTTATTATGAAGATTATATTCCGGAAGCATAGATAGACGAGTTTCTTCTTGCACTAGTTGTAAAAGTAGGAGGCAAGAAAACTCTTCAGAAAACGGAGTTTAAAAACCGCATTAAAACTTGCAGTAGAAGTGTGTTGCTTCAGAACATTATTCAAACTTCTTTTCTGCACTTGCAATTTGTGGAGAGACATCGTAAGTTTGAAGAAGCAAATCTGACTCTCAGTTATAGATAAATAAACAGCTTGAAGGCATCGCAAATTGAAACTAAAATATCCCAATTAAAACATAACATCACGCCTTGTTTCCCCGAAGGGTTAGGCAGAGGTGTACTACCTATAGTACATCCACATTTCACCAGTTATGTTTAAGTCCCATGTAATAGGGGGCGAGCCTATTGCCATCTACCGGGTATGAATCCAGACTCCGGGCTGCTACTGAGAAATTCCAGATAGAAAAACCCAATAACACTTTGCCCGACCTGGGAATCGAACCCAGGACCTCATGCTTAGCAGTAGCGCTTGGGACCACTAGACCAACGAGTCATCATATTCAAAACTAGCTGTGCCCCGCGACTTCGTTCGCGTGGAAGTTGTAAGATACACGATATACTAAAACAACAGCCACATTTTAATAAAACTCCCTCATCCCCCGACCAGACGCGTTGCATCGCCCGCCCGCGCTATTAGGTACTTCGTTTTCGCTTAGTGTTCTTTTCTGACTTTTTTCTATTTGCTCGGCTCTTAAGGGTCGTAGCGTGATGTTAAATAGCCTATAACTATCCTCGAGAATTGGGCTACCAAATGCAAAAATAATTTTTCAAATCCGCCTTTATTTTCACAATTTCTTGGGTTTTCATTTTTTTTGCGCGGAACCCTAATCATTTTTCTAAAATAAAAGTAGCCTAAGTTACACCCCGTAACATAGCTGCCAGTGAAAGTTCCGTCAAAATCGGTCCATCCGTTTCGGAGATTAGCCCGAACAAAAAGACAGACAGACAAAAAAATTTTAAATTGCTTTTTTGTTATAAATACCGTATATACTTTCATACGCATTTAGTAAAACGTTGTTATTTTGACATTACAAACAGACACTTCAATTTTATTTATTTGTATACATATAGATGTAGAAGATAAGATTACCGAGAGACATTGGAAAATGATTTTAATCTGTCAATCTATCTACAGACCCTTCTTCAATTCGTTCCACCAAGCGCCAAAATGTAATCAATTTAATATTATAATGAATGATCCTTTCAATGATTACCTTACATTCACGTTACGAAAGCAGCGATCAATACAAACAACGCTATTGTTTCAGTAAATAGCCGGACGACGCCCGACATCAGGCATTGAAACGGTTCTGTCATCTACCAGTACCTACTTATCACTTTAAACACCAAATATGTATATTGCCTAACCTTGAATGTACGGTAGTCACAACTTTTGTCCACACGGTAAAGACTAATCAAGTTAATAATTCAGGAGATTTTTTAGGCTTCACGCAAAATTAGATCGATGACAAAAAGTGGAAACCAGTTTTCAATCAGCGCAAAATAACAGGTGTAGCTATTACCTGTAGGCAATTACTAGACGCAATCAAATTTGGGTGGAGTAATAGACATATAGTGTAGCAATTCGCATAATAAATCCCGCTGACATTGAGACATCGAATCGAACTGAAAGAATATGAAAGAAAAGCATAAGTATTAAGTTCTTAAGAAAACTTTACATGGGTAGATACGATGTAACAGCTGTTGTATTCATTTCTGTCTTGTATCTATTTTTAATTAATTCAGTAGTGCATTTCTTATTGACTTGACTGTTTTCTTTGTCTGTGGTTGTGGACGACACAAAATTACACAATATTACAGATGCAAAAGGTTACAGTCTCAAGGGTAACGGGGCCATACTAGTTACAATGGGTTCCTGTAATGACCACCATTAATATTGACGACAGTTTTACACCTTCATAACAATCAGGTCGCAACATTCTCGAGAAAACTCACGATAGTGCTTTAATTGACTCCTTAACCTACAATGCAAACAATCTAAATTAACATCGGAAAATCGATTAGCAGGTTTTGAAATACTCGATTCTCAACTACATAAATAAATCGATTGACATCTCGAGTTCGAAAAACTTGTCGCGAATAAAGTCAGGCTTGTTAGCGAGCATTCTACGAATATGGGTCAACAGTAAATAGCCTAATAGAAACATGCATGCAAAATCGCTTAAATTACAAGGCAATACAATGTATGAGCGCTGTCAGCACTGATTGGTGCGGGCACTTCGGGAAGTGTCGGGTTTTGTTGGGCCGCTTCAGTGGCTCTCAACCTACGGCGCGATGTTTTATGTGTGGCAACACTGGCAACCGGGGGTTATGGCCAGCTGCGAGTGATTAATACGACTATAATACAGCACGAAGCTGTTTTGTTCTGAAAAGGTCGTCTGGAAAATATTGTGCGGCTTTGTTAACGTTTTCCCATCTCGTTTTCCAGGTCTGCTTTGGAGTTTCTTTTTTCAGCGAGACACGTTCGTGGCAGTAAATAGATCACTCACATATTCTAAATGTCGTAAAAGGACACTTAAGAGATTATGCCAGGAGGACAAGTAACAGCCTCATTGGTGCTTGTAACATGAAGTGATTACCGATTAGTTTGCCAAGCTTGGCAATATTCTTTCGGGACCACCAGCACCAAAGTAGGCAATTACGGGTGTGATAGTGATCAAACAGACACTTTATCATCCACAAACGTTCTCATAGATTCTGACAATCTCTTGCGCGGGCAGAAGACCTCCCAGCTAAAACGCATGTAGTCCGATAAGGTGCAGTGCCTATGCGCTATTCGGCCTACAATTCTAGATACATGGAAATTGTCACTTGACACCCAACAATCACTGGAACCGACTATTTGTGTGAAGGCGTCACATGAAACGTTACCCGGGACACGCGAGATGTGGACAGTGGACTCGTTTTCAATAGATTTTGATTAGGCATTTGTTATTCGATACAGCTGTTCTGGCGTATTGAATATGGAGATAGACTTACACTTTCAGGAAAGTAGGTATGTAGAAAGTGAATATGCGGATTTTTTACTTAGGTACATATTATTATAGGTAACTTTATTGGATGTACTACAGTTTAAAAGCCATATTTTAACGCGAAGTTAAACTTGCATACACTAACGTTTTGAATGAAACCTGTTAGTAACGCATGGAAAGACGATGCATTGCTAATCCTGTTAGCTCTCAACTAGTCGATTTTGTACCTCAACGGTTCTTAGCATGAACCCATGACCTTCCGGTTCAGTGTCTCGTATAAAACGCTAGCTGATGCTCGGTTTAACTTGTCTTGTTTCCTAGGGAAACTCATGTATCTGGCAGGGGCGTAGCATTCATACAACCCGATTCCTATCGGCATCCCTTCGGAACAACCACTCTTCTTAATGTCTACTATTGCCAAATAATATGGTACACCTGTGAGTGTGTAACTAAGTATCACATCACATTACATAATTATATTGAAAACCAGTTTATTACATCACAAGATTTAAAACTTACAGTTTTGTGTTTGAGTTTATGAGAGCTGAACAATTTTTTCTTCGGCTTCCCTCTAATGATAATTGTAGCTATAAAAAATGTAATTCTACGCTACTGGTATCTGGATTAAAATTATTATTTGTATGTTCTTCTCCAAGTCGTGTTTAAGATCTGAGCAAAAAATAATTCAAATCAGATCAGTAGTTTAGGTGTCAAGAAGTAACAAACAAACAGACAGAATTTTGAAATTACAATATTGGTAGGTTAGTAAGTAAGGATTTACCAAGTAACCTATGAGCTATTATCACCAAAGTTACACAGAGTTACCAAACTAATCAGTATTTTCATGTTCATTATCTCGAAAGTTACAATACCGTAACATCAAGTTTGTTCAATGTAACCAGGTCAAACCACAAGAGTAAACAAAAATACCTACGAGCATAAAAACAGACGTACCTACATATTAGGGGCGACATGCGTTACTGAAATAATAACGTGAACGTAAACGTAAACGTGAATCGTGGGGAAGGTTCGTAAAAGGAACTCATGAGTAAACGCAAACGCAGATCGATACAGAGTGGTTTTGTTAAGTTATTCATTTGAACATTGTACGTATTCCCATAATTGGACCGATTTAAGCAAAAATGATCCAACCCACAACCCCGACAATGGTGGGTTGGATCATTTTTGCTTAAATCGGTCCAATTAATGAATGTCGTGGTCGTGCCAAAAAGAAGTGGAGCATTGACTGACATATCGATACCAAAAGTATCAATTAATGTCAGGGACAAAAACGGTTTTTCAGGAGAGCCAAAAAATGATTTTATTTTATTAAATCTGTCTATAACTTTTTACTGTTTGCTCCAATTTTAATTGTGTCTAGAGCAAAGTTTCTTAGAATTTCCTCTTCTTTCATGCTATAATCGAAAGATTTAGGAATGCCCAGTGGTTTAAAATATAGCATGTCCCTTACATTAAAAAAAGATGTTTAGTTGTGCCTTACGTTACTAATATTTTATATCTAAACCGTCGAGCATAGTGTAAGCAGCAAGACAAATAGAAAATTATACGTAATTCTATTATAAAGGACTTTTACAGTGTTGGAATTTGATGTTACTAGATTATCTACTAAAACTGATGGTATTTTAACACCATGGAAATAAGTCTGTCAAATCTATACGTTAGTTTCAGGTTTTACAGCTTAGCTATCACAGATTTTTATATTGACTGATTTGAGGTTTAAGGTAAGGTAAGGGTGTAAATTATTAATACGATGACTTATTTTTCTGAGAAGAAAAAATGTTAATGATTGTTAATTTTTTTTTGTCATAAATCGTTTTACGCAGTCCACAAATTTGTAGGTACTGTAAGGAACATTTTTTTAACGATAGAGAAATTTTAATAATACCAATCGATAGAGCAGAAAATTCTGAATCCAATGATATATATAACTCATTTTCGCCAAAATATCCCTTACGTTAATTGATACTTCTGGTATCGAAATATACGAGATTGGCAGTGAAGTTCTTGTGTATAAAACTTTTTACTTGAAATGTATTTGTGTAGGCTTACTCCACGTACTCTGATATTATCCCGAGGGAACTGCATATTTCAGGGTTAAAAATAACATCGTGACTGCAGTCCTTTCATAATTCGGTGTCAGTCAGAAATTGTTGCTAAATAGGCGGTAGACGAGAAGAGTGTTGTGGACTAGTGGGGCAATTCGGTGGAACCATAATTATTATGTCCAGCAGTAGACAGCGGAAGAGAATGATGATTGACGGAAGCGATAATGTTGAATTCCTGTCTGGTTCAGCTCGATGCAAATAAAAGTAAACCTACCACATGGCTAACGACGCGGTGGGTCCAGAACTTAGTAGTTTAGATAACTATATTATCTTGCAAAGCAATAACAGGTTGCCAGCCCGTCTAATGCCAACAAATTTCTTACAAGGGAAGGTTACACGCATTCCTTCCATTCATAAGTTGTAATTGAAATGAAGATAACACGACTATTCTGCTCAATGTAATCGCTGTCCGAAGCTAATACAATCAATAAGTTTCTTCACGTATAGAAATTCCAAGACGTTATAAGCACTACTTATCTTATTCTCTCTTCGTAAATTATACTTAGATGAACGCATTGATACGGCCTCAGAATGTTCAGATAGCGTCCATGGAGGTTTTATGCGAGGTTTTGCTATCTTAACTATGTAATGCTGCGCTTGATTATTAGCATGCTACAGCACTGAGTATCGGACGGCGATCTTTCCGGGTAGGTACGGTCAACTGCACGTCAGTAGTAACACTACGAAAACAGCCCTTACTGGTCCGGAATAGACGTTTACTGTTGCCATTGACGAGCAATTGCTTGTATACGCCGTGAAGGAAGGTCGAGGAAATAATTTGCAATATCAGTGCTGACATGGACTGGCCATTTTTTTATCGTTCCGTAATTATTATTTTAATGTGGCTAAAAATAATGAGCTTTGTTCAACATTTTTATCAGTAGTGAGTTGTTAGTGAACTTGATAAGTTACAATAGGTATATATATAATCACGAAACACACTGATTTAAATAATCACAAGTACTAATTAGAAACAATAGGTGCTTCACGCTGCTAATGCAAGTTCACTGATAATGCAAGGTCGCTAATTTGCCAAAGATTTCGTGCCTCCCTGATAAAACGTTATTAGGTAGAGTTGTTGACTGTTTCACAATGATAGCCAATTAGCCAGTGTTTAAATAATTGAATAAATAAATCATTATGTAGGTATATCTATTATTCTACTCAATGTTTAATTTTATGATAAACCATTACTGACGTACCCGATAAACATAGTTTTAGGCATCAATAATTTGGTCATAGTATCTCTGAGTTCATCACAGGGTCAACTTAAGTGTGGAAAACATAGATATAGTACTGACCTCCTGGATGCGTCAGCGTGCTAGGATGTACGGTACCGTCCTTATGCATTAACACATGCCTGGGCTCCGTCACCAAATAACAGGTGGGCCCGTCAGTGAGGCACTTCTGGAAGGCGCGGGCCGCCTGGTAGAACAGCGCCCAGGCGTGCTCCTCGCTGATGGTCGAGTTGAAGGCCTGCAGGATCTGCTGCAGCGTGATGCAGTCAGACGCATCCAGCGAGAACTCGGTCCCGCCGGGCGCGCCGGCGTTCTCCTTGCGCATCATCGCGCCTGCCCCGCCGGGCTACCATCCATCCTCGGAACCAACAACACAACCAATGCGACAACTATCGATCGCACAAAATTCACCAGTTGATCGTGCCACTGAAAATTTCTCACTCAATCACGTAAATAATTTTTGTAAACTACATCACGAATGCGTGCTATTGTCACCGCGCTCCCCCCAAACGTCACTGTCACTTTTCGTTGGCAAGTGGGTGGCGTGAATTTTTTTTTTGTAATGTTTTGGTGCGTCGCGATCGCGTTCGCGCGTGCGCGGTTCGGTCTGTGCTACACGTGACACGTTATGCGGCGACGACAGCGCGGCGCGGACTGCCGGCGCGCGGCCCGCAGCCTCCGCGATAAGACGCGCCCTGCCGCGGAACCACTTCCTAGTTTCCTAAAGTTTTTCTCCAGGATATTCCTACCGATCACGCGAGTAGCTCACTCAGGGTACAGCCCAGTAAGTAGCTAATATCCGCCTTCGCAAATCGGAATCAGAGATAAGATATTAGCTAAGCGATTATATCACAATTCGAAGATAGGTATTTGACTTGTTAGTAATAAAACAAGAATATCTCAGTCCAATTTATTTTATTTGAGTATGCTATGAATATCAGTAACTAAACATATTAAATTCATCAATATTCGTTACACGTTATAATATTAATAATACAAAATCAACTTTTATTAAAATGTATTCAAATTCAAATAACTAGAATTAGTGTATACTGACCTAACATTAAACAATTTAGCTACTTTACAATAACTATCGCATCTACTCAAATAGACAATGTTGATATTTACTGGTCAATGCACATCTGCCTGTAACAAACAACAATGTCTAGAACTATTGAATACAACTATAGCCCAGAATGCGTACGTTAAGTATTTTGAATAATATTGATACAATTTTATAATTAAAAATTAAATTAAATACGGAATGTAATTAAATTAGTATCCACCTTTCATTGCATAACTGAACAATAATAGTCGAATGTTTAATACAGAATTGAATTGGCTGAATTCAGATGGCAGGCGCCTGCGCATGCTGTGTGATTGTATATTTTTCATCGAGACTACGAACACTTTTCGGCAAAAACGTGTAGCATGCACTTGCTATCTAAAGTGAGCCTTACTGATGCGCGTCTTATTAAAAGGGAAATTGAAAATAGATATTTAGAAACAAAATCATTTAAAATGTTGAAAACGACTCCATCTCTAACTTATACCACCAAAAAAATCACTCCATCTGTAACTTATGCCGACAAAACCATATTTTTGTATTAGTAACATTTTAACCCGACTTCAAAAAAGGAGGAGGTTATGCATTCGACGATTTTTTTACCCTTTCAAACTTTCATAACTTTTTGATTTGGCGATAGTCCTTTAATATGCCACGCACCACAGTTATATTTCCATCAAACAAAACACCAAAAATCTTTCAAAAACCTTTATCAGAAGACTGCATTATTAAAATTACTGTCATTTATAATGGTGCAAAATATGTAATACTAAAATTGATCACTTCAAGCTGTTTGCGATTAAATGTAAATACACAATCAGTTCTTCGAACTACCGACTACTTAATTCCATTATGTTGTATTCTAATATCATGTTGGTGACGTCGCGATAATATAAAAACATATTGATAAATAAAACTTGCATTTTTGAGCTAACAAAGTTAATAAAATATTATTAAGGCAAGAAATAGAAAAATTTTACCATAAAATGCGGTTACCATGGCAAAAAATGCGCATCAAAAGTGCGCGACAGATTATTTGTCTTGGAAACCGGCACACCGATTGCGTAACACACTTCCTTCGAAAGATTTTAAAGGAAATTCCTTATTCCTTTAACTTCACTCCTTCATATGTTAGAAAAATTCGTCTGCTTGACATCGTAAAGAACGCAATGAATTTTGTTGAATTTTCAAAATGAAAGGCATTGCCATTGTAAGTGTTTTACACAATTACCCGCCGGCATTGATATACAAAAAACCCAGCCCGCCGGTTACCATGACAAAAATCGCGCATCAAAAGTGTGCGACAAATATTTCTCTAGGAAACCGGGCCTAACATTGCAACGCAGTGCAGGCATTACCGCAATTTATTGGAAAAGTTTGCACCCGGCAGCCCTAAAGCTCGTGTTGGCATTCGAGCTGCTGTAATTTTTTTTTGTCTTATTGTCATTAATCGTACCAGCAATTTTGTTTGAATATTAGAAAAAACATTCTGGCTAGTAAAAATTAGAAAAAGGTACAAAATATGAAGTCTATTCTAGTCAAACCTCATAATACTTTTTGGATATTCCGCAAAATCGCGGCATTCACTTTGCGAAATACCCAACCGTGTTTTTTTTAATGCATTAGGTATTTTCGCAAAATCACATTCTTACAATTTTATCGGTGATTAACAAAATATTGATAATATAATACTAAAGCCAACCGAATTGAAAATCTCTTGATTTAGACACGTTATCGACATTTCACTCATACTAATTTGTGATACGTTTTGTGATAATTGAAATATGCTAATGTCAAACTAAGAGCGAATTATAAACCTATCTACATGATAATATAAATAAATTAAGAATACGTGTAATTTATAGAATATTTTACTTTATATTTTAGAACGTATTATATCGATAAAGTATGATTTAATACGTTACCTCATTCCTAAAACCGAATACGTACCGAAAACTAAAACATCACTCGTCAGAATACTTTTACAATTTAAAATGATAAACGAAAAATATATACAATGATTAAGTAACTAACACCTAAAACATTTAAATACATATTCGGCACTTCGTGTGAGAGAGGCGAAGAATATCACGAAAATAATTTTATCCAATTTCAGCATGCTCTATCTACATCAGCGATACTCAACCTACCATTTCCTGGGGCCGCACATACAGGCGAACTTTTCTTCTATCGTCTACTTTATGCTAAGTAATACTCTTTAAACTTGAGATCCGAAAGACATGAAACCGGGCCGAGGGTTGAGTACCGCTGCGTTCACTGACGTCATCAAACAACAAACATCATTCACGAACGATTGAACGAATGATAAACCTCACTTCTTCTTCAGACTCCACAGAGGGTCGAGGAAGTTGAGAGGATCCTTCATGTCTCCACTCTTTAACCCTGGAGACTGCTTCATTTCCTCGAAGGATTCGCGGGAGAATTTGGTGGGCTTTTGTCCGGCGGTGGCAGGGTTGTTCGGGGTTGGAGTTACTGGGGGCAGAACTGCCGCGCCTGTTGGTAGGGACACCGCCTCGCCGTTGAACATTGTTGTACCTTTTGGAAGAGAGATAAAAAGAGTTTTCAAAATGGCAAGGTTTAGGCCCGGACTCTACCAAAGCGGAGATGGACGGAGATGTGCGAAGCGGAGAGGAGATGCTACAGCTAGGGTGTATCCACCGAAGCTGTGCGGATATTTGTACTGGCTAGACCGGAGCAGAGATGTGTACTGGCTAGAGCGTAGCTGAACTGCGTATGGCTAGCATTGGATGTTGTAATGAACGCACAGTGTAGCGCGGCGCGGCGGGTGGGTTGTGTGACGCGGGGGGAACTAGCGGTGCCGCTCTCTGCACGCCGCTCACATCTCTCGTCTCCGCTGCGCGCCGGCGCACACTGGACCGAAAATCGCCTCTAGAAGACTTAGAGCTGCTAAGTTTTAAGTGTCGTTTTTGTGCTTGAAATGGTTTCTATTAAGTAGTACTATGGGCAAATATGTCACATGAAGTAATTTGGCTTGAAGCCTGAGGACTTGTATTTTTTTTATTTCGAGGAATATGAAGTATGTCAAAAATCATAAATAAGTACCATAACCTTCTGTGAGGATATAATGCGGAATTTTGCTATTCCAAAGATATTCTGATTTTTCATACCTGCTCCATACATTTTTTTCGTAAAAAAATTACAAGTCCTCAGTTTTCAAGCCAAATTACTTCATGTTACATATTTGACCATAGTAATACTTAAAAAAAACTATTTCAAGCACAAAAAACGACACTTAAAACTTAACAGCTCTGAGGTTTCTAGAGGCGCTTTTCGATCCAGTGTGCGTCGCCAGCTTGCGAAGGATAGCTCACATCTCTCTTTGTTCGCGCTAAGCAAATGAGACATCATCACTGAAGATAACCGGAGACGAGATAATGTAAGTAACGAAATCCTATTGGTTGTTTCCAACACATCTCCTCTCCTCTTCTCGTCATGTCACCACTTTGGTGGAGCCTAGGTGGTATAAACTAGTTTAACGTCTGTTTGGCCTTCCCAGATACGGAGGTTTTCTAATTTTGTATAACTTTATACCTACTTCTTTTTCAGAATCACCTAAATTAAAAGTTTAACTCGAGCTATCTATCCCTTATGTTGCACCTGCCATATTTTGCGTCTATATCACCCTAAGGTTGACTGGTAGAAAATGCCTCAGGCATTAAGTCCGCCTTTGTACAGAATTTGTTTACTTGTGCATAAAGTTTTAATAAATAAATACTATAAAAGTCTTCATGTAGTACAGACTATTTATGAAAGACCATCCCATTACTTATTATGGGCTATCGCTTTTCTCCGTTAAGCAATCATTTATTCTCCCAGAATATTTTACTTTGGCGATCCATAGCCCACCACCAGTACTGTACAGTAAATCATTATTTACATGCTGAATATAATGTTTAGCCAACTGATATAAACTGGGCATCTACTAAAATGTATATTCTGTTGATCATGAGTCGCTATCACAATAAACCTTTGATAACAATTAATCATAAAAATTAATTACTGTAGATATTAATAAAATACCTACTTAAAATGTTTAAAGTAGCTTGCATTTGGGTGTAAAACAAGGTGCATGCATGTGTAATCTGATCAGGTATACGTTATCACGTGCGTCAAACAGCTTAACTTATGGTATAAAGATCAGATTAGATGAGATATAATTAGGGTTGGGCACTAAAATAGGCCAAAATTGAGATTTACTGTCTGTTTATTTACAACAACAACGAAAAACTAATTAATTGATACGACAGAATTCGGTTAAAAACCGGTATAAATGCTAGGCTTATGTCAAATTGGTTGATTGTATGTATTTATACAAATACAAAGAAGAGCCATCGATCCGATACAACGGATATTTCGGTTAAGTGGTTTTAATGGTGGAGATCGATTCTAGCACATCACTTGGTGTATATGAATTCTGTCTCATTTTCTTTAACTAATATAAATGGCCGACAACCATTTTATGTTAAAGTAATCGCCTGCAGAAGTTTGCCAGCTTTCAAGGAAATTACCATAAAAAAAATTCAGCAATAAACTTACCGGAACACAATACTCCTTGGACGTAAAACAGCGCAGTTCTGTAGGCATCCGCTAAATATTTGGTGTCTTCCAAAACATTGCTTCTATGAGTGTACAAGTTTAGGCACCCAGCGTCTAACATATCTGTGGACAATTACCCCTCGTTAGAATATGATGACAAGATAATTTTTTTTTTGGGATATTGGCGTGTGCTATATAAGATATGCTATATATTTTATAGATGATGTGGCAAATAATTTTATTTATTGTTTTGTGTTGCATAATGTAAATTATTTTGCATTATATTGTATAGAATCAAGTTTTCTAACTGAACAGACAGCTGTGCTGCTGGGGAGTTTGTTGCGCCACATCTCCTTCCCAACTAAAGCACTAGAAGCGGCGGGCGTTTTGGGGGACTTCTTATGTAATGTTGACGTTTGGAAAGTGCTGATTCTCAGCCTAGTTTGAATAAATGACTTTTGATTTTGATTAGATTATTGTGCATTTCTGTCATCTGCCTAGCCTTTTCCCAGCTATGTTGGGGTAGGCTTCCAGTCTAACCGGATGCAGCCGAATACCAGTATTTTACATGGAGCGACTGCCTATCTGACCTCCACAACCCAGTTACTAGGTAATATGATACCCCTTGTTAAGACTGGTTGTCAGACTTTTCGGGCTTCTGGCGACCCGTAATGACTTTCAAAGATCCATGAATGACGGCTTTACGTGCTTTTCTTCGTGTTTTTAATTTTGCACTTCTGTAAGTGACGAATACGACGAATAAAACTGTATGTTATTTTTGTTTGTGTATGTTTTAATGAGTAAGTAGTTGAAGTGCCATATCAATAAATTAAATTAAACTATCGTATGACTGGTTGGAAAGTCCTAACTTCCGACGGTGCCCTAAGCGTCATTCATATTTCCTGGGAAGACCCATATCTGCTTAACGCAAGTACGAAAAGAGGTCATCAGTCCTTTTGCTCCGGAGTGTTTCTGCTGTCCATCTAGGCCATCATTGTTTATAAAAATAAGTTTATTTCATATTAACAAATAAATTGTAAAGGCCTTCTTATAAGTATGGAGATACCTGTAACAGAAGGCCTCCCTATTCCATAACCATGTGTATGTCGTGGCTAGATCTTAGTATTGATCATTTCATGAAGTGTTCGGTCATTTCATGAAATGGTTGTATTTCTTGAAATGGCCAGCTAAAATTGGCCATATCGTTTAAACATCAACGTTTAATGATAAGTCAGTCGATGTTTGGCCATATCATTAATGTAGGGTATCTGTCGTGGTTCGATCGTAGAAATGGCCATATCGTGACGAAAGCTACCTTTTTATCGATATTCCCAGCTGACCACTGGGCATATCGCAGTCACGCCGCTAGTGGCACCCCGACCAAATAGGTTAGGTTAGAACTGTGATCAACCGCGTGCGAGCTGAGCGAGCGAAGCGAGCGGTGCCGCGGCAGCGGCTGGCGAGCGCTGCATCCAAGTTGGTCGCAGTTACTTAGGAATTATTTGAGTATGAATAGGATGCACAATAAAAACAAAGCGACATCAACACATCAACCGGTGGATAATCTAACAATTTTACGATATGATCACTACTGTTTGGCCACATCATGAAGTAATCGTGCGTTTAACTGTTCATATCGTCAAACGTTGAGTATTTAATGATCTGGCCAGACCATATCATGATGTGACCAGCGGTCGAAGTTCTATTTCATTAAGTACACCCATTTCATGACATGATCAATTCTAAGATCTGGCCACGACATGTAGACATACAAAGCCTGTTAGTACCGAATTAATAACAAAGTAAGGCCGCACAGCTGGTTGCTCAGCTTATTGTACAACACTCACCACACAGCGCCAGTTGTCCCGCTCGCACTTGGCACATGAGCATCAGCAACAAGGCGAGCACGGAGCTTCGCCCCGCCCCCGCTGAGCATTGCACCCACGCGCCGCACAGCTGGTTGCTCAGCTTATTGTACAACACTCACCACACAGCGCCAGTTGTCCCGCTCGCACTTTACACATGAGCATCAGCAACAAGGCGAGCACGGAGCTTCGCCCCGCCCCCGCTGAGCATTGCACCCACGCGCCGCACAGCTGGTTGCTCAGCTTATTGTACAACACTCACCACACAGCGCCAGTTGTCCCGCTCGCACTTGGCACATGAGCATCAGCAACAAGGCGAGCACGGAGCTTCGCCCCGCCCCCGCTGAGCATTGCACCCACGCGCCGCACAGCTGGTTGCTCAGCTTATTGTCGTATGTTTGGCTGAGGATCTTGTCTGCGAGAAGAACCAACGGGGAGCAGACGATCCTGTGGAGAGACATGATTGTAGAAATAGTTAAAAAATGATGGCGTTTTGATATGTTTAATTAATACCAGCTTATAACTGTCCCACTGCAGGGCAAAGGCCTTTTCTCATACAGAGAAGGCACGAGCAATGATCACCACGCTTTACATACAGGGTGATTTATAATTTGACGTATTCCTTTCAGGACGTGATAGTATGACCCATTTGCAACAATTAAGCATCCCATAAAGCCTAGGCGAAAATTCATAGGATTCGAGAAAACTCAATTTTTATTTATTTTTGAAAAATTCCCAGAATTCGTTATTAAATATCAATTTTCTCTAAACTCACAAATTGAATAGCCTTCATTGCTATTCCATTGGGTACCTAATACTTTAACAAACTTTTCGATGACATCAAATTTTCTAAAACAGTTAAAGTTAAAGAAAGAAGTTTATTAGCAATGTTCTAAATTCATCACGTACATGAACTTTATCACCAGTTATCTCAAAATTTTACTATGACACCTAAAAATTACGTACAAATTACGGAGAAGACATCGTCATTTAATCATCTATCTAATAAGGTATAATTCTAAAAAAAATATTTAGAGGTCCCCATGAAGAAATGGATAATGCTGACAAAGGTAGAATTTGTAAATTGTTGAAATATTGAAAAATTTTGTTATTTTTAAATGAATTAACTAGTTTGTGTCATCCCACTACCTTCTTACCGCCCTGCAACCCTTTCTGCGTTAGGTAGCCAGGTCGTTGCATCCAGGTTGCAAGTTGAGACGATGCATGTCGCTTAGTTCACGTGTCTTTGAACTAGGTACCTACTGTGCACGTAACTACAAACTTTTAATTTTTTAATAAACTTAAAATGTTGAGGCTTTTGTAAAAGAAATAACTTTTATTAAAACGTGCACTGGCAGTACCAGACGGTTAAGATGCTCTAAGTAACTAACAGAAACCACGTTCATATTTCTTAAAGGGCACAGTGCAGCACAATTATGTCATGCAAGTAGCTCGGGAAAGGTCCAGCTGTAAATTGCGATAGACTGAGTTAATTGATTGCTGGGTTGGACCATAACTACTGGATACCGAAAAAAGTTGTCATCAGCGAACTCTTTTCTACTCCTATTAACAACAATCACCAATCCGTAGTCAAAAATTATGGCAATGCTTCTTCTTGATCTTTCTTTTAAACAACAAAAATATGATGTGAAGAGTCTACATTGTAGGCTAATGGTAATGACATAAATAAAAGATTCTTTGTCGAAATACTAAAAAAGCGAAGTAAGTATGTTCAAAAATTAAGAGTTTGTACGTGTGCAGTAGATTAAAAACACGTGAACTAAGCGAGAAGTGATCAGTGATTAGCTTATCTACTCCGAGTAATACTAACTCTACACTCGAAAGTGGCGACTTAACTTGCAACCTGGTCGCGACAACCTGGCTACATAACGTAGTAAAGATTGCTGGGCGGTGAGAATGTAAAGGGCCAAAAGGGCACAAACCAGTTAATTAATTAGATTATCACACAATTTTTAAATATTTATACAATTCGCAAATTCGACCTTCGCCAGTATTATCGACTGTTTCATCGGCATCTGTAATTTTTTTTTTAAATTTTTGTACCTCGTTACATAGCTGATTAAATGAGTTGTCTTCCCCGTAATTTGTACGCTTAATGCCACAGTAAATTTTTGAGTTATCTGGTGTCAAAGTTCATGTACTTAAATGATTTTTAATATTGTTAGAACTTAACTGGTAGTTTATTTAATATCACGCTATGACCCTTACGAGCCGAACAAAAAGAAAAAAAAGTCGGAAAAAACGCTAAGCGAAAACGAAGTAACAGCGGGAACCGACATTTCACACGGACGAAGTCGCGGACAGAAGCTAATATTGACTATAAGTCCAGATTTCCTCACGATGTTTTTTTTTTAAACTTCGATAAGACCCTTTGGTGGCTAGTGGATCTTATGGATAGGTGCAGTTATAATTCATCAAAATACATAAACTAGATACTATGTGCGATACAAGACCAGATTAATAAGGCATCAAAGGCTGCCCTAAGAACAATACTTCTATCATTTAATAAGCTGATTGATTGATGATTCACATTAACGTGACGTGTATTGTCATAGTGATGTCTATTTGTTTACCTAACTAAAATGTACTTTTTATGTACACATGATATTATACATAACTACCAATGAATCGTCAATATTATCAATTAATTTCTTACTACTTCGTGACATCAAAACAGACTGCAACTGTTAATTTGTTGGCACCACTCAAACGAAGTAAAGTTTTAATTAACCATCAAAATGTCAGATATAATTTGCAATAAGTAATAACCATTATTCAAATGAAATAACTGTCTTAAAAGCTACTCTATTTTTTTAATCCCTAAAGTATAAATAATATGGTACAATAAACGCATAGCTAAGTATTATGGTGCCTACTAAGGTTCAGAATTGCCTTTTTAACGGTAAGGACCTGCAAACACGCTATGTTTTGATGGTTGAACTTGTAACTCGTTATTAAATTGTATTGATTCTAAAACAGTTTCGGTATCATGGTGAGCGTTGATATTTTGAACTTTAGGTATCGGTATTAAGGTTTAATAAGGCATGGTCTATTCATTGTTAGGAGGTGAAATTAAGAAATTAATCATAGTTTCCATAAAACACTTGTAGCTTAATTGATATGCAAATACCATTTGGTCACATTCATTCATTTTTAAAGTCGCATTCATTCTAAGGACACGTCCTAACCAAAAAGGATCGTCGCGCGAGTACAGGATCGTATCGCGCTCTTTGTGTATCCGAACGCGTACTCGCGCGATGATCGCCTTTGGTTATGACGCTAGGTAATAAGATACCTATCCTACTTGTGTGAGACAATAAATTACTGTAACCAAAAGAGACTAACTTCAACAACAAAAACAACCGCAAATCTATGGTAATTGTTTGACAGCGTCCTTATTTCGGTTTTTATAGTTCAAGTGTTACTACTGACGCGCGGTTGATCGTACGAAGCAACAGGATCTGTCTTATTGGGCAAATCGTGCTAACGATATTATATTACCAGCCTATTATTGACCCATTGCAGGGCAAAGGCCTTTCCTTTCACAGAGAAGGCACGAGCATTGATCACCACGCTTGCTCAAAACGGGTTGGCGATTTCAGACTTATATTAACTATAAGTCCAGGTTTCCTCACGATGTTTTTCCTTCACCGATGTCGGTAATGTCCGAGATAAACTCGGAAAAGTACATATAAATTGAAAAAGTCACATTGGTACTTGCCCGGATTTGAACCCACAACCTCATGCATGAGAGGCGAGGCCTTAACCACTGGGCCATCACGACGTCACTAAATAATAATAGGTACTGCCTACACAATACTCGTACATGTTATAATAGTACGCGTCAAACTTTATGGCGGCTGTAAAGTGCGCTTACTCGCTGCGCAGTACCGCACCCCTCACCTCCGCTGACACGTGAATTTGTTACTGCGCAGCGACTCGCCTCATGTTCCGAGCGCCATAAAGTTTGAATCGGATTGTACTGGTATATACTTACTTGGCAGGAAACACGTTGATCTGGTAATGTGTGACGTTCAACACGGCCTTTCCGCTAGCCACCGTCAGTTTCCTTTCAGTCCAATGCACGGTGCATGTCACATCGTCGAGGAGCACTTTCAGTCCATCTGACAGGTCTAAAGATTTTCCTTTAGCTGTTGGCCAGTAGGTCTTGCCTTGCATCTGGTAAGCAGAGTTTTTGTTAGGCAGGAATAATTGGGTGGTAACAGTTTAATGCTGGCACTTCACTTGGCGTGTTTGCCAAAACAATGGCGTTATTGGGGCAAAGCAGAATATACCCTATTACTATTGAAAGTTCATTTTGTGTAAGCGTAATACCGCGAATATTTGCACAAATACGAATACAAACGTTACGGTGCTCCCACACCGGGAGCATTTGCCTGTAATGTAACAATGCAAGATTCCACTGTAACGGCTAGGGCTGCGCAGGCCGTCAATTGTTTGGTAGTGTAGAGAGATCCTTAAAACCAGCAGATAGGTTAATACATATAAATAAATAGGTGAAGTAACACGGCTAGGTCGCAGGTAAAGGTTACTTTAAAGGTGAATGCTCCCGGTGAGGGATAGCCTTAAGGGTTAGTTGGACAATACTTATTCCGCGTAAATTGAAATCTTGAGGATTTTTTTTTTTAATCTACTCCTAACGGGGTAGGTACTAAGGTACGAAATCCACGCAGACGAACTCGCGCAGGAAATGCTAGTATAATAATATATTATTATAGAATCCCGATAGAACGGATATTTTACTAAATCTTGAAAGAACAAAAGTGCGACTTGAAATCTTTGTGGAAATAATATTAAGGTGTTTATTTGATTTATTGTTAAACAAATTAACACGGCTCCAGAATATAACAAGGCACAATTAGTAAATGATGTTTAAGCTAATTAATGCTGGTGATAAACTGGTACTTACCTCGATTTCACTTAACAAACAAACTATACAGCTAATTTTATTCTCTAACACTGCTTTCCAGAACACGTTGTATTCAGGCTCGCTAGGATTCTTAGATATCACAAGTGGAATGCACCATGGCGCTAGTTGCTATAACAAAAATAACATGATTACAAAACAAATTATGTTGCAGGTTGCACATACAACCTTGCGAGGTAACAGCGTTACGCACTTACAATGGCATTGCCTTCCACTTTGACAACTCAACAACATTCATTGTGTCATTTACGTTGTCGAGCAGACGAATTTTACAAACATATGAAGCAATGGATTAGCAATTGTTATCAAAATCCTTCGGACTGTGATTGAAAATGTGTTACGCAATTGGGATGCTGGATAGGTTTTAAGGAAACAATCGACTTGGTAACTTCGTACTGGAGCCATATTATGAAGTATTAAGGCCATCATGAGTCCAGTCCGAAAAAGGGATGGTGCTATCGATCATGTGTAGCTATGCCTCTTTCTCGCATTGGAATCATGATGGCATAAAAACGTCATAATAACGCACCTGTACTATCAAGGTATAAAAACTAACGCGTTTGAAAATCTAAATACATAGTCTACTTTATTTTTTACTTAACATACTTTAACTTTACTGGCATACTTTTTCCTGGTTGGGTTACTTGTTTGTAACTATTCTCTAATTTCATTTGTTTTTGTTATTGTAAATTCTAATTAGAATGGCAACAACACATTAACATCAAACAAATTAGGTAAACCAATATTTTAGCCAACTTACGAGTTCGATAAAAAACATGAATTTGTTTATTTACCTACTCTATCAGGTAACTTTTTTTAACAACAAGTTTTTCAAAACAAGCATTAGTAGCAGAAGTTAGTTATTATATTACCTCAGTGTGTTACAAAACGACCGTATCGCCAAAAAAGGTTTCTTTGAACGAACTACAAAATATCGCCAGGGTTACCATACAATTTCAATGAGTTTACCATAGCAAAATACCACTTTATCTATGTCGTGGGCCGGAATCTTACCTTATAATAAGAGGCGTTGATAAACGCGTCAGGATCAGACTTAAGGGCGAGTCTCGAGTCATCAAAAGGCACTACTTCAGTCACTATGTTGCAGTGTGTGTGCTGCATCGCAATCGTCTTGCATCTCGTCATGTTCTGCTTGGTCTAAAAAAAAAAGGTTTACCAATTATTTTACCTGTGGTTTAAAGCGGGGGGAGCCACCCATGCATATGAATAGCTTTAGTAGGGGGCAACATTCAAAATTCAGGATAAATTAGCTCAATTTCATATAAATGTTTTAGGGGATGAAAACGCCCATGAATATAAGCATAAATACAGGCATATACCCCAACATACACACAGGCATATATATACAACATGCAGCATGAATATGGGCATATAGGCATTAAGTCCGCCTTTGTACTTTTTTAAGTGTGAAAAGTTTAAATAAATAAATAAATATAAACGTTGTTAGTAATTAATGTAATGCCAAATTATTATGTTTCTCATAGAGTCGAACTTACTTTACGGGGAAAGACAATAATAGTAATCATCACTAGCCGGTTTACCGGTTTTTTTTTTTTTAAAGAACTCAAAATAACTCGCAAGTAATTTAAACGAATTCGAATAAAATAAATGCGAAGCAAAATAACGCCCACAAAAGCCGATCTAATGAACTGTGACTTTAACTCAGCAAACAAAATGAAGACATAAGAAATTAATAAGAAATACTTACCTGAAAGTCTTGGAAGGTCTTCCATTTAGCGTCCAAAACCGTCAGCCCACTAGGCGTTTTGTTGGTCAAGGAATCGGTCAATTTCTGCAAGTTCTTCACTTCCTGAGTAAACTGGTTCAACAAACTCGGGTCAGAGAACAAATCCTTCTTGGCAGGTCTTTCAATAACCTCCTCCTTTACTGGTTCTTTCTTCACAGGCTCCACTTTAGGTGCCACCGGCTTCCGAATGGCACTTTCAGATATTTGCGGCACTTTAATTTCGGGCATTAACGGCGGTATTTCTACTGAAAAGTCGATTTCTGACAGCAAGTCGAACGCAGTCAACTCGGACTTTTCCTCTTCAGGCTTAACTTCAGTTGGAACCGTTTGTTTTTCTGGTATATTTTGCTCTACAACTGTAGGCGTTTGACTATCTACCTCAGAATTATGTTCTACCTTTGGCTCCGTTACCTCTTTCGGTGTCGTCACTGCAATGTCGAATGAAATGCCTTTTTTAGTTTAAATCCGTTTATTGACAAATAATTACAATATTTTTGGTACAAGTTATTTACAAGCGCTTACCTTGACTGCTATTAAACGAGACTTGTTCTTGTGGGGACTGCACGTTTTGTATGTAGCCTGCGTGGTTCGTGTTGGCTTCCGGTTGGTAGGTATTGGTAAGTTGAGGGGCGACTGGTACATCGTTGGTTGATGACGTTACATTCTGGTACCCGTAACTATTGTTATAGTAAATCTGGGTGTTGATTGGCTGGTCTGCTGGCATTTGCGGCACTATCTGAGAGTTATCAGTAGGCGACTGCACTGTCTCACAAGTCCCCATCTTCCCCGCATTCGTATAAATCGCATGCTGAGGCCAATTCGGTTCTTTATCCTTTTGTTGATAGTTCACATTCTCTGGCACAGTATTATCATACCCTGTATACGAATTCTGGGAACCAAAACTGTATTCATAGGTCCCCGTTGAAGAGTTGAAGTTATAACCCGGATGATTTTGGTAGGACTGTGCGTAGCTTGTGTTTGTTTGGTCGGTGTAACCGTATGTGCTGGTCGGGTTATAACTCTCGGGCTGGTTTGAATAGCCCGGTACATTCGCGCTGTAGTTTTGGTAAGATGGTTGGAAGGGTACGTTGGATAACGCTTCACCAGTAGTATGTGACTTTATAGGCTTATCAAAGTCAAATTGTGCTAAAGCTGGATTGTAGTTAGAATCGACTTCCGAAGAATACAAGTACGGAAGATTGCCTGAATTATTAATGGTTGAAGTCGTCGATGTTACAGCGTTAGAATAGGTATACCCTTGAGATGTTGATGCGAATGTAGTTGAGTAGCTATACGCAGGATCAGCAGAGGTATAAGTCGGTAGTTGCTGACTGTACTGCGTCGTTTCGCTACTGATGTAGGGATACTTCAACGAGGTATAATCTGAATGAACTTGCGACTGTGCCAAAGTCGTGTTAGAATTCTGCGGTGCACTTGTATAAGCGGCCGATCCAGGGGTCGACACATGCGGGTACTGAACACTGTAGAACGTCTGCGAATAATCAGCACCATATTCTTCCGCTTTTGTTACCGACACCTGCATTTGTGCGAAATTCGCGACCATGTCCGTTTGGTTGGCGGCACTGTAAGCGGAAGCGGCGGATAAAGAAGCCTCGGGTATTGGGCCCATCTGGTTTATATACGGGTCGTAAGTCTGACTGGGATTCACGTTGATGTTTGTTGAAAAGCTCTGTGAATCTGTGACTGCAGTAGCATTGTGCTGCGTGCCATAAGAGTTCGAATAGTAAGGATTCGAATATATTTGATGTTCGGAAGTATTTGCTGAGAACTGCGGTGGTGTGTAGGTAGAGTATCCGTAGTTCATATCTTCGTGTGACGATTTGTCGTACGGTTTGCTTGTCGCAGGGAATAAGTAGCTTGAGGGAATGCCGTACGCGTCGGCTTCCGGCCCGTATATGTAACGGTCGTACGGACTCGGCACGGCTTGTAGAGGAGGCATTACGACGCCGTCCGGTAACTGCATTTGGTTAACGTCGGTTGCTGCAACAAATATTTTTGTTTGGTTGCAGTACTGTTCACAATACAATTTTAAGGAAACATGCGGTGGATTTTATAAAAAAAAAATCCAATAAAATGAAATCATCACATTAGTTTGTGGCTAAAAGTTGAAAAAATAAATTGTAATGACATACCTTCAGAGCCAACCGGTGTCGGTCGAACGGAAGTAGGATAAATGCTTTCAGGATAATAAGAGTCTAGAGGAATGTGGTCCACGGGAGCTGCAATGAAAAATTAGATTTAGATAAATAACACGGAGATCATTAAAGCATATTGCATTTCTATTCTATCGAAGAATAAATGAATTGGCAAAAAAAATACTAAACGAGGGCTTTTATTCACATCCCGAGCTGTAGTATGACAATTCGGGACAACAGGGATTGACTAAAATCCTCAGCAAACTCTATCTGTTCTTCTTTTCTTATAATGAGACACTTGTTTATCTAGTTAACCCATGCCTTTGTAAAAAGTTTATCAAGATTTAAAAACGTAAAAAGAAAATATATTTATTTCCGGTAAACATCACGCATAGAAAAAGCACAAACAAGAAATAACAAGTTGACGGAAAATATTTTGTAAATAGTAGCGACGCTGACTGCTTATTTTGTGGCAGACACGCTCATACTCACAAGATTTAGTTCAATAATTACTATTAGTATTGATCCATCTAACAGTTTATAATACGTCACAATAGGGAACCTTACTGACAATTTATCCCGCTAGAGGGCGCACCCGCAACACTTGGTAAACAGAACAACAGGGCGTCCGTCTGAGGTAAGACTAGCTAACAAAAAGGTTATGGTAAAAAGGTTAAAGTTCTTAATAATTTCAAGTAGTAAATAATTTTAATAATACATTCATTTTATGAGACCGTACTATCGCATTAGGTAATGCAACCTGTAATGATAGTTATAAGGGGAATAATTAATTAAATAAATAATGTAAACAGAAAAACAAACTTAATGTTTCGGCCTCCTTTTTCATCTATGGTTATAAAAAAAATTATCTATGGTTAGATGACTGCTAATGAGAAATCCGGTGTGTTTAGAATCTACTGGTATATTATTTTAGAATATTCTTTAATAAATAGTAATAATGCATCAGTCAGAGAATCAGTGTTGTGCCATTAGGTAATATAGGCAGGAACAAAGGTGTTCATTAATTCACTAAGAACGGATAACTACGCAAGCAGTGGTAAATTGCTACGTTGCATGCATTTTACAGTCACAAAACATTAAAGGTTGTGTTCCGATTATTTTAGAGCTGAAGACTATAAGAATGAAGGATATTTTACTGCTCAGAGTAATAACATAATGTAAAAACACAATATTTTCAGTGCTATTTACTTGAATGTATCGTTAAAAAATTATTATAAAGTAGTTCAATATCACGAAAACAAATATGTTTTAAATTCGTATCAGCATGTTTTTAACCTTTTGGTATTATTTTAATCTACAATTATAGTAACAAGGATGAAATAAAGCTAAAATAATATTGAAAAACGCCGAACAATGTTGCCGCTCGCCTTTGACAGTTTGCTTTGTTTACTTCATGTCCATGTGGCACCATCTGCTGTCTCAGCTTTGCGTAATATTCCCTATTCACACAATTCTTCATTGCATTTCATAATGTTGGCAAAACAGTTGATAGGCTTAAAATTAATTAAACAATTATGGACCCTGTCGGGCACAGCGTATTAGGAGAGAGGAGGAAGAGCGCTTGTTTGTGTTTATATTACTTAGGTATTCTGGATAAGTCCGGTCGCGAAGGAGAAAGAATTTCATACAATGACCCTCATTACTTATCTCTATCTATTTGTGCGCGAGCGATAAAGATAAGTAATGAGGTTCATTGTACGAAATTCTTTCTGTTTTGCGACCGGACTTTAATTTTATTTCATCATCTACATTTACATTGCAACGAGTTAGTCGTTGGGTTATAGCCGTTTATAACTGTAGTAAGTGAATAATTAATTATTACCTTGCGGCGTAACACTCCGACTGTTCCTATTCTTCATATAAGGCAAGTAGTCCTTCAGTTTCCTCGAGCCTCCAGCGGCTGCGACGGCCGCGGCCGCCTGGCTGGCCGAGCTGGCTGAGCTGGCCGCGTCCGGCCGGGCCACCGGCGGGCTGGACGACGACGTAGGCGTGGCAGTTGATGCTGTTGAGGTTACGTATGTTTTTATAAAAGAAGTACCGCCTAGTCGGCTCTATACTCTAATTCATATTTCTATGCTTAAAAATAGGGTGACTGAAATGAAATCGTAACCTTTATTGTTAATAGTTTTTATGTTACAGTTTATAATACTGTAACCTAGGAGGAACTCTTCCTTTGGTAGTCAATAGTTGAACTGGAATCAAGAAAAATATAATTTTAACAAAACATAAACTCTACACGAGAGCTTTACAACTGTGAATAAATAACGCGCAACCTAAAGTTTACCAGCTTTTGCCCGGGGCATCGCCCGCGTGGAGGTCGGAAATTATCCCACGGGAACGTACAACCGAGATAAAAAGTATCCTATATAAGTATCCAGTCCATGGTTTACCCAAGTGCCAAATTTTAACCAAATCCGTTCAGCCATTTTAGCGTGAAAGCGTAACAAACAAACAAACAAACTCACTTTCACATTTATAATAGTTATAGGATAGGATAGTAAAGATTACAGAATCACTGTTTCGGTTTTGTACTCGAAAGCAATGATCGGTTTGGCCGAATAGGCGGCCAGTCATACTCGGAACATCTCTAATATCTAACTTGGCACCAAACAAATTGAGATCTCACTTGGGAGTAAACAAATTGATATCTAACTTGGCAGCAAACAAATTGATATTTTCTAACTTGGCAGCAAACAAATTGATATCTAAATTGGCAGCAAACAAATTGATATCTAACTTGGCAGCAAACAAATTGATATCTAACTTAGCAGCAAAGCTGGATTATTGGATTGAACAATCCCGTAGTGTTATGTAAATCAGAGTTGAAAGTAGGCTTGAATTTTTACAGCCTTCTATGACCAAACCAGATCCTTTGTTCACACACTAATAGGTACATGCATAAGGACGACTCATTACTACTATCGTCGACAAGCGACGCAGCGCGGAGCGGGGATTGGGCAACTCGTAGAACATCGAGCGCGATACTGTATCGTCCACCACGACCGTGATCGGACATTACAATATCTATTAGCTAAAATAATACATTGTGAACCGAAATAAACCATCTTGTTATAATATACAGTCCACTCTTTCTCAAACACCACCTGGACCTATCTAACCACTATCCATCATACCTTTGCCGGTGTGTTTGTTCAACAGCTGAGCCCTCTCCTCCTCTTGTACTTGACACGTCGATCGCAGGCGAGCCAGTAGTTGGGACACATTGTGCGATAGCTTCTTGTAAAATTCCTGGCCTTTCTGTGACTTCCCCAGCAGTTCCTCGTATGTGTCATAGGATGTTATGAGGGCTGGAAGAAAAGGAAACGTTTATTGGGGTAATAATATAAAACAAAGTATCAAAATGAGAAACATTAGGGCACCATAATAATACTGGAACAGAGTATTATTATGGGACCAAGGTTTGAGCAATAATCTGGTCAAGTTTATAGAGGCATGAGGAACAGGCTGTAAAGTTCACTCATCCTCCATAGAAAAGGGAGGATCCTCCGACCAGACGGGTGTTGTGTCTAGCGGGCTACTGCCCAACGGTTAATGTCGGGATGTTGTATATATGCCAGTCGCGCGGTAAACTCTGCTTGCACGATGCAGGATTTGTGTGATGTCAAATCTTTGATGCGTAGTTTGCATGTGGCGTTGTAGATGCCACCTCAAGTTTATAAATTATTGTGTCACCCGGATGGCATAGCGGAAAACGAAAACAAACACGGAAAAACTTGTAGTCCAAGGTACATTAGAATTCTAACATATTTTCAAATAAATTCTGATTATGTAAGGATCCACAAATGGCAGTAAAGTGAAAAATTCCACAACAATTGAAATTCAACTCTATATACTTTAAAATACGGTTGAAATTGCTCTGCTCTTAATGCAATATGCACTACGAAACACAAAATTTTACAACAAACATTACCATTTATAAGTCCCTCTCGTTTCCTCAGTACATCGGACAGCAAACGCCTCGAGTCACCGTATGACGCGTACACTGAAGTTAACTTGTTGATGATATTCTCTTGAGCTGCAAGGTTTGCCTCGATTATTTGTATCTAAAACAAGTAATTGTTAACAAATAATTGTAAAATTATTTTAGAACAAAGTATGTTGTAATAATAATAATACTAGCCTGTTAGCTTTCTACTTTTATATCTTTAATATTTATGGTGTACATAATAAAGAGTATTCTATGTATCTATCTTTTATTGTGTCATTGCAGGGCAAAGGCCTCTTCTCCTACAGAGAAGGCACGAGCATTGATCACCACGCTTGCTCAAGGCGGGGTGGCGATTTCAGACTTATATTAATATTATAAGTCCAGGTTTCCTCACGATGTTTTCCTTCACAGATGTCAGTGATGTCAAAGGAGTGTAATATGCATTCAAAGTAACATAATAAAATGTTATAAATAATAATAAAAATCAATGGAAAATTAGAGGAGATCACGCTCTAAAGGGTTTTTGAGTGAACATTTGATATAGTTGTCGCACAACAATAGGCTTTGTTTGAACTTTATTGTCAATGTCATAAAGTGCAATATTGGGTAGACAAGCTTTTGAGGACGACAGAGAAGCCGATTACTGTATGCGTCGATGTTCGTACAACTTTGTACTTTATGACACTATTATAAAGTGTTATATTCAATGTGACTGCCTCGTTGGTCTAGTGGTCGCAAGCACTACTGTTGAGCATGAGGTCCTGGGTTTGATTCCCGGGTCGGGCCCTATATTACAGTCGCCGTCAGATATATTGTAGCAGACAAGGTGACCAAATACTTCTGAACAATTTAAAATGTCAATAAGTTCCATACACTACAAGTTACCAATAATATCTGAACATTCATTACTTCATTAATATCTGAGCAGATGCTTGTCAATAATTTCTATACAAACAACTAACCAAAAATATCTGAACACTTACAACGTCAAGTGTATCTACGTAGACAAACACTGAGCTTACCTAATTCGTTACTGTGTGATATAAAGAACGAACCAAAAACGACGATCGACTTGACTATCTGTGATTAGTCCAGTCATTTGGTAGTTTTAGCTGGAAAGTTTTTAAACTGGTGATTTTATTGAGGTCGACGTGCTCTCTTCGAACTTTCACATTGTCCCCAGAGTTCTACCGCAAAGGCATAAATGACCATCCCATGAGATTCATCCCATCCAATTTTTCCTCAACTGCTCAGATATCTGAGACTACCCCATCTGCGTAGATACACTTGACGTTGTAAGTGTTCAGATATTTTTGGTTAGTGGTTTGTATAGAAATTATTGACAAGCATCTGCTCAGATATTAATGAAGGAATGAATGTTCAAATATTAATGGTAACTTATAGTGTATGGAACTTATTGACATTTTAAATTGTTCAGAAGTATTTGGTCACCTTGTCTGCTACAATATATCTGACGGCGACTGTACATGGGACTTAAACATAACTGGCGAAATGTGGGTGTACTGTAAGGTGCACTTCTGCCCTTCGGCGAATACAGGCGTGATGTTTTGTTATGTTTATATTCAACTAGCTGCACCCCGCGGTTTCACCCGCATAAGTCTCGATCCAGTGGGAATATCGGGGTAAAAAGTATCCTTTGTCCTAATCCAGATCATGGTCTACCCATGTGCCAAATTTCATCCAAATTCGTTCAGCTGTTTTAGCGAGAAAGCGTAACAAAAAAATAAACAAACAAACTCACTTTCGCATTATTTATAATATAGTTAGGATGTAATCTGAAAATCTTCTGCTGTTCTATGCAACTGAAGTAAATAATATACAGGATAAGTTTAAAAGGAGTGCGGATATTTTAGGAGGTAATCAGGTGCATGAAACTGAACAACTTTCCCCAAGGAACATAGGTCGTAATCTAAAAAATAAAATTCAACTTCTCATACAAACATAAGTCACGTGACCAGTCACTTTGTATGAAAAGTCGATTTTCAATTTTAAGATTTCGACCTATGTTCCTTGGGGAAAGTTATCCAGTTTTATGCACCTAATTACCTCCTGAATATTCGCACTCCTTTTAAAATTATCCTGTATTGAGTTACTGACCTGAGGGTTGTGTTTCTTTAGCTCCTGTTTAAATATCTCCTCTTTAGGCTCATTATTCCTTGCTAACAGCTGTGCTGTGATGTCATCGCTTGTCACAGCTTCTCTTAGTTGTTGTATCAATGAATCGCGTTGGGTTTGCATCTCACGTACTTTGCCGACTACGCGACGCATTTCTGACATAGTTTCCCGGTCGAGACCGACTGTAGACAGAAAAATAATAATTTAACATTGACATTGTATAATTGGTTGTTTGGTCGACATACACTTCTTTCCTTTCCTATCAAACAGGCAACCTCCGCGCAAACAATTTAAAAACGTCAGCGGGAAAATTTGTCAATAGAACATTTAAACTTAAATGATTCTTTTGACCTGGCCGTTGTTACAAAACCACAGCAAGCAAAACAAACATGGGCGCCTGCAGACTGTCAGTCTCAAATTTAGAAGCAAACTTCTCATAGCTGGTTAAAAAAAAACGGATTCACTCACCAATATTATCAATGCTGGGTATCTTGCACTCCAGCACTTCTAAAGGTTGTGCTAAGAGCCTAAGGTTGGCGATGTGTAGTGTCATAGCCTTGTGTAGTACTTGGTTGCTCTCGTTGGTTCTCGTATGAGCTTCCTGGTACTTGTGGTACTCGCGGGATAGTTCGGTTTGGACTATGGATGGGGGGCGAGGTCCCATCACCTTTTGGTATTCTTTTTCTTTTGCTGTCTCCTCCTGGAAATATAGAAATGATTATGGGTGGGAAGGCATGAATTATTTTTTAAGAGAATCTACTGCCGTAGTTTTACCAATAAAAATTTTTATGTGGGCCTGTCATGGCCTAGGTATCTTTATCGAAGACGTAGCCACAGAAAACCCCGAACTGCCTTTCATATAATTATGTGCTATGAACGACCACCGTACATGCTCTCAATCCGCCAATATTAAAATTGTCTAAAGGGCCTCTGCGAGTTGGCTTCGGCCCCTAGTTCACCATCCAAAAGTCCCCCCAAAAGACTCCAAAAGACCCCAGAGTCCCAAGATAATGTTAAAGACATTTTTTAAATAATAGTAATAAAAAAAAAATGGTAATTTTGCGATTACCAATCTATTTGTTGGCAATTGGCAGGAGCTTTCTTTGGACAAATGCGGTGGTTTTAAGAACAAAATGTATGTAAAACAAATTTTAATAATAAAAGGGTTTTACCGTACCTGTATTATTTCTTTGATCTCGCCCAAAGATTCCTCCACGTCGCTAATGATCTCAGCGAGATTATTCATTGAGTCGACCAACGTCTGTATGATCTCGGCTTTGGCATTCATTGCGGCGCATCTGTCCACTATCTCTTGAGGTACTCTGAAAGACATAAGGTAATCAATTTACACGTAACATTATGCGGCAACAGATTATAATATTGTTATTCTGTTAGGATAACTTGACTAGACTTTTTAAGAGATGAGAATCTAAAGAGTATTGCTGTTCAGAAAATCGTTGTCAGATTTTGTCGAAATCCAGATTCAATGGGGTTAAAAACTGAAAGCTCGTCATAGGTGGCAGCACTGTTGTCCGTCCACAAACCGCTATTGTTGTGTATGTGTTCACTGTTGTGTCAATCACAAATAAAACGAAAACGTATGCGACTTGGAGTTTACGGCCCAGCTAAAAGGTTATTTTGTGTTTGTTGACTTTAAGTTCTTTTTTTGTTAAAGCCTGGAAGCGTACGATAGGAACAACCTGATCGGAGATGAAAACTAACTAAAGAATGATCTTCCTGACTGAAAAACTTCAGAGATGTTAATTCTGGCACTGCTCTAATAGGATAATCTAAACACACAAACCTTTACTGTCATTTACATAATATCCACACGCACACCACACACGGACACCACAAGTGCCGGGAGGTAATGAAAACTGACTTAGTTCTCTTTGGGAGCATCACCCATATACGAATTTGTCCCATAAAAGCCTCCAGGTATTAAAAAGGGTAGCACTTAGTCTCGACGAAATATCGGGTTTTCATTTTTTTTTTCGGAGAGCTTTCTCGCCTAGTTGTCGTCTTTTAACATCTTTAGCAAATACATGAGTCGCTTTTGCAGTCAACAGCTGCGCAACGGGGCATATTAAATAATGTTAAAAAGAAATCGGTTGTTTACAAAAAAAATACGGATAGTGACAGCTAGCTGTCAAATTTTTGGACTACGGATAGAAGCGACATCTGGAGTGAACAAGTGGCAGTTTTTATCCACATTGGTGCCGCCTGCGACGGTCCTTCTAAGAAACAATCCCTCTAGGGGGATACTAGCTACAGTTTTATTCCCCGAAAAAAGGTTGTCAACGACGAAAAAGTAGGAATCCCTAAGAACACACACAATAACAGCAGAGCTAAACAAACTGAACAAATTCTACTCACTTCTGAACAGACTCAATGACATCCAACTGATCCAGTTGCAAAGACGACATGAATTCTGTCAACTCCGTATTCTTAGCCTCCACCATAGCGACGATGTTGCGCAACATCTGGGCCTTCTCCTCCGAGTAGACCGAGGACGCTTCGTGCGCCATCATCGGGACCAGGCGGGAGAATACGTCCGTGCCTGACACCTGAGGGGGGGGAACGAGATTAAAATACATGGTTCAGTTATTCCAAGAGCAAAAAATTACGAAATTAAGAGCCAGTTTTGCCATTCTGGCAAATCTTCTGATTACGGTTAGAGCTACCTATTGTCATATTGCTCGCGCAGTCACGAAAATGGAAGATGTAGTTTACCTTACACGGATATGTTATTTAAGTTAGTGACACTTACACCAAAAATAAAACTTGATTTAGACAACTCCTTACTACAATAATTGATGTCATAAATTTTGTGTCACAGTCACTAGCAGATTCTCTAATTAAACGAAAATTAAAAAATAATGTCAAACTAGTAATTAATCTGTCTCCTAGAGGTGTAATAGTACAGTGTGTGCACTACAGAATTCTGTAACAATCTATTGTGACTAATAGGAAAATGCACACAAAGAATTAATTTATAGATTTTTTTAAAGTATTGTTTAAGAATATTCATTTTGATTTCCTTATCGAAAAATGACATTAAAAATTATTTTATTCTGGTGGGTTCAAAAAAGGAACCTACATTAGGGAATGCAATTTCGATCTCGCGAGATCTCGAGCCTTTTTTTGAGATTCAATCTCGTGGGAAGACAATCTAAGTCTTGAAATACCCGTCTTATCACAATAATATGCTTCTTGAGAAGCCATTTTCAATAAATAATAATGAATAGACTTATAGCGTGCGTGATGTTTGTGTGATGATTTGTTGCGTTATGTATGCGTTGCGTGATTTATTTGTTTCGAGATTCGATAAATGTTTTTTAATTACAAAATATAACATCATTACCATAAGCAGGTGTAGGTTTAATTTTAATTGAATTTAAGATTTTATTATTTAAAAAAAAACGCATTTTTTTTAAAAAGTATGCGAAAATCTTGGTCTCGAAAATCTCGAAAACAAGATCTCGCCTGATTACCAGGCGAGATCTTGAATAGCCAATCTCGACACCAGACTTAGCACGCGAGATCTCGAATTGCCAATTTCAACTTGAGATGACATTTCCTAAGTACGGTACTTTATGCTGTAGCCGTACTCACCTCTGGATCATTAAAATTGATGGGCAAAGCCTTCACCAGACAAACAGGTTTCATATCCGAAAGGAGGTCCTTTTCAGGCACCTCCTCGTGATAAATAAACTCATTTTCGTTCTTCGCAGCTTTCCGCTTCCCTTCCACCACATCGTTGGTGAATGTGAGTGCTTCTTGCGTTATTTGTGTGGGTTCAATGTACTTTGCTAGCTTTCTTGCGTCCGCTAGCTTTTCGACAGCTTGCTGGTAGAAAGCGACGCGCTCACCCATCTTTTGCTGTTCTTCGGCGTGCATGCCTGTGTGCGAAATAATAATGAACCGTTATTATGTAGTCTCAGGTAGTGTCCTAACCGACAGCGGATGTCGCGCAAGTGCGCGATCGCCGCACTCGTTTATATGAATATCACATATTCTCGCGATCAATCTAGTTGCGTATGAACGTCATTATTCAGGTAAAGGATCGCGTAATCCCGTATTCGCGCGACCGTCGCGCTCTTTTATATTAATACCAGCTGCACCCCGCGGTTTTACCTGCATAAGTTTGGATCCCGGGATAAAAAGTATTCTATGTCTAACCTAATTCATGATTGGATGGTCGGATTTAGATGCAATTTGGCACCTGGGTATCCTTGTGCCGAATTTCAGCCGTAGCGTGAAAGCGTAACAAACAACTAAACAAACTCACTTTCGCATTTATAATATTAGGTATAGGCCGACTGCATACCTGAGACGTTGCCTGAGGTAGCAGAGCGGTGAGGGAGGGTGATAGTTGTCACAAGTTGACGAATCACTGAGCTCTCGCATCACGTCACCACACCTCTCCCTCACCGCGCTGCTACCACAGGCAACGTCTCTGTTATGCGGTCGGCCTATAGTCAGTATGTTATACTCGCTCGATTAATCGAGTCTCGCTTGTACGTCATAATTCATACAAACGATCGCGTCGATCGCGTACTCGCGCGAATATCGTTTTTGGTTAGGACGCCCCATTTTTAAATCACTAATGACAAATTCAATGAATTAGTCAGATCATCTAAAAAAGCTCTAAACATGTTGGTCTAACAACATAATTTACAAACATCTCCACAGCCAATTCGCGGGTAAAATAGCTGTTAATGATGATGTGTCATAAGATCAATGATCTCCAACTGCAACAACTGCGTCATTCAATGTATGCGGGTATAGTAAGTAGTACGCTTTTAATTTATTTGCCTTTTAATACTCTTCGCAATGACAATCTGTGAATTCAAGGTCCAATTAGGAAGTTTCTTTTTTATCCAGCTACAGTCAAATGAGATGTTTTTGCATTTTTTTTTTGCAGTCTACAAAATGCACGCTTGCGATAGCTCGCAACGTCGCGTCGTGTGATGATGCAGGAACTCAGTTCAATCTTTGAAATCCAATGTAAAAGTTGTTTATAAGGTACAAGTTAAGGGACAAGTTGTTTATAAGGCTAAGGCATGATTTGAAAGAGGAATTTTTTTGTAAAACTTTTTGTCTGACTTGGTGGGTGGAAAACTGAAAATCGACTTTTCATACAATCTTGAGTCACGTGACCAGTCACTTTGTATGAAAAGTCGATTTTCAATTTTAAGATTTCGACCTATGTTCCTTGGGGAAAGTTGTCCAGTTTCATGCACCTGATTACCTCCTGAAATATCCGCACTCCTTTTAAACTTATCCTGTATATTAATGGTTGATACATTCTCTGTAACAAAATCTTACTTATCTCTCAACAAATTTATATTTTTTTATACATACCTTGATACAAGCAAACAACACAGCCAACGTAATAGAACTTGAACGAGAGGTTTCTGTGCCAGTAGTTGTATAACTTAGTGCCGATAATCTCATGTACATTCTCAATTCCTGAGGACGGGCCCAGTAGAGCCAGTGAGTTCTTGTAGAAGTACATGACTTGAGTTGCTACAGCACCTGTGAAAAAAGGAGCATTTAGGATGGTTTTATGTTCTAAAGATTGTAAATTCATCAATTACTTAATGCATCAGAATTCAATCATCTGCCTAGCCTTTTTTCAACTATGTTGGGGTCGGCTTCGGATGTAGCTGAATACCAGTATTTTACACGGAGCGACTGCCTATCTAACCTCCACAACTCAGTTACTGGGTAATACGATACCCCTTGTTAAAACTGGTTGTCAGACTTTCGGGCTTCTGACGACCCATAACAACTGTCAATGCACGAATGACAACCGGGACCTACGGCTTAACGTGCTTTCCGAGGCACGGAGGGGTCTTGATATGTAAAGATGGTCACCCATCTACGGATCAACCGCGGCAAGCGTAGCTTAACCTGATCGATCGACCCGTGCAGCTGATATTACTTAGCCACAAGCCCCCAATTTTAACAATCAGTAATAATTACTATTTAAATATTGCCTGTATTTGTTAACCTTAGTTTATTGTGCATATAATATGATAACTAGCTTTTGCCCGCGGCATCGCACGCGTGATTTTCGGAAATCATCCCATGATGACCTAACCCAGGTTATGGTCTACCCATGTGCCAAATTTCATCCATATCTGTTCAGCCCTTTTAGCATGAAAACGTAAGAAACAAACAAACTCACTTTTGCATTTATAATATCATCATCATCATCTGCCTAGCCTTTTCCCAACTATACGTACTGGGGTCGGCTTCCAGTCTAACCGGATGCAGCTGAGTACCAGTATTTTACATGGAGCGAGTGCCTATCTGACCTCCACAACCCAGATACTGGGTAATACTATACCCCTTGGTAAGACTAGTTGTCAGATTTTCGGGCTTCTGACGACCCGTAACGACTGTCAAAGATCCACGAATGACAGCCGGGACCAACGGCTTAACGTGCTTTCCGAGGCACGGAGGAGTCTTGATATGTAAAGATGGTCACCCATCCACAGACCAACCGCGGCAAGCGTAGCTTAACCTGATCGATCGACCCGTGCGGCTGTTGTTACTTGGCCACAAGCTCCTCTACATTTATAATATCAGTTAGGATAAATAAATGAACAATTACAAACTCATGGTATTAGAAATTACATACAAAGCATTGGCTCTGAATTAATGCTTAAGACACAATGGAAGTTGTATTGTTATTACTGCTATAGCCGTATAGTGTGTCCTTCAAAGCATTAACAAAGACTATTTACACAATGTTTATAATGATAAATGATTTTATTTCTGTAAGTAGGTTTATACAAACACTTTTACATGTCAAACATTTTTTTTTTTTATATAACTAGATGAGGCCGGCATTTCCTATCTGACTACTCTGAGAGGAAAGGCCGAAACAAACTCAGAGGTCACAGTCTCTTTTAAAGTCCAGACATAATCTTGGTCAGATCATATGAAGACCATGTAGGTTGGTGTCTGAAATGGTCTTTTGAGGAAAGAACCACACAGATTGAGTGGACCTGTCCAGTCAGTGCAAGCATCTGTCAGTAATCATACAGCTCAACATAAAAGTTAAGGAGCTCAACGATTCGACGAACAATACCAAAGAAAGGACATTTATATGTTCTATCCTAAAACTTATCCTCTGTGCCTTGTGTATTGATCAAAATAATCATCATCTCCTTCTCAGCTACTCTAATAACGCTGTGCCCCGCGACTTCGTTCGCGTGGATGTCGTAAGATACACAATATACAGGTCTCCCAAAGTGATAATGCGCATAGAAATCTTCGTCACTGTTTGGCAACGGTCCTATTCCCCGAGCGTCGGAAGACGGTATGCATAAGTGATAGAGTGGTTAAGTGCATTTTCTTCATGCATAATTTAGTAGAATTATGTGTTTTGTGAACTGTGTTTCCGGGAATACGACAATTAGCGAAGATCTGCATGCGCGTTATTAATTTGGGAATCCTGTACTTAAGACTCCCTCGTTCTCCGACCTGTCACGTTGCAACCCCCGCCCGCGCTATTACTTCATTTTCGCTTAGTGTTCTTTATGACTTTTTTCTTTCTACTTGGCTCCTAAGGGTCGTATCGTGATGTTAAATAGCATATAACTATCTTCGATAATTTGGCTACCAAATGCAAAAAGAATTTTGAAATCCGACTTTTAGTTCATAATTTCATGGGTTTTCATTTTTTGCATGGAACCCTAATTATATTTCTAAAATAAAATTAGCCTAAGTTACCCGTCGTAACATTAGCTATCTGCCAGTGAAATCCCGTCAAAGTCGGTCCAGCCGTTTTGGAGATTACAGGAGGCAGACAGACAAAAATGTTAAAAATTGCTTTTTTGTTATAAGAACCGTTTATACTTTAATATGCATTTAGTAAAAAGTTGTTATTTTGACATTACAAACAGGCACTTCAATTTTATTTATTTGTATAGATAAAAATTAATACAGAATTTTGCTTATCTTTGTACTTTAAGTATAAATAGAAAATTCTATTCAAGTATAATAATAATTATCTTACCAACAACACTAGGCTTCCTAGTATCCTGAATACTTTTGTCAAGGATACACTCCTGTGCCTGTGCAAAACATATCTCCTGCATCATTCTCATTATTTCTGGACACACATCCACTCCGGACGGTTGTGGTAACTGTTCTCGTAAGTACTGGAACACCCAGGCAGCCTGTTGGAACTGAGTGCAAGCTGCCTTGAGGCTGTCCGCTGTGTTCCGAGGTTCTGAAGCTGCAAGCTGAGTGAGGAGTGCGCCTACATTGTACAGGATGCTCGCCATTTCAAACCTTAAGTCTGCTAGAGTTCTGTTCATGTTTGCATATAGGTCTTTCCTAGAAGTGGAAAACATATTTTGAAATGCAAACAGAATGCAATGGTTTAATTTGTAAGAAATATTATTGTTAGTCATTTTATTAGCCACTTGGATCATCATATTATGTATTAAACCTTTCATAGTTAGCTAAACAGAATTCAAAGAAGTTTACAAATATAGCCTCATTCTCAAAACAAAAGTTTTTCAACTCTTTATCAGATAGTGATATTATCACCGTCATGTCAGACATAATGTAAACAACTTTATACCTACTATCATGATTCATTCGAACAATAAAAGAAAAATCAATAGGGATTAGAGTGGTGTAAATGTTAATTAGATTTACCAGCTGAAGGAACACGCAGCAGGTTGACCTTTGGCCATCGGGAATCGGCTTTGCAACGACCGCAGCTGACAAAAATATCTGATTAGGGCACTCAAACCCGTAGAATCAATAGTAGGTCGAACGGCCGTCGACCGCAAACCTTCCAACTGATGTATCTCATTGCTGTAGCTGTCTGGATCCTCTCTATAAGCTTCCGCAATGTACTAGAAAAAAATATACAACGTAAAGACGTGACAAAGAATTTCTGAAAGTTTATCAGAGATTATGAGACCTACTTACCTGTTTCAATTTTGGTCCAAAATGCGTATTCTCGTGGGTCACCTTCAGCTCAAAACTTATCATGGGTAATTTTGGAACGGCTTCCATGTTTTCCAAAGCTGTTTTTACCCGTTTCAACTATTTTTCACTCGGTAAAACAATTTCATCACAAATTAGCTTATTTGTTCCACTGTCATTTTTTTGTTTTAATTTAGAGGGCGTTCCTCTTTTTTTCGTTACGGTTATTTGAGTACCGGTTATCACTAGACTGACATTCTCGTAACGCAACTGTGAGTTTTAGTTTTTTGCTTTTTACTCAACTTGCAAGAAGTTACTAAACCAACTGTGGAATACAATAGACATAGGGGACTGGAGATTCGTTGATTTAGGTGAGTTTTTGTTTGTCAATGTTCTTTTATCAAGAGCTGAAATACTTTTCTCGTAAATTACCGAAAACAAAAATTCATTGCTTTTCTGTGCTCATTACAAAAGACGAATGTATAGTCTATGGTCTGTCAATTTCCATAATTTTCCTTTCCTTGGCGTTAGGTAGATGTTTCATTCAATCAATATTTTGTTGTTTACAGCTAAATACACTACAAATCAAGAAAATTTTGCATGCACTGTTAAAAAACTTTCATAATGAAGCTGAAAAAGCCTAAAACCGATGCTGAGGTAAAGTACATATAGTAATATCTATTGTTTACATGCGTCTAAACAGGGTCGGCTTCGTTCATATTTCGTCATTTATCTCTGCCCCTATCCCTTCTACAAAGCCAAACCTCATCAAAAAACAAACATCAACCGTAATAATCTTAACATCTAATTACACAATCTAACCCGTATTTTGTTAATATTTTTAGGAGGTGCCACCTGTGGTCCCTCCTCAAGCTGAGATTATAGAAGCCGACTTATACAAGCGTTCGTACTTCGGTCCTGACGTGCCAACGCTGGAACTGGAGTGTTGGGAGGAAGAACTGTCAGAAGTCCAACTCCAAGCATATAAAAATGCTGACAATGAATACAAGAGTATTCAAAACAAGCTTGATGATATGGTCAAGGACACTGGCGGGGAGATTGTGTACAATGGAGACCAGTTTACAGCTTATCAGTTGCTTGGGAAGTAAGTTATGCACAGTACTACAATAAAATTTCTTTGTTTTTATAGTATAAAATATAGGACATTAACACATTTCAAAGTATAATTTCCATAACATTATAATTATGTAAAAACCAGGGACCGAAAACCTTTATAAATTACGGTACAGGTATTGATAGGAATGTTGGTTACATTTACGACTCAGGTTACTGCTACTGCTACTATCTGGGTAACCAAGAAGAAGAAAAAGGTAACCTCTATTAGGTTACCGTTTTAATACTGGTTGTATTCAATTTAAGAACTAAGGTAACCTTTAAAAATATCTGTAAAAAAAATAAAAGGTTGTAACTAAAAAAATACCCATATTGATCATACTGGTTTCGGTCCCTGGTAAAAACCTTTCTAGTACTTGCTGGTATCATATTTCATACTTGCGTTTATATCTGCATATTTTATTTACAGACAACCTGTGCTGAAAGATTTGGAAAGGCAAAGTGCTGAGATCATTAGATCTAGATCTCGCTCACTATCTATTTCAAGGGAGAAACCTGGAAAGCGAGGTAAATTTAAAACAGTGTTTTTACTTTTTATCTAACCTGACAAATGATCTACAAACGCACAAGTGTCTGTAAGAAAATTGCACTCGAAATAACAAAAAATATATCATGAAAACCGTTACGCTCTTATGACTTCTAGTAGGCGATTGCTTGATGAGTTAAAAAAAAAATATATTGTTGTACAATAATGTTTACATAGGCTAAATTATTTATAAACTAAGCCCAAGTTGGCCCAAGTTCTACCACATCTATAAACTGTTCTTCCAGGTCGTCCAAAGAAACTTCGCAACACAGAAGATGACCGTGACTACTCACCATCTCCTGATAGGAACCGGTCTCCTGAAGTTAAACATAATAAAAAGAAGAAGAAGGAAAAAGAAAAGATTAAAGAGAATAAGAAGGAAAGTAAAGAACAAGAGAAGGAAAACACCAAGACTAAGGACAAGACTCTGGCACCTTCCAGTAAGTACTTGTTGTTAACTAAAAAATATATGAAATCCTTGTTTTTTTTTTTTAAGTGAAAACTTCATTAGGCGCGTTGAGCGCTTTTTGGTAGGGGAAAATCTTACAGGTTCGCGACATACGACATGCGACATGCTCACGTCACAACTCTAATGTGACGTGTTGCACCAGACTGGCGACACACTGCGCCTGCATACATATTAATGTTTTAAGTTTTCACTTCTGTCGGCAGTCCCCATGACTGTTTTATTCTTAGCTCAGAATTAGCGAATTATGATACAAAATTACTAAATCGAAATGCTTATGAGTTGTTTATAGCTATACAAGGTGGAACAGGACGATTGACATTCCTTTAAACCATATAAAGAGAATCATGTTCTTTACCCGTGTACAAAAAATCAATCAAATCCAAAGCCACAGGAAATTATTTTTCATTTTCTTAATTTTCAACACCATGTAGATCTGAGTCCGTAATAAAAGATAAACATTGTAAGGTCAAGAACATGTGCAAAACATATGATTTTATTCTCGTCTCAATATGCTTGAAAGACAGAGAAAGGTGTCATACGATCCCACTGACGCGCCCCGCCCAGTCCCACAATATCCTACAATTAGAAAGAAAAAGAAATATTACTTATGCAAATTATGCATTAGCAGTGCATAGACAATTGCGAGTGTATGTGTGAGCGGATTTTTTTCGGCAATAAGTCTCGGAGTCTCGATAATTAGGTCAGTCAATGCAAAGCGGCGCCCTGTGACGGCACGAGACGAGCCGCGCGCGCATTGTCGTGATTTTATGAAAAGTTTTAGTTGTTATTGAACTGACACCACTGGATTTCTTTTTGTGGGGGGCCGTGAAAACCGAGGTGTATGCACGAAAAGTGAACTCTGTGGACGATTTAATAATTTACATAAATAATGCCTTCGACAAACTAAAAAAATGGCAGATTGGGGACTTGTTACGTTACGAGTCCGTGAAAATTTAATAAGACGATGCCGCTTGTGCATAATGAACAACAGACACTTTGAAAATTTAAAATTTTGACTATTGATGATGTAAATTCTGATTGAGATTTGATATTTTGTGATTAATCATTCAATCAGTGATATTTTAATTAACAACGCGCAACTTTGAGTTTGTGTTGTTCTCCGACTAAAGTCCTACCTGTGCCCCGCACCGCCGCCGCTGCGCCCCGCACCGCACCGCACCGCACCGTTCGTCAGTGACTTTTCGTAGATAAAGCGTGTTTACTTCTATGCAGTTGATTCTGCTATTTATTTTGTTTGAAATTGAAAATTGCAATTTTTAAATCTTCCATTAGGTAACTACTAATCTTCGTGTTTTAAAATGTTACATGTTTCGATGGACTAGTACTGTGCTCATTTTGATTTAATGTCGCACATCCAGATTCACGTTGTATACATGGTGAACAACTGAACACACACAAGGCAGTGTCCCTCGCCCGGCGCTCTCCTACTAAATTAATACAACAGCCCTCGCCTCAAATTCCAATTGTGAGCCACCTTCGCCAGCTTCTTAAGTTGTATAAATTGACTAGCACACTACCTACAGTATACAACGTGCCGCTACAATGGCGACATAAATTTAACACACGGGTAGGGCTAGTGGCCAGTAATCATGTACATTATAATAAGATAAAATAATTCATAAATTGAAAAATTGAAATTTTCAAACAAACTAAATAATAAAAAATAATAACCAAAATGGGATCACTCTGTGCAAAAGATTCATTCATGAAGCTACTTACCAGCTGATTTACGTTCGATTCGGAACGGCAACGCCTCGCTACGCGCGCTAGCAACCACGCAATGCGCTTTGTACGATTCGTCCGATCCTTTAACGGCAAATTATCAAAGAAATCGGCGAGCGGCAGCTGCGTAATCAGTGTAATCAATCGCTTATCATCCTCTCTTATTAGTTATTACCACTATAAAATCACTACTTTACTATTAATCACTATTTTAAACTTAAAAGTTTTCAATGTGACCACCGCGTTGGAGGATACAAAGGGCAAGAGGCGTATCCACAGGCTAGTTTTCGCAGATGCGCTGAAGAGCTCCGACAATAGTTCGAGGATTAGTAGAGTTTTGTCTCGAATTGCCATATCTCTCGCGATACGTCCTTATCGCAACGGCGGATTTGAAGACATTCTCCGTAAATTAGGACCATGTCCGCATATTCGGCTGCCGTGTAGTTTGGATGTGTATTTGACATCACGATTACAGGTTTTTAAACAAGCACTAGGTAACATACACAAAAACAATACACGACGTAATATTTACGCGCACGCACGAGTGTTAAAAAATGTGTCAAGGACAAGAGCCCGGCTAGCACTACAAAAACAAAACAAAAGAACTTGATTCTTAGAAGGGCCGGGTGGAAGAGGCGCGCGTCGCCTGCGCCGGCCGCTGACGCTCTCTCTTTCCTTCAAGTCGCAGTAATTCGCCTACCTTTTCGTACTTTTCCATTGATGCGATGTTACCCCGGCAAATGATCTTTAAGTACAGGTTGCTCCAAAATGATATTTTAGAAAATTGTAAATAAATTAATAAATACGGTTAATAATACGTTTGATGAAATTAAAATATCTTAATAAAACGAAAACGTGAAACCGTATACGTGTGTTAAATTAATGTCGCCATTAAAGCGCCACGCTGTATACAATACCTATAACAGAAAAACATTTTTTTTTTAATTTTGTCTGTGTCTCTGTCTGTTTGTTCCGGCTAATTTCCGAAACGGCTGGACCAATTTTGACGGGACTTTCATTGGCAGATAGTTGATGTTATAAGGAGTAACTTACGGTAATTACTTACTTTTATTTTAGGAAAATAATTAGGATTCCGCGCAAAAAAAATTAAAACCTACGAAATTGTGAACAAAATCCAGGATATATTGACATCCACGCAGGCGAATCCGCGAGCAACAGCCAGTCTTAATTATATATTTCAACGCATCGCCCGCCCCCGCTACTACTTCGTTATCACTTAGCGTTCTTTCTGACTTTTTTTCTTTTTACTCGACTCCTAAGGGTCGTAGCGTGATGTTACATAGCTTGTAATCTTCCTCAAGAATTGGACTATCAAAAATGCAAAAAGAATTTTTCAAATTCGACTGGTAGTCTTTAATTCCATGGCCCCTTACTGATATAATTATCTATTTAACTGCACTATCATTTAACCAACTCCCACAGATGTGCACAGTGTTGTTACGAACGTGCGTCCGTCAGAAGCCACGGCCATCGGTGGCTTGCTCACCGGCAGTGCGACGAAGACCACCGCCATTGTGGACCTCACTAAAGATGATGGCAATAAGAATGTTGCTGACTCACGAGAGGTCTCCTTTAATAAGTTGCAAGGTAAGTCCTTTTTCCAACTATGTTTACACTACTGGATATTAGATATTTATTGCAAACTAAAGTTTCTGAATTATGATAAACAGTCAAAGAACACACAGAACACACACTTGTAAAAAAATACGATTTCCCAAATTATACAGTTCTTGTATGTGCTTCTTAAACTGCAGTTGAAGTTAAACACAACACAGCGACCAAAGTGCTTTATTTCATAGACCACAAATCTTTCGACGGTTTGCCTGTTCGATCTGCTGTGAAAAAAAATCTGCTGTTCTCCACGTTTGACGAGTTATGCGTAGGGAACAACAATTTTTTTTCGCGATTTCAAGTTTGGTCCCATAGTAAAAGTTGTTCATAATGACCCCTTGAGAGATTGTGCATTATTTAAATTATACCTTGTATAATTATCCATTTTCACTTATTTGTCAATCTTTAAAACACTTTCTCCTACAGGCAAAACATTCCCGTCACTGGTAGTAGTAGCCCGCCCATACCTTCGCTCAAAGGACTCAGGCCCACCTTCGGACCGGTCTACATTGGACAGCAAAGTGAAGTCGGTGCTGATGCACACACCTATGAAGTTCACCGAGTGGCTCATACAGCAGGGGCTCGTCCGGTCAGAACAGTGGTGCGTTATACATGCCGGGAATAAGCTTAAACTTGGTGAGTGATTGTTTATTGTGAATAGCCTACTGAAGTATAAAAAAATATTTTTGCTTTATTTTTTTTATGATTGATTTCTGATGTTACTAAGTACATTTTCTGGTACTTAGAAACATCATATAAGGACATTTACTATATGAACTTGTAGATAATTGAGCATTAATTAATGATCAATTAAAATCGAGAAATTAAATTTTTTCACCCAACTTTAAAAAACTGCGTATATCTCGGAAACTAAATGCCGAGAACTGGACCCTTTTTGCTTGGACGCTCACATATATCTTGAACATGTCGTCATGTGTCCCAGATTTTTGGTGGGAGACTTTCCGTATCAGCTCAAATATCAAAAAACCTACCCTCCGATCATTTCTTGCTATTAGAACTCATGACATAGTCCCCCATACCCATGATAACAAATCAAACCATTGCAGTGCTACAGTAAGGTATAAGTCTCTTCCGACGGCACTCAATATTTCGCGCAATGAAAACGATTAACGACATTTCCGGACCAAACATTTGCTTACGTGACCGATTCTTACGCACTCCTTTATTTCAGGCATGTACTCCGACGTATCTAAGTTCCCATACTCGGGCGGCTACGTGTGGATATCCGAGTGCTGTCCCACACGATTCGTCTCAGTCTACTCCAGCTCAATCTTCGAAGGAGCCACCTTTCCCCCAAGCGTTCTCCTCAAATTAGTATACCATTGGGCTTGTCAAACTAACGTTCAAAACGTTGTGCAATGGGTTAAAGTGGACAATCTCTATGTAAAGGGACTATTTACTTGGTTAAGAGCTATTTGTACATCAGCCATACATCAGCATATGGGCTTACTGGGTGGTTCTGGCAAGAAAGTGGAGGTTGGAGTCATATCGTTGGGTACGACGAGTCATGATGGTACGCAGAGACAGGTGAAGGTCGAAGTATTGGGGGTGTTGGATCCTGTTGAGAAATTGGTGAGTTGGAAATGTTTTTTAGCAGAATTACCATTTAGTAGTTATAGCCTTCCGGAGTTATTTTTAACTTTTTGTGCATTTTTGGGGGCTTAAAAATGCCAGTGCGATAGGTGCCTTATTTTCAGAAAGTATGGCAGTCTTCATAGCTCTTGCTACTTTGAATTTCTAATTTATTTTTCCCCGTACTGTCTGTGACACTCATGTTTTTATTCACCAAATCAGAGAAACTTTTCTTTCTAGATCCGACTCCGCGCCGTAGAGCCTTTAGCAGAACACGAAAAGAACTACAAGAAACGGTTCCAAAAGATCCTGGAACCTCTATCCGCCTGGGTGCACCCTGCATCAGTGATCCTCACTGACTTAACTGTAGACAAGGGAACCCTGATTTCCATGGGCTTTAAGAACGTTCACCAAGCTTCTGCTCATACCGACGCCTCGACTGCCAGGAACAGTAATGCCAATATCATGGAGTATTTGAGGAGGATCGTGCCCAGAATGTTCCAGAATACGCTCTCGTTGCTGTCCAGGCAGATTATACAGCAGTTCTTGGATGAACTGGTTTGGAGAGAGAGGTAAAGTTTTTTCGTATTTGTTTTTCACATATGAACATTATGATATGACAAGGCCTTGCAAGCAAAAATACATAAACATACATACAGATATACATAGATACATATACAGTAGTAGATATACATGGCTCGTCTTAATTTATGCTTAACATTTTGCAGGACACTCGCTCGTTGGGCTCATGGCTAAGTAACAACAGCCGCACGGGTCGATCGATTAGGTTAAACTACGCTTGCCGCCTTCGATCAATAAAAGCACTAGATAAAGGATCAGGAACAAAAATATGTCGCTCAAGTGGCCACGTTTACACACACATTTAAAACATTTATATTTCGTACTGCTAAATATAGAAAAAAGTTTCATAACATTAACAACTTCTGTTTATTATAGACCTTATCACTCAAACTTAAAGTTTAATCACAATCGCAAAATATTTTTGTTAGGTCCTTCTATTTATTTATTTAACAGTAACAGTTTATGTACACACATTTATACAGACAAGAAGAAAGGAACAGAAAAATACGTACAAAGGTGATGCTTATTTCTAAAGAAATCTCTTCCAGCATACCTGCGATAGGAAAGTAGATAAAGAGATGTAGACAACGTGTGTAAGAGTAAAAGAGAAAACAAAATACATAAAATCACAAACGATACACTAATATGAATATAAACAAATATATATATAAACATAAAATATGAATACATACAAATACATACATGTGTACTACCAAAATAAATATCACTAAAATATATACGATAATAATGAAGCATCATCAGAAATCAGAATGAGCTATCATCGGAAAGCAATAAACTCCCGGCTATCATTCTTGGATCTTTGACAGTCGTTACGGGTCGTCAGAAACCTGAAAGTCTGACAACCAGTCTTATCAAGGGATATGGTATTACCCAGTAACTGGGTTGTGGAGGTCAGATATGCAGTCGCTCCATGTAAAATACTGGTATTCAGCTGCATCCGGTAGACTAGAAGCCGACCCCAACTTATTTGGGAAAAGGCTAGCAGATGATGATGACTTTGCAGGATACTAAACGCCCATGAACGTCATAACAATAAAACTTCTGTCTCGTTCAGTGTCCTTTAATCTGTTAAAATATGCAATTTGTTCTGTATCGGGCAATATTTAGGCGGGCCACATCGAATTACAAAAATCCTCCTACATCACTGCGCTCGATGCGCTGCGGCCCAACGCGGCATTTAAGTTTGTCTTTATACCATAGAAAAACGATAAAAAAAAAACGTCAAAGTATCGTCAATTCAAGGACGTAAAAAAAGATTTAATATTTGTCCTACAAATAAATCAGGCCTGTATCAAACAGAAAACACCAAATTATCGTACCCTATATTAACCTTACCATTATTTACAACCCTTCCAGGTACGGCATAACTCCGGGCCAAGCGTTTGACAACATAGTGATCCACATCTCCGAACAAAGCAAGATGGAGTCCAAGGACCCGATAACAGTGCGCCTCAACAAGATCGCTGCTAATCCGTTCAAGAACTGGAAGTATCCTACTGGCAAGGTTAGCGCTCTACTACATTTTCGGTGTTTGAAGAATGTGCTCCTTATTTGAAAGAAATAATTAAATAAAGTGTATGTTATGATGCAAAGAATGATAAAAAACGTAACATATATAATGAAATATCACAGGTGCTACGCGTTTGAAGTCTTTAGAGAGGAAATTCTACGTCCTTGCCGTATTATTTTACTTGGAAGGTTATGATTTGTACCCGACTGCGTCAAAAGAAGGGTTATTTTTTGCACTATGACTGCAGCTACTTCTTCTGTAGAATCTCTATCGGCTATTAGTTTTGGTTTTGACTGTTTAAAATAAAAACAAATAATCATAAATCTTGATATTTGACAGTAAATAGTTTAAATTCGGGACTGCATGAGCATCATCATGACCAACTTTGCAATACTTCTTAAATCTCCTAGAAACGCGACAAGGTAGAGGAGCAGCAGCCTGAGCCAGAGCCGACGGGTCGCGGCAAGCGCGGGCGCAAGAAGAAGGAACCGTCACCTTCACCGCCGCCCAAGAAGAGGAAGAAGGAGAAGACCACCTACGTTGCAGACGATGATGAGGAGGTCAGTACTTTCATTCTAGTAATATATTATGTCACCCGAGATAAGGGTCTTTATCGCAGCCCTGAATCTGTTATTTGGTTTATGTTCAAATCCTGAAATTTTTAAAACAATTTATATGTGGCAGGATTTTGAAAATTTTAACCATTTTCTTCATCTTCATGAAACAATGGAGAAAACGGAGTATAATGTAACGGAGACTAAGCTCTAAAGAGTCTCACTAAAATAACCTTTGCATTGTTTAATAAGGCTGAACATAGACGCTTTTTGTTGGTTACCGATTTTATTTTGACAACGGCCAACTATAGTCTAGATACGATTTGGTCACCGACAAAATGTGCCCGATTAATGACTGTCCACATATGTTCACACGTGTTTTTCTTTTATAGCTAACAACAAATGATTAATAATACATAACATAACTCGCTTTATCACCAACAGATCCCTCTCGCCCAAAGCCGGAAAACTAAAATAAAAGAAGAAAAAGACAAACCAAAAGACAAAAACAGCTCCGAGCCAACAGCTCGAAGTCGCCGCGGGACCAAGACGAAGTCGTACGTAGATGACGACTTGGATGACATACCTCTGAAGAATATCAAGAAAGAGGTGCGGCCGGAAGAAACCGTGTCTATGGAGAGGTATTATTTCGGGCAGATCGGCGGGAATGGAGACTTTGCGAAGACTGCTATAGCTGTTGAGGTAAGTTCTTTCAAATGATCTCATTATTATTTTACGCTCAACGAGAATCGGTTACCAGTATACGACTTTTTATTTCCGCTTTGTATGTAACACGTGCGACTGCCTCGTTGTCGCAAGCGCTACTGCTGACTATGAGGTCCTGGGTTCGATTCCCAGTTTTTCTATCTGGAATGTCTCAGTAGCAGCTTTTTTATTTTGGGAGGGAAACCATCAAATGACTTTCTCCCGCTCTGGGCGGAGCGGGAGGGCGTGTCAGACTTTTACTGACTAAAACCAATCCGTTTCTATAGTTGCCTGTTCCGGGGCCACGGTAACTCTTTCGAACATCTCGCGACCCTAGCTGGGTCAGTAGCAGGCCGGAGTCTGGAATTGTGCCCGGTTGATGGCAATAGGCTCGCCTCCTATTACATGGGACTTAAACATAACTGGCGAAATGTGGGTGTACTATAGGTACACATCTGCCCAACCCTTCGGGGAAGCAAGGCGTGATGTTACGTACATAAGTGCGATAATACCCTGGTGGGTCTCGCCTACCTCACCAGGCGGTTTTCTGGAACTATGGTTTTTCTACTCAAAATACGACTTTTAATTTACACGGAAACTTTGACAAGCGAGGCGATTCTCACCTTTCTCAACGTAAGTATCGTACAAACTCACACAGCACACACGACACGAGACAGCTTTTAAATCTCCTTTCGATAATCGCGTGTTCGAGTTAAGAAACTTCTCCTGTAAGCGATGCTGTGATCTTATTTGACATTTTTGTTATTCAAATGAGTGCAAATACATGTGTGATAATCGCCTGACGAGTCGTGCATACGAGTCTCATATTACTACAGACATTCCCGCCTCTTGACTAAACGGTAAGAAAATTAGCCTTCTTCGTCTTATCGAGTTGATGGGGTTGAATTAAATGAGTTGAGCCCCGTGTGTGGCCACGTTACTCGCGGTATCAGTGGCGTTTATTAGTTCCTCAAAAGTGCAGATGTGTGGAAACTCGACATCATACTTTTAATATAAAAATAAATTAACTTCTTAATCTCATCCACAGTGCCCAGTCTGCCATGAAGAATTCAACGAGAACATCGCTCTAATGACCCACCTCTACGGCCACGCCGTATCTCCGGCCGCCGACGGGTCGAACCCATCACAATGCACGTACTGCCTCGCGCGCTTCCCTACTACGGACGAGCTCGAAACTCATCTCAAGCACAACCACCCGGCCGATACTAAGTCGCCGGATCTGTTCACTTACGCGTGTTTGATTTGTGAGGTGAGTTAGCAGGTTAACTTATAAGTTTTGGTCAAAAACGGTTGAAAGAAAAAAATGGCTCATATTGTTGCATAGAAATCTTACCACCATACCTTTTTCAACTGCTAAATATCAGAATATTGCTACACTTCAGTTTGAATTAAATATGCACATATTTAGACGTAGCGTTGGAAGGTCTCCCACAAGGTGGATTGATGACCTTGTGAAGGCCGCAGGAATCCGCTGGATGCGGGAAGCATAGAACCGGTCGAAGTGGCGGTGCTTGGGGGAGGCCTATGTCCAGCAGTGGACGTCTTTTGGCTGAAATGATGATTATATTTAGTTCAAACTGGGTGAAATTATAGACATTGCATGTGAGAACTTGAAATTGGAAATGCATCAGTAATCCTCTTGGTTTTGCAGGCGTCAAACCACTTGCCATTTGCAGATGTACCATCGCCCTGTTTACCAACCAATAACCATATTACCAGATTCTAATAAATTACACACTTTTAGTTCAAAAAATATACAGAATGGCGGTACAAGTCGTGCAGCAATGGTTCGGCAAGAGGGTTTTACATAGCTTTTCTTTCTTCTATGGATGGAAGAAAAAGTGCAATAATGTGCATGTACTTTTTTCGTAAATGAAATCTGTTTTGTTTGGAGCGAAGTTCTTTAACGCGGCTTGCGGTAGGAGTAAACTGTTAGAAATCGTCATGTAAACGAAAAAGCGTTATGCCCCCTCCATGCTACTTCCTCTAGTCAAAATGAAAATCCAAGATGGCGGCTGCGAAAATTTTATTTTTGTTTTAAATCATACCTGAGAAAGAACTAAGTTCCTGACGGGGGTACCCCGACTGCACACGTTTTTATATATTTTTATTTGAAATAATAAAATAATAATCTTACACTGTAAATCTATCACTATACCTAACTAAAACAAACACTTCCTCACAGGTCCGTTTCGCCGCCGTGCTATCTCTAGCCTCCCACATGCAAAAGACGCACGCACCATTAGAACTGCCCTACGCTTGCGACGCGTGCGACTACCGCGTGTCATCACACCGGGCCGCAGCCGATCATTATAGGACGACTCACTGCACAGGCGATACTGTGTTCTGTCCTTACTGTCTTAAGGTATAGTTTACAATAATAATAAAACGCAACATTATAGGACAATTCACTGCACTGGGAGACGCACAAAAGTTTTGACTTTGAGATACTGTGTTCAGTCTTAAGGTATAGTTTACAATGATAAATAAAGCGTATTGTAGATATATTTGTACGATATTTTGAACTAATTTAAACTGGAAATAGTCACGACTTATTTATCACCTGGATGGTGTAATGTGTTCTTTTCCAAAAATAATCGAAAGTAGACCCTATTAACGTTTTGTTGCACTCTAATGTAGCCAAACCACTTTTCAAAAATGAAGAATCAAGGAGTACATAATTTAATAAATCATAATGTTTACAGGTCATAAAGGTGTACGCTGACGGTCATGAACTGACAGCTAATGTAGTGTTGTATTTGGACCACTTGAAACAACATCAGGATAATGAAATGGAAGTCCGATGCAACAGATGCGTGCTCAAGTTTGTGCATCTTGGTGAGTTATAAAGACATACTTATCTCTAGATCTGTTACAATAATTTTCATCAACTTACAGGCTGGCCGTCGGGAGGAGAATGCGTTCTACGAATATGTGTTTTGCGAATTTGATCCTTATTACAACTAGAAATTGTCCAACTGACAGGTTTCAGGGGCGCATTCTCTCGACGGCTGGATTGTAAGTGCTCGGGCGTTAATAAAATACATTGAGCTTTATCAAGAGACTGGTATGAGGTAAGACTGACAGAAACGATGCTCTGAAAAACCGAAGTATGTATTTCAAAAACGATAAGGTAGCCGGCGAAATTCAAATTTTCTTACGATTTTTGCAATTTGCAGCTCAGTGTTCGGGTGTACGTTGACTAAAATATGATTCGCGACTGGAAGAAATATGTATTTACATAATTAAAATCATTAGAATCATTAACACAACTCCTTAAGTTAGTATAATCTTCAAATATCAAGATTTCATAAAATAGCCATTCAATAGGATTACTTGGCCTTAGAGAGTTGTATTGATGACTTTAATTATTATAGTTCTGTAAATACATATTTGTTACGGTCGCGAATCTTATTTCAATCAACATACAAACTAATTTTTATTTTATTTTATTTATTTATTTCAACCAACTTTGGATCATACAATTTAAACTAAATTAAAAATTATTAATTATTATAATACCGACCTGCAAATTGCAAAAAACGTAAGAAAATTTGAATTTCGCGGGCTACCTTAGCAGTAGCCGGTTTCTGTGTTTAAAGTTTGCCTTTGTTAATAGTTCACCTAAAATGTTTTCTAACCTATTGGAATGAATTACATAACATCACGCCTGTTTTCCCCGAAGGGTTAGGCAAAGAAGTACCTTATAGTAAGTGATTATTTGTTCTTTTCAGGTCAACTTAAAGAACATCAAGTACGTGACCACATCACCGTTGAAGGTGCAACTCCGCTCTGTTCTGAAGAGCATTTGATTACCAAACCAAGGGTAGGTAAAATTTTATTTATGGCCCAGTTCACCACAACCTCTTGATTAGTTCAACACCCTAATTGCGTATGTGCTTTTTATCATAATCTGTATGATTTTGAACGATATTGCTAATACTTTACTTCAAATGCTCGAAAAATTTGTCTGCTCAACAATGTGAATAACGTAATGAATGTTGTTGAACTGTCAAAATGAAAGCCATTGCTACTGTAAGTGTATTACGCAATTAGCCCGTCGGTTAAATTATTTGGTTGATAATTTCATACAAAAAATGTTCCTTTTTTAATTTGTCTGGTAGTTAGTGCCTATACAGACAAAGTGAAATAGGCCCATATTGTCACATTTTTGACAACCTGGCTGGAATGTGACTATTACTAACGTTAATATAACTTTTTGTTACAGAACAAGGCGCGTCCACCAGTAAAAGACTCTGCTAACCACACGATCGCTGAAACGTTTGAACATTTAACCCTCGTGCTGCCCGATGGCATGCTCTGCAGAGAATGTGACACACCGCTGGATAGAGAAAAACATTTCTTGTATGTATAACCTTAAATATTTCTTTATACTTATACTTCAATACCTTCCCGCCTTCTAGTATTTGGACATATCTAGTATTTGTGTTCGCTCATTTCTTGATTTTGCGAGGTCGACCACTGTGTCATTCTTGACTCTACCAAATTTTTATTCCTGATTAGCTGTGCCCCGCGACTTCGTTCGCATGGAAGTTCGAAGATACACAATATACTAAAATAACAGCCACATTTTAATAAAACTCCCTCGTCCCCCGACCCGCCGCGTTGCATCGCTGCCCGCGCTATTACTTAGTTTTCGCTTAGCGTTCTTTCTGACTTTTTTCTTTTTGCTCGACACCTAAGAGTCTTAGCGTGATGTTAAATAGCCTATAACTATCCTCGAGAATCGGGCTATCAAATGCAAAAATAATTTTTGTTCACAATTTCATGGGTTTTAATTATTTTTCTAATCTAAAAGTAGCCTAAGTTACTCCTTATGTATAACATCAGCTATGTGCCAGTAAAAGTCCCGTCAAAATCGGTCCAGCCGTTTCGTTGTTTAGCTGAAGCAGACAGACAGACAAAAATTTTCAAAATTGTTTTTTGTTATAAGTACATACCGTATATGCTTTCATATGCATTTAGTAAAAAGCTGTTATATAGACACTTCATTTTTATTTATTTGTATAGATGAACATAGATCTATGCAAATGTGTAGAGCTAATTCAATTCTTGGTAATCGCAAAAAACATACATAACCTCTTTGATGATTCGCCAGAAAGACACGCTAGGATCGCACTGTTTCTGGGGTATACCATTCTATTCAGTTGAGGGAGGCGAGCGAATGGCTGGACACTGCTTATTAACCGGCTTCAAAAAAAGGAGGAGGGAGGTTCTCAGTTCGTCGGAATCTTTTTTTTTTTATAAGTGTACTATTAACGTGGCCACTTACTGGGCACAACTAATTTAAAAAGTATCATGTACTCGAAAAGAATACTGAGGGGCTCATGGCTAAGTTATAACAGCCGCACGGGTCGATCGATCAGGTTAAGCTACGCTTGCTGCGGTCGATCTGTGGATGGGTGACCATTTACATACTGAGACCCCTCCGGGTTTCGGAAAGCACGTTAAGCTCTTAGTCCCGGCTGTCATTTATAGATCTTTGACAGTCGTTACGGTCAGAAGCCCAAAAGTCTGGCAACCAGTCTTACCAAGAGTTATCGTGTTACCCTGGGGTCTGGAAGTCAGATAGGCAGTCGCTCCATAGTGGTATTAAGCCAAGGTAAGACTGGAAGCCGACCCCAACATAGTTAGGTAAAGGCTAGGCAGATGATACTCGAAAAGAATACTACGAGAATAATTATTCATATCTCTATTATTTCTAACTTTCAGAGGGACAACCCGCTGCACGAAATGTTCGTACGGTACATCTTGCTACCGCGCCATGTTACGTCACAACGGCTACTGCGCCGGCCCGCACTCGTTAGAAGATGCTCCGCGAGATGCGCCGTACCGCTCGCATTGTGTGTGTGGCTACAACACTACTGTCGGTATGTTCTGCATGGAAATAAAGAAATAATCAAAGTTTATTTGCTGCGGGAATCCGCTGGATTCGAGAAGCACAGGACCGATCGATGTGACCACGCTTGCGGGAGACATAAATCCACCAATTGACTTCTTTAGGTTCAAATGATAATGATGATGATTCATAGCGGATAAAGATACGGTTTTCTAGGACACAAACTGGCTGAAGTTTAGCGTTCAGTGACGAAAACGGTGTCCATGGTAGTAAGTTCGTGTGGTTTCGTAGAGACTATTTTGAGACACGGTAACGTCAATTTATGTCCTCAGTATTACATCATATTGCAGTCATAATAAAGCGGCACCAATTTCTTAGGAAACTCAAATCTTTCAAACTTAGCTTTAAAATCATGTAAATAATTTGTAAGTCACGTATACTCACATACACTAAACCTTATTTAAAATCCGCAGGAACTGACATGCTGACTCACTTGCTGATGTGCGACCACAAGTCCGCTTACGCCTCGGAGGAAGAAGCTCGCGGCAACACTATCGGCTCTGGCGAAGACCTGCCCGTCGTCACGCTCGGCAAGCCTGTTGAGGAAACTCCACCGACTGTTGATACGGTATTATAAAAAAAATATTTCAGACAATAATGGTTCTTACAAAACACAATCACAAACATCCGCAACAAACTACAAACATAGGATGCTTACATAAAGAAACAGGTTTCCAGTACAGACAAACCCGTGCGGGTCGGTACCGATCGGTGCAGGGTTATTATGGTACTCTGCACCGACAAGTTTAAACCTGTTTCTTTATGTAAGCACCCTTACACACGAAGTCCAAGACATTATACCGTTGAATAACAGTATAAGTTCTCTAAAGAAGGAAACTCTCGTAACACGTTATATTAGTTTACAGTTTTGGGGCATTTAAGCGTATGCCCAAAATTTGATCAGCTATTGAGACTAACTGCAAGAAGATATTTAACATATACACGGTCAAATTAAATTAGCTAGCGAAACTCCACAGACATGATGGGTATCTAAACACGATAAAATAAATACAAACTGATTTTCTAAGCTCAAGTAATATACTACCTGCGGTCGTTGATCACATAAAAAAATCATTTATTTTATCATGTTTAGGTATCAATATACCAAAACTTTCCGGTCTTACCTGTGATTCTTGTCATCACATCTGTCGAGTTTCTCTAGCTAATTTTTTTTGACTTCGTAGATAAACTAAGGGTGTATACTGCTTATCCTTAGTCTCACGCCAAACCCACCCGTGAAATGAACCTAATAACAATAATAAAATAATTATAACTTAGTTATTTGTGATGCAGCCGGTAGACACCGCGATGTCGGACTACGCGCCTCCGTCGGTGCTGAACACGCAGCTGTCACTCGACGACCTCGCGCCGCCCTCCGTGCTGCAGTCCGATCAGGTTTGTAGTGACTAGAGAATCTTTAAGACAACCCACCTGTAGTATGCGTTGGCTCACAGAAAATGTACGAAAGTGATGAAGGATTTTTGCAATGCGTTGTTTTGCGACGCGGCCCGCCCCAATCTGCGTTAGCCTTTAAAATTAAGTATGTATTAAAATGCAAGACCTTATTGTTTTTAACCGCCATAAAAAACGGAGGAGGTTCTCAATTCGCTTGTATATTTTCTAAACGTTTCTTCTCCGTCATTTATAAACGGATTTGGAAAATTCTTTTTTATTTGAAAGGACGTACTTCCAGATTGGTCCCATTTTTATAGGATCCATGAGGAATTGAGGGAACTCCTCAATGTTATAGGCATACACATAGCAATTTTGGTATTTTCATCAACAAGTCAAGTATTTATATTTAGAAAGTATCATTAGGTGAAGTGGAACTGATGATGAAGACCACAGATGGCTACCGGAATTACTCAATAATAAGTTTTTCACGGGTTGAATCGATTACTTTAAAATGATTGCTTAGCAATTTATGCTCTTTACAATGCATATGGTGAAGTGAAGCTGATGGTGAAGTACCAGGAAAACTCCTTAGCAATTAACGTCCCTGCATCGGGAAAAGCAATATTTTGTAAAAGGTGATGAGCAGTTGTCATTAGGCTATTGTAACTAAGATAAATTACAAATCGACGCATTAAAAAGTGAAAAATAAAAAACTTTTTTGCAAAAAAAAAACAACTGACTACAAAAAAAAACACTACAAAGTGAAAAATAACTTTAATTCCGGAAGTCGGTGGCAAAAACCTAAAATATAGATCCAAAAACACCAACTTCCGAAATAGTTATTTTTCACTTTGTAGTTTTTTTGGTAGGTAGTCGGTTGTTTTTTTTGCAAAAAAGTTTTTCGATTTTTATTATGATAATGGTATTCATTCTTACTATCCGCAAAATAATTAAACCATTTTTATAGTAAAAGATGTTTTGTATTTATAAACACTGGCTATCTGCATTAGTTTGAGCATTAAGTAGGCAATCAAATGATGATTTGCTTCACAAATCCAGTCCCTTACTTACCTTTCTTTGTTCTGGGTTTGTATCTTATGAAAAATAACGAAAATCAAGATGCTTACTATTTTATTAACAGCACATAAACGTATATAAAATATATTACATACATAATCTATATATATATACAAATAAATCGAAGTGTCTGTTTGTAATGTCAAAATAACAACTTTTTACTAAATGCATAAGAAAGTATATACAGTACTTATAACAAAACGGCAATTGTTTAAATTTTTGTCTGTCTGTTCCGGCTAATCTCCGAAACAGCTGGACCGATTTTGGCGGGACTTTCACTGGCAGATGCACTGATGTTACGACGGGTAACTTAGGCTGCTTTTATTTTAGAAAAATAATTAGGGTTCCGTGCAAAAAAATTAAAACGCATGAAATTATGAACAAAAAGTCGGATTTGAAAAATTCTTTTTGCATTTGGTAGTCCATTTCTCGAGCATAGTTATAGGCTATTTAACATCACTCTTCGACCCATAGGAGCCAAGCAAAAAGTCGGAAAGAACAATGTAATAGCGCGGGCGGGGGATGCAACGCGACGGATCGGGGGACGAGGAGTTTTAAGTATATTTTGTATCTTACGACATCCACACGAACGAAGTCGCGGGGCACAGCTAGTATCTTATATAACTTATGACTAGCTAGACAATGGTGCCGATTCTCTTGTACACCGAACTAAACTATCACTAAAATTCCTTACTTTTTGGATATGAGAATCTTAAAGCTATTCAGCAAAAAAAATCTCTAAATTTAAAAATAATTTTGACTACTTATTTGCGCTACTCTGTGATTTTTTTTAGAGCCGGAGGCGCGCAGGGGGGGCAGCCTCGACGTGTTTTATATGGAATTTTTCACTTTTTGTATGGAAAATATAAAAAAAATATTACCTACATGTTGAGTTTTAGGGGTTTATGGGTGTTTTAAAGGGGGTCGAAATTTTCATTATTTTTGCGATAGGACACCATTTTCGACATATAAGCAAAAGAAAAGAAAGAAAAAAGATACAGCACTGTTTTGTACCTAAAGTTGAGGTGTTGGTGTGAATTTTAGTTCACGACAAACTAATTTTATCCCACACCTTTTTAATCGCAATTAAAAATAGTCAGATTTAGGGTGAATTCGACCAAACTTTTATACCTAGTATAAATCTAATCCAGCGAATAAACTTTGAATTTTTGATAGATTTTCCATACAAAATCTGTCAGACGTCAATTTTATTCTGCGGATAAAAAATATCTGACTTTGGTTAAAAATAAGCCCTTAGTTAGACAATCTAAATTGTATGTGAAAAACGTTAAATTCAGAATAGCAAAATTGCCATTTTCAATAGATTAATAACTCAGTGGCATCTTAGTGCTGTCAAACTAAAATATAGTTAAGTTGTGTCACTTTAGTCAATTTCAGAATGGGGAATCGTCGTTTGACAGGCAGGAATAAACTAAATTTAAGTGATTTTTAGTATACAAGGTGTAACATAATTAATGCACAACCTCTTAAGGGGTCATTGTACTCATCATTATGAACCACTTTTACTATGGGACCAAACCTGAAATCGCGAAAAAAAAATCAGCTGCTCCCTACATTTATGTTCGCATAACTCGTCAAAATGTAGGGGACAGCTGATTTTTTTTTCGCGATTTCAGGTTTGGTCCCATAGTAAAAGTGGTTCATAATGATGAGTACAATGACCCCTTAAGAGGTTGTGCATTAATTATGTTACACCTTGTAGTTTAGAGGCATTTATGGCAAGAGAATCGGCACCAATGTTTACGCAGTACACTTAGATGTCGTCTAGTTTTACACCTTACACCCCGTTTCTGAATTGAGAATTTGAAGTTGGATTGCTTTGCCCGCGAAATTCAAAATTTCTTTCTTTGTTTTCGCGGACTTTCTCCTTAAGTAATGCTAGAGTTTGACAAGTTCTCAACTTCACATTCTCAATTCAGAAACTGGATATTAGTGAAAACGTAATCGTTACTTAAATAATCCACTAATAATCCTCCATACTATCCCCAGCATGATCAAGAGCTACTCAAGGACACGTACGACCGTCCGCTCGCCACGCCGCGTCACGAGGAGCCCCACTACAGTCTCGGAGACTTCGAGCCGCTGCCCCAGGAGCCCCCACCTTTGCCCGACTTCGAACAGCTTTAGAAATAAAGATACTTATTATTTTTCTTCAGGGATGTGTGTGAAAGTTTATCACAGAGAAGGAATTGCAGTGATAATGTGTGTAATGGACTGGTAGTGTAAAATATAGCTGCACAAGTATTGTCTACAGTACTTTCAATTTCACCTCTGACAGCAGCAACCTTATTGTAACGGGAATAAAGATCACTGTGATTTTGACAGACTTGTCATTGGAAGCAACCCAACAGCAACTTTATTATAACGAGTTGTAAAGTTCATTGTGATTTTAACAGAGGTAATGAAAGGATTGTTTATGGCGGCAGCAGGTAAACTAGGCTAAAAATGTCGTATACTCATGATTTGCAACATCTCGAGTAAGAAATATCAGAATATATTAGCAGTGAAAATATGAATTTATTATAAGGATAGAAATCCACTAGACCTACAGTTGGTTTTTTAATCATGGAGATTAAAAAACAGACTATACTTTATTTCTTGTTACTCTTTCATGTTTATGAAAACTACAGTTTTAAAATACTGTTTGAATAATAATGTTCAAATAGTATTTTAAAACTGTAGCAAGCATAAGCTTATGATAACTTGACTATCTATGAGTAAAATTAGAATAATATGTAATACACATTATGCGACTACTGAGATAATGCCATACAGATGTATGGATGAAGAAGATATGTTGCGTCAATCCCAAATAAACTGTGGTAAAGGCAAAAGAATGATGATGATGTGCATTTCTATTCATTTACAATATATTGTAAGAGTACATACTATTTTTGTTTATTTTCATTAGGTTACTAGAAGAAAGTATAACTTATCATGTTTTAAGACATCCATTTAGAACATAAATACCTAGCTATGTAAGTAATTGTGGGTTCTTCATTGCTATCCTTAAGCTATGTTTTCCTAGAAGAGCGGTGGCAGACACATAACGGCCGTAGTGACAGCTGTCACGCAAAAATGATGTCAGCGGGGTTTGCTTTACGGTGTCAAAAACACTATGGAAAATACACCAACCTATCTTCATAAATAATGTTTCTGTGGCGTCATTCGCTGGTAAGTCACCGCTCTTCTAAGAGACCGTAAAGAAAGCTATATAGCTGTAATTCCAGAATATAAATAAAAGATTTTGCAAATTATCTCTTCTTTGCTTTCTTTTTCTTGAAGGTTAATGTTACTTTATTGGTGACTCCATAATCTTGAATGGGGACATTGTCATCGTCTAAGGCAATACTGTCAAAATTCAAACTGTAAGTTCTCCAGATATATTTCCATGATATTGTAGTCTTGATGCCAGCTCGCTTTTGGAACAATTCAAAATGCCTCTGTATTGCTTTCTTGAGACTTCTTACTGTTGCATTTTGGGTAACCTGAGATATAATTTTTCTTAATAGTTTCTGAAGATACATAAATAATTAAGTGTGGATTTCTCCAGTGAAACTGAATGCAATCAGCATTTTTAAACTGCGTTCACTAGCTATCAGTGTCAATATTCCATAAGAATTTTCACACTGACAGCTCTTGAATGTGGTTTAGATGTGCTGAACATGTTCAGTTTCCTTGGTGAAATTCACCTTAAGGGGAAAGCGCCAAGGTAGCCCGCGAAATTCAAATTTTCTTACGATTTTTGCAATTTGCAGCTCATTGTCTGGGTGTATGTTAATTAACGTATGATTCGCGAGCATAACAAATATGTATTTACAGAATTATAATCATTAGAATTAGTAATACAATTCCTTAAGTTGTACAATCCTGAAATGTGTTAATATTTCATGAAATAGTCATTCAATAGAATTACTTGGTCTTAGAGAGTTGTATTGATGACGTTAATGATTATAAATCTGTAAATACATATTTGTTATGGTCGCGAATAATATTTTAATCAACATACAACCTAATACTGTCCTGCAAATCGCAAAAAACTTAAGAAAATTTGAATTTCGCGGGCTACCCTGGAGCTTTCACCCTAAGTGGTTTTTCTTGTGGTCATAGCAATAGTAGGGGTTAATTTATATTTATTTTTAGGGCAGTGAAAGGTATACTGATGCATAGCTAGAGACTACAGAGACAAACTAGTACATTTAAACAGGTAATGGAGAAAACCACATTCATTTCAATGACTTACAATAACTTTTAATGTTGGTTCACTCTCCCTTGATACAAAAATGGTGATCGACTGGCCATGTTCCACAGCTATCTGAAATGAGTATTCTTAATTATTGAAACCCTGCTGATAGTGTATTTACACTACATTTTGCTTAATTTAAAATCACCCTCATTTATACAAAACACTGCTGTCAATGAATAGAGCCATACTATAATAAATTAAAGGCCAAATTGTTGATGTGTAATAACAGCGCCACTGGAAGAAACCTTAGGTACTGCTGCTAGGCGTAAAGATGACCCACGGGCCTAATATTACCTTTGCATGTACAAATGAGGGGGAATATATATTGCGGGTGGTGCTTGTCGTTGCACGTCTACAAAACATTATAAATGTGTTTTACGAAAGTAGTAACATGTTATTTACATGAGATAAAACTTCTTCAGTAATAATATCCTTGGGAAGGTCCTTCAGTAAAGAATCTTTACTCAGTAATGTCGCAAGTGATGACTGGGTGACTTCCAATAGCTCATCGTGTGATAATGAAGTAGCTAAATCTTCTTCATAATCCATTTCAGACTGATCTCATAAACAAAATCTCATCTCACGAAATTCAATGTTCGGCGATTTATTGTTTACAAAATGCGCTGTCAAAACTCAATCCATCAAAATCAGAGGCTAGCATTTTATCACAGATTGTAAAAAAACCGTAAAATCCATAAGTACGCGACGTGCACATGAACACTACCGATTACTTTGCGATGTCACGGGGCAGCTCTAAATCTATAGACAATAAATTTTTACTTTTATTTGGAGTTGCCACTTAATAAAAAAATACCACATCTTAGGTGAAAAGGTCCATGTGTAGTTGCCAGACGTTCGTTTAGTTGATAGATTTTTTTTCTTAATTTTATTGATTTATAATTTTTTTTTTTTTTTTTTTAATTAAATCAAATAATAAATTTATTTATTTTTTCAATACATTAATATTTTAACTTATAACTAATTAATTAATAAAATAACAAAATTATATCCTAACTTAACTAAAACTATTCACAAACTAAAATATGGCGTCGAAAAATTCCTCCGCATCGCTGTCGACTGGTAATGTACCCAAGAGACTGGCGGCATTGCCACGTTGTATGGCAATGCTTAGCCTCTGGCCAAGGTAAAAGCCGGCCCTTGGGTCACGGGAAGTGTCAACTAGCCGTTTGGAGATTTCGTTAAACAAACCATGAGCGCTCGGACCCCACGGCCCGAGGGTTTCAACCCCAAACGGCTCGAAAATATAATTACCGATAAGGTTATTATACTTTCGCCGCTTGAGCCGTTGATAGATTAGGCATTTTGCCCAAAAATAAAGTTAAAAACTTCTTCCAACATTTTATTGTAAATGTGCATCCGTTAATCTTAAATTTTCTCCCACCTGAACTTATTTGCACAAATATAACTGCATGGTAATAACTATGAAGGTTTAACATACCTAATTTTAGATAGTACTTTATTGATATTTGTACGCCATCGCCGGTAAATCATAGTGTACCTATACATATTTTATTTACAACACTTTGACTTTGACTTTGACCTACACCTCTGTTTAACCCTACGGGCTTAATTTGCAATGATTCTTATATCTTTCCGTTATTGGACTATTTCATCTGGATTTTTTCTGGATCCATCGCCCGGAGCATCGCTCGCCCCTATAACGTCTATATTTTCTAGAAAGTTAGGCAGAGGCCCAGGTAAGTACGTCGACATTTAGCAGGTTATTTTGAAATCGCATAATAATAATTATGTTTGCCATCAAACAAGCAGGTTGTTGAACCCAACGACGCTCATTGTGATAGAACTTTGGCAAAAGCGAATTTATTATTTTGCTTTTTATTATTATTATTTGAGATAGGTTTGCTTTTGACTATAGTCTAGGTCAGAGGTGACAGAGACAAAGTCGACGATGGAGCGAGCTTAGCCAGAAGAAGCCTGTTCACTCTCACTTTGAAGAGATTGGGGTTCCAAACGAATACGCGTTTGGAAACAGACGCGGATAGAAAGTTCCACTCCTTTGCTGTGCGCATCACAAAAGACAGTTGGAAACACTTAGCGTGAATTGGTGGAATAGCAACTAGGCAGGGATGGTAACCTGCAGTGCGTCTAGATGTCCGATGGTAGAAGGGGTCCGGCGGAATGAGGTCGTGGAGTTCTTGAGCACACTCACCGAAGTACAATCTGTAGAAGACCGACAAGCAGGCAACCTTGCGGCGATGAGCTAAGCTGTGAAGCTTGGCATCCACCAGTTTTACGTCGCCAATGAACCTCTTAGCTTTGCGTTCCACCAAATCAAGCGCGGCAAGTTGGTATTTAGCTGAGCCATCCCAAAGGTGGCTGCAATACTCCATGCAGGATCGGACTTGCGCTTTGTAAAGGGTTAAAAGCTATCCAAGCGTAAAGTATCGGTTCACTTTATTTAGGATACCCAGTTTCTTAGCCGCAGTTTGGGCTTTGTACTCGATGGTGCCACCGAAGTTGAGACACGATGGCAACTTCATGCCTAGGAGCTCGAGCCGATCAGTTACAGGAACAGATGTATCCCGAAAAGTAGGAGTTTGGTGGAAACGACTCCTTTTAGCGGTAAAAAGACACGCCTGTGTTTTTGTAGCGTTAAAAGAGACCAGATTATCATCACCTTACTGGGAGACCAAGCTTAAGGTCAAATCTGTCTGCTATACCATGGCCTCTAAAGGAACAAACTTCGGCCCCGCTGGTTTTTGCGCTGAACAATTATCTTTCTGAAACTGTACTGTCATCTGCGTACCCAACAATACCAGGCTGTAATAGGTCATTGATGTGCAGCAGGAAAAGAGTTGCAGAGAGAACAGACCCCTGAGGAACTCCGGCATCAATAGCCATAAGGTCGGAAGAGCAGCCGTCAACGACTACTCTGTTCGACCGTTCACTAAGGAAGTCTGATATCCAGCTACAAAAATCGGCTGGGATGCCATAAGCAGGTAGCTTGCTGAGCAAAGCAGCATGCCAGACCATGTCAAAGGCCTTAGAGATATCAAGCGATACAGCAAGTGCTTCGCCGTGTTTCTCGATGGCCTCGTCTCAGCAGTGCGTGACATACATAAGAATGATCTATAAAAAAACTCGTGCATTTGTTTTCGAAAAGCACCATTTGATGAAGTACAACTGATGCTGAAGACCACAGATGGCCACCGGAACGACTCAATAATAAGTATTTTACGGATTGCGATTCGATTACTTTAATATTGTTGGTAAGCAATTTATACTCCTTACAATTTACATGAAGTGGAGCTGATTGTGACTTTACCGTCAGCTCCAGATCTCCTTGTTCATCAGGAGAACTGCTCAATAATTATCGTCCCTGCTTGAAAAGCAATATTTTGTAAAAGGTGATGAGCAGTTGACATAAGGATATTGTAATTTAGATAAATTACAAACTGACCCACTAAAAAGTGAAAAATAAAAAACTTTTTACATAAAATAACAACAGACTTTCATAAAAAACTAAGAAGTGAAAAATTTCAGAAGTCGGTGGCAAAAAACTAAAATACAGATCCAAAGACACTGACTTCCGAAATTAAAGTTATTTTTCACTTCGTGGTGTTTTTTTTTTTTTTTTGTAAAAAAGTTTTTTATTACATAAAACGTTTCTACCGCTCGGTTTTGTCGTGGAGTAATATTTTCATGGTGTAGCAACATTACTATAATCTTTTCGGTCGTCTCGTCTCTCGTCTTCACTCCAATTGCTGTCACTTAGAAATTTGAGGTTATATTATCACAAAATTCTCTAAATTGTATCATCTGACTAAAATCTAAGCTATTTTAACAATGGATACCTTGTCCACGGGTTCGCTCTCTGGCGCACAGAAAGAAGAATTGATGGATCAGGTGAAACAGCAAATTGCCATCGCGAACGCTCAAGAATTACTGACGAAAATGTCGGAGAAATGTTTCAAAAAGTGCATTTATAAACCGGGAACAGCCTTAGACAATTCAGAACAGAAATGTATCGCGATGTGCATGGACAGATATATGGATGCGTGGAACCTGGTGTCACGGACATACAGCAGTCGTATTCAACGAGAGAGGAACAACATGTGAAAGCGGCAACCAGGGACTAAGGGCTGTGAGCCATTGCGTCACTGTAAATATAGACGACTTAGTAGATACAAAGCATTTGAAATTGTGTGTTGCGGCTGCCGGTTATGTTAATGTGTTCAATAAAAGTACTTTAGGTTGTTACTTGTTTTTATTGATTCTACTGGGATAGTTGGTGTAACAGACAGATCTGCAGCACTCCTATTACATGTTAGTGAAATGTGAAGTTTTATCAGAATATTTCTAATAAAGTGTTAGAATAAATCAATAGTTTGTAATAATCAATCCTAATCATTGCTGCACAAGGGTCAGTTTTGATCCTGAACTCAGCAGTATAACATAATGTTTGTGGCAACCCATTATTTATGAAAGCATCTTACAACCAATGTAAGTAATGGTTATGAACCGTCCATACTATTGGTCCAATGAATCTGATGCAATGTCTTGAAATTAAGCACACTGCAAAACATAACTTCATGTTATGAAAAACAGTAAATTTGGGAATAATATTGTATTTATAATATAAGTTAAAATAAACAGTAATAGTTTATTCATTCACATTTGGAACCCAATCTTGTCTTGATCTGAATTCCTTTTCTTTCTTTCTTTACTTATAATTCTCCTCTAATCATCTTCTTTCTGTAATGATAGAGCTTTTGTATCCACATCTCCTTTAATTCTAGTTCACTTGGTATCTCCTGCAAAACAAAATAACATGTTAAAACTTATAAAACGCCACTACTGTCTACTACTACCAATACACACTGGGCCTGCGTGGTAGATTATGGCCCACTCCCTCTCGCAGAGAGGAGGCCTGAGTTTAAGCAGTGGGAACATTATAGGCTGATTAAGCTGTCTACTGCTTAGTAATAGTGATAATTTAGATCATAAGCTATTAACCCCTTCCTGGACACTGAACAAGACACAATATAAGTTTTATTGTTATAATGCCTGGGCATTTAGTGTCCCGCAAAGTGTTTTGAATTAGTTGATTAAACCATGGTCTAAAAAACATATTCCTATACCATGGATTAAACTACACTGGTCATCAAATAATCAACCCACTAACTTTTTGTTTCACAGATAAACTGTTTCACATGTTTGTTTATTATATTGAGGTTCGATATGAAGATTGACGTCTTGTTTGTCATAAATCTCACTTCTCAATCACATGAAGGTACTTAACAATTTTTTATACAGAAATACTGTTGAGGGCTGATTTGACGTTATGCATCAGAACAAATCGACCCGTTCTTCCAGTCTGAAACAGACTTTACTAGGGATTTCATTAGTTTTGATTAATTTTGTCTAAAAAATAATGGACACTACTGAAGCTGAGGCGGCCCAAGTTGTGGCTTTGCTGCAACAAAGCAAGGTCAATGTATCATGGCCAGGAGGTTCAATCTCAGCCTTTCTGCTGTTTGGTGAGTTTACAAAAGGTTTCTGGAGCCTGGGCAGTATCGAAGAAGATCTAGATCTGGAAGACAAAGAGTGACAATTCAAAGGGATGACTGCTTTATAGTGGTATCAGCTTTACGTAATCTACACCTTCCTGGCGTTGATCTCCAGTGATGCTTAAGTGAAGATCGGAGTGTGGCTATAAGTGACTACTGAAAGGAGATTACATGAGCAGAATTTAAGACCACACAAGCCAGCAACAGGGCCACAGTTGACCACAGCTCATCAACAAGGCAGACTTCAATTTGCGCAGAATCGCATCAACTGGACTATCGGCCATTGGGAGTCGGTTCTTTTTTGTGATGAGAGTCGGATGACTGTATACAGTTTTGATGGACGCCGAAATGTCAAGCGATGGCCAGATGAATGTTATGCCCAGTGTTGCGAGAAACAGTTATGGTGGGGGGCTCTGTAATGTTTTGGGCTGGAATATTCTTAACTGTATGCACGGAGCTGGTTTTTATCAGAAGTGGTGCTTTAACACTTCAATTTTATTTATTTGAATAGATTGGTGTAAATAAACAAGTCATATTAAACATATTATCAGTATTAAACCATTTTGTTTTGCTAAAGAAAAAATGTGATTTGCAGAACTGCAGGTGGGCCAATTTTTTTGATGACCAGTGTAGTTCCCTAGCTAGTAGAAAAACAAAGAGATAGGGTAAACACTCAAGCTATCATGAGGTTACCGTTAAGTCTGCAAGCAACCAAGGCAAGCTCTTGGCTAAAATATTGTAAGGGTGAGCCAAACTCACAATTTAATATGTTATTCTAACTAAATCTCTATTATAACTTCCAAAATAATTCAATATTATTGGCTAAAAAGGGATTGACTACTGAGATGACAACTAATGAAGAAGTATGGAAGAAAAAGACATGTTGCGCCAACCCCGAATAAATTGGGCTAAGATGATAAGAGAATGATTCACTTACTTCAAAATTAATTATAGAATCGTCACTTGGGATCTTTATATCAGAATCTGGTACAGTTACCGTCTGGGAATTTAAATCTATCACAATATTCTGTGACTGCTTCTTATTCCTTGAAGATGTGAAGGCTTTTGGAACAAATGAGTCACTGTTCAACTCTGCTAAAAGGTTCCTATCATGTATTGTGGGCATATCCTCCTTGATTTCAACCTCCTTATACTCGTAAGTAGGTATCTTGGTCATAGTCAATCCTGCAGCTGCAGCAGCTTTGATTGCTCTCTCCAATTTAGTTTCAGTGTCATCTAGGTTTACCTTCTTTGTATGGGATAGGCGTTCTGTAATATGGGAAATGAGAGATAAAGTGTAATCATAGTATATTAGGCTGAGTTATTCACACATTTATACTATCCTACCTACTGAAATACTAGGTGTTCAGCTGCATCCGGTTAGACTGGAAGTATGACCCCCAACATAGCTTGGAAAAGGCTAGGCAGATGCTGATACTATCCTATCTACCTATACAAAGATACAAAGACTGACCCAGATTCTACTAAATTAAACAATGAAAAGTTTACTTGCCTATATCAAAGGAGCCACTCCGGCTGCTAGAAGAACGCGACCTCTTGTATTTCTTCTTGCTGTATTTGGATTTACTCCGAGAACTTGACAGTGAGCGCGATCGATCTCGCTTCGACCGGGTCCTCGAAGTTGATCGCCTTCTAGACTTCGACTCGTACCTATCCCTAGACAGACTTCTAGTATAACTCCTTCTCTTATGCTTGGATCGGGAAGTAGAACGTTTTCTTTTGTGGCTACTCGACTCCGATCGATCTTGGGACCTTGATCTACGTTTATGCTTGCTTTTGGATCTCTTCCTGTCGTAAGACGACTCGGAACTGTATGAAGAACTTCGCCTGTCTCGATACCGACTTTTATCTCGCGGCATAGTCGAAATAAACACAACAACTTTATTTATTTATCATCGTAAATAACCTCAAATTACTTACACTGCTTACTGACTGTCAAATAAATTGCCCTTGTCAATTTGTCAATAATAACAACGTTTAGTTACTCCTCTACTGTTCCTGTTTATTTATCTATTATTTATCCCATATTAGATTAGATTTATTTTATTTCTATTAACTTATTGGAAGATTATGTTGTCAGAAAACAAAATGTGTGTTCTTTGGATTAAGATTTAAATTTTTAATGACTTTTCTGGGTCTGGGTTCGGGGATAACCATTTAATTTATTTATCAATCATCGATGTCAGGAATGGTCTTTGTAAAAGAAACGTGAACTTTTAATCTAAACCTTAACCTAGTCAAAACGCAAAGTACCGGTATTTTCATAATTCAAATGATCCAATGAATACAAAAGAAACGAGATAGATGGCAGTACAAGCTCCTTTTCAGAAGTTCCATTTCACGGACATTTAATTGATTATGTATTTGTTTCTTCGAACTCATAATATACTAAACTAAGGAATCAAACCAATTTAACAGTATGATGCTTCAATTTAGCTTTGTGAAGTTTGATAAAACTCTTAATTTCTACACTTTTAGCATTACAATTTCACCTACACGCAATGTTTCACTGACATATTAAAGTTAGTATGCGTTTACTGAATCTTTCCGTAGGGCAGCGACCGTCAGTCGGCCTCGATGACGGAATGTGTGAAAATTTTAAGATGGTGATCAACTGTATTTTTCGTTTATTAGTAAAAAGAAACAAGTCTGAAGCTTTGTGATTATGTCGAAAAGATTAAAATGTGTTTTAAACAGTGACTGCGCTTGATAAATTACGATCGAATCGGTGAAACGGACATAGAGTGCAGTACGTGTTAAGTGCAATCGCTGACATTGTTTCGTTAAAAATTGTTGAGCCCATCGCGATTGTTATGTTTAGTATTCTATTGTGTGCTTTTATAACGCCTTGTAAATGGTATAAGAGATTCTGATGTTTCCTAAGTCATGGAGCGGCAGGAGAGATTACATGCCAACATGGAGGCCAGTGACTGTGTGGACACAAAACAGGTGAGTCCTCAGATAATTGCCGGTTTATAATAATTTCACCTTTGGCTTACTCATATCGCCTTGGTGCTTATGAAATTTGCATTGGAATGTGCCAACTGCAGTGTGTTGTATGGTAAAACATGTACTTTGAACATGCATGTTTTGGAGTTGAAATGCTTTTCTGAAGATATTTTCGAGTAAATTACTGCACACAATGATTCAAATACTTAATTTTAATTAAACTTCATGGTTTCAATTATTTAAAAACATATCAAGGTAAGTAGTGGGCGCTGGAGGTGGCTGCCCACACTAACTGAATAAATTATTGGCATTAGAACATTGTTATGAGCCTTATTTGTCATATCACACACAATTATGTGTATGTGTCTTTGTCTTGCTCTTTTTATATGCCATAGTCTTACTATCTTTAGAATGTTCTTGAATATCTATAAATATAATAAGTACAAATTGCCTTTTTGTAGAAAGTTTACTTAATTACTGAACTAAAAGTAATGTCTTAGAATGAGTCTTCTCGTAAAGTCATACATGCCAATTATAAAGAAGTTAAAGAAATTAGATGATCAAACCTGTATTATGTTATAATAAAACATTATTTTATTAGTGTTTTTTATGATCTACAATATAAACTGGATTATACTTTCATACTAATTATTGATATTTATGTGATCGCAATATTGATGAAATGACTTGTCATAATATTGTGAACAGAGTTTAATTACAAGTCATATTATTTGTAAATTTGTTTAATAAAAAACAACAAGATACAAGGCGTGATGTTATGTTATGCGTTGTTTAATAAAAAACTATTAAACTGTTTTTTTTTTATGTTAAAAGTAATCAACTTTCGCTAGTGATTCAACCTCAAGCTTGTGACTCACAAAAGTCACTGATTCAAGATTGATACTATTTCATTCCAAGTACTAGTAATATTGAAGGAGTTCTTGGGTTTCATGTGGTTATCTGTGTTTGACAATCATCACTTTTCCCTGCCGTGTTGGAGTCAGCTTCCAGTCTAACCAATTGCAGCAATCATGATTGTCTGACAATATCAATACAAATTTAAAAAAAAAACATTCCTTTAAAACAGCTCCATGTTTTAGGAATAAAGTTGAATATTTTTTTTTTACATAAAGACTTACCAACTAAAATCAGCTGTTTCCTACAAAAGTGCAATAGTTACGTGGTGAAAATGTATGGAACAGCATTTTTTTTTTTAAATAGCCAATGAAAAATTTCAATTCTTGAATCATGTACTGAATCCATGGTAACCGGCCTCACGTCAATGTCCCTGCCACCTATAGTTGATGTATCTAAATTATAGGAAAGAATGGCACATTAAAAAATTATTAATAATGTAGGTACTTGCATTATATTAATAACATGAATTTGTATTCAATCAGTCCTTTTTACCAACTCCAGTCTGAATAAGTGCCACCTGACTAATTTGTCAAAAATCATTTTATACAATTACGTCTTTGAATCTGTTATAATATAAATAGTAATTAAACAGTCTTTAAATCTTTGATAATGCTGCAGACAGTGGTTGACTCAGTGTTATGCATTGCCAATCTATATGCAAAGAGAAAATGTGTCACATTGCATATTGTGTGCTAAGTCCACATTCATGCAATATTCACTAAGATGCACTCATGTGAGAGGTCAATGCTTTTTGAAAACATACATTATTTGGCTTTATTATGTAAGTAATAAGTCATTAAATAAAGTGGTTTTTTTTTACCAAGAAAAATAACATTATCTGGCACTCCTGATATGGTATTTTTTACAGTGTAATTAGCTGGCTATTTGCAATGTATTGAGGAAAAGACCTGATTGTTAATGATGACCCAGGGAGGTGTGGGTTCCAATGGGAACAAACCCCTTTGAGACTACAGTTTGACCAAAATTTTAATCTGGATGCATGGAGGGAACAATAATTCATGGCACAAAATGGGAGAAATATGTTTGTCTTGATAATGATATAATCATCTAACCAACATTAGTATACTTAATTCTTACTTATAAATCTTTTGGTTGGTAAAATGTTAAGTAAGTTCCTACAAATACGATGGATGTTAAAATATTTTATGTTACTTATTGAATATATGTAAACGTCTGTGTACACACACAGTGGTCAATATTTAAAAAGTATATCACCTTTGTAAAAATTGAGTACTGATGTGATCTTTTATGAACATAATTACCAAAATGTTCAGCTTAACTAAAACTCGTCACACCACCACCGGCTATATCCTTTGCATTGATAAGATATGGAAATTGTAAAACCTTGTAAAAGTATTCAACCTAGTTGTATTCCTTTGCATATCAGATAAACAAAAAATGGAAAAAAGTCCATACAAGGAACTGTTTCAAAAACCCCAAAAAGTTACGACGGTTACAAACAAAACTAACGCGCTTATCTAAGTTCGTCCAAACTTGTTGCCTGTTGGTATCGTGGTAGGGGGCGCGCGTTCTCCAACGAGCTGGGGCGCACAGTTGAAACGCGTCGCGCGCGCAGGTCGCCGTGCGCGCGTTAACCGCGAACTTATCGAACACGCCCGCGAGTGATGTCACAAGGAGAACCAGTGGTTACTGTGCTGTGATTGTGAATTAACTATGGTAGCCATGGTGGCATCAGCGTCAGGATATGGCACCCTCCGCCGTTTTCTTAGCGTGCCCGAGGGACAGCACTCTGTTGCCCAAGCAGGGGTCGGACCCAGCAACTCCGTTGCCGTCTCGGTAAGATCTCAGTTGTTAGAAACAGTTAAGCATAACGATGAATGATAACGTTATGCGATTGGAATGTCGACATTAATGTCTTGTTGATGAGTTATACTTTATTGAGGTGTGACTGTAATGTGTACCACAATCCGCGCGATGAATCGTTGCCATTGATAAGTTTGTTTGCGATACGATAATCGATACGACTTAGGTATGCATTTCATGTATTACTACTTAGTTAATCAGTAGGCGATAATGCGTCTTCTTTGATAGTATGATTGACATCAATGCCAGAAGTTTCCACGGCAGTTCATGCAATAGTCTGTATCTGCCGATCATTTCAAATTAAATTATTAGAATAACTAAGTACATTACAATGTGCCGAAAATGTCTGCAATTTTTGACAAGTCAGTTTGACAAGTCCCTTTATACGGGCGTATTAAAATTACTAGACTCGTGCAAAAAATATCTACTCTTATGTTCGTGTGTGGATAAAGAAAACTGTATTATTACTAGACCGTTTCTCACTGACTAGTATTGCTCGAGTTCGACGCTACGCGCAGTATTACCAAAATCTTGAAACTGGTTCGGCTGAGTTCGGCACACCGCATTATGGCAGCTAAAAAAAGAATCCGGACAAATCCATCAGTCTGCTGACTGTAACCGTCCACGGTGGGGTCATCAACCTTACTTTCCTTTTTATTATTCCGCTGTAATATTAGTATCGATCGAAAATCCGGCCTTGGCCTCACTCGCACTATTAGAACAATACTTTTCGATGATGATGTCACTCTGATCTGTTGGGGTATACGGGATGGATACGGCCAAGGTTAGGCCAACAGACCGTGGCTGTATCTCTAGCGGATCACGGCTCGTTGCTCACCATCCGCGAAAGGAGCGCATCACTCACTCTATGGTTACCGACCCAGATCAGACAGCGCTTACCCGCTTTTTACCTTACCGGAATTAATATGAGTTGTGTCTACTCAAATTGGCATAAACGTTCCACTTACTAAACGACTAGGCGACGATTGAAGACTCGCAATCCTGGAAAAATACCGAGTTTATTGGCGAGTTTGTAGGTTTTCCGTAACTGGACGGAATCTTGATTACAGACGTTCAATCCTTCCTTCCTCCTTTGCGCTTTCTTGTATTAGCCCGCATCGATGCGTAGAGAAAACGCCACAAATCTAATGCGATCGCCGTGATAATAATACACTGTCAATGGAAATGGAGAGTACCTAGTAATTCACCGCGATTGTTCGACGTGGTTTCCTTTCCCACCCGCTAGTTTTTTAAACTTCGATAAAATAAATTTGAATAAGCTATTGATGTTGATGTCAGACTTTCGCGTTACATTTTAAGAGAAACGTAACGTAAAATTGCAATGAAACTGATACACAAATGATCCGCATCGAGAAATTTATGAAAAATATTTATTTCACGCTAAAGTAATGAGAATGAATCGGTTTATCTGTTGCACATAAACTAGTTGGTCCAGATCGTGGAAGTAGCTGTTGGAATGCCCATTTTTTTCGCAAAACGAGGTCGACAAGTTTGCCCTAAGAATCTAATTAAAGTTATCGAGAGATCACGAAAAAAATTCTCACAGTCAGAACGAAAATATTGGGAAAACAAGTTTGTTAGAACATATAATGCCACTTAAATTTTGATACATTCTGCGGTTGAATTCCATATTCCTATTAAATTTTGTTCAACCTAGCAGTCACTAGTATTTGGCATAGTTAGCTCCAACATAGGCAGCCGGACATGTTGCGACACGGCATAACATTGTGGTGCCACCTCTTGGTGCATGCTTCCGCCCACGATCCTCTTATATGGCGAGGACCTTGTTACGGTTGCCTTACGTAGACATCCACACGACTGCATTTTGCAATGTTATCATTTGTGTCGCCTTGTCCGGAAGGTTGTAATTTGTTAAATTCCTTTATATCCAACTAGCTCACATTCTCATCTTAATTGCTTGATGCATTCTTGATTGAACAGTCCTTGGTAATCTTTTGATGCTACTATGTTTATAAGTGCGGCATTGCGAATGGGGACACCCAGTTGTTTGCTCATGCAAACACACCAAAAAGTCTTTATAGTTTGTTCGGCTTTGGATTTAAGTAGGTAGCCCGGTGAAGTAACTCTGGCAACTATAGCTATAAACATTACGCAAGATGGAAGCTCTACAAACAAAACTTATTACCCACGCCGTTAATGAAAGTAATACTTTCAAAAATGATCAAAGTGAAATGAATGTACGAAATAAATCATAAGCAGTCACAATCGAAGGCGGACGTCGATCAAAGATTAGAAATGCTCTTACAGCAAGTGTACAGTTCGCTGTGAAGATTCATTCCCAGATTAGTCTGCTTAAGAATTTCTTCATAATTATAGCACGTATGCAGCAACGTCTAACAATCGCGGTGTCAAAGAAAATGTTAATTAAACTCGTCACACTCGCTACTTAAGTGTTATATCTGAGGGGAAATTTTAAGTTAGTTGTGAAATCTCTGATTTCTTTTATCAGGTATGCTTTACTGAATTTTCCACCGAGACAGCTCTATGTAACACCGTAGCATGTTGCGACAAGATGTTTAACAAATTGTGCGCCCTTTTATGTAATGACATGTGTCGTAGACGCGTTAATTGTTAGTTTTACTAACAGTACAGAGTGTTTAAAATAGGCAATACAAACATTAATCATCGGTGCCAAACAAACCGTCAGGGAAACATTATTTTTGCCTGTGACGGCTTCGTATCCTTGAGTTACGCCATCTGTTGCGTCGTTTGTCCTGTTTCCATTTCCATATTGGTTATAATTTATATCTCGTTTATATGTCCGCTATAACCCTATTAGTTGCGTGTATTTGAAATTTGATATATAGCTACATCATTCCCTTACTCATTGGGCTTTCTGACCCAGATCATGACAAGACACACCATCAAAAAATCGCAATCCTCGTCATTCTTTCACAACCACATATCCAAAGACCAAAATAAACTTTATGCTTATGCCTGCACACTATAAAACTAATCAACTCAGAAATTCTATTTTCATTACGTATTTAATAATAAAAAATTAGTTGTTACTTAACCCGGAATTCGGTTACGTATCAACATCAGTACAGGTATTGAGGCACATTCGCTATGATGGTCAGAGAAAGCTATAAGAGGAATGTTTCGCGCGGTTACTTTCATGTGGTCGAGCTTTATAATTCATGGCAGTGAAGAAATTGCCTGTTCAAATCATATTTGTTGCCTGTTCAAATCATATCTGTTATGAACTTAATATTGCCTACACGTGTTTTGCGATGTAGCTAATCTTCTCAATGCCTCGTTATTGTGGGAATATTGCATGGTAAAGGTCTAAGTCGGCAGGCAGGCGGGCAGGTGTTCAAGTCGTCCTATTTAAGCAGCTCGGTTAGTTTAATAGCCTGTTATAGTGTAGTTTAAGTACATGTATAGAAGTTTTAACTGCAAAACTATCTCTCTTTTTCTTTCCGGACCTCGGAACTCACAAATTTTGGGAGGGATGCATTGTTCCCAGCGGGGCGAGCACGACGTACCCAAGATGATAACTTATGTCATATCTTCAAATGCTAGCACAGGTCAACTATGTGATATAATCTAGAGGCGCGACATGCCTTTCTTGTGGGCTTCGGCTTCATAGTGTGACATAGTAAATTAAAAAAATTAAAATGTCAGTGACCATCTCAATATGCGACCAAATAAAATAACGCGTATAAAATAGTGCAGTTTATACAGATAAACAACTTTTTAATTTTATTGGAAACTTATTCATGTTTGACACACGCACGGCTTTCATTTTGTTTGTAGATTTATTAATAATAATTATTATTTATTTATTTACTTTCTTTCTTATCTATTTACATTTTTAAATATTTCTAATAAAAATATATACAAAAAAAAAAAACATTTAAAAATATAAAAAATAGAGGTCCGCCGGTATCGGGAGCAGGGTCCAGCTACCGGTGGTTAGGGCTGCAGAGACAGGAACCTCACAATACGAGCCGTATCGAGCAGTACTGCCTTCTGAATCAGGCTCTTGATCCAACCGTCTAACGACAGCCTCGAGAGATGTTGGTCGAGGCTTTCGGCTATCAGGCCATTGGCCGTTACGACAATTGGCACAAGGACATTATTATTTATTTATTATTATTTTTTTTTTATATTTCTCGGGACCCTAGAGTCCCGGACCTTTGGAAGGCATATGAGGGGCCGAAGCCAACTCGCAGAGGCCCGTTAGACGCTTTCAATGGAAATGAGGCACCAACCGACGATTATCCCTGTGCGTACTATGCAAGTGCACCCAAGGACAACCCCCGGTTGGTGTAGGACTATTGCAGGATATGGAAACAAAAAAACAAAAAAAAAATATTGGGCTATGGGTTTGGATGGCTAAAGTGGACTGGTTATTTAAAACTATGGAAGGACTATGGCCCCTGCCTGACCAATGTTTGATAAATACAATACACGGATAAAATGGCAGGGGGTGACTTGCACACTCAACAATGGGCCTTATTATTAATATCTTTATTTAATTTTCCGTACATATTATTTACATTTTAAAATATTTTTACAAAAACAAAAAAAAAAATGTATTTGTTTATTGTTATTATTATTTCCTTTATTTCATTTTCAGTAGGTACTTACATATTATTTACATATCATATTTTTATAAAGCCGTAAAAAAAATATTTAGTATTATTTATAATTCTTTTTTTTTTTTGGTTGCCACGGTCGGAATCCCGAATGTTTTTCCAGAATATTTTCTTGCTCTTGCTTTCGGGCAAGAACATAATTATAATAATTTATTGCCACTTGGTGCAGTAATTAGCAGGAAAATATCTTTTTTTTTTTCATTTTTCAAATCTTATCACCACCTCCGAACGAATGTGATAAATTTTTCTTAGTCATCTGTCAAAATGTCACATTTGTGACAAAATGGGTGCGCTCATATTGGCAAATAAAGAGTCCCAACTAAACGTCAAGAAGTTTGTCACATGCCAAGAAATTATCTCACGCCGGCGCCGCCGCGCTAGCATTTAAGTCAAAACTGTTTTATCGCCCAAACTGTGTAAAATTGTGTGACTCAAGCCATGTCACAGTAGGCCGTGTTAGCCGGACTGTTTTAAAAAAATCTTCTCACTCTTCTCTGATCTCGCTTTTATGGGATTCAGAAGTCAGTACTAAAAGATGCTAATTACCTACAACTAGGGTTCTTGTTAAAAATAAATTAGAACAGACAGTTGGTCAAATACTATTTAAATCAACCTCATCCTCTAATCTTTCTAACATAGCTCACTTCAACTTCTTATAAATAGAATATGTTTGGTCAGATACGCTGACTTTTCATGTAATTCTCATTTCTTATAAAACATAAAATGTAATTACCTGTCCATCTATCCGTGGACGGAAGTGAATTACTGCGATACGATAGACGATGAGGTAGCAACCTGTCATTATCTACCTAAGATGCATTTTAATCATAAAGCCTCTATTTTTTATTGCTCTAGTTGGCTATATCAGTATTAGTATAATCTTTTTCAGTCTATCTCAGTCTTGTGTTGATTCCTCCTTACCGTCCCGTAGAGTTGCATTCCCAACTCGAACATTATTTCGAAATCAATAAATTCCAATTTCCTTCTCTTAATACCGACACTAATTGAAAACTATACATATGTTATTTTTGGTACAAATGCTTGGTCGGCCGTGTCGATATTGGTCAACGATATTGGTAATGGTAACAAACATGATGTCATTGCGAAAAGTGAAATTGACTCCCGGAAGGCAACGTGTTTGTACAAATCACATGCTAACAATCGAATGTTTGAGAGCGACGTATACTGAATGGAACCGACGCCACTCACGAACAAAGCTCTTTAAGTACTCAATCGGTTATACAAATTCAAAACATGCGAGTTGTAGCACAAAAACCGTGTGACAAAGCTGTTCTGAGTATAATTACTCCTGTCTAAAGTGCAGTGTTTGGGCATTTTCACGTACTACTTGATAGATCACTAACTGCTTTGACAGAATGGAGCGTTGACCAGGATTACCATAGGGAATTGTTTTAATGTAAAGCTTTCAATGAAAACAAACAGTTACAATTACTGTTGGTCCTGTATTGTTACTTGTTAGTACGGACTATAGGTACTGAGAATATTTTCATCTGTCAAGACTCCAGTGTTATTTTTACTGCGAACTTCTAATCCGAGATTACTTTCCGTGATTTCAAATGATGCCAAATATTGTTTTTCATAACCATAATACTTCCAACTATCTCTTCCTCAGGCCATACGAGAGTCGAAAAAAATACGCGAAACGAAATTGAAGATGTTAAAATAAGTTGTTACTTATTTGCTAGTTGTTGTTGTCTAGTAGAAAATCTAGACAAGAAAAGAATCATGTGTGTAATGGATGCTTCAAGGTTACAGCATCACTTTCTCCAAAACTAAGCAGCTCTCATGACGAGATGTGCTATCGTGTTTCACTGTCTCTTTTTTTATCTTGTTATCGCTAACATCTGACATTTTGCATACGAATTTGCTTGTTATTCCAATTTCATGCACTTGTTATGTACATATTTATTGTAGTTAAATTCTATTTGCCTGAAAGTTGCGAGGCAGATGGTGGAAATTAACAATTACGCGTGAAAAGTTTCTTGCGCTGTTACTTCAAATTCTGCTCATTTTGTCAAGTTAAATACTAGCTTTAGACTTCATTACTTAAATTCTACATGTTTGTTTTGCTAACAGGCTTCGAAAATGTTCAGCCGGAGAAAACTTTTGAAATGATTGACCATCCTTGAACAAAAGATTATAACTCTTTTCAACACTCACATTTCATTAGTTTAGAGATTCGTGACGATTGTAACGGTCTTATTTCTATTTTTGGACAATTTGCGAAAGTATTGTGGATACAATTTTCGTTTCTTTTCAAATTATTACGCCAATGCACGATATTTTTTTCTGTCTGCGCCAGTGCAATTTTTTTCAATTCTACCTTTTTAGGAATGTTTTCACGGCTGATAGAGTAAAAAACAAATATCTCTTATTATTCAGATTGAGTAACCGTTTTACCATTTATAGCTTGTGCTTGCTGAGCAGGAAATCTTGCTGTCTCAGAAAAATGTACAATGGCGCTCTTTTTTCTCAGTTTTCAAGATCATGACTTAAACGCTTCGTCATGACTGATCTTCGTTTCTATTTCTAATGTGCTTATAATAGCGTTGAATGTTTTGAAGCAATCATCTCTAGTTGAGTGTAACATATTACCAGCTTTGGATTTAAGACAAGTCTACCTGTTTAATATTACTTAATTTTTCCTCCTAGGAATTTCTTGGTGAAATGGCTTTGGAAATGATCATTGACTTGTAATTGAAAATCAGAACTACCAGACAGTATGTTGAAATACGTATATGCCATGAATGAATATCAAATCAATGCATAATCTAATGCAACGCACACAAAACACTCGGGAAACAATAAAGCGGTAGTCGAGCTGGCGGGAAATCGTTTAGTGCTTTCAGAGTTCTCGAAACATCACACGGCATGGTCCCAATAGTATTCTGAGAAAGTGCATTTCACGCATCTTGGTAGGAGATGCGAGGGATTCTTGTGCAATTCCCTCAGTGGGCCGGATTCCATGGCAAGTGGTAATGTCGTGCAAACTGCCAGTATTGTGCGTCGCAACATCCGTGGGAAATCTTGAAAACGAGGCTTGCATGCATAAGTAACTGGCCTCTGGTAGTTCGGATGCAGTTTCGTCATTTACTATGTTGCCGTTATGAAAGTTACAGACAAGATTCTAAGTCTTAACATATGCTCATATGGTCTAATCGCCTATCTGTTCTCCTGTTCCTTTAAACTGCGGTCAGCAAAAGACCAGGAAAATCCTCGGAAGAACTTGAAATATGGACTTCAACTGTGGAACATTTCGTCACAATGTTGTTTTTTGTCCATAAAAACTCTTGAACTTGGTAAAAACTTGCCATAAACAGGTTTTTATGGTGTTACGTTGAGTACCGCATCGAATTGTGGTTACTTGAGATCTGTTGAGAAGCTATCGAGAATCACGGAATCGACGTTAAACTTTCAACTAAGTATGGATTTCGTAGACAAATATTTTAATTGTTGTTAAAATATCGCATATTGTTTTATTGTTTAATAAACTTGGTTTTGTTTACTTGATTAATGTTTTCTTTCCCACAGTGAGATTTCTTCTGTATTGTCGTTTCTGATGAATGAAATCGTTTTCGTCTAAGTTCAAATTTAGAATAGACATAGATACTTGGGTGGCACATTTTCTAATAATGCTGTTCTGAAGAATTTCGATTTCCGAAAGTAAATCGACTGTGATCGAGATATGATATGATATGATATAATAATCTTTATTTACATAAAACAGATGTGCATTTACATATCCTAGGAAAACAGGTCATGATTTATCGCCCATAATATTTGCACCAAACACTACCTCGATGATCTCTTTATGCCTCCACGCTTCGTATTCTAATGAAGACGGCGAATTTTTATTTGGTCTTGAAACCTTGAACATTAAATCGTTTTATTTGTTGTTTCCATTAACAGTCTCCACGCCTACTTAGATTTTTTGTAGGGGTCTTCGTATCAACATGTAACAAATCTTCTCCTGTATTGGAATAGCTAATTGCTTCCGAAATATTTGTTTGTGCTAAATTTTATTTTGCGCTATTAAAGTAATAATTTGTATCCATAATCAAGGCATGACTTTTGTGTGTATGTAGGCCATGCATGTTGTGTTTTACAATGTAACAATATTATAGCGCAATACTATTAGGCCACCCATTTGTGACGTCGCGTGTGGTGAAGTTATGCGGTAAAAAGCTCTCTGGGCCGTTTGGCCAGATGTCGGCGGCTCGGCACAGACGACGCCTACCATTGTTCACTAGTATCTACTATTTATTTAATATTCGTGTACTCTACCAACATTGTGATCAAAGATTTCGTGCGTGGAATGCTGATGGCCCACCTACAGGCTTATTTGCCTTAAAAGAATTGTACCTAACGCGAAAAATAGCCTCTCATGTATAGGAGACGTCAACGAGTATCGCTTTCGCAACGTATCCTGCTCACATAAAATTACTTTCGACACGAGTAATCGTTTTATCAATATTTTGGTCGAGCAGTGTCGTAATGGGCCATGTAACGTCTAATAAATAGCCGAATGAGCCGACGGTCATATCGATCGTCCGCCGTTTTGTACTCATAATAGTGATGGTTACGAAATGTTTATATTAGTCGTCGTTGGTTGCTCCCTTTGCATATAGGCGCCACATTTCCGACTTTCACCGAGATATCTCGCTTCTGCACCACCCAACTGGGTCATACGTTGGGTCTTGGGATTTGGAGATAGATAAATCTAAATATCTTTAGCAAATTAGTCTAGTTCCAGAGTAAAATAATAAAAAAAGAGTTTCTCGTCGTTATCAAGAGAAAGAACATCAGGAGAGTGTCCCTACTGGATTATACCGTGCGATAACTTATCGGACATGGCGATTTCGCCTTATATACGGCATTTGTTATCGTTGACAATGACGATAGACACGCAAATATTTTAACTCGCGATAAGCGCTTCTTTGTCGTTAGTTTCAATCTTTAGAGGAACTTGTGTGAAGATTATTTTATTTTGAATCAGTATGAATGGTAACTTCCTCCCACTTCCATAGTAGCATTCACAATGGGCCTTGACAGTGCTACGTTAATATCAGCGTAGGCTCTGAGGCCACTGTAATTTTCATTAACTTCGTTCACGTGTGGCTGATCACATAAATTTTCATCCGTACCAGAGACAGTCACCTGTGTCATTTCCGAATATGATATTATTGTTTGGGTGGCTGTAAAAAATGTCTTTGTCTCATAACGTCGATGTCATTTTTTTCCTACAAAGAGTCTTTAGTCACCGTGTAAAAATCCCAAAATGTTTCTTACTAGTCTCGTCAACAACAGCCTACAGCAATTTGCACTATAATAAACTTGATGTTTAATAGAGGCTGCGTGGGCTTGATATATTTATAGTTCTTACTAGTTATGACTTCATCGCATCACCAGTCTGTTGACATTTCTGCGCTCAGTGGCCATAATGGCAGTTTTCCGCTGTTTAGTTTTGATGATTTCTAAACAAATTCAATCAACTGTCGTACTCTGCTTGGTGTAAAATTAGTAAATTAAGGCTTATTGCTGGGGTTCGCTTACCGACCAGCTTTCTCATTTTCCTCGGTTTTGGCGTCCTCGTGGTCAAGTAGCTAACCCTTTTATTTCCGTACTAGCTGTGTCCCGCGACTTCGTTCGCGTGGATGTCGTAAGATTCACAATATACTAAAATAATAGCCACATTTTGATAAAACTCCTTCGTCCCCCGACCGTCGCGTTGCAACGCCCGCACTATTATTTATTTATTTATATATACTTTATTGTACACCAGATTACACATTACATAAAGATACATCTTAAACTACAAAATATACAATTGGCGGCCTTATCGCATACTGCGATCTCTTCCAGGCAACCTTGGAATGGACAGTGATTTTAAGGACATTAAATGGGGTTGTTCTTGGTGCAAATTAAAAGTATATAAGTACAGTATACTATAATAGATACACAGATACATACATATGCTATATAGTAGATAAATATGCCATATAATATATACATAGATACATACATACTAAATATTATCTAAGAGACGAAAACAAAAGAAGACTGTCAGCCAGCAACGAGAACAAAATCACAACGACAAGTAATGTTCCTTCACGAGTCGTTTAAACACAGGCAGTGATTGCGCGCGCTTTATTGAAACTGGTAATGCATTCCACAAACGAGCGGCCTGGACAGTAAAGGATTTGTCAAGAAAAGTTGTGGAATGCATAGGCATTTTAAGCTTCAAGTTATCTGATGACCTTAAGGATTTCGTGTGGGAGTCGCAAAGGAACTGGAAGCGTTTCTTGAGATAGAGAGGGGTGAAAGGGGAAAAGAGCACATTATACAAAAGGGAAAGAATATGAGCATTCCGGCGGAGGCGAATTGGTAACCACTTGAGCTTCACGCGAAATTCGGAAACATGGTCATATTTGCGCAAACCGTATACAAGGTGTAACAGGACGATTGACATTCCTTTAAACCACGTAAAGAAAATCATGTTCTTTACCCGTATACAAAAAATCAATCAAATCCAATGAATACTTTAGCCATAGGAAATTATTTTTCATTTTCTTATTTTTCAACATGATGTAGATCTGAGTCCGTAATAATAAGTAAACATTGCCGCCGCCGCGCCCCGCACCGCGCACCGCACCGTTGGGTGACTTTTCGTAGATAAAGCGTGTTTACTTTTTATGCAGTTGATTCTGCTATTTATTTTGTTTGAAAACTGCAATTTTTTCATTTTTCATTATCTATTAATCTTTGTGTTTTAAAATGTTTCGATGGACTAGTACTGTGCTCATTTTCATTTAGTGTCGTACGTCCAGATACACGTTGTATGAACCTTATACAAAAATTTTGAAGCCGCTCAAGTTTATCGAGTTGGTCTTGAGTAAGGTCTAAATAGCTGGCATCAGCATAATCAAGGATGGGTAGAAGAAGCGATTGTGCAAGCGCAATCTTGGTGGCAGTCGGCAGAAAATTACGCAGTCTCTTCAAAGATGCAGCGGAAGCAAAAAGCTTACGGCCAACCTCCTGTAGCTGGGCAGTCCAAGAGAAGTTCTTGTCAATGAATATCCCCAAGTTTTTTACTTTCTCACTGAAGGGAATAACTGAGTTGTCAAAAGAAACTTGGGGAAGAGTCGTCCAGTCGATTCTTGAGACCGTTCTAGAACTGCCCACCACCACAACCTGCGTCTTTATGGGGTTGACCCTAAGTCCATACCTCTTGCTCCAGTCGCATATACGGGCCAGATCTCGATTAATTGTTAAAATAGCCTCTGCCAGATTTCCAAGAGGAGCTCGAGAGTAAATTTGTAAATCATCTGCATAAAGATGGTAGGAAGAAATTAGTTCGTTGGAGATTGAGTTAATAAAAACTGCGAAAAGTAAAGGGGATAGCACGCCACCCTGTGGTACACCGGCAGAAGTATTACTCCAGGAAGACAAGGTCTCTCCGATGCAAATACGTTGCCGCCGACCGAACAGGTAACTTCGAAACCAGTCGATTACCGATGGAGATATATTAAGAGAGCATAGAATGCCAAGCAAAACATCGAAATCAACAGTATTAAAAGCATTACTAAAATCTAGCAAAGCTAAGACCGTTAAATTACCGTTTTCCATGGCTGTCCTTATATCGTCCGTAATATTCAGAAGCGCTGTGGTGGTACTATGACCAGGACGGAAGCCAGACTGGAAGGGGTTGAGGAGATTATTTTTGGAGAGGAAAGTGCTTATTTGATTGTGGATTAACCGCTCAAGGACTTTGGATAGGAATGGTAAGACGGATATTGGGCGGTATTCAGAAAAGGATGCTGGATTGGATGTTTTAGGTAGTGGAATTATTTGAGCATCTTTCCATGAACATGGAAAGACACCACTCGATGCAGAAAAATTAAGGATGTGACAAATAACGGGCAGGATTACATCCAGCACAGGGACTAACATATTACGGCTGATACAGTCACTTCCTACTGCATTGGAAGTAATCGATAGTATGCTCTTCTTAACATCACATGCGGAGAATTGACCAAAAACAAATGGAGAATAACTGGGAGTCGGAAGAGAAGAAAGATAATTCAATGTATTCAATTTAATTGTCCTATCAAAGTCGGACGAAGCAGTAAAATGATTATTCATTGCATCGATGTCAATATCTTTTGGGATTGATTCTTGTCGGGTTTTACCGACCCCCAATGACCTAAGAAATTTCCAAACTTTGGATGCGTCCCCATTTTGGACAGAAGTATGAATGTGATGGCTATTAGCATTCCTACACACCTTATTGCAGTGTTTACGGATTGAGACATATCTTACCTTATTACTTCGTTTTCGCTTAGTGTTCTTTCTGCTCGGCTCCTAAGGGTCGTTGCGTGATGTTAAATAGCCCATAAATATCTTCGAGAATTGGGCTACCAAATGCAAAAAGAATTTTTCAAATCCGACTTTTTGTTCATAATTTCAAGGGTTTTCATTTTTTTTGTGCGGAACCCTAATTATTTTTCCAAAATAAAAGTAGCCTACGTTACCCGCGGTAACATCAACTATCTGCCAGTGAAAGTCCTGTCAAAATTGGTCTAGCCGTTTCGGAGATTAGCCGGAACAAACAGACAGACAGACAAAAATGTTAAAAATTGCTTTCTTGTTATAAGAACCGTTTATACTTTCCTATGCATTTCGTAAAAAGTTGTTATTTCGATATTACAAACAGACACTTCAATTTTATTTATTTGTAGGTATAGAGTCAACATCCTGCAGAGTAAATTATTCAGACAGTGGTCCTAGTACTACATAGACATAATAAAACATTATAAACTATTACTATTATTGTATGCATCAGCAACAGTATCAAGGCTACATATATATATATATAAATACACCTATTATTGTCTTAATTTTTTTTGCCAAAACGTCCACTTTAACCAGAAATAGTCTGAGTAACCATCGCATCGGTCAGGTGGATCGAAGTGACTCAGAGCAGGGCAAATCATTTTTTATTTCCTGCACCGCAAAACTAATTGTGTGTTCCATTAGTTCCGCTAGCAGCTAAACCTCAGTAATGCTACGATTGCCTCCAGTACAACAGTGCCCGTATCTGTGCCATAAACCTTTCACAGTTTCACACACACAAATGAAATTTATTAAGTACAAATTCTTAAAGCTTCCTGCTTCCTGCTACTTGAGGGCAGGCATCGTGAATTTTAAAGTGTTGGCGTTTTAATGTTTCTGTACGAATATGCAGATCACGTTTCAATTGTCTGTTGTATTGGCTCGATATTAAAGTTCTTTTATACTTTCGTAAGTACCTCGAACCTTGAGGTTCATCTCGTCTCGACATAGTCTTCGTGATTCCAGTTATTTGTTTCCTACATACCAATTACGGTAATCTAATCGTGCTTAATAAGAGCCTTGCAAAATTCCATTCAAGTGGATAGAATAAACTCGGCCGTTTGACCATGTTAGTAGGTTCCAATGAATATGTATTGATGCATAAGTTCTTAGGGACAAGAATTCTTTTTCTCAGCGCCGCTCGCCGGAGCTGTCTCCCATATTTGGTCACTCATGAATCACATCTCTTCAAACTTGTCGAGTATATTGACTTTGTATAAAACGTATTTCTGTGTATATACGTGAGCTTGGTTTTGAGCTCGCGATGTTCCTTCCTTGAATTTTCGCCTTGTATCTGATTGGTGGTCTGACCTTATTTGACTTATCTTTTGTGTTTCGGTTAACAGCTGTACCGCTGTCTTAAGCTGTCTTAAGCAGGTGACTATTTAGGTTGAAGGTAATAAGTTGTACAATGTTCATAAAACAAAGAACTCGATCTCGCATAGCAGCCGTTGCCAGCAGATGCAAGGCATAGTATACGATATTGTTTGTCGAGACAAGCTGACCTATTAAAATGCCAAAACATGCGGATTACAGAATGTAATGCCTGGTGAAGTACACTAGCTGATGTAATTACTAGGCACGCGATGTGAAATTTATTCGTTCATTATTCAATAAGAATGTTTTCATTTTTTTCTTGTCTTGTTTAGCGCTAGCTATTTAAGAATTTTCTTTTCGTGATATGGTGACAGAACTATAACGTTCACTCTGTAGCATTCTATTTTTAAAATATTTTTTTTTTCCTTTTTTAATGCCGTATCTTTCTTATTACGAGTTATCGATTATTTACTTGTTAATAATCAATCTCTCATGTATTGTCATGTCTCGTGTGGTTCTGCTCATCGAGCCACTTAATGTTTCCCACTAATATTAGCAAACAGCCTAAACACATTTGGTGTTAAGCTCTAGTTTCATCAATCACAGAAGTGTCAAAATTTTAATTGTTTTGTCATCTCCTTCGCACTCATGGTAGGAAAGAGAGCTTAATAACTTCAGAGCCATAAGTTAAGTACCGGCGAGGTTGTGTGGGGGTTGCGTGGGCGCACGACCTCAGTGGATCGCGTGGGCTGCAGGTGCCAACGCACCTTTCCAGTTTCCACGCATTGACTGCTGCGGCCCGCGAGGCTCCGATCTGAATCGACGATAATCGACTCGGTTAACTGTTCACGATAGTTTTGCAACGAACCTTCACCCCGTTTTGTAGATTCTATCTCGTTATTTACCCATTTTGTTATCAATCCTGGTGCTTTGGCAACTTCCTTGAATTTACTCGCTTTTTAATGCGTTGCATGTTGGTTGGCAACAGCAGTTATTTCCAAAGAAGCATTCAATGGAAAATTGCGTGTTTAGATCTTATTTTTTGGAATCCGACTTTACCCATATGTCTCCGCATACTGGATATACTCAAAAGGGAAAGATACTACATATTACGATTAAGTTCCATTGCCCTTTGTTCCACGGGTCAAGCGAGTGCAGCACGAGTGCAGTTGGTCGTACTCCGACAAAATAATTGAATCCGTGTGAAGGATAAAGGCATTGAGGGCATGCATTCAAAACAGGTTTGCTTTGAAATCACTATTTGCTACTGCGTGTCCGTACTTTAAACGATCGCGTAATAATTCATGAAGCAAGCAAGGCATCTGCTCGTGAAAGCATCGATGATGTGGCGTCGACCTGTCTAGTCTTTGATTTCCGCTTGAGCTGAGCTGCTTCGATGCAAATCTGTGATGGTTACAGTTGACAACCACATAGGAAGTGCATTCTTCCGTTAGCGACGCCGATGGTACTAATGAGCCGACGCTGACCACGCCGGCGCCGTTCCTACGACAAACCACCTAAAACTGGAGAGAGTGAAATGTGTGTTCAGCGGCGACTTCGCTAATTGCACACCAATTAACCACCAAGAATTGAGTGTAGAGAGTGGCCTGCCCGCTCCACTTGCTATATGTTATAGCGTGGTGACTGAAAGTACTTAATAGTCGACTCTTTACGAGCGAAACGCTCCTTATGCTTGCAAATTGAATGAGTTGGCTCCGACTGTTTACGTTGTGTGAACTCAGCGCTTAGAATTGAATTCAATTCGCTTCTATCTGGCTGGCTGAGTGTCTGGCCAAAGACTATACACTTGTTGAATATTGTTCTCCCATCTCCAGTAAATATACCTTTGTTTTATTAATTCAAGATGAAAAGCAATATGAGTTTAATGTACCGTGAAGATAATGGATATTCATTCATTCATTTTAAGTACATTGCACAAGGGATAAATATAAATATGAAAGTACTGCATTAAACACATACACATGCTTCTCAATATTGTTCTTACTGGCGACGTTTTACAGAAATATTTTCTACGGTGACGGGATTCTTGGCAGGTAAACAATGTTAATTAATTCGCTAGTGAATTATATTTACATAACCTTAATGGTCGGCTGATATCTAATTGATATCAAAATATTTACATTCAGACCAGTTTAAAGGTTTCCACTACGGCCGTGTATAAGTCACCAGCTGTGAAGGTACGCCATATTGGCGCCTGTTTTAATAAGCTGTAAAAATATTATTGAAGAAGCTGAGAAAGTTATTTCGAAGGCACATACCGATGCAATTAAATATTTACTTTATGGTATAATGAACATGAGCTGTGGAGTTGATGCCGTCGGAGCTGTGTAGCAACAACGGCTTGGATTTAACGGCTGCAACAAAAAGTAAAAAAAATACTGATGTGAAAGATTTGCAGAGTAATCAACTAGATGGATTGTTAGCTTACCGCCTGCAAAAACGAATGTATGTAGGTATCCTGTTTCTAGATTATGTTTAACGCATTGACGATAAACATACAATCGAGTCTATTGTAACTCCTAAATTGAATTCATGTAATTAAGTTTAAAGCTAGGTCTCCTTTGATGTAGTTGCTGAACCGAGCCTTTGTTCGGCCTAGCTAAAATATTCACAAGATTGATTTAATATTGCATTGGAACACGATTAACGACCCGACGACAGTCTCCTGGGATATTATCAGCTACAGGTGTAGGCGGCCATAACGGTTTACTTAAGTCCTGTTGGGCTATTTACCTTCTTTTTCAGTCTAAATAAAAGAACTGACTCAGTATTTTTACAAGCCCCTTCTTGGGACCTCGGTATTTCGTTTAAAGTTGACTCTCCAACTACCATGTTTTAATAATCATATCAGAAAATCTAAAGCATTGCCTAATATTGTCTTGTTTCCAAAATGAGCAGTGGTACTAATTAGTGCTATATTATAGAATTCTTTGTTAAGCTAAAGGATAGTTTAAATCTCACGAGTGATTAAATGATTCTTAAGTTTTCGATCAAGTCCATCAAACTAGTTGCCAAGTCCTCATTTATTCAGAGAAGAAATATTTACACCAACGCAAAATAGACACAGTCAATTGGATTCAATGTCAATCAATCATTTATGAACGATATCCTAATAACTGTATTTCTACTTTTAAGAGATAAGTTTGTTAATGTTGATTTGGTTTCTTACACATCTCACTTAACATTAATTTATTTAGATTAAGTAATTTATTCTAGAGTTTCATAAATTTATTATTGTTAACATTAATCATCAGTCTACTGAATTGGCTGACAGCTGATCAATTTAACTTAATCAACAACTTTCAACATGTAATACTGCCAAGCGTTCTAGATTTATCAAGCTTTTTAAAAATATAGCAATATCATACAAATATTGGTTTCCTTTTTAATCTTTGATACAACAGTTGTTTACTGTGACATTCTTGATCGAGCTCGTCCAAGTAGCTTCCTATTCGGGAGTGTCTCCGTGCAGTGAACTATTTTTAACCGTGGCCGCATGCGCCGGCACGCGCCCGACCTTTCAGCTTTATGATTTGTCGACGTTCTGATACTGTTATTGATAATAAGCTCATCTTGTTCATTTTTTGCTCCGTCTCTCTCCAATGTTTCAGACACATTTTCTAATAATGTTTCCGCTTTGAACGTAGCTTTATTTTTGTTTGTGATTCTGGACTGGTTCAGAAGGGGTTTTGACGCAACTCTTTGATCGCTATAGTAAAATTTTAAGTTGGTGACTGATATTCTTGTGACAGACCTCACGACGTTGTTGCCTCTCATTTGCAAAGCATGTCTAGTCAGTAGCATGGCTACAATTTCTAAAATCTCCATTAAGATACAAATCTGAAATCCTCGAATCGTTTCACCGTGCCGTGTGGCTTAACCGTACACCGTGTTATTAAAATTCTGCATCACAACGGATTTCTCAGCATCGTGATGCGTTTGCATGTTTTAACTATTAGTTTACAGTAAATTAATAACGGAGAGTGATGGTTCGCGTGCCTGCTTTCTCACTTGCATGACGAATTTGATGATAAAGAGATGCGATGGGGTCCTCGACATCTATGCACTTACTAACAGCTTTATTTGATTATTCTGATCTATCCATCTCACCTTGACATTGTACTTTAATATTCACATACCTATATGGATTATGCTCTTCGCGGTCACATTTTATGACATCATTTTTATGTTGTTTCGTGATGTAAGTTTTATTATCAGGAATATGAACTAATGATATTTAAGTGCTTAAGGCGCGTTTGGCAAGTTATTCATGCGACGTAAAACGTATGAACGAACTTTGTACTTTATGGAAATATGGAGCTTTGTCGTTATGATTCAAACATAACGCGTTCTTAACATTTGCCAGTAATTACAAAGAGAGAAACAGCAACTGCATGTCACTTAAAATCTTAATGCAGACAGTAACATTACATGCGTCGACGCATTTGTGTTGTCGTTTACGCCAAAGAGTCAATTCAATTGAACTTCTCTACAATCAACCCATCTGCTATCACATTAACAAGTAGTGAGTGATGATAGTGCAGTACTCAAATTAGGACAAGGACCGCTCGGTTCCACTTATTGATCAATGCGATCACAATAAGCGGACGTTGCCATAACGCGGCAGTGGTTGACGGTTGACAATAATTGTGGCAATCGACAGCCGACAACTGGCTCAATAGAACTGCTATTTGCAATTATTACCTCATTAGTGATACATGACGACCTAAGATGCGAGTAGTTTGTCATCGTTGTACTGGTTTATTATTTTATATGTCGTGCCGAGGTTGAACTGATCAATAGGAACTGGATTTGGGTCAAACCGCTTTGAGCTTTGGTTTGGTCAAGAAGCTAATAAAGTTTATGAGAGCCAAGTTTTAATGACCGTGCTTAAAAACTTTTTATCGAGAAAAATACCATTGCTCGGCACTGGAACTGGACTTACTAATTTTGGTTGGTTTTTTGTATGATATGGAAATAAATGTTGTTTTGTATTGTTTCAGTCGAAGCAGCGGTCATCAATCAAATGGCTGTTAACGAAGGCGTTCAACAACAGGGTCCCGGATAACCTTCAGGAGCCCTTTTACAGGGATCATGAGGTAACATCTTACTTTTCATATACAGGATGTAAGGGACAGCCCTCCGCAAACTAATAAGGTGCATTCAGCTCCTTATTTTGAATCATATTCCACCGGAAGATTTCTCAGGAAAATTTTCATTTTATTAATAGTTCTAGTTAGTAATTATTAGTAGTTTATTAATAGTTTCAGTTACTAAATCCTTTATTTTAATGTAAAATTACATTCTCTGTATGCAGCACTCCATTTATGTACCTAAATAAAACGGCTAAAATAAAAAAATCAGCAATGGATGTAGAAATACTCGGTGGCCGAAGGCTCGCTGCGGTGCCGTTGTTCGTTAAGCGCGTTTTGCCACGGTAATGGTACATTGCGTGTGAAGTAATAAAACAAATCAGGTTTATTGGATTTCTATAACGTTCCTGAAATAATTTCATGTAGGTACCGGTCATCTTAGTATGATATACTGAATTCACCCCATCAGTCTGCGGAGGGCGGTCCCTTACACCCTTTTTTTTTTTTTTTGTGGATGGGAAATCATCAAATGACTTCTCCCGCTCTGGGCGGAGCGGGAGGGCGTGTCAGACTTTTACTGACTAAAACCCACCCGTGTTTCTTCTGTTGCCTGTGCCGGGGCCACGGTAACTTTTTCGAACATCCCGCAACCCTAGCTGGCATCGGCCCTAGCGGACCCCGTCAATAGTGCTGACATCTCTTTGAGGCGCGCGTGGAACACGACGCGCCGTCGACTCGGGCTTGGTCCTTACCGGACGGCGAGCTACCCATTGCTCGCCGTCCGCAAGCCCGCGCCTACGGTGGCCGGGAATCAGCTGCCAATTCCCGACGCCCAGGGCGTCTCCTGCGGCGACTAGGGGCGTGAGGGTGCAAAGCTTGCCTCTCCCTCACGCGTCCCGCCTCCTCCTTCACGAGCATTACTGCTTCGCAGAAGGAGGTAATGGCTTCCCATGCACTCTCGCTCCGTACCATGGCCTGGACCAGGGCCGGACGCGAGAGATCGCCGCCGCCGATCGCTTCCGCGAGGACATGGCGGTGCTCCGCCCAAGCCGGGCAGACCTCCACCGTATGCTCCACCGTGTCCTCCGGGCGATCCACACAGTGGTGACACCCGGGCGTTTCCTCCCGCCTTATCCGGAACAGGTACCTCCCGAAGCACCCGTGTCCGGTGAGGACCTGCGTCAGGCGGAAGGTGAGGACGCCGTGGCGCCTCTCCAGCCACTCGTCAAAGAGGGGACTTATCGCCGCAATTGTGGCGTGCCCAGCGCTGGGTTGCGACAATCGCACTCTCCATGCCGCCATGAGATCCTGCCGGAGCTCTGTCCGCCGTGCCGCGATTTCTCGCGGCAACGGAGTTACGCCCCGGCGTCCTGCCTCTTCGCGCCACTCCCAGATGTGCGCGAGGAGTCCCTTACACCCTGTATGTAATTTTTTTATCTGCCGTTTTTTCCATATAAATTGTTGACAATTTCATTTCAGTTGGCATGTCTGAAAAGAACGCTAAATAATACCACTTGAGGTTTCATTAAAGCCTTACATTGTCCTTGACTTGAAATAATAGCTTATTGTTTCGGAATTTCAACACAATTAGATTTTCTCCTTGATTTCTCACGCTCAGATGTCCAAAATGTCAAACCAGACACCTGTCAAGTGTCGTTAAAATTCAGTTTAGCAGCAGTTTTTCTGTTTTAATTTCCAGATATAAAACTGTTATTGAGTATGATAGATAAGATATGATAAGATTTATTTATTTCAAAGTAGGTATATGGTACATTAAGATCGAGAGTGTTTTAGATTATCAATCTGTTTTTATTTCATCTTTCTTATCTTCCTGAAATTGCTGTACTTTCATGTCTATTTCATTGAGGCGAAAAGCTCCAAGTAGCCCGGGAAATATTTTTTTTTTTTTACGCTTTTGGCAATTTGAAAGTCAGTATTAGGTTGTATGTTGATCAAAATATAGTTCGCGACCGTAAAAAGTAAGTATTTACATAATTATAATAATTAAAGTCATCAATACGACCTTTAAGACTAGGTAATTCTATTAAATGAGTAGTATTTCATGAAATCTTGACAATTAGGATTATGCAAACTTATGGAGTTCTATTACTGGTTTTGATGATTATTATTCTGTAAATGCATATTGGTTACGGTCGTGAATGATACTTTAATCAATATACACCTTATTACTGACTTGCAAATTGCAAAAAACATAAGAAAGTTTGAATTTCGCGGGCTACCTGGCGCTTCCCCCTTAAACAAGTGATATTCTGAGCCGACCAAGTTATAAAACCGAATTCAGAAAAAGTTCTAATATAATCTGTATAAAAGGTTCCCTTTGCGTTTTTGCCAACAATATTACCCTGAATTTGAACAGTAATCATAGTTAGGCCAACAAATTACGTTAGCGTTTCGTGTAACGTAGAGACTTTAGACATTACGTAACTACATTAGGGTTTCTTTTTTTACCAGCAATAGCACCCAAAAAGGAAATGCGAAAGCAGTCGACAGTCTGCAGTCGTCAATCACTCAAATCAATCTGCCTAGCCTTTTTCCAACTATGTTGGGGTCGGCTTCCAGTCGAACTGGATGCAGCTGAATACCAGTATTTTACGTGGAGCGACTGCCTATCTGCCCTCCACAACCCAGTTATTGGGTAACACGATACCCCTTGGTAAGACTGGTTGTCAGACTTCTGGGCTTCTGTCTGACTACTTACCCGTAACGACTGTCAAAGATCTACGAATGGAAACCGTGACCAACGGCTTAACGTGCTTTCCAAGGCACGGAGGGAAAATCATCAATCACTATTCTGTTTAATAGATAGATAAATAGAATAATCTTTTTTATGCACACCACCAATGTTACAGATATAAAGTAAAATTTTTCAAGGGGTGACACAATGGGCCAATGGTTAATCATAGAAAGGTACTAGGTAGATGTCACAGAAAGTAATTTAAAAATTAAGCATTGTTTAAAAAATCTGATTTTGATTAGTATTAGCCCGGATTCCGCGTTTGGTAACAGTCTAGACGTAACTTTTTGTTTGCGACGGGACTAACAGAGTTTGTCCCGTCGCGGTTACTATTGAAACTCGAGTTTATTTCCGGATCGTTTATTCCGTTTCATTCATATGATATGCGTCGGATTAATGTTTGAGTCATATTTGTCGTCTAAATGTCACAGGGTCAGCATTTTTAACCTCGCTCAAGGTTTTGTATTTTCGAGGAAATGATTAGTTATTTCCGAACGAGCTATGAAGCTGTCATTTATTATGACGTATTATCCTAAACCTCGTAAAGCATTTGCTTAAATGCGGAACCCAGTTTTGGGTCAGCAATACGCTAGTCAGTTACAGCCGATTTCCTTCACATATTTAACATAGAGCGTCGCCCTCTAACCCCGCAAACCCTATCGTAACGAGGTCATTCAAACCTATACTTACAGGTATTTTGAAACTAACACCAGCATTATCAGCTACCATGGCATGGGTCCCTATAAAACTACCATAAGACAGTATTTACCCGAGAAAGCGTGACGAATATAGGAAAGTATGAAAAAGCCTACCGTTCGACGTTAACGTGAAACGTTGCTGTTATCTCATGAAATATATTAACTGCAACCACAAACGTTAGATCCTTTGAAGCAGATAAAAGAACGTTGCCCCTAAACGCGGTCAATGTTCAGACATTTCTTAACTTGAATTTCCACTACATTTGTACTCTTATCCGTCTGTATACAACTACACTCGGTTTTAATAGATGCTTCCACTGTTGTAAACACTAAACAGTTAATATTCCTTTTGCTTATATCTTTCCTCGCTCATCATTGACTTAAGATAATAAACACATTCGAAGTCTGTATGTTTATACAGTTTTATGGTTCGAATTATTTATACTGGCCGGTACTCACGTCTGCCTTGTATTTGATTAGATCACGGATATTGTCCCAAATGGAGACAGGGTTCATATTTCAGAACTGTTATTAATAATGCAGTGTCTCATTACACAATCGTTTAAAATATGCCACTTCTGTCTGTACCGTTACGAAGTATGAGATCATTTATTTTGGAATACTTCACTTCAGCTCAACATCGAATTGCTTTTAATAAAAGTGCATTCGCCTTTGGACAGCAGAAACTGTTACATAAAGGAGATTAGTTTCCCTGCTCGGACTGCTCTATCGACTAATATAAAAGAAATTGCCTACTGCGGTAGATCTCCACAAGCCGCCTACAGGATTGACCTTTCATCTTGACCCCTTTTTATTTTTCAGCCTGCTGCTACGAGATTTCTATATTACATTTTCATTTCATTGTTTATTTATTTCTGAATTCATGTCTGTACTGCCTTGCTTCTGTTAAATCGTGCAGATGTTTTTTAACGAAGTAAAATAGCCAAAACTACTTTTTGCTGATTTTACAATCCTGAGTCCATAATAAGTTCAATTTCCTTATACGGAATCGGTTATGCGAAGTTGTGCAAATTAAAGGTTTAACGTTCAGGTCAAGATATGACCGGTTTTATCAGGTTAATGCGCCATGTGGTGGTTATGCAATGTTGGTGTTTCTACATTCAATATTTGTTTTTATTTCGATAACATAATATTAAATATTAACAATTAATAAGAATTAAGATTTTAGGAACAGTTCGTCAGGCAAAGTCAAGACCGTCGTTGTCGACCGCGAAATCCCCATAACCTCGGAAACGACCATAAAGAAAGCAGTTCCCCCACAAAATAAAATCAATGCCAAGGCAGCCACATGTTTAATACCTAATCGATCGGGAATTTCGATTTTACCCTTCAGACGTAATCCATTTTTTCTGCTGCCAGCTGCCAGCTCGAAAAGGCTGCCCTTGAATTAAAAGTTCAGCATGAACATTGAACATGGTACAATATTGATCGCTACCATCCCACCACAGTGGTTTGGGGTTGGTAACTAGTGTCACGCGAGCTTTCAACAGTGAACAAAATGTGCTTAGAGGAGTGTCCCTAGTAATTACGTGCGTTGAGTTTATTTGACCAAGTGGTTGTTTGTTTTCGTGTAACACAATGGCTGTAATGAGAAAGAAACGGAATCATAATAAAAATGTAAGACGATACGTTGTTCTTTGAGTTCTCAAGTAATTCATAAACAAAATGTCTTAAGGCTATGTAACGAAATTGTGATTTTGCAGTCTATGATAACTTATTTAAGAACTCTTTTGTTGGAAGATTGGAAATACTCCTTATTCTCAGACAAAAATAAATACTTTGCCTAGGCCTTCATAACATTTGAGAGTTACGGCTGTCTGATCCAGACCGTAAATTAAGATGATATCTAGGATTTAGTGTCTTCATCGTTATCTTGCTTACGTAATCCCCTTAAAATTTTATTTACTAGACATGATTACTAACAGTACTGTGTCATTGATACCCAGTACACGCACCAAATTTTCATAACCTATATCAAAGAGATTTGTACAAGCAATTATTTTAGCTGTCCACGTGTTCCAAAACGAGAGAAATAGCTGTCGAGATCATGATTTGTTTTGTAAGCCTTTCTCCGATGATTTCTAAGAAGCCTGTTCATTTATCATTGGTGTACAGCGGATGTCCATTAACGATTGTTGTTGCGAACGAGTTCAAGGACCACTATGTTTGGATCAGATATAATTATCTGTACTTAGGGCATGAGAACACTGCAGTCTAAAGTTCTCTTCAGATTGGTCCACAGATTTCCAAATTACATTGTATAGGTACGCCCCTTCCATAATACCGCATAGAAAAGATTTTGTTGAAAGGTTTCAGCAGATAAAGTTTAGGATGATATTGGATCCGAGGATAACTTATTTACGTTCAAAGTTAAGTAGTTCAATCCCTTTTAAAAGTCTGTAAAAGATAGTTGGCGTAAGTCAAAGGAAAAATAAAATCAGATTACCATCTGGTCTCAATCGAGTCATGCTTCATTAGAGTAATGTGTAATAGCAATAATTTAATTCTATCATCTGAATTAACTATTGTTTGCTAATATCTATGTAAGGTAACTGTTCATTGAATGCGTGGGTGAATCTGGAGTTGATGCCTATTCTGCTTCGTCAGATGTACATTTTGAAATTTTCGTAGACATTGTTAAATTGGTTGAACCCCGAACAAAGGTTACTTGGATGATATTGCTTTGTTTCAGGGGTCGGTAACCAGACATCGGCAAAAAGCGGTGACCAATTATTTCCAGAGGCCCACGTTTAGTGTCGACCAATAAAGATGACTATAACAATAAAGTCTATTTCCTATAGGCGTAAAACGGCCAACGCTATTAAATCACTATCCAGTTTTGCATGAATTAAACAATCGCAGAGTTTATTTCCTTGTTTGTGTTTTGTACTCCGACAAGCCGATTTCAATCTATATAAATACTTAACTGTAATGTCCCTTTGAAATGTTAAGTCGCGGTATTCTGGCTCATCTAAATTGTCTCTAACCGATTTCCATGTCGAAAATATTCCCTAATGAACGCACATTCGTCTGGTTGGTGTACCAGGATATTTTTACTTTTCGGGAAGTGAGCTTCTAACGAGTAAAATTTCCGATAGTCAAGGACATAGAGTCGAATTTGGAATGTCCATCTGTTCCAAAAGAGGCAAAAGGTAAAATTGTCGCGTCGCTTTAAAAATAGGCTACGTCGTTTCCGCCTTTGGGAAACTGGCGATCTTTTGTTCTTTTCGCCGGTGAGCCGGTGACTGGTAACTCAGCTGGTTTTATTACACATGGATGAGGTTTTTCCGGATTTATTTTAGTACTTATCAAATTTTGTGATATACTAACACTTCCCGCGCGACTTCATCCGCGTGGATATCGTACTTTAGTATCTCGTTAGGGGTAGATTTAAAAAAAAACCCTGATACACATTATTCTTTATTTTCGGTCTTAAGTATAAATACTGAATTTCGAGTTAATCGGACTGCGCGTTAAAATTCTTCCATACAAACTTTGACCCCCCCCCCCTCCCCCTCCCAATCCCCCTTTAGGCGGTAGTTTAGAAAAACAAAAAGTTTCAAGTTTATTAACTCAAGGAATAAGATTTTTCATACAAACAAAATCCCCGTTTTCACCCCTCTTAAAGGTCGATTTTCCAAAAATCCTTCCTTAGTGGACGCTTGCAACATAAAAAGCACCAATTGCCAAAATTTCACGTTTGTAGCCGCAGCGGTTTAGGTTCTGCGTTGATGAATCAGTCAGGACAAGTATTTATTATATTATACATGGTAAGTTTAAAAGGAGTGCGAATATTTCAGGAGGTAATCAGGTGCATAAAACTGGACAACTTTCCCCAAGAAACATAGGTCGAAATCTTAAAATTGAAAATCGACTTTTTATACAGTGGCTGGTCACGTGACTTACGTTTGTATGAGAAGTTGAATTTTATTTTTTAGTATTCGAACTATGTTCCTTGGGGAAAGTTGTCCAGTTTTATGCACCTGATTATCTCCTGAAATATTCGCACTCTTTTTAAACTTATTCTGTATGTATGGATTTTAACCAGTAGTTAATTTCCATGCAGATGATATAATATTTTCCCTATTATGAGATCAAAATATTGTCTTTAATAAGTTATTGTTTTCGTGTTGGCGACCTCATTGTAACTGTGTGTTTGTTACACGGTGGACTAGGTTCTGATTTCAGGTTGCCACGCTTCAGTGTTTTCTTAGGATGTTCGTCAAAGTAGAACGAATAGCTTTTGTGTTGAAAACTTACAGTTTAAAGCAAACCTTCAGCATCGGTTCTGAATAATTATTTTCTCTTCGCCCAATTTCAAAGTTAGTTGAGAAGTTTGAAATCGCTATCATAATAACTTCATTAACCGTTATGTAAGAAAAATATTAATTATTATTCCAAAAAAATCAGCTGCATCCGGTTAGACTGGAAGCCGACCCCATAGTTGGGTAAAGGCTATGCAGATGAAATGATGATGATTTTAAAGAAATTGATTACTTGTGTAAAGCAGATTTGGAAAGGTGACAGACATTAATTGTTAGATTGTATAACGTTACGCACATTAACCCATTTTATCTATCAGCATTCATCTCTGTCTCTTTTGATGTCAAAATAATGATAAAAATAAATATTATGTAATCATTACCAATACTGTGCTGGGCCTAAAGAGGCAAGTGTCTGTTGACCAACATGTCCATATAAAAATTCACACGTTTTTATTCTAAAGGCTGGTAAGTTAGTTTTCGATGAATGAATGAGTCAATGCCGTTAGTGAGTTGTATCAGTTTGATTCAGCATCGTAAGTACCTATCAGGCTTATTGCAGCATATTGAGATTATATGATTCATTCTCAGGTTTAAATGTAATGATACCATTATGCCTTTACGAGTCCAAAATAAGATGTTTAAATAATTTAATCTTGTAAAGCGGATTAAGTTAAATAATGGTTACTGCCCATACTTGGTGTCTTTTATTGGTTCTTGCTCTGAACCGTAATTACGTAAAATAATAGTAAAGTTATGACTGACCATAAATAAGTTGCAGTATCTTGGTTGTAATAGGTAGAAAACCCATTACTAGAGCTGTAGTTATCACACAACGAGAGGCTAACAGTTTCCGCCTACAGCAATATTCCAGCCGTAGACATGACTGAACTGAAGAAAATGTGCGAATTACAGATTAAATATTGGTATTTTGTCGCTGCCTTCGACGCTTTTCTCCTTGACCCGCGCCTGCAGCCAGACGCTGTCGACTTGTCGCCGGTCTCGATGCGTCTTTTTGTCGAGTTGCGCCGCTTAATTATGTGCACGTCAGGTTAGAATCTCATCGGAATTGTTAATCAGGGGTACTCACATGTTTCGTGTTGATTGAGACGCTGTGAATGGTGCTGCTCTTTGAAAGTGAGTCCTAATAACTGTTCCTACTAATTATTTTGCCGGCGACTCTATCGTTGCGAGGGCTTGTGAACTCGCTATGATTGCTTTTCTCCTGGTTTATGCTCTGGTGTTATTAAAGTTTCTTTTTTTATCAGACTCTTCATCAAAATGTGAGTTATACGCGGGTTCTAATTGAGAATACGCTTGAGATTCCACGTTTCCGTAAAGGTTAACTATGATTAATTTTTAGAAAGAAGATTCAATTTGAAAATGGTCTGCTCAAATGCACGACGATGTTAAAATCGTGCGGTTGTGCCTCAACCTTTGGACTGTCTCGTGAATTATCGTACAATCTGATATACCATCCGTGGAAATGAGTTACGACTTCCATTATGTTTCACGCTCTTTTTACCCAAAATTTCTGCGAATATTTTCCTTGTAAGTTTAAGAAATACGAAACAAATTGATGTCAGTACCTTATATAATAACTTATGAGTTCAATAATAGTTCTTTTTACTATCATCAGGCGAAACTATAGCTCAACAGCTAACAAAGGCAAAAAGTCGGTGGAGTTTCTTTCGGTAGATGGCACGATGCCCAGCGTCGTTCTCACGAGCGTAGCGTGTGATCGATCAGATCCGAAGATAAGTTAATTAGTTGAGAGCACTTGATTCAAATAGCGTATGGATACCGATATAACTGCTGTTCTACGAAATCACACAAAAATGCCTTTTGATCTCCTTTTTACTTTTCTTTTCGGGCTAAGTATGATATTCTTCTGACAGTGAAATATTTCAATGTTCCAGCTATGAAAGCAAGAATAAAATGATTTTATTGCAGTACTCCATTGGTTCCATTGGCTTGTGGTTAAGTCATAATAGCCGCACGGGTCGATCGATCAGGTTAAGCTACGCTTGCCGTGGTTGGTACGTGGATGGGTGACCATCTTTACATACCAAGACCCCTCCGTGCCTCGGAAAGCACATTAAGCCGTTGGTCCCTGCTGTCATTCATGGATCTTTGACAGTCGTTATGGGTCGTCAGAAGCCCGAAAGTCTGACAGCCAGTCATACGGGGTATCGTATTACCCAGTAACTGGGTTGTGGAGGTCAGATAGGCAGTCGCTCCATTTAAAATACTGGTATTCAGCAGCATCCGGTTAGACTGGAAGCCGACCCCAACATACATAGTTGGGAAAAGGCTAGGCAGACGAGACTCCATTACTCCGTTCACAGTTTTGTTTGTCATAAGGTCAAATAACGACTTCGCTTATGGTAATGCTTGCAATGTAATAAACATTCCTGACAAAGCTTGATACTCCGTCGAGCTTTTGGTAATAGGTTATGACAAACCAACAATATGAAGCATTCTATGAATCATGATGAGATATTGATTAATGTAATGTTTGTCCTGTTGTACAGGCTATTTTGAGTAATAAATCCCGTATCTAATACTTCAGTAAACTCACCAAACTTAATGTTGTTCGGCAAATGTCGCCCACACATACCTTTAATCAATTTATTATTACGTAACGGCCATACTGTACGACACAATCAACACAAGTAATGTTCCAGTGGTTTCCGAGCTCCTGATTCTTTCTATTTACTTAATATATTACTAATGAAAGTTGCGTGAACGCCCGTGACTCATGTCTTGTCACTTTTCTCTACAATATTTACTGCTGATTTTAAGCTCAAACAAACTTCTCAGATACTTTTCCCAAATTGTCAACTTTAAATTGTCCCAGTCTGACTGCTGCGTCGGCGTCGCTTTTCGTCTCCACCAACATTGCTATTAGTGTAATGTATTTACAGTAATTCGAACGAGCGATGACCTGCCCAACTTTAACATGAATGACATACTTTGACGAAATTCTTAAAATAAAGTTTGCTGACTGTTTTGCAACGAAAGCAATAGAATCCGTTGTGAAGAATTGTTTTCTTTCAACGTGGCGATACGTGCAAAGGGTGAATGGATCCTGTGTAATGGGATTTTGGTGTCCGTACAGTTCAATATTTGCGAAATAGCTTCGGGTATCGCCTGGGGATTGTTAAGAAACTGTGGTAGATAGCCCTGTATGTGGAACTTTCCTTGTTAGCCTCAGTAATTTGAAGTTCAGCTCAAGTTCCTACGTATTGATTTGGCTACACACTTTCAGGTCCAAAGGCGTTGAACTGAGCAGCTTTTCTGTACATTTTTTGAATAGAAAATGGTTTTAGACTTTTGGTTTGGGTCATCAGTGGGCAATGTGGGCATGGCACATCATAAATCGGCGTGGTTTCTACGGCGTCAATAAATCTGTTTTGAATAAGGTATGCAACTCCATTCCTAACTTCACACATTCCTTACGTTGGCCTTCAGGTCAAGGATCCCCTAGTCTTATCTGAATAATTTATAGGCTCCGAATTGAGTCTTAGTGGGCGAGAATTTTGTTGAAAATTGACTGTAGTCGTATACAATATTTACTCAAAGGAACTTGCTGAAATAAGATATTGTGGTACAATACACCACAATAGTCTGAATAGAATAACATTTCTCTTTACGACAAGCTTTTAGAATTACTCAGACATTTGTGAGTCATTGATGAGTGAAATGGTTTGAATTGGCCATTTTATCGAGTTTGCACAATATTGGTAGCCAAACATTCTGTCAAATGCCTGTCATAAAAACCAAGACCGTGGTGGTCATTAAGAAAACCCATTAACTGCATGTAATTGCATTGAATGCGTGTGTATCGATACGGGATTATTAAGAATCGAGATTAAAAGTGAGAGCTATCGAGGCCAGTATTGGCCGGCCAATTTCACACGTTCAGTTTGTCAGCGCTTCATGGTCAATGAGATGGTAATTTTATGTTGTAATACTTCGATTTTGCAACAAAACCAGTTTTTTTTCTCGTTTGCCTAATCTACTGGACTAAGCCGTAGCTGCGTTGCCGAATCTAGGATTGTTGACAGTGTCGCTTTTTAATATTCTGTTTCTGATGTAATTATTATTTCGTTTGGTCTTCAATATTTAAATGTTAAAAGTCGCTGACCTCTGAATTGGGTTATTTTTACGATTGAAGTTAATCACAGATTTTGGTAATTAGATAGAAGAAAAAAATCGAGTTTTTAAAGAGCACGGATGGAAAGCTCATGTCTCTTTTAAAAGCTTTGCTTTCAATACCGGTTTGGTAGCAAATGTCGGCGCGTAGTTTATGAAAGTGCCTAATTATGTGTTACTGTTAGGGTTGTTATTTACAAATGATGGCATAATAGCATCGTCTGGTCTAGCCGCACCTGTCCCACCAAGGTTAATGTGTTCACCCCATTCAGTGACGCATTTACACACCTTAAATTACTTAAGTTTATTAATAGATTCTTCAGGAGGTCTATTATGAAGATTTATTGTAATTTGCAAATCCATACCTGTATTATGTTTTTTTTATACAAGCGATCTTGACATTGAGAATCTTCATTAAAATAATGCGAGGTTCACGTTTTTCTTATGATATTATTGTTTACAAATGATTCTCTAAATGGTAGGTACTATTTTTGTCCTTGACGTTCGTATTTTATGGCGCAAAAATAACATGACTGTCCATTCACTAACACTTTTGTTTAAAGTATACGACACTTTTTAATGGCCATGTTCGCCCCGATATATCTGCGTCAATTCGGGCCTTCCACACCCACAATATCCAGTAAACACTATCAGAATGCTATCTCTATCGAGAAGACACTTAAAGATACTTAAAAAATCAAAATCAAAAGTCATTTATTCAAACTAGGCTGAGAATCGCTCTTTTCGAACGTCAAAATTACATTAGACAGTCCCCAAAACGCCCGCCCTTCACCACTTCCTAGTTAGTAGTTAAAAGCACTGAAGTAAAGTAGGTACTACTAAAGTAGCTCGCTCCGTTAAAAATAGGACGTGACCTAACATTGATCTAGAATCAGGGCTCATCAGCGCTCCCAACATTGTGTGCATTGAGAACGTTTTTTTATTAGGTTTCATGTCTGTTAATATGACGCGACCCCTGTCGTAGTGAGGAATTTATTTTACCCGTCCGAAATTACTCGAATTTCTCGGAAACATTTTGGACTGACCTCTGAGTGGTCCATACCTGTCTTGGGTCTGTATTAAGTGGAACCTACTCCGAATATCTTTCAAATATTTAAACATCGAACATCAAGAGTGGCATCTTCTGAATATGCTCGTTCCACCGTAGACCTCATCCAACGCCGTCCACTGGGCAAGACCGAGGTTATTATTACTAATATTATAAATGCGAAAGTGAGTTTGTTTCGCTTTCACGCTAAAACGTCTGAACGGATTTGGATGAAATTTGGCACATGGGTAGACCATGACCTGGCTTTAGCTTTTATCCCGGTAGTACATTTCCGTGGGATAATTTCCGTCCCCAACCGTCCAAAGCTAGTTATTGAATAAACACAAGAATACTTGTAATATTAGTATAACGCCTCAGATCTATACAAATAAATAAAACTGAAGTGTCTGTTTGTAATGTCAAAATAACAACTTTTTACTAATTGCATAAGAAAGTATATAGGGTACTTATAACAAAAAGCAATTTTAAAATTTTTCCTCTGTTTGTCTGTCTGTCCGTTTGTTCCGGCTAATCTCCGAAACGGTGGGTCCGAGTTTGACGGGACTTTCACTAGCAGATAGCTGATGTTACGTGGAGTAACTTAGGCTACTTTTATTTTAGGAAAATAATTAGGCTTCTGCGCAAAAAAATTAAACCTTTGCTAAATAAACTACTAAATAACTAAATTAAAGATTTGAAAAATTCTTTTTGCTTTTGGTAGCCTAATTCTCGAGGATAGTTATAGGCTATTTACTTATTATCACGCTACGACCCTTAGGAGCTGAGCAAAAAGAAAAAAGTCAGAAAGAACACTAAGTGAAAACGAAGTAATAGTGTGGGCGGGCGATGCAACGCGACGGGTCGGGTGACGAGGGAGTTCTATTAAAATATGGCCGTTTTTTTAGTATATTGTGTATCTTACGACTTCCACGCGAACGAAGTCGTGGGGCACAGCTAGTTTATAATAATTTTCTTAATTAGTTTCTAATTAGCCAAGTTTAGACCAAAGATTGCAAAGAATCTTACAAGTTAGGCCTACTTCAAGAAGCGGCATATCTTCAGCCCCAGGGAAAGTTACATAAAGTTTCAAAGTTACGTAGTTATCTGTGTGCCAAGACCTAGTTCTCGTTTAGAGTTGGAACTTAAATGACAGTATTATTACTAGACCACATTCTAAGTTTAGACTGCCTATCGTGAAGTGGGTTAGAGCCCACTTGTGAACTGTTGGGTTTTTAGTGCAAAAGCATGGTCATTAATTCAGTTTCGTCAATGGCTTCTGCTGCATTTCGTCTCGTTTGCAAGCGTATTGAGATGTCTAATGTCTGCTACTATTTTATTAACTTCAGTTTGTTTGTAATAGGATTACCAGTCTTCAACAGGCTTTTATACTAAATCTCAGTGATTTGCGCAGGATGCGTGCAAACTGGTCCGTTAAGCCTCTTTTATCCTATGCTTTATGATCAGTGCAATTTTTTGGTTCTTCATTTCTTCTAATACTTCTACTTACAGGGCAAATAGCTCGCGGATTACCGTTTTATGAGAGACAGCTTTTGAGCTGCACGTTTATGAGGTTGTGTGTGGAGACCTGGAAGGCTGGAACCCATCACTTGTGTTATAGCCACATCCTGTACATTATTCTTAATAAATTCCTAAGAATTTAGAATACAACAATCTTGCAAAAACGTTACCTAACCTCCAAATGTTTCAATTTCAGGACCAAGAACACCTCAAGCCGCCTATAGTTGGCGGTCTGGCGAACGCCGAGCTGTATTGCCTAGCGCTCGCCAACATGTACTCCGACCCAAACTACCACAGTCTGAACCACTGGAACATACTCCAGACCTTCGCGAGGAAGGGCGTGCACGTGCCCGACCCGCCCGACTGCGCGCTCACCGAAACTGTGCTCATACAAACTAATCCTCTCAAAATGGTATGTATCTTATGCAGTTTTTGAAGATTTCGGCATCTTCCTACAAGAATCAATGAAGGCCCGGCAAAATTCCTCTGTCTAAATCTAAATTAATATTCTAAAGGGTTATTATTGTTTGTAAGAGGTAATCTCTGGACTTTTTTATCTCGATATCCTCACGGGATCGAGACTTATGCGGGTGAAACCGCGGGGCGCTGCTAGTGCCATAATATAATGTTTTATGGTATAGGTGACCACTGGCAGTAGCCAGCAGTGGCGAAGGCAACCATATAACGCGATTCCTACCGGCTTCCCTTCGGAGGTTCGCACTGAATCAGCAACTCTTACCGCTTTTGAAAAATGGCACAGTCAACAGTGTCTACTATTGCCAAAAATATAGTTACACTACGGGTATTTAATTCACCATAACATTCAAACAACAAAAACGCTTATTAGCTTTGTTTTATTTATTTAAGGATTACCAACGAGATACATTACAATTATCTTATACATTAATAAATCTTGTATAATAAATGCGATATGCCGTAATGTACACTCAATTACAGGTAACCACAGCTTACACATTATCGAGTAATTTCTCAAGCTTTGAATTACAACTACAAAAAAAAAAAATCTAAAATAACCCGGCGCCAAAACGTCATAATCGGGAACTAAAAATTCATACAATAGCGATCCCGTCATGACGTCACTTTAGGTCACGTGGCACCGCTTGATAATGGACGTGAGAAAGCTGCTATACATCGGGCTACGATAGAGACAGATATAAAAAAAAGCGTCAGCGAGAACGAGATGGAGGAATATGGCACATTTTATTCAGTTTTCACCTGTTGTTCAACTGTATTGCATTAAATTTTTTAAATTCCTATAATAATTTTAGAATGATAGTACCTAATTTAGTTGAATTTATTTCTCTAAAACATTGGAAGTTTTGTTTATGTAATAATAGCGACTTTTTGGTTCTGCTATTTGACGATAGATGGTGTTAAATTCAGTAACAAAAATGAAAATAAATTTTAACTTTACTGGTGAGTACGCAAGTTAAAACCGGCTACTCTCTTACAAAAATTCACACCTCGACGCTAGAAACCAGTTAGATAAAGATCTCTTCGGGAAATAGATGTTGGTACTAAAAGGCTGGGCTAGTTGGTGTCTAGACGTCTCTAGATGCTGTCAAAAAACAATCAACACTCCTGGAAGAATGACTGTTGACTCCACTACCATGAACAATAGCGCCATTGAACGCCATGCTGAAACAATTGAAAACCTATTGTTGGTTGTCCTAATGTAGTGCTTGGAAATAACTCCACGGCTAAGTAAAACATGGATGGGTGTAGCTCCAGATTCTGATTTTAATTGTATCGATATCTCCTGTGCCATACAGTCATCAATTGGTGGATAGTGGATACCATCGTTATAGAAAACCACTTTACACATCGAATAGCGTAAATGAAAGGAAAACACAGAATATATCAGTTATCTTGATTGGAATTCCGACCACGTATCTGTAGTAACAGACTGAGCTGGACTAAACAGATTACTAAGCGTTGTCTATAACGGACCCGCTACATTACTTATGCATTATTGCGGACTTTGCTTCGACACCTAGTGCATAGCATCGTCAATAAGGACCCATTATTTCGCGAACAAGAACTAAATGGCAAATGCCTGTCTTGTAGGCTATGTAGATTATTAAGTTGTAGGCACTAGCCATCGGATTGGAAATCTAATAAGGTATGAAAGACTGCTCGACTGTCATATTGTGCTTTACACATGAACTGTAGTTTGATATTAATTTTAAGGTCCTATAAACTGCTCCAATTTTAAATGTGTATGAGAAACTGTAAAATAATTGGACGATAAGACTTCACTTTTTATCTTATCAATGCAAATAGTCTGAAAATATTTACAGATATCAAGCAAGTATTATGAGTTATCATTTGCATATGTAAATGTTACGATGTTTTTTTCTGCATACCTTTTTATTACTGACTAAAACCCACCCGTGTACCTTCAGTTGTCGGCTGTGCCGGGGCCACTGTAACTCTTTCGAACATCCCGCAACCCTAGTTGGCATCGGCCCAAGCGGACCCCGTCAATAGTGTTTTTTTTACCGGATGGCGAGCTACCCATTGCTCGCCGTCCGCAAGCCCGCGCCTACGCTGGCCGGGAATCGGCTGTCAATTCCCGACGCCCAGGGCGTCTCCTACGGCGACTAGGGGCGTGAGGGCGCAAAGCTTGCTTCTCCCTCACGCGTTCCGCCTCCTCCTTCGCGAGCATTACTGCCTCGCAGAAGGAGGTGATGGCTTCCCATGTACTCTCGCTCCGTACCATAGCCTGGACCAGGACCGGACGCGAGAGATCGCCGCCGCCGATCGCTTCCGCGAGGACACGGCGGTGCTCCGCCCAAGCCGGGCAGACCTCCACCGTATGCTCCACCGTGTCCTCCGGGCGATCCACACCGTGGTGATACCCGGGCGTTTCCTGCCGCCTTATCCGGAACAGGTACCTCCCGAAGCACCCGTGTCCGGTGAGGACCTGCATCAGGCAGATGGTGAGAACGCCGTGGCGCCTCTCCAGCCACTCCTCAAAGAGGGGTCTTATCGCCGCAATTGTGGCGTGCCCAGCGCTGGGTTGCGACAATCGCACTCCATGCTGCCATGAGATCCCGCCGGAGCTCTGTCCGCCGTGCCGCGATTTCTCGTGGCAGCGGAGTTTTGCCTCCTCGCGCCACTCCCACATGTGCGCGAGGACTTTTGCCTCCAGATCCCATGGCGGTAATCCGGCAAGGAGGTTCGCCGCCTCACCGGAGACCGTGCGGTATCCTCGGGCTAACCGGATGGCCATGACCCTCTAGGACGGGTTCAACCGACGGACCGGTCGCCGCCTCACGGAACGCGCCCACACCGGAGCTCCGTAAAGGGCCATTGACCGCACGACCCCCTCGTAGAGCCTCCGGCAGGAGGCGTTTCGACCCCCCAGATTGGGCAGAAGCCGCCTCAAGGCAGCCCCGGCCCGCTCCAGTCTGGGAGCCAAACGTCGGAAATGCTCCACGAAATTCCTCCGGCTGTCGAGGACGAGTCCCATCGTCGACTCGACGCCGATGGGAACCCCTCCTACCGTTATTTGGGAACCCAACGGTGGCGCGTTCCGAGGACCATGAAAACACATGGCCTCGGACTTGTGCAAGGCCACCTCGAGTCCCAATTGCCGGATCCTCTCGACGATTGTCGCAACCCAGCGGATACAAGAAGGTTGTCGCTAAGCCCTCAGAAAAGTAAAAAGTATAAATCCTAAAAGTGACAAATATTCAATTATATTTTTGTCATCCAGCCTTCAGCGAGTGAATGAAGTCTTCGATGCTAAACTAACGTAACAGCTAATTACAACTCCTAAGGCCTCTCCAGATTAGATTCTCCAAGTGCTTTGCATAAAATGTGAGCGCCCAACAAGCCATCGATGCTATCACGCCTCACGGTGGCGTCAAGCATTGATCACAAAAATAAACATCGTTCTAGGTAATTTTAATCCGACAGATATAGTGGAGAATGATAAACAGTTTCTATCTGGAATTAAACGCATTACGTCATCTATTGTCACAGCATTTATACAGGTGACAGTTACTCTATTTGTGCACGTTTTCCTTGAGGGTGAAAACACATATGACACAGTAATCCATTATTTTCCCGGCCGTGAATGCAGGTGTTGATAAAACAGGTGGAAAGTTGGTCAAGCGTCTGATGTTAGCAAATGAAATGTTAACATATTCTAAAGTAAGTCATACAGAACAAAGTGATACTGGTTCATTATGCAAAATTATGGTATTGTTAATTTATTGACAGTTTATGCTACAACCTGTACTGCTGATTATAATCTGTAGTGCATATTGTGTTGTTCCATAAATTTTTGCTTCTTATTTATGGAAGTAATAAACAGGTTGATGTTATTTTTGCTCACTTGATAGATCATCGATTCCTTCGACGCTTTGGGAAATAAAACGGCTGTTCTCTTATCAGGTGACACGATAGGGTGTTTTGATTTCCGAATCCGACTATGAGCTATACTCCCATCATCCGCCATAAATTAAATGCATTAAAAATGCCTCTAGGAGTTCCCATCTACCTAGTTTCTTCTGAAGTTTGATAGGAAAAAATGATTTACATTCGCTGCTATCTAGGCAGCCCATCACCATAAAGACTTGCTAAAAAATTTTACTACGGCATGAGCTATTCTCATAAGTCGATATGAGAAAAAATTAGAATCAGTGACAAATATCTAACAAAATCTTCCCTCCCTTTCCAGAGCGGTCACATGGCTGTGATAGAAGCACTGATGGTGCTATACGCGCGCGAAGTGGTAACGCCGGACCGCGTGGCGGCGGCGGCGCAGCGGTTCGGCGCGGGCGCACCGCCGCTCAGCAACACGCCCGGCGCGCCGCACGAGGACGGGCTACTATGTTGGATCAACGCCGCCTGTGCTGCGCTTAATAAGGCCGAGGTAGGTGTTTAATGGGTTTGCCAGTAAAATCTAATCTCTCATCCATTTGACCCATTTTTGGATTGACGCATTTTGACTGCAAGTCCGACCTTGCCTGGGTTGCATTTAAAATTCAGGGGAAAACCCTGGATGTTACTTTGTCACAGTTTGAGACACTATAAGATTTACACAAGTACAGTGCGTCGATTGACGACGGCATGGTTTTATTGATATCTCGATCACAACTCTCAAGTTCAAAAGGTCCCAATGTTCTTCAAATTCAACCAGAATCCTACCAATCAACGTTAAAAGTTGATCTCTTATTTCTGAAAACGTTTTTGGCTACATTGCCATTAATAAAAACACCTTTCTACATTCCAGGAGGACACATCATCGCACGTTCCGATGTTGAAAAGTCTCCAAGAAATCTGCGACGGCACTGCGCTAGCGGCGTTGATCTCCTTCTACTGTCCGGACGCGATACCTCGGACGGCTGTGCGCGTGGGCCGCATGGCGTCCATACAAGACTGTCTCCATAATCTTATGCTGGTCCACGAGTTCTGTAGGACGGCCTTGCCACATAATGTGTTCCATATGATGCCTGAAGATGTTACCTATATGAGAGGGTTGGTATGATTTGGTACTTAGATTTGTGTGACTTGGTGGTGGTAGGTAGGGTCTTAAAAATTGTGTTCATTTCTTATGTGTTCTAGGTAGTTTTAAACTCTGGAGTCATCGGTGTTAGAAAAAGGAGGAAGTCACATTTATTGATTTTGTTGTTGCTTGTTTTCAGGTCCATGCGTCAAAATTTAGTAGCAATGCTCGCCGATCTCTTCAATATGCTAGAAGTTCATCCGGTCAAATCTGTTAAATACCCCGGAAGTGGTGAGTTATGAGACAAACCCAACCCCGTTGATCCAAATTATACCCTCCATATTGCATGCTAAATAGTAATGGGAGTATGTGGTCATAATATCAAAGATTCTTTGCCTACTAATATTAGAAATTAAAAATTTAAACCTACACGGAAAAATGGTTTAATAATGCTTTAATTTTATTTACTGGCAATACTAAATTTTAGGCACATTTGGGGTTACTATTACAAAGACCAAATTGTCAATATGTTTACTTGAATATTGATGTATTTATTATTAAATTACGTGTAAAATACACTTTATTTTATCGTTACATGAGTGTGTGAGGTAAGTTTGAATTAGTATAAAAACGAATGAACGCTTCGCTGAATGAAATTCCGTTCCTAATGTTTGTCACCCTGTCTTGCTTTTGCAATCGGAGCCTATACCGCTTCGCATAAATGCATTATAATGGGATGTATCAGTACACGAGCGCGACGCACAAATTTGTTTATTGGATGCATATCAATATCTCATGAGGTGGCACGAAGTATTGTGTTGTCGGAACATTTCGTTGGGTGTATGTTGTCACACCCGGTGTAGTCAAGACAGGGTGATAGTGCGCGCGTGCTGAGCGGGTGTGGTGTCCGCAGCGGGGCGCGCGGACAGCGCGGGGGGCGCGGGCAGTGCGGGCGGCGGGAACGCGCACGGCGTACGGCACAAGCGCAGCCTGCCGCCGCCCGCGCCGGTGCCCATCCCGCAGCTGCGCGCCGGGCACGACGACACCACGCTGCCGCCCTTCGCAGGTACCTACTGCCCTCTGTCGGTGACGTCACCGTGTCTCGACTGCTTCTTACTACAGGGGAAGGCTGCGCAACACTTTCTAGGTGCTTAGGGTGTCACGATTCATTGAAACGTCATCCAACTTCAATTGTTTTCACAAGGGACCAACCACCACCTCGTATAGCAGTATTATTTTCAGGTTACTTCAGTGTGAGAAAGAGATGGAGCTATACAGGACGTGTAGCTCCATCTCTTACCCACACTCAAGTAAGATTAAAATAATACTGATAAAAGACGTAGCGGTAGGTTGTACGACTTCAATTGTTTTCTGGGTGTTCTTTTTTCAAATACGGAATTTTCTACACAAATAATTATTTTGCGGTGTTTTTTCTTATGGTCCCTTTGATAACTACGTGGTTTTAATTATCTGGCTTGATACATTACATATTTATACGGTACAGTTACGGAATCAAAATCACGTACAACTCGAATGTTATCAAAACATGCAAATGTTAATAAAGACATATTAGTGTGTACTTATGTAAATACGAAACTACATAATATGTGAAAGTTCTTCTCATAATTAGTCATCACAGTTATCTAGAAAACTTAGTGTGCACTCGCCTTCCCCACAAAAAAAAAAAAACATAGTGTCAAATGCGTTTAGTTGTTGTTTTTCTTTTCGTTTGGGTGTGTGTGTGAGTGTCAAACAAAATGTCGTAATAAATGTATTACATTGGAATGTGTATTTGTGTTATAGGGTGTACCTCTAAATGTGAGTTATATTTATTTCACGTTCACTTAATATTGAGCTTTATGTTAACTTTAATAAAACACTTTTTACATTGTTTGGTGGACTTCGGAACTTGCGCTTTTGCATGGGATTCTTTAATGCTTTCTTGAGGCACTTTGGAGTCAATGACGTTATGTCCTCACGGCTCCCAGCTATGACGTAGTGATGCCAGCACAGTAGACGTAGGCTATCAAGTTTTACTATACTATTACTCACAGTTCTTACCCGGACATACCCGGGTTATATTACGCGTCGAGCTTTGAGGGGGACTTGTCGCACAGATATGATTAACAGAGAAGACGCTCAACGAAGTTGATTTTTTTAAACTCCATATTTATGGCAGTGTTCTGTAGAATAGATAGAGTATTACAGTCTACAGAAACTTTTATCTGACTATTAGTAAGTTTCGTAGTGGCCACGCCAAGTAAGCGCGTTGATCATAGACTAAGTTCACGTTGCTGCCTAACGTGGCCATATTGTTTTGTTTATAAGTAAGACTTGATTAGCTTGATGCTATTGGCCCATTCGCTATACTAATAAAACTGCGTGCTCTAAAGGGAATGGGTAAGTTAAAAATTGTTTTCTTTTTTTGCATAGATTGTTGGTCAAGTAAGTTATTGTTTTTATGATTTTATAGGTTTGGTGTGATTTTTAAAGTAGATGTTTTTTTTTTGTTTTGTTGAATGCTGAATGTATTTGTTGTTATTTTTCACGAGCAGGCTTAAAAAGACCAACCTCGCTATTACTAAAATACGGTTTTGCAATAATTTTAATGATTATTTACTATTTAAATATCTTCCAAATATCCTTTATCACTGTCGTTTGTTGTCAGCGGTACTTTTTGGACAGTATTTTGGAACAGATCTTTTTAAGCCTGATCGTTCCATTCTTCAAAGTTATACAATAATAACATGCGCCTTATCTACACAGTTCCCCGCTCCCCATCGTCGCTGAGCAATCGGTCGCGCATGGCGTGTCGGTCGTCTAGCTCCACACCGGAGCGACGGTCGGCCAGTCCGGCTCGAGACGACTTTGTCGTGCACAGGCCGAGACATGTCACTACTCTCGCCGCTATGGCAAGGAGGGATGATGAAAATGGTATACTAGCTACTTTTGATATTTTTTCTGCTGTCTTTCAGAATTTCTACTATTATGGATTACCTCAACTTCATCATAACTTAAAAAGTCTTGCCATTTAAAAAATAATAATTGATCTTAGGCTTGGGCCAAAGACTGTGCTTCTGGTTTTAATTTAAGTGTACATTTCGGGCGTGGAAAAAATACTGGTATTCAGCTGCATCCGGTTAAACTGGAAGCCGACCCCTACATAGTTGGGAAAACACTAGATAGATGATGATGACATTTTGGCCGTGGTGTCTAAAGATACATATTTGCTACTTCGTCTTTTACCCCTATAAAACAAAAGAGGATGCCTCTGCAATTCACTACTACCCTCAGTGTGGCTGAAAATAATAATATAATTTATTTCATTATAAATCCATATAAATTACATTTTTAAATACAGGGTGGCAGGGAGATCGCCGCGCAACCTGTTACCATGGATTCAACCCTCCCTCCGCATTTAAAATATTCGTCGGTTATTTAAAAAAAAAATGTTTCATAGTTTTTGTCCGCGTAGGTATTGCACTTTTGTAGGAAACACCTGTTTTTTCCTTTTTTTAATCCGTCGAAAAATTTCAACGCTAAGAACGACGGTGCGTTGTGTTCCACGTGCGCCTCAAAGAGATGTCAGCACTATTGACGGGGTCCGCTAGGGCCGATGCCAGCCAGGGCCGCGGGATGTTCGAAAGACTTACCGTGGCCCCGGCACAGGCAACTGAAGGAACACGGGTGGGTTTTAGTCAGTAAAAGTCTGAGACGCCCTCCCGCTACGCCCAGAGCGGGAGAAGTCATTTGATGATTTCCCATCCAAAAAAAAAAAGAAAAGAAAAAATCATGTACTGAATCCATGGTAACAGGTTGTGCGTCGATGTCCCTGCCACCCTGTAATGAATTAAAAAAAAGCTTTTAAATATATAATAATAGTAGCCCACCATGGGAACATCAAATATATTATTCAAGCGATCTAATCTCAAAACATCTTTCTCTCGCTTTAGAAATAAACATGACGGCGGCTGGCCGACCATCAAACTGGATGGACACTCGCGACGCGTCGTTCGCCGGGCGTCGCTCGCGCCGCTCGTCCATCACCGACGACTCGCAGCTCACTGTGGAGAACTTTGGAGGCTCACAGGACAGGCTGCACTTCGCTGGTCGAAATCCCGAGAAGGAATTAGCTACGGTCGCTAATGTCAGGAAGATCTCGGCGCCTTCTGGTGAGTTTAGGATGGTGGTTGGTGAAATTAAATATTAAAACAGTCTTTACAAGTGGTGCATGCAAGTAGCTGGCATGCCGCGTGCCATAACAACTTCTGATTGGTCAATGTCACAACGGCATGCCAGCTACTTGCATAGTTTTGTACCAGCTACAGGCATGTGTATTTTCGCTCTAAATGTACATTTGGCTCACCCTGAGCAGTCAGCCCTGCTGTGGTAGCAGGGTTGACCTGACTGGCTAATATTTTTACCGATATGAGACAAGGTGAAGTAATTACTTTTAGGCGTACTAGATAAGTTACGTCTAACAGGATGAATAACACGGTATTGAGGAGGCCAATGTCGAGCAGTGGGATGGTGGACCACAGATAAATGATAATGATAAATGATTTTATTTCTGTAAGTAGGTTTGTACAAACACTTTTACACGTCAATCATATTGACTGACTACTCTGAGAAGAAAGGCCGAAACAAACTCAGAGGTCACAGTCTCTTTTAAAGTCCAGATGTAATCTTGGTCAGATCATGACTGTGACGACCATGTAGATTGGAGTCTGAAATTGTCTTTGAGGAAAAAACCACACTGGAATAGACCTGTCCAGTCAGTGCACGCATTTGTCAGTAATTGTCGCTCAGAACTTAAGAAGCTCAACGAATCGTCGAACAATACTAAAGAAAGGACATTTGAGTCATCATCATCTGCCTAGCCTTTTCCCAATTATGTTGGGGTCGGCTTCCAGTCTAACCGGACGCAGCTGAATACCAGTATTTTACATGAAGCGACTGCCTATCTGACCTCCACAACCCAGTAACTGGGTAATACGATACCCCTTGGTAAGACTGGTTGCCAGACTTTCGGGCTTCTGACGACCCGTAACGACTGTCAAAGATCCACGAAGCCGGGACCAACGACTTAACGTGCTTTCCGAGGCACGGAGGAGTCTCGGTATGTAAAGATGGTCACCCATCCACGAACCAACCCCGGCAAGCGTAGCTTAACCTGATGGATCGACCCGTGCGGCTGTTATTATTTAGCCACGAGCTCCTCCAAAGAAAGGACATTTGAGTAGGCCGCATATATTACATAATAATTAATTATTGCCATGATTAAAACTAACTGAGAAAAAAAAACGAATGATTATAAAAAAGATTGATGGCTCAATATACATTAGGTTATCCATCAATTAAGGTCGCAGCCTCTTACTTTTCAAAAATGGGCATATGAAAATATCGCTTTTTACTTAACATTTTGGCTAAACTGCCGTAATTAGGTAAGTAAATCTAAATTAATATTGCTTTCGTTTGCTCCACAGGTCCCGCCGACTACAACCCTCCTCTCCGCTCCTCCCGCCAAGATATCCGAGGCTCCATACAATTCTTCCACGGCGACTTCCAAAACGGCTCCGAAAAGGAAGACCGACAGAAAGTCGAGCGACAGAACTCACAACCTCAAACCACAGAACCTGAACCTTACTTCCCCATACGACGGCAGTTGAGCAGTGATACTATTACTTTAAGAGAAAGACAAGAGAGCTTCGGGTTTTCGTGTAAAGGTGGTGGCGATGGCGGGTTCTTCCTAAACGATAGAGATTCAACCGACGGCGACGCGACCAAAACTAGCTTCGCCGATCTCAATAAAATCAAGAGTAATGGTGACCAGACAGGTTTGTTGGGAACAACGGATGGGAAATCATTCTTGTTACAGCCTAAAAACTTGAGAGTAACCTAGCTTACCGTATTACCAGTATGTCAACAAGCTTGTTCTCCCATTCCTTAGCCTGTGTCTACGCTTCTGCGGCACTTAATTAAAACGGCCATAATCGTAACGCTTTGAATGTTCGCCTTGATTGCGCTTGAGTTTAACGGCACACTGTATTCGGTAAAACATTAATAACAGCACTTATTTAGTCTTCTACAGTCTGTCGTTAAAGGACCACATATTCCCATATTCCAAATTCAAAATATGTAATGATTATTAATTAGTTGTAGAGTAATTATGTTCTACAACATACGTCATAGTCGTCATTCTGGGGGCTGAAAGTATTTATTACGTAAACAACTTTTACTATGAGAACTACTCTGAAAAGCGCATTTTGTCTGGGTAAATACTGTATACTGTGTAAAACAGCAGATATCAATATTTCAGGATTGGTTTTCTTTACCCCAATGCAGCGAGGAGCTCGAATAAGTTGAATATTTTATTTAACCTGTTTATAAAAGTGGTTGATATTACTGTGTACTTTCACACCCTGTAAGGCTGCCAATGAATTTCGAGTGAGGATAGTGCGTGATGGTTGTCGGTTGATGTCCAGGTGATGCGCCGCAGTTCGGCGCGGAGCCGGCCGAGCGGCGCAAGAGCACGTCGTTCGCCACGCCGCCCGCTAATACTACTACGTGGCAACAACAGTTCATGCAGCAAGAAAATCATCCCAGTTAGTAGCGTTAATATTCAACCGAAGATCTTTTCACAGTGTATTATCTACTTTTTACAATGGTTTATTGAGCATACGTTTGACAGGATTGGCGAATTGTCTATATTTAAGACGTATTTTAAATCGTGTCCCAAATTAAAGTAGGGCAGTTTGGAACATAAGCTCGCCCTTTTTCCTCCACGCGATTGCTCAGTGAAAACGCTAGTGTTGACCGACTGTGAGTTAATATACTGTATATTTGACTCACATAGTACTGTGATATTTTAGAAATCTGGTGACTCGTGACAAAAACAAATAGAATTCTTTCAGAAATAAGTTTTATTTTAGTAAATTTCAGCCCCATGTTTTAACATAAACAAAACGATACTCTAGCGTGAAAATAGAGAGAACTATTCATGTCTTCGAAACTCATCTTACAGAATCATACAAATATAGCAAACCTATTTCCGATCATCAAAAATTCCGTTTAAAAAACACGCTACATGTTAACCTACACCCGATATACCCAAGCAATATCTCTCGAACATTTCTTACAAACACACCCCACTCACTTACAAACACACCCCACTCACTTACACCCTCCTAATTGCAGATGGCGAAGACCTCACAGACGAATCGAACACTTCAAGCGGGGGACAAATGGCCGCACAACTGAACAATATAAGACTAAAGCTAGAAGAGAAACGGCGACGCATAGAGCAAGAGAAGCGACGTATGGAAATGGCTGTGAATAGACAGAGACAGCAGTTGGGACAGCAAGCGTTTCTACAGGCTGTTACTAGGGTGAGTTGTATTTGAAGCGTGTGGGTGTTTGGTGCGGTTTGAAGGTGTCGAATTCTCATGAGGATGGACACTAAACGTCACCGGTCTGGACCTAAAGACACTATGATATTTTGCAATACCCACTGATAAATATGAAACGAATATATGGAAAATGAATACCTTATTTTGCATTGAGATGGGAATCCAATGGGGGCTTGTGGCTAAGAAATAACAGCCACTCGGGTCGATCGATCAGGTTAAGCTACGCTTGCCGCGATTGGTCCGTGGATGGGTGACCATCTTTACATATCAAGACCCGTTCGTGCCTCGGAAAGCACGTTAAGCCGTTGGTCCCGGCTGTCATTCGTATATCTTTGACAGTTGTTACGGGTCGTCAGAAGCCCGAAAGTCTGACAACCAGTCTTACCAAGGGGTATCGTATTACCCAGTAACTGGGTTGTCGAGGTTAGATAGGCAGTCGCTCTATGTAAAATACTGGTATTCAGCTGCATCCGGTTAGACTGGAAGCCGACCCTAATATAGTTGGGAAAAGGCTGACATTGAGATGGGAATCCGTCTGCACATTCATGTGTCATGGTGAATAAGGGACCAACTGTTGTTGTAGTATTATAGGCAACTTAGTCTCGATCGCAGTGTGTTTCGTGACGTTACGTAGAAATACTGTGACCAAGTTTACTTTGTTCAATTCCATGACGTAGTCCAAGCACTTGTCACCACTATACGCATAATGAGACTACAGTTTCTGTATTTCTTTAAAATCCAAAGTTAATTTGCATTCATCCTAATGAAGGAATGTTGACCTGATGAGAATTTGATGTCCTGAAAATGAAATCTGTTGGTAGAAGGTGTTGAAATGTTTTGTATTGTCTTAAAAAGTGGAATTGGCGTCCTTTGTTTTTTGTCTTTACACGCCACTTGCACTAACATCTGAGTCGAGTAAGATTTTATTAGAGTTTGAGTGTGAGTGACAAAATTTGGTAGATAGAATTAAATAATAAAAATTGGAATTGTGAAAATAGGTGGGAAAAGTTTGATCAGAATGTAAATTAGTGTGTTAGTATATTGTTCAGTATATTCAGTAGTTTCACATAATTAAAACTAATTATGACATTAAACTAGATGTAATAACTATTAATTAAAGTAGTAAAAAATAAATATTTCTGTTTAACAGACTACACACACTTTTAGAACGTATTTTATAAAAGCGAATTTTCAATTGATAGTTTTATAAAATGCGTTCAAATACAGCACAATGTTACTAACATTATGTTCTTCTCTCAATTGTTTTCTAATATTTCCGACGGATAAATAAATTATATTTTTCTTTCTATTTCATTAGGATACATTATTGCAATACCAGTTGGCCAACCTGGTGAGTGGCCGGTTCACGAGTTGAGCCCTTTCCGATTAGTTTAGACTTTTCTGATTATTACTTTTTTTACAATCACTTCGTTACCATGTTCCTTTGTTGTTATTTTGTACAGATTTTAGTTCGATACACGCTTACACGGCTTATCGATACATAACATTGAACCATTTAAATTATGAATTTATAAAAGTACTCTCAAGTATCAATTTTAAGTTGACTCATTTAAAATTCGCCTTATCAATTTGTAATTTTGGTAATAAATGCTTAAAATGCAGTCGCTACTTTGAAGCCTAGAAAAGTTTTAATAGGCAGCTTTTTTCCAAGATCATTATTATATCGAATTCATAAATATTTTGCAGTGCAATCATATTTTTCTAATATTCAATCTTAGTACTACAGAAGGTAAAGAAATTGATTCCTATTATGTCAGACATCCCAGTTCACATCACGGTACATTTGACTCACGTTTTGAAGAAGCACATTAATTTGTAGGAGATCCATACACTTATTTATAAGCATGACTCCGTTGGTTGGTGTATAATTGTATATCCTTTTTCCAAAATATTATTGTTTAGATTTCTTTCTCATTTATGGAATTTTTTGACTACTGGATACATATAGGGAAGAGTCAGTCATTATGGTTTGATTACGAAAACGTTAGAGAAAGAGAGAGCTACAGCAGCACGTGTAGCGCCATCTTTTTTTCGCAATGGAACAGTGATGACTTTGACGGTTCCTTGTAAAGCCCTGTTCTGTAAATGATTACACCTCAGTTAACTTCATATAAATATTATACTCATAATTATGTTCTCTTCGTCATTCCCCCGATATATTCCAACCAACATAAAGCATGCAGTAGCATGTCATAAGACGCAACACTGCAACAGAGTTGCGCTACGTTTGTGTTACGGTGTCGGTTGCACGTGCGTGTTGCAGGGCAAGGGCGCGCGCACCCCGGCTGATGACGAGCCCAAGCAAGACCTGCCGGTGCAACAGGTAATGTAACGTTGGTATGGGTGATGCAACGATACGGGTTTAGTTACAGCAACAATGTGTTACACTTTGCTTTTGTGTTTGTTAGGATTGGGGCTGTATTTTGTGTTTTGGGGTGTAAATAGTGTAAAAGTTTTGCTTGATGTTTGAAAATGACTAAGTTTAGTACTTTAAATGTGGTATTGTTTTCTCTGTTTAGTCTAAACTAAAACAATAACCATTCAACAATTCAACTCACATTTATTTCAATTGAACCAATTAGAGACACTTGATTCGGTCATTCAGAAAGATGAAGCTATTTGTCCATTCCAAAGAGAAGTAGGTACATGGAGAAGAATGGGCAAGAAATAGTCCATGGACACTCATTTAAATCAAAATATTGCGTCTCTGTTTTTTTTATAAAATTACCTTGTTCAAATGGGAGCGACGATGAGTACCTTGAGTGATCACCCCAAAAAAAATTAGTTAAAAACTTCAAAAATCGTTTTTGTTTATGAAGAACGCCTTACGTTTGAAAATGAAGAAGTCAATCTCGAATTCGTTGCATCGACCATTGATTGCCATAGTACATAACATTGTAATGTAACCGGTAAAGGGATTATTTTAAAATTAACAGAACACGAATGAGAAATATTAATTGGCATGAGTTGTGATTAAATTGCATGTAGTTCGGTCAAGAAAATCATACTATGTGATAAGCAGTTTGCGTACGCGAGCTATAAGTTAAGGCTGGCAACAAAATTATTATGAAAGTTCCATGCTAAGTTCAAATATAATAATATCACGGATTGGTTAACTTAAACACTTCTTTAATGTCGATCTCTCAGATTAAAAGGAACACCGGAAAATACAGGGTGGGTCATTGACGCGCAAATTGTTATCATGAATTCAGTACACGATTCTAGAGCCACGAGCGTTGAAAATTTTCGTGTTGGTGGTATTGCACTTTTGTATCGAACATCAGATTTTTTTGTGTTTTTTTTAACTGACGAAATTTTTTACGCTTGGGCTCTAGAATAATGTGCTGAATTCATGGTAACAGTTCGGGTAGTATAAATAATTAGTAAATCGAGTATTTTTTATGTTATGTGCGATCAATAACTTGATCAAAACGAGATATTTTACAAGCTGAGCTTTAAAAAATATGCTTATAAAAGAGTGTGTCGTGTTTAGGAAATGGTGGTGGACCCACCAAGCCAGCGAGATTCAGTGGACACTGCAGTATTGGAACAGTACCAGCAATCTATTGCCAAGTAAGTAGACACAATTCTGACAACATGGATAACATGTCTTTGCTGAAATAATTGCTATTAATAGTACTGATGGAGTTTTTCTCCATGGAGCCCGAATATCATTAAAAAAGACTTACATATACAGTTTAGTTATAGTTTGGTATGCCTCTTCTTCATTTCACTGTTTCAGCAATGAAAGTAAAATTATAAAAGGAACAGAAGTCAAATATTATCAGCTGTTACAATCTCCCCGTATTAATCAAAGCATACATAGCGCCTAAACACATTCATTTCGACTATCATCAATTAAACTAATCACACAACCACAATCAGCATAATATTGGCTTAAAATCCAATACCATGTGACTGCGCGTCACTTACAGAATGAACTCCAGCCTGCAGGACATACAGAGTGACATCGCGCGGCTCGCCAGTCAGCAGACGCAGTTGCAGCAACAACAACAACAGCAGCACCATCAACAACAACAACAGCAACAGGCTAAGCAGCTGTTCCAACAACCGCAGCTTCAGCAGCCGCCACTCCAGCTTCAGCAGCCGCAAATTCAGCAGATTCAGCAGCTTCAGCAACAAATGCAGCCGCAGCAGCCAATTCAACAACTACCGCAGTCGCCTTATCAACAACAACAACAACAGTATCAACCCAACATTCCACAATTGGTAAGTTTTATGTACAAATGTTATGGTGTTGCGCCTTATTCGAGTGTTTTGCGTTTGAAATGACAAGTTCAGACAATATTTAGAAGAATATTATGTTTAGTTCGCGTATACACTTGTGCTAGCCGGCTTCATACGATGGCGCGAGGGTTCGGTCCAACACGTGGAGCCGGGTATCTTTAAAAATAAAATGAACGGATATTGTTTTCAATACAGAAAACTAAGACTCGGCTCTAAACGTGACCCCGCGTCCTATTTAAAAGCGATTGTTGAGCGAATACACAATCGTTCGGACTTTTTGTTCGGTTGAACCTGAACGTGTGGTCGTGCCGACAGAGGGCGCTTTCCGGTTTTCCGAACGAAAAGTGACATGCACGCGACCGATCGCGTATTCGCGCGACGATCGCTTTTAAATAGGACGCGGCCTGGTACTACGCGGGTGACAGTTTTTTTCATAGCGTGTAAATAATGGAAGAATAAACAGTAATAACATTGTTTTTATATCGTGTTGCGTCGAACTTGGATTTTCATTCACATAGCTTCGTGTGATTCATTGATAGTTCAACCCAACACACCAATTAATATGTGACACAAGTTATAAAATAAAATATTTAAACTTTCAAATATAAATTAATATGTAAAAGAACAGCACAGCTAACCTGAATAACTGAGTGAAATTAAACTAAATTTTGATTTGTAATTAATTGATCAAGTTTCAGCGCTTCATCCCACAGTATGTAATCACACACTCACATGCATTATACATATTTACTGAGGCTACGTTTCACAATTCTCTGTATCGTTGTATATAAATAGTATTCTTACTTTAAAATTTAAATAAAATAGGAAAGAGACCTTTCAGTTTGTAGAAAACCTTAAATGATCTTTTATTGAAAATGATTAGTATACGATGTATAAGCAAGGCATTAAATGCCTGACTGAAAAAGTCTATAAATTGTATACTAAAGAAGTACTTGATTTCACATGCATATAGTTTCTGTTGTCAATAGAACAAATAGACAAAAGTCACATAAAGTTTTTTCTAGTAAGTATCTTAACTAGTCACTGTATAAAATCCAGCCGAGAAATTGTGAAACGCACCTCTCGCCAACACATCGCTGACTCCCGCCTAACATTGCAGCACAGCCAATTCAGCTCACAGCACAATGTGTCCCGCCCCGGTCTCGCCAGCTTCGGCTCCACGCCGCACATACCGCAACAACACCAACTGCAGCAACTCCAACAACAACAACAACAGTTCTATAACTACGACCAACAACAACAACAGCAACAGTATCCGCAGTACAACAATCAGTATAGGGACATAGAGGACTATGGGCGGCAACAGTTTTATCTGCACGATGCCGCACCGCCGCCGCGAAGAACGTGGGCGCAACATGCTCAACAACAACAACAGCAACAACAACAAGAGACTGAATTGCGAGGGTGGCAGGTCGGTTGCACGTTCTGATCGTTTTATTGATGTTGTAGTTGTAGTATTGTAATATTAAAAGTGAGCTTGAATGATATTCTAAAATGTGCAAAACTTAATTTTAATGTAGACTTAATGAATAGGCTCCACAGAAGTAATTTTGTTCCTGGTTAGTTATATCATATCAGGTTCTGGTGACAACCATGCAGCAGGGTCTTTCCTTCTAGTTTGTAAGTTGATTTTTTTAGCGTCTTTGATCTTAGTATGAAAATGCAAACAATGAAAAATAACAAGCAGATTGGTTTCTCGTGTAAATGAAGAGTGAAGTCGCAAGCTTACAGCAAATCGTCACGATGCACCGAGGTGTTGGTTGAATAAATGTACAAAATTGACAAACATCTAGTATTTTTTTCTTAGCAATCCATTGTATCATTCCAGCTGCATCAGCAACATCAACAGAATCACCAACAGCATCAACAAATCCAACAGTTCGGTCCTTCCACGCCGGAGCCTACTCAAAGAACGTGGAAGTCACCTTCACCCCAACCTCCACCCGAGAGGAACTGGCAACCTCAAGGCTTCGTCCTCCACGACCGAACCAACCAGCAGCCGCAACCCTTCCAAGTGCACTACAACAACGACCGGTACCAGAACGGAACCGAGAACATTCGAGAACCACAAAACCACTTAAGTTACACTGTGATAAACCCTAACCAGTACGTGTCCCAGTCGCCGCCATTGGCCGCAAGCCCACAGAGGCGAGCCAAGACCCCGCAGCGACAGGGGTCCCTACCCGAGGTGCAGCGGAGACCTGAACCTGTCAGCTTGCAGCAGTTACAGGCTCCCACACACACACCTTCACACGTACCCACACACACACCTTCACACGTACCCACACACACGCCAGTCCAGGCACAGCCGCCTGACGACATGGAACCACAGAACATCTCCTTCATCGGCAACGCGGAAGACGACGCCCTCCGGCAAGGCATCAATAGACTGAACATATCGTCGGGCACGCGCACCTACCGCATCCCCTCCCCCACGCGCCCCTCTCTCAGCAGGAACTCGTTTCAACAGCTCGATCAGGAAGACGTCAGTGAACAGAATGAGAAAGGGTTCTATATCTCCTTCGATAACGAAGCGCCGAAGCGGCCGAAGCCTCCTTTGCGAGCGAAACGAGGCTCGCCGAAGAAGGAACGTTCCACTGACATCAGTCCTGAACGAAGTCCTGAGAACACGTGGAATGAGCGGCTGCAGCCTTCGAGAGAGGATGAGTTCGTGGTCCACAGGAGTACAGGGTTGGAGCAAGCGATGAGATCTAATGACGTTTCTTCGGAGCGCAGAGAAACGCCACCTAGAGAGCGACCCCAACGCGCCAAAAACGCGGAACCCGCCGCGTTACTCATCGGCGAGTTGAATCCTGACCCGGTGAGTTACGAACTATTTCATTTTACTTAGTTTTAAATGTTAATATACTCCATAACTCTTTTTCTGCTGCACTTAATTGAGACTAGAACGGCGTGCTCTATTTATTAAATAAATAGTAAGTTGTATTACCGTTGCACGATTTTTTCACAGGTTACGCGATGCAGTCCGTCCACAATTAATTCCATGATGTTGATCGCGTATTGGCAGAATAATAAATATGTCATTCGGTCAGCTCGGAACATGTGTTCTGAGTTACTTAAATTCGAAATGGAATATTTTGATATTCGAAAATGTATTGATTTGTTTAGATGAACATCAATTTTAAAGGCTGCAATGATGTATGCAAACTTACATCCCCACCTTTCATTTCCAGAACTCAGCGGAAGAAATGGAGCGCAAGAAAGAGCGCATTATGCTCCTCTCGCTCCAACGACGGCAGCGCGCCGACGAGGCCCGAGCGAGAGCCGAAGCCGCCGCCGCCGCGCGCCGCGCGCGGGAGGACGCCGCGCAGGAGGTGAAGCTCGCGCGCAAGGAGGAGCAGGCCCGGCGGAGGGAGGTGATACTGCACCAGTATAAATTGAAGAAGGCTATTGAGGAGGCTGAGAGAGAGGTAACATAATCAAGTGTTTATGAATTTTAGAATTTGATTAGAAAAAATGGCTGATCTTTTTCACAGTACCAACTTAACTTTTAAGTTTTAAAGACTCCCTCATTAGCTCGTCTGAATGCGTGACATGTCGTATTGCGACTGCACAACACTACAATATTCCTTCTTTATCCTACCCGTGTGTGGAGTCCTGGGGGCCAACCAACACCTCTTAAAGCAGTATTATTTTAATGTTACTTCAGTGTGAGAAATAGATGGAGCTATACAGGACGTCTAGCTCCATCTCTTTCCCACTCTGAAGTAAGTTTACAATAATACTGCTTTAAGAGGTGTTGGTTGGCCCCCAGGACTCCACACACGGCTCCTGAGCGATTTCATAGAAAATGGACGACGGATACATACTAATGTCGCGTCGCAACATGGCGTCAAATAGTTAAATTTTTAATTTTGGTCACCTGAGACTTTCGGGTATTTTTTGTGTACTTAAAAAAAGGTTCTATAATTTTATTAACCCATAATAAAAATCTCGTCACCCAACTTTCCAGGGCAAACACTTAGACAAATCCGAATTCTTGGAGAGTCTAAACCGTGGAGGCACCGTGACTCCTGCGCCGACGCCCACGGGCGGCGCGGCGCGCATGCGCAGTAAAGCCGCCGCCGCGCGCGCACGACCCAAGACTATACACGTGGATAGTTCTGCGCTACATGCCGCTGAAGGAATGCTGGCTACCAAACAGCCTTCTTCTACCAACCTTACAGGTATTTGTAACTCACATACGGTACTCGGAGTTAGTATGATACGTCGAGTTTGAGATAAAGTTCGTCTTTGTCAAAAAAAAATACTAAGGATCGACTCCATACAACGAGCGAACGCACGCACACATAGACACGCGTCTACTTACAGCGAATGCGACCGGACTCCTGACTGTCATTTGTTACGTAGTTGGAGATCGCCTTGCTTACGCATTATGTGTGCGTGCGTCTGTTTTAGCTCGTTGTATAAAGCTGGCCTTCCGTACCTATTTTGTGTATTAATAGAGTGTCGTCTCTATCACTTTTGCCTTTGTGGCTATCTTTCTCTAAAACTCGTTTTGTCATATTACCGCCTGGGTGCTGCACTTGTGTGCCGCACGATGTTTGTTGTGCACTGCCCTGTAGTTCAGCGTTGAGCACGCCTAGCAGTGACGACACGCCTAGCAGTGACGACACGCCTAGCAGTGACGACACGCGTTTCCTTTTTGTTTTTTTTTTTTTTTTACATTTTACACTCGACATTTTTATACTTATTGATTTTTTTCTCTAAGTCATTTGATATGAAAAATACGGTATATTCCATATGGTTTAGGTAAATTAAAGGAATACTAAATCTAAATACTTATCTATTTACTCTATTAAAAATTTGATTAATTTCAACAAAAATACTGAACTGAACACAAACTTTTTGCTAATTTCCCTTAACTTTTTGAAGCCGCACTAAATGTCAGCTTTTCCCTTTTTACAATATTAATTTGCCATCTGGCATGCTGCCATTTTTTATGTTCTCAAACGAGATGTGTTATGCTGAGAGTGTTACCAAACGTAAATATTGTGTGGAAGTCATTTTATCAAGTTATGATGTGGTCTCAAAACAATTCAAAGTTAAAACAATTCACGGGTAATGCTGATCGCCTGTGGGCGTTTCATTTAGATATTCTCAATAATATTATTTAAAAAGCGTTTGATCCCGTTTGATCTTTATATATTGATGGGAAAGAGAAGGCCTTCGCACTTCGATATTTTGTAGTATCATATATTGGCATACTCCAGACGGTAAATACAACCGCTTTCAACTAAATTGGACTAAGAACTAATATAATCATCATAATACTTATTGGAAATCCTGAACTGGGTATAACAAACCCTGTTTAAAGCCCTAATAAATCCCCGAATAACCAAAGAGACTACATCAAACATTACCAAGTCACAGCTAACAAAGCTTCAGCATAGCGCACGTCGCTCGCTTGACGTCGTGACGTGTTGTGTGTAGCGGGCGGCACCATGCGGCGCGACTACTACCGCGGCTCGCAGGACAGCCTCGCCGAGCGGGCCGGACTCTACAGGGGTAAGGAACGGGATTATATGCATGATGATTAAAAACAGTGTTGGAACAAGCGACGAGATATTTTTGGCCTTGAGTTTACGTAAATTTTGTGCGCAACGCATCGTAACAGATCTTCATCAGAGGAGACAATTTTGCTTTACAAGGGTCAATGTTGACACATCGGTCTTCATCACAAGCTTAGACCTTACGAACACCTTGTCATTGTGTCATTATGATTATAATGAGACAATGCGATAGTTAACCAAATCGTATAGTATCATTCGTTAAATGCAATCACTTTCACGATTATTCAATCGAGTAGCCATAAATATTGAAGAATTTTGCCAAGAATATTTTCAAACATTGATGTGAAAATAACAAAACAAAACATTACAGTCGGTGGTTCCAACACTTGCAACAACAATCCGGAGCGCTTGACGCTTCTACTTTATTGTTATGCTTTACAGTATACAGTTTTGAAGCATGATTATAAACGTAAACTTTGATTATTGTTTCCTTAATTTTTCACTAATTAACAGACACATTTTCAATATTGTAAAATAATGTCATTTATACTAAATATCTCGGGATCTATCTTCAGAATCACCTGTAGAAGAGCGCGGTGGTATGTCACCGGGCAGTGCATCGAGCGGTCCGCTTGGTCGAAGGGGTTCGTGCAAGACGTCGCGAGGTGAGTCTATCTCTGTCGCACGCGCCACGCTACTTGCAGGGAACTAGCTCCCTCTCGCTCGCTCGCCACTAACACTCGGCGTTCGCTTCGCTAGCCGATCATGTTTATGAACAACGATGTGACGGCAAACCAATATGAAATTATTGTTGGGCGAGCGTCGTTATTTGTAAATGGATCGGTGCATTTTGTATTTTACGTGATTTGTTTTGATATTGAGTGAGTGAAAGAATAAGTGTGCGCTATGTCACATAAACGTATCAATTGGAGGTAAGTATTTAAAAATAATTGGTATCAAAACAAATCATAGTACTCCATCAATGTTTGTTGTATCGAGGACATGAAAATTGACCTGGACCAAAATATTATAAAACTTGGACGTAGTGTCGCAGGATGACAAGAAACTTTCATGTCTTCGAAATAAAAGCTGTTTCTGTAATATTTTTCGAAGTTGTATCACAAACAGCTATATTCCGATAATTCTGCTTGAAATACTATTGAACTCCCGACTGTGAGGTCGTCTACACGACCGGATATTTTCCATAGTGTGTATGAAGGCGCTTCTTTCCATTTTGGTTTAAGTAGAATGCTTCGATTTGAATTATTTATATTTATAATCGATTTATTTAATATGTGTATGATTTCAGCATCGCATAGATTATAGACACCAGTCCAAACTGCAAAATTTATGCTTCATACCCTTTTTTGGCCATTATAATAATATGTAGTTGCAATTTGAATTTGAGTGGTACAATATTTTCATAAAAGCTTTTTTTCCAAATTTTTCGATACGCCCTCTAGACCTTCCGCGCATTTACTAAATTGGTTCCTGAATATGTAAATACATAAAGTGATGTGATACAATTTTTATTATCGCGGTATAATAGCATTAATTTTGTTTGCCATATTGTGTAAAGAGATCGAAGCTCGCTTGTGTGACGATGCATGCTTGACGTGGCGCGTCCGCGTCGCAATACATCGACTGCTGCATATGACATAACAGAATGGAGTTCGCATTGCATGAGAGTTGCGAGATGACATGTATAGGAAACATTTCAGAGCGCGTGAATGAGGAACCTCAGTCTTCCCGTGGAAGGTCTAAATATACGAGTTACCAGAGTAACTTTAAGGCGGGACGGAAGTCAAGCTCTCTTATGAATTTGTGCGGTAAGAGCAGTTTGTAAACACGAGATAAAGGCTTGACTCACGTTGGTACAGACGGGTCTATATTGTTTCCGTCGCTTGTGGTGCGTTGGGTTTACTTTCTGTTGCTCCCGCGGCCGGCGTGTGCGCAGATGTGCCCTGTGGGAACGTTCTGTGTCTGTAGTGGTTTGGCACCCAACATCTATACTTTCTTAGTCCAAACATGAATTAAATTGTAAAATTACGATATAATTGACTATAAATCTCTTATGGTAAAAATCTATTTGCAGAATAAAATGTTTGGCCCATTGGAATCACCAATTTATAATATGCCGTCACTAATCTGAAAAAAATATTTTAAATTCACATTTTGGTTACAAAATAATTAATGCTATCATTTTCCCAGTGCCAGAGAGAGACGGAGCTATACTTGACCTATAGCACCATCCCTTTTACGCAATGGAATCATGTTGGCATTAATACTTCATACCCGTATTATGAATCATTAATGCTATCGTTTTCCCAGTGCCAGAGAGAGACGGTGCTATACTTGACCTATAGCACCATCCCTTTTTCGCAACGGAATCATAATGGTATTAACACTTCATAATAATGACCCTGGTAAACAAATCAGTCGTCCTCTACATACGTAGAGCTCACAATACCACGCCACATTGCGCCGCGTCAGTCTGCGTTCTTTCGTCTTGTGCACATTTTTTTCATTTGGGTCATCGGCGAATATATAAGTAATACATAATTTATTATTATATTTATGACCCCTGTACACAATGGCTTGCTATGAACACACTTCTCACACTCAAAAATGTCAAACGACCAGTGGGAAGAAATCTTAAATATCCAATTATAGTCGTTGAAGTGTGTCGATCATCGCCCATCGTGTACAGAGGCTTATTCGGTTATGGTCTCATACGGTCGGGTAACTCGGTCCGAGTTAGCGCATGTTTTATATTTATATGTTTATTTCTTGGTGTTGGTGTGACATCGTCTTTATTCGCTGGTTAAACACTTTACAACCTTGTTTTAATATTAAACGTCCATAATATATCGAGGGATTTACGTGGTTAATTATAATGATTAACAAATAAATCTGTTCTAAGATTTTCTCCAAAATTTCCCTTCTTCAATATACCTAAATCTTGGACACTACAGAATCTTACTCCTTCAAAGTGACTAAGAAATTACTTAATACCAAGCTAATAATATTACTTTCAGTATTTATTTGTAAGTTGGGTAAACTGAAAAGGTAAGAAAAACTTATAATGCATGTTATTTATTTTTCCCATATATATTAATTTATTGAGACATGATAATAAATCTTACAAATAATTTATATTAGGTATTTTCAAGTTAGACATTTAGTATCATAAAAACCTGATAATTTTTTAAATCTCATTTTTCCCATGAGTTTTAAAAGTCAACTAGGTACACAAAATAATCCAAGTTCATTTTAGTTAGATGAGAACTCTTTGATTGCTGCTTATATTATGAGAGAAAATAGTCATGACGATACGTGGTGTAGTAGAGGTGTGCCGTACTAGTAATTTTCGTACTAGGTTCACATAGTACGATTATCGAAAAATACTTGTCCAAATAACTGTTCTCAGTGCCTATGAAGAATTTATTCAAATTCAGATAGACTCACGTACGGTGGGATGTATCTTATCGTATGGTCCTTTCTTCCGTACCTTTATCGCATAGTCCTTACCACCGCGTTTTGATTGCGAGGCATGAAGTCTCTATAATGCATAAACTATATTGTGTTTAATTAAACTATACCTTCTTATGAATAAACTCGCTATGCCCCGCGACTTCGTTCGCGTGGAAGTTGTAAGATACACAATACACTAAAATAACAGCCACCCTCGTCCCCCGACCCGCCGCGTTGCATCGCCCGCCCTCTCTATTTGTTCACAATTTCATGGGTTTTAATTTTTTTTTGCGCGGAACCGTAATTCTTTTTCTAAAATAAAATTAGTTTAAGTTACTCCTTATAACATTCGCTATTTGCCAGTGAAAGTCTGGTCAAAATAGGTCCAACCGTTTTGGAGTTTAGCCGGAACAAACAAACAGACAGACAGACAAAAATTAAAATAATTGTTTTTTGATGCACCGTATTTACTTTCATATGCATTTATTAAAAAAAAAAAAAATAACAGCTATTTTGAAATTACAAACACTTCTAATTACAAGAACTAATTTTTGTACTACACAACTAAGGTTTTGTGAACTACACATACGCGATTCATTGAGTCCTTATTCGGAAAAATATTAAATCAGGATAGTTTTTTATAGCGATAGTTTCGGGTATTTTAATCACGAAAATTGTGTGATGTTTGAGGGCTGAAATTGTGAAGCGTTGTTAACATCATAAATGGTTCGAAATGCTAGTCTTGGTAGTAGTAGTAGTTATGCTAGGCTATTCATAAAATTTTCGCTTTGATAGGAAATACTCGATGTAAGAACTTCGTACTTTACGTGTCGTAGGTACTCTAGGTGCGGCCTAGTCCAGAAAATTATCTAGTGCACATATCTGTTCTAGTAAATACGTCTCATGTCTACGGTGTGCGTTCTTACTCTAATAAGCTCGAATGTGGTTATTTTACATTTGATTCTGAACTTCATTTAATACTATTATAGTGAAGAGATCGTATGTTGTGTGAGTATTGTGGGTGCGTTTGGCGATACAAATCTAATTGTATCGCCAAACGCACCCACAATACTCAATAATTCTTGCTCGGAAGTTACGTTTAGTTCTCAAAGGAAGTATGAAATCTCAACAATGAGTCGATTTAGATTATCTTTTTTAATTTGAGTTTAAAATCAAATGATAAATTGACTAGCTCAAAAGGTTTTTTGGTTTGTAATGCACACCATGTACCTATAATACAATAAAATATGAATGGTTGTAAGTGTTTACATCTTTAGACCAAATAGTATACTATTTCTAAATTTGTATGTATATATTTATCATGTTGTATTTATGCGTAAAATACAAAATGTCGCTTCTTTTGTTTAGTTTTGCCTTTTTAGTTTTGCTTAGCGGCAGTAGACAACACCCTATATACGTAGATTTGACACACATTTAGTATTTTACGCTTCGTATATCAAAATTAAACGAGTTTAGATAGAGGAAGGAATATAAGTAATGACAAAATAATTTTCTCTACTAATTTTAATTCTATGCTAGTCTATAAAATAATAACTTTTAATTTATAAACTAACTGGAGGATTAGTAATATTTTGGTAAATTATTTAGTTCTGTGATACAATTATAAGCTTCAAATATTCTTGTCAATGATGTTCGGTACTTTAGGAATATTAAATCAACTCGTGCCACAATTAAGACGGATCTATATGACTGCAAATAATATACTCATAAATAAAGTCATAACATAACATCACGCCTTAATTCCCCGAAGGGTTAGGCAGAGGTGTACCTGTAGTACACCCACATTTCGCCAGTTATGTTTAAGACCCATGTAATAGGGGGCGAGCCTATTGCCATCTACCGGGCACAAATCCAGACTCCGAGCTGCTACTGAGAAATTCCAGATAGAAAAACCCAATAACACTTTATCCGACCTGGGAATCGAACCCAGGACCTCATGCTCAGCAGTAGCGCTAGCGACCACTAGACCAACGAGGCAGTCATAAATAAAGTCATAAATTAATAAACTGAAATGGCTTAGATAGTATTTTTGTGACAATAAATTGGTTAGTTGTTAGACAGTATAAAAGTAACTGAATAAATAATAATAAATCTATTGGAACAAGGGCACGAGAATGATGACAAGTTACTGAATAAAGAGATATCTCGGGGCTACTTGGGTGAACAGAAACTCGAGAGCTTATAACAAAACTAGTAACAACGCTAAAACGATAGCTTAGGACATGGTATAACATACATGTGGGTTCTGGTATGGGTCGGTACCTCGTAAGTACGATCAGTAACGTGTGTGCGGCGTATGCCAGACTCGGGGCTGGGCCGCGCCACCCCGCCGCGCCGCGCGGCGTCGCCCGGCGTGCGCGGCCTGGGCTCGCCCGCCTCGGGCCCCGGCTCGCTGCCCGGCGCCATCGGCAAGCGGCGCCACCACCCCAGTGACGACACCTCCGATGTCTCCTCCACGCACTCATCCATCATGGACTACTCAGGTGAGAATGTTATGAATATAAACGGATAATTTGTGTGATTTAGGAAAGATAACTTTAATGCGTTGTCATAAAGTTTGATTTCCAATATTTATTCTTACTCCTTTTTCAGTACTAGTATAAAGTTGATATTAAGTAACGTCAATTGGAAACAAGGATTTTAGTAGACTTAACCTTAACATTTGATTTGTATTTGTTATTTATGGCATCAACAATGCTGATGTAAATCCTCGGTTTACATATTATACATTGTTAATGTCTTTATAATTTCCTGATTACCAAATTATCTAGAACTACAAAAAGAACGAATAATTATCAGAATAAGAAATTATCTTAATTATAATTACTCTAAGTTGACTACAAATGACCCAAATAAATGCACAAACAAACGAAGCACTGTCTCAGAACGACAAACTAAACTTATAAAATGCACAACCCAGTTACACTTTACATAAAACTGAACCACAATTAACCCAACAGCACTTACAACAGCGATTTATTTGTTTATATAGGAAGCTCCGATAGAAGTCGACGCAAAGGTCCTTATACAATTACTAGGTAGCTAGTCTGCCACAACACGCAATATAGAACGATCCACCCAGTAATCACTAAAGAATTTGAAGAAACACTGTATCTCAGCGATGTCATGCCAACTGTCAATCATCTTACTATAAGGCATGGTTTTGCGAACAGCATTTGATCTAACGAACCTGCATTGTGTCTCGCTTCGAACTCGCTTTCTCACCAGACTTGAGATTAACACATAATAATCACGGCACTTAACTTTGTGCATTCACTATGCATTTTTACATAGTTTTGTACTAATTTAGCTGTAAATAAACATACATTAAACATAGCTGAGAGGAGTTACTTTCAGATTTGTGTGTACTAATAGCTTTAGTGATAATTAAAATGCGTTACATTGATAGGTATTTGACAACAACCGTCATCGCAAACCTATGAAGAAATAATTAGATTGACACGAGTTTGGAATTTATTTCGCACCATCAATCCACAGTAGAATTAATTACAATGCAGATTTCTGTACCTACAATTCTAGTCCAAATATTAATTTAGTACTTAAAGTCGATAATTTTATTATTTTGCGAATTACACATACCTACATCAATAGGCTTATAAAATGTGGGCGTCCAAGCAAAAAGGGTCCAGTGGGGTATTGAGTTAAGACCATATTCGGTATCTAGAATAGTCAATTGATAATAAGGATTACAAAAATATCCAAAAACTGGCACATTTTTTTTTTTATCAGACATTTCAAGTTGAAACTGAAATAACTTGATTTGAGAAAAAGCATTTTCAAAGTTTGTTTTCTAGTACAACTTAGTACATTTTCTGATGTTTCTAAGTAAATTTTCTGGTACTTAGAAACATCATATAAAGTCATTTACTATATGAACTTGTAGATAATTGAGCATAAATTAATGATCAATTAAAATCGAGAAATGCAATTTTTTCACCCAACTTTACAAAACTGCTTATATCTCGGAAACTAAATGCCGAGAACTGGACCCTTTTTGCTTGGACGCTCACAAATAGATTTTACTTCGTCACCTCTATTTAGAGAGTCAACTTATTATTATTCTACCACAAATACTAACCTGCCAACATCTGCAGGTCCTCGACTGTACAAGCAGCCGTCTTCGAAGTCAAACCGCGGCATAATGCTAAACGCGGTGGAGTATTGCGTGTTCCCGGGCGCAGTGAACGCGGAAGCAAAGCGACGCGTACTGGAAGAGATAGCGCGCTCCGAGAGCAAACATTTCCTCGTACTGTTTCGCGACGCTGGCTGCCAGTTCAGAGCGCTGTACAGCTACTGTCCCGACTCTGAACAGGTCACGAAGTTGTATGGAACGGGACCCAAACACGTCAATGATAGGATGTTCGATAAGTTCTTCAAGTAAGTTGCCATTTATATTTTTGATAGTAAAGGCTCATTTTCATTAGTCGATAACTTCGTCAATGTACAGCATGCGGGGACTCCCCGCAGGCGGGGTAATGATGACTAATGAAAGTCATAAGTCGATAACGCGGTCAGTACATCTACCATGAGTTGTTAATGAAAACCTACTCGCTAGCGTTAAAGTCGCTAGCGTATTGACGTCGATCGAATAGATTTCGATAATGCTTGCACCATGAGATTTACGGAGTCATACGCAGGAGCTCGCGTAAGCTCGATAGATCGTGTCGTCTAGCTAACTTCACTCCTTATGTTTTGTTTCTTTCTTTCTCAGTAATAAGAAGAGAGGCTCCCATGTCGTCTATTCAATTTGTAATTTTGTTTACGTTGTGTGGTTCGCGGCGTTTTTGTTTTATGCAGGCCCTACACGTTCAAGTAATTTGATCAAACAGGCTGGTCCAAACAGTTTTATCAAATTAGCATGAATGTTTGTGGGAAAATTTGATCAAATTTAAGGAGTCGTCAAATGGCATGAAGAAATATGAATTTTCGTATTTCTATTCGATCAAACATTTTGATCGAACGGTTTGATCAAACAATTTGAGCATGTGTGTTGCGAGCGCTCAGTTGCTGCTGCGTAGTGTCTTAATAGTGTCTTTCTTCTTAATTAATGGACTGACTAACGACAGAAGCATTAAATATGTTTCCTCATTCATTCGTAAATAATTATGCCAGTCTTTAAGAACAAATTTCAATGTATTTAACAAGTTTATTTAGCGAATATTCGTCTCTTTTCATGAGCCTCTTTTTATTCCACATAGTACGACTTTATGTCCTTTTTTGGGCCTTCAAAACAAACACTAAGCTGTCTATTGCTAAGGCGTTATCTGTAGACATTGTTAAGAGCGTTGTCACATTTTATCACCGCTCTCGCTCACACAGGATCAATTTTTTAAGAATGTTAAATGAAAAGATGATTTTTTGAAAAATGTGATCAATGGGCTCCCTACTAAATAATATTAATTTAATAGGTAATTATTAAAAACACATTTCTATTGTGTTATCTAATAAACTTAGCTCAATAAGTATTATGATCTGTTTTTGAGACGATTTAAATAAATGTTACAATAAAAATGTGTTTTTAATAATTACCTATTAAATTAATATTATTTAGTAGAGAGCCCATTGATCACATTTTTCAAAAAATCATCTTTTCATTTAACATTCTTAAAAAATTGGTCCCGTGTGAGCGAGAGAGGTGACAAAATGTGACAGCCCTCTTAAGAAACACAACAACTCTTGCCTGCTTCGATGCAGAACTGACGCCGCTTCAAGCCTGCATGAAGATGTGTAGTCACTTGAAAGATCATGCCAATTTGATAAAGCTGTTTGAATCAGCCTGTTTGACCAAATTACTTGAACTTCTATGGCCCGCATTAGATAAGCCAAGCCACTTGAAACTTTAAAAGTGTAATAAATTAGCTAAGCTCAAGTGTCGTAGGTAATAAAATGCAACATTATTCAATAATATGCACAAATCTTCAAATGCTTCTTTAGCGAGTCTGTAAAATTTGATAAACTATTTTCCAATTGGTATCCAACATTAATTCTCATTTTGGCTTGAAATTCACGTTATTTAGGTAGTTGGTCTTGAAATTCAGCGGCCACTAACATATTCCATGCTAAACAAGTTCTGCCAGACGTTATTTTGACTTTAATAGACTGAAAAACATATATAATTATAATGTAAACATATGTTTCACACCTCAAAACGCTAGTGAGCTACGTAACTACTATCGCAAGCGTATTTTTCGATAGCGTCTGTCGAATTAGTGACTCATGGTGCCGTTTTGTATGGTGACAGCTGAAAAACGTCAGTGACTGTCGAATAGATTACGTTAGGTGTCTTACCTATCGAAATCTATAGTGCTCATGGTACGAACTTTAATTCTTTTTGTGACCGCTAGGGGCGCTGTACAATATTTCATAGATATCATTTACGGAGACGCTAGCGTGTTTTGACTGTGTAAACTCATGGTAGAGCTACAGTACACCGTCTGCGGGGAATCCCCGTATCGCGCGTAGTGACCAATGAAATTCATCAGTCGGTAAAAAGCGTGCGGAAGTTCACAACTCGCACCCAGTGAAAAAGAGCCTTCAAAGCAACTGCCAAGCGTATGGTGCAGGTTTTCCGTATACCGCAATCGTTCCCTGTCGACTAATGAAACGGAATACGTGCCCTATGGCATGCTTTACAGAAATCTCCAGCGCCCCACATACAAGCCCTATCGACCAATGAAAATGAGCCTTTGTTCTGACTTGAATAAATCTTGTGTAAAAAGTTTGTATTCGTGAATATTGTGAAGTTACTTATGGTGTCTTCGTGATAATTCCAGATACAACTCGGGCAGCAAATGCTTCTCGCAAGTGCACACGAAGCACCTGACGGTGACGATCGACGCGTTCACGATACACAACTCGCTGTGGCAGGGCAAGAAGGTGCAGCTGCCCAGCAAGAAGGACATGGCGCTTGTCATATAGACGTCACTAAATTTTAAAGAATCCATTATCTAGTCGCCGGCGGCAGTCGAGTCAAGCCTGTTTACTCTTCAGTTAAACGCTATGGTAGGGCAATAGTGCCAGTGTCCATTACATTGTATTTTAAAGTCGGTTAGTGCGTTTTCCTCGGCAGAAGCTGTTTTATTGAACATGAAAATTATGTTAATTTTGCTTGTGTAAAGGTGTGTTGTCGACCGATGTGTTCTGTACCGGCCGCCTCGTCCGGCCTCGCCCGTAAGCTGTAATCAGTCTCGAGTCATAGTAATCAATTGTAGGTAATCGCGAGGTCGGACGAGCGCGGCCCAGCGGTGCCTGCGTCATATTGTACAGTTAGGAAGGTTGTCGGCTCGAATCGAGTTTGTTATGTTTGCTTCTATCGGTTCTGTATTCGTAAGTGATGTACCTCGGACGCGTGTTTGTGTCGTAATTAGTTTCCGTGTCGAGCTTGTAGCGGTGTCCCGACTGTCCACTCGGTCCAGGAGCAGTGCCGGCCGCGCGTCGGCGGAACGCTTCCGCGTAACGTATGTATGCGTTCATTAATGCTGCGTTAGTTCCAAATGTGTTACTCAGTGTATAACCGCAATGTTTGCCATATGTATTAGTGAGATGGTCGTTACGTTCCAAATTGATTAAATTGTCTCAAAAATAGAACAGCCAAATGTCAGATTACGGTCGATAATTATTTAGGTACATTAATTTTGTTTTAGTAGAACTGTCTCCTCACACATAAAGTAACAAGTTCACAAACTAATAATATCGCTTATTCGTTATAATATTTAACTCCTTAGTGATTATGTTCAAGTTGACTGGAGCTAAGATTTGTTTAACTGACCCCATTCAATGTTAATTCAATTCCCATTTTTTTTATTGCTTGTATGTATAGCTAAAAGTAAGACAAGGCACATTTTACGTGGTAATTGTACTGCCTTATCCTGTAAATAATTGTTTTTTTGTATACAGCTATTTATTAAACGAATGTTAAAGGAGAATTGATGAATATCATTTTTCATTGTTTAATGATTGGTCATCAGTAATATACTACCGATAGTATATGGTATGCAAATATATTGTATTACTTAAAACCATAACGAAATAATATTGAATTTCATATTAATTTGTTGTTTTATTTCCTAAAAAACAAAATAATGACATGTGACACTAATGGCGGGAAACATCGATGACTATCATCCTGCCCTTGTCCCATGGTACTAGGGGTCGACGCAACACTGTTTTTTTCATCCATTTATTTATTCTCGCACACAATAAAGTATACAATGGCGGACTTAATGCCTGGGGCATTCTCTTCCAGTCAACCAAGGGTGGTGAAGAGATAAGACGGTGCTCTGTTTGAGAGGAGATTAATAATAATAATAAAAGGGCCATAGTCCTTCCATAGTTTTAGATAACCAGTCCACTTTAGCCATCCAAACCCATAGCCCAATTTTTTTTTGTCTCCATATTCTGCAATAGTCCTACACCATCCGGGGGTTGTCCTTGGGTGCACTTGCATAGTACGCACAGGGATAATCGTCGGTTAGTGCCTCATTTCCATTGAAAGCGTCTAACGGGCCTCTGCGAGTTGGCTTCGGCCCCTCATATGCCTTCTAAAGGTCCGGGACCCTGGGGTCCCGAGAAATATCAAAAAAAAAATAATAAAAATATTTTAAAAGATAATAACCATTTATTATCAGGTAACAAAGACCCATAGATACATACCTTAACCTAAGTATACATAATAAGTATAATAACAATTTTGTTAATAAATAAAACTTAATAACTATGTTAGTATCATTTAGTTGCACTAAGTCTTTGTGCGTTCTGGTGGCACTTGTCCGCGAAAGCGGCGGAATACCACATCCTGCGGCCAAAAGCTTTCTTCCATCACCAGGTGCAGGTAGCATGTTGGTATGCGCACCACGAACGCCTTGAAGTTGACGTTGCGGTGCGACTCCAGTAACTGCACCCTCGGCGCGTACCTCGTCTTCTGACGCACGTACTCCATGATGTCCTCCGCCTTAGTGGTGTAGTGTAGGCGGGAGATGTACACCGGTGTGTTCGGCTTTGCGGCACGCAAGCTGACTTCGGGCTCCGTAGGAGCTTTGCTGCAGCGGTTCTTGTTTGTTCGCGACCGGCGCTTCCTCCTTTGCACCGTCACAAAACCCTCCTCATCAGCCCTATTCGGTGCCTTTTTTGGCATAGATTTCCTACTTGGAGCTCCTTGGGCACTCGCGGTGACGCTAGCGGATTCCTTTTCTATGGGCTTCGCCAGGGCTGCAGACACTGGCAGCGGGACGGGGCGAGGGGCTCGGGCGGCGTTGCGTGGAGGAGCTACGATGACGGGCGCGGGGCTGCGGTGCACGCGGGCGGGGCGCTCTGCAATCTCAGCAAACGACGGGTGCGCTGGCGACAAAACTGCTGACGCGGAATTTGACGACGATAAATCGAGGCCGGCTTCGCGACACATGTTTACGTTAGATGCATCGACTGATGACCTAGTTACCGCCACACTGTTGCGCAACTCGGTAAATTCTTTGCGCTAATCGACGACGGTGTTTTGGGATGCATCCAACTTCGCCAGAACATCCGCGAGGCGGGCCTTCAGAAAGACAATGTCCTTCAGAAGGCTTGTTACATCGACGTGGTCGAAGGTGACGGGTGGCAGCTTGTGCAGCTCTTTCACCACAAACGTCGGCATGTCGTCCGGGTCGGTCTCCTTGAACAACGTGATAATATCTTGCAGGCTTCTCTTAGTCCCGTCACGCCGGCGGGACACCATCTGGTCGCGCTTGTTCAGCACACTGAACAACAATAGCTTGGCGGCAGCTATGTCCTCCTCGCTGAAGTTCGTTGAGCAGATTTGGATAGCGGATACCTCGTCCATCACATCCAGCTTCTGCTGCAGGAACGCCAGCAGCTCATTCGCCACAAGTTCATTACTGATGGCGAAAAAGAATACGAGCGACAGCTTGCGCCGCGCTAGTCAAAACACAGAATATGCAAACACGTGCGCATCGGAACGCTGCACAAGCAAGACGATAATCTATATATATAAAAGGAGAAACTGACTGACTGACTGACTGACTGACTGACTGACTGACTGACTGACTGACTGACTGACATATCAACGCACAGCCGAAACTACTGGGACTAGGAACGTGAAATTTTGAACACGGCTTCCTTTTATAATGTAGGGGAGCACTAAGAAGGGGTTTTTGGAAATTCGGCCTTTAAGGGGGTAAAAAGGGGGTATTTTGGTTGTATGAAAAACCTTACTACTTGAGTTAATAAACTTGAAACTTGGCCCAAATACTTATCTTAATAAATTATGAACTTTGTAATTTTTGGTTTTTCTAAACTACCCCCACGAGGGGGATTGGGGGGTGTCAAAAAATGTATGGAAGAATTTTAACACGCAGTCCGATTAACTCAAAACTCAGTATTTATACTTAAGTTCAAAAATAAAGAATAACCTGTATCAAGGTTTTCCGAAAATCTACCCCGGACGGGGTGAAAAGGGGCTGTCAATATTACAGGGGAGAATTTTACTGCGTAGCTTGATTAACTCGAAAATTGGTATGAATAATCTTTGAGTCAAGGTTTGGAAATATCCTAAACGATTTTTTTAAATTCCATCCCTGTGGGGGTGAAAACCGGGGATATAGTTTAGATGAAAAATCTTATTCATTTGGTTAATAAACTTGAAACTTGGCACGAATATTTGAATAAATAAGCAATAAAGTTTCTTACTATTGGTTTTTCAAAACTACCCCTGATGGGGTGAGAAGGGGTAATTAGATTTTTAAGAGGAGGATTTTACTGTGTGGCTTGATTAAGTCAAAAATTGGTATAAGAAATCTTTGATTCCAGTTATGGAAAAATCCGAAACGATTTTTCGAAATTCCACCCCTGTGGGGGTGAAAACAGGGGATACAGATTATATGAAAAATCTTATTCCTTTGGTTAATACATTTAAAACATGGCAATATTTGCCTCAGGAAATAATATAAATTGTCACTCTTAGTTTTTTAAAACACGTAAGGAACTCTAGGACCGTAAGAACAGTAAGGAACAGTAAGGAAAAATTTTAACGCGCTATCATATTAACTCAAAACTCGGTACTAATACTTTATCGGAAGTCAGTGTCTTTGGATCTGTATTTTAAGTTTTTGCCAGTGACTTCCGAAATTAAAGTTATTTTTCACTTTGTAGTGTTTGTTTTGGAAGTCGGTTGTTTTTATTGTTCACTTTTTAGTGGGTCTGTTTGTAATTTATCTGAGTAACAATAGCCTAATGACAACTGCTCATCACCTTTTACAAAACATTGCTTTTCCCGATGCAGGGACGTTAATTGTTAAGGAGTTCTCTTGGTACTTCACCAACAGCTCCACTTTACCATATGCATTGTGACGAGCTTCTATTGCTTAGCAATAATTTTAAAGTAACGGAATCGCAACCCGTGAAATACTTATTATTGAGTTGTTCCAGTGGCCATCTTACCATCTGCAGTCTTCGTCATCAGTTCCACTTCACCAAATGTTGCTTTCCGAGAGGAAATCCACAAGTTACTATAAAAAATACCAAAATCGCTATAGGTGTGCCTATATTGAAGAGTTCCCTTGATTTCTACAGGATCCCATCATCAGATCCTGACCTGATGACAATGGGACCACCTAGAAAGTATACCCTTTCAAACAAAAAAAGAATTTTCCAAATCGGTCCAGCCGTCTTCGAATAATCGGGGAACCATAAAAACAAAGATTCCGAAGAACTGAGAACCTCCTCCTGTTTTGAAGTGAGTTAGAAATAATTTATAGCCAGAGTGCATCTCATGACATTTCCAATAAGCCCCAACACGGCTAGGATACATTGTTTTATTACTGTTCTGAGTACAATGGTACCATTTTCATCAGAAGCATTTATTTAAATTTGCTTCGTCATAGTCGTTTAACTATCTTAATCGAGATATCTTATCGCCACCCGTGAAATACTTATCATTGATGAGTTCCTGTAGCCATCTGTGGTCTTCTTCGTCAGTTCCACTTCACCAAATCATACTTTCTGAATGCAAATGCTTGATTTGTTGACGAAAATACCAAAATCACTATGTCATCATCTGCCTAGCCTTTTCCGAACTATATTGGGGTCGGCTTCCAGTCTAACCGGATGCAACTGAATACCAGTATTTTACATGGAGCGACTGCCTATCTGACCTCCACAACCCAGTTAGGTACTGGGTAATACGATACCCCTTGGTAAGACTGGTTGTCAGACTTTCGGGCTTCTGACGACCCGTAACGACAAAGATCCACGAATGACAGCCGGGACCAACGGCTTAACGTGCTTTCCGAGGCACGAACGGGTCTTGATATGTAAAGATGGTCACCCATCCACGGACCAATCGCGGCAAGCGTAGCTTAACCTGATAGATCGACCCATGCGGCTGTTATTACTTAGCCACGAGCTCCTCCAAAATCACTATGTGTTTGCCAATAATATTTGAGGATTTCCCTCAATTCCTCATGGATCCTATCATCAGAACTGGATTTGGATAAAAATGGGACCAATCTGGAAGTCCAATCCTTTCAAATAAAAAATATTTTATAAAATCGGTTTATAAATGACGGAGTAACGGTAACAAACATTAAAAAAACCATACAACCGAATTGATAACCTCTTCCTTTTTTTTGAAGTCGTTTAAAATAGCAACGAAGTCAGAACTGTGCATTGCATATATTAAAAAAGAAGTGATTGAACGAGTCTGTTGCGCACAGTATAGTTTTTAGAATTTTTGTCAGTTTGTTGTTTGTCGGGATGTATGTTCCGGATTGGCGCAAAAACGGTTGATTGAATTTAGAGGAGATTTGGCATACAGATGTTTTAGAACCTGGATTAACACGTAGGGTAGGTACTAATTTGATATATTCCAACATACACGCGGGCGAAGCCGCGGGCAAAAGCTAGTGCATTATAAAGAAAATAGTACACGTGTGACTGACACTGGCATGGCCATCATCAGAGATTTTAATTTTGATAAGAAAAAAATATTTGTCGAAATTTGTCGCCAAATATCAGAATTTGTCGGTCACTGGTTCAAAAGTTATAAGGGTTTATAGGTGGCCGATCTGGAGAGCATCTCCCCAGCTTGGCCCAATTTGAATGTCAAAAGCTAGGGCACCTAGCGAAGATCTGTTTTCTCCCAAATTTAGTCACAATTTAATTTTTATTTTTTTTATTTAAGATAGGTTTGCTCTTGACTCTAGTCTAGGTCAGAGGTAACAGAAACAAAGTCGACGATGGAGCGAGCTAACCCAGAAGAAGCCCGTTCACTCTCACTTTGAAGAGATCAGGGTTGTATGCGTTCGGAAACACAGATGCAGCTAGAGAGTTCCACTCCTTTGCTGTGCGCATCACAAAAGACATTTGGAAACGCTTTGTGCGCATTGGTGCAATAGCAACTAGGTAGGGATGGTAACCTGCAGTGCGTCTTGATGTCCGATGGTAGAAGGGGGCCGGTGGATTGAGGTCGTGGAGTTCTTGAGCACACTCACAGAAGTACAATCTGTAGAAGACCGACAAGCAGGCAACCTCTTAGCTCTGCGTTCCACCGAGTCAAGCGCGGCAAGTTGGTATTTAGCAGAGCCATCCCAAAGGTGGCTGCAATACTCCATGCAGGTTCGGACCTGCGCTTTGTAAAGGGTTAAAAGCTGTCCAGGCGTAAATTATCGCTTCACCCTATTTAGGATGCCTAGTTTTTTGGCCGCAGTTTGGGCTTTGTACTCGATGGTGGCACCGAAGTTGAGACAAGATGTCAACTCCACGCCTAGGAGCTCGAGCCGATCAGTTACAGGAACAGATGTACCCCGAAAAGTGGGAGTTTGGTCGAAACGACTCCTTTTAGCGGTAATAAGACGTCTGTATTTTGGTGGCGTTAAAAGAGACCAGATTATCATCACCCCACTGGGAGACCAAGGCTTAAGGCCAAATCTGTCCGCTCTACCATGGCCTCTAAAGGAACGAACTTCGGCCCCACTGGTTTTTGCGCTGGAAAAGTATCTCTCTGAAACTGTAGTCATTTGCGTACCCAAAAATACCAGGCTGTAATAGGTCATTGATGTGCAGCAGGAAAAGAGTTGCAGAGAGAACAGACCCCTGAGGGACTCCCTCATCAATAGCCATAAGGTCGGAAGAGCAGCCGTCAACGACTACTCTGTTCGACCGTTCACTAAGGAAGTCTGATATCCAGCTACAAAAATCAGCTTTTTTTTTTATTTGAGATAGGTTTGCTCTTGACTCTAGTCTAGGTCAGAGATGACAGAGACAAAGTCGACGATGGAGCAAGCTTACCCAGAAGAAGCCTGTTAACTCTCACTTTGAAGAGATCGGGGTTGTATGCGTTCGGAAACACAGACGCAGGCAGAGAGTTCCACTTCTTTGCTGTGTGCATCACAAAAGACATTTGGAAACGCTTAGTGCGAATTGGTGGGATAGCAACTAGGTAAGGATGGTAACCTGCAGTGCGTCTAGATGTCCGCTGATAGAAGGGGGCCGGCGGAATGAGGTCGTGGAGTTCTTGAGCACACTCCCCGAAGTATAATCTGCAGAAGACCGTCAAGCAGGCAACCTTGCGGCGATGAGCCAAGCTGTGAAGGTTGGCATCCACCAGTCTTACGTCGCCAATGAGCCTCTTAGCTCTGCGTTCCACCGAGTCAAGCGCGGCAAGTTGGTATTTAGCAGAGCCATCCCAAAGGTGGCTGCAATACTCCATGCAGGTTCGGACTTGCGCTTTGTAAAGGGTTAAAAGCTGTCCAGGCGTAAAGTATCGCTTCACCCTATTCAGGATGCCCAGCTTCTTGGCCGCAGTTTGGGCTTTGTACTCGATGGTGGCAACGAAGTTGAGACATGATGTCAACTCCATGCCTAGGAGCTCGAGCCGATCAGTTACAGGAACAGATATACCCCGAAAAGTAGGAGTTTGATCGAAACGACTCCTTTTAGCGGTAAAAAGACACGCCTGTGTTTTGGTGGCAATAAAAGAGACCAGATTATCATCACCCCACTGGGAGACAAGGCTTAAGGTCAGATCTGTCCGCTCTACCATGGCCTCTCTCAAGGAACGAACTTCGGCCCCGCTGGTTTTTGCACTGGACAATTATCTCTCTGAAACTGTACTGTCATCTGCGTACCCAACAATACCAGACTGAAGTAGGTCATTTATGTATAGCAGGAAAAGAGTTGCAGAGAGAACAGACCCCTGAGGAACTCCGGCATCAATAGCCATAAGGTCGGAAGAGCAGCCGTCAACGACTACTCTGATCGACCGTTCACTAAGGAAGTCTGATATCCAGCTACAAAAATCAGCTAGGATGCCATAAGCAGGAAGCTTGCTGAGCAGACCAGCGTGCCAGACCCTGTCAAAGGCCTTCGAGATATCAAGCGATACAGCAAATGTTTTGCCGTGTATCTCGATAGCCTCGCCCCAGCAGTGCGTGACATACACAAGAAGATAGACGCCAGTTGACCGTCCCCGGCGAAAACCATATTGACAGTCACTGAGGTCATTGTTTTCAAGGTAGGTCAGCAACTTACTGTTCAGTACCATTTCCATAACCTTGCACAGAATGGAGGTAATGGCGATCGGACGGTAATGGGCAGTCTGCACGGTCGCCCTTTTTGGGCACAGGTTGTACATTTGCAAGCTTCCAGGATTTTGGTACCGTCCTTTTTTTAAGAGAGAGGCGGAACAAACGTGTCAACACAGGAGACAGTTCAGGCGCACACTGCCTCAACACTCTCGCTGGAATGCCATCAGGCCCGCTAGCCTTGTTCACGTCTAGACTGCACAATACTCTTCGGACCTCTTTAATGTGAACTGCGATCTCCGGCATCGAGGAGTCACAATGAGGTACAGTAGGTGGTTGCTTGGAGCCAGCGTCCAGACGTGAATTGCTTGCAAAGAGAGATGCAAATATATTTGCTTTCTCACCTGCAGAGTGAGCCAGCGACCCATCAGGTTTCATCATCGGAGGTAAAGTGGGTCGACAGAAATTCGCTTCAGCCGCTTTAGACAGGGACCAGAACTGTTTACTACCCGAAGGGTGCGAATCCAGCTTGGCCCCAATACGTCAGACATGATCAAAACGTGCCCCACGTAAAACCCTCTTGCAGAACTTGGCGGTAGAATTAAAAGCTCTTTTCCTCGCGCGAACCCTACGCGCTCTAACTCTGCCGCGCTAATCACAAACGCAGTAAGTTCTCTAGCACAGCAGCTTCCTTACTGCGTTTCTAGTTAGCGCGGCAGAACTGAGCCGGGGGCCTTGACCCAGGCTTGGTAGGTAGACTCTTTTCGGGCCTCAGCGTGGGCGCGTTCTGCATTATACCAAGGCCGGGATTTGTGACATGCGGGATGACGGAGAATGGAATAAAATACTCCATCCCCTGCCGAATCACGTCCGCAGCCACGTCAGCACAGCACGAAAGGTCACCAGAGGAGAAGCACACTTGCCGCCATGGATAAGACGCAAAAAAGTGCCGCATCTCATCCCAGTCTGCTGACTCGTATCGCCATACTCGCCTCGTGCCTTTAGGACTCTCATCTGTAGGAGAGCAGGTCGATATGGATTTCACCAGACAGTGGTCAGACGTTCCCAGCGGGGCTGAGACCGATACTGAATGACTGTCCGGATCAGATGCCAGCAGAAGGTCCAAGCAATTGGGTGTACTGCCGTCAACATCCATTACCCGCGTTGCCACATTCACCATCTGGGTTAGATCTAGCGTTAAAGCAAACTTGCGCGCCTCTAACCCGGCATGGTCAGTTTACTGATATGGGAACAACTACTCTTTATGATGGGCGTTGAAGTCCCCCAGAAAAATGAGCTTCGCTGTTGGGTACCGCTGCTGGGCTACGTCAGTCGACTCCACGAGGAAATTAAAGAGCGCTGTTGTCTCCTGGTCACCGCTGTGCGATCGGTTGACGCCGATGTAGAGAGATTTCTCCACGCCAGTGTCCACAAGTAGCCATATCGCAAAAAAACTCGATTTCTCAAGCAACGGAGACGTCGACAACAAATGTCATCGCGGACCTACACACAGACCCCAGCTTGCTTCTTGAACTTGTGTTCAAGAGAGTTACCCGGGTAGTTGAGATACGCCACATCGGACAGGGTTGTTATCTTCGTCTCCGTTAGGGAAAACAGGTGCGGCTTCTCAGTCTCAAGGTGGTGATGGACCGGATCGAGATTGGAGTGCAACCCTCTGATGTTAGTGAGGTGTACTTTTAGTGGGAGGAAGTGCAGCCGTTGTTTAACCATGTTTTTCTTTTTTGCTTTGGTCATATTTATGAAGAGTTGTTGGGGAAAAAAGTCGATTTGTCGAGGCGCTGCTCAGTAATCCAAGTGGACACTAGAGCTAACCAGACCTATGGGGAACTCATTTGGAGAGTGTGGGGACGCCCGAAACCCCCTGGATATGGCCACCGGGTCCTCCCATCCAGTCGCCGGCTGGCACGGTGGAGCGTACCGGGATTTTTCGTGAGTTGGCGGGGCAGCCTTTAGCACGTGGCTGGCGTGCTACTTGGGCGCCCTACTAACTGCGGTCGGCCAACGGCTGGCACCGTGCTTCGGATCCCCTCCAAGATGAGTTCCCTGACTAGTTATGCCCAGAGATCAAGACCGGTTCTGAACAGCGCAACTGACAATCTTCTCAACCCCAAAGGCACTGGCACTCCCGCACACCGACGGAACACAGCAATCTGCTAGGCGCCAGACTCCGGTGGGATGGTGGTCGCGAGCCAAGCGGCCCCTTGCGAAGCCTACCACCACTAAGTGGGATCGTTCAGCCGTACCACAGGCAAGTCCGTGGTGCCGTTGCCCGGGGTGGACCACTAGGAGGTAGATCCCAACCACCCCAATTAGTCTGAATCAGTCGCCAAATATATATCTGGCGGTCACTGGTTGAAAAGTTATAAGCCCTGCGAAGAATCTCCCCAGCTTGACCACAATTTTATCTCAAAAACTGGGGCACCTACCGAAGATCTGTTTTCTCCCCAATTTTGTGGCTAATTAGTCGCAAGTTTTCGCTAAGTCACCGATTTAGTCGGTATGTAATTAAAAAGATATTAAAGAGTTCAATTTCTCCATACATTGGTACAAGCAGGTACAAGCAGGTACAAAATACTTTCAAGTAGTTTCTAGACAGTATCTATGATGTCATATGTTGGAATGTTTGTTTCGAAATATATAAATAGAAAATTATTCTATAATTTTGAACCTTCCAAAGGAAAGCTGTATTCATTACCTATAAACATATCTACAATCAATATAATTATGTAATTATTTGTCGAACAAAATGTGCACCAAAGAATATACTACTCTCTGACGAGAGATGTGCACTTTCGCTGGCAGATAGATCGCTGAGCTCCGGTTCATTTACGGTAGATAAGAAAGAGATAGATGTGCGTGTACAGACGAGCTACTTAGAGCGAGTTGCCCGTGACGTAAGTCAGCCAGTTTACAGTGGAACTTATTATGAATAGTTAGTAACTAATTAAGTGATCGACAAAACTTTATTTAGATGAACAGCTTTACAGTACTTAAGATAGTACTGTTTATTCTAGTCATGAGACTGTATTTATAATTAATTATTGCTAAGTTAACAATATTCTTATTAACTAGATACTTATTTGCTACTTTGAGTGGAGGTGGATTTGCTGATAAAGCAAATAGTGTTAGGGTCGTCACACTTGACTAACTCGAGTAATAACGGTTTGTAATAAATTTGTGTGGGTTTATATATTTTTTCCTAATAGATATATCTGTGTAAAGACAACATAAACAGAAGATTGAAGTATTTGGGTAAGTTTGAAATGATATGCTTAGTGTGTTAAACTCTGAACGCAAAAAAATATAGTAAGTAAAATAATTAGCAATTTAACATTAAGATAATAGGTACTTAGTTTGAAAAAAAATGCCCATTTTTGATTAAGTAGGTCTTTTAAACATTGTACTGTAAGTACAATAATTTAAAGTAATAAATCATTTTATATTTCGACAACAGACAACAGATTTATTATTCTAACCTTAATTAGAGCCATATGCTCAAATTTGGTATATAAGTATATTGGGTATAAGGGACAGCCCTCCGCAAACTAACAAGGTGCATTTAGCTCCTTATTTTGAATCATATTCCACCGGAAAATATCTCAGGAAAATTTTCATTTTTTTTTATCGTTTTTCAGTCACTATTTATTTCAATGTAAAATTACATTCTCTGTACGCAGCACTCCATTTATGTAAATAAAACAACTAAGATAAAAAAAATCGGCAATTGATGTTGAAATACTCGGTGGCCGAAGGCTCGCTGCGGTGCCGTTGTTCGCTAAGCGCGTTTTGCCACGGTAACGATACGTTTCGTGTGAGGTAATAAAACAAATCAGGTTTATTGGATTCTCATAACGTTCCTGAAAACATTCATGTACCGGTCATCTTAGTATGGTATACTGAATTCGCCCCATCAGTCTGCGGAGGGCTGTTCCTTACACCCTGTATACGTACATCTATGATTTAAGATTATTAGGTATGTATTTTTTATTGTAATGTTTTGTAGTATATTTCTAGCAATAGGTTGAATTGATACTTACATACACACAATACGTTTTCAACGTTTAAGTATTTTAAACATTTTACTAAAGGTATGATAATGTTAACGTATTATGTAATTCATATATTCTTATTTCGGCAACAGAAGTTTTATTATTCTAACGTAAATTAAAGCCTATCGTTATAATTTGGTAAAACAGTTGCATGCGACTGTACATCTTGAAACCAAATAGACCAAGAACGAGATTTAATATTTTCAAAGAACTTTAAGCCACCCTAACTTAGTAATTTAAAACATAAACACAAGTATTTAATTGAGAATTTATCTCTCTCTTACATTTCTAAGGACTTTAGACCGTTAAAACTAGGTATATTGCACATATTAATAGAAATATTTTTTTCTTGGCAGTTTTTCGTAAACTCTTCGATCTAGCTCTTGGACTATACCTTAAAATTGAACTCATTATATCTTCTAAACTAAGACCCAACTAAATCTGTTTTTTGCAAAAACTTGCGACTAATTAGCGACAAAATTTGGGAGAAAACAGATCTTCGGTAGGTGACCAAGTTGAGATATAAATGTAGTCAAGCTGGGGAGATTCTTCCCAGGTCGGCCACCTAGAAACGCTTGTAACTTTTGAACCAGTGACCGACAGATTGTCGCTAGGTGCCCTAGCTTTTGAGATCCAAATTGGCCCAAGCTAGATGCTCCCTAGATCGGCCACCTATAAACCCTTTATAACTTTTGAACCAGTGACCAATAAATTCTGATATTTGGCGACAAATTTTTTATCTTATCAAAATTAAAATCCCTGATGATCACACAAGATTCCATAATCTCATATAGATTATTGGTCAACGTTAACGAAGCCTTCAGTATCGTTATGTTGAATAATGCAGCATCCTGAATACTGTACCAACTTATTCTATCGCCTATTTAACAATTAACCCTCTCATCACCGTGCAGTATAAAGTCGATTTTAAATGTTCGTAACCGTAAAATAAAATGTTAGTTTGGAAATTCTGTATACTTTTCTTCGTGCAATTTTGCAATGTATCACAAGGAAGTAGAGTCGGTGTTAGTTTTGGATGGTAAGTAAATGATAAAGGATAATATGTATATTTCGGCAGGCTGGACACGGTGCAGCTAAAACTGAATTAATTTTAATTTGGTTTATGCTGTTCATTGGCTACTAAGACTAGATTATTAAAGGAGGATTAAAGTTTTCAAGAGATATAATTTACAAATTTTCGTTAATTTTCTTTGGCAAAGTAACTGACTAGGACTTTAGAACCATAGATAAATAGGTGTTTCTATCTCTAGTATGCTAAAACTGGTGATAGATAGGTCGGCCGTTAGTAAAAAGCTGTTATTTTGACATTACAAACAGACACTTCAATTTTATTTATTTGTATAGATCTTAGACTATATACCTCGTATAGACTCCGCTAGGAGTATATGTGTTCTGTGCGCATAGATGTATAGATGACGACCCTTACTGTAGGAATTTAAGTTCTACTGTAGAAGAAAAAAAACTATATTTTTAATCATATAAAATTAACTTTAATCCATATTTACATAACAATTATTTTTATATTAAATTGAATTACAATAATACTGTCTAAAACGATTGGCCAAAAATTGTGACTAAATTATTTATTGTACTGTTTACATTGGCGACACTATTTCCGAAAACATAAAAACTGTGTATTTCCATTTGTTAATTAAATAATTAAAATTAAAATTTACGTATATAGTAATTAAAATTAATAATAATATCTAATAAGAGATCCATCAATCAACATTGCGACAAAATAGGAAGTTAACAACTTATATTAATAAATTATAAATATTATAATAGAAAGGTATCTATCTACACGCTAAAAAGAAAAAGAATAGAGAGGTTAGTTTAGAATAGTTTGGACAATGCTTGTAATTAATTTAAACAGGCAGACATACAGACACAAGTGTATAAACAAGATACTAATCGATGCTGCTAAATTACAAGCATTGCGCAAGAGACTAAATATAAGATCTCCCTCAAGGGAGAGATTCGCGAAGAATCACACAACACTCAAAATCTCTGGTTATTATTTTAATTCAATGCATATTAAATAAATACTTAATTTAATTAAGACGATTGCAACCACTATATTTGGCCCTCAGAGTAGCCGTGCTCGTGTACCTACCAGTAGCGAGTCATCAGCAACTCTCAACAAAATCATCAACACTACCATAAAACCATGGCAAGACACTGCTTAGATATGGTAACTATTTCTTCCACATACAAACGAATACAGCGCGGGGTAGCGTGCAGAATAAATACAGATGCATATAAAGCTACGCCCGCCCGTAAACGCAGTCGTTGTAAACAATACATTATTTAAACAATGGTGAAGTAGTGAGTCACAGGCGACGACACGTTAGACTCGATGCTCTTCTGTAGGTTCAGCTGATGAACTATTGTGTCTGGATTGTCCACCTCCTGGAAAACAAAGATTTCTTTATTATATTTAAGTTTAATATACAAGGTGTAATTTTAGTCAGTGTTAATCTATTAAGGGGTCATTGTACTCATCATTATGAACAACTCTTACTATGGGACCAAACCTGAAATCGCGAAAAAAAAATCAGCTTTTCCCTACATTTATGTGCGCATAACTCGTCAAAATGTAGGGAACACCTGGTTTCTGGTTTGGTCCCATAGTAAAAGTTGTTCATAATGATCAGTACAATGACCCCTTACGACGTTAACACTGATTAAAATTACACCTTGTATGTATACAAGGTGTACTTTTAATCAGCCGAGACCAACGGCTTAACGTGCTTTCCGAGGCACGGTTTATGTGTACATAAACCGTGCCTCGGAAAGCACGTTAAGCCGTTGGTCCCGGCTGTCATTCGTGGATCTTTGACAGTCGTTACGGGTCGTCAGAAGCCCGAAAAGTCTGACAATCAGTCTTACCAAGGAAGTATCGTATTACCCAGTTACTGGGTTGTGGAGGTCAGATAGGCAGTCGCTCCATGTAAAATACTGGTATTCAGCTGCATCCAGTTAGACTGGAAGCCGACCCCAACATAGTTGGGAAAAGGCTCGGCAGATATACACATAAACCCTCCGGAATATTATTTCCTAATTGATGGTGAAAACCGCATCAAAATCCATTGCGTAGTTTAAAGAAGAACAACGTGGTCACACAGACAGACAAGAAAAGAGACTAATGACTAGAATGTATAGATGTCAGCTTATAATATAAAATATTGTATTCGATTTGTCAAAGATGGATTACATAGGTTTTTAGCGTTGACAATTTATTTAAGAATGCAGAATATTTACCTCCTCATCTGCGTATCCGTTAATCTCAACAGGTATGGTTTGTCCATCATGTGTTATCACCTGCAACAATGTTAAAACGTAATAAATGTTATATTTCAGAATATGATAACCATTATTACATACATAATCAGCCTATAATGTTCCCACTGCTGGGACACAGGCCTCCTCTCTGTGAGAGGGAGTGGGCCATAATCCACCACGCGGGCCCAGCGTGGATTGGTGGATAGAATATCCATGATTGTATTACAAATATTATTGCTTTTTAGCGAACAACATTGATATCGCGTTAACTTACTTGTAAAGACTTTCCATCAGCCGACGTGATGGCGAGTCGTGTGCCATCCTGCATGGTGAAGTGTAGTGGATTACCCTGCTCATCCGTTACCTAGAAATATACACATAAATTATTCCATTAATAGCAATACATTATTATTATCCGACTGCGGAGCCCAAAAGAAAGGTATTGTTTAAGTTGGTATGATTAATGAGTAGAGTAAGAATTCGAACAAAGGCCGTCTCAGCAGTCATTCAGCAGTTGATAAAAATAATTATCCTGGCGTAAATATCGAGATTTTGAAAGAGATTGTCACTCAGGTATATGTGACAAAGACTCTACAAATACAGCAGACAGCTCTTATATACCGCAGCACTTACAGGCATATTATGGTCATGTCCTTCCAACACGAGCTCTTCAGGCAGCTGTTCGATTTCTTCCTGCTCGAGCTGCTCGTGCTCCAGTTCTAATTGTTCGTGTTCGAGCTCCAGTTGCTCGTATTCGGGTTGCGGGACGAGGAGGGAGGGGCCCGAGTATAGCTCGCATGTTGTCAGCACCTTACTGTCTTCTAAAGTTGCTGCCTGGAATAAGAATACGATAGAGGTATTTTGTCATCTCGTTAGAGCTATTGCTATCTTATATTTGAAAATAAATCTGAGGGTAAAGTGGTATAAAAATAGAGGAAGCGCGATTCACGGAGCGCCATTGGCATAACCCATAAGTAAACATACGTTTAAATCCTACAGTGTAACAAAAACCCATGCTTTAAAGGCTGTGAGTGTACTAGTAAGCGAGAGAGGTGACAAAATGCGACAGCCCTCTTAAACCCCCAGGCTAAGAGGGCTAAAAGACACGGATAAAGGTACCAGACCTTTACCCGTCTCTTTGTTGGTTATTGAAAACCTAATACAATACGTCAAATTAAAATGTATAGTTTTACGCTCACCTGTTCAGGGTCCAATATATGGAAGGCAGGCGATTCAGCATCATCCACATCATACGTCACGTATATGACTCTTTCTTCCAACTCATCTTCCGTCGCTTCCTCCAGTAACTTGCCGGGAGATGTCTCCGGAAGGGAAACAATCTGTTCCTCCAACTGTATGAGAGGGGAGTCAGGTTCTTCTATCTTCAGAGGAATGGGTGTATGAACCGGTTGCGGTTGGTTCGCGGTCGCCAGTAAGCTGATCTGTTTGTGAACTTGCTGTGGAGAGAAAATGGTTATATTGGAGTGCAAGCTACACAATTAATATTTTGTTTACGCAAAAAGTATTGGAAATGTAGTAATTTTACTATTTTTATTACATAACGTCACGCCTGCATACCCCGAAGGGATAGGCACAGGTGTAAAGTACACCCTAGTTTCGGATGTAATATGGGGCGAGCCTATAGCCATTAACACTTTCCGGAACACTAAACGCCCATAGACGTCATAATAAAACTGTGTTTCGTCCAGTATCCCGCAAAGTTTTAACTGGGCACAAATCCAGACTCCGGGCTTGTCTTGACCTCAGAATGAAACTCAAGACCATGGGCTCCGCACCGACCTACGTGTCTAGACCGACGAGGCAGTCAATGCATTATACAAGTTGGATATTACATACCTTCTTATGCTTGTTAAGGTTGGAGCAGTCGGCGAAGGCCCTGGGACAGTGCGGACAGCGGAAGGGCCGCTCGCCCGAGTGCTTGCGCAGGTGCTTGAGTAGCGGCCAGCGCTCCGCGAACGTGCGGCCACATGCGCCGCAGCGGTGCGTGCGGCCGCCGCCCTCGCGCCGCACGTGCGCCGCCCACGAGCCGCGCGACACAAACCTGCGCCGAGTGGAGACAACTTGAGACACACCCACTAGTGGCGTAGCGTTCATACAACCCGATTCCTATCGGCTTCCCTTCAGAACAACCACTCTTCTTAGTGTCTACTATCGCCAAATAATAATGGTACACCTGTGTGTGTAACTGTGTATCACATCACATTGCAAATATTTAATACCCGTTTAATACATCATTTTAAGACTAAAAACATTACAATAATGCCTAATTTTTTTTGTCTAAACAAAGATTTCCGATAACATCAGCGTCAAAATAAGGCGCCCTCGTGTGTTAGAATGAGGTACTGAATTCGTAGGTATGAACATTCGTGATTTCGTGTCCCGCAGCAGCACTGCGTCGTAGGTAACTGGGGAAGCCGAACTACAGCGAGTTATGACAGGGACATAAATAGAAAAGTATGTAGCCGAGAATGAGATAGAATGAATGATTGTTCTTTTTTGTGTTTGTGATTTTCTTTGTGTAATGTTTACCGCAAATAAATGTATTTTTTTTTTTCATTTTCTATTAATGTTCTTTGTTAAAATGTTGATTTCTTGACACATAAATTCACGTGTATTTTGTTTTCACTTGCTCTATTGCATTTTATTCGTAATAGCATTAAAATATTTTTGTAATATAATCATCATCATCTGCCTAGCCTTTTCCCAACTATGTTGGGGTCGGCTTTTTTGTAATATAATGTTATTCAGAAATAAAACTGTAATTGGTAATTCGTTTATTTCTGTAATAAATTGATAAAATATTCTGTTTGTGTTGTGATAGTGTCTATTTGGTTATGTTACTTAGGGCCGATTTTTCAATCCTCAGATAACTTTTATCTGAAGAGTAATAAAAATCGGACGATTGAAATAATAGGAAAGTAAAGTAATGACTTTAAATTGTTTTGAGTTAATTCATTTTGATGTTATCTAGTTTATGAGAACTGAACAATTTTTTCTTCAGCTTCCCTCTAACGATAATTGTAGCTGCGCTACTGACACCCACCATACATACCATAGGGTGCCCACTGCTGACACACGAGCAGCAGAGCAAAGAGAGGGAGAGAGAAGTCAGTGCAGGTTGCTGGATGTCACAGCGACCAGCATCCTAATTGCGTAACACGCTTTCAATCATATTCAGAGGGTTTTGAAGGAAATTCCTAATCCATTGCTTCATATGTTTGAAAAATTCGTCTGGTCAACAACGTAAATAAAATAACGCAATGAACGAGGCTGAACTGTCAAAATGAAAGGCATTGCGGGTCGATTGCCATTTTATGTGTGTTACGCAACTACCCCGCTGATACGGGCTCAAACATTGACCTAGCAGTAGGTCTTGCTCGATTTCGTATTTAAGGTGGGCTAAAATCGGTAGCCCAACAAAAAGATCTTGACCTGATTTTTTTGTCGAGCTTTCTTCTCAGTAAAACGTTGTAAATCTTATAGGAAATACCAACCTCACAAAGCTACCATTAAAAAATATTTACCAAGTCAAACTGTTAAGTCGTCGTTTACTAAATAAATATGATTTATCTTTACAGTAACATTTATACCTTTTCCCACAATGCGCACAAGTGAACGGTCTGTCAGAGTTGTGTCGCCTCGCATGCAACCGATGTTGGCTGGAGGTGGTAAACTTGCGCGGGCACAGAGAACATTGGAAGGGCTTCTCTCCGGTGTGAATGCGCTCATGTTCCGACAGGTTGCCTTTCTGACTGAAGCTCTTGCCGCAAACGTTGCAGGAGTAGGGCTTTTGACCTGAAAGAAGAGATTGTAGTTATATTAACGTAGTTTATGATAAAAAGTGACAGTGACGTGAGGTTTAACTCATAATGACGTATCCAAAGGAAAGAATAAAATGCACCTTTGTACAACAACGTGCATTTTATTGAAACGAAGTTCTTTAACGCGGCTTGCAGTAGGAGCGAGCTGGTGAAACCTTCACGCGAAGAAGCGTTCATACTTCACTCATACACGATATGCCCACTCCATGCGACATTCTTCTTTCGAATTCACACTTTTTAACCGACTTCAAAAAAGGAGGAGGTTCGCAATTCGTCGGATTCTTGTTTTTTTTTTTGTCTGTTTTCCCCGATTACCTGAAGATGGCTGGGCCGATTTGGGAAATTCTTTTTTGTTTGAAAGGGTTATAATTCACAGGTAGTTTCATTGTCATCAGGTCAGGGTCTGATGATGGGATCCTGGAGAAATCGAGGGAACTCTTCAAATATTATAGGCGCAATTATAGCGATTTGGTCATTTTTTTATTGTAACTTGTGCATTTGCTCTCGGAAAGCACCATTTGGTGAAGTGGAACTGATGATGAAGACCACAGATGGCTACCGGAACAATTCAATAATAAGTAATTCACGGGTTGCGATTTGATTACTTTATAATTATTGAAATTGCTAAGCAATATAAGCTCGTCACAATGCATATGATGAAGTAGAGCTGATGGTGAGGTACCAGGAGAACTCCTCAAAAATTAACGTTCCTGCATCGGGAAAAGCAATATTTTGTAAAAGGTAATGAACAGTTGTTATTAGGCTATTATAACTTAGATAAATTACAAACCAACCCACTAAAAAGTGAAAAATTAAAAACTTTTTTTTGCAAAAAAACAACGGACTTTCAAAACCAACACTACAAAGTGACTTTAATTTCGAAATAACTTAATTTCGGAAGTCGGTGGCAAAACCTAAAATACAGATCCAAAGACACCGACTTCCGAAATTAAAGTTATTTTTCACTTTGTAGTGTTTTTTTTTTGGAAGTCGGTTGTTTTCTTGTTTTTTTTTTTTTTTTGCAAAAAAGTTTTTCTTGTTTTAATTAATCTTACATGAGACGGAATTTGTTCCTGCACGCGTAGCATGACCATCATAGAAACGGGTTTTGTCGACGGAAGAATAGATAAAATGACACATCGCCATGCTTAGACGTTAGATATCTTTCTACAATATGTCATTTTGTCTATTCATCCGTCGACAAAACCCCTTTCTATGGTGGTCATGCTAGGCGTGCTGACGGGAGTCTTCCGACCGCACTCGGTTTTTTTTTTAGTTTGCCACTAAACTTGTCAATAAGGGACTTTTCAATCATCAGACAACTTATTATCTAAGTAATAAATAACGCGGTTTGGCTTATTTTCTATAAAAAGGCTGTCAAACCGCTATTTTTGTTTTTTCAAGATTGAAAAAAAAACGGGACTAATACTTTTTACCCGAATGCGGCTACGCCTATAAGGATAGTAATGTTTGTTATTTAAAAAAACAGTGTTATTTAACGGGTTTTACCAGTATGCCACCTCATATGCAGCGTGAGGCTAGTCTTGTGCGCGAATTTGTGCTTGCATATCTCACACGAGAACTTCTTGACACCGGTGTGTAGCAGCGAGTGGTTCAGCAGGTTCGCCTTCGTCTTGAATGATGCGCTGCATAACTGTGCATTGAAGAGTTACAAACGTTTAGATTTTTTTTTCCGCACTTATGACCAATTAGGGTCCAACACTAATAGACTGGATGACCAAGCAAAATATTAATAAATTGTAATAAATTTTTCTGGTGATCAGTCAGCAGGGTCCTTGACTAAAGGCTAACAAGTTTCCCATTTCAAAATAAATGGGCTAAGTATCAGAATCAGTTCAAAATCAATATCCGCTGACATTGATTGTAGACATTAAATTACAGCAACTTGTTGTCAGGGCTTCAACATGCAATTCTGTGATATTGTAAGCAATTAAGTGTTTACAGCCTCATCAGAGAAAGGAAGCTTACCTTACAATTATAGGGCCTGTCCTGTGAGTGCACAAGCTGGTGTCGTTGGAGCAGCTGTTTGTGTTTGAACGACTTGCCGCATTTGTTACACACATATCGCTGGCCCGCATGCTCTGCTTCTTTGTGGTATACTACTGATGATGGGTGGTTTAGGACCTGCGATGTAAGGAAATAATTGTATAAAGATAATGTCGATAGAATGTCAGACTTTTTGGAAAACTTGACAAAATAAATCAAGAGAGCAGAGGTTGACGAAAAAAAAAAACTATTAGGCCTCGGGCAGGCCAAAACACCCCAAAGCAGAAGATTTACTGTTGCCATTGACATTGTTTTCCTTCATAAGAAGTGGCACAGAGTCCAAAGTTGCACGATTGTTCATGCAACTTTGCACGAAAGATGATGATGATGTCTGCGTCTAATTATAAGCTTTATTTTTTATGTAATGTCATAAAAATTCTCTGCTTTGTTCCTAAAGCTTGGAATATTGGTAGGCAGAATAATAATAGTTGTAGAAACATTACCTTCCCACACAGGTCACAAGCGTAGCCCTTAGAATTGCCGGCGCGTCGTCGATGCGATACAGCGTGTAACGCGAGCGAGCGCGGATAAGCGAATCGTGCGCCGCATTCACCGCATACGTACGGCCGCTCGCCTTGATGTGACGCCTGTAACACAAGGTTTTAATACAGAAAGCTGCTGTTTATTTACATTGACACCAATAAGTTAGTGGAAGTTCTTGACATTATGCCTTGTTACTAAAGAGATTTTGCCGAGTTATCGCAGCAGTCGTAAATTTTTGTAAGGCCTCACTGAGCGTAAAATATTGTTGTGGCAACTTTGATGTAAACGCTTTGGATAAAGTGGTTTATTAACGTTGATTAAAGTCATAGAAACGAACGAAGAGAGTTCTGTCTATAAAGATTAAGGGAAAATAGAAGTTGTCAACTTGTTCTTAAAGTACCAGTCTTTACTTGTTACCTTGATATGCAAAGATTTGCTCTGTTTACTACTGAAAGTCTTGTCACAGTGGTTACACTTCAGTCTTGGTTTACCGGACGGACTTGTTTCTACTTGCTCTACGTCATCAGACTTCTCTGTCGCAGTGGCGTCCGTGGTCGAATCTGGAAAATTAAACAGTAAATCTCAGTGTCGACTAGCATAATCACCACTCTTACTTTACATTTCTGTTAGATACATTTCGACAAAAATTACGGCCAAGCTAGCTTCACTTGTACTTTATTGCAAAATAGTGAAAAATGAGCACCTCGCAGTTTCACCCGGATAAATCTCGATCCCATAGGGATATTGGGATAAAAAGTAACCCATATGTTAATCCAGGTTATAAACTATCCGTGTGACAAATCCATTCAGTAGTTTATGCGTGAAACTGTAACAAACATCCATCCATCCACCCATCTTCACAAACTTTCGCGTTTATACAGTGTGAGTCTTTATAATGTGCACATATCGAAATGAGGGAATCTATGCTTAATTTTATCGACGGAAAAAATGTTAAAAAAAATCTAAATATTTATTTATATTTTTTATGGATTTTTAAAAAAAATTGTTTGCTTTTGTGACCCCAGTGTATACAAAACTGTGTAACTTTTAAACTAAACGATTTATCACGATGAAACAAACTCTATAATGTTTGGAAGTAATTAGGTGTCGTCATAAAATAAAAATTATGGAAAAAAAATAGCCACATTTAAAAATAAACATTTTTGTTTGGCAAAAATCTGATTTTTTTTCATTAATTTTTACAAAAATTGTAAAATTTCTCAATAACATGCCCCATCACCTTCTTTTTTTATAACTTTAAGTTATTCTTCATTGTATTAGGAACCTAACGGTAAAAATTGCATGTTTTTAACTCAACCCCAACATTTTTTATCAACTGTCAAAGAAAGGCCCAACGCATAGCTATTGTTTAGCAGGTAGATAAACTTTCTTTTGAATGTGCGCAGGTCGGGGAGGTAGGGCCAGCCAAAGGAACTTGAATTATGACAGATGTCAGACTGGCAGTCGCTCCGAATTATTCGCCGCTGCTACATGTGTTTCGGTACTTTCGTTCGCTGGACTTTCATAACTTTCGTTCGCTGCTACATGATGCCGCGTTTAAGTGAATTTTCCCCGGCACACATCGCCGACATACATTTTTATTATGGAGTGGGACAAGGAAGTGCCAGAGCTGCGCGCGCGGCTTACATAGCTGCGTATCCTAACAGGCAACCAGTGCCATCTGCCCGAAACTTCCAGGAAGTTCACAGAAGGTTGTCGATCACTGGACTTGGATCAAGTAGAGATCGTCGCGAGCCACCTCAAGTAATTATTGATGCGGCTACTGAACAAGCAGTATTAAGTGATTTGTTTGCTGATCCATCCATAAGTACTAGACGACTGGCTCTTCGTCACGGAATATCCCAAAAATCAGTGTGGCGTATTTTAAAGAAAGAAGGATTGCATCCTTATCACTATCAAAGGGTGCAACATCTACATGAAGACGTAGACTGGCGTCCAAGGTGTGTGATGTCCACATGGATTCAAAGAAAAACCAGAGCAAACCCAAACTTTCCAAGAAAAATACTATGGATGGACGAAGCGACATTCACTAGAGACGGTATTACTAACTGTCGAAATTTACACAGATGGTGCCGCGCAGGTGAAAACCCGAAACTGAAACGGTCATCTACTTTCCAAGTAAGATTTTCGATAAATGTTTGGGCTGGTCTTATCGATAACATGTTGATTGGACCAGTCATATTGCCGAGAACGTTGACTGGTGAAAGATTTTTAAGTCTATTGAGAGATGATATGCCTCAGTTATTGGAAGATGTCCCACTGGCTGTGCGTCAAAGGATGTTTCTTCAGATGGACGGATGTCCTGCCCATTACGCTACAAATGTAAGAAGATTTTTAAACGAAAATTATCATGACAAATGGATCGGCCGGCAAGGACCTGTAGGGTGGCCTGCGCGTTCACCCGATTTGACGCCCCTTGATTATTTCCTATGGGGGACCATGAAGCAACGCGTCTACAGTACCCCCATCAACAGTGAGGCCGATTTGCGTGACCGCATAATAAACTGTGCGAATGATATTCGCAATGATCCCGAAATGATAAGGAGAGCGACACACCAAATTCTAATTCGCGCGGCTTTGTGTTTACAACAACGAGGTGGACATTTTGAGAACCTGATGCATTAAATTTTGTATTTAATAATAAATGGGTTTCAATTGAACTCTTTTGCATTAATTATCATCCCAAACAAACCACCCTTATGAGAACAATACGATTCCGCGTTCGGAGTGCCATCTTTGAAACGACCCGCGCGCATTCACAACAAAGTTAACAAAAAAAAGTTTATCTACCTGCTAAACAATGTGCGTAGCTATGCGTTGGGCCTTTCTTTGACATTTGATAAAAAATGTTGGGGTTGAGTTAAAAACATGCAATTTTTACCGTTAGGTTCCTAATACAATGAAGAATAACTTAAAGTTATAAAAAAAGAAGGTGATGGGGGCATGTTATTGAGAAATTTTACAATTTTTGTAAAAATTAATGAAAAAAAATCAGATTTTTGCCAAAAAAAAATGTTTATATTTGATTATGGCTATTTTTTTCCATAATTTTTATTTTATGACGACACCTAATTACTTCCAAACATTATGGAGTTTGTTTCATCGTGATAAATCGTTTAGTTTAAAAGTTACACAGTTTTGTATACACTGGGGTCACAAAAGCAAACAATTTTTTTTAAAAATCCATAAAAAATATTAATAAATATTTAGATTTTTTTTTAATTTTTTCCGTCGATAAAATTAAGCATAGATTCCCTCATTTCGATATGTGCAGATTATAAAGACTCACACTGTATTATTAGTAGAATAGTAAGACTCACCAACAATTTTAACATCACTTTCAACACTAGGACTAGAAGTAATTTCAATGGCAGGGCCAGCCTTCAGAAACTCTGACCCATTCACTGCATCGTCAATAACTATTGGCTGAGGATTCAAATCCGGCAAGGAGGTTGCTATAGTATGAGATAATATCACATTTTCTAATATTTGTACAGTATCAGACTTCGTTGTTTGCGGTTGAGGGTCATCTTGTATTACTATTGTTTCAGTTCTTGGTCTGTCACTTTTCTGAAACGAAAACGTTTGGTAAGTAAATTCGAGTTCGCGCAAATCACGCATAATGTAAGAGGAAAACACACACACATAGATTGGAAATTACATATCCAAAAAGTAAGAACGAAATTATCCAAGTTTTCATACGCTCTCCGAGAAATCAAGAAAACAACATACCTCAAAACGTTAACTCAAACTCATTTGCATGGCTCAAGTATGGAGTTATCCTATGGGGAAATAGTACAGACTCCTGTAAACCCCACTTTAAGGACCTAGAAATGTTAACCCTGCCCTGCCTCTACATACTTGAAATTTGTAAATTTGTATGAAAATATCCGCAATTCCATACCAAAAGAGGAGATATCCAAACAAAAATTGCACTTAGACATGAAAACAGATTGAACATACCCACTTCACGATTAAAAATGCACTCTTCTAGTGCATTTGTTATGTCCTTTAAAATATTATTTATATAATTACCGGAATACATAAAAAATAAAATCTTTATCAATAAATTAAAACAATTTCTGATAATCAAAAGCTACTACACTATTGACGAATATTTTAGTGATAAATTTTAACAACAATAAAAACTATTTTTTACATAAAACCAACATTTTCATTTTAAATTTCACTTTGAATATAAATTTATTTTAAAATACTGTTAATTTAAAAATTTATAATAGTGCACAATTAATAACAATAACATTCTACAAGACTCAATAAAATTGTAAATATTTAGTTTATTATAATTATAGTGATAATAATGTAAATCGTGCAATATATAAATAAAATTTAAAACCAAATAGGTACTCTTACTTAAATAAAATATAAATACCAAAAAAGCAAACAATACTATTTAATGATACTATTTTAATTTAATATTAAATTATTTTTTCTATTACAAAAAGCGCCTTCATCCTCTCTTCTATTAAAAATTAACCTTGCTGTGCCCGACAGGGTCCATAATTGATTTGATGTTATAAAATACCAACCACCATATGTACACATTATGGAATGCAATAAAGAATTAAGTATTGAGGACACATGTTTGTCAACATTGGGGACACGATTTACTATGTCAGCTCACGACTCAGCCAGATGATGTACATTATGACAAGAGTGCCTAGTATGTGTTGCTAACAACAATGTTGCTAAACAAAAGATAGTTTTTATTATTCATCGTGTTTAAAATGACGTACAATGAGCGCTTATTCACGATCACGTGTGAGTTTCTGATGGAAGACATGAAATGTGAAACCATAGTTACAATATATGGGAAACATGACACATTGTTTAGAAAAAAAGAACCAATGCAGGTGAGTTAAGGATTTTGAAAGCAGATTACACTCGCAAGTAAAAAATAAGTAAGTTCAGCCCACCTTAGCCCTAATTCTCTCAACATTCTTCTTGCATGGTATAATATTCTGTCCAGTATGACCCAGTTCCTTCTGATGGTTGTTGAAGTGTAACCGTGTGGTGAAGGTCTCGGAGCACTGTCCACACTGGTATAGGACTGGGCCATGTTGGGCCACGTGCGACATGTATCGGCCAGTACAGGTAAACTCCATGCCGCAAATAGCACATTCTTTGCGGGTTGGTGTCATCGGACCTGGAATGTGTTTGAATAGGATTGTTTAGTGGCTAGATTATGTCTTATTATTATCATTATACAATGGACTAGTATGTTGGTTGTTTTTATTAAAATGAACTGCTATACTAAATGCAGTGTTTGTAATGAGCTGTATTTTACCAATTCATAACATAATTTACACAAAAATAATTTAAATTTAACAAATTTGTTGCTATCAACCAGCAGCAGCCAAGCAAAATCAAAATACACAGTAAGGTATTCACTGCCAAATCAAAATACACAGTAAGGTATTCACTGCCAAATCAAAATACACAGTAAGGTATTCACTGCCAAATCAAAATACACAGTAAGGTATTCACTGCCAAATCAAAATACACAGTAAGGTATTCACTGCAAAATCAAAATACACAGTAAGGTATTCACTGCAAAATCAAAATACACAGTAAGGTATTCATTGCAAAATCAAAATACACAGTAAGGTATTCACTGCAAAATCAAAATACACAGTAAGGTATTCACTGCAAAATCAAAATACACAGTAAGGTATTCACTGCAAAATCAAAATACACAGTAAGGTATTCATTGCAAAATCAAAATACACAGTAAGGTATTCACTATTCAGTGCAATCATATTATAATCACATAATCACAGGACATACTGACCTTTAGGCCTCCCGCGGCCTTTGCCCTTGACCACAACAACAAGTTCACCAGAATCCTCTAGATGACCGATAACTTCTGGTTCTTTAGGCACAGGAGGCTTTAAGTCTAGGTGATGTTCTATCTTCATGTCAGGCTCACTCTCATCTCCGTCAGTTACTCCTTCTTCTTTGAATATCCTCTCAAGCTCTTTACCCTAGAAAACATAATGATATTGGTGTTAACTTCTATTTTGATTGTACCTGTTAGAGTTAAGAAAAAAAGAGCATTTGGATGCAGGCAATTTTTGATGTTAATTCTTTCTGAAATGTCTGGAAAGGGGAAGGATTCATTAGATATTGAAAAACATTATACGTGGAAGCAGTTGTATTGCAAATTCAGAGTATTTTACACCTCTTCATCTGCCTAGCCTTTTCCAAACTATGTTGGGGTCGGCTTCCAGTCTAACCGGATGCAGCTGAATACCAGTATTTTACATGGAGCGACTGCCTATCTGACCTCCACAACCCAGTTACTGGGTAATACGTTACCTCTTACTGGTTGTCACTTTTCGGGCTCCTGACAACCCGTAATGACTGTCAAAGATCCAAGAATGATAGCCAGGACCAACGGCTTAACGTGCTTTCCGAGGCACGGAGGGGTCTCGTTATGTAAAGATGGTCACCCATCCACGGACTGACCGCGGCAAGCGTAGCTTAACCTGATCGATCAACCCGTGCGGCTGTTATTAATTAGCTACGAGCCCCACAGAGTACCTTACACCTGTTTGTAGTTAATTTATTTATTACTATAATAATAGTACTTATTGTAAAATTATTTAGTGTTCCATTTTCTTCAACAAATTTTGCCATTAGTCAATACTTGTTTTCAAAATCAGAGGGGTAATTTCCGTAATTTTAAGAATGTTTGGTCTGATCTCGGTCTCAATATGTCAAAAATACTTATAATTTTCCCTACATTTTAGACATTTGATTGTCGCTGAGATGAGATTGTGACTAGATTTTGAACGTTTTTAGTTACGAGAATTGGGCTTCAGAATATCTTTTATTTACAATATTAAAAAAAAATATATTACCTGAACAGCTTCTCTAAACCTAGTCGGAGTTTTCCTCCTCCGTTTTCCTGTTGGCTCGTCTTCTCTTTCTTGCTTTTTAGGACGCTTTACAGCAGCCTGCTCCTTTGCAGCAGCTTCCTTGGCTAACTCCTCAGGAGTTTTGGGCTTTTTAGGAGGCCTGCCTCGCTTGCGTTTTGGCTTTTCGAGACCAGCCACTTGTAAGGAAATTGGGTGTTCCACTTGGTACACTCCATCGCTGGTATTAACTGAAATTTTAAAGAAAAATGTTAAGCATGTATAAATGCCATTGCAGTACTTTACCGAGTGAATCTGCTCCATATTTTATACATTAGTGGTGAGTTTTAGCTGAATGAAAGATTTTAATAGTTCAGCTATGAATTTAAAGTTTTTAATATTTAAAGGTTGCATTGACACTCTTTTATTCTGAGTTACTAACAAGATTCCAGAGTAACTACTGTGCTTTGTCAAGTCTTACCTTCATAAATTATCTTATCCGTTACAATTTCCTGTTCCGTAGGGGGATTGAATACAGTTCTCTTGTATTCTTTCTCTCTGAGATGAAGTTCACGAATTACTTTCTGGAATACAGATTTATTTTATCACTTTTACACAATAAGGTCTCATTCTTAAAACCAGTGGTAACGGAAAAATGTTTCCCTACGGTTTACAGGGCTACAGGTGACAGATTTTAAGTGTGAAATGATGTAGGAAATTTACTTACTTGTCCGTTTATAATCAGTGTTAGGAATTCTACGGTGGCTTCCAGCTGTATGGTGCATCCTGGACAGATGGTTCGAGGCAGTTGCCCATCATCCGCAACCTAAAATTACACCAATAATGGAGTTGGCGTTTATCATATTTTTTTATAAGCTTAGTTATACTAATAATATTCTAAAGAAACTATGAAGAAAACAAACTTGGCGCGAGCTCGTATTGAAATAAAATAAATTCTGACATTGACAATCCGAAAACGTCCTTCAATAAATAAGAGTTTTAAACTCCATGATTCGAATTATGTAATATTTTTTTTATAATGTCATATCTGATATTCTTGTTTATCATCGTAATAAATTAAAGAAATAAGTTGGAAAATGTTAATTTGTACATAAAGTCAGCCATTTTATTTTCATATTGATTGAAGTCAATACAAATCACAATAAATAAAACTGGTATACCTTGATTGGCAAATATGTGTTAATTACTTCACTTAAGTTTTGACTATTTTCTTCACACGAATATAATAAATTTCCATTATCATTTTCTTCCCCACATAAGCGACAAACATTAGAATTGTAAAGAACTACTTCCATCTTTCCATGAACTAAAAGCGCCACCTATTTCCTGCACTGCTCCAACAAAAGCTGAATGACGTTTTTAACACGTTTAGTTTTTCCACAATTCATCTGTGCTAATAGAGGAAACCTTTGGAACATTAAAAAAGATATTATTTTCGATATTCATTTGAGAAAACTAATATTTGTGCTGAATTTTGTATGTTGCATTCTTTGTTTTAATGTTATTTGATCTTCGACTAATTTTATTTCGCTTGCTGTTTTGGCTTTCAGTCAGGTATATATTGGCAACACTAAGCTAAACACTTCCTTCTTTACTTTTCAAAGCTCTTTCCGGTTTAGTTCTTGGGGCAAGAAGCCGTTGTTTCGGTTTTTATTATTTTTAATCGCCTCTAATCCATCAAAATGAGGATCTATAAAGATATTATTACTGGTAATTGAGTTTATTGTGTTTCTATCATGAAGTATATGTTTATATTTCATTTTTAGTGCGTATTTTTGATAACAGTGATTTTGACATTTCACCGAGCAGTGGTGTGATGATGTCCCATCATCAATCTTTGCAAAATTTATTGCCACATCTACATTTCATGAAGCAAGAAAGATATGAACATGGATTTCATGTATTGGTTTATTTATTTCAGGTGATGAGATGTTCTCAGACACATACAAAATGAAACTGGTCGATGAAGTAATTTACGAAGTGACCGGCAGACTGGTGTCGAGAGCACAGGGCGATATTAAAATTGAAGGCTTCAACCCCTCGGCCGAGGAGGCTGACGAAGGCACAGATTCTGCAGTTGAAAGTGGTGTTGACATAGTTCTGAACCACAGGCTTGTCGAAACATTCGCTTTCGGTGACAAGAAATCTTACACATTATACCTCAAAGACTACATGAAAAAGTGAGTGTCTCAGTGATTATTGCTTAGAATTGTGATAAAGGTCAATGGTGCATTCATTGATAAGTGCAGGGGTTTTGAAGGCAAGTCTTTGTGGCAATGGTGGGTGCAAGCATAATGAACTTTGCTTGTATTTCTAAAGATATTGCAAACAAAGCTCTCATTGAAACTAATTTCGAGGTGTGTCACTGGATTTTACACTCAATTCAAATGGCTAGTTAGCAGCCAATCATGTATCTGCTGCATTCTACATTGCCATCTATTTGGTCAGAATTCCTTGTACCTGGAGTTAGCCATGCCATGTGTTATTTTTGCACTAAAGAAAGTTATACTGAAATGCTTGTGACTCACTCAATGATAAAAATGGTAGACAGTGTAACATCAAGTACTATGTTGTATTTATTATATTCATGTAGATAGGTATTACAGCTCTTCGATTTTTCTAGAACATTAGGCCTTTTCTCTGCCAGAACCATTTCTATTTCTAAAAAATTTTCTTCAGCATCAAAGTATATTTTTATAGATAAATATTCTGTACATGTGGACTGCTTGTGAAGTATGGCATGATCAATATTTATGTAATCAAGTTTGTTATCTATATTTTGGCATGCCTGGTTGTGATAACAGCATAACTATCAGTGTAAGTTTAAGTTCAAGATGATTTCAGCTGTTTTGTGATAGCATTGCTGTAATTAAAAAAGTATAAAGGAATATTGGTGGTAACACTCATTACGTTACCTGATTTATAATGCAATCTGGGATTTAATCCTCATAATACATTTTATTTATCCTTTCTGAACAGAAGCTTAGGAATTAGTAATACGCTGTTAATAATATCAGCAAATGACTATGTCAAAGGTTCAAGCAGGATGTTGAGAAATGGCACTGCTTACATTTGAAGCAATGGTTGTGTGAAACAAAACACTGCCATTAACTCTAGCTGTATTTTACAAACATTCTCACATTTCATTAGTAGGTACTGGTTTTTAGATTGGTTATGAATCTTGATCTCAATCTAGATTTTGTATTTGTATGAAATCTGCCTGTTTTAATAAGTGATCAAAACTGAGATAACATAGATTTTAGTGCGCTGTATTCAAGTAATGGTCATGGTCTAAGTTATCTTTTAGAACAAAGTGCATTTTCCTTGTATGCACAAATTGAACATCTTGTTTCTTTCCTGATAAAGTACAGTCATACATTTTATTTGCATGAAACTCATTTCTGTTTAGTCTATAGTTTATGCTTTAACAATGACACAGCCCAAATTGATATTTTGCATACTATTTCAATTGCCATTTTATTGATTTTACATCAAACCAAACCTACAGATTTTTCTTACCTATTTATTAGCATTTTGTATATTCAATATTTCTGGGGCATCGTCTAATACCACTGGTTGATCCTTAATGTCTTCCTATGGAGCGATTGATGCAAAAGCATATAACCTTAGTGAAAAAACATTCATTCTGTAATGATTGTTCATGAAATGGGGCTGACACCTGATTTATCTATTAATGTGCCTTTTTGCTATCATAGTTTTATCATAGTGTTAGTTTTGTTGGTTTACTCTTGAACTGATTATCTTATTTCGTCCCAAAGATATGGAAATGTGTAATAATTGAATGTTTATAACATGTCAACTTCTCTAATTCCAGATTAGTTGCACAATTGGAAGAGAAGGCACCTGACCAGGTCAACATTTTCAAGACTAACATGAACAAAGTCATGAAAGACATCCTTGGCAGGTTTAAGGAGCTCCAGTTCTTCACTGGAGAATCCATGGACTGCGATGGCATGGTTGCCATGATGGAGTACAGAGATATTGACGGTACGCAGATCCCCATCATGATGTTCTTCAAACACGGTCTTGAAGAGGAGAAGTTCTAAGTGTTAAAGCTAAAGTGAAAACTACTCATAATATTCCACTTCTAACACAGGCGCCTAAAACTCATATCTTTTTTATTTATTTATAAAATCATGTCAATCCACGCATCGGCTGAAACCGGCTTCTCCCATCACAAGGCTGAACAATTTTGTAATGTTAATAAATAAATGTTGCATACTATAAATAAATAAATTAATGAACAATTTTTTTGTCTTTCCTTTATTATCCCAATGTTTGATTAATAATAATTAATTATACTGCTAGGCTTTGCAGCATGGTTGAGGTCAATGCCCTATGAGTCACATTGCTGAATTACGAGGTTGTTCCAGTTCACTGACCCTGCTCTGGTCAGAACATTTTACAGTTCGTCGTACTGTCGACGAAAATTCGGTAGTTCTCATTATTTTGTTCCGTGGAAGATGACGTCATCGGACAAAATGAGAATATTTTTTATTTATTTGTATTATCGAACTATAGTTATACTAGCGCGAGCGTTTCACCCGTGTTCGCTTCTTAGTGATGTCACGGTACAAGATCGGAGATGAATATTTTCTATTGACGGTGTGTCAGATTTCAGTCTGCAAGAGAGGATCTACTTAGAGAGCTTGAGATAAATATGTACGATGTTAGCATGTTCCATCATATTTTGTCCTCACCTAATTTTACTTTAAGTTTGTGTTGTTACGTTTTAGATAATTATAAGGTCCGATGGGACTGGCATGTACACCTGTATAAAAGTCCCTAATAATAAATAAAGAGGAAAAAAAATTTTATATTTTCCAACTTGTTCTATGTGATGTTTGACAGATCTGTCATTGTGAGTGACACCATCATGCTACACGTTGCTATAATACATATTTAAGGTAAAAGCGTCAGGGTAGCCAGCGAAATTCAAATTTTCTTACGTTTTTTGCAATTTGCAGGTCAGTAATAGGTTGTATGTTGACTAAAATATGATTCGCGACCGTAACAATTAAGTATTTACAGAATTATAATCATTAAAGTTATCAATACAACTCTAGACCAAGTAATTATACTGAATGATTATTTCATGAAATCTTAACATTTCAGGATTATATTAACTAAAGGAGTTATATTTCTGTTTTTAATAATTATAATTCTGTAAATACACATTTGTTACGGTTGCGAATCATACTTTAATCAAGATACACCCAAACACGAGTTACAAATTGCACAAATCTTAATAAAATTTGAATTTCGCGGGCTACCTATGCTTCGCGCAAATTTTTTAAATCGATGTTCGCACAACATTAATTTGCTATAAAAGCGTGATCTATCCTCTGTTAAGTAAATGATAAATAACAACCGACGAGTAGAACATACAGATGGCGCTGTTAACCAATTGAGCACTACTTTGTGACCGTAATGCTACCAGTCTGTGGTTGAAAGAAGTTGTTGTGAATTATTTATTTATGAATTATTATTTACACAACACTTCTATCATTTCAGGGTATCCCAAAGCGACAGTGTGGTACTTTGCTTATAATTTTTTTGCAAATTGTAACACAAATGGTATGCAGTTATTCTTGCGAAATCATTCAATGAACAGGAGAAAATGTCAATCCTTTCGGCGACTTCATTGAGTGTACGTAAGCCGCGAGTAACTGCCGCTTTTAGAAGCAAGTTAGTCCTGCCGCGTGGCACAGCCAGCAGCTGCGGCCGCCTCCGCTTCAGCACGTAGTTGGGCACGCACAGATTCACCTCCTTTAAAACCCCCTAATTTTTAATTATACCATTGTAGTTTAAAAATATAAATGGCGAGAGTCATATCCCTTCTTAAGGAGAAAGCGTCAGGGTAACCCGCGGAATTCAAATATTCTTACGTTTTTTGCAATTTGCAGGTCAGCATCTGATTCGCGACCGTGACAAATATGCATTTATGGAATTATAATAATTAAAGTCATCAATACTACTCTCTAAGACCAAGTAATTCTATTGAATGACTATTTCATGAAATCATAATTTCAGGATTATACTAACTTAAGGAATTGTATACTGATTCTAATGATTATAATTCTGTAAATACATATTTGTTACGGTCGCGAATCATACTTTAATCAATATACACCCAGACACTGAGCTGCAAATTGCAAAAATCGTAAGAAAATTTGGATTTCGCGGGCTACCTTAGCGCTTCCCCCTTAATTCTAACGTTCTGTACCCAACCATGCCTAGAACAAACAAGGTTGGGTACATCAATGGTTAAGTAGCAATTGACTTATTGATAAGTTTTTCCTAGTAGGGCAGCTAGGACATGTGGATTTGGTAAGAGCGACTAGTTTCAACCCTTTGCCTGGGAATCAAACCCAAGACCGACACAGTTTGTTTAGGCGTTCTGGGTTCATGTAGGATTTCGCTTATGCTTACCTGTTTCTCGGGTCTCTCTATGGTCATGTGACTTGCAGGGTTTGCCAAAAAAAAGAAACCCAATTAAATTTGAGGTATGTTATATTTATCGAGTTTGTATGTAGGTAATAACTACAATAAAGTACAGAAATGACCGATGATTTCTATTACAATGTCGTGAGTACTCTAATCACAATGTTTTCATATGTATTCATCATTTTTCTTGTATACTTTTTTAGGCATTCACTAGGCACTAACACATGCCTTATTTGCTTAGTCTTTAATTTCTCCATATTTACAATAACTCAATAACACCAAAATTCAGTAAGTATGTCGTGTGGGTATATAAAACTGGAGTAAAAAATGACCATAATCCAAGAAGACACAAAAATGGCACTAAGAAGGTATCTAGCGACTTAATTAACCTCGTTTATTATAAAAGCTTGCTCTTATCACAATTCTAAATGTTACAGTTTCGTAACTTATTAGCATAACTGCAATATAACTGACGCTTTTATAATATTTATAATAAATTTAATTTTACTTATGAAACTTTTTCTACAAAATAAAAGTGATTATTAAATACCTATTTTATATTACCATCATGCCTTATTGGAATATGGCAAGAACGTTTGTTGAATTAAATGATAAAAAGAAAAAGTTTACAGAAAATATTCAGTTGTATTATATCGACGAGTTATAATCGTCAGAGGCACATTATTGTAAATGCTATAATCTATTCAGAATTTCAGAACATAATCACTTCATTTAATAACAGTGGGTGTTGCCATTTAAAAAACATTGTAATTCAGATAGCATACTAAATAAATTGGTTCATATAAAGCTTGCTTGGCGTTTACAATATTATTTGTAGGAATTGGGCGGGACACGTTAATGGAGCGACGCTTGTATCTGATTGCAATTAAACTAATTAATACGGGCTAACTTAATTTGTATGCATCGTGTCGGTAATTGAGAAGCTATCAGTTAATTACTGCCTTTAATCATTTAGCAATATGTTTCTGAATAGATCACACAGCATACTATGGGACATTTAAACAAATAGGTAACAGAACGATAATAATTAACATAGAGGTGTATTGTAACGACAATAATAAGACATCGTGTTTCTTCGTTAACTTCAATCTTAATAAATTATTACATACAATATTAGGATTGAGCATATAAGTGTTCGAAGATTTGTGTTCATATTAGAAATAATGGGTGCGTTCGTTCTTACACAATATGAATGTAGTGTAAGTAGGTATTATTTATTAGTGACAGATATAAGAAATCTCGTAATTAGGATATCAGTCATTATAGCAAACAATACAATATCCCGAAATAATTTTATGATAATTTTTAGAAGAACAAGATTGTATTAAATTTTATAAATATCTCAATATAGTATAAATATATTTACATTCATTAATTCTAATATTTTTCATATTGGTGTCTTATGTAACGCACACTTACTTTATTCATTTATAAATAAAATATTAGACATTAAAAAGATATCTTATGGAATGGTTTTTTGTACAAAATCAAATACAAAATCCACCGCACTGGTAGAAAAAAATTACAAATCACAATGTTTTATGATGTACATCATAGAGGGGGCTCCCCGGCGGGCCCAACGCGGGCTCTGCCCCCCCTCGCTCCTGCTGCGACTAGTCGTACATTGTACCGTTGTCTCGTGCGAAGTCTCACTTACACACGCCCCGAGCCCCCATCGTCCCATTGAAAAATAGATCCATCACTACTTAAATTTATAATTTACAAATAAGGTACTCTTTTAAAACGAATGCGATACAGGATAGTCCTCACTGGTCGAACGTACACCGGACCCGAAATACTAATGTCACTAACCGCTCTAGAGCACTACGTCCGTCACGACTGACTCCGTCCATAGAAAACTTAATGGAATGAAGATTTATTGCTAGAATTACAAGATCACAAACGATTGAGATAGTTCACGTGCGCGCGCGGCTCAACAGTTGAACGTGTTGGAGTGTGCGCAGGCGCGCGGGTACTCGTCCAGCGGCCGGCCGTAGCCGCCCTCAGGGATGATGGAGTACTCGGGCTCGCTGTACTCCGCATGCTCGCGCTCGTACTCCCGGTCGTTGCGCGGGAAACCGATGATGGTTTCTGAGTTGCGCATGTAACCGTTCTCCTGCTTTCTCGAGTAGCGCGTGTCGAGGTTGCGCTGGAAGTTCTCCGGATGACACACGACACCGTTGCGGTTTTTCTTTTTATCTGGTAGTGAGCGCAAAGAGCCATTGTTGAGGTGATGAGCCGGTGCGCCATTATTGAGCGTGAGCGGCTGGTGCGGGCGCGTGTCGCCGCCGATGTACGTGAAGCCGTTGGCGGGCAGCGTGCCGCCGCCCCCCGAGCGCTGCGGCCGCCGCGCGGAGCCCTGCTGGCCGCCTGACATGAAGAAAACGCTCGGGGAGGCGTAAAGCTCTAGCTACAGTTCCGTCACAGGAATAGGCCTGAGGCCGGGCGTGTGCGGTGGCGCGGGGTACTGCGACGGGTGGATGCCGCGCACTATGCAGTCCTCCTCCGTGGAGATGGGCTTGTGGTACTCGAGGTTCTTGCGCCCCTTGTGCCACTTGTAGTCTTTCAGCTTCTCTTGCATGCTCTTGCGATATCTATAGAGTATTAACACTAATGTTGCGATGGTGGCCACGCATGCCACTACCACGATACAGATTATGGTCTGCTGTCGTGTATCGTGAAGAACACAGCCCAAGTCATCAGCGTTCAGATTTCTTAGAGGTTTGTCTTTCAAATGCTCGGGGCTGGCACAATGTAATTGTGTGAAGTTACTCTTATCATACAGTAACTGTTGGAGCCATAATAGTTGACAATCACAGAAGATAGGATTATCGGTTAGATCTAGCTGCTTTAACTCCTTGCCAATAAACACAGTTTCACTTAATGTGACAATGGCGTTATCTTTTAGAGAAACATGCTTCAATTTCGGTAAGCCCAATAGTGTGCAGTCTTCTAGGATTGCTAATTTTTTGTTGTTTGCCAAAACAATTGTTTCCAAATTGATGTTATCTTCGAACGCTCCTTTCTCAATTCTCTCCAGCTGAGTAGCGCCAGTGATATCTAAGAATTTGAGGTTTTTCAAGCCCTTGAATGAATGGCTCTCCAGTGTCAGGAATTCATTTTGTCCGATGTACAAATCTTCTAATCTTGTAAGACCAGACAGCTGGATTGTGGGCACTGTGAGTAATCTATTTCCAAAGAGATTGAGACTTCTTAATCCTGGAAGACCTCTGAATGCATATTCACTAATATTGGAGAGTCCTGCTCCGTTTAGATCTAATACCGTCAGTCTATTGAGACCGGCAAAGGCATCATCTGGCAGGAAGGAAAATGCGTTCAAGCCTACATGTAGCTCTGCGAGGCTACCCAAGAGGCTGAAGGAAGTCGTCGGCACGGAGCTTAATTGGTTATCATCCAAATATAGGATCCTCAGAGCTGATAAGCCAGCAAAAGCTCTGGGCTCGATCCTTGATATTCTGTTTTGGCCTAAGTTCAGTTCTTCTAATCGTGGCAAGGTGGTGAAAACCCCGTTTGTTAGTTCCTCCAAGAAGTTTCGTTTTAAATTCAAAACTGTTAGTTGATTAAGTCCTTGGAAAGTTGTGTTTGTCACTGAGGATAGCTTATTGTGATTAAGATGTAATTCTTGTAGTTTGCGTTGATATGCGAAACTTTTCGTCGGTATGTTGACGAGGTGGTTCTGGGAGAGGTCTAGGTGTTGCAGCTCGGCGTAGAACTGCATCGAGCTGTCGATCGTCTTGATCTTGTTATTGCGGATGATGAGCCGCTGTATGGAGGGGTTGAGCGCGATGGGCAAGACGTCGAGGCGGCTCTCCTCGCACACCACCACCAGGGTCTCGTCGTTGCAGTTGCACCCGCCCGGACAGTTAGCCAGCGCCGCTGCTCCACTCCGCGATGCAAGAAGCTCCAGCGATATCAACAGCACCTGGAATTTAGAGAAGAAATTTATTAGGTCACGGTTACAGTTTATAAACAGTTACAATTACGAGCTCTTAAGTCAATTCACCCTGAACCCACGAAACTTTCGGGACTCCAGTGTCAAAAGCATTTCAACAAACCGGAATCATCGATTGACACTAAACAGAAACTGAATATGTAGTCGGTCTTAAAGCCGAATCTAGGGTTTCAATGAATATATTTCGTTAAAAGCGTAGCTGTATCACAACTGTGTATACAGTCTCTAAACGTACGCCCGAATGCTATCTCAATTCCGGCAGCAACATTTCGTTGAGCGTGAACTGGACCGCAAACGTTAGGTCGGCGGTTTATCCACTAAAGTGTAGATAAGTGAAGCCGAATGATTTTAATTACTATACAAGTAGGTAGGTAAGAAACGCTCTTTGAAAATATACGGCATGTTTTTAATACGCTGAAGTAGGTAGGTAGATTGATGGTCTTTCAGTAAAATGGAATCAATGTACCTAAGGCGAGCGAGCTCCGGACCCGGCGCAAAAAGGAAAATAAAATGATATTGGAATGGGAATTTTGCGCAGTTTTAATTTATTAAAATGCGCTCCTCGGCGGCGCTCGGGGCCAGCTTCTTTGCTTCAAAGACTAGCACTTTTATTACGTTTCCTCTTTTCAACAATTAGCAAGGAGATCCGAGTGTAGTTGAGATTCGACTTTAGAATTACAAAGTCGAGTTTAATTTAGTTACAACGAGATTGGCTGATAGATGCAACGCAGACAATCTCCTTACAGTCCTTGCTTTAAAAGACAAAGCTACCAGTAGTTTGTCGGCTAAGTGGGTTTATTAGCATTCTATAGAGGAGCGGCACAGGATGAAAACTCAATTGGACATCCAAGATAGCATCGAGGAAGTTTCCAGTGTTTGCGTTTGCGTTGCTCCTCCGAGGATCGGTTATTGCAGCGAGGCTCGGACTTCAAGATTAACTTTTAGCGAAACTTTATAGAGTCCGGCTTACATGCAATATTGTTTGTTTACGTTATGTAGATACGCGAAAAGAATTTGGCGGATGCAGTGTGCCCAGCGCTATGTGCACGATAAAACTGTGCCTATTGTAGTAGTATTTTTGTTCCGAAAATTTCCGGCGGCATATGTATGGAAGTTTTTATCCATACAACGGATTTCGGTGTGTCCGGGCTCCGGTAGCATCTGCAGCGTTTTGCATTCCATTTGCGCATCCCGCGTGCCATCCTAGTTATAGTGTCGGTGGTTGTTCCGATACAAATTAGGAATCAAAATTCGATATGCGGAGGTGATTTGCAAACAGTGTCGGCTGTTTTGCTCGTTTCGTCCCGTGTGCGAGTGAAATTTCCGCTAAAATCCAATAAACCCGTGCTCCGACGCGTTGTTTTGAACCGTTTTGAACTACGCTCGCCGGATATTTGAATTTTTTGCAGATAGCGACGTATAATGATACCTTTAATGGTTTTAGCTTTGTCTTATATATTTTGCTGTTCCAGTTTGGTTCACAATAGTTATTTTTAGAACAATGTTAGCTTGGGGATTAAACTAAAACAGTTTCTTAAGCTGTATAAAATGTCTTTCTTCGTAAGATCTCCGGGACCCGTTGACCTGCTTTCGTGACTTGTACAAGTTGCGCGCGGCAAATAGGCATCTAATTGGCTTGGTTTTAATTTAGTCTCATTTCAGCACCGAATTGAAGATACAAGCCTTATTTGTCCATCTACACTGGGATATTAGTGCAACAGAGCTGTATATTTCATAGCTACTAAGACTTAAACTGCCTGTATATTTTCTCCCCACCGACACATGCGAAAAATCCTCTCGTTGTATAGTACTACGTTAACCACTTCCCTTCATGTACTTTACAAATTATTTCAGCCGGTGTACACTGAAAGGGCGGGTAGGTAGGGTAGGCGTACAAAAACGCGTCACGTCGAGTGGCGGCGGCGATAGGTATGCAAATCGCATAATTGTGATGCCCACCCGTTGATGGAAAAATTGCGGCGAAGTGTGCGCCCGCGCGGAATGGCGGGCCCGTAGACCTGTAGTCGTGTGCTAACGGTTTTAATTATAGAGTGGTGTAAATTGGTTGTGGGTATGTTTATGAAGCGTTTTTGGCCCAGAATCTAGGTTTTGGAAAAAAATATTGAGTTTTTTTTTCAGAGCTGCGAGATTGTTGAATATTAGATGGGACTTGATAATATTTTACCTCAAAAATCAGAAACAACAACGTCATCCCACACTGAACTTTTTAGGTATTTCAAAAGTCTCAGCACTGGCATTCTGCCCGGTCTTGCATCGTAGACGGCCAGTTCAGTAAACAATACCCATAAGATTCTATTACTTAATAAAAGTAGCGAGAAATAGGCTTTACAGCGCTCATTCCGCGGCCCTCGGGCTATTAGCTAAACAGCTTAATCCTGCGCATCCGTGGCCGACTCACTAATAGATCCGCAACAATTTGAGAGCAATAACACATGCCGTTTAAAATGCTAATGTCCCAGTTTTAGAGTGTCGTAGTGATGGGAATCGGTATCGGTATCCGTATCGGGTTTAGTTTCGGGATTGTGGTTTCGAATGGTTAGAGTAGGCACCTATACCTAGGTATGTTGATTCACACAAAACGGTATGGCTTTGGAAGTTTAGATAACTTACAAATAAAAATAAGTATCTACAAGTAATTGAGCTATTTCTTAAACCTAATTATAAAAACGAAGGACAAAATAATCAGTAAAACGAATATTTTATAATCTATCATTGTTTAAATAAAACTATGTAAAGGCACAGCTCTGCTCTGCCAATAAAGGACTGAACTGCGATAGTCTGAGTGGATTGATGCACAGCTTTATCACAAGTTAAAATCTAACCACAATAAATCAAATAGCATAATTAAGTTTAGACTAATTTACCAACCTAATTATCTCTGACACATCGGTACTCAAATTCAAATTAGACTGACCTACACCGATACCAGTACCGAGACCGGGACCGAATTCTTGACCCAACCTTAACATAAGCTATTACGGCGACCATTCTCACATTTATTAGTGCGGTACCCTAAAACAACCCTTTTGCGCTGTTCGTTATTCAAATTAGCGAGGTCTGAGGGTTTGTTGATTAAAAATGCGACTTATGAAGACGTAACGACCTACGACTGAATATTAAATCGTAGAATTAGGTCGCGCCGGAAAATTGTATCTTGAAAAGAGATGTTATATTTTAAAAACATGAAGATTATTAATGGGTGGAAGGTTTCGTTTAGGCTAGGCTTGGGTAATGTTTACCTATACATATGTATATTCACGAGACAACAGTATTTTTATTTCACGAAGTGACACGCGCTTTACATGTGGTTACCAAGTGTACAAACGCGCTGTGAATGTAATGTAAGCGCAGGAGCTCTCGGTACTGTTCGGACGGTACCGAGAGCTCCTGCGCTTAAACACACATTCACCGTTTGAGACAACGGTGAAGTCAGATGTGGGTGTGTGTGTGTGTGTGTGTGTGTGCGTGTGCGCGTGTGTGTTATGTGCTGACGTTGCTCGTCTTCACGCACACATTCACAGCGTGTTTATACACTTGGTTAACACAAGTAAAGCGCGTGTCGTTTCGTGATATAAAAATACTATACTAAGTGAAGGACTAAACGTTGCGGAAGCTCAATAAAATTAAGGAGAGGCCCATGTTCAGCGATCCGTACTAGGACTGCGAGGTGTATTACGGCCCGTTCCCTCTCATAAGAGGACGCCTGTGTCCCAGCAGAGGGAAATCTTAGAGGCTGGTTATGCAATGCCATGTTCAGCAATGGTCCGTGATAGGCAGAGTGAATTGGTTGGTTGAACCTATCTGAACTCACTCACAGTAGGATTAAGACCTGTTCCAAGTTGCTATTTTCTATACTTGCTTGAATGCCGCTGATTTTGTAATTTTTTGTGGAGCTGGAGAATTATTTGGATTCTGTTATATTTTAAAAGCAGTGCAGAGATATCTAAATGCAAATGTATATTGCAGTCTTGACTTCAAAGTTCAAAGTAAAAGTGAATTGGCACCTTCATGAGAAACGTGCTTTATCTTACACTGGGACTTCGTTTGTATCAGGCCAAACTGTGATAGAAAGTAAGTCTATCATAATAAATGGTTGAAAGTTTTCATCTAGAGATTTGATTTCAGATTGAGTCGTAGATGATGTTTTTGACATTCATTTACTTTAAAAAAAAATCATTAAACTAAGTATCTAAGAAATGACTCAATTTTCTAACAAAGTGTCTTTGTTTATTTTTACCCGACTACAGCAAAGCCAAAAGGAAGGGTTATGATTTTAGCAGTCTATTATGTATGTATGTTTGTATTTATGTGTGTTCCACCGTAGCGCCTAAACTACTGAACCGATTTTTAACTTGCCTCTTTTATTTTAATATGACCTTCATAGGTTTTTAGTATTTTAAAAATCATAAGTCGTACTTCATAGTAAGTACCTTTTTCTATTTAGCCAGTACCTACCAACCACTTGCAAAGAGTTCAACGTGCAAAGAGTTCGAAATTGGAAAATAAAATTCGATCACCTCAGAGACATCGACAGAGGCACGCCAAAAGAATTCATTAGTAGGTTTCACCAGGCTTCACCCACCTCCTTGATTACTTATAATCAAATTATTAATACTCCTTCATCAAAAACTTCAACTTAACTCAATTACTGGGCCCACAAGGCTTATATACTCCCACATACATAAGTTATGTCTCACATACACCGACTGAGATAACTAACCCAATCATCTATTAATTAATACGGCATGTACTCTATTGCTAACACAGGTAGTAATATGGTGGAACACGTTAATATTCTATATTGTTTATAGATACGTACATGGTTCAATATAGAAACACCACACACGTGTACATAGTGAAAACATATTTGTTTTCACTATGTACACGTGTGTGGTGTGCAACAAAGAAACTAATTATATAAATTAGGCTGATGTGAAGTTACGACAAGTACCTAAGTTTCCTCATAAGACAGCCAGGATACCTACTTAAGTTGATCCTATAGCAGTCACGCAGATAGTGAGACAGCAGCAAATCAAATCAAGATTACTTAAGCATCATCACTTAACCATGGATTAGGGTATCAAATTAAGGGGGAAGCGCTAAGGTAGCCCGCGAAATTCAAATTCTCTTACGATTTATGCAATTTGCAGCTCAGTGTGTGGGTGTATGTTGATTAAAGTATGATTCGCGACCGTAACAAATATGTTTTTACATAATTATAATCATTAGAATTAGTAATACAACTCCTTAAGTTAGTATAATCCTCAAATGTCAAAATTTCATGAAATAGTCATTCTTAGAATTACTTGGTCTTAGAGTTGTATTAATGACTTTAATTATTATAATTCTGTAAATACATATTTGTTACGGTCGCGAATCATATTTTAATCAACATACAACCTAATACTGACTTGCAAATTGCAAAAAAACGTAAGAAAATTTGAATTTCGCGGGCTACCCTGGCGCTTTCGCCAGCAGATATCATTTTCTAAACCACCATGAATTATTTGGACCTACAGTGAATACAGGCAATATGTAAGAATCCTGGCTTGCAGTTCATAAAACATAATTCTATGTTGTTATGTAGTATGGTCGATTTGAAACTAGCAGCCTGTACATAAGCCGATTGCGTAGTAACTAAACAGAATCTATTTGGTTGTTAAAGGCTTTATTACAAATGGTTTAGTTACGATTGGAGTCGGTATAATTTGCCGATTTAATTTGATTGTAATATTGCTTGTAAGTAGAATTTCGTCTGGTATAGCGTAAATACTTGGCGTGTTGTATCTATGATTAATTATTGGATTATTATTAGTATAGTCTCTAGTGTTATGGTAGTGTACGAGAGGTATGACTGTTGAACTAGGCAGATTTGAATCACCTTGTTAACTGTCTTCTACTTCTATCGTTTCACCAGCCAATGCCCTTTTTTTATGTGGATGGTAAATCATCAAATGACTTTTCCCGCTCTGGGTGGAGCGGGAGGGCGTGTCAGTCTTTTACTAACTAAAACCCACCCGTGTTCCTTCTGTTGCCTGTGCCGGGGCCACGGTAACTCTTTCGAACATCCCGCAACCCCGGCTGAGCCAATGCCCTGAGTCCGTTTTCGTAGAAATATTTTATTTTACTGGCTGTTTCTAGCGTTTCCGGAGCTTACCTAGCCTCTTGTTTTGTCTCTTTAGCCTCTTGTCTTGTTTAATTAAATTATTAATCCATCGTTTTAGAGTTGCTTCGTCTACTTGTTTTGATGATATTCTGTTTAAGTCGCTGTTTGCTAGTGTTTTTTAATCAAAAGCAGCACTTTTATTTTGAAACGAGTTTTTCAGCTCAAATTGAATTCTTTATCTACACCAGTTACTAAAATTGTATTTTTACTGCGTATAGGGCCATAGCTTTTAACGGTATCGTGTATTGGGTAGACTGGCATTCTGTCACATGCTATTGAGTATTTTTAAATCCAATACGAATTGATGGCTGGACGTGGTTCCACCGGTATACGGGCACTTAGCATTGTTATCGTTTGCTGGTTAAAACCAAACCCAGTTAGCGATACCTGGCTACACTCGCTACTTATCCGCTGTTACGTATATCCGTTGTAAAAAACCTCATTGCAGTAGCACGATGTCATATTCAACAATATTTTCCATTTACACAACTGTGAAGTGCGCTTCATTTCCAAAAGTTCCATTATATGAAATCCGAACGAGCTCGAGCGTTCCACAAAGAACGCACCGATACGTAAAATAAATAAACGGACGGCATCCCAAGCGAACAATCACTGGGTTCACGCGCTATTAGACATGCCACAGTTTTGCGAATATTTGCGTTTCGGCCGCGCAGAAATAACCAGTCGCGGTTGACATCTGGCTACCTGCAGCGGTTATCAAAGACATGGCTCTGGTTGTGTTGGACGTTTTAACCATTTTCAGTTGCGCTCGCTTCATTTGTCGCTCACAAACGATCGGTAAATGAGTGTCGCGCATTATGCAGATTGCAGGACGACGCACTGGAGCGACGGCCGCCCGGTCGCCGTCCGCGCGCTTCGTTTCAACCGGAATGTTAATTGTCCGCGCACTAATAGGCAAATAATAATTTGCTAGAGATGGCCGCGTTTAGAATTGTTTGTGACTCTATTTTAGTTGGGGGGGGGGGGGGGGGAGAAATTGGTGTATCCTGTTTCAAAACATCCTTTTTTAACTTTAACTGTGTCAGTGAGTTTCATTTGCAAACTATTCAAGTAAATTTTATATTCCATTGACCTTTCTGCCAGTGCAAACCACCATACCTTCATAATAGGTACACCAGTAAGCTGGATAATATCGCCCGTCTGAACCCTGATTCGATTGCCATAGAGCCTGAGGTCTTCCTCGACCGCACGCTCCAATCCGCTCAAATACACCATAACTGAATTAATTACATAAATGGTATAAATTACATACACGTTGTTTACGCGCGTAATTCATAGCACGATGCGTCACGGCGTTATCAATATTTTCATCGAGATTTATTACGCGACCCGTAATTGGTAAAGCGACGATACACTGCGTACTAGTACATAGTATACATATAATTTTGTTCGTAGGACGCTCAGAATGTATTTTTGAGTTATTGAATTTCTGTGAATCGTCATCATCTAAGGTTTTACAACCGTGGGTCATAGCCTGCTCGAGTATATTTCTCGATTGTGACCTATTTCCGGCTTTTTCTCGCTCCAACTGTTCTTAAACCATGGCCTAAGCCTTCTTACTATCTGAGCTAGGGTCGGCCTCAACTTCTCCGACCATCCGGTTAGCTATCAAGTAAACGTTTGGGTGCTCTCGTCTATTCTTATGACATGTCCTACCCATCGAAGACGTACTGTTTTTATGGTCTAATTTCTGTGAATAATTGTCCCTTATTGATTAGTCTCGAATTCTCGATTATTGTGGCTTTGATTCAAACTTCGAGCGGTTAATTAATCCAGTCATTGTCACGCGTGTTAATCTAGATCCAGTGTCTAGACGGTGTATCTACATAAATCAGTTGAGTTAGTTGCGAACATTAATTATAATTATACAAAGGGAACACAAGTGGAATAGGCTCCAGGGCTATAAATTAATAAGGTATTTGTGAAGAAAATGTCCTATTAATCTGTAGTTATTGCTTTTGTCTGCTTGTGTCCATTGACTAGAATTGACTGTCAATGAATTCACATCGAAGTTTTATCATATTTCAGAAAAGAAGATTCTATTATTTGATGCCACAATATTTAGTTTGAACGATGTTCCAATCTTTTCACTATCAATTATATTGTTACTTTGTTTTAGTATTTTGCCTGTATTAATTTGATTGTTAGTAATCGAGTTTATTTATAAGGAAAAAGATAAATAAGTACATACCAGGAAAGCATTGGACGTGATAAAGGCAGCTAGCCGTCTTCCGGCTCGGAGAGGAGACATCTGTGAACAATGACAAAGACTTCATTAATAAACTGTTACAAGTAAAATATGATGAAAGCTGTTAGAGACATAATGGTGATGATAATATGTAGAATTTAAACAAGGGTTTCATTTCCGGGAAGCTTTGTCGTGAACCAAGAAGCACGCTATACAATTATGATGCTATATTTAGTGTCCATGGAGTTCCTTGCCCCTACTTATTATAGTGCATCTACATTGGAAATTAGAGCATTAATTATGGACACATCGATGATAAGAAAATAAACAATAACAAATCCATGAACAGGTACAAAAAAGGTCTCTTTAACAAAGAAATCCTTACCAACTTTCGCACAAATCATTCTAGACTTTCAGTTACAGACCACACTGTCTGTCACCCGTCACGAATGCCTAACGTCTACCACTGGGCTGGTCTCCTACTCCTGAACGAAGGGTTCCACACGATAATTTCGCTCGTGCGAATTATCTACGAGTACGTAGATGCCATATTTCAGAAGCAAATACACTGGGATTCGTCGCACTCTCTATAATTTCCATGTTGGATACGTTAAAGTGAAATGGGCTTATTATAGAGAGGTCGGGTAGCGTGGAACTTGGCGGGTTGGGATAAGAGGTAGCGGGCGCGATTTTGATAAAGTATATTTGCAATTTGCAATTGCACTCTTTGCCATCCAACCTACAGTCAATATATTATATGTTTTTAAATTGCATGACAAAAAATAGAATCCATTATGCTCTCGCTGACTGTTCAAAAGACAAGGACACAAATTGAAGAGAAGTATATCAGCTTAAATAAGTAAAAACATCATTTAGAGACTAATGTCACAAAAGAAACCGCATAAAACCTGGTAAGAAAGTATTTTAGAAAAGTCAGGTTTTAACGATGACGATAAGGGTGGACCCGTGACCACAGCCGCAAACCCTTATCTTCGCATAGATTGAAGATTATTCCATCATACGTAGTGCAAGTGGCGCTCGTCTCCTGGCCCCAATTCTTCACTCCCTCGCATTAACCACTGGCCGGCCCCCCACATGGCCGTTCTCACTAGGCCTACGATTACGATACACCCTCTATGTTTATAAAAAATTTCATTAATCGCAGTCACCAGTTCCCACAACCAGGCTGGCTAACCGGTAGGCTTTATTCACTTATTCACTTTTAAACCTGACGTTTCTCAGGGCAATTTTATAGTTATGTACTTAGTTTTCCAGGCAATTCTGCGAATCGTGCGTTATATTATAGTTTTGTATGTCGTTTTATTGTGCAAGAGCCGGTAATAGCGTATTTATTAATAGGTACTTAGGTAAGCTTTGAAGAGGCCAGTACGTAAGCGATGTTAATTTGTTTTCCAGTTGTTCTGTTGATTGTGTTTTGTTCTTTAATTTGTTTGTCGTTTGTACGGTTGCGTGTTCGTGCGCGGGGTTATCGGGAAATGGTTTTATAATAAAGTTTTCTATGTATGTGGAACGGGTTAATTATTTCTCAGAGAAAGCATAACTTATAAGTACCTAGTGCTTGTATATCGTCCCCGTTGAGCGACAAGTCACGAAGTCTAAAAAGAAAAGTTCTTAGAACATAAACTTTATTTGATTTCCTTTAAAATAAAGCTAAAAACATATAGGTATGTAATGGCAAGCCAAAATTATGACGATATATATATTTAAAAACTTTAACTCGCATTAACTCAGAACGGGGTTTTTATGACTTTTCGCTCTAGGGGGACGATATAAGTTTTATCAGCTTTAAGAGTAACTAACATCCCGAGAGACATAACAGCGAGCTGAGCCAAAGGCTATTAATACTAAGTGTCTCAAACCCGCTCTTCCAATCCATTGCCCATCGCTGTATAATCAGGAAATCCACACCACGCACCTACCTCTAGCTACATAATACTATATAATTACGTAGTCGACACTAGCGTGCAGTTATACGCCACCATCATCGTCTCATTACGCCTCGTCGCTTGAACCTACGGAGACACTACGGTAACGCGGCGCAGGTCGCCCTCGACCCACAGACAAACTATTACACAATTCGGGAACGAACAAGTCCGTAAGTTAAACTTTTGGTTGGTTTGTAGGTTCGGTTGTTTGCGGCCGCGACCACCAAACGCTCGTTACAACAGTGAGTGTGCGAAATTTCCTCTAAAAAGTAATTTGCTGTGTCACCAGCGGCTCTACTTTAAGTACGTATTTGTGAAATGCAAAACAAAATGGTCGGTAATGACTGTGCTGGTTTAAAAATGTTTGTTGGACGACTTTCGTGGTACTTCTACTTAGGAAATGGCTTAGCTAGTGTTTTCAGTGAGAGCTTTATTAAAGCTGTTTGGGCTGAGTTATGACCGTTTGCGATAAAGGCGTTATGGGCTCTAAGAAAGCGGAAGATTAGGAGTTGCATTTTAAAAATTGGTTGTGGTAACTTTTTAATTTTATATCCCTAAGACGATTAAAAAACAGTTTTTTTTTGTGTGATTATTCCTTCAACGTCCACAGTTTTCTCAGCAGTGTCAGCGTTTTAATCATGGGCACAAATACTTCATGTCTAAACAGGTAAACAATGATGGTCTGTGTGCATTTACGGACCGTTATTGGTTAAAATTAAGGCACTTGTATCTTTACCAATAATGAAGCAGACCTCATAGCTTTGCATAGTAGACCCTCCCATGTGGAAGTAGCTATCACAGGCAAAACTATCTAACGAACCTATTTATATGCAAAAAAATAAAAAAAAGTGTTTAGGTATTCACAGAAATATTTTTTTTACAAGATATACATATATTACCTCTGCTAAACTGCAAAACAGTTGTTGGCAGACGTAGTTCCTTTTTTTTGCCCAGTTTGGCAATAAAAAATGCTACCATTGGTAAGTAAAACGATTCATTTTTGTTTATAGGAACGGAGCGTAAGTTCAATACATTATACCATCTACAGTTACGCTTCGTTGGCTAATCAGCCCTATCCCTAGTCCCAAGGAGAGTCTGGACAAAGGATTACGTGCCACAGCCCGGCTGCGTCTGGCGGTGGCGTGCGTAGCCACTGAGCTATCTACCTCAGTCCTACGTGTCACAAACTGTTTACAGAATGTTTGTTGACAACGACGAAAATAATAACACTTCCTTTGTAGCTTTGTAGGGTTTGCAAGAGATAGAGATGCTGCTTCATCGCTGTTCATTTCATGATAGATTGACAAAAATGTACGCACCTACAACAGAAAAAAAAACTTGAATAAGCATTTTAGGGCGGATTTCACCAATGAAACTGAACGCACGCACTAAACTACGTCCAAGAGCTGTCAGTGTCATTATTCCAAAGAAAATAATGACACAGACAGCCCTTAAACGTGGTTTATGTGCTGATCGCGTTCAGTTTCATTGGTGAAATCAGCCCTTAAAAATCAACTGACTGCAATCAGACTAGAGCCTTCTGTTTTGAAAAATCTCCTTGCGTACCAAGAATCTAACAATAACATCTCTTTTCGTTTTCAGGCGACCTACGTTTTGTTAAGTATATCTAAAACTGGGAAGAACAATCAGCATCTGCTCCAACTCCATTCTTTCATTTCTATATCAATTCATAAATGTAAACAGCATACAATTTACAACACAGATAAAGTTATTTCGTAAAAAAAAAACTAGCTCTCACATTCCATCTCGATTCGATTCACAAATAAAACCATACGACACGATTGTATACATTTAAAGTAGTGATTTCTGCAAAAAGAAGGGTGGTTTACCCCTTTCTAAGAAGATATTGTTAGATAAAGTAAACTCGTTTTCTATCGGGAAGGAGACAGTGTTTACAAAAAGCCCTTTTAGAGGAGGTATGTGACCTCCGAGGGTCTTTGTCGAGGGTGTCCATTGCCCTGCGACCCTTCTGGATACTTTTGGAGAGTTCTCACTGAAAGGGTTTAGTGTCTCCTATTTATTATAGCAATGAAATGAAGCAGTATAGAATCGAATTGGGAATGAGACTAATTTGAATTGCATTCAGTTTAATTTGTCACGACCAATTCAAAATGAAATAAAGTGGAGTTTTATTTGCAAAAAAGTAGGTAGCACTAATGAAAACCCGGATGTTTTTAACTTGGATAAAATATGACATCTCATTTGATTATCACGGTTCTATTTGGCATGACGCCAGGCTCTGCAGTGTTTCCGACCGTTTATAATGTATTAATATGATTACTAACGTTTGCTTCCATATTAATCCGATTTGTTTGGTACATAGTCGATCCTGTTTGTTTTATTACTGTAGAAACATTTATGGGGCCATAAATAGATTAATGATATAATTCAATTATGAGTATTTAGCATAACTACTGTATAATTTCTGAATATTTCAATTAAGTACCTATTGTTTATACTAAATTAGTCATGTAGACAGATACACACCGTAGTGTTCATTATGCACCTTTTTCGTTAGGTATGTAGTTTTTTATTTACATGAGGGGCTCGTGGTTAAATAATAACAGCCGCACGGGTCGATCGAAGGTTAAGCTACGCTTGCTGCGGTCGGTTCGTGGATGGGTGACCATCTTACATATCGAGACCCCTCCGTGCCTCGTAATACACGTTTTAAGCCCGGTCCCGGTCAGTGGTCCCGGCTGCCATTCGTATTTCGTAGATCTTTGACAGTCGTTACCCGTTAGTCGGAAGCCCAAGTCAGACAACCAGTCTTACCAAGCTGTATCGTATTACCCAGTAACTGGGTTGTGGTGGTCAGGTAGGCAGTCGCTCCATGTAAAATACTGGTATGGCAGATTGATTTCATGTATGTAGTTATTTATGTACCATCGCGAACATTTGCGGTGAATCACTTTTTGACCTTATAAGGTAAAAAATCCAAATGCAAATGTTCGCGATGTTACATCTTATGCCTATAAATCCGCGCATCCCTCGCGTTAATGTAGATTTTGTACAGTTATTTTGCTATCTCTCGGGAACAGTACTTTTATTCGGGATGATAGGTAGGTACACTATGTCCTTTCCTGTACTCCAGACAACGTGTATGCAAAATTTCATGATGATCGGTTGAGTAGATAAGATGTGAAAGCGTAACAAACAAACAAATAAAGTCACTTTTGCATTTATAATATTAGTTACGATATTAAATGGAGAGTTTTATATTAAAATAAATAAAGTACAATAAATGTGTTTTAGTGGAAACTTTCGTTTTGTTGAGGACAGCGCAAGATAAGTGTTGGCCACGGTTTTTGTTTCGGCCAGTTTGGAAACACATACTTAGATGTACTTACCTATGTGGATCTTGTAGATGTTAATAAGTTTTGTAGGTGATAGAGCTCTTTATGAAAGATCGTTCTAGGATGTGACCGGGAAGCATGATGCTATGTTTCCATGTGATGGGTTTTATAGGCACAGCATGACATGAGAGACTCCAGTTTTACCTCCTCGATGGTAACAAACCTGGGGCGCTTGTTTGTCAATAAATAAAATTCTGGGATCTTTCTCTTAGAGCAGTTGTACGGCTAGGTACAAATTTGTCCTCATGATTTTTGCATATTTTATTATATTTTAGAATTTACAGATATCTCGAATACGGTCATAGTTAGGATTCCCGGGCTGAGGTCGCATTCCCACGTTCCTCGGGTTTGCAATAGGTAGGTACATGTCCTAAGATAATGATTTTACGCTGGCAATATTTTATTTTAATACAGTGTGGGGTTATTTACGATCAAAAATTCGGAAATAATACTGAAGGAGAGCTTTCGGCAAAGTCGCTCTAACTATTTTTTTTTTCTTCCGAAACTATTACCAATCGAGTGAAACATGAAATTTTATTAATTAAACGGAAGTTATATTCCGGAAGCGGTAATGCCGACGTGATGAGTTTTAAAACAATAAAGTCGAGTAAATAACTTAAGTAGTGAACTTTCGCGATGGCTTGATGGGATGGCTTGATAGGTCGGCTACAGTTCAACAGTTGTGATGCTATTATTGTATAGTTAAATATTCCGTTATTTAGATTATGTTTTTTTTCGAGTGCACAAGTGAAATTGAGTCCAAAATATTCAAGAATAGCGTCATCGTCATATTACCTCATAAAACTGATGAAAAAAGCCTGTGTCAATAATATTTTTAGAAAATATTAATTTCAAATCTTGAATCAATTACCTACACAAAGGAGAAGGCAAGTATAAGTTATTCAAACCAACCTAATTCCTCCAATCAAAACCACTTAAACTCCTACAGTTACTGAGAATATTAGCACAAATTAGTATAAGCCTAATATAAGCCAAGATCTCCTCATCTACTATAAAGTATTTCAAACTAAACTAAGATAATCTCATCGCGTCTCAAGGACATTTGAGATTCGCATACAAAATTGAAAATCCCTCCATTGCCCCTCAAAGGTTTCGTTAAAGGCGTATAGTGGGTTTCTTGTCACGTCTTCCAGATGGGATAGAGGTGTGCCGAGTGATTATGTGCCGCGTATCCGAGTTATTCGAATTATTAGAGTTATTGGATTGAGGAAGGTCGAAATTTAATCATCAGAATGGTATTGATGTGTGTTTCAGGTAAGTTTGGGTGTTGTTAATGCAATAATTATATTATTATGAAGTTCCAGATTTCAGTTTAGTTTGAAAATAAGTTATTCGAACTAAAATTGTGTTAGCTATGATTTAATAATTTCAAGATGAAACACAATGATTCAAATGAAAGATTATATAAAATTCACAACTAAATTAGGTATTTTAATCCGAGTGTCATTTTGCAAAATGATGTTTATTCGATTTGATAAATAATTGTAATTTTGCTTAAATCTTGTCTATATATGTTACGTAATTACCCACGCTTTGTGCATAAGGAATGAGTGAATAGTTACGTTTTATCGTCAACGATATAGCCGGAAGCTATTTTAATTATATAATACAGAAACAAGAATTGCTTAGTGCAATCATCAACTTTAATACATTCTAATAAAAACTATTGATTTTAAATTGTTCTGGATATAAAAGAATTCAACCAAACTCACCGCCAATGTTGGTTAAGGTTATTCATGTAGAATGCTGGTATCGGCGCCGATATGCCAGCGCTTCTCGGCGCCGACAAGCGATGGTTGTCAACGCTGGTCGGCGCAGGCGGTTTCCAAACATTTTGCAAAATCAGCGCAAACCGTCGCCGATAAGCGCCGACAAGTTCATATCTGACTAGTCACTACATGCACATAACGTCATCAGACAAGCTGTCACTAAAAAAAAAACCTCGACTTTATTCGATTGTCGAAAAAAACAAAAAAAAAACGCCTCATCTCCAATCACTACTCTATTTCCTCGTCTCATTCCAGGGCCGTAGACATTAAAGTGAGATTGGTGGAGACCTAAACACACGGAAAAGTGTTTTAAAACACCCATTTGAGTCAATGTGTGTGTTATAGTGTATTTGAAGGGGGTCGGCTCGAATGGTGCTATTTGAAGAGGTTAACGCGGGTTTAACTGCGCACTGCCAGACGAATTGCGAATTTTATATGGGCTTGTATTGATGTAGTAGAAGTAGGTACATATCTCTAAGATAGGGTTTCGTACCTATTCTTGTGAAGGACTTATATTGCGAGTAATTCATAAATATGAATTAAGTACTCGAACGTGCCTGAAATCAGGCACGTTCACAATAATCAGTTATTAGATCTTGATTGGAAATAAATTGATATGTCTTCTTTCAATCAGAGTGAAAATAATCAATGATATATTTGGCAGAAAGTAAATTACAGCTCGCGAAATGAATAACGTAACAATTCAAGTACTTGTTGGGAATGAAAAAAGTTGTAAGTAAGTAACTGATCTCTTAAAACACACATATATAGGAAATAGACATTAACCCCTTATTCATAAACGTTGCTTAAAGTTAAGTAATGTTTAGCGACTGGTTTTCCATAGATTTTTTGACGTTTAAACATCATTTAACTTTAATCAACGTTTATGAATAAGAGGGTAAGTGAATTATTGTTTAACTTGTCTTGTTTACTAACCTTTTTATTTTTGTGTGTAGATACTACTAACAACCCACTAACGCTTTCTATGTAACTATTGTATAGACAGTGTCTGAAATAAAGATATATATATATATTTACTAGCTATATATATTAGCTTATATATTATTACCAGCTTCTGTCCGCGACTTCGTCTGCGTCAAAATATGTATGTATATCCAGCTATTCCCCCTTTTACTTCGTTTTCGCTTAGCGTCCTTCCTGACTTTTATTTCTTTTTGCTCGGCTCCTAAAGGTCCTAGCGTGATGTTAAATAGCCTATAGCCTTCCTCAAGAATTGGGCTATCAAATGCAAAAATATTTTTTCAAATCCGACTGGTAAGTAGTAGTAACAAACAAACAAATTCTTCAGCTTTATTATTATTTTTATTTTTTTTTATTTTTTTTATTTATTTATTATTAGTATAGATTATAAAAACAAACCACAATACAAAAGCTATAGCTTGCAGGCGCAATCAGTGTATCAGTACTTATCATAATCATTACGTGGCGCTGTCTCCGCGACGCAACACCGCGATCCCTGAATCCCGCAAATTAACCAGCCCCGGGATCCCTCCCTAGACGTGATCCCTAATTTTCAGATACATCTCCGGGAATAAATAGGGGATTAGGGGCGGCGCCGGGCGCGTAAATAACCTCGCGTCACGCGCTAAGGTTCCTGAAGATAAGGGGTGAAATTGCCCCCAGCAGAAACGCGGGGCCCAAGCCACGAGCGATCCTGTTATAGCCATTATCCACTATTTCTGAGGAATTTGTAGGCGTCTTGATGTTCCGTTCAAGTGAATGGGCCGCGATGTGTGATGTGATTGCTGTATTCAGACGCTCTTGGTATATTTGCGTCGACTGTGAATATGAATGGAGGTCTGAGAAATATAATTTCAGATACGTCTGACACAGTTCGAATCTTCGATGGCTGAATATTGCACGATATCAATAAGTATTAGGTACTTAAATAGTTTTCTACACTTCTAGAGCTTTTAGACACTTTATGACGACACCGCGCGCGCAGTGGCGCCCTAATCGTTTGTTTGGTTATTTCTTTTATTTTAAAAAGATAATGAAGAAAATAATCATGTTTCGTTGTGCTCCATACACAAGACTATACGTTATTATTATTACAAACAGTGGTTTTATATTGTTAGGTTTTATTATAATCCTTAAAACGGAAAATACTAAGCTCCGTTTTAAGGATTATAATAAAACTTAACAATGTAAAACTACTTTTTGTAATAATAATAATAACGAATAGTCTTGTGGAGCACAACGTAACATGCTTACTTTCTGATATTTACATTCTAAAATTAAAGAAATAACCAAACAAACGATGAGGGCGCCACTGCGCGCGGTGTTATCAGAGATTTCACAGTCGATTGCGTTATTATTCGGAAGCTTCAAATGTAAGTACTTGTAAAAAAACCGCGCAAATATTAAATTTTAAAATAAATTACGAAGAAGCTTAATATATTTCCACTTGTACCATGAGTCTGTCTCAAGTGTTACTGCATGAGTTACAGAGGCTTTTTGTTAAGAACAAAAGGCTTTTAGCGGCTGAATAGTAGAAAGTTAGTGCGTGAACTCAGATACACTATTGTTCTGGAACTTTAACACGCAACGCGTCGCGATATCGCGATATGGCCGCCTTGTTCCTTGTTTGAAACTTGACAGCGAAACGCGCGGGAAATTCGAGATGCCTTCTATATATAAATAGGCTCGGTTGGTTTCATGTACTATCGGGAGATAAAACAGGAAAGGTTTCATTATAATTATACCAACAATATTTCAAAAGATCTTAAGGTTTTACTTTTCCTTCTGGTGTGACGTTTTTTTTACCAATTTGAAATAAAGTACGGCCTAGAGGGGAACGCAGAATCCGGCCAAGTGGCTAACTAAGAAAGCAGTTAATTAACAATATCAACAAGCAGAAAATTGGACTAAAGTTAAATATTTTTATAATGTTTTTGTTGATTAAATCAATATTTACTCTTGACTGTACAAACACAAAATCAATTCGGTCGTATTAATTTAGTTTAGAAGAAATAATTAGTTCATCAAGTTGGTTTTAATAAACAAAGTTTTAATATGATCTATTAGGTGGGCTCATCCGTCGAGTAAGCTGTTGTTTGCAGGAGTTCAACCGCAGGATATAAGCTGATATAAGTATGTACCTGGCTGACATATTTTTATTTCTTAGGCCCACGACGCCATTAAAAAAAAGTAAGTAACGTATTATAATATTTTTATCTGACGAAGCAACGCGCGCTTTACTTGTGTTAACCAAGTGTACAAACAAGCTGTGAATGTGTGCGTGAAGACGAGTAGCGTCAACACATAACACACATATGCACACGCACACATACACTTCCGACTTTGCCATTGTCTCGACGGTACTGAGAACTCCTGCGCTTACACACACATTCAAAGCGTGTTTGTACACTTGGTAACCACAAGTAAAGCGCGTGTCGCTTCGTGACATAAAAAGACTGTACAAACTCTGGTCCAGAACACCATAGAAATACTAGTGCTGTGACATTATGGCTACTCATTGGTGATTTGAGCTTGTAACACGTTACTTTTGAGTAGCCTCGTGGACGATAGGCTTTACTCTTTCGGAATATTTTTGATAAAGAACGCAAGTATTAAAGGTAAAATACATCTTTTAAGAGATAAAGGTAGGTAGGTAGTTGGTAGTTCGTGATAGCTTTACCTAAGATGGAGGTATCTGTAAAATCCAGTGCGTTGAATGTCATAAGTAGATTCTGAAAGTTTCCAACTTTGATTTGATATGATTTTTTCAATATTACGTTTAGAAGGCTCTTGTTAGAAACACGAGACGACTAGAATATGAATTTGGAGAAAGTTTTTAAGGGTACTAAATTGGTGGAAAACGTGCCGTACCTAGGCTTCTTTTTATATGTACTTCTTTTTTAATGCTCGTTGTGAGAGACATAACTATCTTCTCAGTGTCCTTTATACCTACCTATTATACAGGGTGTAAGTGACAGCCCTCCGCAGACTGATGGGGTGAATTCAGTATATCATACTAAGATGACCGGTACACGAAATTATTACAGGAACGTTAAGGGAATCCAATAAACCTGGTTTGTTTTATTACCTCACACGCAATGTATCGTTACCGTGGCAAAACGCGCGTAGCGAACGGCAGCGCAGCGAGCCTTCGGTCGCCGATTATTTCAACATCCATTGCTGTTTTTTTTTTAATTTTGGCGGTTTTATTTACATAAAAGGAGTGCTGCGCACAGAGAATGTAATTTTACATTGAAATAAAGGAATAGTAACTGAGAATACGATAAAAAAAAGAAAATTTTCCTGAGAATATTTCCGGCGGAATATGATTCGAAATAAGGAGCTGAATGCACCCTGTTAGTTTGCGGAGGGCTGTTCCTTACACCCTGTATAAAAGCGGTTCCTCACTAGCGTAGGTACTAATGGGTATTAGTTTCCTGAAAGAAGTAAGTACTAGGTACATACATAGTAGCATGAATAATATTATACCATTCAAGACATTACATGAACATCGAAAAAATATTTATATATTTTGTTTTTGTGTCTGTGTCAAATAAAAAAAAACGGCCAAGTGCGTGACGGACCACGCACAATAAAGTGAATGAAAGGTTCCGTAGTTAGGATGAATTTTTCCCAAGAATAAACTTAACATTGTAGTTGAAAAACATGTGCTCCCATACATTCAAATTGCAAATGTAAGTGTACGCACAATATTGAGGGATTTACCATGTTAATTGAAGACTATTTATATATTATATATATATTATTTATATAATATTGTATATATTTTTCAAAAATTTAGGCTCTTGTGTTTCGGAGATAAGGAGGAATGGTCAATTTTCAACTATTTTATTTTATTTATTTATTACAAAATGTGGATTTTACAATCTCTTTACAATCTTAACCTAAACTATTTTAACTGATCCTACAGCCAATTAAGGATTTACAATTTAAATCTATACTTACATAGCTAAGAATACGGCGTGTGAAAGTGTGCGTGCCTGAGGAGTTAAAGTGGGTGTGTGAGTATGTTATAGCGGTGTGTGTGTGTGGTTTCTTAAATAAGTTTAAAACATTTATTTTAAAATTATCAAAAAATACATTTGAGACCATTACAGTAAGCACTTTCATTTAATGCGTCACACGGTTCAGTTTATAAATCTTTCTTTTTAATTTTCTAATATGTCCTCCAACGTTGGAGGAGCTCGTGGCTAAGTAATAACAGCCGAACGGGTCGATCCATCAGGTTAAGCTACGCTTGCCGGGGTTGCCCGTGGATGGGTGACCATCTTTACATACCGACACTCCTCCGTGCCTCGGAAAGCACGTTAAACCGTTGGTCCCGGCTGTCATTCGTAGATCTTTGACAGTCGTTACGGGTCGTCAGAAGCCCGAAAGTCTGACAACCAGTCTTACCAAGGGGTATCGTATTACCCAGTTACTGGGTTGTGGAGGTCAGATAGGCAGTCGCTCCATGTAAAATACTGGTATTCAGCTGCATCCGGTTAGACTGGAAGCCGACCCCAACATAGTTGGGAAAAGGCTAGGCAGATTGATTGTCCTCCAACGTTGACCCCCATAATCAAAATTCATTTATTTAAGTTACACGTCCGTCTTTAGGTCACAGAAATCTTATGTAAACCAAACTTCAACTTAATTGGTGCATTAGCTGGCTCTTGTGATACAGGAACTCCTAGTACAAGAGCCAGGGCTACACTGATACTTGTGTCTTGAAGTGGAATTTAATAAATAAATAAATAAATAAAATAAATTAGATTCGGAGCAAATTGGCTGTGACAGACGGACAAACAGACAGAGACACGAGTGATCCTATAAGGTTTCAGTTTTTCCTTTTGAGGTACGGAACCCTAAAAAAAAACAACTTAAAACTAAAAATAATAACCAAAAAACTTTCCCAATTTCACTTCACACTAGTCACGAGATCAACTTCAAGAATAATACAGTGGATTTCGGGTATAACGACAATGAAGGGACCACTCTATTTTCGTCGTTATATCCGGAAGTCGTTACAGGCAAAGGTAAAGAGATACAGACACGTACACATGTGTAGTTTATATTCATTTATTATTGAAAATATTTGCACACATAGTTATTCACCGGTACATTTAAAAAAATGTGTAATATTAGTTTGCTTCAATTTATTTTTTTGTGCTAGTGTACGCTGTAGGGTGTATTCTATTTTCATTACTTCTTCAATATCTATAATATCCTTTCCATCACCAAATAAACAGTATCTTTTAAGCTTTGTTACAACACCTAACACATCCTTAGTTGTAGGAATCTCACCTTCCTTGCAATCTTCTTCTTCCTCCTCATTTTCCTCATCTTGCGTCGTATGTGATGGAACAACAGTTTCAACAATTTCACTATCGGACAAATCGCTAGTAGTGATAAGTTGACTGTCAATATCAACATATGTTGCCCAGTCCGCAACATTTGTTCCGCTTGATGATACTGTAGTCAGTTGTGCCAATGGTATGTCCAATTCATCATCGGAGTCGTCGTCAATTGTTGTGATAGCCGAAGATTTACGAAACCCAGCGTGTAGAAAACACTTTTTGATCGTATCTGGAGTCACCCGAGCCCATGCCGTAGTTACCATTTCAATGGCATCTAAAATATTAACGGAAAACGGGCCTGCCGAGTTTTCAATGTCGTTCATCATTTTCTGTACTAAAATCTTCCTATAATGACTTTTGAGGGTTTTAATTATCCCTTGATCAATCGGTTGAATCACTGATGTAGTGTTTGGTGGTAAAAATGCCAGTTTTATGTTGGTCAAATTCTCTATTTTAGGATGAGCTGGGCAATTGTCAATAAATAAAATGATCTTCTTTTTGTTATTTCTTAACTGGGAGTCCCATTTGCGTAGAACTTTTTCGAAAATCTCTGAAGTCATCCAGGCCTTTTTGTTTGCTTCGTAATCAACTGGCAAAGATTTAACATTTTTGAAACATCTGGGTTTTTTTGCCTTGCCTATGACCAATAATTTTCTTTTTTCCCCTGCCATACTTGATGCAACAAGCACGGTGATTCTATCTTTTGATAATTTTCCACCAACGCACTTTTCCCCTTTAAATTTCAAGGTTTTGTCAGGAGTTAACTTAAAAAACAAACCTGTCTCGTCAGCGTTCCATATTTGGCTATCAGTATAACCTTCAGTCAATTTTGGGAAAACTGTTTTTAGCCAGTTGTCACAGTCACTTTGCGATACACTAGCGGCTTCTCCACAAACTTTGCCTACTACAATATCGTGTCGTTGACGAAATCGGTATATCCAGCTTTCCGAACACTCAAAATCCATTTTTCCAAACAGTCTGCCAAATTGATTAGCCTTTTCTTGCAGCAGACGACCGCTCAAAGGTACGTTTTGGCTTCTTTGGGCTTTGAACCACATTAGAAGGGCATTTTCGATATCTTGATGCGTCGGTTTGCGGTTTTTCTTAATTTTTAAGGATTTGGATTCAAAGCATTCTAATATTTTATCACGGTTTTTCCACATCGTAGATACTGTTGAATGGGAAACTTTGTACTCTTTGCACAAATCAGCATTGTTTTCACCGTTTTTCAATTTTGAAATGATTTCCGCCTTTTCTTTAACAGTGTTAAAGTTTACTAAACCCAGTTGCTACTCAGAATATCACTTTGTAACTGAACCATAAAAGCTCCGAAACGTACACGCTTCCCCTACCTACTTAGTTGATATCTATAAACAAAAGGTAAAGGTCTCCACACTTGCTGACCATCTGTGTGCAATGGATGTAAACAAAAGATAAGAAATGTTTGTGAAAGAAAAAAATCTTTGTGTCTTTGGCGGCCGACTCCGGTCGCAATATCTGCATGGGATTTCTAGGAATTTGTTACAAATGATTCATTAAAAACAGTCGCTACACCCGAACTCGGCGTTACATCCAAAGTCGCTATAGCCACATGAATTTTGTACTAAAGTATGCTTTAAATTCAAGGGACTTAGATTTAACGTCGCTATAGGTAAATGGTCGCTACAACCAAGGTCGTAATAAATGAAATCCACTGTAATAAGTATTAAAGTTATTTTGAACGACACAGACGTAAGAATTTTATCTATAATAATCCCTTTTGAACCCTGGATGGGTCTAAGTGATTGCAAAGTAAGGGCGTAGGTGACCCTGCTTGATAAAAAACTGAAAATAGTCTATGGAAACTGAGTAAAAAGGTATTTATGTGTTGATACGAACTTTTTGGTGAGAACAGAACCTTAGCCATAGCTATGACATAACTGGCGAAATGTGGGTGTACTATAGGTACACCTCTGCTCAACCCTTCGGGGAAACATGGCGTGATGTTATGTTATATGTTCCTACTCTGACAGTCGGCAATAGTGTAGCTTTCTATCAGTGTTACAATTTTTGCAATTGCAAACTTAATTTGCAAACTTAATATGTGAATATTTTAGATTATGTTTATATAATATTACATAGTGTAATTTATTTGTAAAGTTATGTCTAACGCGGATAAAAAACTGGGAATCCCGCATAAAAACTATCAAGCATACTTTTATGAAACCTCCGTCATTTTAAAGATAATTTAATTATTTACATACATAAACTCATGCCTTCTTCCCATAGAGGTAGGCAGAGACTACAGAACCCCACCTGCTACGATCCTTACATACTGCTTTTGCCTCGTTTACGTTCATACATCTGGTCATACACGCACGCCGGTTGCGAGTACTACGCACCTGACCTTTCTGAAGAAAATCACCAATATGATCACTACATGTCTTCCTAGGGCGTCCTCTCCCGGCGTTTCCAGTCACATCTGCCGTGTAAATACCTTTTGTTAGTCGATTTTCATTCATCCTCTCAACATGACCAAACCTCCATGCTCCTTGATGGGCGAGTCCTATTACTAGGTGGACGTACGACGCGTTGCGTGAGCTCAGCACAGAACACGCAAGCTATGCACTCAAGACCGTTGGCATATATCTGCGTCTTAAAGCGTTTGGTGAAAACAGCCTTCTGTTAATATCATAGTAAAATTAACGAGGCTTTTCTAATATATATTAGCTTTCCAAGTGACCAAACGACGCTCCACTGTCATGTTTTTATAATTGAGCAACATAACTGTACATGTATTTAAAACGCTGTCCCTAAATTACTGTATGTCCCCAGAGTACTTGTGTTTTATTTTGCTTTGACATTTAATATTTACCTGCAGAGGATTTAGCTGAAATATTACTTTATGAAAAACCTGTTATTAGAGGGTTGGGTAACTAAGTTGTCGATTTCAGTTAATGTTTCTTTTTCAGGTAACTAAAACTAAGTAACTTTATTTAAACTAATATTTAAAAAAGAGGTACATTGTTTGTTTGTAAGAGGTTATTATTAATGTATATAAAATATTGTAAAACAATTTAAAAAAGTGGAGTGGAGTTTCTTGCCCATTCTTCTCCATACGAAACTACCTTTTGGAAGGGGCAACTGGAATCAATTCTATTTACTTATTAATCTTTGAGGTTCAAAAGTGCCTTTTATGTGCCTATTTGAAATAAACTGTTTGAATTTGACTTTGAGGTTATTTCTGGAAGTAGGATGCCACAAGAAGTGTTTCTTCCAGGCGGACAAAGTCCTGGGCACGCCACAATTGCGGCGATAAGTCCCCTCTTTGAGGAGTGGCTGGAGAGGCGCCACGGCGTCCTCACCTTCCGCCTGACGCAGGTCCTCACCGGACACGGGTGCTTCGGGAGGTACCTGTTCCGGATAAGGCGGGAGGAAACGCCCGGGTGTCACCACTGTGTGGATCGCCCGGAGGACACGGTGGAGCATACGGTGGAGGTCTGCCCGGCTTGGGCGGAGCACCGCCGTGTCCTCGCGGAAGCGATCGGCGGCGGCGATCTCTCGCGTCCGGCCCTGGTCCAGGCCATGGTACGGAGCGAGAGTGCATGGGGAGCCATTACCTCCTTCTGCGAAGCAGTAATGCTCGTGAAGGAGGAGGCGGGACGCGTGAGGGAGAGGCAAGCTTTGCACCCTCACGCCCCTAGTCGCCGCAGGAGACGCCCTGGGCGTCGGGAATTGGCAGCCGATTCCCGGCCACCGTAGGCGCGGGCTTGCGGACGGCGAGCAATGGGTAGCTCGCCGTCCGGTAAGGACCAAGTCCGAGTCGACGGCGCGTCGTGTTCCACGCGCGCCTCAAAGAGATGTCAGCACTATTGACGGGGTCCGCTAGGGCCGATGCCAGCTAGGGTTGCGGGATGTTCGAAAGAGTTACCGTGGCCCCGGCACAGGCAACAGAAGGAACACGGGTGGGTTTTAGTCAGTAAAAGTCTGACACGCCTTCCCGCTCCGCCCAGAGCGGGAGAAGTCATTTGATGATTTCCCATCCACAAAAAAAAAAAAAAAGGCGGACAAAGTCGCGGACAAAAGCTAGTTGGAAAGAGATACAAAAACTGGTGTTGGTCATTTTTTTAAGGAAATTTTATTAATCAGGCTTTAATATTGTTTCATCTATACAACAATCGATTGTCCCAAATATGTCACTACTCACCAGTGTGCTACAATGAGCTACGCACGGTCATATTCAGCGTCGGTCCCGCGGGCCCGAAATCCCTATAATTGTGATAAATCACCGCATATCCCCGGCCGAGACTAGCGTCCGACTGGCCTAATGGCTGATATTTGGGCAAAAGGCATTAATAAAGAACATTTTGGGGTCGAAAAGTCGCGGAAATAAGTTCTAGAAACGGCTTTTGTGTCGCGTGTTGGGAAATATACCTTAGTTGGTCCTTTTCTTCTGTCTTCAATCAAACCCTGGGGGCCAACCATTATTTTAATGTTACTTCAGTGAGAGAAAAAGCTATACATAAATGCTTTCTCAAATTCTAAATAACATTAAAATTATACAGCTTCAATTTTGATAAACTATGCATTTAAGGGCTAAAAGCTGGTGGATGCCCCCGTGGTCGATATTTACGTAATTCTAAACCAACAATAGGTGCACACAGTCATTACAAGCCACATCACTACCTTCATTATCACCCACCTTCGTATGTTTAATTGTGTTTATTAATATTACCTCCTACATTGCATTAATAACCTCCCTATTAGTATTAGAGTTTCGATAGTTAAAAGTAGGTACTTCTGTAATTGTTCATCCGGTTAGACCGGAAGCCGACCCCAACATAGTTGGGAAAAGGCTAGGCAGATGATGACATCTGTAATTGGTCAGCCTCTCTATCACCTTGTTGACTGTATAATACATTTTATTATGACCTTAGCTTTTGTTATATAGATAATTATATATCTACCTATACAAATAAATAAAATTGAAGTGTCTGTTTGTAATTTCAAAATAACAGCTTTTTACTAAATGCGTATCAATCAATCTGCCTAGCCTTTTCTCAACTATGTTGGGGTCGGCTTCCAGTCTAACCGGATGCAGCTGATTACCAGTATTTTATATGGAGCGACTGCCTATCTGACCCCCACAACTCAGTAACTGGGTAATATGCTACCCTTTGGTAAGACTGGTTGTCAGACTTTCGGGCTTCTGACGACCCGTAACGACTGTCAAAGATCCACGAATGACAGCCGGGAAAAATGGCTTAACGTGCTTTCCGAGACACGGAGGAGTCTCGGTATGTAACGATGGTCACCCATCACGAACCCCGTCAAACGTAGTTTAACCTGATGGATCGACCCGTGCGGCTGTTATTAGCCACGAGCTCCTTATAACAAAAAATAAAAATAAAATTACGTCTGTCTGTTTGTTCCAGCTAATCTCCAAAACGGCTGGACCGATTTCGACGAGACTTTCACTGGCAGATGGCTAATGTTACAAGGAGTAACTAAACTTCTTTTATTTTAGAAAAAAAATAGGGTCCGCGTAAAAAAAATACCTACGCTAAAATCTGGACCTACCAGTCGAATTTTAAAAATTCTGTTTGCATTTGGTAGCCCAATTCTCGTGGATGGTTAGGTATAGGCTATTTCACATCACGCTACGACCCTTAGGAGCCGAGTAAAAATAAAAAAAAATCAGAAAGAACGCTAAGAGAAAACGAAATAATAGTGCGGGCGGGCGATGCAACGCGGCGGGTATGGGGGAAAGAAAATAAAGAAAGAAAGAAAATACATTTATTTAGCACAGACTAAAAGGCACATAACTTAATATACAACATATAAAACAAAATAAAATAAAACGACGAGGGGGACGACGCTGTTTTATTAAAATGTCGCTGTTATTTTAGTACATTGTGTATCTTACGACATCCACGCGAACGAAGTCGCGGGGCACAGGTAGTTTTCAATAAGACAGAAGTAGAAGAAATTACTAAATATATAGTACTAACTAATAAACTATGAATCCTTAAGTCTTCGAAGTAAACCCACGATGGAACCGAGCTTGTTCCATCTAATAACCGTTGTTTCCCCCATCGCCTAGTCATGTGCATAAAACCAAGCTCCCTATAAATGATATAACCCATAAAACATGTAGGAGGCATCTAAATCACAGACTATAACTCGTTAGTTACATGCGGAAGCTAAAAGCTTTTAATACCAAGCATGCAGAGCTACCAACGGTAACAACCAACCGTTAAATACGGGGTAATACCGTACCAGCTACATTTTTAATATTTTTTGACAGACGACGGGTTATTGTTGACATTTTATTTTAATTAAAATATATACAATTGTGTTAGTGCTGGTAATGGAAAAGGACAATTAATTTATGACGTGTCGCGTCCATTAAAAACTGTAGATAAATCTGAATTTGGAAGAATTAAATATTACGATTGTTATGCTTGTAACATGGAAGCTGTTTAGTAAAATTACAAGATATAGGTCAATAAAATTATCTATATCTATCGATACAAATAAAAATGAAATGCTGTTTGTTGGTAAGCACATCACTTGAGAACGGCTGGACCGATTTGGCTGATTTTTATTTTAAAATGTTCGTAATAGTCGGAATCAGGTTTTTATGGTAAGAAAAAATTACAAAAATTGCCTGGTAAATTAGAAAATAAAAGCTTAATACATAATTAAATTTACACCCCATTCTTTCTCACTACACACACCCTACACCTACACACCACATACGCACCCCCACACATCCCACACACTCGGATCCTACATTTATTCACCTCACAACACAGTTAAACGTTTTTCATTTTGTGCTTCCTTTACACAGATTATATCCTGTTTTCTTTTACACCATTTGCGTATTGTTGTAACGTCCCGATCTATTAAACTATGGCTTTGTCTTTTTTGTTACGGAGAGTCACTGACTTCTAAGACACAGGCGCATCACCTATTTTAGGAGTTAGGGAATTAAAATTATTGTGACCTAGTTATAAGCCTTATATGCTCTTAGTTTTTGGTTCTTGTGCTGTGATGGCTTTTGGTGAAATAAAGAATTAAAAGAATAAAATAGCTCTAGGTGTTAATATCTAGTTTCATAGCTGGTTTAAAAATCTACAACTTTTAAAATAAACCTACATTTTAACACATTCAACTCTTACGTTGGTGGGAAAGCCCGCAGCTGATCCCCGTCTTTATTTTTCTTTTATTATCAGATCTGTATGGAAACTATTATGCCTGTGGAAACCTTACTAGAAATTAGAAATAGAGCATTTGCTGCACGGTTTTATAAATGGATTATTATTGTGATTAGACGCGTGTGTTTGCATATGCGGAAGATTTTTATGAAAGTTGAGGACTTTATTATAAAGTTTTGAGCCATTGGAGTAGTAGGTAATTAATAGGACATTATTCTCACAATAAATGAACACGATACTGATATTTCATAAATTCACAAATGACAACATTTGTAACACATTTATATTTAGACAACAGTTGGGTAACTCAATTTTATTGCCATATATATCAACATCACGAACTAGTAATATCGTGTTTACGTTATTCAAATTAGTTTCACTCAATTACGTTTCACATTATATTACAATTTACTGTATTAAAATATGTATATTACATGAAACTTTATACGGGAAAAGACGTGTTGTGAAACAGAATTAGCGTCAATATTATATATACTATACATCAATATTTTAGTGCGGCGTGCAACGGGTTAATCAAATTTTACGAGGGCTGTTATTGTTGGCCATATCGACACTATGGGCGCTGTGTGAATCGTGTTCCAACTACGACACAGTGTTTATTGTGCACGTTGCACCTTCACTGCTCAGTAACTGTTTACGACACGGCAACTCACTTTTATAGACCGTGTTCAATGGGTATCAAGTTTCTCGAACATTACTTTTGTAAATTAAATCCTTGTGAATTCATTTCAATATAAGCAAATCCAGGTAATTGTTTCGATCGCACCTTGTTAGACTGGCACCTTGTTAGCATGGGTTTAAATGTAAGCCTCGGTGACGGTGGGCGAAATGAAACGCGTGTTTATAGTTCGCGTAATTATTTAAATGTCATGAATAGGCAGATCCAAGTCGCTGTGGCCGAAATCAGCCAGGATCTAAATAATCAAATCAATTTATAACATTTTATATCATGACACTCACTGTCAGCTCGTCCAGCTGACTCTCTATTGTTTTCTAACATTCTAAATACGAATTAGTGTTTGTCTTATATTATGCCATCAACTTATAAACTATTCATGAAGGTTGCATGGTAAAACCAAGCAGGCTAACGGCTCTTACAGTACACACGGCGCAAAAAAACAGTAGTACGGCGTAATAATCAAATATTTAGAATAAAGTAGGTTCCAAGAAATCTTAACACAAAGCGATTGAATCAATTACCTATCACACCAAAGCGAATGAAGTTTGCAGGAAACTCTATAGGCTACATGTAATTATGTAATCCATTAGCAATGCAAATGAAGTTATGTCGAGGCAAAGCAGTTCTAGATATTATTGCAGGAATCAGTTAATCAGATTCTTGGTAAGAATTTATTGAACTTAGGTATAGACATAAAATTAATGGTAGGTATGGGTAGTGTTGACACAATGAGCTGCACATGGAGACAGTTCAATTGTTTCTAAAGCAACGCATCGAGTTAACCCTTTGTCGTAACGGGTTGACTTTGTGGCGGCATCTACATCGCCACATGCGAACTGCGCATCAGACGTCACGCTATCCTGCATCACGCAAACTGAGTTTACCGCGCGACTAGCATATATACAACGTCCCGACCACAAGGAGGATGAACTTTGCACCTCATGAACTGTATCATCATTATTTCAGTCTAGATTCATCCACTGCTGGGCAAAGGGATAGCTAATTATTTAAGACACCAGTCAAAATCCGCTCACTTCATACTACAAAACAGTGCATCTGCCAATCGCTTGCCATTTAACGACTCCGCCTATTACTACGAACGAAGCTTTTGTCAACAATATTAATACAATGATATTGTATTAACTATCAAAGTATATTCCCGAATAAATCGCTGCACAGCGCTTTATGCACGCTGATATTATTCCGTGATTTACACAGTGTAGGAAAACAGCAAAGTGGGCCAATACTGTTTCACATGTTTGTATGTTTTACGCTCAATTTCATATACATATTGCTGTACTATGAGCTACGTATTGTGCTGGTATTTTATGCAACAACCCAGTTTTAGAAATGAAAACAAGCTATAAAGGAAGATTTGTTATACGTTTGGTAGGTTTTAATTGCATAGTCTAATGGATGGATAACCTTGTTTTATTTTATTTAGCTGCAGAACTATCTAATGTAGATTTTCCCAGAGATCGATCAAAACATATATCTTAATATTATTAAAGTACCTAAGGCAGTTACCCTCTTGTAAGTCTTCAACGCATACAGACGTCTAGAAAGTCATTATTCCCTCAAAGAAAAATTCCAGCCCTCGAAAGCTTTTGTAGCAACAAAACTAGTCTTCCTAAGTTTCCCTTGTTTGCTCTACCCTCCGTCACAACCCTTGCTGATTAGGCTCACCCCACACGTCTCCACAAGTTTCTAGTGCCCTAAACCTCGAGGGCTCACATTAATGATCTCTTGGCGACGAAAAATCAAGAAAACTCCGCACAGAAACAAGGAAACTTGATTCAAAAATTCACAAGTACAATATTTTTACCTTTTTAACGTTGAGGTGGATTTTTAAAATAAAGCCCTTTGGGAAATCAGAGGTGGTCGGAACAACTGGTGAAGGTGGAAATAAGAAGACAAGCGAATATCTTCTTTATTTTTATTGGATTAAGGCCGAGTAGATGTAGTTGTTTCAGGGAACTCGCTGTAACTTTGTTCCTATTTCGCCAATGCAATCTCGTTACGACTTCGTTTAGACAGACGTCTGAGCAAACAATTAGTTTGTGTTGCTCTTCATATGCAATTTACTTGAATATCTCTTTGAATGGAACGTTTTGGATTTTTCATTAAAGTAAACGGTGTTACATTAATTACAGTAATGTAGATATAACACTATTGAGACCAGCAGAAAGGAGACCGTTGACTGCCATATGTTTTACGTGTAAATTGAAACGTATACAAACAACTTTAATTATAAATTCAAACAATGTAAAAGTCTAAAGCCTCTGTCTTTTAGCGAAGAGAATATAGCGTTCCCCGGTAATGTAAGCACTTCCACCAACATTGCAAGCTGCATAAACGAATAACTACAACGTTGCTAAACCATCGTTTCCTTAGCGGTCCTCGTAGTGAGAAAGCATTCCGATTAAATCTTTTCCACGTTGGCTGATTTAAAACATCCTCCATAGTGTGGCTGTCAGCTTTATGCAGGCGAGGCCTCCCGGGACCTGTTCCTGCATGTACCTGTGTAATATACACTGATAGATAGTAACTACCGACAATTACGAATCGCACGAATCCCCTCTCGAAACTTATTTACTACAGGACCGAGAATAGCTCCCTGGGGAACCTTTTAATTTTACGTAGAGATTGTGTAAGAAATGATCGCAATACATCATCGTCATTAGCAAACTGTGTTGACACGTAAATAGAAACGCGAATAGGCACCTCGGGCCGCGTTACCCGCGTTACGCGACGATGAAATCACAAGTTGGACTCCCAAGGCTACGCCTTTTTAAATTATTGCGTCTTCAAGGAGACAATTTGGAAAATGTATTGTTGCGAATGTGTACCCCAATCCTCGGGATTACGCTGAGCGTTGTGCGTTTGAGGGAAATGTGCAAAATAACATTTTCGTACGTCGCCATGTGTAGGTTTCTTCTCTACTTTTTATTTGGGAGGCTTTATTAAATGGGCCAAGATAGGCCCCTGTCGCCTTTCGCAATTAGGTCAACGTTTGAGCATACGTGAGACGATCGCATTACATAATATCTTCGTAAGAATCTTGATTAGCATCGCAAAATATTCGAGTTTTTGGAACAAAGTTCTAATACGCGGCTTGCGGTAGGAGTAAACTGGCAGAAATCGTCACGAGAAAAAGCGTTCATACTTGTATGCGACGTTCTTCTTTTGAATTCACACTTTTTCAGGTGTCGGTTTCATGGTTTTCGTGGGTGTTAACGTCACTATCACGTTAATATGTAAATCCAAGATGGCGGTTGCGAGAATAAAAAAAAATTCATTAAAATGAAAATCCAGAATGGCGGCTGCGAAAATTTTTAAATTTTTCGTCATGGGTGGTACATTTTTTTTTCGCTGTGTCTTATTATGTTCTTAAACAAGTCTTGGTGTGAGATCTAGCTTACCGCCTGTCTAAGTAATACTTTGTTGTCAAGTGGATCAACATCGGTGTCGTTTGTACTTGACCGAGGTTGAGAGCCAATTGATGTTTGTTTTACGAAAGTGTGGGATGCAGAGCCATTGATCCTTTCAATTGAGTCAAATATTGACACTGGGTTTACAATGTACTATTGAAGACAAAAGTGCATGGAGAGCCTAAGGTCGACTTTTGACTGAGGTTTTGCATTACGTTTCATGACTTTCATGAGACGACTAGATGGCGCTGTTCAAACATGAAAATAACACCGCAAAGCTTAAAAACCTTATTATGCAGAGGCACATAATAAGGTTTTTAATACCTAAAATAATTACTAAGAAATAATAATATATTTATATTCAAATAAACATAAATTATTTTATTTTCTTATTTCCGAGTACTTAATACAGCGCCATCGAAACCAAACCAAATAAACCAATTGGTATATTAGTTAATTCGACTACAGATGGCGTAGATCATGAATAATAAAAATCCCTACATTCACAAACTAGCTCTCATTTTCGCATTCTACAATAAGTAGATCGTAGCTCAGGTGGATAAGCATGACAGAATAACAAAGCTCGTTTCACAGGGCACTGGTTCGAAACCCAGTTCACAGTCGGTTTTTTTAAATTTTATTATTATATAATGTAATTTATATTCTATTTTTTATATTTTTAAACGTTTTTTATTTTATTTTTTGTTATAAATAATATAAGATGTATAAATGAATAAAGGCATAATATACAAGTATACATATACTACTCTACTATATATAACATTGTATAAATAAATATATATAAATTACTTTCGTAATTGGTGGTAAGTATTAGTATTATTAGTAAGAAACATTTATGTAAGAAGATTTAGATATATTTTTCTTACAGATTAAGATTTACTAAGTTTAGTTCTCGTAAAGGATAAGAAATTAAACTATTTTAGTGATATTATACATTAAGACATTTAATTCTCAAAGAAGAATACAATTTATTTCTTTCTTTCTTATACAGTGTATAACCTAACCTAACAGTTTTACACCCAATTGACAATTATTTAATTCACTTGTTATGAGAAATACAAGTAAAATTTATAACTGAATAACTCTATTACAAAATGGAAGACATTAACAAAGTAAAACTGTATAATAGATGTTATAAGTATTCTAAATCAAAACTGTGTTGTGCTATTCTTATAGTATTTAGTTTTATTTACATAATGTTATAATACCTTACACTATATATGCAACCTTAGTTCTGTAAATATTTTACCTACTCACAAATTATAAAAAAATTACGTTTTGCATAATTATGGTTAGTGGTATTGACTATAATGATTGATTTGTGCATTATGTTATGACTAAGGTTCACAGCTTAAGTATTCGTTCCAGAACGAGGAAGAAATTGAAGCTAAACCTCAAATCAATAACAATTGTAAGACCGGGTTATAGCTGTCATTTTGGGACCAATTTGTTTATAATAATAAATAAATAATTAATTATATTAGAAAGGAATCTATATTTATATTGTTTTTATTTTAATTTCTTATATTATATAAGAAATCAAAATCATTAGTGTAAAAACATTTTGTTGTTATAAAGTAGTGAATAAATTTATCCCACTTACACTAAGTTTGATCACTGTAATTTATCAAATAAATTATAGCTACCCCGGTCTTTGTTATTACTCAATCCAATAGTCAACACTTTATATTATTTTTTTAATATTTCGTGTGTCCGCCATTTTGATCGATTACAGCTTGCAACCGCGAACCCATGGAGTTTATTAATTTTTCACATAAATTTAGACCTCGTATAGAATCCCATACCTGCATGCAGTGAGTACTCAGTACTTCCTTAGTCCTTTCGTTCCTATTGTCCCACCTTTGAACCATAACGCCCCATAAATTTTCAATGGGGTTTAAATCTGGCGATCTCGCAGGCCAAGGAATAATCTGTATATCCGATTGCTGGCTAAACCACTCTTGCACAATTATGGAACGGTGTATAGGACAATTGTCCTGCACGAACGTTACTGGCATGTCTTCTACAGGAAAAACATTCCGTACGGTGGGCAACATGACGTCATTCAGCACATCTATGTAGTTTACACTGTTTGCACGACTGGGTATTACAGTAAGTTCTCCTGGTCCTGCAGCACTCATCCATCCCCAAATGTTCACTGTTATACGACCGGATTCAGAGTTAGGCACAACGTGATCACTATCATAACGCGTATTATTCCTACGCCACAACCTAACTCGCCCATGCTGGCTAGACTTGAAAGTCTTTTCATCACTGAAGATGACTCCGTTGCTCCAGTCGAAATTTCTGTATTTCAAAGCGAACTCCAATCGTGCTCTTTTATTAGCTTCGGTTAGCAATGGCTTAATAGCATGTCGACGATAATGCAGACCTTCACTATGAAGAGCACGATACACCGTCCGCAAAGATGTATCAAACAACTCTGCGTAATATCTTGTTGGTGTAAAGCCATTTTCCTCATAACCTTGCACCATAAGTTGACGCTGGTCTGAGTCAATATGGCGTCTTCTGCCAGATCTACTACGGTGTTCCAACGAACCCTCTTCTTGAAACCGCTTTATCCATAAAGTGACAGTCTTTACCTATAAGGGAAATATATTATTTATTATTTTCGTGTATCGATAACCATGGATAATAAAATAAATAACGAACAGTGATTTTAAAACATTACTTACGTTTAAGCCAGTTTCTCTCGAAATTTCAGAATAATTTAAGCCTTGATTATGCAATGCTATTATTTGGGCCCTCGTAGCCATATCAATATTTGAACGCGAACTCATGATAAAAATAAATATTAAAAACTTGTAAACGCAATCGTAACTGAACTCACTCATAGATAGTAAAGAACATTATGATTGAACAAAAAGATTTAATTTTTACACAGTCAATATTAAACTACCCTCAATTCTTTTGAGATTTATGATACGGGTTAAAGTCACTTAACAACTTCAATATAATAAAGAGAAGGATAATTTCAACTCAATGCGTAATGACGCAATGGTCCAGTGGCTAATGGTATCGGTAAATTTTATGCCACCGAGTTCGAATCCTAGTTATTACGTGCTTTGCTTTATAAGGTTTGTAATGTCGTAGGAGAATTTGTGTTAAAATTGAGTAATATTGTAACTAGCAAAAAACAAGATAATGTTCTTGTATATTTTCCAATCCAACTACTATACTAGCGCCATCTATGTCATCCAAGACATATTATTAAGGCGATGAAACCCTGTACAAACGATTTTGGTTTGGAACTCTCCATGCACTTCTGTCTTCATGTGTACAAGCAAACTGTAATCACTTGCTCGATTGAACCAATGTTTTTCACATTTGCACACAATAAATATTTGTAGATATATGAATAATATGAAAATTAATTTCCCAATAACAAACACCTATCAGTAATTTAAAGGAATTTAGACCAAAAGTTACAAGTTGAGAGAATTTACACACATTACTGTACATAATATCACGTCTGTAGTCCGCAAAGGCTATCAACCACTTTTCACCAGCTATCTTTGAGTTCCATGATATCGGGGGCGAGCTTGTTGTCATATACTGGAAGCAAACCCTAATCATCAAGAATTTCCTTAAAAAAAAAGTGTTTCGATATCCAAATCCAGTCTTAGCATAATTAATTACCGTTCACAGACAATTTCATTAGGCCACGGTAAGATAACAGATGGACCGGCGTTCAATTACCACGCCGCTGGTGTACCGCATTGTTAATGTTATTAATGGGTTAATACCGCAAAGACAAAGCCGGGCTATAGTACGCGATATTTGCCGCTTAAATTTAGAAGGATATTTTGCGGTATCTCTCGGTGGTGCGGTTTTAAAATTAATACTGATGTAGTTGTGATCGGCTGTGTTGTGTCGGGGGAACGTTGGGACTATTTCTGAAGCTATGTGGATGGTACCTACCTAGTATGGTGTGGTTGGTGTTATTGAGTTTATTATCCCGTCAGGCATTTCTCAGTAGCAGCCTGTAGTCCGGATTTGTGCTCGGTTGATGGTAATAGGCTCGCCCCTAATAACTGGCGAAATGTGGGTGTGCTTATGCACACCTCTGCCTAAACCTTCGGGGATAACAGGCGTGATATTATGTGCGTTGTGGATATAGAAGTGATCGTAAGGTACCTATACAAAAAGGTTGTCTGTTAGAAATTCTTCATTATTTATGGCTTTATTATATTCGTGTTGATTCCTACTAATACAGATTTTCGTCGTGCTTGTTTATTTAACGTAGAACAAGCTGGCCCGACACATGTTGTCCTGTAAAAAATCAATAATACATACAAACATCAGTATCTGTATATTCTGTACCCCCGATTCCAGGAAACTTTTCCATTTTTTTGTCATCAAAATCTGATTCGGACTAATATGAACATTTCAAAACAAAAACAGCCAATTCGGTCCAGCCGTGTTGAAGTGATGCGCTTACCAACGAACAGCATTTAATTTTTATTTATACTAAACGCTGTGAACATCGTCTGATGAGCAATTCTATTTGATCGTATACACTATAGTGTATACGATCAAAATGCTCATCAGACGATGTTCAATCCATCTAATGTAAACAAAATACTGCTCACACCATTAATCCATTAATCTAAAAGAGCGAGAATTTAAGTAAATAATTACCCTTGTTGTTTTAAAATATTCCCAAATTGTTAAAGATATAAATAGACCGCGAGTAAAATACGGATTCATTTTAATGTTTGTGAATATTTGCATTACGATAAACAGCTGAAAGATCTCCATAAACTTCTTACACCCTGGTATACTAGCTGATTAGAACATAACATCACGTTAGTATTTCGCGTAGGAGTTGGCACGGGTGTATTAGTTCTACCACATTAGGGGCCAGCCTATTTACTTTCTAAAAATCACAACAATTACATAAATCAAAAACATGAATGAAATTCATTACGAAAATCTCTAAATTCAACTTAGGTGACTCCATTACGGAAGGTGTGAAAAGTAATTCGCTCAAGTCTATAAGATCAGGTACACTTCATTAGTAAAATTTGCGAGATTACAAGTTATTTCTAAGAGATTTTCAAGTAAGAGTTTTGGGAGTTATTCTCAATTACATTTTAAACTAAAACACATACATTGCAGTGAAATAGTAACTTGGATTCCTATTTGAATATTTACATGTAAATTGAATACAAACAACCGTTTTCGGGATAGTTTATTGTCTGCTTATCTGGTATTGTCTTCTTGTCTATAAATATCAGAGAATCTTGAACATGCGAAGGTATTTTAGTCGCGTAAACATTTCCGTTTTTTCTATTGTCAAAGAGTGCATTCAAAATGTTATAAAAAGTTGATGAGCAGTGGCATATACGACATTATTATACGTTCATGCATTTGGTTCACCATGCCAAATTTTCTACTAAAACTGGTTAAATATTGTTTTTTTTTTTCTTTAATAAAGTCATTGTCGCTTTTTAACGAAAGGCTCATGAGATAAGTAGGTAATCACAGTTATCAGGATATCCGGTAATCAGGTAGGGTTTCATATTTGTATAACAGACAATAATCCCCGATCACAGACACAACAATTTCATAAATCTACACACTTGGGTATTCCAAAGTAAATAAAATTATTCGTCGTGTAATGTAATAAAAATCACAATAATCCATAGAGCAGATGCAAACACAGCATTAAGCCGAGCTAATCCGATTCGCTATCGGACGTTATCTCTCTCTAACTCACCGCAGGATAAATATGTATGCATATTGCGGACATTAGCATTTTATCTCTTACTACATTAAATATTCATGCATGCGACGCAAGCGCATAGCAGGAATTAATTATCTCTACTTGTGTGATGTGACCCTAGTCTTTGGTATGCTTTGGGTCACTTTTGATGTTTAATAAGGTTATATTTTAAAGGTTTACGCCAGTTTGCAGGATTATGAATTTGGGTGTATACATTATGTGTATTATGCGCACCTAATATTACTTATTTAATTTGCTCATTTTGTGTGTAATATGACTTTTTATGTGTATCGTATTTTGGTTTATCGGAAAATGACAGTTTATACCCTTTGTAAATACTAACGAATTAAAATAATGAGCAATGTACATAATAAATAATCTTTTATGCCAACATGTAAAAAGCTTTCACAGTATTCCCCAAAGACAATTTATTCTTTTCACAGAAACCCGCAGTTCTATTTGAAATCAGAGCGAGCTAAATGGATTTCAGATAATTTTAACGGCAGACACAAAGTTCGTTATTAATAATTACCAATTTAAATTCATTCGAACATTAACGTGGGCCTGTCGGTTGGGTAATAAAGGGCTTTACACATTATGTCGTGTGCCATATAGCTGGCTGGAGACTAAGAATAGATTATCGTATCTCTTGGGAGCTATTAAAGGCAACAATTAGCTATGTGTATTTTATTAAGTTGATGAGCATTGTAATAAACTCATACGATAATACAATAATATTGGTGCGAAGCCTGGTTGTCTTGTTTTCAATATACCTACTCCTTTCTTATAACGGTCTGTGGACAGCGCATGTTTGGCACTGCACGGTGTTGAGCTATTGTGTACGGCTCCCAAACAGTTTCTAACTAGATGCTTTGAAAAATGATAGAAATTCGTCACACAGTTTTCGTGAAAACAAACAAACACGACCCCTTCAAAACATTTTTTATTTTACGCAAACATTCGTGATATTCTTATAACACAACATTGTATAAGTTATAACGAGTCAAAAGTCACACAAGGAGGGTATTCGTGAACTCAAATAACCGGCAATTCATCAAACCATCGCCAACTTTGACATTTTCGCGCTTATAATTCAGTTTTATGAGTTGCTTCGTTCTGCCGTGTCGTGTACTCGTATCGCGGATTTTACTAGGCATACTGGAAGTGAATGAGATCATAAGTACGTGTTAATTGATGTGGGGGATGACTTTAATGAGTGCGTTAAGGGCAGACAGGTATTAAACGTATATACAAATATGTGTGCGTACTGTGAAGCCACCTCTACGCTTTATGGGCCATTGCTGGGTTTCTAACTAATGAGTCTGATTTAGAATGGAGCTGTTAATGTTTATTCGTGAGCTAAATAGTTAGGGCTAATGGAAGAGAACAGCTAACAGTTCAATTTTATGAGGGATTAGTAGTAGTATGGGAAGGATTACTATCTCGGTAATGAATGCAGCAGAATTAGGTAAATCTTGGCCCTGGAAAGTACCTAAGTGGGACCATACTTTCAAAGATAATCCACATTTTGTAATCGTCTCAAAACTCAGCCAGCAACACTCTCAAAAATAACTAGCTAAATAAACATTTATCCCCACAACTCTTGCCACGAAAATTATGTAAATATAAAGAAAAACTTCTTAGTTCCACGAGCCGCTTCCAAAAGTTTTAATGTCGTGACGTGAACGAGACGACAGTTGCGTAGCGTCGGTCGCGTCGCGTCGTCAAGACAGGGAATGAAAGATGGCCGTGTTTCAACTTGAAGGTAATGAAAAAGGTTTAGTATGTACCTTTTGTTGAAAAGGTTGAAAATCTTACAAAAAGTTTCGGGATGTTTTGTTATTTTTATGTTGAGGATATAGTGGTTTTGTTATGTCTGGATTATTGTGGGTGTTGCTATTGTTGTGTGTTTGGTAGTTTGTCTATGAAAATAGGATGGATGAGATGATATGGCCACAACGTAAAAATTATTATACTGAGGCCGTGCTGAAGCCCTCTTAGTAGGTAAGTTAATTGAAAACTTGCAAGTCTCAAATCCATTCTTGAAATAAATTATCGTCATAATATTATAGCAATGACCAGATGTATGAACGTAAACGAAGCAAATGGAGTATGTAAAGATCGTAGCAGGAGGCGTTCTGTAGATTCTGCGCACTCCCACGGGAAGAAGGCGAGAGTTTATGCATTTATGTACGTGTATAGCAATGAAGAGCTAATAATGCAGATTAATTTACTCTGTTAGCTCTACACACGAGTCTTACGACGCCAAACTAACGCCTAAAAGGTTTACGACTTCCGACATCCTTCATTTGTCATGTTCTTAAGAAATTAGATTATACCGTACTTACTTGGTCTTGCTCTCAGTGTGACATTACTGTAGTGTGGAACATTAGACTTACCTGAAAAGAGAAAATAAATATCATTAAAACATGTGGTTGGTATAAAATAAATGAAATCAAATTATTCGAAATCCAACATCCGTTGCAAAGCTTTCGTATCAACATAGTGCATTTTTGGATCTTTTAAATCTAAATATGAACAAGATCAAAATGGTTCTGTTCGATTTTATTAATTCCTTCAAAAAGCAGGCAAAGGTAAGGTCATATAAAGCCTAAGCCTATTGCAGTATAGTATATCAGTCCACATAATCATCATTAGCAATCTCGCATTGATATAACATTACATATCGTCCGCAGAAAATCGCGGTTTATCCATAGATTCATTAGCAAATCGCATTATCAATCCCGCCTATAACGTGTACCTACTATATTAGCCGAGAATTGTCGAGTGCGTTCGATTTAACGTTCGAATGTCTCTATGACCACAATGATACAATGATACAAGTGCACATCTTCTCCTACAATCATCATCAATCCATCATCATCATCATCTCATCATCATCACCATCATGGATCATCATTGTGGATTTCATCTTTTCCTTCTTCTTCTTGTTTTGTTTCTTCTATATAGATAGATGGCGTTAGTGTCGGCACAGATTATATCGCGTTAATATCCTCACCTGCTAACCTCAATTAGGGCTGTATGTAGTGTAGGCGTAATGAGATAATTATTGTATAGTTTATTTTAGCTAGGAGTGTGAGACGAGCTTTTGTCGCTAAGTTTTTATGTTGAAGTGTTTTCTGTTCTTGTGACAATTAATTGCTCTAGAAAACCAAAATAATACACTATACACTTTAACAATAATGAATGAAATAATAGGGTACCTAATAACTATTTCAAAGAAATCTTGAATCAAAAGAATTCTATTCATAATAACTTCAAAAACACGGTAGCCCTAAGTGCAGTCGTAGTGGTATTGAACTTGCGAGAGCGGAAACCGAATGCAGTTCGCACGATTCTAAATACTTCTCAGTATTAGGAAAATGTTTTTACAGAATATTCAACCGTGTGCCGTCGAGTTAAAGGTCACGCTGGCCCAATGTAGCGCTAAGTATAGTTCAGAAGAGATGCCGCCTTCCGCTACTGTCTGCTACTAATGAGTCGGTCAATTAACCGTAACATTAACGGGCCACTTTGTAATACGTGCGACGAAGAAACAAAACGCAGCTCAATTCCAAATTCGAACGTAGGAGCGTTCCATCTAATTTATTCGAATATAAGCTATGGCCAGAGTTTTTTTCTTATGAAACATTTTTTTTAATTATTACTACCGCACAGCACAAAATGGAACTTTACGATTGTATCGCGGGAAAATCTCGCCTTGTTTGCTATAGCATACTTTAATCTATTCTACTTAGAGCTGGCTTTTTCGCACCTGAACCGGGGTGTTTTAAAACGAATTTACCGCCTCTTTGTTAGCGAGCTACGTGTCTGTTAATTCGTTTACTCTTTGCGAAGAGGGCTCTAATGGGAGGGCTTTTCTTGCAATTAGCCGCAATTAAGATACTTCGTAAGGAAATACCGCGAGGGATTCACGCGTATCGAATCACGGGAATCGTTTCTAAATCGTCGATATACGTCGGATGCCAACATTGTCGGGGCCGTGCCGGCGCTACGGTCGGCGGCCGGTTCGCGATGCGGATTTGTTTGGGACCGGTAATTAAAAGCCAATTACGTTTATATTGAAGGTTCTCACCAATCAAAATTATACAAGAGGTAAATTGGAAAATGGTCTGACGCAAGACGTAGACATTTGTAACATTAATTACGGTAAGTGTGTTATATTTTTTGCACATTCACATGACACCAATAGCAATAAAATTGGGTTATGGAATTACCGCTACTGTGGAATGGCTTGATGTTTGAAATACTGATCTTAAATTGCCCACTTCATAAGATGAAGAGTGGACACTCCTGGCTACTGTGATGCTCTAAGTTGTTTGAAGCAAGGATTAACCATGTAGCTTGAAAAAAGAACCTCGTATGTATTTTCATAAAATTGAATGAACGACAAATAAAAATTGAATGGTGCATTAAAGCCGCGCGGCTTAACTCGCTCGCTATCGACTATCAAAAATCGTCGTGCCACAGATAATAAAAGCAAATGTCAAAATAAATCGCCGCAGAGGTTATCTGTGGTACATTAAGCTTCCTTGTCGCACTATCTCATATTTCTTGGTCATCGATAAATAGAGGCGGCGGCCACCTATTATAATTAAAGCGGTCGATAAAATCGACATGTAACGCACTTTAGTGGGCTAGTGTGGTGCGTTATCGATAACTGTGGTGGTTGGGTGGCCGGACCACCCGCGCACTTGCGCAAGAGTCTATCGAGCACAAAGTAGATAGTTACAATAGGTTCACTTGTCTTTACGCGAGGTCGACAATGGCTTGACAACATAGCTTGACAAGTTATTTGAGGCCAAATGCATAAAGAACAACTAGACATTTAGAAAGAATTTCCCAATGCAACAGACAACTCCAAAATTCAAAAGTCTAATGCCGTGTCCTAGCTGAAAGTGATTGTCGCGCGAGTTTGTGATAAGACGTACGACACAGGGTAAAAAGTTTACATTAAACTATACTTGAGTGTGGATCTTCTTTATGTGTTTTTTTTGTGGTTCCCGGGTGAACTAAATTAAGTGGACATTAGCATGTAAGATATTTCCGAGACAATGCCACGGGCCGTGTCGCGGTATATATACCGTGTGATAATGACGTGTTTTCGGGTACAGCTAGATCGTAGGTTTTTTATTGTTTCGTCTATGACGGTATTTTATGAGATTTTGAGTCGATAGATAAGTTGGACTGAGCTTTCAAATTTTATTCAGAAACACGAGATAAGTTGGTGAATGATAAACTCGCTTGTAAATTAATTTGGGATTGAAATTATCAGTCTAGACACAGTCTAAGCAGCAGTCTAACCCCTGAGCTGGACCAGCACCCTAATTGCGTAACACACTATTAATCAGAATCTGAATCATTTTGAAGCAATTGGCTAATCCATTGTTTTTTAAGTTCGAAAAATGTGTCAGCTCAACAACGTAAATAACGCAATGAATGTTGTTGAACTGTCAAAATGAAACCGATTCCTACTGTAAGTATATTACGCAATTGCTCCGCAGTTCTTATTCAGTAACGTCACGGTGATCCAACAAGAGGATTACACCTAGTAGTTGTTATGACCTTCATTGTGCTGAGATATGCTGAGCTGCTCACCTTGTATTGCAGTATTATTTTAATCTAACTTGAGTGTGGGAAAGAGATGGAGCTAGACGTCCTGTATACCTCCATCTCCTTCTCACACTGAAGTAACATTAAAATTATACATATAAGAGGTGTTGGTTAGCCCCCTGGACTCCTATTTGGTGCAACCTTGAGTCGCACACTGCACTTTACGTCTCGGTATTTCTTTTAAGTGTGTCATAATCTTTTTTTAATATTTAATATTAGCACCATGTAGGTATATTCTTAATATTCATGTTATTTGTTATTATTTAATCGTGCTTTTGTATGTTGTGATATGTCTTTTGTGTGCACCAAATAAACGATTTATCTATCTATCTATCATAATACTTAACTCTCAAACGTAAAATGTAGACGTGTGGAATGCTTAATTCATTATCGTATGCCAGGTTTTCCCACTAAACATCGTCAAAAAAATATAAATACTTTATCGAATGAAAAATAATTATGAAAAAGCTCTCTTTAGGTAAAATTCACTTCCTGCGAACTGTACTAAATTAACGAAACTTAGATTTTAACAGTCAACTGGGAAGGTCAGATTCAATTACCACCGGGAATAATTAATATTAAGTTAATATTTTCTGAGAATACCTTTAAAAGTACCTTCTGAGTTGAACAAAGGTATAATAGAGGTACAATTACGATCTTCGAACAAGGAGCGAGAATAAATGACTGAAACGGGGCTCGAACTTGGTAACGCATTATTTAAGATTTCTTAGAAGCAATCTGAAGTGAATTATGTTCGACGTAAAATACAAGCGATGGAGAGAAAATAGTTGAAAGTCTTTGATAAGAGTGGTCGATCACCCCTGGCTAGTTACTGGTGAAATTGTTTATGGCAGATTGGATAATTTTTATTTCTATCCTTCGGGCGTTATCTACTTTGTTGTATGTAAAACACGTTAGATAATTAAAACAATTATTTATTTAATTGGAACAGCCATAAAATAAACACAAACAAAATGCACGGATGACAGTCGAAAACAGATTTTTTTCCGCCTGAGGTCACAAAGTGGATTTGATAAAGGGTAGTTATAAATAGTGCGATGTAGGTAGGTAACGAACATACACGCTTGTGTATGCTCTACCTATTTCCATAAACATCACGTTTATAATAATAATATAGAGCTTAACTTATGTAAGTATAAGTTTGTGTTAAGTTTAAGCATATTGCACGTAACTAATATAAACATTCCAGGCCCCATGTCAGTCACAGCACCTTCTAATTAAGGCGCTTAGTAACAAACATTTACAGAATTTTCCAACTAACATAACATCACGCCTGTACTCCCCACAGGGTTAGGCAGAGGTGTACCTATAGTATACCAATATTTCGCCAGTCCCATGTAATATAGGGGGCGAGCCTATTGCCATCAACCAGGCACAATTCCAGATTCCGGACTGCTACTGAGAAATTCCAGGGTGAAATCGAACCCACCTCATGACCTCATACTCAGCTACTGCTGAGCGACACTTGCGACCACTAGACCAACGAGGCAGTCTAATTTACGAACTTTTACAGTGGCCATATGTATCTTCGCTGTAAAAAAAGGTAAGCTCGCACCGTTTAATTAAAATTATGAATATTTTAAGTTAATTAACCTACTTTCCTACAAAATGAGGGTATATGCTAGTTCTTTCCTCTATTATATATTTTCATCCCGTAGGTAGTTCTCGTTAATTTCCCTCTAAGAAAGAAAGGTCTTGTGGTTTAACCCTCACAATATACAGGCTGATTTATGCAGGCGCACGGAGCAATCACCCGCTATTGTGCGCTACCAATACCTAGAGGATACAGGGTGCTTCAAGAAATGGTTCTTTGTTCTTTTGTGACCACTCGGTCTATCAGATTTATTGAGAGATAAGCTTCCCTTTCTTAATTATGGGATAAGACATCTCCCCACGACTGGAGTCCACCTCTAAGTAAGGGTTAGGGGTTCTAACGTGCATGTCTGCTACAAAACCAGGTGCTTTGCAAAGAAGTGGCAACTTAAAAACAGTTTGGTGAACCTGTTTCTATTTTTTATAAGTATAATTCAGCAACAACAATTTTACTGGCTTGAAACAGTAGTCAAGATTTAGGTCTACAAATATAAAAGGTAGGTCTGCTAACAGTACCTATAGGTGCAAATTCAGTGCCCCAGTAATTATCAAGTTTATACTAATGATACTTATGGTATAGGTGCAAATTCAGTGTCAAAGTATCGAGTTTCGACGCCCGCGTTTTGGAGTCAGCCGTGCATTGCTCAAGCGGTTATTAAGGCGAAAGCGCCAGGGTAGCCCGCGAAATTCAAATTTTCTTACGTTTTTTTGCAATTTGCAGGTCAGTATTAGGTTGTATGTTGATTAAAATATGATTCGCGACCGTAAAAAAATATGTATTTACAGAAATATAATCATCAAAGTCATCAATACAACTCTCTAATACCAAGTAACCCCATTGAGTGACTATTTCATGAAATCTGACATTTGAGGATTATACTAACTTAAGGAGTTGTATTACGGATTCTAATGATTAATTCAGTAAATACATATCTGTTACGGTCGCGAATCATACTTTAATCAACATACACCCAGAAACTGAGCTTCAAATTGCAAAAATCGTAAGAAAATTTGAATTTCGCGGGCTCCCTTAGCGCTTCCCCCTTAAACAATCCTACTAAATATTCCTGAGTGTATACCTCTAATGTACCTATAGTGCTAGATACTTACCTATAGTGCTAGTCAGGACTATACCTAAGTATGGGGGTATATAGTTTCATGTGCACATACAGGTCAGGTCAGGGTGGCGTGCCGACAATCTGAGGTAGCACCTATGCCACGCTGCGAGCCACCTGCGTGCTCTTCGTTACCGATAATATAATACCACTATTTTAATACCACACTTTAGTTTATACGATAATGATAAATGATTTTATTTCTATAAGTAGGTTTGTACAAACACTTTAACACGTCAATCATACTTAAAAAAACTAGATGAGGTCGGCGTTTCCTATCTGACTACTCTGAGAAGAAAGGCCAAAACAAACTCAGAGGTCGCCGTCTCTTTTAAAGTCGAGACATAATCTTGGTCAGATCATGTAAAGACCATGTAGATTGGTGTTTGAAATGGTCTTTTGAGGAAAGAACCGCACAGATTGAGTGGACCTGTCCAGTCAGTGCACGCACGCATTTATCAGAAATATAAGTATTATGTAATATACAAGTTTATTTTCAAAATAGTGTAAAACTGCACTTCAGAAGACCGATGAAAAAGGTGCTGTCAATATCAAATTGTTACCGCTTACATGCGGTTGACTGTACCTTATTAAAGAATCAGTAATAGAAACAATTTTGACGGAAGTAGCGTGTGTTTTCATTTTCCAATTTAATTTTTTTGCATTGAGGTTTTTACTGTGCCTAGGGCTTTATGTACATGTACTAAAAATACGCTAGTAGGCAGTAGGGGCCCAGTGGTAACGGCCCCGACTTACGATTTGTGTAGGTCGCGGGTTCGAACCCAAACAGGCGCTTTACTTTGTGTAAATAATTTCATCACCACTGCTCTCAAAACGGTGAAGGAAAACATTGTGAGGAAACCGGCATATCCTAGAACCAAAAATTCGAACACATGTGACATCTACCAACTCGCACTGGGCCCGCGCGGTAGATTACAGCCCATTCCCTCTCGAAGTGAGGAGGCCTGTGTCCCAGCACAGCAGTGGGAACATTATAAACTTCGCTTTTATAAACACAGCTAAAAGGTAAACCATTTAACACCGAGCTTTATCCACACTCCACAGAATTAACATAATGTGTCGTAAATTATCGGCAAAAGCTCGATAAGAGAGAATGAAAGGGCTATTAAAAGTTGGCAGGGACCTGCTCTGTTCTGCCAATCAGTACGTATTGTTCTGTTAGTAAAAAATGAAATTGTTGATGATAAAATATAGCCCGCCAGTTTATCTATAATGTCTTATTGTATCATGGAACTTTATTCTGCTTCGAACCGATTAAACTCATCTTCGCTGCACTGAAACTATCTTTAGATATTTTTCGTCGCACTACAAAACCGCTACTAAGTATTATTCCCATGTATTTAAACAATTTCTAGCTGGAATTTCCTAAATTTCACCGAAGCTATTCCGTCCACCCTCGCCGACGACTTCCTGCATAGTTGCACACCAAATACTTTAGACTCCGTCGTGCGGGGACCCGGCTACCGGGTATACCCGTGTACTCGACTACTCGCCTACTTTTTGCCGTTTTCAATTCCTACAGCGATCAATTAGACATGGTTTAATGGATTCGGGTGTCGTCTGGGGGTGATCGATCACGTGCAATAAGTACATTAAGTATTTGTTGGATGTCGACCGGCAAGCCTTGATCGATGGGGTGACGCCCATCCTAGTTTTTCATGAGAAAATGTAGCTTTTGCATCAATCACTTGCTTAATATCGTATGTTAACTATTCGGTTGACTTCTGTCGGTAAAATGAAATTGACTTAAAATGTTTATTGTTTTTGCAAAAATAATTTAAATGAATAGGTAACAGTTTAAGTAACAAAAATAACTGCATCAAAATAAACAATAAGCATATCACTGGAATACGTCTAGCAGAATTAAAATGATGTTGTTAAAACGAAAACAAATATTTCCCGTTCGGTACAGTTCCGCGAATACATGGAAATATAAATAAAATTACACAAAGCGAACAATAAGTTAAAATTATAATGAAATGGGCAAACTGAAGCGGGTTCAGTGCATCGGGTAAGTGTTGCAGTCACGGAAGTGTCACTTGATTAAAAGCCATAAACAAGAAAATAAATATGGCGGATCGGGGCGTGCTGGACTAGCTGGCCTCGCAATAAATTTTACGCTGTTGATGCATATAAGCGTAAAATTGCCGGTTTCTTTTTTATGGCAACTTTGACGGCCTTTACAAAGACATGGCATGGCGTGGTTCATAAATAATTCAAAACATTAACAATCGACTGTGTCTAGCAGTAGCTCCATTTGTTTTCCGTAGTGATCGAATTTTATCGGATTTCTCGGGTAGATTCCGTAAATAATTTAAGAATTAGGCACGTCAATCGTCCTCGTCGTTTCCGCCACCACATGCGGGTGTGTAAATAACTCAATGTAGGCGTTAATTATGTCGAGTGATCTTGATTGAGTCGGGCTTAACGCGCCTCCGTGTTAAACAAAACGTATTCACGTGGAACATTCGAATTCCGAATTCTACATATTATGTTTTGTTTTCGGTGCTAACATTCTTTTTAATTTTAAATCCGGACTCTTTTGTTCAGCACTTTTTTGTTTAGTTTTCATTTTCGTTAATGTAGATGACAATAACTTAGTTTAATAAAAACGAAATTACTTCCAGATATATTTACGTATCACTTTTTTTTTTCTAAATAATAGAACATCTTAACATCATGCCTTGTTTCCCCGAAGGGTTAGGCAGAGGTGCACCCCCATACAACACACATAACATAGCCCCCTATTACATGAGACTTAAGTCCCATGTAATAGGGGGCGAGCCTATTGCCATCCACCGGGCACAAATCGAGACTCCGGGCCGCTACTGAGAAATTCCAGATAGAAAAACCCAATAATACTTTGCCCGACCTGGGAATCGAACCCAGGACCAGCGCCTGCGACCACTAGACCAACAAGGCAGTTTTCTAAATAAATTGCCACCAAATTGTTTAGTAAATATACAAAAAAAAAAACAAAATAGATTTCGCTGTCACTTGAGCGAAAATGGATTCAGTAAAGCCGAATTTAACAACATTCATTGCATGTATGGTAAAATTAATTTCACGAAACTAGTTTCAATGTGCAACTTGTTTCGTAAAATAATATATAGTATCGTGAAATCTACAGTATCAGCTTTATTTTGCAATGTACAATATTATCGTACAATTAATGTGCTTCCGCGACACTAGTTTCACGTCGCATTTGACCGTGAAATTAGTTGGGCGACATTACTTTTATCTTAAATCGCTCTTGGCACGAAAATATTTTGATTTCATGAAACTAATACATGCATCATGAAATTAGAAGTTTGCACGTGGAATTGTTAATGAAATTGATGTCATAAAACTAATTTTATGTTACAAATTTCGTAATGTAATTTTGGCTTTAGGTCTCAAGCACATTGCGTGCGTGTTTTATTTGTGGGATAGATTTTTTTCCCATAAGTATAGAATGAAATATCTGCCGTTCAGAATGACCGAACGTTCTTTCACGTCCCGAGGAAATGGAAGTGCACATGACTGAGATGGATTAGCACCCATTAAGGGTAGCTCCGTCTAATACCTACGTGAACGCAATATGTGCTCAGATACCAATAAACGCTTATTATTTAGCCGGTACGTCTTAGGGCTTGACGTACTCAAATGACCAGTTGCTGCCCAAAAAGTAAAAGGTTAAATACGAAGTCAGCAATGAGAATATCTATACATATAATAAAATAGTAACGTAGAATTTTTGTCCGTTTGTCTGGATGTATGTATGTTCTAGATTGGCGCAAAAACGGCTGAACGGATTTGGATGAAATTTGGCACACAGATAGTTTATAACCTAGATTAACCCATAAGCTACTTTTAATTCCGGTAGTACGTTCCCGTGGTTTATTTTCCGACATCCAGGCGGACGAGGCCGCGGGTAAAAGCTAGTACAAAATAATTCACTTAACAGGACCTCTTGTATGACCTACCTCTCTCATCTCTCGTCATTTTCAAAAATAAAACCCACAATACGCAAATTAAATACAGTAAATATTTATTCTTTTAAAAACATGAGATGACGTAAACATTCATTGCGATTTCACAATATTTCATATGGTAATGGCGGTTGTGGAGCGGTACAATGTTGCCATCTTGAAAATAGTAAAAACAAAATGGAGCTTGGTGGTTTTCTGTAGAATTTATAAAAAAAAACAAAAACAAATCGGTGTCTCACATCCAGTCGAGCAAGGATTAAACAAAGCGCTGTTTATGTTAATGAAATGTGATCTTATCTTTTCACGTTTAAAGTTGCTATGGACTAGGAACTACGACTTGGTCTCGAGGTTCGAGCCTGGTCGTCGCAAAAACTTATTAAGGCGAAAGCGCCAAGGTAGCCCGCGAAATTCTAATTTTCTTACGTTTTTTGCAATTTGTATGTCAGTATTAGGTTGTATGTTGATTAAGGCTCCTGAAAACTGGCGCAACACGCGAAGCGACACAAAAGCACCGCGTGTCGCGCGACGTGCGGTGCCTTTGTTTCGCGTCGCTGGTCGCGCCTGTTTGTAGGAGCCTTTAAAATACGATGCGCAACCGTAAAAAATATGTATTTACAGAATTATAAGCATTAAAGTCATCAATACAACTCTCTAAGACCAAGTTATCCTACTGAATGACTATTTCATGAAATCCTGACATTTAAGGATTATACTAACTTAAGGAGTTCTATTACTGATTGTAATGATTTTAATTCTGTAAATACATATTTGTTACGGTCGCGAATTATACTTTAATCAACGCACACTCAGACACTGAGTTGCCAATTGCAAAAATCGTAAGAAAATTTGAATTTCGCGGGCCATCTTAGCGCTTCCTCCATGTTTTCAGCCGGGGGTGATTCAAATATTGAATCTCTGCAGTTCGTATTCTGGATTTTCTGTAAGATACTATTATAAACTCTAGGTCAGAAATACAAAAGCCTCTTTAATTTTTAAAAATAAATTACGGCTTTCTGTTTCTGATTGCTTAATCTAAATATTTTATTAAGGTTCCTTTTACAGCTTTATAAATTTAAATGGAAATAACATTAATAAATTAAAGACTACAAGACTTCGCTGATGATATTTTTAATTACTATCGTTCTGTTACTAAGTATCGTTGATTTGTTAGTAACAGACGCTGGCATTGATAAATATCTTAATCAAGACATTACTGTACCATTGTTAGAGATACACATCATGTTTTGACAGGCCGTTAATCACACACCTACCGACAACCAAAATAGAAAAATAGTAATAAAATCACAGTAATTGGACAAGTAACACATTTAATCTGTTTCAATTATAAATCTAAAAGCTTATTTTTGTTGAAAACCCTGTTTATTATTAACGGAGAGGGCTGGCGGCACATTTCATCTGTCAGTAATTTATTGTCCGACAAGTTGTGACGTCGGCCCATTGAACGAGGTTATTTATGCACAGTGGAATTTAAGTTAAAACTACTGAAATTTATTCACTATCGCAGGGTTCAATTATTAATGAAACCATAAATTTAGATGTTCGACAGGTAAAATGAGCAAGGGCCACTTTTGATCCGAATCAAACGCTTCTTGCTTGAGAGTAAATTGGTTGCACTGTGTACTGAAATGCAAAAGTTAGTTTTATGGTATATGGCATGGTCTAGTGTGTTTGATATTCTCCCATTTTCTCTTATAGGTTCAATTTACATACCAACTGGCTACGAACAATAAGCGAAAAACATGTCGAATTATTATATAAGAATCCCGTTCGCATTCCATTTTCGAACAAGAGAACATTTTAAAAAAGCTACGTTTCCTCCAACATTGTTACTATTGCTGACAGAAAAGAGGTTTACCATAATAACCAGCGCTTTACGACTGGAAAGTTCGCAAGCTTTTATAAGCTTTCTCTGTAACATTCGCTATTTCTACATAACACATAGTTTCGTAATTAAAGAGTCAGAAACAGCATTATGCTAACGACTATATTTTGTAGTGTGTAGTGGACCCGTGGTAGGAGAAAATGGCGGCCATTAAAAATGTTTGGGGTGTAAACTGGGAACATTGTTATGCTGAGGCCACTAGTTTTTCTTGTTACCTGAATTGTTAAATTGTTGGGATAGTTTCGCTAATAAACAGAAAGTAGTTAAGTACACATTGTAACTATTTAGGTCACATGAAAATTTAATTTTTAGAAAACATTAATTTTGCGTTTCGCTGGAGAATTTCTGGTGTGTAAAAACCACAGAGGGGAGGGAATAAGAACCGAATTGGTAACATAAACAAAAGCTATTTAGGTAATATCTTGAACATGTGTTCTACTTATTAATATTAAAGTTATCCATACCATATGTAGGTACACTGAACTGTAAGCATAGTAATTAAAATCAAGCAAAATTACTCACATTTGAATTAAGACCCGAAGCTGGGAATTAAACGTAAACAAAGAGATTATTAAAAGGCTTCGGTGACGGTGTTTAAATTGATCAAACTCCAAGTACTTAAGTGGGATAATCCGGTGGGATTAACACAACAACAGGCAAGCCTGTTTGTTGAATATTGAAGCTCCCACTTGTATAGCGCGGTTACGTTTTGATGGCAATGCAAATAAAACCATTTTGAGATACTACAGCGTATAATACGTAATTGCAGATTAAACAAGAGTTTATTTTCAGTTCCCGCCAATTTCACTGTCAAATACGTCATTATTAAGCTTGACGTAGAAGCCTCAGTGTTGCCATAGCATTAATTTAAAAAAAACTAGTGATGACCACTCCATTCGATTAATGACATTAGTATAAAGTCGCGTAATGAATGCTGCCCCCACCCCCACGCCGCTAATACCCCGAACACTTATAAAGATAAATGACCGCACCCATTCCGCCGTTACGTTTCGTACCAACGGGGTTAAAAGGGTTTTCAGTTCCTTAATAATTAATTGAAGGGTAGTCCATTTTCGAAATTAGCATGATTCCGTTTTTAGCCAAAGGCAATGGGACTGACCAAAGATAAGATTGGGGGATGATATATTAAAATTAATGTAAATATTAAATAAGTAATTAGTATTCTGTACGAATTTATGAGCTAAGTATTAGATGGAATATTCTAGACAGATCTTATCGCTGTGTAGAAGAAACATAAATCAATCTGTTTAGTCTTTTCCCTACTATGTTGCGGTCGGCTTCCAGTCTAACCGGATGCTACTGAATACCAGTATTTTACATTGAGCGAGTGCCTGTCTGACCTCCACAACCCAATAATTGGGTAATACGATACCCCTTAGTAAGACAGACTTTCGGGCTTCTGACGACCCGTAACGACTGTCAAAGATCCACGAATGACAGCCGGGACCAACGGCTTAACGTGCTTTCCGAGGCACGGAGGAGTCTCGGTATGTAAATATGGTCACCCATCCACGGACCAACTCCGGCAAACGTAGCTTAACCTGATGGATCGACCCGTGCGGCTATTATTACTTAGCCACGAGCTCCTCCTGTGCTGTGTAGAAGAAACATGGTCCTAAATATTAATGTAGTTAGATATTACTTTATCACAATAATAATATGGAGTCCAGCGCGATAGAAAAACACTTGACCGAAAATATCGTAGCCGACCGAGCGGGAAGGGCGCTGGTGCGACACATTCATTTTTCCATAACGCCGGACGATTATTCACACGCAAAATAATACCTATCGATTTAAAAAATGAATCCTTTTATAAGCGGAACGAGCGTTATTCCGCCGTGAAAATAGCTTCGATGCTCCCATTTTACAGCGCCGAAAGGGTTTCCCACGAGCGAGTAATAAAGTAATTTATCCACATCCGATAACAGGCCAATAATCCTCCAGCGCACTTCACGGGAATATGAGGAATAAATAAGAGGAGTTAGGAGGAGTTGGAAGGAGTTCGGAGGGGGAGTGCGCCGCGTGGCCACGCCGATAACACGCGCATCCCTCGATGCACTTCGGAAGGTGATTGGAACTGTAATTCTCATCGAAGTTAGTTAGCAGATGGCATAGAGCCGACTCAGTTGTCAGCAAGTATTTTTAACGAGTGTAACTTCGTTGATACGCCGAATGTCTTCCCGCTTGTTACTAACTTTGTTCGTGTTGCGAAGCTTGGAAACGAGCGGTAATGTGGTTTAGTTGTATTTGTTTTTGTGCCACTAAAAGTGAAAAGCCAACAGCCTAATAAAGCCTTGAAAGGAATGTTTTCTCTCCAATTTTATTAATTAAGTTTTATATTAGCTAGCTCTGATGAACGTAAGTACGGTAAAATAGCATTCAAATTCTGATTGATATCACGCAACTGGATATAAATTGCTTTACTGTTCTCAGAATTTGAAAATCAATTCGGTACACAATCGGGTTCGCCGGGCCAACTATCGCTGCGGGGCAAAATGTATCATGTCGTACAAGCCGCGGCGAACTTTGTCAGGCATTGTATTTCATACACATTATCCCCCTAAATCCTTCAGTGGCTGGGATTCTCATCACGCTCCAAGTGCTGGCCCGAGGCACTTAGAACGCCCTAGGACTTAGTAGTGATGTACTTACTATATCGGCGTATTCAATTACCGAGAACTAGACCATATACAAGCTGATTACTTAGCCGAGTCAGCTCACCGGATAGCAAATGCAATGCTATTAAGTAGTAAAATCGTCTCGGTTGGATTTATTGTTGTTTATTATATGAGCGCTGCGTGTGTTAAAGCTTGAATATTCATAGCTGTAAAGATATTGGGAGACGGCAGTAAAAATACCGGAACAAACTTTATTGAATCTTCCGCAGGTTCATTACCTATGTGTTATACGTGGTTCACCTCGCATAAATTGAGTGTTAATTGTTATCGAAGTCATTAATCGACTAACAACTTAATGTTACCCTATCGTCCCATCTCTACACGTAGACAAGTTTTGATTATAACTCTAAGTTGACTCAAGTGCGCAGTGTGGACGATAACGATTATTGTCTCATGAATATATTAGCAGAGGGTGAAACTCAAGGGTATTATTGTAGACTTTGTCGTAACCCTCTCTGTTAATTTCACGTCATATTTCATTTGTTTGTTTTAAAACAAACTTGCTTACTGAATACTTATGTATTCAATTAACTTTCTTCTTAATATTTGGTCCTTCAGTCCGGCATGCTCCTCACATGGAAGTGGAACATACATTTACATGAAAACTGTATGACTGGCAAACTATATTGAGGATAATAGCAGTCTTTATTATATTAAGGGCGTAGACGCTCATACATTTGTATGGAGAAAGAATTCATTTAGCACCAATTTGGGATTGTAGTGGCTAAAGTAATGATACAATGGAGTTACGTGTTTCTGCTGTAGTTTAGCTAGTCAACGGGAGTATTATTCTTAGTAAACGGAGAAGCCATAATCGTATTCTATCGTATAAAAGGTTATTAAAACATAGTGCTTCTGCACTAATGTCCTCTTAGGTATAATGAGTTGCTTCACGAAGCAAATGTTAGTAGGTAATGTAGGTACTATTCCGAAATATTTACCCACATATTGCTTATTCTCTAAACGCTAGTCCCAGACATAATCTACAAGGGTACAACATATTATTTTATTTCATACGAATTTCGTATTCTAAACTGTTTAATCCCATATTACAGTGAGTGGAGCATAATTTCCTAGGCCGACATAGATATGGGGTCTGGAAATTACACATAAAGGAGAACAGAGACCCTGGCTAACGGTTATGACAACGTTTAGCGGTATAGGATAATCCCGTATCACAAACTGTGCCAGAGGAATTCTAATTAATCCTACCAAAAATGTACGATTTAAATCCGGAGGATTAGTTATGGGGGCCTTGGGTTCCGCGGTCGATGTTTGCGAATTGCTGATTATTATCTTAATAGGATAGCCGGAGATTTACTGGGCGTCCTCATATGTACACAATGGTGGACACGACGCAATTAAACTGTATACATTTTGGTATAAGTTTGGTCTTTGGATGATACGGTTATGATTTCGACTTGAACAATTTCTTACTGCTGTAAATTGATTTGATCATATTATATTAAATGCCACTTTAAAATACAATATTACACCTTTAGTAATACGTTCTGTGATTACACATTTTCAAAAGTAAGTAACATGAATAGTTCCTTCAACCCAATTCTTTATAAAAACTCTTTCATCGCCCCAAAATCACTTAACAAAACTCGCACCTCTACCCGAATTAAAAGATGGCGGCGCGCCCATTTTCAATGGCCTAATATTTCACGTTTTGAAGGCTGTTAGGTCAGAGCCACGGTTATGACGTGATGGTGTGACAAATGTCAGTAGTTGGTGTAATTCATGGCGGCTCCTAGGACCATTTGTCGTCCCTCGATAAGGGCCGCCTGTATTTTTGCTGGGCGTGGATGATAAACAGGGTTATTAACAATTTGCGTTGTTATGTAGGTTAATATTGTAGTTTGGTAGACGGGTTGGAGCTTTAGCTGGGTTATAGCTTTTTGCTAATTAATTAACAAGTTCAGAATTCTCTATCTATTTAGTGCGTGCTTATTACAGAATACTAATTTTAAAAGGATGTTTTGTTTTCCTCTTCCCTTTTAAATTACCAAATTAATGTTCTTTCTTTCTTTTCCTTATTGTTTCCAATTATCTTTACTAAATCCTGTTTCAACTTTTGTTAGCGAAGTCTCTATTTTTTTTATTTTTCACTACAATATTTTTTATTAATGCTACCTAGCTTTCTACTTATTCCGCAACAGAAAACCGTGATCCTCGCAACCAGTTCACGTGATTCATGGGTACCGGGATCTGGTATTTGTTGACCCTCGCTAAGGCCAATTGCTAGTATAGTCTATGGTCCGAAACGGCCATTTGTCTCCCCGTTTGGGACAAGGGATATTTATTCACTACTGTTTATTGGGATTGTACTGAAATTGAAATTAATAGATGGCATAGTTTTACTTATTTGGGTCCAAAGTTATCGAGCATTGCAGATTTACAAAGAGCGATTGTTACTTATGAGTGTACAACCACTCGTGAGAAGGCTTTGTTTAATTTTTTATTTCCTCAAAATATCTAACAAAAGTTTAGTCACTAGTTTTGATCAAATGCGACCTTTTATTAAGTAAAAACTAAATAATGTTATAGCAAGAGAGAATGCAGCGAGACATACAGATTCTATTTTCCACGTGCAGTAATGTTTTTAAAACTTTAAACATTTTCAAAGTCCACAAAGCCATCTCCGTTTTCTTTTTCCCAAAGTATTAATAAAACACAGATAGTAATCACATTACAAACACGTTGGAAACGCAATAATTGTTTAGATTCACATTTGATAATGAATAATGCTGTGTGAACAAATTCTGAACACCGAAACACAAGTAGGACCGTCCGGGGCGATTTATAGCCTCTATCCGATTATGTACCGACTCGAACGGAATGCACTTTGCATATAAATAGTTGAACCACTTTATTGTGAAGAAGATAAGGTCTATTTTAGAGTGCAAAGATAAATGTAGGCTAAGAATATTAAAAAATCTTAACGTGTAAAAGTTCCCAAGGTTCTAATACTTTTAAATTACGTCGGCGCGCTGAGAACATATTAGCGAGGTGGAATTTGTGGAGAGTTGTCGTGATAAGATTCGAGATTTAGCGATTTGATTGTGATTTTATTTTTATATTTTATTGAAAGGAAGGAAGGAACAACCAACAGTTACATTATAAGAACTTATAACTAATTTCATAAAACAATTTTCACAGGTAGACAATAGACATAAAAGTTTAAAAAGAGAAAAAAAAGTGTAATCGCTAGGAGTTTTAGTAGCAGTACGAGCAGTAATTAGTTATGCATAATGAGCATTAGCATAAGCATTATCAGCCTATAATGTTCCCACTGCTGGGACACAGGCCTCCTCTCTTCGGGAGGGAGTGGGCTGCAATCTACCGCGCGGGCCTAGTGCGGGTTGGTAGATGTCACATGTCTTTGATTTTTTTGTTCTAGAATATGCTGATTTCCTTCACCGTTTATAAGCATTAATAAAGTTAAAATACATAATATGAAATATCACCTTTGTAAGTTTGATGATTTTCAGAAAGAGTACACCCGAGTTTTATTTTATAAAGAGGAGCGGGTGAGGCTTTTAAATTTACTCATTGGACAATTTAAGATGTCAATATTTTCAATAGTACTATTACATAAATATGAGTCAATCATACGGCGGACAGGTGAGCGCTGGCCAGAATTAGTTCGGCAATTTCCCAAGTTTTAAACATAATGAGGTTTCGTTTATATTCTGGTATGTTAATTTTAGTGTCCACAATCTGGGAAAGTTATATTTGTGACTTTATAGTTTAATAAAAATCAAATGTGCAGGTAATAAATACAAACATCAACGGTTCACTGATGGTTTTCTGCCTGTAGATGGTAATCTTTTACGAATTCTCGTTGTGATAAACATATATATTTTTATATTCTTTCGAGTCTGAATGCGATCGCGAATGAGGTTGGTCATATGCATGGATATTTTACTACAACTTGCGCAATTTTTTAAGTACGTACTTACATTGCAGATTTTCTTTTAGCAATAATAATTAATATGAGCTAGATGTGATGCAAGGTCGCTCAGCGCGCTATGGAGCGGGCTAAGCTTGGAGTTTCTTTGATAGATAAAACCAGGAATGAAGTTGTCTGGAAAAGAACCGGAGTAACCGACATAGCTTGCAGAGTAAGCAAACTGAAGTGGCAGTGGGCTGGCCATGTTTGTCGAAGGACCGATGGCCGGTGGAGCAGAGACGGGTCCTGGAGTGGAGACCATGTATCGGCAAGCGTAGTGTGCGACGCTCCCCAGCTAGATGGACCGACGACCTTAAGAAGGTGGTTGGGACAGACTGGATGCGGAAGGCGGAGGACAGGGTGTTGTGGCGCAGCCTGGGAGAGGCCTATGTCCAGCAGTGGACTACGATAGACTGAGTTGATTGAGATGTGATGCAGAGGAAATATGAGAAGTATTAAGGCTGTACGAAACCTATTAAAGAAATATGATAATGGGAGTGAAGATTGAGAAAAAGGCAGATAAAGATGTTTCGAAGCGAAATGTTGCCATCTATCTTTAGTTACATCTTACATATTATAAATTAAAGTCGCTTGTGATACTATAGAACAAAATCACTTTTTGTGTCCGTCTCTGTGACCGCTTAGTTCTCCTAAACTACACAACGCATATTGATGCGGGTTTCACGAATTGACATTTTTATTGTGGCATTTATTTAACTCATCTCAAAAACTGATCATAATACTTATTGAGCTGAGTTTATTAGATAACACAATAGTAATGTGTTTTTAATAATTACCTATTCAATTAATATTATTTATTGGTTCGCCAATTGATTACATTTTTCAAAAAAGCATCTTTTCATTTAACATTCTTAAAAATTTGGTCCCGTGTGAGCGAAAGAGGTAACAAAATGTGACACCCTCTTAAAGCGCTTCAAATGAGCACCCTTGACCAGGCAGCGGTAAAGCTAAATGACAAAAAGGAGAAATAAAAGATATCCCATTAAGTAGTATCCGTACCGCATTCGTGTAGTAATCATTAAGAAGGCTAGAGGTCGGTGCGGGGGTAATCACGCGCGTGCCATCGAACCTGCTGTGTAGTGTTCCAGATCTGACACAGCTTGTGTTTTAACATTATAGTAACTTTCTTTGTGTCGATTTATTTGAAAATGGGCGATCATACTTGACCTGGCGATCTTACTTGACCTGGCGATCTTACTTGACCTGGCGACCTTATTTGACCTTAATGAACTTTATTTCAATAATAGTTGTGTAAGCATACATATGCTATGGTATTTGGAGTCAACTACCCCTCTTCTTTTGGTCATTATATCCACAGTTATTTATTATTGTTAATTAAAAAAAAATTTTTTTTGTTAATTCCACGGTAAGTCGGTTCTGCATTCACAATTATTTTGACACAGCATTACTTTCCCCTATAGCCGACAAGGCCGACAAGGGGATAACGCCGCACTTGACTGGCAGATTGATGATGGCAGCTAAGTAAGATGTTACACGAACGCAGGTGGACGCTGCTGACTACCCTCGTGGCAATTTTTCCCATGGCTGCAGAAGGGGCGTTTCTCAGACATAATTTGTCCACCAAGACATATTATACATATAACCCTCAGTTCGAGCTACACGTTACAAACAATGTACGAAGACAATAAAAGAATTGCATTGTTGCTACAGCGTAGCTCTCGTGATGATTGACCACGCCGGCTACGGTCGTAGCACATGACCGTACGCTACGAAAGTTCGTAGTTTTGCTACGCATCTTCTAGTTTTTTTCCTGTTGATTTTTTGTTTTATTTTTAAGTCTGTTGTTTCGGTAACTGCCTCATTGGTCTAGCGCTACTGCTGAGTATGAGGTCCTAGGTTCGATTCCCGGGTCGAGCAGTGTTATTGAGTTTTTCCTGGAGTCTGGATTTGTGCCCTGGTTTGTGTGAACTTAAGCCTAACTGGCGAAATGTGGATGTACTATAGGTACAACTCTGCTTAATCTTTCAAGGATTACAGGCGTGATCTTATGTTATGTTGATTCGATAGTTTCATATGCTGTACTTCTTTAGGCCCCAGTACACAGCTATAGTATTTTTATCTCACAAAGCAATGCGTGCTTTACTTGTGTACAAACACGCTGTGAATGTGTGCAGTAATGTAATGTAATGTAGGCGTAGGAGCTCTCGATACTGTCCAAGACACGGGCGAAGTTGGAATTGTGTGTGTGTGCGCGTGTGTTATGTGCTGACGCCACTCGTCTTCATGCACACATTCACAGCGTGTTTGTACACTTGGTTACCACAACTAAAGCGCGTGTCGCTTCGTAAGACAAAAATACTCATGATCATCAATTTCTACGTAGGTACTTTATAACTATTCCATAACTAGAATACATACATCCACAACTAGACGCCCGCCGCCGAGCATCGTGCCCAAGTTTATTACTTCCAAATAACTATCGAAACAATTAGTTTGTCGAAACTCCGTCATTGTTCCGATCCGTTACTGTAATGGCCAGGTTTGTATGCATCTAGATTTAATCAAATTGGGGCCCCGGTGCCGCAAACTGTCGTGCGATGCGACCGACAATCCGACGCCGACCGCAACTATTAATCTGGTAGTCCCAAATCATATGTATAATGTGGGTTATAGATGGGGACGAGTGGGTACGTACGAGTTTATGAGGTTGGGGGTGAAGGCACTGAGAAACATGACTTAACACACTTCCAATAGAGATCGGTTTCATTTTGACAGTTCAACAACATTCATTGCGTTATTGAAGTTGTTGAGCAGACAAATTTTTCGAACGTATTTATGAAGCAATGGATTAGCAATATCCTTCAAAATCAATCGATTCTGATTGATAGTGTGTTACACAATTAGGGTGCTGGGTATTGGTACCTGCAGTTGACGTTGTATTGTGTTTTTTTTTTTTTAATTTAAGAGTATTACGTTTTCATATTGAGATGTTACAAAGCCGTAAATTAAGAGTTAAGTTTTGGCACATTGAACTATAAAATTGCAATCTAGGAGAATTTATTTTATGTTACAAAGAACCTGTCTAGAATAAACCAATAGACCTAAAACTGATCGGCAATTAATCGAAGAAAAAAACTTAATCTCTACAGCGAACAGTTCTCTTTGTACACTCATAATCAACTTATTTATTCTGATTAACAAAACAACCAACTTAAATGTTTGAACAAATGAACGAATTTTACTGAAGTAGAATTTCAAAGCGACGAATACAATATTGTTCTTTTAATCGTAACACAATGAAACGAGGTCAAGACTGATGTTACAAGTAATTACTTCGTGCATAGACTATTGGGTATCGAGTCGAAATGTTCGGTGCGATAGATAGCGACGAACTACGAGGACTAAACTCACTATTTGAATATCGAATCAACTCGATTTAAATATCGAATTACTCAGATGAATAATAATGTCAAAATCGACTTATGGTAACGAATTTTACGAAACGCAACTGTTTGTGACAAGTAGCGATATAAGCTTTCTCTGCTCATTACCTAATTATTAAAGATTCTCTCTCGAGTTTACAACCACAGGAGCCTCCAGTAAACATTATGCTGGCGACAAATCAATACTGCTCTAATAGGTAAATGAGGTCCGTCCCCTGGCTATTTCTATTCCAGTGCGAGACGAGTAAATAAAACATGAGTGAGCACAGTTCCCTGTCCAGACCGAGGGTCCATTAATTCGTGATAATTTTGGCGCGTCCCGTGGTACGGGCGGACCCGATTCGTCCGGCCACGATTGATTAATCGTACGGTTGTCGGCACAAGATCGGCAGTCGACTTAATTGAAAAGTCAACATCTCCATGCTACACACGATCGATTACGATACGTGGAGTTAATTTATTATATTTGTAACGACCGCGCCTCCACACCGTAACGATTAATCTGTTGCTAGCGCTCCGCTTGTTGTTTTTAATTAAGCTTTATCTTGACATGTCAAAACATGGAATAATGAGATGTAGAGCAAAGCGTTACATCGAAATATTTCACTCAAAATATGTTTCGAGTACCGGTTTTGATAATTTAGATTAATCGCTTCACTAAAGCTTACTAATTTTATTTCGACGGTGTAGTTGTAATCATCTAATTACGATTTCCACCGAGCGTTATAGTAACAAATAATGTTGTTATTACTGTATACCGGTGTAAGTGCTAAATACGATTATGGAAGGAAATTATAACTAATGAAATTATTGCGAATTAAATTACGCCCGCAGTTTAATGTTCAGCTATAGTTCCGGTTTATTTTCTCTGTTATATGAGAATTTTTATTGCGAAAAAGCGTGCATTTAACGAGAACAATTAGCGGTTTTATATCGCCATAATGTTCACACACCGTGCCTCTGGACGGTTTGCAGGACAAAACGTAAGTGACAGTCACTGGCGGCCATTTTGTACAAATAATTCAACAAGATTCGCGCGGAATGGCCGCCGCATCCAGCTGTGGGGGAAACAACTTTATGCTTATTTTAACTGCCGTTAACGCACCTGAAAACAGAGATCCAGCTTAAATGTAATTGTTCTCTGTGCTGTGGGAGAATCTACCTAACAGTAGGTTAGGTGAATTACCTAACTATTGTTACTTGAACTATGCTAACGTCTCTAAACATCAATCGTTGTCCAAACAATGAACACTTAATCTGATAGTTCATTGAACATAAACATCCACCGCTTATTACCCCACCTATTACCTACAGAAACAAAATGAAAATTTCGCTCCGTACTCCAAGCAAAAACGCCACAATCTTTATGTTCGAATTAGTTTTCTTGCTCAGGGTTTAGTACGCATAGATTACACACACACGAGCGGCGAGCAATAAAGGGGGTTCTTTATGTGGCACGGAACGGAACCAAGTTCAGTAGGCGATGCGGACGGCGCGTCGGGAACAATACGCGACTACGCGAGTGACCGGCCCCGGGCGACCGCCACGCCGCGTTCGCCGAATAACTTTCCTAAATTCGCGGCCAAATGCACTGCCCGCTTCCGTAGTTCGTACTGAAGCGCAACACAGACATAGCTCTGTTTTACTGAACACAATTTTGGCTCGTGGTTTATGCACTATGTGTGTAATCGGATAAGTTTAGTCGAGTATCGATGGCATGATTGATTACGGTGCTTCTCTAGTTTGCGTTTGCTTATGGAGCATCAGCTGCGTTTTGTGGCAATGCAAATGTGTTTGCAAACAGTTAAATGACGTTGAATTTGCTAATGAAACCTGAAAGTATCATTACGGTTATTAATTCACATCAAACTTAAATATTCGAAAAAATATTCATGCCTTAGAGAAAATTTATGAACCTCGCCATCAAAATATTTAAAACGCATAAAAATATTAATTGAAAGTATCATCAAAGCAAATACTTTATGGACAAATTAAAAAAGCATTCGGCGCGATAAAGCATCGCCGTGGGAACAGTTAAACCGCTGTGAACGCATAAATTCCGTTCCGTTGCGATAAAAAGCCTTATAAAACTTGCATTTATTATCAGTACGCTATCGGCCATCGGTTACGAGCGTCGAAATGTCGCAATATAAGGAACGCGGTCATCCGCAGGCAGAGGTCATTAGTTTGATGTATGTGCGCGATAAAACACGTACCTATTCCTTGTTAGATTTCACGTCATATACAGCGTGGCCAGTATTTCTTGGCAGAGCGGTGGAATATGGAACTAAATTTGAATGTACTGAATTTTATTAAGGTTGACATTTACCTTTGGAAGTGTCGCCGTCATGATATGTCAAATTATACTGGCCACTAATGACGTAGCCTTGCGTCATAATGATGATGATAGTGTTTATGATGCAGGTTGTAAAGTTTTAATGCTAGAGATGAGATGCATTTGAAAAGTTAATTAAAATATTTAGTGTATGTAATGACACCTTTATGGTCATTACTTCGCCGGCTGATTGCTCTATCGTCATTAAGGTTCAATGTAAACGCCGAAAATGACGTAACATTTTTGAGTAGGTATATTCGGAATAGCTTAATTAAGATTAATAAAAGATTTATTGGCCTTAACGAAACTTATTAAAAGGACAAAAGTTTATTACTGGAGTTAACACAATCCAAGTGATTCCACGAATAGAATATTTTCTTTGGATACTACTCTGATTTGATTTGTGTCCACTCTATACGTACACTAACATTGATACAACATTATGGGACAAACATTGTAGACAATTAAATTAATTCTTGTCGATGTATATGTTACGGCTAAAACCCGAAGTGCGGCTACAACCAGTTTTAGCCGGCTACAACTAGGTGTGTTGTGTAGTCACAGTACTAACCTAACCTAACCTACCTTTCAGCCCACACCTAGTTGTAGCCGGCTAAAACTAGTTGTAGCCGCACTTCGGGTTTTAGCCGTAACATATACATATCTGTTCTGCTCTGTGATTGAAGCTGACTGCAGGTAGGTACACATAATTAATATTGCTTATCATTGAACAGAAAACTAGTAACTAGTAGTAGTTTCTATCAACAACAAGTCAAAACACAACAACAAACAAGACGGAATGTGACGTACTGAAATGACACATGATTTGTTCGTCAAATTAAACCAATTATATTTTGTCGGACAGTGGTTGTGCAACAGTTGCTGTTCGTAATTGATTCCATGAGAGCTGATAGAAAATGATTGATAGAACAGCTGTCACGATGTTGATGGTATAATCAGAGCCAATGTTGCAAATCACGCCTCATATGAATATGGGCCGCCATTTTGTGTTCGGGTAATGGCGCGAATAAATTATTCTGTAATAATTTGATGAGTATAAATGGTTATTTTTAGCTGAATGGGAAGTAAATTATGCGGTTTATTGTTGTGTAATTGGTTTTATTTATAATTTTCGTGTTTTGAACTTTCAAAAGTTGGCAGTTTACAAAATATTTACCATTCTAATGATTAACGTAGCCCACACAATTTTTTAAACGCCCTCTTAATTTTTCATCGCTAGACAAAACCGCATTTCATTATCAAAATTAAATTAATAACGATACCATCTGCCCTTAAAATTATCAAAGGTTAAATTGCCCTTAAAATTAATAACGAAATTACTAAACAACAATGATATAAATATAGAATAGTTTTTGTTTGCAGAGATAGCATCGGGGTAGAAAAAAAATTAAACATTACGTCCCTTGCGTGTTCAAGTCGGACGAATGTGGTCCGACCTTTTTATTTACGAACATTAAAAAAAGTAGTTTAGTTGAGACGTCACGCAAGCAAGTAGGTTGTAGTGAAAATGAATTATATACCACACAGGGTGCCTATGTAAATAAAAATAATACGCAAAGGGTTGCCATACATGATTTTTCATGTTAGAAACTGGCATGACGTCAGAGAATTTAAATATGGAATGAAATATGAATATGGTATGTTCTTCACACTACTCTAGGACTGTACGAAAAAGTGAAATCATATAAGTTTCTCGTTATTTATCCGTCCTCAGCGTCCCTGCCTAGTTGTAACGGTCAACAAAAGTTTATTAATTTTAGGTCGTTGGGAAATACTACTTACTCAAACACTACAGTGACTTGAGGGTTCAAAAGTTTCCACTATAAATTAATATTTCAAACGAGAAAGTTTGTTTGTTTAACCGGATTTTAATGTAAAATTAAAGTGGTAGGAAATACAGCTCTGAGTAAATTTTTAACTGTATCAACTTCCACAGAATCGTATAAAAGTTCAGCTTTATATTTTTTTACTTTAAAAGCAAAAAAGAGTTAATAAAACCTATTTAGTAAATTAGAGCGCAATTTCTTGCAGCCTATTAAACCAAAGTCGTTCCAAGCGTCGGACGTTCGAATTTTATGTTCGAAATTTAAAATAATCGTAAAAATTCGCGCCAATCGCGTGCACCGGTTGCAAACGAACTGAATAAGCATGGCGACGAGAAGTACGGTAACGAATAAATAAGGTCGATGAGGATATTGCTGCTAACGTGTGCTAGCTGTCGTATCTATTAGTGCAAAGATATGATGCAATTATCATTTAGAAAATTTAGATTCATATTTGCGTTTTCTGATACCGGCTTTTCTTTTGAATTTAATTACGGCTCTGAAGCACAGTTTTAGATGGGTATGTTGTTTTAGTTGCTTGTTAGCGTATCGTAAGATATATTAGGAACATGCAAAGGAGGCCGTCTATTACTAGAGTGCTCGACAAGTTAAAAATGTCGCATGGTTTATAATTCGCTATTTTGTTTGTCGCTTTGGAGGAGACAGGGCAGGGCAATATGTCACTGCCACGCGTGACTTTAGGCTATAACAATGTCAACCTCGCCTGGAATTGCTCACAAAAGTGTAAAACAGTGTAAAGACAAACATTACTTCATAATATATCATACCTCAACACCTTTCTCAAACAAAACACACGCATATAGGTATAAAATTAGTTATACATGCAAAGGTACACATTACAGCATCACACTTACAAATTAACGCTACATCGTGCCTAAAACTCACAACATTGTTACTTACATTCCCCACATAACAATGCCCCGAAATATTTGCCCCTTAAATCCTTATTCCCTTTAAAATAGAAGGTTGCCGTGTTCTCATAATAGGCCCCCTTACACCCGACGGTATGCCGTGACGCTGTATCTAACAACCCCGCCTGCAATTAGTACGTCAAAACGTTCGCGTGCGTTGCGAGATCGAATATAATAAGCTTGCCGCACGATATTCAAGAATCGGACCCCGCCCTGCGACGGGAATTTTAATAAAGCTTATGAAACTACGGCTCAGGTATGATATGCGAAAATTGTGTTGAAACTGGCCATTTATGTAGGTATGTAGCGGTAAATAAGCTGATATTTTTTTTGTTATTATAGCTTGTTTTCTCTTATGATACCCAGCTGTTCGTTAATTGCGTTGTCGCTCAGCTTTGTTTAAAGGTTTTGCTCTTGTTTATGTGGCCCACTTTGAGCAAAGTTTGAAGTTTATTAATTGAGGTTCTACTGCAGTGGTGCATTATAAGACAAGAAGGGCCTTACTCCAGAGTAATATAATAGGTAGTGTAGTCATTTTGGTCTATCTTTAAGTCTCAAATGTAAAAAAGAACTCGGCGACTCGAACAAACATTGTCGTAACTCTGGCCACGTCACTGATGCCATAAAATGTATGCAAGTTCCAAATTTGAAAGTACTCGTGCGTTCTCAACCATAAACAATAAAATTGTTGTTATTTTAAATTTCAAATTGTTATATGGTAAGGGGCGCGTGCTGAGGCCGGGCCCAGCTATTATTCATAGTCGAAACACGTTATTTAATTTGCGATATGCGGCAACAGTACGTAGCGAAATAAACGGATAACAGTGTTTGGACGCGCGGCGTTACACTTATAACTAGATTTGCCTTTGTGGAATTCTGCAAACAGACGCCCTAATGGGACAAGGGTTTAAATTCAAAATATATTACGACGTTTTGATGTGAATAAACGTGAAACTGCATAACCGTAAAGCTCTGTTTATTAAAGCTCCGCCAAGATAAACAGGAACGAATTTATCTTCGCCACGCTATGTCATAAATTAAGACTTATGCACCGCTTTGACGGAGGAAATTAAGAAAACGTGAGCTTCTTTCACGGTAATATTGCATTAATCTTTCAAAAAAGGTAGCTACCAGCTTATTCATTAATCTTGAACTGAATACGCAAAGTTGCGGCGACGTGTAATTTCCACAAATGACCTATGTAAAGCGATCTGCGAGAGGTGCAATAACTCGATTTGTGAATAAATGGCTCGGAAGTTGATCTACAGTACCGCCCCAGTTCCAAGGTTAGAAGAGCGAAATTCCACCTCCCGTTCCATCGCTGCGTTAGTTACGGCGAAAAGTTTCCACAGTGAGATTAAAGCTGCAATATAAGGGGTTTAAAAGGGGATTCTCGATGCAGTTTCGATGTTTGCGCGCTCTCGGTACAAGGAAGCTTTTTTGTTTCGAACGCGACCTCTGACTGCGCAATTTTCGCTTGGATTCCACTTTTGAACGTTGCGCGCCAAATGAAAAATGGCGGCTTAACTGTCAAAATGGTTATTGATGTGCGAGCTGAATTTACTTTTACTGATCGGGATTAGCCAATGTGAGGCGGATCGACAATTGTGAAACGATTTGTAGAGGGCGGTTCGAGAGCCCTGTATCATTTGTATTTGTTAAATGTCGATGTTTCGCGATTTCTTTTGTAAGTACGATGTACGCTTACGTAACTTTCACTCGGCTTTGATAACACCTTTTGAAAGCGTGTTCAAGAAATATGAATGTTTGACTTTGATAAATTGATGCTCATTTAACATGCTTATTATTTGTTTGGCAGTTATTTCTTCTTAGAACTTTAACTGCCTAACAGGTAAGTTTCTTTTGCGACGTTCATAAACATTTTCTCGTACGTCCATGTATTGAAATCTTTAAATACATCAGAGAGGTCTTCAATGTTGTGCCGGAAGTACTCCCAAGAGCATTGCTAATCTTATGAAGTCCCAATCTGCGGGCTCGCTACGTTCCGCCGCCAATTAGTTCCGATAGGTTCTGTTTAGTTCCCGAATAATGCCGAGTGCGCCCGAGCACCGACGAGAGGGTCCGAACAGTGCCGACGCTTGACTTAGGTTTAGGGTTGGTCGTGATTTAGGCTTCAGTAAGTGGAGCCCTAGATTTTAATGACTGTTTAGTGTTTGTCTACCAAGTGAATGGTCCTTTTGGGTCAGAATGAGGGTCCTGCGTATAATATAGTATAATGACATCCTTAGAATGTCTGCCATTAGATATCATGTCCGATAACTGGGCCAAATATGAAATTGGAGTCGCCCTTTCTCTTCGGGCCTTCCATAATTGGGTCTGCAATCAAAGCAGAACTCAGAGTTTTAAAAGCTTTAACATAGGGATTTAACATTTAAATAGGAGCAGCTCTTATAATTTATGACACCTATTTTCAAGGACATGGTTACCTTGCGATTTTATAATTTCCAGCCACTTGAGGATTCTGTTTCATATTACTTCGCTTCTCTCATATCACAAAACCAAGGCTCGCATGGGATCGGTGTGCAGCCCTGGGCCCCTGGGCCCCTGCGGCACCCGGAGAGGCGCAGACAAGTAGCACTAAGTTAGCAAGGGGCGAGGTCGCTCGGGGCCCAATCGCAAGGATCGCGAAATTGCTCGCGTTTCGAGTGCCCCGAGATTAGTACTGGCTACGATGATATATATACGCTATTATGGCGTTTCTGGCGCGAAATTTACTAGTTAGTATTCACAAACTACTAAAATTCGCACCAGAATAGCGTGTTTGGACCGAATTAGGTTAGAACAATGTAGATACCATTTGTCTGTGTTACTTATGCGTTGAACGTAACACAACGACTAACCGTGGTCATGAGAAAATCCTGACATTCATTTCCATATTCATTCTGAGAAATAAGTTAACTCAAGCTAACTCAATACCTACTAAAATGTGGAGCTTCTTCTGTGTAACAAAGTGGTAATTTTTCAAACTTAATTATGAAAGTGTGAACCTGACTAATGTAGAGAAAATGTTCACACTACGCAGAAGACAAAGTTAAGTACCTAACTATCATACATTTTATATGAACGAGAAAACTTTTTCTTTACATGTTACACAGGCCGAGGTGCCTTTACGAAGTTACCCAAGTAATTAGCCGAATAACTTACAAGCTTTTGTATCAACGAACGGTTTAAACTTACAATTCGGAAACTCTCCGACATCCTTCTGGGAAACACAAAAAGGGCGGGAAAGTCGTTCGACAATTAACAGATTTCATTTGGAGCTCGCGGACAAGTTGTATAACAATCTCTTTCTTATCCACGTCTCCTTAGCACGGAATCTAAGCACGTATTAATTCGCAAGTTTTCGGGCTTGATGACTGCACACCGTGGATGCGGGGAGCGGGGGCGGAGTGTGGGGGGGCGGGGGCGGGGCGGGGGGGGGGGGGGCTGTGTAGAGACGAGGTCGTGACAAGCATCGCGAGTAGCCACAATAAAACCTGTGTAGGTAGAGCACTTCTTTCAGGAAATTAGTTGTCGCATTAGGTACCTATTACTAGCGTTCGGGTGCTGATTAACCGCTGCCGAATCGAATTTTGGGGGACGTACGTGTTCGGAACGCAGCCATTGCTAATTATCGCGCCGTTGATGAATGTTTGCTTCCGAACGCACCTCAATCAATGCCATGTGATATTTTAGCGCGGAAATAAACGAGCGCAACAAAATATTTTCTCTTCTTCGTTCCTGTAGCAACAAATAATTCTATTAATTTGTCACTAACTTGATCCTATTTGTACTTTAAACAGATACTTTAGTCTGACAGCCAACAAATTACATTTTCAAAAGCGTTTAAGCTTTTTTTTTTTTTTTTTTTTTTGTGGATGGGAAATCATCAAATGACTTCTCCCGCTCTGGGCGGAGTGGGAGGGCGTGTCAGACTTTTACTGACTAAAACCCACCCGTGTTCCTTCTGTTGCCTGTGCCGGGGCCACGGTAACTCTTTCGAACATCCCGCAACCCTAGCTGGCATCGGCCCTAGCGGACCCCGTCAATAGTGCTGACATCTCTTTGAGGCGCGCGTGGAACACGATGCGCCGTCGACTCGGGCTTGGTCCTTACCGGACGGCGAGCTACCCATTGCTCGCCGTCCGCAAGCCCGCGCCTACGGTGGCCGGGAATCGGCTGCCAATTCCCGACGCCCAGGGCGTCTCCTGCGGCGACTAGGGGCGTGAGGGTGCAAAGCTTGCCTCTCCCTCACGCGTCCCGCCTCCTCCTTCACGAGCATTACTGCTTCGCAGAAGGAGGTAATGGCTTCCCATGCACTCTCGCTCCGTACCATGGCCTGGACCAGGGCCGGACGCGAGAGATCGCCGCCGCCGATCGCTTCCGCGAGGACACGGCGGTGCTCCGCCCAAGCCGGGCAGACCTCCACCGTATGCTCCACCGTGTCCTCCGGGCGATCCACACAGTAGTGACACCCGGGCGTTTCCTCCCGCCTTATCCGGAACAGGTACCTCCCGAAGCACCCGTGTCCGGTGAGGACCTGCGTCAGGCGGAAGGTGAGGACGCCGTGGCGCCTCTCCAGCCACTCCTCAAAGAGGGGACTTATCGCCGCAATTGTGGCGTGCCCAGCGCTGGGTTGCGACAATCGCACTCTCCATGCCGCCATGAGATCCTGCCGGAGCTCTGTCCGCCGTGCCACGATTTCTCGCGGCAACAGAGTTACGCCCCGGCGTCCTGCCTCCTCGCGCCACTCCCACATGTGCGCGAGGACTTTTGCCTCCAGATCCCATGGCGGTAATCCGGCAAGGAGGTTCGCCGCCTCCCCGGAGACCGTGCGGTATCCCCGGAAAAGTGTTTAGGCTGACCCCACATTTGGCGTGCGCGATCCTCGGGCGTGCGAGCTGCACGGACGCAGCGCGCTTACATCAGCCTTACATTACAATACTTAATCTGACCATACTGACAGAATAAGAGCCTACATAGTACGTTTAATTAAATATCGCGATGCACTTCAGAGTTAAAATTAATAATTCAGTTGTACTTACTAAAAAAAAAAAATAAACATGGCGCCCAACGGTCCTGAGAAAATGAAGTTTACGCGCACTAATTATGAGAGATGGCAACTCTCGACAAAATTTCAATATGGCATGATGAGTCTACATCTTAAAAGTTTTTATGTAACAAACTTCTGTTTCTTAAAAACAAATGTTATAAATCATAAGTAGATACCGATGGAAATTCGGTGTTTGCTATTGGTAATAAGTTTTCACATTTGCATGAAGTTACTTTGAAAAATATGCATGAGGGCCTTTTTATACGGCGCAACAAAGTTTTTGTCGTGAGGAACAAACTCGTAACTTAGCACTCAAAAAGTTTGGAAATTACAGAGTGCACGATGAGTCATTTATTTTAATTAGATTGTGTGAGTGCATGAGTTATAACGCTGTAAATTGGTACTTCATCTGTTCCCATGGGTGTTTTAAGGCTTGTCGCAAAAGTTTCTTTAGAGCAGAATTCACTTATTTATAAGTATAAAATTATAAATCTGATTTTGAAAAGAGTTGCCAGTTTCAGAAACTCTTTTTAAAATAAAATTCAAAATTAGAATCTCACTATAGCCATAGACAACGGAGCGACCATTCCGATTCCCGATCACTTTTAAACACTTCATTCTTATTCAAAATGAGGACACGGAACAAAAAAGCAGTTGGTTAGAGCAGTGTCCTCGTTCTACAATTAGAACAAAAGAGGCAAAGAGTGGTTCTTCAAAGCGCAATCGATTTTGAAACAGCCGCAACTGAATTAGAGAACGTGTGATTCAGGAATATTGCTACTTATTCCCATTCTTCTTTTACTTCGAACAGAGAAACGGGGTGGTTTTGGCATTAATTGAACTTTTTGACACTTTAAATTGTATTTTTTTGTTATGTGGTAACACTGTTGTCGTGTCAAACAGCTGTCACTTTTTGAAAGGACTACAAAAATGTACACTTTTACCACTGAGGTTCAATGTAAACTAGAGCAGACTCCGCGAACAAAATTTTTGCGCAACATGTTGTCCGGGACAGCAAACGTCTCAGTCTACTACCTAAATACGCATACACCGCGGTTGTCACATTTGACGTCCGCGGGACACATCTTTAGTTTGAATGTAATAGCTGCTCTAGTTTACATTGAACTTCAATGACTTACCGAAGATTTAGAATCGTTAACATAAAACTCGAGTTTCTTTAAGTATTAACTTCTTGCTTTCTTTGCAAATACATAAATATAATGTTTGTTTTGATTAGATATATAGGCAGACATTTAATAAGCTGATGTATTTAGTTGTAGGTATAATAATCGTCATATAAATTATTACCAATACATTATAATCCACCAACCAGCACTGGGCCCGCGAAGTGGATTACGGCCCACTCCCTCTTACTGAGAGGAGGCCTGTGACCCAGCATTGGGAACATTATAGGCTGATTATGCATTATAATCCATAGATTATCTGTAGCTAATAAACTATTCATTATGAGAAGCAACATCAAAGCTAGCACAAAATCTCGATACCTAATAAAAGATAACTCGATATTAATAACGATTATAATTATATTAATTGAACAGTATCTGTTTCAGTGAATTATATTATTATTCTAAATCTAATTATTAGTGTGCGACATCACAGTGAGCGGTTTAATATACGATAAGACGTGGAGTAATTAAGCGACAATCTACTGGGACTTAGGCACTGGTAGGATGGCCTTCTTGATTCTTGTTAAATTAATATTCTATTTTTGTGGGTTTCGGGGAAACTGAAATGTGTCTCTTTGTTTTCTATACATTCAGTATTAGGAAGTCTACTGCTGGACTTTTGTCTCTAGTAATTAAGGCGACGATAACAGACTTTTTATGATTTTAAACTAAAGATCACGTCTAAACGAGTAGTGTTAATGATTTGGAAAATGTATATGTTAAGTTAGAGTATTTTCTTAATAACTTAATATGTGAATATTTTAGATTATGTTTATATTACTTACATAGTGTAATTAATTTGTAAAGTTATGTCTAACTCGGAAAAAAACTGAGAATCACGCAAAAACTATAAAGCGTATTTCTATGAAACCTTCAACATTTTATAGATAATTTAATTATTTAACTTTTGTATACCTGTTTTAATATTATCCCTATTGTTTTACGTATAACTAGCTGTGCCCCACGACTTCGTTCGCGTGGAAGTCGTAAGATATACAATATACTAAAATAACAATACATAAAATAACATTTTAATAAAACTCCCTCGTCCCCCAACCCGCTGCGTTGCATCGCTCGCCAGCGCTATTACTTTATTTTCGCTTAGCGTTCTTACTGACTTTTTTAATTTTGCTCGGCTCCTAAGGGTCGTAGCGTAATGTTAAATAGCCTATAACCATCCTCGAGAATTGGGCTACCAAATGCATAAATAATTTATCATATCCGACTTTTTGTTCACAATTTCATGGGTTTTAATTTTTTTGTGCTGAACTCTAGGTAATTCTTTTTATAAAATAAAAGAAGCCTATGTTACTCCTTATAACATCAGCTATGTGCCGTCAAAATCGATCCATCCGTTTCGGAGATTAGCCGGAACAGACAGACAGATAACAATTTTAAAAATTGTTTTTTTTTTTGTTATAAGTACCGTATACACTTTCATATGCATTTAATAAAAAAAAAACTGTTATTTTTACATTACAAACAGACACTTAAAATTAATTTATTTGTATAGATAAATTAATAGTGCGTCTAATTTGAGACTTCGCTCCTTGATGGGCGAGTCCAATTACTGGGTGGACGTACGACGCGTTGCGTGAGCTCAGCACAGAACACGCAAGCTGTGCACTCAAGGCCGTTGGCATTTATCTGCGTCTTAAGAAGGTAAGTACTGCTCACTTTAATCTTGCCTACTCATTGCCTAGGACTAGGCAATAAAAATCAAAGGCCTAAAGTCCTTTCCTACAGCTGCCATACTTTTGGTCAGTTTAAGGTCAATCAAATGGGACAATATTGTATTTCACTTCCATGATTGTGGTTTTGTTACAAGTATTTTATTTTTAGCCGGTGCCTAACTGAATCTGGTCCTGTGAGTCTGCGTATTTTGATTGGATTCCTACTTCGTCATCTGTGTTTGAGTTTTAATAAATACAAGCAGGGACATCGGCGCGCTATCTGCTACTATGCTTTCAGTACAGGATTCTGAACCCTTCTGAGGCATTTGAATTTTTCGTCGGTTATAAAAGAAAAAAAAATACTGGCCCATACATTTTGACCGCTAAGGTACACTTTTGTATGAAACAGCAGAATTTTTTTTTGATAACTAACGAAAAATTTCTACGTTAGGGCGTCTAGGATCATGTGCTGAATTCATGGTTACAGTTTCCGCGTCGATGTATGACAGCCTGTATATTGTTAATGAGCATATTTTATTTATTTATAACCATACATTTTGGATTCTATAGTGCTGCCGATGGCAGCCCTACTCCGAACTTGCGACAGTAAAGCAAAGCAACTAACAATTTCGTTTTGATATAAGTTTTCTTCTATCGCTTTTATTGTAGCAATGAACAGTAATACATTCAGTACTAAGACATCTTTGTTAACTTAAGGGCGCGTACACGTAGAATGTCATTTTTTACAGGATCCTTTTTAACGGATCCGTCGCTCCTGTAGGTAGTATTCACACAGCATTTACAGGACCGATTATACCAACCGAACTGGTCTACTTTCAACACAATTTATCAAAACTTCTTGATCAATGTGTTTTTCAAACGTCTTGCTTGCCATGATTAAGAGCGCATTGGACACGTGTACTCTAGCGAATGTAACCGGCAAATGGCGCCTGTATGCAGCACACCGCACCTCGCACACCACCGTGCCCAGCCTCGCGCGGTTTCGATCAGACAAAACGGATCAGTATTTCCGTTGTGTGTGGGATTTTTTACTGGATTCGGAATACTGTCATGGGTGTGAACTAGCTCACAACTACATACGCCAATAGTGTATACGTTTAAACGGACCTGTAAAACGGACTGCTGCATATTTTGTCGGATCCAGAATACTGTATTATGTGTGAACTCGCTCATACAAATATTGTACATACGCCATCAAATAATGGACCTGTACAACGGATCGCTATGTGTACGCGCCCTTACAGACGTGGTAAACTGTATCCTATCAAGTAACATATTATTATCCAACTTTTTTTGAAGGTAATTTAAATTGGAGCGTACGGGAATATATCAATGAAAGTTTTAGTTTTATAGTAATTGGTGGGTAAAGTAATGATTAGAAACGATAATAAGTAAGTAAAAAACCTTGTTTGTAAACGAAAAAAATTTAAATGCACAGGAAAAAAACTGTTTCCTAAGGCCCACTTGCGTGAAAAACTTAACTCAGAGATAGTTGCTAACATGAGGTTAATTTGACAGTTTGTCATACAATATTGTCAATTTAACCTCGTGTTAGCTCGTGTTACTCTGAGTTAAGTTTTTCACGCAAGTGGGCCTAAGTGTTTTTGACTGACTTTTCAATAGTGTAGGTATTAGCATATTGTTTATTGTAGGCAATTCCGGTAATTTTAAGAATGTTCGCTTTCTAATCTCGGTCACAATCTGTCAAAAATTGTATAGCGTTTACCTACATTTTTGATATTTGATTGTCGCTGAGATGAGATTGCGACTAGATTCTGAACGTTTTTAATTACGGGAATTGGCCTTCAGGTCTTGGCTCCTACTGAAACTCTGAAGGAAACAGTTTGTGTCGATAGTGCAGCTGTCAGAAGTTTACTTCTAAACGAATACTTCTTGCTTGTTACTTCTACGTCCTCACCATTAGCCGACGTACGCAGGGAGGACGTAAAAATATCGCGGCGGGATTTTATCGCGCACTGGATTATCAACTCTCGGTGTTCAGCCGAGCATTGAGAATCCAACAGAGTGCATCCCAGCGCGGCAAAAAAAACACACTATTGGATTTTTAACTCTCGGCGCTAAGCATAACGTTGAAAATCCAGTGCGCGAAAAAAAAAATCGCCGCGATATTTTTACGTCCGTGCGTACGTCAGCTTATGCTATTGCCATTAAAAGTGAAATAGGTATGGGTATGGTCTCCAAAATAGGTATGGGTATGGTCTCCAAAATAGGTATGGGTATGGTCTCCAAAATAGGTATGGGTATGGTCTCCAAAATAGGTATGGGTATGGTCTCCAAAATAGGTATGGGTATGGTCTCCAAAATAGGTATGGGTATGGTCTCCAAAATCCGCTATTTGGTTAACCACTCTGGTGCTTTGTAGGGTTCCGTACTTGAAGGGTGTCAAACGTAACCATAATACTAAGCCTGCGCTGTCCGTCTGTCTGTCAGCGGGCTTTATCTTATGAACCGTAATAGGTAGACAGTTGAAATTTACACAGATTGTGTCTTTCTATTGCCGCTGTAACAACAAAATAATAAAAATAAAATAAAGTTAAAAATTAAAGAGGGTCCATACAAGAAACGTAGAAAATATTGTACGGTGGTACGGAACCGTTCGTGAGTGAGTCGGAAACGCACTTGGCCAATTTTATCTTAATTTAATACAATTTTGTTCCTGGGCTCAACTCATTGAACACAATTACAATCGACTCGTACAGAAGAGGAATTTTGTTGAAAAGGAAGAATAAGTCTAAATAAGAGTAAATAGGCCAATAGGTAAGTTTTGGAAATATTTAGGTACTTTCGAGACGAGAGCGCTCGATTTTTATTTTGGACTAGCTGCTGCCCACGACTTCGTCTGCGATTCAGGATGAGAAATAGCCTATGTCCTTACCCAGGTCATATTCTATCTGTGTGCCAAATTTCATCCAAATCCGTTCAGCCGTTATAACGTGAAAGCATAACAAACAAACAAACGCATTTATAATATTAGTTAGGATAATCATCATCATCTGCCGAGCCTTTTCCCAACTATGTTGGGGTTGGCTTCCAGTCTAACCGGATGCAACTGAATACCAGTATTTTACATGGAGCGACTGCCTATCTGACCTCCACAACCCAGTTACTGGGTAATACGATACCCCTTGGTAAGACTGGTTGTCAGACTTTCGGGCTTCTGACGACCCGTAACGACTGTCAAAGATCTGTGAATGACAGCCGGGACCAACGGCTTAACGTGCTTTCCGAGGCACGGAGGGGTCTTGATATGTAAAGATGGGCACCCATCCACAAACCAACCGCGGCAAGCGTAGCTTAACCTGATCGATCGACCCGTGCGGCTGTTATTTCTTAGCCACAAGCCCCCTTTTATATATAATATTAGTTAAGATAATAAGCCATATAAACTTATCATTAGTACATTATGCCAAAATTGAACAGCTGTGCCTACTTTCCAATCAACGCTTACATTTCCTCTACAAAACAGTCCCAAAACGAGAACATTTGAAACCTTGTGACAAGGCAATTCAGTATCAATGGTAATTTGATTCTCGTGTCACAGATAACTCATTAACGTGAATAATTAGCGAATTGGTAATTTTAATGAGGACTTTATTGATTGAATGTGTTCTTGTCGTACTTACCGTTGGTTTGTGGGCGTTAGGTGAGCGCTCTTTCATTTCAGTTGCCTGTAACAATGAAAAAAAAGAATTGTTAGAAATTGAGAAAATAATCAATCTACCCAGCCTTTTCCCAACTAGGTTGGGGTCGGCTTCCAGTCTAACTGGATGCACTTGAATACCAATATTTTATATGGAGCGACAGCATATCTGACCTCCACAACCCAGTTACTGGGTAACACGATACCTCCTGCTATGACTGTTTGTCAGACTTTCGGGCTTCTGACTACCCGAAACGTCTGTCAAAAATCTACGAATGACAGCCGGGACCAACGGCTTTTGCTTTTAAGGGTCGGATATAGGAAATAATGTTATGGGTTTTGGATACGTATAAGTAGCACGTTTTTAGTGATATAATTTTTTTTTAACAATTATCTAAAAGGTTTATACTCAATCCGATTGTTTCACTGCTGGTGAAACTTTTGAGCTAGCCAGACGTTTTTTTCGTGGCTACTACTTGTAAGTTTTTTATATAAACTTATCCAAAACCTATACCTAAAACGTTTTACTGCCCCTGGTGTCTCGATATGTAATGGATGGTTACCCATCCACGAACTGACCGCGGCAAGCCTTCGATCGACCCGTTTGATTGTTATCATTTAGCCACGAGCGCCTCTTGTAGAAATGCCATTATCATAAACAAGATATTATAGAGCGATAGAGCCTTTCTGGCTTGAAATTTTTTCTACATATATATCGCTGTGCCTTCAGTGATATCAGGACATCACTGACTATTAAAAAATCGCGAGTACACTATGATTTTAAAATAATTTAATTAATTGGATTTTAATTTTTGAAATTGCCGACAAAAGTGAACAAGCATATTTTTCAGTGGGTTCAGGACAATAGCGCAACGCGCGGGAATTGCAGTCAGTAAGTATTACATTGGACTATACACATGTATATACCCATACTAACAACGCCCCGCGGTTTCACCCGCGTAAGTCTTGATCCCGTGGGGATATCGGGATAAAAAGTATCCTCTATGTTAATCCAGGTTATAAACTATCTGTGTGCCAAATTTCATCCAAATCCGTTTCGAAGTTTTCGCTTGAAAGAGTAACAAACATCCATCCATCCATCCTCGCGTAGGACTATAGCTGCATATTATTGGTTTAGTTAAATACATTTTATGCCCGAGGTTGCTTTTTGAATAAACAACTAATGTAGCGGAATTAATAATTGTTTGATTCAATTAATATTGGTTCCTAACCCATGTAATTGCTATTAATTATTTCATGTAATTTTCGATTATCTGCATGGCTGAATAAACATGTTACCTTCATTATCTACTCTAATAATCTATATATCTATACTAATAATAAAGCTGAAGAGTTTGTTTTTTTTTTTGTTTCTTCGTTTGTTAGATCACGCTAATCTCTGGAACAACAACTTTGTATCTAAAAAAAAAAACTTACAACCGAACTGATAACCTCCTACTTTTTTTGAAGTCGGTTAAAAAGAAATGGAACATTGGTATACCATTTTAGAATTTGCATTAAGGGGTCAAGTTTAAAAAAATATGGGCAGCTAGGTTTCCATATTTGTTTTTTACACCAGACGAACTCGAATCAGACGTTCACTCAGTCTCAAATAATGCATAGCCTTGTAATTCTTATAATGGCGTTGTATGTTTTCGTTGAGATGGACAAATTGTATTTGCTTTTTGATAATAAAGATTATGATTATGAATTTGGGGGAAAACATTACAGAAACACAATTTTTTCACTATAAGATTTAAAAAAATACTGTAATACACATAATAAAACACGTTTATTTAAGAATATTAAAATAAGATGGTAAAAGTTTCTTCAAATAAATGGAGGAATTTTCACCACACACGACACGGTTATGGACACGGTTCATTAATGTAGGAAGGTGGTAGGTTTTTAAATCAAATCAAATCATCTATTTTTTGCCAACATGAGTTAGGATATAGATATTATACATGCTTGGATAATGATCTCCATGATCTGGCGTCACATGGGTATGCAAAATTTACACATAACAATTAATAATCCAAAATTATTCACTAAATAATTTTAAAAAAAATTGTGCATACCCGTTGACTCCAGGGTTTGAATTTTTTTTATAATATAGGGCTTGGGGTCCCCCACCCACAGATATAGGGTTATCCATTATTTACGCCTCACTCACCCTGTATGTCGAGACCCCTCTGTGCCTCGGAAAGAACATTAAGCCATTGGTCACGGCTGTCATTTATAGATCTTGGACATTCGTTACGGGTAGTCAGAAGCCCAAAAGTCTGACAACCAGTCGGAGCATCGTGTTACCCAGTGACTGGGTAGTAGAGGTCAGATAGGCAGTCTCTGCATGTAAAATACTGGTATTCAGCTGCATCCGGTTAGACTGGGACCCGACCCCAACATAAGTGGCTAGGCAGATTTTTCTAAGCACCGTTGTTGTGTGTTCCCGTATTATGAAGGATATGGGTGCCACCCGATGTAAGTACAGGCACATGATTGATATATTACGACTTTGTCCATAGAATGCGCTAACCGTGCGCTCAGCTGGCCCGTCTGCCTATTTGTCACCCGACAACAAAAAACGTATGCCTTTTTCACAGTGGTTAAGTTAATTACTGAATTAATTTCTTTTGTCCACAGCTTAAAACAATATAACGCAAAACGCAGCTAAAGAAATAAAGATGCAATTCAGGTCCGTATTTCATTACTTCTAAAACGAACCAATTAACAAACGGATATTAAAATTAAACTTAATTAAGAATTCCATTCGAGTGCAAGGGATGCGGGGTCTTGCGTTTTATTATTCCTTGCAACACTTATATCTTCAGTCGCGAATAATTGCCACTTAAAATAAAGCGTTCCATAAACAAAACATCTATTTTTGTTTGAAATCAATCAACAACAATGGCCGCATTGTGCATTTGACGTGTGTAAACGCGTTTACGAAGCTCGCTGCGTTCGGACGCGTGCCCTTTGCAAACTCACTTCACGGATGATTTGCTTGTCTGTATTCAACTTGGGAGTTTCGGAAATTTCACGGTTGTATTGCGAGGGATATTATTGGCAATACAGTGTGTGTTTAACAGTTTAGAATTAATTTATTATCGAATGTCTGTTTAATTACTTATTACAGCGTTGATTATGATTTGGAATAGGACTGAATGGATGTTTGATTGTATTATAACTAATATTTAGCAAAGAAACCAATTTAATTATACCCATTTGTGTAGTCGGTAATTGGTAGTCAATAGAGAAACATTAGAGAACTGTTTAAACGCCCACGCAGCTAGCGTTTCATTACAGCTATGACTTTTATTGGGCGGTATGCCTGCTCCTTCAAGACTTTCGCTTCCCATAAAACACTGACATTATGCCCCACAACTTTCAATTTAACCATGAAACAAAACTAATCAAGTAACGTAACAAGATATTTGTAGCAGAGCCCCAATACCATATCGGCCTAGATGTAGGAGCCGACGCAATTTGCAGTAAATAAGGATATCGGTTTAGCGTCATTATCCCGGCGCGGCCCGCGATATAGCGGACCTCGTAAACGCGCCTCCAGTTAATGAGTTATGCCCTCCCCGCCTCTGTTGTGTGCCTGTAAGAAGCACACGATTTATTGTACGTACTTCGTATGTAAGCAATTTCTTTAAACGATTTTTCATCGTATAGGTAAGTATATGTTTGAGTAATGAACGATGTAAGTAATAAATTACCCTGTTCTTAAGCTACGCATGTTTTGTGGGGCTTATTTTTCATGCTAACGCTGACACGAAAATTGTAGCCAACATTAGTGGCACGTTTATTAAAATTTTCATTACCTGTCTGTTTTAAATTAGATTTTAGTGTGTATGTGTGTGTGTTACTTTACTAAGTTAAATGGTTTGTTATGTTAACGTTCTCAAAAGAGCAGTTTTGTTACGTTTTTTTACCGACTGCTGTAATAATATACTGAAAATGTTACCAGATGTAAAAGGAAAATTAACTTGTTCAACAATGTCTCAAGCTTCAGGCATAAATGTTTTATTAGGATAATTACACCCCTCTTAAGAGTTTACTATCACCGTACTCGACATTTTATTTTAATTCAGTAGGATTATACGGCTTATCCTGTGAGCGGCTAAATAGAAAGCGTTTGACGTTGTCCCCTCCAGACTTGACGGGACAAAGGAGGGACGTCCGAGATGGTTTCTAATTACGACACAGACCGTTATGCAAATCGGGGGCCGACGCGGCGGGCTCTTTGTCTCTAATAAACATGCGCGGCTCTTGCGGTCAGACCGCCAAATTGCTCGCCTTCCACTCGCCCCACCGGCAATAAAACCACTCGAATTGTAGTGCCCTCTCTGTACAATTAGTACTCTTTGATCAACTACATTCGACGAATCCAATATTGAGTTGCGTTCGACGTTCCATTTCATAATTCTGTTTTAATCGGCGTTCAACTTTTGAATAGCGAACCCGTTTACGGCAGCGTTTATTAGGAGCTAAGACGTTCCCGGGTGCACGGGCCAACCTATTTAGTTGGCAGATGCGTTCCGGTAAATTGAACGGCGGCATGGTCCGAGGAAATCGCCAGGTCGTGCCGTGACTTCGCTCGTTGCGAAACTAGGCTAAAAGCACCGCTTAGCCGCCGTTCGGCGGTAATTTTTCACGGAAAACTGTCCGACCGTCCGGCGGACATACCACCGATTTAAACGAGTTTACGAACGTTTCGACAATCTGCTCGGACGATTTTGTGCAAAACGCTATTGTTTTACGACTATAAATTGCGAGGTAAATTTCGAGCGTCACAATTCTCACAACTAACACTGGGGACGTTCAGTTGGAAAATATTCATTTTTCACACGCTGGCAATATTTCCGTTTCTATTGAAACAATCGATGTGCCTTTTGCTCGTGTCTGTACAAAGGTTTGCTAAGCGACGCGTCGGCTTCGGTATTCGCGTGTACATATTTCGGAATCGTTGCATTTTCGCTTCGCGTTTGCAAGGGAAGTCGTTACCGGTGTCGTGATCGCGAGCAAAAAGTATAAACTGCTCTATCGGCCTTTGTAAATGCACACGTTGTAGTTTACATGCTCCCTGTATAAGCGTTTTAGTTTAAGCTTTAACACGGTGGTAATAAGATCATTTTCCTGTGAATAAGGAATCGTGGTTACGGCGCGGGTTGTGCGAAATGAAAATGTAATAATATTCATTTTTCCGGAAGCGGGACTATTCTTGTAAACGTTTACGTTTGTTGTACACGCGTTATGCAATTATTTTGTAACATTGTATTGTTTATAGTTTAGCTCATACATATTAATATACCGTTACAATATTGTTGTTTTATTCGGCAGTTAGTTTGCTTACATTGTATGAACTTTACATACGGAAATTAATTGTATTATCCTACGTCTTCAGGGTTTTAAAACAAGGTACACGCAAATTTTATTAAGCTCTTCATAGTAGTAGATATTCAGCCTTTTAGTATTTAACTAGTTGTTGCCCGCAACTTCTTCTGCGATCCAGGATGAAAAGTAGCCTATGTCCTTCTTCAGTTCATGGTCTACTCATGTGCTAAATTTCATCCAAATCCGTTTAGCAGTTTTAGCGTGTAAGCGGAACAAACAAACAAACTCACTTTCGCATGATATTAGGATTATGTGAGTACTAAGTATTAATAATAATAATAAAGCCAAATACAGGGCTTAGCTCCATCTTAAGAGAAATAATTAAAAAGACGACCGAGTTCCATAAAATGTACACCTCTGGCGATTTTACTTTACAAAGCAATTACTTTGTGAAGTAAAATCGCAAGAGGTGTACATTTTATGAACTCGGTCTTCTTCTCGGTCTCTACATAACCTCAAAGAGATTCAGAGGAAAGTGCATTATAATTACTTGAAACTAGATTCAATTAAATTATTATTCACTCCATTTGATTTCTTACAATGAGTGCTGTGATATCTAAAATGCTCTAAGGGTAGCAGTTTATTAATATTAATAACTACATTTTCCCTGCAACTTCGCCTGCGTGTAGATCGGGAATTATCCCACGGGAACGTACTACTGGGATAAAAGTACGAGTATATCCGTATGCCAAACATCCAAATGCGTTCAGCCGTTAAGGTGTTTTAAAAGGTAACAGAGAGACAGAGTTACTTTCGCATTCAAATGTATAATAATATAGGATTTCGCCCGCTGCTTCGCCCGCGTGGTATGCCGATAAAAAAGTAGCCTATGTCCTTCATTAGGGTTCAAAGTATCCCTATACTAAATTTCATCAAAACTGTTTCAGCCGTTTAGCCGTGAAAGCGTAACAAACAAACAAAAAAACAAATCTTTTCTCTTAATAATATTACTTCCATACAGGTATTTCCACATAGGTATATATTTAGAGTAAAATTCCAGCTATAGTTCTGAAATATCTACATAAGCTTACTTATAAATTGTTATAATAAACGATCTTAGGCTTACAAAACAGAATATTCCAACAAAGCATACCTGAACAATTTAATTTTTGAACAAAATTCCCATCTGTACCTTAGGAACAAATGAGAAATAATGGGAATACCATCCCATCACAGGATCGACATTGGAGCTGAACCCAGATGAAACTTAAGCCCTGGCTCAAATCTCATTTGTTTCGGGAATTCGGGGGTACTAACACGTGTAGTTACGGTGAATTACTATTACTTAACTTTACTGAAACTAATTACTGAGAGACTGTTTCAGCGTAGATGGCATTGAGTTAATTAATCCTTATTATATATTTGGATGAAGAGAACGGTACAATTTTGGCGGGATTGTAACGGAATACCCAGAGTTTTGTCTTGAAACAATTTTGTCTTAGTATTTAATTAGTTTTCCTAACTTTCGAGCACTTGATTGGCTGTCAAAGTAGCGAATATCTGTCCTACTTTCACATTGATGTGAAGTTGACAGGCTTTGTGTTGTAATTACAAGCTTCAAACAGCATTGTAATTGATAAAAGTGAACGTTGATTTCGAACCTTAAATGTATACGTTTTATAATAAGCTTCCTAGCCATAATCAAGAACTAAGCCTTAATAAATTCAAATCTTTTATAAAGCGGAAACTATGCCAGAAAGCCTTTCATACTGTCAAAGACTATATTGAGGACAAAAAGGCTTGGGATTGTGCTCCTCCAATAAAACACAGTGAATGTTGATTTTTTATTTTATTTTTGCTAACTGTATATATTAATACATACCTATATATTTTTCTATGTATTTTACATACACAATGACATGAATATTTACTTTGCAAAGTATTATATTATTTTAACTAGTTGTGACCGGCGACTTCGTGTGGAAGTCGTAAGACATATACTAAAATAACAGCCACATTTTAATAAAACTCCCTCGTCCCCTCGATCCACCGCGTTGCATCGCCCAGACAGACAGACAAAAATTTTAAAAATTGTTTTTTTTGTTACGTATAAGTATCGTATATACTTTCGTATGAATTTAGTAAAAAACTGTTATTTTTATATTACAAACAGACACTTCATTTTTTTTTATTTGTATAGATTATTGTAAACTTGAAATATGACTATGTTTGTATTGTTGTTTTTTTTTTCTATTTCTTTCTGTTCGTTTTAATCATGGTCTGGCAGTTTGAGTAATTTATGCGGCCTAACCAAATGTCCTTTCTTTGGTATTGTTCGTCGAGTCGTTGAGCTTCTTAAGTTCTGAGTTGAGCTGCACGTTTTCTGACAAATGTGTGCACTGACTTAACAGGTCCACTCAATCTGTGTGGTTCTATCCTCAAAATACCATTTCAGACACCAATCTACGTGGTCTTCACATGATCTGACCAAGATTATATCTAGGCTTTAAAAGAGACTGTGACCTCTGAGATTGTTTCGGCCTTTCTTCTCAGAGTAGTCCGATAGGAAACGTCGACCTCATGTAGTTTTTAAAATATGATTGACGTGTAAAAATGTTTTTACAAACCTTCTTACAGAAATAAAATCATTTATCATTTAACCAAACAAATAAAAAATTCGAAAGATGTCGGTCCACCCGGTTGTAATAAAGTTCCTTTCGCTGTATATTATAAACAACAGGTAGGTAAAGTGAAATAAATTAAGTACATTTAAATAAAATAAAGAAAACATATTTATATTAAAGCAAAAGTGTCGTGACGCTCAATATGTTACACATTTTTCGGTCTAGCTCTAATTCACCAAGTGTGCAATGAACTTCGAACTTCGTTCCAAAAATACTTATTCACCATTTTAAAACAATTCTGCCAACCTAACAATAAAACGTTCCAAAATCAATCATATCCAAATATTACATTGATATTACACCAGCTCGTTCGAAAGCTAAAAGCTTAATTATTCAGTTGTTAATATTTCATAAACCCTGTGTGGACTAATGAAACTCGTTTCAATATAATAAATTATGTTCGAGTGCGAATGTCTGTAAAATAATACACTCACAATTAGCTATGGTAGTGCTGAATGAATTTTACTAACAAACACAGGTTGGGACATCGCTTGGGTTAAGTTAGGAACGACTAGTGATGATAGTTTCTATGATTGATATTTTGATATACCTAGGTGAAAATGCAAAAATGTGGAAGTATCTTATAGGCGCTGCGCAGACGATGGACAATTTGTCCGCGATAATAGAAAGTATGGAAATCAATGCAATAACGGACACGAAGGACAAAACGACAAAACGAAAAACTATTCTTGTGCCGCCGACATTTCACGCGGTCAAAATGACACTTTCAAAACTAAGAGTTTTCTATTCAAGATGGCGTCCGAGTTTTCTAACCGTATAAGAGATCAAATTAAAAAGATGAGGGTTTGTTTAAACGGTTTTTAAAGCCAATATGAATAATATAAATTAATCGTGCCATTGTATAGATACATAGATGAAAATGCTTTAAAGGCGTACGTGACCCATGTCCCCTCTTAAGCCTTCTAAAACACCGGGTGCCTTCTTACGTACAAAAGCAACAAATATTCATTAGACCTGGCTTTCGCCCCTAACAACATTTATACACCTATTGTTGGTTATCTACATTCATAATGCAACCACGGAGAACCCCCTGTTGTGTCATGCCACTAAGCTCACAGGCTTAAAGCGGTAGCCAAAAGGACCAGGCTCCCATCTCAGTTTAGAAGATCTTTGAGATTTTTGTGAATGGAAATCCTTCTTGCAAATCTTTTTAATACATTGGAAAGCGTTGTCTGAAAATATTCACAAACTAGAAGCTAGAACAATCGAAGATACAACAGGTGAAAAGTGACATAACTATTTGGTACTTATGTGACTAGAAAATGGTTTTAATCACATGAAACGTTTTCCAGGCACATATCCAAGGAAATATTTTTTTTAAGTGTAAACGCTGACCGCTTGTAACTTGTACCGTTACAATATTTCACCGAATTAGCAAAATATTGACTTCAAAATATGTGTCATTCCAACAAACCTGCATATTATATGGAAATGATTAAAACTATTCGTTTATTAACTCTCCATAGTTCTATAATCAAACTAGGTACCTATGTTTAATTTGGCAAACATGAAACTCGGATATTTTGTGTTGTTGATGTAATACGTAATTGGCTTTATGCTACAAAACAGCTTATAGAGGCATGAGGAACAGGGTGTAAAGTTCACTCATCCTCTATGAAAAGGGAGGATCCTCCGACCAGACGGGTGTTGTGTCTGGCGGGCTACTGCCCGACGGTTGATGTCGATGATGGTGGGATGTTGTATATATGCTAGTCGCACGGTAAACTCTGTTTGCGCGATGCAGGATTTTTGCGTGACGTCAGTGTGACGCGTTCCATTGTGGCGATGCCACCACATCACTCCCCTCCGGAGACCGGAGGTCGATAGTGGGCAGAGTCGTGTATCTTGCGATGCTTGCCAGGGCCAGTTGAGGTTCCAGGGAGTCGGAACCGGGTGCCCCATAGTTCACGTTGTGTCGGAACTGTCTGCGGAGATGCCCCCAGTGAGTCGGGGTGGCGCTGCGTTATGCTCCAGTGCGTCGGATGTGGTACAGCGCCGGTTTGAGGCTGACTGCTGGCGTCGACCAGGAGAGGTTTGAAGGGCTCTGCTTGTTTGACCGGCCGAGAGTGCAGTGTGCTGTGCCAAGGTTGCTGATGAGGCTGAGGGTGATGACCAGGTATGCGCGGTCGCTGCATGCTGGTGGTCAGGATACCCGTTGAAGCCGTGGGTGCTGGCTGGCTGTGTGACTCGCCGCTCGAAAGCTCGAGGAAGTGATGCTGATGACGTCACGCTGTAGTAGTTGCACGAAGGCTGCGCTGACGTTCATGTTCGGGGTCACCAGTATAGAGGCATGAGGAACAGGGTGTAAAGTTCACTCATCCTCCATAGAAAAGGGAGGATCCTCCGACCAGACGGGTGTTGTGTCTGGCGGGCTACTGCCCGACGGTTGATGTCGGGATGTTGTATATATGCTAGTCGCACGGTAAACTCTGTTTGCGCGATGCAGGATTTTTGCGTGACGTCAGTGTGACGCGTTCCATTGTGGCGATGCCACCACAAGCTTAATTATTTCACTGGTATTTTGGTCCAAGTGAATATAATGAAATTCTTCCGTCTAGGCGTCTCCTCGTCTTTACTTCAAAGCAAATTATATCAATCAGAAACAAATTAGTGCGTTTGAAAACAAAAATCATCGAGTGACGAAAAATAAAACACAAATCTCTTTTCATCAGACAAAACCAACAACAGTAAAAGGTGGTTGATTGCTACTCGAAGCCCACTCGAAAGTCATCAAAACCTTCACTTGTCCACTATCTAGACAATAGTGGACAAAACAAATTTATCGCACTGATAAATCGCGGAACGTTTGCGGAATAACTTCGTCCATTCCTTTTGTGCGATTGATTGCAGATAATTCCCGATTCGTGAAAGAAAATTGCCTTCCTAATCGCTTGAATAGCTTAGCCGTTATAAGAGGAATTCTGGGGTTTATATTATTCAATGATTTGATTTGTTTCGTATGGTCTTGTATATTGGGATGAAAGTTTTAGGAATGTAATCGCCTTATCGGTTTAGTAGTCCTAAATATTGCGAGTAACAGAAAAGTAAAAAGTTGCTTCCCAAGTTAGGCTAACAGGTCAAGTTTATTTGTAAGAAAGATGTCGGTCATCTCAAATGGATTTTTTCAGATTATTATGTTCACGTCCTTCATTAATTTGTATTCTCTTGTATTTTATTTTATTGTCGTTAAATAACTCTGTTTAAATTTTACTTTTAGTTTATAAGCAGCTTCTGTCCAATGCCTTTTTTCCTTAAATGTTATGTACACCTATAATTTGTGTATACATTAGCAGTAATACTTTCCTAAATACTTTTATAAAACAATGTTGAATGTATATGCTGTTGGTGTTCTTTAATAAATAAATTATAGTTTATGCTTGCCTCATGATCACAATGTATCAATTACATAGGCAATGAATGGCCATAGTCTCTTATCCTGTATACAAAAAAAAAATACATTATTCTGGGCTTATTTCGGTCCTTATTCCAATAACCATCCATACAGGGAACAAATGTATATGTCTCATCAATTTGGCTTCAGAATATTCCTTCACTTTTGCAGTTAGACATATTATATTTTCATATTGTTCCATAAAATCACAAACAACCTCACAAACACGAAGTTTTACGATTCTATCTCATTCATAACATCGGACAGCATAATATAACGTGGTATAAAAGATATCAAATGGTCCAGAGGTCTTTGCTCTCCTGCAAGATGCGGCATCTGTGCAACGTTCCGACTTAGATTAATGGATGCTTGGAGCGGGCGGAAACCACCCCGTGGTATGGCTGCTTCATTTGTTTAAATAATATTATTGGATAGGAGTTCGGTATTCAAGATTGTAAAAGAAATAGTTAAGTTTACTTGCACCCTAATTGCATAACATACACACATCAAAGTCTAAGCAACTTGTACAGTTTAGAACTTTTGAACGATTTTTACTATTGTAATATATTTAACATAACATAACATCACACCTTGTTTTCCCGAAGGGTTAGGCAGAGGTGTATCTATACTACACCCACATTTCGCCAATTATGTTTAAGTCCCATGTAATAGGGGGCGAGCCTATTGCCATCTACCGGGCACAAATCCAGACCCCGGGCTGCTATTGAGAAATTCCAGATAGAAAAACCCAATAACACTGCCCGACCTGGGAATCGAACCCAGGACCTCATGCTCATCAGTAGCGCTTGCGACCACTAGACCAACGAGGCAGTGTAATATATTTATATTTCTTTTATAAATAATAATTAAGCATTTTTTAATTCATTAGTGACTAAAGCAACAAAATCCTTCATTCAATTGTTCATTTAATCACAATAATTAACAATATGAGTACCGTAACATGTATAAAATAAAGTTATAACGAAATTAAACTTTTCATGTTTAAAAAAATTCAATAACGACATTCTTTTAATTATTTAGTAATTCAATACAAAGTGTGACCACCTCTGTTATTTAAAACTTGTTGGCAACGATTTTTCATTGCATTTATCTGATCCCGCGGCAATCGCTCCCATAGGAATGTTAACAAGTTATGAAATTAGTTCTTTCAGTTGTTGGGTTGTCGACAATCCGTCCAGGTTCCCTAGAACACGTCTCTGGAGCATGTCCCATGCTTGCAGGCCACAGCAATACCCAGATGTTTCCATTGCCAAATACTCTCTAGTCCTAGTCCGAGCTGTGTGCGAGCGCATATTAACCTTTCGTGTGTTTTAGACGTGGATCCACGTTCGAAAAATCTTTACCCTCGTGTGCCTAAGCGTGGATCCACGTCCAAACCTAACAACAAAGGAACGCTCGCCGCTTCCTCGCGCCAATTCGTTTCGGGCGACGGTAATTATTACGAGCGTGCGTCAATCACACGAAAGGTTAAATCTGAGCCAAGACTTTGTGCAAATGGGTGAACATAAGGCCCGAGGACATCTTCAACGTAACTTTCAGCGTTCATATTGCCATCTACAAAAACGAGCTCAGTCCGTCTGTTCTTCATAATACCCGCCCATACCATCACTGTGGAGCCACTGTAAGGGTGCACTTCCTGGACGCATCTCAGCCGTTCAGCATTTCCGAGACGATGATACACTCTTACCCTTCACGTATCAGGCCTAAATCCAAACCGGGACTCAACGCAAAATTAAATTTTATCCCATTGCTCCTGGGCCCATGTCAAGTGTTCCCTACACCATTCGTTTCGACAGGCGCGATTCCCATGGCGTATATGTGAGTACCTAATTGGGCGTCGTGCTCGTAGGCCGTATTCATGCAGCCTATTTCTCACTGTTTGGTGGCTAACAATAACACCGCTTGAGAATTGTAGCTTTTAACCTATCTCCCGGGTGGTTAACATCGGCTGACGTCTTGCAGTCAGTTGTATGTCTCGGTCCTGTCGAGCAATTGTACTCCTTCCACGTCCTGGATGCTGCTCAGCAAGATCCCCTGTATTAACGTAACGCTGCCAAAAACGACAAATCACGCTCCTAATGACACCAAAATGCCGAGATACCTGGGACTGATTTCTTCCCGCTGTAGCATTCCTATAGCTCTCTGCATTACATCAGCAGTCAAATGCCGTCGCTCCATGACATAAAAAATGACTCATCATTAAATTTTTTCAAAAACTGTATATCTCAAAATGATAAAAGTGAGATAAATACAAAATCAAGCAACGAAAACACATGAAATCGGGAAAAAATAATTACCTTTTATTTTAATGAAAACAAAACACAATCGAAAAGTTTCTATTTTTAAAATCAGCCAATATAATGTTTCCGAGAACAAAAAGATTCTATACCAATCTACTTTGTTAAAAAAAAAAATAATGTGTCAATTAATAAAATACGCAGTTTCTGTAAACGATGCATGTTGCTTAGACTTTTTTGATGTGTGTACTTTCAATCACAATCCGAAAGATTTTGATCGATGACCGATGAGAATCATGTGCTCAACAACGTATAAATAACACAATGAATGTTATTGAACTGTCATTATGAATGTCATTGCCATTGTAAGTGTGTTACACAATTAACCCTCTGGACTTTCTGGGGAAAAGAATGATATCATGAAGATATTAAAATTAGTGGGGAATGGTACAAATTTTTCACCATTTTCTGATTGATTTGGTAAGGAAAGATGGTATGCCAATAGAAAGGCCTATGTTCGTTATCCAGCAGTGGAATGATGGAGGATGTCAGGCTTACTATTTACAAGACGGATACCTACACAACTTCCTTTACACGTTTTTCAAACGAAATCCTTTAATAACTCAGTACAGTATCCTGAAAATTACCTAACAGCTTTAATTTAAAAGCGTTTTCTTTGGGCTAATGGGCACCTAATGTTACACATAAAGTTTAATAAATATTGAGTAGACTTCTCGTATAAAGATCATATATTATTAAACGAGCCAAAGATATAAGGGTTGAAGACGACCTTTCATAATAATAATAATTAAGGTTTTATTACATCTTTGATAACGTTGAGTTCTCTAAAAGCTTTGTAAAATCATCTTCAAACCTTCTCAGTACATAAAGCCAGCGGCCTTTAAGGTCTTAGGTAAAGACTAGAGTAGCCAACTGTAATATAATGTCTTTTTGAGCGTTCAGGTTTTAGTTTGTCGAAAACCCTAAACATAATGCTCATGTTTGTATTTTTTTAAATTAAAAAAGTGGTTTTAAGTCAACTGAGTAATCGTGCAGACCTTAATCAAAGTGGATAAGTAATCTATAAGTAGGTAAGTATGTATGTTCTTCTCAAATGCTCTATATTCCACATTGTATTCGGAAAAGACGAGCACATTCTACTTTAGATTCAAACCCGAAATTGTGCAATAAACATCCTCCAACACAAAATATACACATTAAAATGTAACGAAACGAATCGTGAAAGATAAGAGCTCTTTGTATTGAAACGGTGGAGTTCGTTCGAGTCCGGACGAGTTCGGGAAAATCCGTCATCTTTTCTTCGTCGCCCGCTGCATTTCTTAGCGGGACAAATGTCGGGAGTACCATAAAAGATCGTATATAACGAGAAATAAATGTATATTTGTAGATCAAAATGCGCGATACATTTGTACGTATTGTGCTAGAGGTACAGTGCGATACTTTGGTGCAATAAGAGCGAGGGTTTTCTATTTGGTGTAAGTGACAGTTTAATTACGAGACTTCTTACACATGTTTGTAAGAGTGAAAATAAATTCATGTGTTTGTACTTCTGTAATGAAAAATAAATAAAAAAAGTGAAAGATATTCGTGTTGTACGCAGAAGTATGTGTGAAAACTTTTGTTATAAATTGCTCGCATTCGTACATTGAGAGCTGCTGAGCTACGTCTGGAAGATAAAGGCTCAGATACGGCGAAAGACCAACAGGAAACCTAAGCTATATTTTGTCCAAAACCTCGCACCACTAAAGCAGCCATTACGTTAAAAGACCATTACACGAAGTAGGGTGACAACGGCTTTGTCCGCACACCGGGATTCCCTTATAATTTCTTTCTGATACCGGAATAAGTCCGCATTCGGGAACTTAAATTACGTATGGTAGGAGGCGGGTCGGTATCGCGATTGGTATCGAGTGGGGAATAAATCCCGGGGCGTCGTCGTAGCCATTCGCCATATTGGATTACTGGCAAAGTATTCTCTTAAGTTTCATTAAGCGATCGGAGTGATATCCGTTGGGATAGATATGGGATCTAGTCGCCGTATAAATCTTGATAGGATTCCGTTGAAACTTCGGACAGTCTTGATTTACTTTTGAACGTAGGCTCGGAGTTCGGGCGTTTTGACTAGGATTTAGTTTTCTAATAAAATAAGAGAGAGATTAAGTTTTACTAGATATTGGTTACGTGGTTTTTTATGAGTCGAATATTAGGAAATGGCCTTATGAATAGAATTGGTTTTGGAGATTGGGTGTAGGATGAAGTAATATCACGAAGGCGAAACTGTAGGTCACGAATATTGAATACAAATGAAGTTGATAATTTGCAAAAATTTAGTTGATGTTCTTTTTTTATCATTTGACTTTTATGATTCGGAAAACTAAAGCGATTTTCTCGTTTGACAAAGGATTACAATAACATAAATACTTTCAAAAATAAACGTAAACAATTATATAATATTACTAGCATTCGCTTATCAACTACCACAGCCTTAACAAATTATGCGAGACAATAATTTATGCCAGTATAACTATCGCTCCCTATGTAGATGATGCGCAGTATTTCCAGCCTATCTTTGGGACCATCGCTGAAACATCAGCACGATTTATGTGACCTATAATCCTGTGTCTAAGCGTTGTTTGAGTAAATACGATACAGGGTACATAAATACAGTCTGTCAACTAGGTACCGGGAATTTCTTCGAAACATGACTGAAATATGGCGCTTGAATACTACGTAATTTTGTACATATATTTGATGTAGCCTGAACGATATTCCTGTGTTTCTGATTCTAGGAACTACTGTGAGTTCTTCTATCTATCCTGCGTTCGCAATTTAGTTTTAAAACAAGTCAACAAAGATGAGTTTTTTTGAAAAATAACTTTAATACCCCATTTAATTTTGCGCTACAACTTCAATATTTTTTATGACTTTTATATAGTTTTTGTCATTCTGAAATCAGCTTGATTACACTAGTATGAAGTTGTTACTTTTTCAAATGGAAGTAACATCAATTGGAACAAGGAATTTGGAATGGAATACAGTTAGTGTTGCCATAATGTTTGTAAAAATGACACTACTCACACAAAAGCATTCCATGAAAAGCGATGCAGAGCAGTACAGTAATGTAATTTAATATCATTTGTTTATCATCTGTTCTATGAATCAAAATTTTTAAAAGATCAATTACAGGCAATTGAGGCTATGGACCTAATGTGACAATTCGCCATCTAAGGCCTAACGTGACTAATGGTAGTCTGCAGCCGACACCAACTTTCAGCAAATAAGACAGCGGAAAATGGACCTTTTGTCTATCGCGCGGACATAATAGTTCCACAACGGAAGTTCCGTTGTCTTCCATGACTAACACGCGGCTTCTGAATTGAGAATTTGAAGTTAAGAACTTGTTAAACTCTATTTTAGCATAGCTAAGGTCGGTAAGGTAAAGCTCGCGAAATTCAAAATTTCTTCGCAAAAACGTAAGAAATTTTGAATTTCGCGGGCCACGTTGAAGGAATCACTAAGTTATGTTCTCAACTTTAAATTCTCAATTTAGGAACAGGGTGTAACAGTAGGTACTGGCTAGTTTTAGATATAAAGGGTTGATATCCTAAAAGCTGAGCTTATGTTTCGCATCACCCTCATTAAAGGCATCTCCCCTGACGGTATCGTGACGCTCGAGGCTCGTCATCTGAGGGTAGTAAACTCTATCCTTATGACTCTTACTACAGAGATTTGTGGAGAATGTGATACTAATGTGAGTTTAGATACCGATACCGAATACCAAATGGTATCGATATCTGAAAGTAATGAATATAAGACCAAAACAAATCTTAACTGTTTACATTTTTTGTTTTATCATTAGATATCATCAGGTCTACGAAGTTTCGCTAGCTAATTTAATTTGGTAGGCTTGTACAAACACTAACACGTCAATCACATTTTTTGAAACTAGATGAGGTCGGCGTTTCCTATCTGACTACTCTGAGAAGATAGACCGAAGCAAACTCAGAGGTCACAGTCTCTTTTAAAGTCCAGACATAATCTTGACCAATGTTGTCAAATTGAATAAATAAATAAAATAAAATAAAAAAATAAATAATCTTAATCAGACCATGTAGATTGGTCTCTGAAATGGTCTTCTGAGGAAAGAACCACACAGATTGAGTGGACCTGTCAAGTCAATGCACGCATTTGTCAGAAATCGTGCAGCTCAACTCAGAACTTAAGGAGCTCAACGATTGACCCAGTATTTAGTCAAAGACCGTGTGAAGTATTGTAGGTTGTTTGTTTTGTCAATGGCCAATAACAATAATAGACAATTGATTGTTATTGGCCCTAATTGATTATCGTCATTCAATATTTATGTTGTGCAAACTATTTAGGAACATATAGAACGGTTTTTCTGTTTGATTACATCTGAATTTTTCATAGTTTTGTCAAATTATCATATCATTCAACAAAAATACAAATTACATTTAGAAGGCATCGCAAGGCAGGCAAATAACAAAATTTCCGTTAATCTATCCAGATAACCCGCAGTGATGTAACCATAGTAGCCAACACAAAAAAAAATATCTCAACTTTTTTTTATAGCGTCACATACGCATTGACGATCGCTCGCAAATGGCTCGGTTTAATGGACAGAAACGTATTTTGTTGATACTGACGGTTTTTACGGCTTTCGAGTGAGTTCTTATGGTAACTGAGCTCGTAAATTAAGAATATGCGGAGGGAAATGGGAGAAAGACGACCTTGGGACGGCGGATGACGCGACTTTTAAAATAACATTTTTGCGTGTTTTTTTTTATCCTTTTGGGTAAGGATGGTAAAATAGTTTGTAAGTGTTTCATTTTATGGAATATAGTATTTACAGTGACCGTTCTGTGCTGGACATGGTTTCGCAGGTCTCGCATGGTTTTGATACTGTGCTCTAACTAACTGTGGTTTGTATCCATGCTGCTACCGAGAATTTTCTTTTAGAAATAATTATCACTTTGTTCAACCTGGGATGTACGCACGAAACACAAACTTCAAAACTGGGGGACAGCACGAAATCCGTAATTTCGCCCGAAGTTAGTTAGTTTTTTCTACTCCGTATCACTTAGGGACTTGAATAGTTCGGAGCCCGAACTAAACAGAATGCAACATAACATGATTTGACAGTTGTCCCTACTCACGAGATGTATCTGCCCGTCCGAAAAATTGAATTAGACACTTGTTTTGACGGATCAACTACTTTCGGAAGAGCCCGTATCTTCGTTGACGGACAGACCCCCTGATAGGTGCGCTACAAGTGCTACGACGCGTCGCGATGCGCTACGCGTCAAGCTACGGCGTAGCTCTCAATGTGCTACGAGCATTGTGATGTCTACGCTTTTGAAACTTTTTAGGACGTTTTCTTTACGAATAATTGAACTTCATCAATTTGTTTTTACAGTAATTAATTTTAATACATAAAACGCCTGTTTTCCCCGAATTGTTAGGAAGAGGTGTACATAGTACACCCACCCATGTAATTCATTTTGAAGGTAAATAAATAAACTCGCATATACGCCTTTTCCCCGAAGCTTTAAGTACTGCAAAATACATCCTGTATTTCAGTCATTCATGCCCAGTTTTCATTAAACTGACCATAATAATATCGATTCCTATACCGTTGCAGCCAATAAATACTTGACCATAATTTTACCGATAATCGATTTTATTGTGTGCCTGGTAACATCGTAAATCCTGCTAGACTAGAAGAAATATAAGCTCCGTGGAAATAATTTAATCAAAACTAACCGCTTGCCAGTAAACCTAGTTTGGATTTAGTATTATCTCTCATATTCTATTGTTTGGAATACTATATAAATCATAACTATTTAGTTTACGAGTAATAAGCGTGATTTAGATAACATTTATTACGTGGAACTGGCTTTGGTAACAATGAATGTAGCTTTATATAGGTGACAGAATTTTTGATTTTATCCATTACAAATAAATATACAAAAATCTTTTCTCTTTATAATATTAGTTTAGACAAAATGTTGATTAGTTCGATGCTAGATGAACGTGTTTACAGGTCATTAATTAGACGTGCATTAATGATTAAAGTTTTTGTTAGTAAATTTAATACTTCTATCATCAATGCACGTCTCAGTAAATCTGACGAAAACGTTTTTTCTGCTGTTTTTCAGTAGCGAATGACTGAATGTATAACTTGAATGACATATAAAGAGATTTTTAAGAGACCGGTGGATCTAAAAAAAATTAATAATGGTAAGTTTGGAATTTATCTTTATTCCTTCTAGTGTTTTACTGTTATCTTTTGATCACACTATTTAAACACCAATAACTCCAGTTAAAAGCCTAGGTTTATTAGTACTTAAACCAATAAAATCGTAGCTACGTAAAACCCTTTCTTCTGTCGTAAAACGTAACGTATAAAGTTTGGAGTTTTACGGTACAGACTCTCGGGTTACGGGTTAAGTTTTTGTAAGTGCGACTTAATAGAAACGTGTGACTAAGTTCGACTTGAGTAGCAGCGGTAGTACTTGCTAATGTTAAGCTTTTAACTTAATGTAGGTGTTTTTAATTGAGATTTACTTAGCGTTGTTCGGGAAGTTGGGAGCGGGTGAATGAAAATGAATTGTAATTGTTAAGTTTTCTGTTTTGTTCAGCGAGTTTACGGAGTTTTGCTGTAGGAAGCTTTTTTGTAAATTAATCACAGATTCGGTGGAGTTCGATAAATACTTTTGTAAATATTTTATTATTGTTTACGGTAAGTAAATAAAAAAAAATATTTATGTGAGTAAATGCAAAACACGTATTTATTTCGAGATTTCCCGACCATCTTTCCAGAGATGGTGAGTTTTCATTATTAGACGGAGCTATATCAGTTTATTTTGATGCTTAGTAGACTTTCTGTTTATAAATACTTTTTAACATCCTGACCCAAATCATTTAAATCCCAACAACAATTCAATACCTTCCTCGTAATAGTTAACGCCCACAGTACCAACAAGCGTCAGGTAGCCACCCGGTTTATATCGGTTTACAAACACGAGATCATCGGCACCTTGCAACTTCGACACCAACTTCCATCGAAGGCCGTAACTCTTGTGAAGGGACAGGGGATAAGGAGAGAGCGGATTGGAGGCACTTTGATTTCTTCTCAAATGGCCCTGTTACTCACACCCTAACATACTTAATGGTATTTAGGGGTTGAAAATATTTCCCATGTTTATCTCGGACATTACTGACATCGGTGAAGGAAAGCATCGTGAGGAAACCTGGACTTACAGTTAATTTAAGTCTGAAATCGCTAACCCGTATTGAGCCAGCGTGGTGATCAATGCTCGTGCCTACTTCTCTGTATGAGAAGAGGCCTTTGCCCTGCAGTAGGACGGTAACCGGCTGGTTTTGTTTAAATGTTGTCGAAGAAAGCAGGTTAGATTGGTTTCGGCCGTTTGTCTAAAAAAATTAATTCTCTAGCTAGAATAAATAATAATATACCTATAATGCCGGTAGAGTTTACTTTACCGAAACGGGTCTAGGGTGAGGAGCCATACCAAGAGAGATACAGAAACCCGCAGGGCAGCATGTAGCGAGCTGTTAGACAGTAGCGACCCCACGGACATTATCTCCCGGGAGAAGTCTTGTCCCTCATCTCTGGCTTACCTTTATTGACCGGCCGTAGTGAACACTGACGAGGAACAGAGCTCCCACTTCATTCATGCCTTTATTGGCCGGCTTGACTGGAGATTCGAAAGAGCAAACGTGTTCGGAGGAAGGAAGTATCCCAGTAAGATGCTGGTAAAGATCTTGACCGTACTTCCGGGATTGTCCTGATAGCCGTGGAATACCTCTCCACTCCTCATAAGCACCTCAAGACATGTTGCCCCCTTGTCACTACGACACTATGTGCTAGCGACCGTTTTCGGGGGCCCATTATTGAGTCTGTAAGTCACCCCCTGACATTTTATCCGTGTATTTATAAAACATTGATCAGACAGAGGCCATCCATAATTCTAGGTAACCAGTCCACTTTAGCCATTCAAACCCATAGTCCAATATCTTTGTTTTCATATCCTGCAATAGTCCTACACTAACGGGGGTTGTCCTTGGGTGCAACTGAATAGTGCATACAGGGATAATCGTCGGTTGGTGCCTCATATAATTAAAAACGTCTAACGGGCCTCTGCGAGTTGGCTTCGGCACCTCGTACGCCTTCCAAAAGTCTAGGACCCCAGGGTCCCGAGATATGTTACACTTCAAAATTATAATAGTAATATTGGCAAAATTCATAAGATAGACAAGAGGGAAATGTATTCCTTATATAAATAACAATCAAAATTAGTCCTTGCGTCCACAACAGATGATATTAGACAGCGTCTGCTCAACAACCATAGTACTACAGTTCGTTATCGGCAGAAGACTTGGATAAAAGTATTTGCAATATCGAAATAAAGTATTCAGATTTCCCCGAATCCTCGCTTCTACCCGTAACTTAGTCCCTCAATAATGTATATAGGCGGAGAAAACAAGGTGTGGGGTCAATAATAGCAGGTCAAATATTTGAGCGTCGCGTGCGGGTTGATGTTTGTTGAGGGTCATAGGATACACACCCGGGTCTTAGGGTACACCCGGCTATGTAGTGTTATGTTTTTATTTTGTGGACGTTGAGGGGGAAGCGCTAAGGTAGCCCGCGACATTCAAATTTTCTTACGATTTTTGTAATTTGCAGCTCAGTGTCTGAGTGTATGTTGATTAAACTATGATTCGCGACCGTATTAAATATGTATTTACAGAATTATAATCATTAGAATCAGTAATATAATTCCTTAAGTTAGTATAATTCTGAAATGTCAAGATTTCATGAAATAGTCATTCAATAGAATTACTTGGTCTTAGAGAGTTGTATTGATGACTTTAATGATTATAATTCTGTAGGTACATAATTGTTACTGTCGCGAATCACATTTTAATCAACATACAACCTAATACTGACCTGCAAATTGCTAATAAGGTAACAAAATTTGAATTTCGCGGGCTACCTTGACGCTTTCGCTTTAATAAGTGGTGTGTGATCGAGAGCTACGTTGGTAGACTGTGGAAGTTCCGAGAGCTTAGAATTTTTGATTTTTACACATCAAAATTTCTAATATTGCAGATTGCAGGAAAAAGAGAGCGCTTTCCTGCAATCTGTGAGAGTGATTTCGTGAAAAGGGACGGAATTATGTAACAGGAAGCCGGGGTTGCGCGCGCTATTTGATTTGACCAATGAGCGCTTGCGGTGCTAGAGTCGGCCATCAGATGGTACCAACCCATTTTCCGAGAGGTTGGCACTGTCAGATGTAGTTTTTGATTCGGGAGAGCTGGGACATATATTTATTCCTTAGATTTTCTGAAAGGGGTTTTATGATTCGTAAATCTATCATTGTATATGAACACTGGACAGGCAGGAGCATTTTTATACAGATACAAACAACAGAAGGGGAAAATTGCAGGTGTCTTTAGGGAGCTTGCTTATGGTCAAGCAACTAAAGCTCTCTGTAACTAAAACCTGAACATTGATGAAGAAGCATCCTGAAAACTATAGCAGACAGGTAGCCAGCCCCATACCGGGACATTGGATACCCCTACATGCCACTGTGACGTATTAATAAATAGTTGTCTCTGGTCGGAACACTAGTTTCAAAGTCGTGTGTGTACTAACCAAATGGACTTTGTCTGATTTTTTTTTAATGTAACCAAGTCAATTCACAAACCCCTACATTCTCATCGAAACCGTGGATCAAAAACGTTGTCATCAACTTATGTTATCTTTCCACTCCGAGAGAATGACTTTTTCGCCATGTTTTGTCACAGTTACACTCTCAAAGTATTTGTTGTGTTGACATCAATCAATGCTGTTTTCTCTTTACTATGTTAGCGGAACTTTCGGTTATGGCCCCCATGCTCCCATGTCCCATGTCCCCATGCTTCTAACACATACTGTTTGTGTACTTGTACTTGTTTTGATACTTTACGAGGTAAATATTTTTCAGGTGTATCGAAAAAAGTTTTAGACTATGAAGGTAATATCGAAAATGCGTAAAAGTAGAGGTTCTTTGGGTGCAAATCGTTTATCAATCTTCTTAGGTAAAATTCGGTGGAAGAAAATGTAGTCTAGATGTTTTAAAATTAGCATTTTTATGAAGACCATCTGCACTATACAGCAATAACTGACTACATTCTGATTTGTACAAATTCCTGCTAACATCCTGCCTTCAAATGTCAAAAGGTTCATTTTCCTGTCTGAAATTGACATGGAATGCTGCCTAATCCTGTATTGAATAAAGCCGTGATATCAAACGCAAAGTTTAACTCGAACAAGGCATTTTCGACAAACCGCGTACAATGTACATGCTGCAAACAATTTTAAAACTGTGGAAACAGTTGAAAAGTTAGAATTTGGCTTATTTAATGAACGTGTAATAAAATATGTTTTACATTTCAAAAAGTTTCATAGTTTTACACTGAAAATCAATTTTTATTCTCAAACATGCTTGGAAATTCGAGCATTATTTTGACAACCTTCTTCGAGATAAATTGAAAATGCTGTACTGGTCAAATACATGCGAGCAGCGCCCGGCAATGTTAGTATGAAAATCCATGTCGTCTAATTTAAAAAGGATCGTCAAAATCGAACCACTCTATAAAAAGTTATGCGTGGTCATACATAAAACAATATAGGTATACGCGTTGACTTGAGAACCTTCGTCGGTTAAAAATGGAACGAACTTTTTACATTGGTTCATGGCAACCAAGGAGTGAACGTATCAAAGATGTCGCTTGCAAATAGAGCTATTAGTAAAAAAAAAACAAATAAACACATTGGCGCGTGAAAAATTATCGTTGTTCGTCATTGAATCTGGAATTTATAATTAATTTAATTTACTTAGTTTGAATTTCCGCGCATTATTTGAGAAAAATACTTTACAAGCCTTACCGCACCCAGGCATTGATGGACTCACATATGAGTGCCTTGGCTTCGCCTCGGTCCACATTTTCACGTTCGTCCATCAATGCCCCTTTTTCAGGCCGCGGTAGTAATTTAGGCATTTATTTTAATATGTCATTATGTATTTAGGGAAAACTATGTCGTAATTATATTCATCAAAGCTCGGGTAACGAAATGTACGCTACAAAATTTGCCACAGAGTACAAAATTAAATCAGAACCTGCCACAGACTAATAAACAAACCGATAGCTAACTTTACCAGTATTAACTATTGAATATTTGCATAAATAACTTACAAGAGCTGACCCAAAAGCCGTTGCATATGTATGCAGTGCGGTCCACAAACGGAATCAAATTAATTATGATGAAGTGTTGCACCTGTTGGCACGACTAATAGCTGGTGGACCGCACTTATTGGAAACGGTTTACGTCGCGTCGTCCCGTGATTTATTACTGAATTAGTTTGAGAAACGTGATGATTTTACCTAATTAGTATGGAACACAATGGAGTGTGATACTTTAAAGTAGATTCCTGTGTTAGTTAGTCAGAGGTCAACAATACTCTTCATTAACCTATCAACATGCATCAGTGCCTAAGTGGTTGAATTATGCGGACCTTAGCAATGGAAATTGATCAAAACGTTTATTTCAAGGCAAAGCTCTATAATTATAACAATTTGGCGATCGTTACATCGCAGATTTTAGCAACATGTGCTGTGCATGACAGTGACAATAAATAAGCATGACGTTCGGCAATAAAGTAATAATGTATTATTATTGAGTGAAACGTAACAAAAGAACAATGTACGTTGCGGCCCGCCTTAAAACCACAACGAAGAAAGAATTGCGGTCACATAGCATGCAGAAATGTTTTATTATTTTCTCACAAATTACGTTATAATAAAATGCCTAGGCGCAGTCAAACAGCATATAAAACGGTTTTTGAACACTGACAATAACACAAACATTTTTTTTATTATTCAATCTTTCAGGCTTAGTCCTCAGGCACTCTTACCTAAATCAAATAGGCATACGTTTTAAAAAGAGCTTTTTACTTCGATGCGCAATTAAAATATCCTTTGACAGCAAAGCCAGATACCTAACTTTTTTTGGAAGAGACTCTCTGATTTCAAACCTTTGTAGATATTTAACTCCAAATATTTTTGCCAAAAATAAATAAGCCAAACATGACGAAAAAAAAAAACATAATTTTCCTTTCATTAATACACCAAAATCCCACATAAACAAGAGATATTCGGCAACAGACACCACGGCCGTTAATAACGCGGTGTCGCCGACAGCTAGAGCGCTCTAGACACTGTCGAGAGGTGTCAGAAAGAAGTGTAGTGCGCAGGTGCGGCCATAAATAACGGGAGCCTGGCTTGCCGCGGTGTCGCGAAAAATGTTCTGCTAGATATTTAATGTGAGCCTTTTTAGTCGATGCGTTAAGTATTGTGGTGGCTAGAAGATATGGGATATAATGTTTGTTGTGTCACTTAATATGCGTGTCTAATGAGTAAACTTAGGCTGGGTTTCTTGGGTAGGAGTTTTATGAGAATCGATCACGTCTGGCGTGGTAGTTTAGTATGTCGCCAAGAGTGGCGACTGAGCGACGTCTATTTATTTGACTTTGTGGTGGTCCGTTAGCTTCATGTACGTTTATACTCTTTTTGCGTTAGCCCATTAATAATTAATCCAATCATCTTGACACCGACTTATTAGACTGCTTTTCCAACAGTGATGTGCTTCGTTGCTATGGATGCGTTTGATATCCACCAATCATATTCAGGGCTCCACATAGCACTGGTGGAAACGAGTTCAACTAAGCTATGTTTTTTATATGGATGGATGCGTGCTATGGATGCGCGAGTGGTGAAGCGAGTTGGTGTTATGGCCTTCCCTACTGCCAATACATCGCATAGCACGAGCTGCGCATCTTCATAGCACATCTCACTCGCTCCGCTACACAGCTTAGCATTAGTGGAAACGGTCACATAGTTTCATAGCTTAGCTTTCACATCCTCGCAGCTTAGTTACATAGCACGACTCTGGTGGAAAAGCAGCCTAAAAGTCAACTTTAGAAAAAGGTCTTAATAAAACCATTCTATTAATTTTATGTTCATTCAACTCGAAAACCGTTTGAAGCGAAAAAATAACTTTAACAAAGGCCACCCTAAACCTAGATTAATTTTGCACAAAGACTTTATCAGAAACGAGGCTTATTTTCAAGTTCACACCAATAAAATAACGCAAGAATTCACCTCCACTTATAAAGCTCCGTCTGAGCCCGCACTTGATATTTTCATCCCGAAAAAAAAAACACATTTTTCTTACCTTTTCGAATTCTCTGATGTATCGAAACATGTAATTTATATAGTCACCGTAACGCCTCCGGAACGATTCGCCGGGGACATCCGGTTCCGTGGCGGCCATCTTAGTAAAAAGTATCGAAAGCGTATACTGTCATAAATAATTCAGTGTTCCGTATATTTATTTTCACTTGTAAGGATGTGGATAAGAAATTGGAGTGTGGTGATTATGTGAATGTTTTTGGATGATCGATGGATGTTTTATTGTTATTAAGGTGTTACGTTTTTGTAGTGAGAATGAAGTAAACAAATAAACGTGTGTTTCATACAGGAATTTTTCCAGCTGTATATGCTGTTACGTATACAAATTGCATGCAAAAATATCCTGAATGTCAGAACAAATTCCTGTAAGCCTTAGAAATATTTGCCTTAGTACGAATTTGGAGACATTTTTTGTGAATATGTGTTATTTTTATATAATGGACTCGGGGAAGATCACATTCTCACTTGTTCTTAAGTTAGCTGAAGTAATCTATACACTCGTGAATTTAAGACTACAAGCATTAATAAAATACTGCTAGTCTATACTACTAAGGGCTGATTTAACCAAAGTCGGAGATCTTTTATCCGCGGAATAAAAACGTCTGACAGTTTTTCGTACAGAAAATCTGTCAAAAATTAAAAATTTATTCGCTAGATTAGACTTATACTAGGTATAAAAGTTTGGTCGAATTCGGCCTTAATGTTATTAAAAAATTCCCAAGGGGTAATTTATTTTTCGCGAGATGTTCGAAAGAGTTAACGTGGCCCCGGCGCGTAGGTAACTGAAGGAACACGGGTGGGTTTTAGTCAGTAAAAGTTCCCCGCTCCGCCCAGAGCTGGAGAAGTCATTTGATGATTTCCCAAACATTTATTTTAAGATAATAAAACCATTACCTCGCTAAAAGCCTAGACCTAAATGGTTATCGCCAAACGCCCAATTGAACTCTAAGACGTTGTCGTACGAGTGAACTGAAAGCAACCGGATCAGGCGGTTACACCGTTTCCGGCCGACGTCCTACCACGAATTATGGACTTCTGATCGGACATGGTTTGGTATTATTATGCTTTTATTGTTCTTTTTTATCTTTCCACATTTTGAGTTCGTCCTTGAGGACAGATTGTGATTTTATTTAGGTATGGCTCGCGATTTGATTAAGTTAATTCTGTGACGTTGTTTTTTTTCAAGAGACCTTATCCTAAATTCTATTTCTGTTTAAATTTCTCTACTCCAATTCAGTTTAATTAATTATTTTACTGACAAAACTATGATGAAGATTTAATATGACCATAGATTGTGACGTTCCATTATATTATTTGAACTAGCTGTGCCCCGCGACTTCGTTCGCATGGAAGTTTCAAGATACTCAATATACATGTCAGCGACATTTTTATAAAACTCCCTCGTCCCCCGACCGCGCTATTACTTCGTTTTCGCTTAACGTTTTTTCTGTCTTTTTTTCTTTGTGCTCGGCACCTAAGGATCCTAGCGTGATGTTAAATAGCCTATAACCATCCTCGAGGATTGGGCTACCAATTGCAAAAATATTTTTTTAAATCCTCTTCAGCTTTATTATTTTTGTTCACAATTTCATGGGCTTTATTTTTATTTGCGCGGAACCTTAATTATTTTTCTAAAATAAACGTAGCCTTAGTTACTTCATATAACATCAGCTATCTGCCATTGAAACTCTCGTCAAAATCGGTCTAGCCATTTCGGAGATTAGTCAGAACAAACAGACAGACAAAAAGTTTTAAAATTGTTTTTTTTGTTATTATAAGTACCGTTTATACTTTCATATGCACAGGAGCTCGTGGCTAAGTAATAACAGCCGCACGGGTCGATCCATCAGGTTAAGCTACGCTTGCCGGGGTTGTCCGTGGATGGGTGACCATCTTTACATACCGAGACTCCTCCGTGCCTCGGAAAGCACGTTAAGCCGTTGGTCCCGGCTGTCATTCGTAGATCTTTGACAGTCGTTACGGGTCGTCAGAAGACCGAAAGTCTGACAACCAGTCTTACCAAGGGGTATCGTATTACCCAGTTACTGGGTTGTGGAGGTCAGATAGGCAGTCGCTCCATGTAAAATACTGGTATTCAGCTGCATCCAGTTAGACTGGAAGCCGACCCCAACACAGTTGGGAAAAGGCTAGGCAGATTGATTTTTTATACTTTCATATGCATTTAGCAAAAAGCTGTTATTTTGACATTACAAACAGACACTTCGCTTTTATTTATTTGGATAGATAAAAATGATTTGAATAAAAATAAAACAGAACACAATCGGGTAAAGTGTCAACTGCCCGTCACTCCACGCCAAGAGGTTTGGCATTAAATTAAATACATTTTAAACATTTGGCAGCGACATTGTTTCACTGTTCCAACAAAAATACACTCAAGGGGACACTAACTCGACCGTCAGCTTAAAACAACCCTTAAAAGTTTACTGACGTCACATACTTGCTCTCATCTACATATCGCGAATGTATTGCCCGTCATTCACCTACATTCGAGAAGTTTCCATCATATTCTTATGTTATGGTGGAACTTGGGTATTAAAACACGCAAACGACGCCATTACGGAGACTCGCGATAACTCACATGTCGCTGTGCATAGCTTTGACCTACATTTGGGACAATTGGCGATAAGGTTGGATTGAAGATTCGTGATTTACGTGGTTAATGGGATTTTGAAATGTGGTTGTACATTTTGGGGTTAGGTTTTATTTACTGATAATGATGTGTAAGGTGGTTTTTAAATGACTTTTTATATCGAGTTCCGATATCTTGCCTTAATTAAATTATGGATTAGCTAGATATCTATTAATCTAAGGTTCAATAGAGAAATTCAAATTGTAAAAGAAAGTTCACTGAAGAGCAAACGTTAATTAATATGTTCCGAATCAAATCAGTGATAACATTCCGGAATGATCCTTATCGGTTCAGATTTAATGGTTTTAACTAAAGACGCAGGCAGATTGGCCTTTTTAATAAGGAAACCTTTTCATTTTATTGCGTCTCTCTTCTCAAACAAGTTGCTTGAGCTGCACTATACCTGGGCAATATTCATCAACCTTTACAGTCTCTTACTATCGTAAATCTGCAACCGTAAAACATACGACTTGACTTAACAGCAGCAATAATAAGAATGACTGCTAAACATTTATGAGGGCCATACTCAGTGCACAACGCTTACTACACTTAATACTTTACCTTATCGAGAGCCATTCATCATACTTCGACAGCGGGTAAACGCGTTGGCTTCTACTGTGGACTTACATAGGTAATGCTCGTTCTCGATTGTCGAAGCAAATGTTATTATAACGTAATGGATTATTGATTCGTGAACATATTAGTTGGATGGTCGTGCGGTCAACTACCCGGTTGCTATTATATGTAATTCTAGGAGGACTCTAATATGCAGTAGTCTATTGTTTTAGGCTGAAATAATAGTGGAGAAATTGACGCATCCTTTGCTATTTCAGTTTGTTAGTTTTTGTTGTTCACTACAAATCTTTGATATTCATAAGTTTTTCTTATTATAACCGACAAGTAGTTACCTAAAGACCAACATTTAATTCTAAGATTAGAAGTTAGTGAGCATCATAAAGTTATCTGTTTACTACTAACTGTTCGATTGAGAGGGGCTTGTGGTTATGTAACAACAGCCGCACGGGTTATCGATTAGGTTAAGCTAGGCTTGCCGCGGTCGGTCCATGGATGGGTGACCATCTTTACATACCAAGACCCGTGCCTCGGAAAGCATGTTAAGCCGTTGGTCCCAGCTGTCATTCGGGTATCTTTGACAGTCGTTACGAGTCGTCAGAAGCCCGAAAGTCTAACGACCAGTCTTACCAAAGGCTATCGTACTACCGGTTGGGTTGTGGTGGTCAGATAGGCAGTCACTCCATGTAAAATAATGGTATTTAGCTGCATTCGGTCAGACTGGAAGCCGATCCTAACATCGTTGGGATAAGGCTAGGCAGATGATGATGATCTGTAGATTTTTTATTTTTAAGAATTTCATTGACAGATTGATATTTCACTACATTCATTTCCAAAAGCATCATCAACACTTCAAGTAAACTCTCTTCCCACATTCAGAAAATCAGAACACCGTACTGAACAAGGCCTTACTAAGAAACAATTGAACACAACACAAAGAGTAGCAGTACGATTAAATCCCAGGTGTCGGCTCAAGACATTATAAGCGGCCCGATTTTAAGTGAACTTTAAACAATACTCGCCTATAAGACCTTAACAATAGACCCTTTAACACTTGTTAACGTGGTAATCTTGCTTTAGGCTATGAGGTTACAGTTTCCGTATATCGTAATAAGCCTATAATGTTCCCACTACTGGGACACAGGCCTCCTCTCGTCGAGAGGTAGTGGGCTGTAATCCACAGCGCGGGCCCAGTGCTGGTTGGTAGATGACACAAGTCTTCGAACTTTTGGTTCTAGAACATGCCGGTTTCCTCACGTTTTCCTTAACCGTTGTTGAGAACAGTGGTAATGAAATTATATTCACACAAAGTAAAGCGCCTGTTTCCGTATATTAGGACCAAAGTATAGGAACTTTCTAATGTTGCGTTAAAGTTAAAAAGTTGCTTGTTAAGTTTTTCCTGCGGTAGTGTTATGTATCTTAATTAATATTTGATATAAAAGAAGTAAATAAGACGGAGAATAGTTTTTGTCTACCCTTAAAGGAAATAATCGTGATCACATGTACAGTTTGACAACGTTCAAAAATTCTATCGTTTATTTTCGGGGAAACCGAACTTTGCCGAATTAAAGTGACTGGTCTGTTACGAGAGTGACGGAATTAGTGCGTCAATCAATTTTAATTAATGCGGGAATATAAATCAATTTCTATTGGTCGATAGTAACATTTTATTCGCTATATTTCGGGTTTTCCAAAGACAAACGATGGAACACACACGATGTGCTACTATAGGTACACCTCTGCCTAACCCTTCGGGGAAACAAGGCGTGATGTTATGTTATGTTAAACGACGGAACATTTGAACGGTCTCAAACTTACTGTAAGTAGATAATATGTGAAAATGTCTCCATATTGAATTTTAATATTTCTGGTTATAATCCATCTTTGATTTGATTTTGATTCATAAAGCTGTCAGCGTTGAAGATCTAGTTCAATAACAGGCCTTTGTACGAATCTCTCAATCGTTCTCCCACCTCGAAGTTCCGATACCCAGCTGCTTTGTTCCCCACTCTAATAGGTTTATTCTCACAAAACGCTTGTCTCATGGCGGACGATAATTGCGCCAGATTTTTCCGATCCCACAAAATAGGCTTTACTAAAATCCTAAATGGTAGGATGGCTTTGCTCCTGATAAGATTACAGATTGTAATAAGCTCCTGAGTTTTATTCCAACGAAACTTAAATGGGATGAAATTATTTCAGTGTTATTTTTTTCCAGAAAATTATATTGGATGGCTCCTTTAAACGGTAACTACGTTTTGTGATGAGATTGCGCAATGATATTGGTTTTTGTGAACAAATCTTTTATTCTGGGAAATTATTTATTCGTCTTATTATTTTTAGTAATTCTGGCTATTTTTAAGAAAATACCAACTCAAAAGAATAAATTGAATAGATTTAATTGAGTTTTCAATAAAGCTCAACAAGCATTAAAAAAAAATAAAAACATAAAATTTATAATGTACCTACTTGACCGCAGATCTATTTTTACAAAAAGAGGTTCCGACAGTTTTGTATGGGACCTGGCTGGCATGTCTACACCACCTGCCGCCCGCCACTGGCGGCCAGTGATGAAGCAAGTGTCGATCGACAGAGTAAGTGAATAAACAAAAAATATTCAGTGATGAATCTCGTAAGTACTAAGTAAGTACTAAGTACTTTCTGAGATATTTGAGTTCAAAAACGTGGAAAAATAAAACATTACTATTTTTTACACTTTTGACCTTAAAACCTCTGAGGAGCTCGTGCCTAAGTAATTACAGCCGCACGGGTCGATCCATCAGGTTAAGCTACGCTTGCCGGGGTTGTCCGTGGATGGGTGACCATCTTTACATACCGAGACTCCTCCGTGCCTCAGAAAGCACGTTAAGCCATTGGTTCCGGCTGTCATTCGTAGATCTTTGACAGTCGTTACGGGTCGTCAGAATCCCGAAAGTCTGACAACCAGTCTTACCAAGGGGTATCCTATTACCCAGTTACTAGGTTGTGGAGGTCAGATAGGCAGTCGCTCCGTAATAAAATACTGGTATTTAGCTGCATCCGGTTAGACTGGAAGCCGTCCCCAACATAGTTGGGAAAAGGCTAGGCAGATTGATTGATTGACCTTAAATATCTCAGAAAGTATATCTGTTACGAGATTCATCACTGAATATTGTTTCTTTGTATTCACTTACTCTGTCAATTGACACATATTTCATAGCTGGCCGCTGAAACTAGTTTCTTTCAAAATTGCGGATGGTACAGATATGCCAAAGAGGTCGGATGCTCTTTAGGTACCCTACTTACATCAAATACCTAACGCGACCTTTAGGGATCACAATACCTAAGCATTGTTTATCATCTTTTAAAACATAGTCAAACTTATTCCAGTAACACCAACGCATGACATCACATACTCAAATCCCAAAGTAACATCCAATCCTCCGCATAACTCAGAAATGCCAACTCCAAAACTATCATAGCCAGGAAAGGCAAACTTCTCAAACACGCAGAACAAACGGAAACTTAATCGCAAGATAAACGGATCTGTAAAACAATATCTTGGTTGAAGATGGGCCCAAAAACAGGACCGCAGTCCAACGCCTGTTGCCAGCCTTATTTGCATTTTGCTGATTGATTATTCAATCGGACAGTTGGAGTCCGGACGCCGACACCCCCGGACTCCCCTGGACACCCAGACACCTCCAACCCCCGGCGGGTTGGAAAGCGGAATTGATTCATAACTAAATGCTAATGGAAATTATATAGCGCACATTGTGGTTGCTGATGCTGTTTTTGATGTTCTATTGGTTTTGGCTGCTAACTCGATGGTAATCGTGTTGGACATGCTGTGAAGTCTGTTAATGTGTTGATGATTTCAGTGGATGTTGCCCAAATGGCTTATTGCGTGGACCATACCCGCGTGTTGACAGACATTTTGCTTCAAATTAGTAGGTACTTGGTCCTTTGATCTTATCCCCGAAGTTCCGAGACGTACCTTATAAATAAGTAAAATGACAACAGTTCCACGAAATTGACAAAACACTATGTAATACAGATTAAAGCAATTCCACGCTGTTCTCGTCGTGGAAAATTTAAATTGAATTATTTCAGACGTTGTAGGTACCTAGTGCCTAAGTGGAATAAAATTAAAACAAACATCAAACTTTCTGAAAGCATCTGCATTGTTAATCAGAAACAAAATTTAATATTTTTGTGTTTTACTAAGAAGAGTTTTCAAGCCCCCTAAGACCTGTTTTAATTAATCGGGTTTGTGTACGAGGAGTTTCGAAATTATTTTGGAAGCATGATCTGTTTAATAAACGTATCTGAAGTTAAAACTATAAGGTTATCTTACAAATGAAGGTATGGCATAACATAACATCACGCCTTGTTTCCTCGAAGAGTTGGGTAGAGATGTACCTATAGTACAACCATATTTCGCCAGTTATGTTTAAGTCCCTGTAATAGGGGGCGCGCCTATTGCCATCAACCGGGCACAAATTCAGGCTCCGGGCTGCTACTGAGAAATTTCAGATAGAAAAACCCAATGTCACTTTGCCCGACTTGGGAATCGAACACTAGACCAACGAGGCAGTTAACAAATAAAGGTACTTGTAAGATAAACTTGTTTTAACAGCGTCCTTAGAGCAACACAAAAGAACAATATATATGCAGACCTCAGCCTTAATGCAAGAGTTCTTGACGTCTCACGAACACGTCATCACCTCATCAGAGATAACGCAGGTCTTAGCCTTGGGAGGATATGTTCCTCCCATCCCCCTTTCCTCCACTATCAATTATGCTGATGGCTCGCGGCGATACAGGGCGGGTCTGCCCATCCTCGCCCAACATTGCCTTAATATGCTGAGAATTGTACCTGGAGCGACTTGCAACGTCACAGTTTTGATTAAGGAATTTTAATTGATAATACGCAAAAGGACGTAGGCTTTCATGGTGAAATAACGGTGGACGTGGTAGGGTGCAGGTTGGATGGTATTTGGGATTTTTGGAGTGAAGCAGAAAGTTGAGGGTTGGTGCTAAAGACCAAAAGAACCTACCTATTAATAAGTGTTAAATAATTTTGCTTGTTCCGAAAAGCAATTAATTACGAACACGACAAAAGTTATTAAGTTATAAAATAATTAATTAAACATTACTTTAATTACTTCGGAAAGGAAACTGGTTGTTTTCATTTTGAACGTTTTTATAGAAAGACGCCATTTCATTAAGCATTAACAGAAGCAGGTAAAAAATAATGTGGCAAAAAATTTTAAAACATTGTTCGTCATAAATTGCCAGTTCTAATATGAAACGCCAGAGATCCCAAATTGATACCACGATAAAATACCCATTGCATCTTAACTTGGAAACATCAAAAACCAACCATCTTGGTTGACTCATATCGCCACGCCCCGTCAATGAGTACCAATATCGCGGAAGGCTTTTTTCAATCACTCGGCCGTCCTTGGTTCATGAAAAATTTATACCCGAAGCCGTGAAGCTGCCTCGAGGTCTCCCAAGGCGCGTTATACGCCGAATAACATTAGTTTACGAGCATAGGCGTCAAGAGCTCAACCCAAGAGCACTAAAGTGCTACCAAATTTAATATGGCGCCTTCATTGAATACAACTACTGAGTTATTTTATTTTTTCGATGTGTGATGTGTTGGCTCGGATTTCGGCTCGATGGATTGTTTTCGTTACATCTTAGTTTCTGAATTTTAGTATTTGATATTTGCTCTGTACTTTTAAATGTTAGTCTTCAATTGCTATCGACATTTAAAAATCCAAACCACTTTAGATACACTTTAGATACAGCAAAAAATATAATGCCATTTAGGTACTACAATATTCATAGTTGAACTCATTCCCGACCCAGTTTCCCAGCGAAATTAATTTAAAGTAAATACAAAAATAGATAACGTCAATTTTCATAACGCCTTCAAAATTTTCCCTTTAAACTCCCCGAGGGCAATGGTGGAAATGTTTTAATTCTCTCTAACTCGACTCCGAAGGCAAAGATTGAATTATTGAAGGCGAGAGAGCGTTAATTGTTATTAATGTACTGGAATATTAAGATATTAAGAGAAAGGACAGGTAAATGTTGACTGGAGAGGGTTTCGGTTGATTACGCGACGAATTTTACTTTCGCAGAAGCTTTCCTTCTGTTTAGAAAATAAAAGCTGAATTGCGATATGAATTTTGAATGATATGCTTTAAAAGTTGCTAAATAAACGTGTTTTTTCCCATTGTTAATTTAGACTGCTGAAATAAATAGCACAATAATAATCTGTAATAAATGAGCGACAATTTGTCTCTATTATGCTCATTCAACCGTTAAATTAGCGATAATTATGTTCGACATGAGCAGTAATCCAATGCGCAAACAAAAATAATTATTATGGTTATTAAAATAATCATTCAAAGGCTTAATAAAATTTATGTAACATAATCTGCAAAAATCAGAACACGCCCAACAATTTCACAGATAATAAAACTTCTTGAATCCACTTAACCTGCGTAGTAGATTTTTTAATCTGTGCTCGAACGAGAATTTCGCGCCAAATTACACTACAGAAAAAGAAAACGAGCCAAGGACAAAAACTTTAATCATACATCAAGTTACGAAACAGAAAAAGGAAACCCTCACGTACAATTTTGGAAAATAATGAACTAACCGGCCAGTCTCTTCGCGGGTCGTTAGCGAAAATTGGAAACTTTCGTAAACTGTTCCGTGCGTTACCGAATGATCAATGGCGCCTGTGCTTATTGAGTTTTGTTTTGTTCGATGTTCAAATGTGTTTTTGGTAGCTGTTTTTTAAGACCAATTGGCTATGGGCTTGTTTGAATTCGGAACTCTTGCTTCTGTTTTTAATTTTTGATGTGATACCTATTTCTTTGTTCCATATTTATATCACTGGCTTTTAAAGGCACATTTTTGTTTGGCACCGAGTTTTGTTAAGGGTTTAAGATTAGTATTAGCGTTAAGATACTTCAACTAACTTAACAACATACTACCGACTTCTTAATATTAACATCCTACTTTACGAGTACAGGCTCTAATCCAAACAGTCTGGATACACACACCTTATGTTAGCAAATACATGAAGGAGGTGGCTAGACTCGGCTGTTCTCGGCTAGATTCGGCTAGACTCGGCTTTACTCGGGTTTGGAGGGTGCGCGGTGTCATTAACGGAAAGTTAATCTCTGTCGACAATACCTTTGTTGATGGAGGACTCCAGATAGAACATTTGCATAGTGGATGATGTTAGTGTTGCCACGGTAAATATTGATGTAGTGCGATTGAGGAGCGCTTAGGTGTTTGTACAGCGGTTTCTCGGTGTTATTTTTATGTAGATAAGTACTGAAGTAGTTACTGACTGTCACTGTTTTGATATTTTAGGAATACTGTAACATGTTTTATACGAGTGAAGTCATTGTCTGCGTAAAGCAAAAAGTCGTTAAGTCACAATTTAGCTATTTTGAAAAACGGATTTAAAAAAATACATAGGTAATATTTTACATACATTTTTCCAGATTTTTCAGGACGAAGTCTTAAGTATTTATCTTGGGCTATTCAGAGATCATTATAAAAACTAAAATACCTTACCATTAAGCCATTTTCAACCCAAATACAATTTTCCGGCCACAAAAAACCCCACTAACCCAGATCCATTGAATTTGGGATAGGACAAGTGTATTGTTTGCATTGTCTGTTCAATTAACAAATATTACGGGCAGGTACCCTGCTAATGACAGCCAATAGTCCGCGAGCCCATATTATACGAACGACACCATTCTAATAGAACATTACGTGTTTTTGATTTAATATAAGCCGACGACATCGTAATATCTATGGCTGTAGAAATAAGGTTTATATCGAATAATCAATTAATCAGCTGTAGTAGGTAGGTATACAGCAGTTGGAGAAAAAGCGTCATCTTTTGTCAAAGACAAATCATTTATTTTAATTAGCCCATATTTACTCGCCTACAGAGACTTTTGAAAGAATAAATATAAAATTGTTTGTTTGTTAAACCTACGGTACAGTGGAAACTATCTATACAAATAAATAAAATTGATGTGTCTGTTTGTAATGTCAAAATAACAGCTTTTTACTAAATGCATATGAAAGTATGTACGGTATTTATAACAAAAAAAACTTTTTGAAAAATTTTTGTCTAAGTATCTGTCTGTTTGTTCCGGCTAATCTCCGAAACGGCTGGAAAGATTTTGATGGGACTTCCATTGGCAGACAGCTGATATTATAAGAGGAGTAACTTAAGCTACTTATATTTTCGAAAAAAAGTTAGGGTTCCGCGCAAAAAAATTAAAACCCATTTAATTGTGAACAAAATCCGATTCAAATAGGGAAGTATTGAAGCCGCGGGTGACCGCTAGTTAGTAAATAATAGAAGCAAAGGTGATGTTCATGCCGTCATTTTGTATTTTTCCTTCTTCCGTTAATTTTTGTTATAAAATAAACCATTTCCAATACCTTACTCGTTTCAGGTCTCTACAAAACTGTGTTCAGAGACGCGGAAAGCGATATTAAACAAGCTTTGTAACGTAACAATAATGTTATTTATAAAAGCGACCGCTTCCCAATCAGTCCTAACTTAAACAAATATTATGTAAACACTACCAATTAATATTGACACACAATTATATTAACTATTCATATTATACCGGGCCTATTTAAATTGGTCGGTAGAATTGCTATAACAAATCATTTTGAAGCTGAAATTCATTGCGGCGCAGAGTGGTTTACTAACATAACGTACTCGAAATGACATTGTTAACAACTGCGTTTTGTCCACGCGATAGTCATCCAAAACGCATTGGTTTTAGAGCCAGAATTGTTTGGATACATGAGAGGATATGCTTGTTTGTCAATGATGCTGTTTGTTATTCAATTTTGTTATTAAAGACAACAGTAAACCGATTCCAAGGGATAAGACTCGAAGGATCGGGTAATAATTATTGAAAGCTATTGGTCAAAATTACATTCTTGGCTTAGTAAACTGTTTCCATAAATGTTGTGAAAACAGTAAACAAGCTTTAGGTATTAATTAACTTTCTCTGTGAACCTTATTCAAAGCTTAAAGCGGCAAACACCATTGAAAGTTCAATCAATAAAATATACTCTTAGTTAAAAATAAAAACCTTTTGGTGTAAACACTGAAGTCTATTTACCATTCGAACCGTAAATAAAAAGTCGGGCTTCGAAGCAATATCGGGCTCTGTCAAAGCTCAAGAGCGGAACTTGGAAAAAAGGGAAAAAATAAATCAATCGACCCAGCCCGATAGTGGCCATTAAAATATCGTTGAATTTCAAAAGGTGGAGACGTTCGAATCTCGATAGTTGGTCGATTCCAAGACGTATCGCCCGAAATGGACTTTTGATGTAAGTACCGAACGCATTCGAAGTTCAAAAGCTCATTTCGATTTTTGAAATCTTGAGCATAAATAGCTGAATGAATGAGAGTTTCTATTGAAAAGTTTACGTTTTATTAAAAAAATATCATTGGCCTACAAAACCGACAGGGTGTCTCCAGATCTGTATTCTGTGTTTTTTGCCACCGATTTCCGAAATTAAAGTTATTTCATAATAATTGAGTTAAGTAATTTCTTTTTGAAGTCGATTTTTTTTTTAAATTACTTATTTATTTCGTAATTTTTAGTTTTAAGTGAAACCTGTAATATTTGTTTATAATAAGTAGTTAAAAGTTAAGTTTTGTTGTAAATATTGCACTAAAATTTGACTAAGGTTTTGAGATGTTTCCCTTTTGACACCACACCCGTAACTCGTATCAATAAGCAAGGCCGTACACACGTATTAGTCAATATCGTGAAAACTACTGAACGGATTTTGATGAATTTGAACTACTTCCTAATTTGAAGTAAATGTAAGCCAATAAAAAAAAAACAAAATCACAATCCGATCAATAGTTTCGGAGAAATCCGTGGACAAACATACATACATCTATACTAATAAATAAAATTGAAGTATCTGTTTGTAATGTCAAAATAACAACTTTTTACTAAATGCGTTTGAAATTAATACGGTACTTATAACAAAAAAGCAATTTAAAAAAAAATTGTCTGTCTTATCTGTTTGATCCGGTTAATCTCTGAAACGGCGGGACGGATTTTGACGCGGCTTTCACTGGTAGATAGCTGATGTTACGAGGAGTAACTAAGGCTACTTTATTTTAGAAAAATAATTAGGGTTCCGCGTAAAAAATTAAAACCCATGAAATCGTAAACAAAAAGTCGGATTTGAAAAATTATTTTTGCATGTGGTAGCCCAGTTCTAGAGGACAGATAGGCTATTTAACATTATACTACGACCCTTTTTTTTTTTTTTTTTTTTTGTGGATGGGAAATCATCAAATGACTTCTCCCGCTCTGGGCGGAGCGGGAGGGCGTGTCAGACTTTTACTGACTAAAACCCACCCGTGTTCCTTCTGTTGCCTGTGCCGGGGCCACGGTAACTCTTTCGAACATCCCGCAACCCTAGCTGGCATCGGCCCTAGCGGACCCCGTCAATAGTGCTGACATCTCTTTGAGGCGCGCGTGGAACACGACGCGCCGTCGACTCGGGCCTGGTCCTTACCAGACGGCGAGCTACCCATTGCTCGCCGTCCGCAAGCCCGCGCCTACGGTGGCCGGGAATCGGCTGCCAATTCCCGACGCCCAGGGCGTCTCCTGGACCAGGGCCGGACGCGAGAGATCGCCGCCGCCGATCGCTTCCGCCGATCGCTTCCGCGAGGACACGGCGGTGCTCCGCCCAAGCCGGGCAGACCTCCACCGTATGCTCCACCGTGTCCTCCGGGCGATCCACACAGTGGTGACACCCGGGCGTTTCCTCCCGCCTTATCCGGAACAGGTACCTCCCGAAGCACCCGTGTCCGGTGAGGACCTGCGTCAGGCGGAAGGTGAGGACGCCGTGGCGCCTCTCCAGCCACTCCTCAAAGAGGGGACTTATCGCCGCAATTGTGGCGTGCCCAGCGCTGGGTTGCGACAATCGCACTCTCCATGCCGCCATGAGATCCTGCCGGAGCTCTGTCCGCCGTGCCACGATTTCTCGCGGCAACAGAGTTACGCCCCGGCGTCCTGCCTCCTCGCGCCACTCCCACATGTGCGCGAGGACTTTTGCCTCCAGATCCCATGGCGGTAATCCGGCAAGGAGGTTCGCCGCCTCCCCGGAGACCGTGCGGTATCCCCGGGCTAACCGGATGGCCATGACCCTCTGGGACGCGTTCAATCGACGTACCGGTCGTCGCCTCACGGAACGCGCCCACACCGGAGCTCCGTAAAGGGCCATGGACCGCACGACCCCCGCGTAGAGCCTCCGGCAGGAGGCGTTTGGACCCCCCAGATTGGGCAGGAGCCGCCCCAAGGCAGCCCCGGCCCGCTCCAGTCTGGGAGCCAAACGTCGGAAATGCTCCACGAAATTCCACCGGCTGTCGAGGACGAGTCCCAGGTACTTCATCGTCGACTCGACACCGATGAGAACCCCTCCTACCGTTATTTGGTAACCCGATGGTGGCGCGTTCCGAGGACCATGAAAACACATGGCCTCGGACTTGTGCAAGGCCACCTCGAGTCCCAATTGCCGGATCCTCTCTACGATTGTCGCAACCCCGCGTGCCGCTAATTCATACTACGACCCTTATGATGCGTGTAAAAAGAAAAAAGTCAGAAAGAACACTAAGCGAAAACGAAGTACATAATAGCGCGGGCGGGCGATGCAACGCGACGGGCCGGGGGACGAGGAAGTTTTATTAAAATGTGGCTGTTATTTTAGTATATTGTGTATCTTACGACTTCCACGCGAACGAAGTCGCGGGCACAGCTAGTACACCTATAAAATTTTGTGTTTTTGATTGGAAGCCCTAATAGATTATCATATGTCAATATATTGCAGTTCCAATAACATTGCATACACATGTGTCGAATTGATCACCTCCTTCTTTTTTTGAAATCTGTTAAAAATACCAGCATATTTTATTTAAACCAGAACACCTCTACCATCTTCACAACATTTCGAAATACCGAAATTAAAAATCAAGAGAATAAAAATAATCCCAGACACTACAGGGCACAGTTCATCGGTATCTATATTTTTCACCCGACTGGTTGTATCCCCTTAAGACGGCTCCGAAGCCCGGCTAACGAAGGTGCCAAGTCGGCCGGATAATGCCTCTATTCTGATACTCCTAACTTCGGAACCCCGAATATTTTCCAAAAGATCCGCGCTGAATAAAATTCGTAAAAAGTTCTGCTTTGAACGTGCAGTGATTTGTAAAAAAGTTTGTATTTGTTTTTTTTTTTACTGTTTTAGGATGAATGTTCTATTCGCCTCTTTGCGTACCATAGAGGGCAATGGAACAAAAAATTAGAGGAAAAGATAGAAACTTCTTTCGGAAGCTGCAGTGTTAAATTGTTAATACTTTTAACTGAAATATACGTTTATCTCAAGAATAAGACTATGAAGCGACGAAGAGAACCTGAAGTAGACTTTGTTAATTCTATTGACGTTCAGAAAGAAAGAATTCCTAGTCCAATTTGCATAATGTGAACATTTTGAGAATTATTGTAGTTTTTGTTAAAACTGTATTACGTAAAAACTATAAAATGATGTATGCGACCTAGAGAGCGGCGACACACCCAACATTTAAGTAAACATTAAACGTCACTCCTTCAATACAACACATAGACAAATAATTTACAATTAAAAAGGCAACTAATGAACACATTAACATAAGAATTCAACTTATTACTTGTAATTATGAAATTAATGTAGGTGTCATTGCGCTTGTAAAAATTGATGAATGTCAGACGTCAGACAAGTTTCAAGCCGCCATCTTGAATCGGTCTTGTCGCAATAAAACATCCTGATTGCTACCGTGTTGTAAAATTAATTGCCCATGTATTACTGTCTTGTAAGTTCTTGGTGTAAGACAAGCGGTAATTACAGAAAGAAACTTGACTGCTGTCTGCAGCATTTATGATGAGAGTAATAAAAGAAAATTTCAAGTGCGTGCATTTCTATCGAACTATAATTATTGGGTACAGGTGTTTTATTGCAGTGGGAGCCGTGTGTAAATTCGTAATTATTAGACCCTAGATTCCAGGCTTATATTCAAACATGAGTCAGTCATAGTCTGCGAAACTGATTTTGATAACCTATGTAGGTAAGCCAGGCAAAATACAAATGCACATGAGTTTATAACAGACTTCAAAATAGAAGGAGGCTTTCGACACGTATTTATGTAATATTATTGGAACTGCACTATATTGACATACCTAAGATAATGTATGATGGCTTCCAATCAAATATACAAAATTTTATAGGTGTATGTATGTTTGTCTGTGTGTATGTTTGTATGTATGTTTGTCCACGCATTTCTCCGAAACTATTAGGTAATCAGATTGTGAAACTATTTTTTATTGGCTTACATTTTCTTCAACTTAGGGAACAGTGCAAATTTCATCTAAATCGGTTCTGTAGTTTTGAAGATACGGACTAATACGTGTAAGTGCGACGGCCTGGCTTATTAATACGAGCTACGGGTGTTGAGTCAAAGGGAAAATACATCTCAAAACCTTGGCCGAATTCTAGTCAAATATTTACATCAAAACTATTAACTACTTATTACAAACAAATATTCCAGTTTTTACTTAAAACTAAAAATTACGAAATAAAAAAGTAATTTAAAAAAAAGTCGATTTTTTTTTTTTTAATTACCTACTTTTTATGTAAAGTGAGATGTAGTGCCAATGGCATAGTGACATCATTGGTCACACTGAGTCATCACACATCACAGGTTTATTAATTATAAACGTTGCTAAAAGTTAAGACACATTTAATGATCAAAAAACGTATGGTTATGCAGACGTAAGCACTACTTTAAGAACGTTTAAGTCTCTATAAGTTATCTACTAAGCCATTAAGTATATTATTTTTTAAACTGAATAGGCTCGCGTTTGTTGTTTATCTAACTTGCTGTTAACTAGGTACTTAGCTCAATAAACAAGTCATCGCCACTAACAATAAACTCGACTAAAACTAAACACAACTAAATCTATAGCCCACACTAATAAATTACAGAGTAACGCTCCAGTTCGCCATTCCGCGCACATCGTTGGGCCGAGCGGCGTCGTGGCATATTCTTAGCTAATTGTAAACCACTCTGCGATGGTAAGCCATGAGCCATGGCTTCTTTATGACCCTGGAATGTTTCGGAAAAGGGTTGGTTAGTTACTCTAGACTGAATTTAGATTGTCTAAATCCAGTCTAGAGTGTTCAGTTCAGTTTAGCGCTAAACGAATTTAGTGATTTGTGACTCGGACATTACCAGTTCTCTTCCGCGGAATCAATGCCCACTCTAGACTGAATTTAGATTGTCTAAATTGAAATCATCCTTCTATTTCTGTTAATCGTTTGAAGATGACAGAGACAGAGCGATGTTTTAATTATCTATAGCGCAGCGCTAAACGCATTTAGTGATTTGTAGTGCCAGCGGGCCTAAGACTATGTTGCCATAGGGATCGCAGAAATTGGTATTTTCTTTAAATCTACTTGAATCCTCTACAGCTGAAGATGAATTTGTAAATGGACTTCGAAGCACACTGATCTAAGCAGAAAACTTAGATTCACTTAGTTAATATTTAAAGTAAGGCTCATTTTGATGATTAGTTGGAATTTAATATGAATTTGAAAAATGCCTTTCTTTAAAAAATTCAAGCTTTTAAATTAAACAACCAATTTGGTTGACAGTCCTAATTCATTTCATCACGAACGATTAAATACTGATGAATTGCGATCGTATTTGCACTCAAATTCTGATAGTTCAATTAGTAGATCATCGAGGTAATAAAATAATAATTAAATTGGATTAAAAACAATGTGGTCACACTTTTTGAACTTTAAGTATGCCAATTTACACAAACTAAATAAATTGTTATGTCATAGACGCAATCGAGTACGAACGTTTTTTTTTTAAATTGACAACTTACTATTGGAGATTTTCATAAATAAAACTCTATAACAATCTAAAAAGCTTCATTTTTTTTTTTCCTGTAGATCTACGTTATTAATTAACAAGCCATGACAAAATCACTTTGTCGTCCAAAAAACCATTATCCTGACAAACGCTGATCGTCAAGATGTCTGTTCGTCGACATTTCATAAATAACTGATATTCATTCAGACTTCCCTTTTGAGTGGAAGAATGGAGGAAACGAATACACGTTATTCGAATCAACCGTCATGACAAGACGTTTGTAGTTATTTTGTTACGTAATTTTTGGCGAAATTCTGACAGAAAATGTGGGTCGGGAGGAGTCAAATTGTCCGCCATTATGGAATTGAATCGACGGTACGTTTCATCAACGTTACTTCTATGACTGAATTTATTGCGGAGTCTTTGGGAATTGTGGTAAACATTGCGATTATTCTTGCTTACAAAGTGAGGGTGGATTTGTGAAATATTTAGACGTTTAGTCTGTATTACGTTTTTGTGTTTATTTTTTTAGCGGTAACTTGCTTCAGGTTCATTTATACTAATATTATAAAGCTGAAGAGTTTGTTTGTTTGTTTGTTTGTTTGTTTGTTTGTTTGTTTGTTTGTTTGTTTGTTTGTTTGTTTGTTTGTTTGTTTGTTTGTTTGTTTGTTTGTTTGTTTGTTTATTTGTTTGTTTGTTTGGTTGGTTGAACGTGCTAATCTCAGGAACGACTGGTTCGAATTAAAAAATTATTTTAGTTTTGGATAGCCCATTTATCGAGGATGGCTATATAACATCACCAATAGGAGCGGAGCATCAATGAAAAATGTTGCAAAAACGGGGAAAAATTATTCCTTTTAAGAGCTTCCGTTGCGTGCGCTGCGTAAACGGTTCAAGTTACGTAAAAATCATGTATGACGGGATTGTTCCTCTTAAAAAGTTCTAAAAAAAAGTACGGAATAGCATATGTCTATCTTTTAAGGTTGGCTCACTATAACTTTTTTAATGGTAATCAAATTTGTTACAAAATATTGCATTAGGTATTTGCGAAGGTGTTTACATGAAATAAATAGATTCATAATCAAGGTTGATTAGGTACATGTAAATTCTTTTTTAAATTATTCGAATCAGATTTTTCGTTTAGAAATTACGACGGGTTTCTACCTGGCGTAATTTCTAAATGCTTAAAGTAAGAAAAATTCGCTTAGTCTGTTAGTTACCGACACATTGCATTTTTTATTGACTGTTTGAACGCGCTAATCTCTGTCACTACCAGTTTGATTTGAAAAATTATTGTTGCATTTTATAGCGCAATCCTTGAGGAAGACTATAGGGTATGTAATATTACGCTAGGACCTTTAGAAGCCGAGCAAAAAGAAAAAAGTAAGAACGAGCGCTAAGTGAAAACGAAGTAACAGCGCGGGCAGGTGATGCGATGCGATGGGGTGGGTCCGGGGAACCAGAACTTTCACGCGGACGAAGAGTGGAAGCTAGTATGATATAAAAAACTTCTACGCCTCTATCAATTTCCATAAGCTTGAATAGAAAAATTGACACCACCAAAAGTCGATTAATGAGGACTCAATTTCACTAGACCGAAAATTCCGAATTTAGAATATCACTTTTTTAATCACATCGAAAATATTCGAATAACGAACTGGCAACTAGGTTTTAATTGAATTTATTCACGTCTCACATGACGCGGTAGGGTGAGCGCCCCTGCTGCCGGACTGTGCAATAACACGTCCGAGGGGCACTGTAATGTGAAAGCGTTTTGTGGTAATAATCGGATAATAAATATAGCGGCGCCGACGACGGATACGTCCACCCTTTTTTGTAAAGTTTGTTTTCCTGTGCGAGTTTGAGTTTTATGAATGTTTACGTGTTTTTCGTTGGAACTAAGGATACAATACGAGGTGGGTTTGAAATACTTTGAAACTTTGGGTTTAAATATTGCAATGGGTTACCAGTATTGGGGGAAACTAACGGCAGCGCTAAGTGGTTTGACGCTAGCACTCGAATATGAATATTCAAAATAATGTAATTACTACTGAAAGTGCAGATTACTCGAATTGCTACTAGCTACGATCTTATTGCGTCAAGGAATCTTTAAAAATAAATATGCAAGTGTAGAGAGCGTTTACACAATATTTATGAACGAATAGCATGAAAATACAACAAAAAAAGATAAAGAGGACTTGTTATCTTCCGCACTATAATTAATTTAGTCTTCAAAATAGACCAATTTAATTAACCCAACGCGTAAAACATAGCGTAAATAATCTGACATCATAACCTACTAAATTTAATTTCCACCGACTATACCGTGTGACGTATTTTATCGCTGTGCGGTAAATATTCGCTTCGCTTGCAGTGAACGGTCGGCATCGCTTCACGCACTACGGGCTATGCCGAGCTCTAGTTGCTACTATAAAACATGTTGTAATTTTAATTTACAATTAATTCATATTTTAACTAGTTTATCATTTAGAAAATGTGTGATTGGCCTACGAAGTTATGTTGGAGAATTTGTAGTAATTAATTTATTTTTCGCTTGAGTTGTTTGTGGTAAAAGAAATTTAGTTTCGTGTGCTACAGGTATTATAAGATTACTTCATATTAATTACTAGCTATGCCCCGCGGCTTCGCTCGCGTGGAAGTCGTAAGATATAAAATATACTAAAATAACAGCCACATTTTAATAAAACTCCCTCGTCCCCCGACCCGTCGCGTTGCATCGCCCGCCCGCGCTATTACTTCGTTTTCGCTTAGTGATCTTTCCGACTTTTTTCTTTTTGCTCGGCTCCTAAGGGTCGGTGCGTGATGTTAAATAGCCTATATCTATCCTCGAGAATTGGGCTACCAAACGCAAAAAAAAAATTCAAATCCTTTTTTCAAAAGCTTTTTGTTCACAATTTAAGGGGTTTTAATTTATATATTTATATATTTTAAATAAAATAAAAGCAGCCTAAGTTACTCCCCGTAACATCAGCTATCTGCCAGTGTAAATCCCGTTAAAATCGGTCCAGCCATGTCGGAGATTAGCCGGAACAGACAGAAGACAGTCAAAAAATTAAAAAATGATTTTATGTTGTAAGTACTGTATATATTTCCTTATGCATTCAATAAAAATTTGTTATTTTGACATCACAAACGGACACTTCAATTTTATTTATTAGTACAGATTTCCACGAATTAATTACTTAAACAATTTTATTATAATCTTAATTTTTACCTAGTCTACAAGAGGCTTAAAACTGTCATTGCGTAGGTGGTTATTTTTCTTCTTTTGTATAATAATTATAATATTTATAATCTGACGCAATTTTAGTGTTAAGCACTTTTGTTGTTAAAAGGCTTTCATGTTTTTCTCCAAATCTATTCTAGTCTGTTAATTTAACCTTCAGAAATGGAAAACCTGTTATCAATAACCGGAAAGGGAGTATTGAACGAGGCAGTACCGTTTTAATATTATAGAATAAAAAAGCCAAAATAAAAAGGCAGTAACCATAAAATCGACAATTTCGGGTTAAAGGCTGGACCTCTTTCGCGATAGGTACGTCGACGTCATAAAAATAAATAAACCCGTTGCTCCCGATAAGATAATGCTAGGCGACAATTAAGTTAAACGGCCGATGTCCCGGGCAGACATAGGGAACGCATTTTGCCCGGGCAATGTGCGAAACGACCGATGCCGGGCGAAGTGCGCTTCACCTACGATTGAATTAAAGAAGTTTGTCCTGAGTCCTGTATTGTTTTTTGTGCTGTTTTAGCAGAGGTTGTGTGCGGATATCTGGTGGCGACATGCGGAGCGTCGGGAAAGAATAATGAAACAGGGAGATAATGCAACTCGGAGCGAGGAAGCTTAAACTATCAAGAACATGAGGAACGTTTACTGAGACAATTGGAATGGATCTAATGGATGAAGTTTCAGGAAAGTATTTTGTGAGTAACTCTTAGAAATAGATTGTACCTATGTTGCTTTGTACAGTCTACCGAATGTGACGCCATGTTCTATTTTAATACCTCTCCTTCCTGGTACGAAGTGGTTTCGAAAGGATAGAAAAAAAAGCTACTTTAATTGAGAAATTGATCATCTATCTATGTATACATTATATATGTATAAATACTTGTCCCGACTGATTCATCAACGCAGAGCCTAAATCGCTGCGGCTACAAACTTGAAATTTTGGCAGTTGATGCCTTTTATGTTGCAAGGATCTACTAAAAAAGAATTTTTGGAAACTCGACCTTTAAGGGGGTGAAAAGAGTGGATTTTGTTTGTATGAAAAATCTTATTCCTTGAGTTAATAAATTTTAAACTTGGCAAGAATACTTGTCTGAGTAAATTATGAACTTTGTCATTTTTTGTTTTTCTAAACTACCCCCTAAAGAGGTTTTGAGGGGTGTCAAAGTTTGTATGGAAGAATTTTAACGCGCAGTCCGATTAACTTGAAACTCAGTACTTATAGTAAGACGGCAAATGAATAATAACGTTTATCAGGGTTTTTTGAAAATCCACCCCTAACGGGTACTAAAGTACGAAATCCACGGGGACGAAGTCGCGCGGGAAGCGCTAGTAGAACAACCTAAAAATAATCTCCTCACTAGATCAGTACGATCCATGTGTCTTCAGCTGTTTTCATCCATAGCTTTTTACTGAAAGGCTGCTTTTGGGTGTGTAGCAAAGGATATTTTATTTATCGATATATGGCCAACCGTACATGAATTCCGTTATATTATTATATTCCGTTTTATTATAGGAGGAGCTCGTGGCTAAGTAATAACAGCCGCACGGGACAATCCATCAGGTTAAGCTACGCTAGCCGGGCTTATCCGTGGATGGGTGACCATCTTTACATACCGACACTCCTCCGTGCCTCGGAAAGCACGTTAAGCCGTTGGTCCTGGCTGTCATTCGTAGATCTTTGACAGTCGTTACGGGTCGTCAGAAGCCCGAAAGTCTGACAACCAGTCTTACCAAGGGGTACCGTATTACCCAGTTACTGGGTTGTGGAGGTCAGATAGGCAGTCACTCCATGTAAAATACTGGTATTCAGCTGCATCCGGTTAGACTGGAAGCCAACCCCAACATGGTTGGGAAAAGGCTAGGCAGATTGATTGACATGAATTCCGTTATATATATCTACATTTACAGCTACGTAGTCCCTAACCTGCGTACTATTTATACTGTACACATGACTGGGGGGACACAGACCTTCGTCGGCGGGGGAATACCGATCCCCTCTACATCTGCCGGAACCAGTGACCTTAAGGAAAATACTACCATTGTTTAAAAGACCCCTCGCCCTTGAGTTGTAGCTATTCCTCTGGGCCTGGTCTCTCTGGTTGTGTGTAGAGTTCAAATTTTCTTTCGTTTCTTGCAATTTATAAGTCAATTATACGCACTAAAATCATCAATACTCCTCCTAACTGTCCGAGTTAGGATTAGCCTCAACGTCAATGTCATGATTTCATGACATTTGTCTTTAAATAGTAATATTTTGTTGTTCAATTAGAACTAGATTATATGGAAAGGTAATAAATAAAGCACAAGCATAAAGTGTCTTAATTTAGTTAACAGTGGCGAAAGCACCATATAACACGATTCCTACCGGCTTCCCTCCACTACCTATTGAAAAATAGCACAGTCAATAGTGTCTACTATTGCCTAAAAATATAGTTATAACACTTATTATTAGCTGTGAATGATCTACAACAACAACAAAAAATGTTCTGACGATAGATGGTGTTAAATTTAGTAAAGAATAGACTTTTTTTTAAAGTTGATAAATTATTTTTTAATTTATTGATAAGTAAATACTTAAGTTAAAACCTGCATCGCTTCGGTTTCTCTCTTACAAAAAATCACACCTCACCGCTGCTAGTTAATGGGTGCCGTACTGTTCTCCTAGATAGGTTACAAAATAACCTATGTGTGTTATATGAAATGGAGCTTTCGCCTTGATAAAAAAGTTTTTTTTCAGTGGTTTTTGGGATGAAGTTCCCGGCTTGTGGTAGGAGTTGACCGCTTGAAATCGTCACGTAAAGAAAAAGCGTTATGCCCCCTCCATGCAACTTTATCTCTCTCTGTCTCTGAGTGTGTGTGTGTGTGTGCGAGTATCGCGTAAGAAACTTCGTTTCTGACGGGGACCCCCCGACCGCACACGTTTTTTCCTCAATCCTAGACTTTCCAAGTTGATAATTATTTATGACGTGTAATTTTGTCTGCGTACAAACAAATCCCATCAAATTTATTAACATTTTTTAAGTCATACCTTATGAAATCTCCCCGGCAACGGGCAATGTTTAACAAACATAAAAAGTAGGTCGCCATGTCCATCTGAGATAACAACATTGGTATTACAGAGAAACAACGTTAATACGTACTTATAATAAATATTAGAAAGAAAGAAAGAAAGAAAGAAAGAAAAAACGTTTATTGGCACATGCCACAAGTGCACACAGTATCATGAATGGAAACAGAAAAAGAACTTAAAACTAACAATATTTGAAAAGTACAATTACCTACATCAAAGCCAAAAAAAAAAAGCATGTAGGTAAATACTGTGCGACTCACGGCTGCGCCAAATAGGCCCATTTCAGCATAATGTCGGACAACAATGGTGCCCGACGCTGGTTTTCAAATGAACCTAAATGGTGAGTGTACGAATGTCAATGTTATTACTTTCTATGCCAGCAAAATGTATGTCGGATATTTATTCAACTTCTTTATTTCCTCTTTCATAATAAAGATTTGGCCTGGATTAACAAGATCCCTATCATAGAAGGCGCGACCATTAATAATGTATGTGAATTACTTATTTCCAACATTCATTTTCTTTTATTATTTGCTACAAAAGTATGCTATTAACAATAGTGTTGACGCATCGTGTGAAAACTAACAACATGGCGGACACAGTCACAATAGTTCCACACGCGGTGACTTTGTCAAGCGGTATTGATCCTATAGAATATTAGTTTAGGGTCTCTTGGGTCCCGGGGGGACTTGTGTGAAATTGATGCCATTATTGTGCGAAACGGTTAGTATTGAAAGCCTCGTGACCAACCCGGCAGCTGTTTCACAAATATTTTGCTTCATATCGACGGAATCTCAAATATTGACATTATCAACACTGTTTAAATTAAATGAAAATAGTAACAGGAAATGTGGTAAACGCAAATATTTACCCTCATTATATATTGTATAATGAGTAAGAGATTCGATGTATAATGTATGTATATGATAATACTTCCGCCCGCGACTTCGTCCGCGTAAAATTTCTTGTTCCCCGACCCACCCGGTCGCATCGCATCGCCTGCCCGCGCTGTTACTTCGTTTTCGCTTAGCGCTGATTCTTCCTTTTTATTCTTTTTGCTCGGCTAATGGTTCTACCGTAATGTTACATACCCCATAGTCTTCCTCAAGAAGTGGACTTTATAATGCAAAAAGAATTTTTCAAATCCGACTGGTAGTGTCAGAGATTAGCGCGTTCAAACAGTCAATAAAAAATAAAATGTGTAGGTAACTAATATACTAAGCGCATTTTTTTTTACTTTAAGCATTTTTATACCCGTCGTAATTTCTAAACTAAAGGTCCGAATTGAATAATTTAAAAAGGAATTTACATGTACTTAATCAAACTTGATTATGAAAATATTTATTTGGATAAGGATTACTACCTTGTTTATGAAAACACCTTCGCAGTACTTCATTATTTTATAACAAATTTGATTACCATTAAAAAAGTGATAGTGAGCCAACCTTAAAAGATAGACATATGCTATTGCGGACTTTTTTTTGAACATTTTAAGAGGAACAATCTTGTCATACATGATTTTTGCCGTTTAACCGTAACTTACACCGTAACGTACAAAAGGTATAAATTTTCCCCGTTTTCGCAACATTTTTCATTGATGCTCCGCTCCTATTAGTCGTAGCGTGATGTTATGTTATGTTATGCCTTCCTCGATAAATGAGTTATCCAGCAGTAAAATAATTTTTAAATTCGAACCAGTAGTTGCTGAGATTAGCGCGTTCAACCAAACAAACAATCAAACAAACTCTTCAACTTTGTAATATTAGTATAGATAACTGTGGGAAATTCTGTTGTCTGAGATATTTTCTATTATTATTGAAATAATAAGCAAATGTGAATTAAATATCAAGTAAAATTAATACTTAGTCCTAATACTAAATCCTTCATAGCTCTGATTAAAACAGTTGTGTTTACGTCAAATATAAACAAAAATATTTCCTATTAAAATATTTATGAACGGAAAAACCTAAAGAAATAATTTCATCAACCCTTAGCGTCCGTCGGATTAAAGAAACAAATCTTTACTACTTTAAAAAACAATCCGGAGATTACGTCAGAACTTGTAATCAGGGTTAAAAACAACACAGTTGAATATTTTAACACCGGTCTAAGGTAGGAAACTGAAGTTCAAGTTAAACCCTTTGTTTAGAAGAGGATTACCGGTTCGCTTATCAGCTGCAACAGTGAGGCTTTTTTACACTCGTCTAGTTTCAATTAAGCGTCGTCGGTTAATTCCGGTGCTAAGTGCTCGGTTTAAGTCGCGACTTAATTTATTTCCGGCCGCAATTTATGTCCGGGATTAATGTAATGAAAGTCCCGCGGCAGGTCCCGTGCTAATTGCTACTCCCGATTGTCTAAACAAAAATAAAGGGACGCCTCAAGGAATTTATCGTGGCAGGTATCGTTAGCGTTTTAAATGTTAAAGAGTACCTAACGCTCGTTTAAGGTTACGTCGCGCGGCATCTGAGCTCAACCAACCTCAGCTGAGGTTGGTTTATTTGGTTGCTGTAGTGAAACCAAGAATCGGTTAGTTGAATTATCAAAAAATAGTTCTTCCTCTCGGTTTTCAATGCTCTCACCCAATAGGAAAAGGGTACAAAATCGCACAAAAAGTAAATGAACAATCAAACAGCTTTTTTACTGTAAATAAAATTCATGTATTCGTCTAATCCACATAAAAAGGGTTAAGTGTTCGATTACAACGCAAGTACTCTCGCCATACAATCAACATTACACACGCAGCAGCTGTGGAACCCTAAATTACGGGCCGTTTACTCGCAACGAAGGGTTCCTTACATGAAAAAAAGAAGAGAAATAAAAGAATAAAATTGACAATTTAATCTGTGGAATAGCGAGTGGCTGAATGGGGGTGTGTTCTGTGCCCCGTAAACAGTGACATTAAAAAAGTTATTCGGTTTTATTGAATGAAAGAGGGAAGTATTGTGCGAAATTAAAGTATGACGAAACATAGGAAAATGAAGGCATTTCAGTTAAGAACAGACGCGAACCCAAGCCATTATTAAAACACTTTTGTCGAAACTAAATAAACGAATAAGTCGTAGTATCATTTCAAAATGATTAACCGAACTATTTTTAAACTTTGTTACATTTTTAAACAGTCCACTTCAGCTATAAAATTTAAGGTAGCTACTTTATTACGGATCGACCCAAAATTAACATCGGAAACGGAATTCATTAACATTATATTAACCGCATAACCCCGATACGATTTACAAAAAGATTGTGAACAGTCACCTCACGATATTTCGTGACTAAGTATTTCAACCCTTTCATGCACGGTTTTAGGAAATTGTATTTGAAACACACAATCTATTCAAAATGTTGCGTTTTTTGACAATGGCGATAGGTTCGATTTTTGTAAGCTAGAAAACTGACATCATTGATAAGATATATTTTTAAGTTGATTATAATACTTAAATAATTTTAGAACAACACCCTAATTGCGTAACACAACCTACAGTAGGAATCGGTTTCATTTTGACAGTTCAACAACATTCATTGCGTTATTTACGTTGTTGGGCAGACAAATTTTTCGAACATATGAAGCAATGGATTAGCAGTATGCTTCAAAATCATTCAGATTGTGACTGATAGTGTGTTACGCAATAAGGGTTCTGGTCATAAATAGGGCCAAGTATTTATACATCCGGAAGAGTTTTTGCTGCAGCTATTTTGTTACTGAATGTGACTAATCATAATTAATGCTATCTCAGCAAATTGTTATGCAATAATGATGCATTATTAATTTAATACTAGTTGCTATACACAATGAACCACAAGACACAATTGGAAGATTCATATACGATATCATCCTATATGGCTTAACAGATGTATTGCATATTCTCTAATTACACTTTGATAACTTCCTGCACTCTCCGTATATGTACGTTTGGATACAGCTGCAACATTAGACTGAATGGAATTTTAATGAGCATATTCAGCTTCACTCTTAGAGGAGCTCATGGCTAAGTAATAACAGCCGCACGGGTCGATCCATCAGGTTAAGCTACGCTTGCCGGGGTTGGTTCGTGGATGGGTGACCATCTTTACATACCGAGACTCCTCCGTGCCTCGGAAAGCACGTTAAGCCGTTGGTCCCGGCTGTCATTCGTGTATCTTTGACAGTCGTTACGGGTCGTCAGAAGCCCGAAAGTCTGACAACCAGTCTTACCAAGGGGTATCGTATTACCCAGTTACTGGGTTGTGGAGGTCAGATAGGCAGTCGCTCCATGTAAAATACTGGTATTCAGCTGCATCCGGTTAGACTGGAAGCCGACCCCAACATAGTTGCGAAAAGGCTAGGCAGATGATGATGATTCAGCTTCACTCTAGCGTCTATACAAACGTTGAAAATCTGAATTCGCATTTCAAAATATTACAACATAAACCAGCAAAGAACACAAATTTAAGAAAAAAAGGTCATGAAAGTAATGGGAGAGTAATTAGAAGAAAATTAAAGAAGAGAGTAATGATTCGTGTTAATTCGTAAGGTGACTTTTGCTCGCATTTTTAGACCTCCCACCAAAGTTACTTGCAATATTAACACAAAATACAAGCAGTCGTTATTTGCCGAATTCTCAGCGCACAAACAATACCTAATATTTAATAACTCAGTAAGATAGAGAGACATCAAATATTTACTTCGCTTATGACGTGAATACATAATACGTTTGGTCGGTAAAATATTCAAAAGCAATCACCGATGCCATAGATAAAAAACCTTTCGTGTAAAACGAGCGAGAGCATTTTTGGAATTTTTCGCTTCATTTCTGTGCGCGTCCTTTTTTCTTCCTTTTTTTTGCAATGCTTTGACAGTCATTGAGCCAGTTGCATTTGCAAGTTTGGATGCTTTATTCGATTAAGAGGTCAGTGTTTGGTGTGTTTGGTGATAGGGATTCCCTTAATGCTTTTAGAGTTTTCACAATAGTGGCTTGGAGTTTTTTTTTATTGTGTTAACGCTGCAAGGGATCTTCTATCCCTATCTCTTCTTGCAGCTGTATTAATGATAAATGATATCATCTCAACCACGTATAAGCTCGAGTAATCGATACATTGTAATTAAAAAAAAATACGTACCTGTAAATTGATGCTATAGAAACTAACTGACACACAACACTCAACAGTCTTCCTTGAAACTTTGTGAAAAAGTTAACAAAATGGTCAAAATACGCAACCAACAATTTTGACTTCGCACTTTTATTTTTAGCCGCGCCAATTACACCCCTATCGGTCGCACAAAAAAACTATCGATTCATAATTCGATTACCCGCGCGACGCACTACGCCATTCGGTTATTTATCGTGTAACCGGTGTTTACAATACGCGCCCGGCACGTGTGTTCACTGCACGTGGTATTACAATAACACCCCGATCAAAGACCCTGCCTGTGTAAACTACTGATTAAATTATAATTAGCCTGCTCTGTTAGTTGTGGTTTTACGGCTTTTAATTTAAATTATGTCGACATCAAACGGTTTTCTGTTTCTTTTTTTTTTCCACAGGCCGAATAAAATATTGTTTTAATTTTAATTGTTCGAGACTGTATAGGATATGACGTTTGCCAGGTTGTGAGCTTGTGACGAGTAAATTATGTGTTGCCATATTATTATAAGTTTTGTGAAAGTCCCATTTAAGTTTGAAGTAGTATTTTGTCGAGAAGTCGTGATACAGACAGACTTATTATGTAACATTCTGTGATTATTAAAAACTTTTGGAAGAGCATCACCTAAAATTATGGGATAGTTATATGTATATATTGTTACGTATTACAAAATTTTTGGGCTACTAGTTTTGTGCTGAACATATATTATATTTTCTTAACGCTTTCGAGTAATGTTATGATCTCAAGAGCATGACTGAATATTACAATTAGGATTCTGATAAAAAAATATGATTGTTGAGAATAACTTGGTGTGTTTTAAAACTAATCAAAACGTATTCAAGAATTAAACAGTCTTTGGTTTCTATGCTGTGTATTACATCTTCTACACCTGTCTTTCCCCGCGACTAAATAACTTCTTACTTTTAAAACCTCAAAGTTCTCAGGCTACACAAGATACTTTTCCTTGTGTGTGCACAGCTGTTGTTTTCTTAAAATCTGCCCACACTACAGATCCAAGCGTGACATTTGACAAAAACAAATAAAAACTCCGCACTTTAAAGAAATAAATTCAGCGCCTACAGTAACTACTTGTCCCTCTCTCCTCAAATAGCAAAGAATCTAAACCAATACGGGATTGCACAAATACGGGCGAGAATTAACGTCAGGGGAGAGTGGGGCAGCGGCCTCACACCCCGGCAACTCGACCCTTTGTGCGAGATAATGCGAATGTTATAAACATATAATTTACGCTCATAGGGACGCTTTTTTCCATAAAAAAGTGCGCAAAAAGGGTGTCCAGGAAATAATAATGGATATACTTTCTTGATTTTATCGATACTGTGTGATCTTAAGAGTAAGAGATAAGGGACGACACTAAAGAAGGATTGGTTTTGTTGCCAGATAAAAGAATGTAGTTATAGCGTTGAGGAATAGAAATGAGTAGAACGGATAATCGGGCGTAATCAAAACTTACTTTGTTTATAAGGGATATGTAGATGTGTAGCTAACAGTTTATTGGGACAATGTTGCCATATAAATAAATAAATCAATAGTGTTTATTACCATAGTAATTTTATAGAAGCTTGGTATTGCTTATGTTAATAAGCGTTATATATACTCTCTACTGAAATAACCTAATTTATATGTATATCTAAGCAATACTAAGTACGTATTAGTTATGTGAGCGATATTAGTCGCAATAAATAATGTATTACATAATATCATAAACAAGTTAGTAAGTATGGCGCAAGATGGCGGCTAGACGTCGAAGGTAGGACTTTTTTAGGTTAGTTTTTCAACTTCTCGTATTATTTCGTGTGTCATCTAAAGTTTAGCAGAAGTTTCTGTTACTGAAAATAATATTATTGTTGTTTGTTTTTTTTATATTAGTTTCGGGTGCTGTTATTGAATTGCTGAAACAATGATGTTATTGAAAACACCCTAAGATTTTGTATTAAATAATCCTGAACAAACAAAAACAGTATTGTTAGGTGAGCATACATTGATTTCAAGCAGAGGTGTGCCTATAGTACATCCACATTTCACCAGTTATGCTTAAGACACACCTTCCCCGCGTCCTCCTACTGTGGTATACCTCTGCCTAACCCTTCGGGGATACAGGCGTGATGTTATGTTCTGTCATGTGTAATAGGATTTCAACTGATTTCGAGATTTTAAAATCGACATGTTATTTTTCAATCATCATAATACTTTTGCTATTTACATCATGCCGTAAGTTTTTGCTCGAAAGCCCTATAAAACAGATGAGAATTAAATTCACGCCTCATTCATCATAACGCTTGAATAAGTCCAAGTATTTCTTATTTTCTCGGAAAATTTGCCTACCTGGAAATCTATTTTACACCTCGAATTTATTGAAATATTAAAACTGTGAATAATTTTTAATACAAATTCTATTACGGAAAACATTCTGAAAATAATTTTGTTTCCAAGAAAAGAGCCGGAGCAATGCTTATCGAAATTACAATTGTTTTTTTCACTCGCAATTTCATATTTTTTTAAGGCATTGAGAGTTTCCTACCAGGATCACATAAAATGAAGCCATTCTTTTCCAGCTAACCGCACCGTATCGTGCTTTAAAAATCCTGTAAAGATTTAAACAGCGAGGGGTCAAAGGTTACACTTTTGGCGCGCACTCCGCCAGCTACCAGGCGGTTAGAAGGGCCGAAGAGTTGTATTAAAGTAGACATTTGAAGGGAGGGTCTGACAGATGTGCGGTCCCCTCACGGTAGACCGTGTCTTAGCTCCCGGCCCTCATTTGAAAGCCATTCGTTCGTTAGTTACGACCTCCGAAGGGGACAACATGAGGGGACTCGATATCGCTTTTATGGACAATTTGAGACGGACGAATCGGTTCTTCTTTAATATTTTGGATGTTATTTTCGCGAATTTTGCTGAGTTTTGAGAATATGACGTGTGATAACAGATTTATGTTTCCTAATATTGGTGTGCGTTCTGCATGCAAGCAAATGTTGGTAAAGAAGTAAAATTTCGTCACATTGAAACTTAACTAGCCTAAATTATTTTCATTGCTTTTTAGCTTAATTAGGTATCATTTTGTTACAAACTGCCAATAATTTAATTCAACTCAAAGACACTTTGCTAAAAACGTCAAGCCACGCAGCTCTTTAGGGTAATAGAAAATATACCCAAGCTCTAGCTATGGGTGATCGATACCTGTTTGGAAAGTATCCGTGACTTTTAGAATTAGGGGCTCTCCTATCTCTCGACTTAATTTAGGCCGGGGTGATAAACGAAATGAATGACTAACGATTTTTCAAAGTTATGTGACCCCAGGTTAGTAAAGTCAAGCACGAGTTGAGTTCAATTTCTTTTAGACGCCGTAGCTCTGAGAAATGGATATTTTATCAGAGTTACAAATTATACGTAATTATTTGTAACGCTGAATAAAATACCTTGAATAATTATCGTTATTTGTTTTGATAAAACAATGTGTCATCATGGTCCAATTGTCCATAAGTAAACCACTTTTTAAACTCTATGCTTTTCTAAGCACTGGCGTAGTTGGTCGAAATTCGGTTACGTGTTTAAAAATTGTGTTTTATGACCCAGCCATAAAAATTATACACCGTGCACTAACAGAGACAAAAATGTAAATTAAAATACCTACCTTCCCTTGTGGTTTTATAATTACATCCCGTTTTTCAATTTAAACCGTACAGAATCTGAAATCCCTTAACCAAACAGGGGTTGGTATCTAGTTGATATATGAACCATTGTGACGGGTTAACAAAAATGCTAAGATAAAGCGAGATAGTATCGTCCAGCAATTTGTTCCGTTAATTTATGACCAGAATGTAATTAAACTTATCTCACGGGACGGCTGTTCGGTGAATGAAAACGTTCAGTAAAAATGTGGGTGATGTTACTGTAATTGATATGTGACTATTGTTTATCTGTTTGGGTGAAAAAATGGGGAATTTATTGTTTGAATTGCATTTACTCTTAACTTTTACAGAAGTGATGGTGAATTGTCTCTATAAAGGACATTAAAGAAATAGGTGAATTCGAAAGTGAATTCGACTGAACTTTTGTATGTACTTAGGTAAGTAGTATACGTTTTATCCTGCAAATAAATTTAGATTTTTTGAGAGTTTTTCCATTTATAAACCGTCAGACGTCAATTTTTTTTCACGGATAAAAGATTTTGATATCAGCAGTTCAAAATTGACCTTTGCAAAGGTGACCAACAGTGATGGCGATTTTCACCAAAATAATGTCAATTGACGCACTATTCAACTCATATCAACATAATATCAAAGCACTTAAATAAAGTAGGTACACAGAAAAACCGTCAACCGTCCATTATACCACAAATAAAAGAGCGCAAGATACATCGATCACTTAAAACCTCTATTCTAGCAACAACGAGAAAAACTATTGCTTTTAAAAGCAGCTATTTATTTGCAAACAGCTTTTAGCTGAGTCTCAGTCGTGTACTGGCTGTACTTGTCCTCGCCGTATTGTATACTCACATCTCTCGGATTACCAGTCTGAGGCGATTCTATCGAAAGGTGCTGTTTGTAGGTATGTTTGTTAATACGCCAAGCTTTTGTATCTCAGCCGCCTCCACCACTTTTATATGCTTTAAAACATGTTCATTACAACATATATTATAGTTAACTTCAACTTTCAAAGTATTTGTTTACACGTAAGTGGCTGGCACTACCGTGACTGATGGCTCGACCCAATTTTATATCAAGTACATGTTACGAAATGCGTCCCGTCTTTCTTAATTAACACTCTGGAACAACGTCTTATAATGTTATTCATTCATTCATTATTCACAAAACTTCTCAAACACTGTTCCAAGGCAAAGTCCGTGCACTTAATTTTGCCACTTTTCACTTTAACAAACTGAAATAAATTAAAAATTTAAGCCAACATAATATTCAGCTGCATTCATGAATGTTTTCAACTGAATTTTGGATGAAACACTAAGCTCATATTTATTATCACGCCAACATATCTGGGAGGTCTCATGAATTTGTCGTTAAAAGCGTATTCCAGATGCGCCCTCTAAAAGCGGAAGAGGTAACATGCACCGAAGGGTGGCGGGGAAGGGGGGGAAGCTGAGTGCCGAAACAAACATGCCACAGTGCCGAAGGCTTTCTCTGCTTGTTTGTTTGTTTTGCCTATTGTTGGCTGCCGATACAATGAATTATTCAATAGCACTAAGTGGGTATTGTACAGCGAAGGTGGGGTAACATTAGTAATAGCACGAATTCAGTTCTCTGCAGAGTTTTTCAAAGAATTCCCCGAGCGAACTGAAACGAAATGGTAACGATATTTTTTAATTCCGACGAGTTTGATCGTTTCGCCAAATGGAAATGTGCGAACTCCGGGGTGGCCATTACCGAAATAACAACAAAAGAGAATGTTTCCAAATCAGTTTACCTTGCTCATAATATCCTACCGGGGTTATTATAATACATAAATTCAAACAAAAGACAAGAGGAAACCGCGGCGTGAACTTAAAATCGTGGTCCGAAACTCTCGTTACAAAGTCAGGAAGGAAAAGTCCCCAAAGTTTGTCCGAAAAACCGGGAAAAACCCCGAAAATTTAAGTCCAACATTCTGTTTCCGTCGGACGGCACCCGCGTAAATATTATTCGGGACTTTCTTTTATTCTCTTTGTTTTAGACGTTTTATTATTTGCGGTCCAAGGTGAGGCCGCCGAGGTGAATCAGCGCATACTCGACGTAGCCGGGGAGGGGGATTAAAAAATAAGCCCCTACGATTTACAACACAACAAAAAGCCAAATAGCAATTTTAGCGTAACCGAATGAAAAAAACCCACACAAAAATGAATCTAAACAAGATTTTAAAACTTTTGTCCTTTTGATATAAAGAAACAAAAGGGAACTCCTCTAATTTATGTATTTCTCTTTAGTCTTCAAAGCGGAACAGACCCTCTTCAAAAGTAATTGACAAATTTGTTCAAATACAAAAATAAAAGGCTGAATGTTTTTCGCGTCCCGTTCGAGGCGAAATCGTCTCGCGTAATTAGTTCGCTAGGATTTCGAGGTGCGGGGAGGGGCGAGGGGATTCCGATACATTCCGCATCAGTCGTAAAGTTGGAATTTTATTCTTACGCATTCCGCATCGGCGGGACCTTTATGAAAACTGTCCCCTTCGCACTTGACGCGAATAAAGCAAAGTTGAGCCCGTAATTCCTGCTCTTTGAGTGATATTTTGGGGATCATCGGACGGCAGATGGCGAGATATTGGACATGCTAGTTTTATGCGAAGGCCTCTGTAGAAAATGTGAACCTTTCTCGAAGGTCGTAAAACAAAAAGCCATCTGTCTAGAACTATGCGCACTTCGACAGAGCTGAGCTAAAGAGATTATGAAGGAACAATTTGGGAGATCATCGTCCTTTTTATTATTTTACTAAGTATCTAGGTATTACGACTTACCGTTGACATGTGATTACATGTGTCGTTGCAGTTGTGTAGACTCGAGTCTGCACTCTGTAACAATTACATAAGAAAAACATAAGAAAAGTTTTCAAAATCATCTAGGTACGTATAATCATCTAGGTACGTATAATCATCTAGGTACGTATAATTTTAGCAAAAAAGTATTTGGTGATAGCTTGGCGCTGTGTCTTCTTTATTTTTAGTAAATAATAATGCAGTAATTGTAAAACATATTCGTACAGATACAAAACTTGATGCTGTGAAATAAGAATAGGTATTCCTCTAACGTAAAATGCGAGTTACTCTTATTCGGATGAAAGCAAACACGACATGTGTACAGTCACGAGCACTAATATGTATACACTGAGCGACTTTTAAAAGTCATTTCCTCCTACTGTCTTAATTGTAATTTTATGTTGTTACGAACATAGTATTTTGAAACCCATACTATTATGAAAGAAGTCTTATCTTAAAGTTGCAATCGTAATTCCATGAGAAAAACGCTTTTGAATTATGCTAAGTGTATACATATAAGTGCTCGTGACTGTACACTGTGTAGGCGAATACACGTGCATGTTTCTTAACATAGTTTGTATCGAGAACGATCATTATTCAGAATAGTAACCATGAATTGAAGAAAATGAAAGGAATAAAATCGTAAATAGTTTTTCAACGAAGAAATTACAAAAATCAGCCTATATTCCGAATTTCCGATTGCGAAACTTCGTTCTAAAAAGGAAAAATTCAACACAATAATGTAACAGACGGTCTTTCTACCATCAACCCGTTCCCAATCAGGGGTGGAATTTGTCAGTGGAGTAAAGAAACGGTACAGAAAGGAAAGGCTGCTTTGTCAGGCCAATGGCCTGAAACTGTAACACCTGGGCTTTGTTGAGACGTTGTAACATGTGAAAGTAATTTATTAACTTACGTCTCGCAGCGGGAAAACGTACAATATAGAAATTCGGGGAAAAAATAGAAAGAAGTGTTCCTGTATTTGAAACAGCAAATTTTTGTTCGACGAAAAATACACGGTGTATAAACAAAACGTGAGCCTTTTACCGTTAAAATAAGTGAACGTAGTGGAAGTAAAGGGATTTTTTTCGGGAAAATAGGCGTTTGTGATTATTTGTGTAATGTTTTATTTACATAAACACGTGAATAAACTTAATGTTGAAGCTGAAAAAGGTTAAAGATTGGACTGACTTAAGGTGCTTTAATATTGGTGAGAACGTATTGATAATGAGAATAATAATACATTAATTAGATCAAAACAAAAAAGTATTTTTCACGTTCCTCATATTACACACTAGAACCGAAATAAAGGTCCCGGACCCAGAAAACTTAAAAATTAATCCCTTTTAAATGAAATCTAATTTGTCCGCAAACCCATCCAAATAAAATTGTCCCTTTATTGCTCGTACATGTAATCATGTCACCCTAACCTTGTATTAAAATCATTAAAAAATATATCCATTAACAGTATACACGGTTATAAATAAATTACAGGGTATCCACGCATTCGGGAGTGTCCGGGGTGGCCATATTTCACGGGCGGGCCTGTCCCGCGAACGTGTCGACACCTTTTTGCACTTTTTTTCATACTTTTTGCGCAACGTGTGGACACATGAGCGTGCGGACGTGTCTGTGGCTTTTATACCGTTTTTAATAGATAAATAGCGTTGTACTTTGACGGACACGGGAATTTTAATAATAGCTACATAGATAGGTACTATGGTGCTTTGTCAGTGGGTAATGGTTGGCGGCATTTTTTTTTTCTTTTTTAACAATTATTCTGTGCGGGTTTGTGGACGGTGAAAACTGGTGTATCGGATATTTTTCGCTGGCTGGAAAAGTCAATTGAGGGAAAAAGTTTGTTCTGTGTTTGTGCGATGGCGCAATGAATTTCAGGTACTGTTGAAACTTTTCTAACCCAAAAATACTGTAAACATACAATCATTCCGTTTCCCTCTATTTCATGTTGTGACAGACATTATTATGAAGACCGTACTACATAATATTACAATTAAATGACATGCATGAGACTTGAAAGTATCATAGTATCAGGTGGCATAGACAAAGAACAGTAACTATGCCAAGGATGCAGTTCATTCTCTACAGCTTAAACTACACAAACATAAGACCCATCCATGTACAATAGGGTACATGGTCCTTTTCATACTGTCATTTAAAACCATCAACTTCTTTTTATAACTCGCTAAAACGCTACCATTATAAACTGAACAAAACGTTAAAAAACCAGTTCATATTTCACGTTTATTTCAAACGAGAAAGAACGACATTGCCATTCATTCAGAGCTAACTGTATTTGAACAAAGAGTTTCTAAATAAACACGACTAAACATTCCGTTCACTCGTTCATTTGTTCATTCGTTCATTAGAGAGACAAGGTCGAGAAAAATATCCACCGTGTAATTAGTGCACTCACTGTTAGATACAATGAAAGCTTTCGGAAGTGAGTTTTACTGAAAGGTTCCGTAGCTAACAATATTGTAGAAATCTAAGATATTGTATCTGAGTCTTTGAACGTTACTTAGAAATCTTTAACAGTGTAAATGAAGCGTCTTTGCTTGGTCATTTTCTTTATGGACCTTCGCTAAAAATCAGTGATGGATTGCAGAATTAGCAGCTGCGAACGACTGCTGTTTTAAATAGACGCACATTTTAGAGTTCTCTTCTGCTTATTTTTTTAACTTTTTAGGGTTCCGTAGTCAATAAGGAACCCTTATAGTTTCGCCATGTCCGTCCGTCCGTCCGTTGCTGCTTAGCTCAGAGACTCTTAGTACTAGAAAGCTATAATTTGGCATAGATATATAATACATATTTATCACGCCGATAAAGTGGTAAAATAAAATCATGAAAAGAATTTTTTTTAGGGTATCTCCTGTACACATAAAGTGGGGATGTTTTTTTTTCTCGTCTCATGGTGTGGGGTGTTGTTGAATAGGTGTTTTAAAAATATTGCGGGTTTGACAAAACAATTTTTCGATTAAGGAATCCGTTTTTGAAATATTAAGCTTTAAAGTGCAAATTTTTGGTTAGAGTCAAGTGCCCCCCCCCCCCCCCCTGCCAGCTAAACGGTTAGTTTTGGATATGTGAAAAAATTGACGGTATATACAACAAAGTTAAAAGAAAAACTATCACAGCTAAGTAGGCTTTATAAGTTTACGAGTAAAAGTCGACCAACTTACATTTGCAGTTGGAATGTATGAGAGAACGTTTTGGGATAAATTCATCCCAACTACGGAACCTTTCATTGTGCGTGGTCCGACACGCACTTGGCCGATTTTTTCTTGCATGATAATGGTTTGCATCTTTTTATATTACAATTTAGGAACTCTTTTTGCCATCATATTCTGTTATCATAGCTTTTTTAACTTGCCTTGTTTCTATTTAGAGTAAACCTATACAAAAAACTGCGATTGCAAAAGTGACTATGTATTTATTTAGCATGTGCAAAGCCTACCTACACACGTACAAATATCGGCGCTGTTATTGCAAAATAGATCGCAAAAATCTGACGTCCGAATTGCATACACGCAGTCTGAAATATCGGTGTGCAACACAATTTGTGCGGTGACTATGAAATTGCAACGATACGAGGCTTCGACGTTTTGGAATATAGTATCTAGACTATAGAGATAATGTTAAAGGTAGTATCTGAAAGGATTTTTACAGGAAATGTACCGTAGCAGGCGTGAATATGGACATCGTCATCATTCTGTTGCCCTTATGATAATGTATTTGTGGTCGGCGCAACAGGTATTTTTCTTCCGTATTCTGTATTAGTCGCCATCTCGGACAATGATAATAGTTTTCTCGAGTTGAAACGACGAGTAACCGATTGTTGTGAAGAAAAGGCTTTTAGGTCATGCGCTGATCAAGGATGTATTTGACGTCCTACTAGAATTAGTATTAATGACCAATTAGGGGTCTGTAGAAACCCTTTAATAACAGCGCAGGAAACTTTTGAAAGTAAGAGTTTGATTATTGGTAATAATGCTGAACATATGAGATTTTGCCAAAACAGAGGACGGCGTCTTGTAAAATGTTTACAGGAAACAATATTCATAATGTTGACATTACCAAATGAGTTTTTCCTTCCATGGAACCCCAAAACCGGCAAGTGTGAACTCAAAAGCGCTTTGTATAGATACCATTATGTCTGATTTATATTTTGGAGCCGTCAGTCCACACAAACACGTATTCCTTCCGACGCGACGGTGAAAAATGATCTCGGTGTTGCCATGTGCTATTGTGGGATTTTGGTACTTCACCATTTTAGTGTTGCCAGAGGTGAAATTTAATTGTACCTTGCTTTTGTGGATTGTTCGGGGCGTTCTTTTTTGATTGTGGGGAATAGTGATGTGGCTTTATATTGCTGTGTTGTCCAAGTCGTGTTCTGCCACTCATTCCTTAATCCAATTCTTCAAACAAGTTTCATTTGTTTTTTTTATTTTATGGGTTAATTGGTATGACTACTTAAAACTTCATTAGAAATAGCCAGTAATATGGTCTTAGATGTTCTCGAACTTCATGTAAGTAAATAAAATCAAGTTTTAATAAACTAAAGATCTACTACAGATTTCATACTAATTCTATTCAAACTAGTTCCCAACTAGATATTTTAAGGTAAACTTTAATCCCTAAACTTTAGAAGCATCACCTTAGCCGCGAAACTAAAATTATTTATACTACCGAACTCTCTGGTTATGTTGCCATCTAGAGACAAAGCGGCGAGCTAAGCGGAGCTGAGCCATAATCTATTAAGCGATAATAGCGCTAGTCGAGCGCCGAAGTCGCTGAAGGTGCGGTGGTGGGAACTTACGAATAATTGGCATGGACAAAGGAGAGGGCACAAAGCGCCGTAATGGCCGGCGACATCTTTACGCGGCTGGAGCGATTGACGGATTTCTGGTATCTGGTTGGGTTGTAATGGTGGGTTGCTGTGAGTTAAAGTACTTACCTACTGTTAGAACTAAGCTTTTCAAATTTAAGATTAGAAGATCCTGTCAACTGTTTAGTGCAAGAGATTAGACTGATTTTTGTTTGGAGTTCCTGGGGTGGCCGGCTGAAGGACTCTTGCCGTCTGTCCGGACATTATACTTTTTTAGACTATTGATGAAATGCATACCACAGTGTAAGCCAGTCTTTAATCATCTGCCTCGCCTTTTCCCAATCATGTTGGGGTTCGAAAGAGTTACCGTGGCCGGCACAGGCAACTGAAGAAACACGGGTGGGTTTTAGTCAGTAAAAGTCTGACACGCCCTCCCGCTCCGCCCAGAGCGGGAGAAGTCATTTGATGATTTCCCACCCAAAAAAAAGCCAGTCTTTAATCATCTGCCTAGCCTTTTCCCAATTATGTTGGGGTCGGCTTCCAGTCTAACCGGATGCAGCTGAATACCAGTATTTTACATGGAGCGACTGCCTATTTGATCCCCACAACACAGTTACTGGGTAATACGATACCCCTTGGGGAGACTGGTTGTCAGACTTTCGGGCTTCTGACGACTGTAATGACCGTCAAAGATCCACGAATGACAGCCGGAACCAACGGCTTAACGTGCTTTCCGAGGCACGGTACCAAGACCTCTGGTATGTAAAGGTGGTCACCCATCCACGGACCAACCGCGGTAAGCATAGCTTAACCTGATCGATTGACCCGAGTAGCTGTTATTACCTAAGTCGGTCTTTAATAAACTGAATAATTATTAATCCCGGTTTCCTCAAAAGGCGGGCGTTGCTTAGTTAATTATTCAATATTTTATTTGAAACTATTTTAGCTACGCATTTGGTCCAAACTATGCGAACTTCTTATATCTCCGTTCAAATCGTCACAAAATCGATGGAGCAGTCAGCGGCAGTGCCACGGCAGTCTGTCACCCAATGCTCCAATGCGTATGCAATCCGGCGCGTTCCGGATTAGCGCAGGTTCAGTACCGAGCTATAAATATCACAACTCTAATGCTACTGACACACATAACATACGTTTATATGTGCAAGATTGCACCGTACCTCTATTTCGGGTTAGATTTTTGAGTGCTCGAATTCGAAAAACGGTTCAAACCGTTTACCGTTGCAGGCAAAATTACTGAAACTAATCTTGATAAATGTGTTATTTTTGCCTGGCTGTGAATTGTGATGGTTGTTTTGGTGATCAATCTTATCAATTTACAATTCTAGGTGATGGTGGAAACAAGGCATGCTATTGCACGATGAAAAGCTTTGAAACATGGTTTCTGTAGCGAGCAATGGTAGTTTTGAAAAGTGTGAAAGGATATTGGGGACACTTTTGTCTGAAGAAGAGGCTAACAATGGGAAAGACAAAAAAGACAAGCAACTTGCAAAATTATTACTTAGAGCCTCCAAAAATTACGATACCTATGTTTAGTCGACCTTGTAATGGTCACCCTAAGGTTGAATATCACTTGCAGGTCTTAAAACGATAAAGTCTATTTAATTTTTCAATTAATTTAATGTTGAATTATATGACCCTGACAATGAATATCTTTTAATCTTCGTTTATTTTAATTGCAGTGACATTTTATTTTAATTTTTAACTCTGTGACCTTTTTAATTTGTACCTACACATTCATTTATTTTAATTGTATTGTGATTTTATTCAAGAATAGAATAGAATAGAATGCATTTATTTGTCAGAATATTGTACAAAGCTGTTATGTGCATTATAATATATTACGTCCATAATATTCTGCCGTTTCCGGCGTACAAATATTGTTGGTAAAATTATGGGTCATCATTACGTTATCAGGTACATACAATTATTAATAATAAGAATTACAAAATAAATTGAATAATAATTTAGAAAGAGTTTATATAAGTCAAAATTCAATGAAGTCAAGGAAATAAAATATGATTTATGGGCATTAATGTCAATTATTATTTCAATTATTATGGGCATTAATGTCAATTATTATTATTATTCATGTTTTATTCTGATCTATTCTGTGGCAGTATTGTGAAATTTTATTTTATTAAGTCTTGGCGGCTTGGCGCTTGTCTGAATTAAATTAATTTTATTTATTTATTTGTATAAATAAATTAAATAACTAGTGTAGTGTAGTTTAGTGGAGTTTCAAGTACGAGGTCAGTCGATCTTGTACTTGAAACTCCACTACATCTTCCATACTCGTATGTCCGACGCACCATAGCCGGTCAGGTTCACTACCAATTTATCTGACTGGCTAATATTGTAACCACAGTTAGAGCTATTATCGTGGTTTCACTCTAGAAGACACATACTCGTAAGTAGCGATACATGTTACCGCCATCACAAACACACATTCTCTCTCTTACACTACCACTTCTAAACATAGTCTGAACTTCTTGCTTTATACAAACGTTACGGCGGGTGACGAGAGCAGTCCGGTGCGTTTGATTTATGGTTGTCTTGGTTTATAACTGCTCGTTTTACTTCTTTCAGTCCTGAAAATAGACCAGCATTCAGCTCTGTTTCAGTTGGCTTTGGTGACGTAATATTGCAACATACACACATGGGTTATGATTGTCTAAAATTGGAGGAAGTGAAGACAATGGTTGCTATAGAATTTAACAGATATGTTCATAGCTTTCCGAAGAAAGGCAAGGATTCAACAAGGTAATATCATATTTATAAATTGTATTAATGATCGCCAACATGAACCCTGCACGATTATTAATACTTGATTGATTATGCATGAAGATGATATGAACAATGAATAATTATGGGATTGATCTTGATTTGGATGATGAAAGATGAAGATATTCTTGATATAGAATTCTAGATAAACAGTTTATGATATAGAGATTATGTGAGTTGTTATTGCCGTAAGATTAAGGACTTAAATATCGGCTGTATTGAGTAGTGATACAGAGGTGGTTAAATAACGAAATAGTGACGACTTAAGGAAGTCCTAGTTATCATTTAAGAGCATTTACGACGTACGGCATTTCATACAAACTTTCAAGTCCTTGTTTTTCGAAATGAATGAACCGATTTTAAATGAAACTTCCTACGCATAAGCAGGATACATAGGTCTAAAAATGTAATTAAGAACATTTTTGAAAAATAGTTTTCCAGCTAAATTCGACTGATTTTAAATTTTCCATAGAAACAGAGAGTTCCAATTATCTTTTTCAATTATCTTTTTAAGACATTTCGAAAATGTTCATAACTAACCATTTAAACCTATGTATCCTGCTTATACGTATGAAGTTTCATTAAAATCGGTTCATTCATTTCGCAAAAAAAGGGACTTGAAAGTTTGTATGAAACGCCGTACGTCGTAAACGCTCTTAAATAAGCCGAGGAAAAAGTATTAATTATTTACTGATTCAATCGCGATTTGACACTCTTGTTTGTAAAACATCACTCATTGATCATCTCCAGTTACAAATCATCCTGCAAACCGAATTCTATCTATCCTTCCCCCTTACCCGACACATTCACCCACGAATATTCTCCTCCGACCTGTTCGAGTTTATCCCACCACGTCGCCCCGGCTGATTCCTCCATTATGCTATTTCGCTTACAAGCCGTCAAGTGCGCGAACATAGCTCGAATATGCGATAGTCTGCATTCGACATCGAATTCGGCTGATGTGTGTACTATGCATAAAATTTCTAGTCGAACGAAAACATTATTGGCTAGGGTTATCGAGAATGGAGCGTGGGAAGGTTTTATTGATAGCTCGATACGAGAACTGTTGTTCCATCGTATGTTAGCTGTGAGGTTATTTAGTACGGTAGGACGGACGTCAGTGATAACAAAACCAGTATAAGCTGGCCTCTCATTCTATTGAAACTCCGTCGCTAGGTCAGCTCAAGGTCAAAGTGTTAGCAGCTACGTGCAGCCTACTTTACCATTAAGGGGTGGATCAGCTTATTTCTGTTTATGTGACACAGCTTCAAACCTTAGACTGCTATATCTTACGCCAAATTGGGGTGGAATAAAAGTCATTAACCCCACTTGTACTTAAAAATCTTGAAACTTAAATGCAAACAAAAAAAAATGCCACGTACACGCGTCAAGGACGCCTCGTACCGCGATACGTTTATTTTGATCGTGTTAGCGACACTGCCCTAATATTTTTTCGTATCGTTTTGAAATATTGGAATACATTGGTAGAAGGCGTCAACGACTTTTATTCCACGGTTATCTGGCGGAAGGTTTAGCATATTCTAATAGATAAGGCAGTCGTTTTTTCTGGTTCTGCCTAGCCTTGAATCCTCTAAGTACACTGCTGGAGAATTCAGGTCTAGGTAACCGATTGAAGAGAGGTGGTCAGGTCATATCCCACCTCCTTTACATGGATGACTTGAAACTTTTTGCCCCCAACAATTTGCAACTGCTGGAGCTACTAGGATTGCCGACAGAAGTGAAAACTTAAACGTAAAACTATGCTTAACATGTCGCATGTCGGTGACGCGAACCCATAAGATTTCCCCCTACCAACATAGCATGTCACATGTCGGTGACGCGAACCCTTCAGATTTCCCGCTAACAACATAGCAGGTCGCATATCGATGACGCGAACCCGTAATATTTGAAAAATAAAAAATAGGCAGCTATTTTTAATTTTTATTTTTTAATACAGAGCCATCTAGTATAAGTTTACAAACTTACTAAATACTAGATGTCACTGTATTAAAAAAAAAAACTTTTGACACTTGAAACTGACTTTTTCGGGCAAAACGCTTTTTCATTACGTGACATTTTCTACCAGTTTGCTCCTACCACAAGCTGCGTTAAAGAACTTCATTCCAAAACCCAATACCACATAATTCGAGTCAGATATCGATCCCAGGAGACAACAATAAATATATCAGACCACTGATCTTGATTCTTCAAATGAATAGTGCATCATCAGTTATAGCTACATTTCCAAGTGTATTGAGGGCTATTTATAAATACTGACCCTATGACTTTACGTGGGCAGAAGAATCCATTGTATTGATAACATCATACGGTAGTTATCATGGGACCATCTATTCTAGAGACCAGTCGCCATTTATTTATTTATATGCCAGCGACCCGCCCCTGCTTCGTACGGTTTTTACTGTGAAGAGCAATAAAATATTCTGGCAACACTTGTTACTCTATGATGTGCAATGACAATATACTTGTCTATGTAATGGCGGACGCTCACTGTAATAATAATTTGCAAGTTGTACATTATTAAAGTTCAGGAACCAAAATATCTGTTCTCATTCCAAGACCTAATAACATTTACAACTCGACAAAACATTGAGATTTCATTATTTTAAGTAAGTTTAATATTAATGTATTTTACAAGTAAACATTCCGGAATAAATTATCTAAGTAAATGATTGTGACAACTGCATCAAAATCCATTGTGTATTTTAGAAGATCTAAGTGGTCACACATACAGATACGAAAATATATATTAAATAAATTTAATACTATGTCATCATCATCACCTGCGCCTTTTCCCAACTATTTTGGGTTATTTAATACTATGTAAGGATACTTTATTGTACACCAAAAAACATAATCACAAAAAAGAATGGTCTGGATATGAAATGGGTTTGTTATTGGTGCAAATATAAAGTAGGTAACCATTTCAGAAAATAAAACAACCTTTAAAACAGGCAAAGAATATCAATCAATAGACTCAGTAAAATCATATGGCTTTCAAAATACATTGCTACCACAAAGCATCAGCACAAATCAGCATAATCGGAAAATAATTTTCTTTAGTCACTACAAGATTAAATTGAAGCCATGGGCATCCTTTTAAGGGATCATTGTACTCATCCTTCTGAACAACTTTTACTATGGGACCAAAGCTGAAATCGAAAAAAAAATCTGTTCTCTACATTTAGACGAGTTATGCGAACGTAAATTTAGGGAGCAGCTGATTTTTTTTTCGCAATTTTAGTTTTGGTCCCGTAGTAAAATTTGTTCATAATGATGAGTACAATGACCCCTTAAGAGGATGCCCATGAATTCAATTTCATCCTTTAAAATAGTCTTTAACGTCTTAAAATTATCTAGTTCTAAGAAAATTCCAAGTCTTAACAAACCCTTTCAGCTCTGCAACTTTGTGTTTGTATACCTTACACGGCTTATTCTAAATAGGTAATATTGTTCCCATACATTACGGGCTTGCCACATTGTACATGATTTCTCTTTGACTTTTACTACCTGCCTTTGTGAGCCCCTAAGCGTTTTATGACCCCTGAATGGGTTTTCAACTCTTTTCTGCAACATTGCAATTAATGAATAGTAATAATGTATGACACAATCTTGTGACTTTCTTTAAAGCGATAAATTGTTTGGTCAAATTTATTTATTTATTTTTATTGGTTCACCAACAATTGTTTACACTGGCTTTATGGTCAAGGTAACATGCAAAAATGTGTATGCAACAGTGCAACAATCACTTACAGGTAAACTCCGCGCGCATAAAGAAGTTGTACAATTTAGAATATTAATCTAGTTCTAAATTACTTATCTAAGACCCACTTGCGTGTTCATGGGTTCATCATCTGCCTAGCCTTTTCCCAACTATATTTGGGGTCGGCTTCCAGTCTAACCGGATGCAGCTGAATACCAGTATTTTACATGGAGCGACTGCCTATCTGACCTTCACAACCCAGTTACTGGGTAATACGATACCCCTTGGTAAGACTGGTTGTTAGACTTTCGGGCTTCTGACGACCCGTAACGACTGTCAAAGATCCACGAATGACAGCCGGGACCAACGGCTTAACGTGCTTTCCGAGGCACGGAGGAGTCTCGGTATGTAAAGATGGTCACCCATCCACGGACCAACCCCGGCAAGCGTAGCTTAACCTGATGGATCGACCCATGCGGCTGTTATTACTTAGCCACGAGCTCCTCCTTGCGTGTTCATGGGTTATCCTATATAATTCGGAGTTAACAGCTAACTCAGGGATAATCAAATAATTCATCTTGCGCCACCAAGAGTAAATCTAGAGTTAAACTTTTAATTATTAAACCCACCGATGTGGGAGAGTTACTTCGCTAAACTCTGGGTAGTGTAAGTAATGTCAAAATAAATTGACGTTATGAGGTCCCGCTGATAACTTATTTTGTATTTTATATTGTTTGACGTTATAGTAATTGAAAATTCGGTACTATATCAGCAGGCAATATATTCATGAAATCATATAAAAATAAATACAAATTATAAAAAACTTAAAATATATTTTTCCATATCTGACGTTTTTGTCAATCAATAAAATAAGTATCCATGGAAACCACATACAATCGATTAAAATGAAATGTCATGTTATAAAATTTTAAGACAAGAAGAAAGTATTACGTATCGTAATGTAATGTAAAAGGGATGGGTATAAAATTTCCGTTCATTGTTCGTTAATTCATCTTTGGTCGGATTACATATCAGGCCATAGCACTGCAATCCTATTTTACGTTTCGCCAATTGAACTGCAATGTTCCCAACACAAAAAATACTAATATCAGGTTATCTAATCCGGTGTTACTTTTTAGTGGCACAATGCGTAAGAAGAGTTAAAATGTTAGTTACTTAACTTGGAGTTTACAAACTCTACATTTGTTCATTTAACTAGAATAAACATGCAAGTGGGCCTAAGAGTCTAAATAATTAGTTAATCAATGTAACAACATAACAATACAAAACAATAATTCATGGTACATATTATTAGATTGTGACCAACCAGTCAATGTCCAAAAAGGCCTGACTGGCTGTTCACAGCTTATTTATTTATGTATGGAAGTGAATGTTAGGTGTGGCAAAAGAAGCATGAAAGTAGAATAAATGCTGTGGAAATGCGTTCCTTGCGAAGCATGTGTGGTGTGACTATGAATGAAAGTCTGAATAACACGATAATAACTTCACGGTCTTACCTACATTTTTATGCATAATCGAGGAAAAGCATTGTTATACAAATAGTCTATGAGTATCAAACTACAATGTTCGTATATTTAAACAACAACCGTCATTCTTTATCAGCAATAACGAGAGTGGCTATAACGAGGCAAAGAAATTGACGTAGTGTGTGAGTATACTAAACAATTAATTTCCCTCATTGTGCATTTTTGTTTATTAGTACTGACTAAGAATTTGCTATTTTGTGAAGGAGAGGGGGAAAATAACCAATGCTTTGTTTTATGGATATCGTAAAAAGTGGTGCGATTTTTTTAATAAAAGTCTAGCATCACCCTATTGGGTGAACAATGGCCGGATATTGGAGCATCGTATCGGCGCGTAAATTAAAAATTCCGGAAACGGAAGCAACAATATTATCCCGTGCTATTTACTTAGTTTTAGCGAAGAGAGGAAAGTGTAATAACAACAACGTAAAAATTGAACGAAATTCACTTTTTTGTTTGGACTGTTCCTAGCAACCAAATAAAAAGCGTTTTCATGAGTTTCATTGTTTCTATATTACTTTTGTTAATTAAAAGTTTTCATTATAGTTTAAATAAGCTTAATTCATGTAACAATATTGTTTAACCGTAACATCAAGCCACTAATTATCTCTAAAAGATGTTGTAATTCATAAAAATAACCAACTAGAACCAACTCATTATAAAAGTCACAAAGCTTTATCGTAATTTAAATAAAAACCGTGCCCAAGATGGCGGGACTCCACTTTAATATTGCGAGTGAGATGGCACAAGGAAAAATATTATTATATTAAAATTTTCAGAGCAGGTGAAAACTCGCCCGGGACTGCGCGATCTGATAGCCGACACTCTCGCATGTACGCGACTTTAAGTCGCAAGAATTTTTACTCGTTAAATATTCAGCGCTCAGATGTACCATTCTCAAACAAAGCTATTAGGTTAATGGCTAAACATTTGCATTTTTCGTAAATAATAACTAGAATTCGTTCGAGATTAAATCATCAAATGGAGAGGAAACATGTATTATTACTTGCTGGAATACGGAGATCGGGACCAGATAGCTCTAATATTCTTATTCTGAGAAAATTTTATCGTGAAATTTGTTTCGGGGAAATTCTGGTTCCTAACACGAACACGATTTATATTCCCAGTCTCCTAATCGCAAGTGCACGCCAGATATAAATCAAAATAACTGAACATTTCCGACGGGGCTGTATTCACCCGCGCGTCTCACTTCACTTTATTTCACCGAGTTTTTCCTTTGCATAATATTTTTCCTTTCTTCGTCTACTTTTTATTGATCTATTCAATCGCTAGAATGTTCTTAATGTGTTTTTTCGGTTCGCCCGTACTTGAGCCTGTTTTATTGTAAGAAAATATACAGATTATTTTCATCGACGACACGAACCTTTTAGTCAAATATTTCTTTATCACGCGTCGAGAGTTTGTGTTTGTGGAAATCTCGAAAAGCGTTCGACCGTTTTGGATGATTCTTTCATTCGGAGCTAAATACCGGCTTTGTGCTGTATCACCGTGATTTGGTTATTGCATGTTAAATAATATACTAGTTTAAGTACTTCATAAATGCCAAACATAACTAAATTCATGTCACGTTTGACCTAAATTAATTACAAACGGTAACAACAGAAAGTTCTAAAAAACACGAAGAGAAAAATATGTGTGAATGATAGTACCTGCTTTTTATTTTGCCTGTAGCGAACAAGTCATTTGTTTATTCATTTCCATATTTAAAGTTTGTAACATATTTCATTTGTAGTCTAACATTAAAGCAATGAACGAAGACAAAGCTTGTGAGAAGAAATAATAAATGTTTGAAGTTGATGAGTTAACAGCGAAAGAAGACGGCGGTGGAACTGGTCGGTACAATAAATTATACTAATGAGTCGGTAATACAATAAAACCTAATGAAGATATAATATTATTCGTTGGAGAATATATTACGATTGTTGTGTCCGAGGATGAACGTGAATAGTTAATGTCATTTATGAGTGTAGTGGGCGGACGGGACGTCGCCGGCTTAGTACAAGTTAATAGTTTAATTTGTTAGAAGAATGTGGAATTGATGACGTTTTCTTTTATGGTCGAATCTTCGAATGATGATTTAATATGCCATTTAGAAATTATGTTACTAAGTAATGTCTTCGTTGAGAAAATTAGCTTCAGTTTCGAAAATATCGTAAGTTTAAAATTAATAAAAGAGAAAGTAATATTACAAGAAAGAAAAAAAATTAAAGTTGAATCAAAAAGCTATTTTGGGAGCTTTAAATTTAAACCCACTATTACTGAACTATTACGTCGATATATTATTTATAGGTACGACCCTCAAGAGATAATTGACACGTCAAGAGATTATTCATTCACACGTCATGACGTCACTAAGGAATGAACGTCACCAAGGAATGAACGATTGTGGGAGATTGTGAGGCAATTCGTATTCGAAGTGTTGGAATTTTAGAAAAATCTTTATTTATACATAGTGCAGCTCTATCATCTACTTATTCTACGAATTTAAAGAATTTCTACTGAAGATAAGATGAATTTACGGCGTATCACTCTAGAATTTTATGCAAAAGAATTCACTTTTCTATATAACTAGCTTCTTCTCGCGACTTCGTCTGCATGAAATTTCTTGTTTTATAACATATAATATTTCCTATAGTTCCTAAGGTTCGTAGCGTGATATTTTAAATCTATATATATATACATACCTATATAATTACTTGTCCCGACTGATTCATCAACGCAGAGCTTAAACCGCTGCGGCTACCAACTTGAAATTTTGGCAGTTGATGCCTTTTATGTTGTAATCATCCAGTAAGGAAGGATTTTTGGAAATTCGACCTTTAAGGGGGTGAAAAGACGGGATTTCTTTTTGTATAAAAAATCTTATTTCTCAAGTTAATAAACTTGAAACTTGGCACGAATACTTATGTATTGTCATTTTTAGTTTTACTAAACTACCGCCTAAAGTCGGATTTGGGGATGTCAAAGTTTGTATGGGAGAATTTTAATGCGCGGTCCGGTTAACTCTAAACTCGGTATTTATACTTAAAATCGAAAATAAAGAACAACGTATATCAGGGTTTTTTGAAAATCTACCCCTAACAAGGTACTAATGTACGAAATCCACGCGAACGAAGTCGCGCGGGAAGTGCTAGTAAGTAGCCTTTAAACTTTCTCAAGCATTATGCTACGAGTAACATTATGCTACGAGTAACAAAAGCAAAAATATTTTTTCAAATCCGACTGGTAGTTTCAGAGATTAGCGCGTTCAAACAAAAAAAAAAAAACAAACTTGAGCTTTATTATATTTGTACATATTTAAGTGATTTTTAGTAATTCCTTGAAATGAAAAGCTTGTGATATTGAAGCTTTATGTTCTGAGATTTTATGGGATTTAAAACGAATATACATGATTAACATAACTGGCGAAATGTGGGTGTACTATAGGTACACCTCTGCCTAACCCTTCGGGGAAACAAGGCGTGATGTTATGTTATGTTATACATAATTAAGTCTTCATTAAAATTTGATCATGTTTTAATAAGCTCTCAAAGATAATAAAATAAAACTACGAGAATCATCAAAGCTAAATTCAGAAGAACTGTGTCTGAATTTAGCGTCATATGTTTTTGTGAAAGCTAATATTAAATATACAACATTTTCATCTCAGTGCTCCAACACAAGTCTGGATCACACAAATTTACTTAAAATAATTAGGCATGGTCCATTTTGCCCGCAGTCACTCCGAAACAAACGGCCTCGTTAATTTCTGTCTAACATTTATAGTGAAAATTCTTAATTCAGCTAAGCACGTCCAACAGATAACACGGTACCAGACAGTTATTTATATAGAACACCTTATTACCAGCATAGTAAGGCTCATTTACAAGAGGTGAGTTTCTCGCCTCGAATTGGTGTTTATCGAAAAAAGATATCAAGTAACGTTGACTCGCGTAAACAGCACGTATAAGATTCTTGTACTCGCATCCCGAAAATGGAGACACACTTTGCGTTTGATTTGATTTTATATTTCTGTGTTTGAAGCGGTCGTGAAAATAAAGTCATGTTTAGAGTGTGCGTGTCAGTCAGACACTTCCAAATCGTTGTATCAATTTGTGGTACGACGAGTTTTGAATGAATAATCGTAGGCGTTTTGATTCTTGCTTGAATGAGAAAATCGCCTGGTGGCTCTCGTCTGCAAGAATCGCACGGACATTCGATAACAGAGCAAGAAACTCTCTTCGTGTAAATGACATGCGAGTGTTCGAAGGAACTACAAAGATCACGTAGGGCTGAGTAATGTGAACAATTCACACCTGCGATTAGTTTACCTTTGTATTATGTGATATGTCATGTTTGGGGTACCGGCGCACACCTGCTTGATAATGCAGAATTTATGCCCATGTGTCGTGGTAATGTATTAAAGTTTGCTATAAGATAATAATTTGGTGTAAAGTTTCTTAGTGAGCGTTTCTGGTTTGAAAATGGTCTACTATGGAATGTTTATTTTTCGTTAAAAAATAGAATTAAAAATTAAAAAAAAAAAATGTTATTATTGAGCCTTCGAAAGTAAGAGGAACATAGGTGTTTTCATTCATGCAAACTCAAACTCAAAACATTTATTTCAATTAAACCATTAAACAGGCAGTTTGGAATTGTCCTGGAGTCGGTGAGCCAGAAAGATGAAGCTAGTTGCTCATTCCAAAGCGAAGTCGGTTTCTATGGAGAGGAACGGGCAAGTAACTCCACGGACACACTTTTAAATCAAAATATAGTTACAAAATATTTGTTAAATTATTAATTATAGATTCAGTAGCTCAGTAGTACTTTGCGAAATTAGTGATGTGCCATAAAACAGCCAACATACTTAACTCAATGAATGTCGATTAATAAATCACATTGGATTACCGACACCATATTCTTCATCCTTATCTCCCGCGCAGCGTAAGCAGCGATCCTTGGCTTAGTAAAATTTAATTAGGACCATATAACAGGCGAAAGTCAAGAGCCAAGGCATCTCAAAACACGGTTACCGATGATAAAGTCTGTGCTTTGCCACTAATCTTAAAAGCTGGGTTCTCAAAGCTATTGTGCAAGACGTGGAATAAGCCCCTTCTCTGCCGGCCCCCGACTAAGTGGGGTATAATGGTTGGTTACCAGACTAATCCATAAATCCCGTCTTGACTTGGGTTACCGACGTTTGAGGATAGTAGCCACTTAGTTTGTGCGTCTAAGACGCTTTTTATTTGGCGATCTTTGCACTTTTAAATAGTTAATTGATTTGTTTTGGCCATTGCTTTGGTGATTGAGAAGAAATTGGAATGGATAAGGACACTAAAGACAATAAAGTAAATATTAGTAATGAACATGTATCATAACATATCATCACGCCTGTATTCCCCGAAAGGCTAGGCAGATTAGTAATGAAGTAAAGAAGTAAGTAGGCAGATTAGTGTTGAATGTAAATTCCTATCACAATGTTCCCTATAGCTTTAACTTTGTTCAAAAATTAATTATTATTTACTTACGAATAAATCTTCAAGAGTGATTCTTAATTTCCTTTTGAAATTGTACAAATCCTAGTTTTAAAGCTCAGGTTAAAAATATCATTCTGAAAAACGAATAGCAAGTAACGCAAGCTGCAACTACGCTCTGTTCATCATCATCAACAAGCATTCATCACGATCAATTAATTAATTAGCAGATCTTTACGTGTATATTTAATCTAACTTACAATCTTTAAATTTAAATTTATTATATACATACTGTCTGCAGTCCGTTCGCATGGCTTACACACATTATGTTAATTAGGGAAACCTATTATTAGCCTTATAAAACTGACTTATATTTTCTGTAATATTTCATAAGTATCGCTGTTGGTTTTCTGAATAAAGTAAAAAAAAAAATATATATATATATTAATTTATAAATATTCAACGAAACCACGTGTGGCAGGACCACATAGCAAAATTATATTCAGAATTTAAAACGACAGTAAATAAAACGATAAAATATTCAAAGATTCAAACAAAACCTGTCAGCCGATCGAATCGAGACACCGGTATCGATAACTCATGTTGCACGTCACTATAAATCAACGCGACCTTCACTGATAGTGATGCCCACGTACTAACTAGTCGATAAATTTTGTCGATAAATTTACAATTCTTGCACGGTTCGTTTGCGAAATCTGCAACTTAAAGCAACGTCTCCCTCACATTTTACGTTTAGAAAGTTATTGGGATTCTCGTCAGACGTACTAAAGTTGAGAAAGATAATGCGAGACGTCCGTCGTAAAATACCGTAGGGTTATTTTATCATCAAAACCTAAAAAGTTCGAGTATGTATCTAAATACGCTATCTGAAAAAGATTAAACTAATGGACACATTAAAAATAATGTCATATTCGAAAGTCTACAAACACATAAAACGTTCGATACTGATATCGATATTGTTGTTTATCGTATCACCTCCCTATTTTCGATACATTGTTAGGAATTTTGCAATTTTTCAAACTGCTGAGATGTCATGGCGACACTGGATATAAAACTATCAAGTCAAGAGCGTTTGTAGATAAAAGTTTCCGATTTTTGTGTACTCTTTTTGATCAAATATTTTGATTTCGTCGACTACCTAATTTCTTCATTAGAGACTAGTTTTCCAATGGTTTTGTAATTGAAACTAATATTTTGTTTCAGCTCTAGCTGACAGTTCTAGCTGGCAGTTTAAGCTCTAAATGACGAAAACACATGAAAAACACTAGAAAATTAAAAAAAAAAGAAAAATGGTTTAATAAGTGCACGCAAAATGAACATTACAAAAAAGACATGAAATAAACACTTACAAATTAGCTAAAAAACTCGTATTTAACTTATAATAACAAAAATGTAATAATTAAAGTAAGTAATATTATAGTAGTGTAGAAAATAAACATCAACCTATATATCCTTTGTATGTTTTCTGTTGGAGTATTTTTTGCTGTTTTCAGAACTTGGCTACGAGTAATGAGGCCTGAAAGCCATTTAGTAAGACTACATGTCTCTTCTTTTTTACAATGTAGTACCTATGGCATTTCTCTGAAGTCATTCGTTTTTTTTTTAGCTGTTTCATACAAAGTTAATAAAATGAATGGATGTCACTCAAATTGTCTTGACGATACACCATTTATTAATAATGACGATCGCCTAAATTGAATAGCACAAAACAAACTTTACCCTTGAACAAACCGAATTCGTTTATCCAAAAAATCGATCTGATGTCAGAGCAAAAACATCTCAAGTACCACCCAACCTCTTTCCATATTTGCAATAACATAAATTTTTATGTGGGTCATTTTATTCCATTTCGAAATAATCAACCCGCAGAATTTGGACGATTTCTAAACTCATTTGGGTCCAAACGGCGTGCGACAGTTGTTGGCCCAACGAGTTGGACTGGAAAACGGAAAAGCGTCAAACATTATTGGCCAATATACAGAAACAAAATCATCATCATCGTTATCCAGAAATAGTTGTTCATCGAGTGTAATGGCGGTCGATTAAGTGCTATCGATACGAAGCGTATTTATTTTTTTAATCCGTACACTGTTTTTGGTAAAAGAAGCGTTGGCAGACCAATAGCCAGGTGGGTTTGACGACCTACGGAAGATCGCGGAGAAGACCTGGATGAGACTCGCACAGACCAGAGAAGCATGGCATAAAAGAGAGGAGGCCTATACTCAGCAGTGGGTGGCTAATGATGATGATTATTATACTGTTTTCTGCAATATCTAACCGGTTAATTGATTAAAGAAGAGGCGAAGATCACACAATCTAAATAATTACAGATAAATCTTTGATAATTCCACATTCAATAATACAGAGGACAAGCATCGATAGTGGTGCAACATCAGTACCACACAGTAAATCGAGTCTTATTGAACAACATTTAGCTGTAGAAACTAAGACAAATCACTATTAGTCTCCGTAGGCGACAGACAAGCTAACGATAACTGCTGTAATATTCCTAACATAGACTTTATTACTGTATTGCAAATAGGCGATAAAACCGACAACGATGCCTTGTTTAATCTTACACAGATCTCGAATCTAGTCCAAACGATATTTGTGCACGTGGCACCAAATTGCATAAGAGCTGCAAACAACGCGCGATCAAACATAACGCGAAAATCTTTCCCAACAGTCACAACCCCGCTTTCAAACTAATTTGGCACTAACACAAAAGACAATCTTAACTAGCGACATTCGTACCTAGTCTTAGACTGAATCTCAAATCAAATGAAATCAAATAGTCTGTAACATAAAATCAAATATTTATAACGCTTGGCATGGTTCCATTCGCTTCCACGGAGCATTCGTGGTATGGCCACATTTGCATCGAGGTAGATGGCCTGTGATTTTGTTCGGTGCCATCCGGAGGCCTGATTAGGAAAATAATCGGATTTATCGGAGGAATAGAGATCTGCTGACAAGTAAAAGGAATTGTAGTAGCTTCAGGGGCTTAGTAAGGTTAAGGTAATAAGGTTAGTAGTAGGTAGTCATTATTTTTTTTGCTGCGTGAGCAAAAATTGGCCGTCGGTAATGTGGTGACTGGTGATAAATGTACTCAAATACGTTCAACAAGTTCACCCTTATTTGGCCGTTTCCAAACCTTTAATCGGTCTGACTAACATTAAAAGACGACCAAGAAAAGATGATGACGATCTATAAAACTAACGGCAACGAACGGTACAATATATCTACACATACTAGAGAAGCATCAACAAGCATATCGTACGGAACCCAGTCTTTTCAAACGCGGAACAAAGCCAACATGTCATTTGCAGTAGTCATAATAGTTGAGTTAACCCTACCGCTGCGATGAAAACATCTGATTATGTAAATGTACGAACGAACAATGCTAACAAAATGTCTGCGCAAGAGTGTGCTTTCGTAATTGCTCGTTTGAGTTTTAGGGTTGCATCAAATTGAAGATGGAGATGGATTTCGCTTACGCCGAAAAAAATTAACGAATTCTCTCGAGTGAAGGTTCATTTTTGTTTCATTCCACATTCACACAACACCGGCTAAATTATATAGAAATGAACGTTCATCCGCTCCTTTCATTTAATTTTTCGATCATTCGGAAGGCGAGTGAAAGATACCGATTGCAGAAATCCAACATCGTTGGATCGGTTCACTAATGAATTCATTTTTCACTTTTGATTAATTTTGTGTTCAGACGATTCACTTCGAGTGAAAGATGCCAAATGACTGTTAAAAATGATCGGAAAGTGAAGAAGGATATCGGGTTTAGAGATGCGTTTTAGAGTTGTGTATCAAATTGTGCATAAATAGATTACCCTGATTTTCTCTTATGGACATATAGTTTCGATAGTCACATTTTGTTTCTTCGGTATCGAATAAACGAAACAAATGACATGTTTGTTTTGATTAAATGTCTTGCGTATTTGCTGGAGTAAATAAATAAGGGGAGATGGGTATGCGTGGAGGTCATAAATATGCTAAGCGGAGAGTTGACCTACTAGCCAAGCACTTATTTTTTTTTATTCTTGACAGATGCATTGGTTAGAATGTCGAATTGTGTGAAAATCTTACTTACTTGGTCTCGGTTTCAGTGTTTTCTCACTATTGTGTGCATTATTAGACTTACCTGAAAAGAAGAAATAAATATCATTAATAAATTAAATTAATAAAATTATTATCGTGGTTGATTTGGAGTACATCATTTTAAAACCATATTACATAAATTACATAAATGTTTGGTTTCAATATTCATTCACAAAAGAATATATCGCCATCCCCGGAGAATAAAATGATAATTACAAAAACGCAACTTTTCAGGAAAAATAACAAACATGTATTCGTCGATTGCATCAACTGCATTTATCATTATCTAGTCGAATATTTTTTCACGAGAACATTATTCATTTTGATAATATTATGTTATCACTTTATTCTCGTAATTTAAGGCCTGTGTTAAATCTTTGAATACTATTGTAATATTTTGTAACCTCGTAAATAACTGTATATACAGACCCCAAAAATGACATAACACTAACACTAAGACAATGGCAGTTATCATTTTATTCTCCGGGGACGGCGATATGCAGGTGTATCTTATTCATGATCATAGTCTTTTAACCAATAATGATTTAACATTATAGACGTGTAATACTGTCTCAGGAATCTCACACGATCCTTTATTGAAGCAAATATGCTCGTTATGGGAATATAACATTGTTGAAATGCGTATAAATTAATTTTAATCTACCTTATCTTCATCGTACCAAGAAAAGTTACCATATACCACATCTAGTGAAGAAACATGATCGTCTAATAAACATTTTCCACCGCACACTTCAGGTTTCCGTCCATCACATGTAACTCGATGTTTTCCTAATAAATAATACAGGCCGCTTTCTAGAGATTTTAGAAAGCTGGATAGAGCTGTTTAATGAACCATTAAAATATTATCTTAGCTGCAATCTTTTCCTGGCTGCTGACCTATTGCGTTTGTTGAATTGTTTGTTTGTTTGTGTGGAACGTAGTTTTAATTTATATTGATTACTGCTTTCGATTTCGTTTAAGCAATTCTTTGAGCTGGACCTTCTTCTCTTAGAGCTATGTCTACTATCAATGATTTGGAAAATTCTTTTATAGTAAAAATCTTTCTGTGCTGTAAAAACCATATTTCTTCATTTGATAGTTAGAGACGGTTTTATCTTTTAAACCTAAGCTATTGTTATTTCTGTCATTTGCCTCTCCTAACCTAACAATTTAATTTTAACCATACCACCATTCTTTGTTTAATTCCCCAGCTACAAACACAAACGTACCAACTAAATCTTAGCACAGTTTTACCATTAGCAGTAAAGGAATCCGAGCCGGCGCCACGGGGTGCGCCTAGTCTTACTATAAACAAGTTGTGTTCAAGACAGTATGTACCAATAAACTGGGTAGTTGTTTCCTTGCTATCGTGTCTTGAATGTTGAGGACTAAGTGTTTGTGTGGGTTCCGTAGAGAATTTTCGTTGGTTAGAACTGTGTTGTTTGTAGCAGAAAAAAAAACCACAATAATGTGTCTGTGTGTCAGAATACTTACTTACATTCAAGGCGAAAGACGAAAATCATGTCTAGCCTATATATTTTCTTTTGTAACTTCAATGCATTCATGAATTCTCATTTTAGATCAATTTATAACTACTTATGCTACGTCATAGTCATATGATTGCCCGCAGGTTTGCTCGTAGCTCCAAGGATGTGAAAATCACCTTGTTTCGAGCCTACTGCACATCTTTTTATACGAGTAGTCTGTGGGTGTCATATTTGCAGAAATCCTACAGCGCTCTCCGCGTTCAATATAACAACGCGCTGAGGGCGCTGCTGCGGCTGCCTCGCTTTTGCAGCGCATCGGGAATGTTCGCTAGCGTCCGCATTGACTGTTTTTAAACCAGCATGCGCAAGAGGGCGACATCGATAGCGAGTAGGGTGCGGGGCAGCGGTAGCAGTCTTCTTACCATTGTTGTCAACAGGTTGGACGGCCCTTTTATGCAGCACTGGCAGGCCTTACACGCACCCGTATATCGGGCGTGGGGCAGGTAAAAGTAAATTAAAATAAAATTCCAATAATACGACAGTCATTTTTATAATTATTTGAAATTTTGTGCACCTACTGAGTTTATTTTGACATTATTTGTAATTTATTTATTTTTTTTGACATTTTTAATAATTATTGTTTTTTATTTTTTATTATTATTTTTATTGTGAATTGTTCAATATTTAAATTTAATTAATTTCAATTTTATTATTGGTGTTTATTTTTAATGTATTGTATGTGTTAATTATGGACAGGAATTATGTCTGAAACAAAATGAATAAATAAAAAAAAATAAATAGTCTTCCGAGGCAATCATTCAAACCCGACCAAGCAGAAAACAAATTTCTTAAAAGCAATTTCCAGCGCTGTAAAATATATCTTCCAAGATGCATAACATGATTCGGCAATATACCTAGATTTTCTGATTCACCACCAATAAAAGCAACAGCGTTTCGATCACACACAATGGAACTCCAGAAAACATGAAAAAATTGGCGACAAGCCAGCTCCACGCTGGATACAAGACTCGATGTATTACATGCGAAGCCTTTTATAGTTTTTGTCAAGCACTACTCCCAAGTAATTTAATACTATCGACAATGAAAGCTTCGCAGTCACAGACAATAAGCTTTTATTCTAAAACAAATCTCCCCAGAAATTGGCCATATATCTCCTTAACTATCGACCGTCTCCGAAGTCGATTAATACCGGTTATATCTAGTTTATCCGCGAACTTGATCCTATAGAGCTAATTTATTTGAATGAAAATAGGCGGTGTAAGTGTCCCATTGATTTTATTGCGGTGCCCGTGTTTTGCCGCGGCAGTTACGGGTTAATGGTGCTATTGGATTTGGAACAGTTGAACGAAACCACAACGAGCCGTGGCTCGGTGACTTTTTGTCATTAAGAGGGCTGTCACATTTTGTCACTTCTCTTGCTTTCACGGGACCAAATTTTTTAGGTTGTTAAATGAAAAGACGCTTTTTTCAAAAAAGTAATCAATGGGCGACCTACTAAATAATATTAATTTAATATGTAATTATTAAAAACACATTTTTATTGTGCCGTTTATTTAAATCATCTCAAAAACAGATCATAATACTTATTGAGGTAAGTTAAGTTAAGATAACACAATAGAAATGTCTTTTTAATAACTTCCTATTAAAATAATAATAGGTCACCCATTGACTACATTTTACAAAAATTTTTTTTTTTTAAATTTGGTCCCGTGTGAGGAAGAGAGGTGACAGAATATGACAGCCCTCTTAACTATATCTATTACCACGTTTTTTCTGTAAGTAGCAGTTTTAAAATTTGATATAAAGACTTCTATAATGTTGTAAAGAGGGCCACGAGCGTTGTCGAGAACGTTGCCGATGCTATTAAGTTGGTATAAAAAGTACTCTTTAGACGACAAAAGCACGCTAGCGGAGGGTTAATCGCGCCATTGGAGCTGCAATAATCGCGTTCCGGGCCGAGCCGCGTTTTGCCGCGCGACGAAACGCGCCCGTTCCGTTTTACATGCTGCGCTTATTTTGGTGTAGTGCTGTCTATTGCACTCGCAGTGTAAACGCTCGTACGGGAATCGCAGGCTTTGTTTTTGAAATTGGAATTCGTGTTTTTAAATGTTTAAATGTAGCTTTATAAGATGTTGCGGTATTTTTCTTTTGGGTGTAGGTAATTGGCCTGTGTTTAGCACGGCAGGGTAACATTTTGTTCTGACCTTTTTCTCTTGTTAAATTAAACGAATACCTTTGAATATATTTCATCCCCTGTACCCTAAACCTTTGTAAAGTAACAACGACGTATTTACCGAAGTAACATCAACTTTGTGACATAAAATAAAGCCAGTGTTGTCCCCGCAGCGAACGCGGCGGCACGTACTATTATTCTGTGTGTACGTGATTTTTACTCGTTTCCTCGTTGTAGCCGACTAATATAGTTAATGTATGTATTTCTAACATGAATAGCGAACAAGAAAAATAATGTTTGCTTCCTACATCGTAAATATAAGGCGAAAAGGATGTATGGGAGTCTTTAGAAGTATGTGCAGAATGTACCTGTGTTATGGTGTTTGGTTTCATGGAGAATTTCAAGAATCATTTGAGATTTGAGGCAGCTAGAAGATGTATGTAAAAGTTTGCATTTTCATGTACGCTTACAAATACGTCAGTCAATAACCTGTTTTCTGCAACTGTTTATTGCAAAAGCCGTTTTAGCAACATCCAGCAGTGGTGCACTTTAACTTAAAACTGTCAATAAAAAGCTTGCAAGCCAGGATCTCAATCAATTTCCAATTCTGCTAACACCTACTAAACCTTGTTGACTGAGTGGATGAATAAATAAATAATACATTCGTTCATTCATTCAGTCAATGGACAAAGCTCATTCAAAAGTTTCACATTCAACTGTACATACATGTGCAATGAAATAGAAAACTCCGTGTCGCATAATACTTACATACCTACGTATATTAAAGTGTTCAGTTAATTTTCCACATTGTGATTAAACGACGCGTTATCGAGTGCTCAATCGATTTGCTGAAAGTAGGTCGCGGGTACACTTGCCTACAGAACTGTAGCTATTCGCGTTATGTCTTTAATTCAGAGGTATGTGTGTGCGAATGGTTTTAAAAGCACGATTATGCACTCGGGTTTAAACTGTGGTTGTATCGGTTATCGGTTTTAAGTGTGGAATTTAGTTCAGGGTAGAAAGTAGAAAGTTGAAAGGTTCTGGTTCAATTTGATGGTTGTAATCGTTTAGCAGTGAACTTGGGTGCTACAAAAGGGAATTTTGCCATACTTAGAAAATGGAATAGTGATCGTAATTTGATATTATAATTAGGATGCCACTGATCGGGCTCTCTAACCACGATTCGCAGGCCTTTTTAGCGCATGCCTCAAGCTGGGTCAGTTACCACGGTGGTGGAAAGCTGGCAAGCTGGCCCTGCTGAGGAAGGAGAGGCACCCTGCAGACTCTCCGTCGGCATACAGGCTCATAGTGCTCTTGGACGAGGCAAGCAAGCTACAACGAAAGGTATTAGGAGAATCATCGCTGACCGCCTCGTTCGGCTCTTGACCGGCTTGGGGCCAGATTTGGTGGATAAAGAGTTCGGTTTTCACCGGGGGCGCTCCACCGTGGATGTCATCATGCATGTAAGGACTCTAGCGGACGAAGCGTTTTAGCGGTGTTTCTGGATATCGCCAACAACGCCTTTAACACCTTGCCCTGGAGTTGCATAAGGGAGGCACTCGTATATCATCGTGTACCTGCCTAACTCCGTCGCATTATCGGGGACTATTTAGCGGAGAGAGCCGTAATCTATACGGGTCCGGAAGGATGGAGCCAACGAGAGACGTCGTGCGGTGTTCCACAGGGCTCGGTCTTGGGGCCACTGCTGTGGAACATTGGTTACGACTAGGTGCTGCGCGTTGTACTTCCTCACGTCGTCGACGTAACCTGCTACGCCGATGACACACTGGTGACAGCCCGGGGGCAAACACACCGGCAATCGGCCATACTAGCCACGGTAGGGGTTGTGCAGGTCGTTGGAAGGATCCGGCGTTTGAGTCTCCAGATGGCTTTGCATAAGTCAGAGGCTCTCTGTTTCCACGGGCCTCGTAACAAGCCATCTCGAGATTTACACATAGTGGTAGGAGGCGTCCGCATCGGTGTCGAGTCGACGATGAAGTACCTTGGACTTGTCCTCGACAGCCGATAGGACTTCGGGCCGCACATTCAGCGGCAGGTCCCCAGGTTGATGAGCACTGTAACTGCTCTTGCGCGACTGCTAAAATATCTACCTATCTATCTCTAAAATTTTTCTACAAAATAAATTTTTCCGACCATAAAATGAAACAACGAAAGTTTAACCCAGAAACAATAGTTTAGAACCAGTTCGGTACTAAAATAATGCAGCATTTCGAATGTAATTTCACTATTCTGTATAAAATGATAGGTGCGTGGGAGTCGGCGCGACCTTAACGCCCACTTGGATACGACAGTATGCATTGCGGGGCGGCGCGCGGTTTGTCGGTGAACGCATTGTTTTATGCGACGAATTGTAAGGGTTAGTTTGTATTGGTGATTGGTATTAGAGGACTACGGTAATTCTGGCTCCTGTTAATACTAGGTAGCGTAGGAACCTGAGTATTCTTCAATATTATATACTTACATAGCTTGAGTCAATCAATAAATATTATATTCAAAGTCAAATGGTTTATTTCAAATAGGCACATAAAAGGCACTTTTGAACGTCAAAAAGTTACAAGAAAATATAATTAATTCTAGTCGCCTCTTCCAAAAAGTAATTTCGTATGGAGATGAATGGCCAAGAAACTTCATCATTAGGCACTCTTTTAAAATGTTTTACAATATTGTGTATACATTAATTAAATCATTATTTGTTTGGTTGCTCTTTATCTTTTTATCCTTGGGGACAAATATTAGGGACCGGACTAGCGTGCTATGTCTACAGTCACAGTTCGACTGATTGGTCTAGTGGTCGCAAGCGCTACTGCTGAGCATGAGGTCCTGGGTTTGATTCCCAGGTCCGGCAGTGTTATTGGATGTTTCCATCTGGAATTTCCCAGTAGCAGCCTGGAGGCTGGATTTGTGCCCGGTTGATGGCAACCACCTCTGCCTAACCTTTCGGCGATTACAGGCGTGATGCTATATTGTGTATAGTGATGTTCGTTATAAAAAATTCGCAGTATCGATGTGCGAATTTCTACCGACGCGACATTGTGCACTAACCGTTACAGTGTTATGCAAGAATGAAGATCTATTTCGTTGCAGATACAAACACTGGCACTATTGTATGACATTAAGCTCTTAATGAGAGTGCCTGATTGTTTGCGTGGGTTGCCAGTGGGTTTATGAAGAGATGGGTGGTCGGGTTTGTGATATTTTGGCGTATAATCGGATAGACATCGCAGAATATTAGGTACATTGTCAGCTAACGGTATGACATGATAGAAGTACCTACTTTATGCATATAAGCGTTGGAACGGGTTATTATCGCATGGCCTAAGAATGTGACAATGTGTGTATACTTACGTAGATATAATAGTAGTATGGTGCCTATTTCCTTGTCTAGTTCTAACATGAGTAGAATGATAACTAACCGATCCATTACATTAATTGGAATCTTTAGTTGTGATAAAGTTATATCAAGTTGACTTGACCGAGTTGATCAAACAGTCAATGAAGTCAGAGAATTTATCTTAGTTTAATAACGAGGTAAGTAGGTATACCTAGATATATATATATATATACGAAACGGCTGGTTGACACTTCCCGTGACCCAAGGGCCGGCTTTTACCTTGGCCAGAGGCTAAGCATTGCCATACAACGTGGCAATGCCGCCAGTCTCTTGAGTACATTACCAGTCGACAGCGATGCGGAGGAATTTTTCGACGCCATATTTTAGTTTGTGAATAGTTTTAGTTAAGTTATAATATAATGTTGATTTAAAAAAAATATAATATATATATCCTTAGGTATTTACAGATGTGGAAACTGTTGATGATGAAACTGTTGTTGATGTTTGTTCTTTTTTAAATGATCTGACTCTTCCATTTTGTTCAATGGCGCGTCTGATGAATCTTACAACTTACGAAATAGAGCTTAAATTAACATGATTACTGAACGCCGTCTATATACCTATATCTTAAATCCTGTATATAAATGTGTTGCATTTTCTAAAGACTTCTCTGTGTGAACTCCACTCAATTTAACAAAAAGCTTGTAAAAAGGGATACAGATATAAGGTTCTCGAATTTCTACATAATTTATTTCTAATTACATGTACTGAATAACTTTACCAGTTTCAGCATCATTTGCTTAAACCAACTAGTTTGAGTCTAGACTATAAATTCTACCCTACATCTGCCTTTATGTGCCAAGATAGTAAATTCTTATAGACCACGCAAGATTAATGCCACCGCACTATTTGTGTTATCGCATTATTGAGCAGTAGTGATGTTACATGTCGATAAAAACTTTACGAATTATCGATAGTGGAGTGTTGATATTTTATGGACGAAATTACAGTGATAGAGGTTTCCGTTTAGATGACTTTCCTTTGAGCTGTCGACAACAATAGTAAATGTTTTTTAACAGAATTAACTTATTAGACTTTCACGAGAATAAGACTTAAAACTAGTTTCAAAATGGTTAAATAGCGAGAAAAGCAACTATTATAAATAACGAAAAACTGAGGGACGATAATACTACTTTTGGCAAAGTTACAAGTAAATTGTTATTTAAATTGAAAAGGATCAAAAGAAGTGGTTTACAAAGGAGGGTTGGGTCCACTAGTGTGACTTTCAACGTTGACTTACCTACATTAAACTTAAATTTTCAAAATATTATTAAAAATAAATGTATTTTAAATAGCGAAAGTTCATTAATAGTTAGTAGGTCGTGAAAGTTCCAAAACTTTGCTTGGTAAAGGTTTTAGTTTGTAATAAAATTGAAATTATGCAGTAAAAAATATCTAAATACTTATAGATTGTTTAATTTAAATGAATGTTTAATAAATCTGATAATTTTCAAAAGAGTAACCGTGGACTTGCTTGTCGGCTCTTCTCCATAGGACACGACCAATTGCAACCGTACACCTAACTTCTGACGTTTCTTAAGTGCCCATGCAGGTTTATGTGAAATAAAATATTTTGATTTTGTTATAAAGATAAAAGTTCGTGTAAACTCTTTTACAAAACTTAATCCAATTCCATTGTGAGGCTTAATTTATTTCGTTAATAACTGTAATAATAAATGCTTGTTTTAGATTGATGTAATAAAGAAACTTAAATATATACGTGTACAAATATTCGCACCAGTAAAATATATTGATTGATCCGAAATATATTGATTATTTTAATGTTTAAATAAATACCATTTGACAAATGTTTCAAAGCAAATTAAACTCTCTATTTTCAGTAACACATTTCAAAATGTTTAATTCTGGTTACGTCGATATACAATAGATGTAAACTAACAATTCAAATACATATAACAGAAAATTCAGTTGCATACTTAATTATAATATATTTAGTTGCATGGACTAAACTTTTAGCTCACATCGAATAGTAGAAGTAACATGCGCAATGCGTACATCACTACGGCCCATAGTGCCGCCTAAATATTGATTCGATTAATCAACCTCTCGATATATTTGTCGATCGATTCGCTCGCTAGTCGTGGGAAACTCAATTTGAATCTCAATTATAGAAAACTATTAGTGTCGATGTGCGTTCGTGAGTCGAGTAATAAATTTTAAAAAATGGACGCCAATCTCACGGTTGTTTGAATGTTTAGTCAATGTTAATGCCTTGCATTCGAGTTTAATTTAACTCACTGATTGAGTGAGACTTTGTTTGGCTTTGTTAAATAATGGTTTAACTAAAACGTTTTTTAATAGAGACTAACATTCGATTGAGTGTGGCTAAAATAGTTAGAATAGCGAAATTTTCAGCTAGGTATTTTCTGTAAGCATTAGTCAAGTATGATAATTCAGGAATCGTGTTTTACCATAAACAAACATAGATACAATACACAATGGAGAACAAAGAGTCCGGCGACCACACACTGTTGAATTTTAAATTAAAATTTTCAGTTCATGAAATATTAACACCGGAATAAAGCCGGGTCTGCACTGTCGTGCGCAAATATTCAAATAGACTGCGCCTGCGCCGATTCCCACCGCGTGAAAGGTCGCTAGTGTGCACTCTGTGTTATGCTAAGCAATGCTGAGATACTACTCTGTAGATGGAGTGTGCACCACTGTGTAAGTGATGAAGGGTAGCGATATGCAATATCTACGAATAGAATATTATACATTTTTTCCTCAGATAACTTCTTTGATGATTTCTTGTCAAAAATATAAGTAAAAGCCTTCTTAAAAATAAGCTTCTATTGAACTAAAAAGTACTAAATAAAACATAGAACATTAATGTTTTCGTAAAAGCTTGAGGCTTATCTTTAAGTGTAAGAAGGACATTCACGCCTCAAGCTTTATGAAAATATTAAAGTTCTATGTTTACTTACTTATATTTTCTTTAGTATTTTTAGCATTAAAATTTGATAGAATACGTTATATTACCTTCACTTGTAAGGTACTTGTCAAGAAAAATTCAACGAGCCCAACACATCAGGGCTCAGCCAGGTCATGATGGACTGTAGAACGGACTATCATAATTAAATGCATATATCAAATTTCGTGTCTTTACTGTTGACCGTTGAGGAGTTCTCTCATCTGGAGCCAATCCTGGGTGCAGCAGCCAAGTCATGGTAGACTTTAGAATGGACTGTCATAATTAAATGCGTATATAAAAATTCGTATCTGTACTGTTGACCGTTGAGGAGTTCCTTCGTCTGGAGCCAGTTTTAGGTGTAGAATCAGGTCATGCTTATCGTAAAAATGCATTGTCTTTGGAACGGAACCAACAAGTAAAATATCAACTCCGTAGGATAAGAGGAAGTGGTTTTAATTCAGTTTGCAAGATTCGGCCTAATCAAACTAATTAAATAACGAACTAACTAACATAAAAACAAGTTAAATAAAAGCTTGTAAAATATTATAATGAGTTCATTTTCATGTTTCAGATATGTTACTGTCACACGTCAGAGCAACGGCTCCTCAAAGGGAAAAATCATGTTTAATCATGACTGTGTTGCAGGCGAAAGGATCCAGCATGTATTTACCGCAAAATCTGATGCGGCTTTTAATATAAAGCAGTTTATCGAGATGTTGAAAAGTAGATGTACAAGTAGACACTTATTTATCAGCTCACCCTAATGCGTATCACACTTAGGGTTGTTAATAAATCCTAATCTATTGATTCCCATCATATGTTTGAAAAATTCGTCTGCTGAACAACGTAAGTAACGCAATGAATGCTATTGAATTGTCAAAATGACAGGCATTCTCATTGTGAGGTGATGGAATTTATACGTACTTTAAGCTCCTTGGTAACGCAATAACCCCGCTGGTCTTCATGACATAACATCAATATCACTATTATTCTACGTCTCCCGCTGCCTCCTCCACTTACACCACACCTCAAATCCACAAGAATGGACGCATCGTGGCGCATAAATAAATGCAACTTTACACAGGTGTATCGACGGTACACGTCACGTGTGCGGTTCGCTCTTGGCCACTATTGTTTACCCTCACGCTAGCGCGCAAGAGAAGTGGGCAGGATTCTCTAGATTATTTTGAGGAATGTATATTTTTTTGGTGGAAGGAGGTGGAAATACTTCTTGTTTGGAACCCGGACATGGATATTAAGAGATATTTTTTCGATGCATATTTGCTATTGCTAAGTTTATCTTTGAAATTAGTGACATCGGTGAAGGAAAACATTATGAGGAAACCTGGCCTTACAGTATAAGTCTGAAATCGCCAACCCATCTTGAGCAAGCGTGGTGACCAACGCTCTCGCCTTTGACCTCTATAAGACCTCTTCTCATTCAGAGAAGGCGGTGGGACAATAATAGGCTGGAAATATTATACAACGTGTTTCTGGATGTTCGACATTAAATGAAAACGAGCACAGTACTAATCCATCGAACCATTTTAAAACATGAAGATTAGTAGTTAATGCAAAATTTAAAAATTGCAGTTTTCAAACAAAATAAATAGCAGAATCAACTGCATAAAAAGTAAACACGCTTTATCTACGCAAAGTCACTGACCAACGGTGCGGTGTGGGGTGCGGGGCGCGGTGGCGGCAATGTTTACCTATTATTACGAACTCAGATCTACATCATGTTGAAAAATAAAAAAATGAAAAATAATTTCCTGTGGCTAAAGTATTCATTGGATTTGATTGATTTTTTGTATACGGGCAAAGAACATGATTCTCTTTACGTAGTTTAAAGGAATGTCAATCCTCCTGTTCCACATTGTATAGTGATTTCTCTTGGGACATAGTACAGGGTGCCAACCACCACCTCTTAAAGCTGTATTATTATAATGTTACTTCAGTGTGAGAAAGAGATGGAGCTATACAGGACGTCTAGCTCCATCTTTTTCCCACACTGAAGTAAGATTACAATAATACTGCTTTAAGAGGTGGTGGTCTAGCTCCAGGAAGGGCAACAGTGCGTTCTACTGGAGATCTAGAAACTTATCAGCTGAAAACAATCATCGTTTGTTTTTAGTCGGTTGAAAATTAACTTCTTTGTCTACTTACTTCCACAACTAATAAATGATAAAACGCTTGCTTCTGTTTCTCTCATCTTCATTTCCATTAAATAAAAATTATATAATAAATAAGTCTTTGTGCAGAGTAGATACCTATTTTCTTTATGAACATAATCATTTCATCACAATCCAACAATTCGCAGAAAATAATAAATAACGGAACATAAAGAGTATTCTCATACACGATTATGAAACTAAAGTATTATATTATATTCTTGCTTACTGAATGAAAATAATTTCTCCAGCGTTTCAGCTTGACCTTTACAAGCAATAAGTTTCAGACCTATATTTTATTATTTATGTCGAGTGAACAAAATTTCATTTCATTTCGTCCTTTTCGTATTTTCTTTTAATGTAAAATATTCTGGAGAAATCAAGTTTGGACTTAAATAATATAAAGTAAATGTGATTGTGAGCTTAAAAGGTTTAAGCAGAAATTACGTTTCATGCTGAGATTTAATAAAAAAATACAATGTTCTGGCCGAACTGTTCGGAGCGAGAGGGATGTGGAATGCGAATGCGCGCGTCGATTGTTTTAATGAATCGATAGCCATGAGACTATGCGCGCCAGTTCACCTCCATACAAGCACATAAGACACAATCGGTGCGAGCGAATTTCGTCCCGCATCCCGCTCGCTCGCTTCAGTTAGGTCAGAGCTTTAACGTACCCGTTAAAGCTCGAGCGGTACGATACCGTTTCGAAGCAGCCGATCTATTCTGTAAACATCACACCGTGAGCACTTAGGAGAAGTGAGTTTGAAGTGAGCTCAATCCCTAGTAGAGTAAGGTGGGATGACAGTTCACATCACGCTCACTTTACCTAAATTTTCACGGTGGGATCTTTACAGAATAGCACCACAGTGTCGCTAACCAAACTTTTTAATGAAGCTTGCAGACCACTAAGTATATATTCGGCATTTAAAGTATATGCGTATCAATGTGACAATTCAACAATATTCATTGTGCTATTTATATTGTTGAGCAGACGAATTTTTCAAACATATGGAGCAATGGATTACGAATTTCCTTCGGATTGCGATAACAATTGATTTACGCAATTGGGGTGCAGGCCCTGCAGTCTCGACATAGATAGCGATCGCTTTACGACCGAATTCGGTCGCAAAATTGCTTGACAAGACGGTCAAAATTGCTTGACAAGCACGAAAAATACACGTGCTTGTCAAACAATTTTGCCCATCTTTTTTTTTTTTTTTTTTTTTTTTTTTTTTTTTTTTTTTTTTTTTTTTTTTTGTGGATGGGAAATCATCAAATGACTTCTCCCGCTCTGGGCGGAGCGGGAGGGCGTGTCAGACTTTTACTGACTAAAACCCACCCGTGTTCCTTCTGTTGCCTGTGCCGGGGCCACGGTAACTCTTTCGAACATCCCGCAACCCTAGCTGGCATCGGCCCTAGCGGACCCCGTCAATAGTGCTGACATCTCTTTGAGGCGCGCGTGGAACACGACGCGCCGTCGACTCGGGCTTGGTCCTTACCGGACGGCGAGCTACCCATTGCTTGCCGTCCGCAAGCCCGCGCCTACGGTGGTCGGGAATCAGCTGCCAATTCCCGATGCCCAGGGCGTCTCCTGCGGCGACTAGGGGCGTGAGGGTGCCCATCTTGGGACCTCATTAGGACTTTGCGCCCGAATTCGGTCATAACGCGTTCGCTATCTATGTCGAGACTGCATGCCCTGGTGTGAAATGTTTATAGTTTTTGGCTGTGAAAACCCAAATACACAATATGATAATACAATACTTCTATCTATCTGATACCTACTTATCTGTCTACCAGTGGCGATGCTTGACATTTCGTAGGATGGGAAGCCGAAGAAGAAATTGTTCAGTTATAAATAGTCATACAAATACAATTATCACGTTGTAGCGCCGGCTTATTTTGAACAACACACAGGATTTTTGTTGTTGGAATATATATTATTTGGCAATCGTAGACATTACTGATTGTGCTATTTTTCAATGGTGGTAGGTGAAGTTACTCTATCGATCCTCCAAAGGGAAGCCGGTAGGAATGGAGTTGTTAGCGCGCTTCGCCTCTAATGTCTACACCAATCTCGTACATAGCTAGATACTATACTTGTGGCGCATATCTACATCGCCACATGCGAACGCATCACACTGACGTCACGCAAAATCCTGCATCGCGCAGTTTATCGCGCTACTAGTATACAAGGTGTTTTTTTTTATATGTCATAACTTCAGGTTATGAATGACCAGACCATATCAAAGAATCAACTGGCATATAAATTATTTTTCAATTATATATATATATATATTTTCTTTTTTCATACAAAACAATTCAACAAAGTCTCGATTATTAACGTAAAACATTACATAAAATATAACAACGTCGCTTTTTGTTAGCTTTAATTATGAATGATTGGTATGAATGAAAATGAATTTACTCGTATTTATCAATGAAAAATAAAAAGAACCTAATTTAATTATGATTGATATCTTCGAAACTATGTATATGACGTGTAAACGTTATTCCGATATCCTATTTACAGAATAAACAATTTCATTTCATTTCTATGCATTTTTGGACCACATATTTTAGGGCCTTTTGTATCCTTACTAATAAACGGATTATATCAGGTGAATAGTTACACACCAATTTCTCTCTTTCAGTCGTCAGTAATTTGACTTTCGAAAGGAGAAGACAAAGCGTTGTGTAACTATACAGACGCTATACAACGTTTATTAGTAAGGAGGATAGAATATAGCCCTAAGGCGTACTTGCAGGTTCATGGGTTATCCTAAATAACGTCGAGTTATTTTAACGTGCAAGTGGGCTTAAAGTTATGACATACGTTGTATATACAACGTCCCGACATCAATAGTCGGGCAATAGCCCACCAGACACAACACCCGTCTAGTTGGAGGATCCTGCCTTCTATGGAGGATGAGAAACTTTACACCCTGTTCCTCATGCCTCTTTACACTAGACTTATGTCATCATTCGCCTGCCCTTATATCAATTTATTTGTGGTCGGCGCAACATGTCTCCTTCTTCCATACTTCTCTATTCGCCGTCATATCGGTAGTCACCACCTTTCTAGCCATATCATCTTTCACACAGTCCACCCATCGATTCTTTGGTCTTCCCCTACTCTTAAAGCCATCGACATTCATGCTCAAAACTTTCCTCGTGACATTTTCCTCATTCCTCCGCATCTCATGCCCATACCATGACAACCGATTTCCGCACAACTTTTCAGTCACCGGTGTCACTTTCAGACTTCCGTATACTCATTTCTTATTCTATCCATTCGTGTTACACCGGATACAATAAGAAATGAGTACATAAGACACACTAACATTACTGGCGAAATGTGGGTGTACTAACCCTTCGGGGATTACAGTGTGTGTGAGTATATAAGATTACACTAAACTTATGTAGCATTCCAAATAGATACTCAGCTCCAGCCAGACTAAACAAAAACAATATTAAATTATCAGCATTACTTAATAAGCCTTCCGTCTCGACATAAAAGGCACTGTGCCAGCATGGTAGTGTGTAGCAAAAAACGTAATCGGTCATCTTGCATTCTCAGCGGCTACGCGCGCGACGCGGCTTGCATACTGCGCAGGCGCAGCACAGATTAGCGCTTCTAGTAGTGGAGCCAGGAGTTATAAAGGGAATTAGGATATTATGTACCTAATTTGAAAAAAGGAATAGTCCTGTTGCTATGTTGTGTTCTTTTCAGAGGGCGAAACGATCTCGCGGTTAACCTTATTGATGACTGGTTAATCTTAAATTATTTAAATACTGTTACGAGCTGGGGAATAAATTTACAAATTTACGCCAAAAACACTTAACACTATATAAATAGTCACAAATACAGTAATCAGAAACTTTATTTAAAATTACTTGAATGTCCCGAACTAGTAGTTCGCTGTTTCGCATTCCAACCTGTCCTGTCCCGCAGCGCTAGCAACCCTCTATTTATATGACGAATTTAAACTTCTAGATAGTTCGAGGACATAGGTAATTCGAGAACATTCTAGCATTTACGGGAATTATCTAGAATGCTGCAACACGACACTGATCATTTAGAAAATTGTGGAAGGGTCCAGAATGTTCCAATAAGCTTAGGAATCGATCGACGAAATCTGAATCGTGTAGTTCTACTACTCGGTAACAGATGGCAGCAGCGTGGCGTTTTATGTCTTACGGCCGCTTTCTATAATATATCTTAATCCAATCTTGATACCGATCCTTGTCTGTAACCAATCAACGGCCGAGTTTGTCAATCAAAGTCTTTGAGAGAGCGAATCACAAGCAGCCGTCAAAGACTGCGGATCAAGATTGGGATTGAGATACATTATAGAATTCTGGCTTTAATGACATACGTAACAATACTATGGCTCTTCTGGTAAAAGTGAAGGAATAGTATTTTCTAGTCTAGCTACCACCCACTTTACCATAGAGACGTCTAAAGTCTTCCTTGTGTCTGAAATAACCGCATGTCTTGGAAAAAATTGGGAATGTTTTTTTTAAAGGCGTGTTTTGATCTACCGTAATAATAGAAATATAAAAATAAACAACAATATAATATCTGAACTGTCCCATAAATCTGTCTCAAGTCATACTGCCCCTACACGCGCGTGCCCGCGTCCAATGCGCCGCTCTGCGCGCACGCACGTTGCAGCCCCAACTGTTATGCTAATATGCAACCAACGAATAAGAAATGATAGAGAAGAACAACTCAAAATATACCATTACAATATACTCTAGGTACTAATTGCTCAAAACTATTTGAAATTGGAACATACAGACATAAACAGACTCACGCCTTCCCAAAATACTAGAGAACATCACATGCTATTCTTACATACTCCTTTCATTAAAATGCTAGACATGTTTCTTTCAAAGAGATTGTACTCAAAGTCATCCCTTGTATGCGCCTATCTAATCGAAAAACAGTAATCAACAAATGATCTACCTACAGCTACTTACAATAATCCCTACTGTCTGGTCTGTCATTGTCAAATCAATAAAGGTAGAGGAATTTTATTAAAGTTTTAAAGTAACTTCTCGTTCTTAGCGTGTCGTTGGCAAAAATAACATGAAAAAGTATACCATATACAACACTTCCCGGAATTAACTCACGAACCTCTTAAGAGGTCATTGTACTCATAATTATGAACAACTTTTACTACGGAACCAAACCTGAAATCGCGAAAAAAAATCAGCTGTTTCCCTACATTGATTTGAACAGCTGATTTTTTTTCGCGATTTCATTTTTTTTTTAAAGTCACTGCATTTTTATCTACTTTTAAAATATGCGTAATTTGTTTTCAACCACTACGGGGGCCAACCACCACCTCTTAAAACAGTATTATTTTAATGTTACTTCAGTGTGAGAAAGAGATGAAGCTATACAGGACGTCTAGCTCCATCTCTTTCCCACACTCAAGTAAGATTACAATAATACTGCTTTAAGAGGTGGTGGTCTAGCTCCAAGTCCACGGAACTTCTGTAGTTGTTCTGCCATGGCGACCTTTCACCTTGCATGCTGATTCCCTATCGCTTTTGGTACCAGTCGTGCGTGCTGACATTTTATTAGTATTGCAACTCTTAACAACTGGCTTGAAACTTTTGTTATATGGTCTCGTAAGATGATTCATGCTTTCCAAATGGTTGCATGGGTAATTGGCAAATGATGGAAATACATATAAACAATTTTTGAGGCATCAAAGACTCTTTGATGCTTCAAAAACCTTTGACAAAGAGGTAATATGCCAGGTATATTGTTTTCTCTAGAGATTTTTTTCAATATAAAAAAATACGTAGGTAGGTACCGGTTTATTATTTTTAACGAACATGTACAAACATTCACAAGAAGACTGTTATATTGAGATTATTATTATTATTAAAAAATACCAACGAAATTATTGAAATCCTACGCTATCAAACACTCTATCAACGTTTCACTCAACGAACTATTCGATAGACACATTCCTCTAAACAAAAGCAATCGAATTTTCCAATTGAAAAAATATGGCTCGAAAAAACGGTATATACAAGAACACTGGCTAGATAACGATACAATTTATATTTATAGCAGTAATTCATATGAATACATTTATGTTGGCAATAGTTTTATACGGGAAACACTTTATTTTTCCAAAAGGGTCAGTTTAAACACACCTCGAGGTATAAATGGTGATTCTATTCAAGAAGAAGCTACAGAATATATTTGAAATAACATTATGCCGAGTGTTCTACGAAAGGATTTTGTATCAATGAACGGACAGTCCGACAGTTTTTATTCATATGTTATGGTTTCTGAAGTAGAATTTTCTATAGAGAAAGTGGTTTGTTTAAAAATGGACTGGCCTTGGATTAGGGTTGGCGAAGATGTACTCGTAGAATTTGTATGATTTGGAACGCGTTACGATTACAGAGTCAGCTTTTTTAGGGATGGGTAGTTGTCGCCTGCTTAACCGGGCTTTTCTGTGGCGCCTTAATAAATTAAAGTCTCCAAGGCATAAAACGCATATTATTGAGTCAGCCAGTGTTACTAAAATTTTATTCTTTTAGTTTCACGTCATTAGTGGATTTTGCTTTTAATTATCTCCTAAAACTGACATGATGTCGATTGTCGGAGTACAATCCAAACTAAAGATGTGTCCCGCGCATTCAGATAGTAGACTGAGACGTTTGCTGTCCCGGACAACATGTTGCGCAAAAATTTTGTTCGCGGAGTCTGCTCTAGTTGACATTGAACTTCAGTGATTACAAGACAGTAGAGTAACAGACAAGGATCGAAGTCACCACCTCTCACTTGTTGGGCTATTTTCGCTTTTCAATTGTTTCTCCTAACATGCAGAGGCAAAAATACCTTTTGCGGATAAGTGGTGGAAATACGTAATTTTATAAGCATACTTAATTGATTTAGTGTCTGCTAATAACCTGCATTGAAAGTTCCTTAACCGCATTGTTAAGCACACCAGGGGTTTGCGCCTGTCATGTAACCAATTTCAGTCCACAGAGGGTCTGTGTTCGAGTTTTAATACCAACTATAACTCTATTAAGCCCTTGTTTTCCCGCTGGGCAGGAACAACGGACAGTAATGAAAAAGGCGTTGAGGGATGATCTAGTCTCCTTAGGTCCTAATTTGGCTCTATTTAACAAATAAGGCTCAAGTGTTTTTACGTAGGATAGCCTGTTCTAAAAGTATCTGACAGAAGTGTAGACAACTCCTGTTTAGGTTAAATTCTTACTCTATAACTCACTAAAAGTAATTAGTAATACAGTCATCTGTATTTTGAAGGCTTCATCTTCAGAAAATAACCTCAATTGTCAAACGAAAAACTAATAGGGTGATTTAAAATTAGAATTTCGGGTTATGGAATTTAAATAATCAAATCAAAGCACTCAGTTTGTAAGTGGCACTACAAATAGGGAATATTACGCAAAGCTGAGACAGCAGATGGTGCCACATGGACATGAAGTAAACAAAGCAAACTGTCAAAGGCGAGCGGCAACATTGTTCGGCGTTTTTCAATATTATTTCAGCTTTATTTCATCCTTGTTACTATAATTGTAGGTTAAAATAATGCCTAAGAAAGGTTACAAACATGCCTATAAGAATTTCAAACATGTTGTTTTTGTGATATTGAACTACTTTACAATCAATTTTTAACGTTACATTCAAGTAAATAGCACTAAAAATATTGTGTTTTTACATTAGGTTAATACTCTGATCTATAAAATATCCTTCATTCTTATAGTCTTCAGCTCTAAAATGATCAGAACACAACCTTTAATGTTTTGTGACTTTAAAATGCTTGCAACGTAGCAATCTACCACTGCTTGCAAAGTTATCCGTTTTTAGTGAATTAATGAACACCTTCGTTCCTGAATATCCTACCTAATGGAAGAACACTGATTCACTGACTGATGCATTATTACCATCTGATAAAGAATATTCTTGACGAAGGGATATCACTAAAATAATATATCAGTAGATTGTAAGCACACCGGATTTCTCATTAGCAGTCATCTAATCATAGATATTTTTTTATAACCATAGATGAGTAAAAAGGCCTAAACATGAAGTTTATCTTTCTGTTTACGTTATAAATTTAATATTTATTCCCCTTATAACTATCATTACAGGTTGCATTACCTAATGTGATAAAACGGTCTCATAAAATAGATTTCTTATTAAAATTATTAAGAACACCTTTTTACTATAACCTTTTTGTTAGCTAGTCTTACCACAGAGGGACGCCATGTTGTTATGTTTACCAAGCGTTTTCTGAGCGGCAATTCAAGAAAGTTCGCATTCTAATCTCAAGTCACAATCTGTCAAAAATTATATAGCGTTTACCTACATTTTTGACATTTGATTGTCGCTGAGATGATATTGCGACTAGATTTTAAACGTTTTTAATCAGGGGAATTGGCTTTCTGATCCATTTCCTTACATTTTCATCACATATTTTTGGAACAGACTATAGTTTCGTTGCAGAGCTAGCTTGTGAAAGGGATCGAGGAATTAATGCTATAGCCGTATTTACTTCTGCCGTCAAAAAGCATTGCTGTGTTCTGGTTTGAAGGGAGTTGGTGTCGGTACCGGTGTTTTAACATTGTTTCTAAAATGTGCAAATACTGCCAACACCACCTCTTAAAGCAGTATTATTTTAATGTTACTTCGGTGTGAGAAAGAGATGGCGCTATACAGGACGTCTAGCTCCATCTCTTTCCCACACTCAAGTAAGATTAAAATAATACTGCTTTAAGAGGTGGTGATCTAGCTCCAGGATTTCAAAACTCTAGAAACTGGTGTGTATTTATGCTACATACATTGTGTATCCGTGGCATAACTTAAGAGTATAGTCGATCTCGTAATTTTGGTAAATTACGGAATTGTTCTCAAAGTGACCTTTGACAACAATTCCCAGTAAATTGAAACTTCACTAAGGTTGAAATTATCTAACTGTCACATAGACCGTGTTGATTTGTGAGATGGAAGCGACATCCAACCAAAGGCCGTTTGTCCATCGTCACGTCAACGGGACGTCAACGAGAACGAGATGACGGCGCTGATGTAGCGATACACAGGTACCTACATTTAAGTAACTGCTACACGGTCGCCAACCGCGTTCCGACAGTGGTGACCTTGGTGGTTTACAACCGTGTAGATGGTGGTTTACGACCAAACATTGAAACAGCTCTGCCGGTCACCAACCAAGGCCAACTCTGTTGGGAACCGTGTAGCAGGCGCTTTACTATGGCCGCGTGTCCACCGTACACCTCCACCGTGACGTCACGTTCGATTTGAATAATCTCGTTTCTCATTGACGTCCCGTTGACGTTGCGCGGTGGACAAACAGTGTTAGGATGTTAAAACCATTACGAGGTCGATTGTACACTATTGGTAGTGTAATTCATTCGTATCGAAGAAACTATAGGATTTTAAGTAGTATAAACTAAAATTGTTTTAAAATAAGCAGAGTATTTAATCGTGACTAAACAGCTGTAAAATTTAACTTGGCAATTTAAGTTAAAAAACCGTACATTTAGATACAGACGCGCGACTGAAATAGATACAAAATTAATTACCTTGCATATCCGTTGGTCTGTTCTCCGTCTCATTTCAATCTGCTGCAAAGATCTGGAAATAACGACAAATTACTGGTTAGTACTAGTTTTAAAACATCAATATTATAAACAAACAAATAATAACAAGACCCTGGATATCATCTAGGGCCAGAGTCCTTGTCAAGATGAATGAAACGAGCCCAAACTCGATGGGGTTGCGTCGTTTATTACAATTCCCATGGCTACATCCCAGCTCTATCATCTGACGCTAGATATCATCTAGGACCAGATTCCTTGTAAGACGAATCAAACGAGCCCAAACTCGATGGGGTTGCGTCGTTTTATTACAGAGTTCCCATAGCCACTTTCCGACGCCATCATCAGATCAGTTCCATGTCATAATAATATTGCATTGTCAACCTATTTATACTCGCATACAAAATTTCAGCTCAATATGAAACCGGGAAGTGGGTCAAATTTAACTTGCAAGATTTCATTACGACAGACACCGGGACAGGTGAAAGTAAATAAAAGGTTTAAAAGTAAACAAGATAATAAAAATACAGCACATAAGAAAAACCTTTGGTTTTGAATACCGATGTGTTCCAAGAACACTGACGTTAGCTTTTATTCATTTGTATTATTTTTATTTATCATTCTATTTATTTTATGAAATTCCAACAGATGGATCGGTACTCCATAATTGGAGACAAGGCCATTCCTTTGATATATGTGTTACGATTCAAGAAAAAAAAAAACAAACGTAATGGTGCTCTTTTGCCCTTTCAATCATCATTTTCAAAACGAACCTACAGTTGTGTTTTGTGATGTACTCCAACTTTATATACCTTTCTAGTATATACGCCTACAAATAGCGATGTTCCAAACCACTCAAAGACCTATTACGACCTATAACACCCCTACTTTTTCAGTATCGACAAAATCCCATTCAGGCCTAAGTGCGAAAAGTTCAATTTGCGTACATTTACGGGCGTACAACCCTAGCTTGCTATATTCGCCGTGATGAATAGGGCTGTCAAAGTTGCCAACTCATTCTTTTATATTGCACGCTTTATTTTGGTTTTCGCTAATGAGCTTGAGGTTCACGGTAACTGGCAACTCTTTGGTTAGGGATGAACGGTTAAAGTGAATGATAGATGCAAGTCATCTAATTATGTGTGACATGGTAGGGTTGGTGATGGGATTCAATTTGTGAAAAGCGGATAAAGCGGTGGGTTAAAAGGTTTGTGTTTTTGGAGGAAATAAACTCCGGTGTATAAAATAAGGTTTATGTACGGTTCGAATCAATGAACGAGATATTTTTCAATATATTTTTTATATCGAGTAGCCGTTCCGCTTCCACAATACCAGAGGCTTTACGTGGTTACCATCTCGAAGACAAAGCTGAAAACGTGCCTGCAATAACAGCAACTACATTCAAACCGAAACAGTAACGCTGCTTAAGGCGACGATATCCGACTTTTAATGATTTTAAACTGAAATTCCTGAAAATAAACGAGTAGTGTTAATGATTGGAAAAAATATATTATAAATTAGAGCATTTTCTTAATAACATACTATGTGAATATTATGTGATTATGTTTATATTACATAGCGTAATTAATTTGTAAAGTTATGTCTAACGCGGATAAAAACTGAGAATCACGCAAAAACTATCAAGCGTATTTTTATGTAACGTTCACTATTTTAAAGATAATTTAATTATTATTATTTATCTAATAAATTAATAATGCGTCTAATTTAGGACAGCGCTCCTTGATGGGCGAGTCCTATTACTAGGTGGACGTACGACGCGTTGCGTGAGCTCAGCACAGAACACGTAATATGCACTCAAGGCCGTTGGCATTTATCTGCGTCTTACGGCCGAACCCAATACCTATCTATCACCAGTTTTGGCATACTGGAGATAGAAAAACCTATCTATGGTTTTAACGTCCCCATAATCTATAAGAGATTATGAAATCATACCGGCCTGACATAAGGACAGATAGAATTATACTGTCTACCATCAATAGCGATCTGTCTTTTACTGAAAATAGGTTATTGGGTTCGGCCGTTAGGAGTATTCTATCTATCTGCTTGGCGTCAAAAGTAAGTATGATGGCAGTAGATACTTCCCCGGACGAGCTCCTTCTGACCACGACAAAGATGTATTATTGCTTCTACTACAAGATTGTGTATGGCAGGCCATTGTGTAAAGGCTAAGGCTAGCAATGGCCGATGGTAGTCCATTGAAACCTTACTAGCTACTTACTCTACCTATTGCATGGATTTTAGTCGTAGTGAATGTAGGCTAGGAGCACTAAAATGCGGTCAGCAGCGGTCAGTATAGTTTAGGAGCTAGCTATATAATTTTAGCGATAGAGCTTCACTCTGTACTTAGTGGCTTTGACCGGCTACTATCAATGTCAGAGTGTAGTAATAGTTGTAGCTGTTAACGTAGTTAAGAACAATTCGGTTACGAGTTTTTCGAGAAATTGCCAACGGTGACTTTACTCGGTCCACAGAGCAAAGTCACCGCTGGCAATAATAATGGTCAATAGCAAAGTCATAGTTGAAGGTCAATACTTATTTCATGTTCCGTTTTGGTAATTTATGAATACCTACATTTATGTACTATCATCATAAAGTTGAGAATTTTATCATACCTACCTACTAACACCAAGGGTATTAAAATGTTAGCGTAACAAATGAACGCTTAATACTTATTTACTCATATAAAATTATTCAAGGACTATAAAAATAGATTTACTACACAATGTCGTACTGTGTCGAATGTACACAAATTATGCAGTCATGGTGCAAACAGTAGTTACGTGTTCGCAATATCTACTATGTACCATTATTTATACCAGGATTATAATACATTCTCTTTCACAAACTGTAATTAAGTGACTTTCAAATACATTGATGTAATAATCCACGGAGTTAGATTGGCAGGTGTTGAAAAGGCGATGATTTGATTTTAATGATAAATTTGATAATGAATTGTAAGTTAATTACTGATTAAAAGTGTTTTCAATTTTGAGCATCTTTTGACGTAATTTAAGTTGGGTTTATTTATAGCCAGTTCCGATTTATTGAAACCTGTTAAGAAGTTTAATTAAAGGCTCCTGCAAACAGGCGCGACACGCGACGCGAATCGCACGCGACACAGAGACACTGCGTGTCGCGCGACGCCTTTGTGTCGCGTCGCGTGTCGCGCCTGTTTGCAGGAGCCTTAAAGCTTCTAAAATATGATAATAATTAATGTGAAGCACATAAAATCGTTGTAAAATGTGACAAAGATCAGATTTCAATCATGAGGATAAATAGTCGGAATAACACAGATACGGAAAACCGAAAAAAAAACTGTTTTCAGTTAGTTCCTTTGTTCACATTATAATTCTGTAGTGAAGACCACATCTACCAATAGAATTTTAAATTTTTACACATTCAACTCCACGCAATATGACGAAACTGCAAGTAATTTCGAATAGCCCTTATTTTCTTCAAAGACGAAGTGATTTCCCAATATGTTGGTACTGTTTGAAGTCCTGCCCACCCCCTGAGTAGAAATAGCGTGAACAGTAAGTAATACTTTGGAGAGGGTACTCGTAATTCAAGCGGAATTCAGTACAAAGAGCCACCAGCTTTGGTGGGTTCGTCGCCTTACTGCAGGGATGCCAAACCTTACGCACAAGTTTTCAAGAAATATTTTGTAGGTGTATGAACGTAAACGAGGCAAAAGGAGTTTCCGCCTACCCCACGGGAAGAAAGCGTGATTGTATGTATGTATGTATTTTGGAGGTTCAAAAATGATGTACTGACGCATGATTAGATTTAGAATATTAATGAAAAGGGCTGGTTTTAAATAACGAAGTTGCGCTTAAAATGGACGCATTTTATAGTTTCTCGGGAAAATTAGCACCATTGTTTCATCAACATCCGTACTGAAATAATTTCTTAAATTGTTTAAGAACAATGGTATCCAGCGGTGCAGTTATCACTGATTTGTTTCAAAAGTTTGATTTTGGTTTAAATTTTAACTTTTGGCCACATCCATATCAAAAACCTGACGTCACCATCGGTCCTTGGATCCGGATGCCAGTGCGATTGTCTTACTTTATGGTTTCAACTAGATGTCGAACATTGTCAGCAGGTACTAAAGTAGGATTATCGTACAACAAACTAACGAAATACTATATACCCTCAACCGATAAGTGTGGATCGCTGGACTTTTTATTCCACTGCGGCCATTTACATTTTGAGAGATTCCTATGTTTCAGTGAACCGCAATGGCGTGATTTATGACCCCTGCCAATTCCGTGTAGACTCTGGCGCGTGCCATAAGGTTTGCCATCCCTGAGCCACCCTGGTACATTAGTATTCTTCCCCCGTTCTTTCACGCATAATAAATTTAATCCGGGGATAGCATTCGTTAATCTCATTATTCTTGTACATATACTGAAAAGGAATAAGTCGTGTCGAGTTCGTTGGGAAATCTGTTACTTTGTTTGGATCGGAAGTATTTAAGACGACACAATGCTTCCGGTAAAAGTGTTAAAGCATTTCTGTACCAGTATTTTTTTTTTTTGGTAAAATAAAATTCCAATTAATTTCGGATAAAGAACCAGTTCGAGGCCAAAAGTTCCTCTTGTTTTCGAAGAATTCTTATTCCATGTTTTTGAATTCCTTTCAAACATTTCAGGAAGGTAATGTCAGAACAATTATTAAGCAATTTTAACCTTTGTGCACTTATGCAAGCCTTGTCTTAACAAGGCTTTCGTTTCAATGACGTAGGAAGATGTTATCAGCTTTCGTAGAAGTAATCTATTCACTCGTGACGTCATGACTAACTATTCAGTTGAGACTAGTTCTGCCCGCGACTTTATCCGTGTCAAATTTCCTGTTTTAACATATATCCTACACTCGGCGACTAGTTTCCCATTAGTGAAAGATTTTTTGGAATCTGTAATCGGAGCAGTAGTTCCGAAGAATACCCGCCACATACAAACTCACAATACGTCTTTAGAATATTAATATAGACGTAGGACAATTTTTGAAGTGAAAACTTTTTTTAGGCGCGTTGAGCACTTTTTGGTAGGAGACAATCTTACGGGTTCGCGACATGCTCTGTGACGTGTTGCGCCAGACTGGCGCAGCGGCCTGTGTACATGTTAATGTTTTAAGTTTTCACTTCTGCCGGCATTCCCTTTTTTTTTTTTTTTTTTTTTTGTGGATGGGAAATCATCAAATGACTTCTCCCGCTCTGGGCGGAGCGGGAGGGCGTGTCAGACTTTTACTGACTAAAACCCACCCGTGTTCCTTCTGTTGCCTGTGCCGGGGCCACGGTAACTCTTTCGAACATCCCGCAACCCTAGCTGGGCCGGCATTCCCTATGACTGCCTACTTTTTTACTTCTGGTCCGTAGCTAACGACAATAGTCCTTTCTGTCGACACCTACCTATGACTAACAATTTTAAGGTCACTTTAAACACCGCAACTAAGTGATGCAGACGTGCGGGACAAATCCACGTCAACAGTGCTGCAAGAACAGCATGGGTAATTTTGGTATAACCTTGAGAAAATTTGAGACGTGATTAACATTTTCCTTAAGATTAATCTAATGAATTATGGAAATTGCTACTGGACAGAGAAGTTTGGAGAGAGAAGGCGCTCGTGGCTAAGTAATAACAGCCGCGGGTCGATCGATCAGCTACGTTTGCCGCTGTTGGTCCGTGGATAGGTGACATCTTTACACACTAAGACCCCTCCGTGCCTTGGGAAGCACGATAAGCTGTTGGTCTCGGCTGTCATTCGTGGATCTTTGACAGTCGATACGGGTCGTCTGACCACTAGTCTTACCAAGGGGTGTCGTATTGCCCAGTAACTGGGTTGTGGAGGTTAGATAGGCAGTCGTTCCATATAAAATAATGGTAATGGTATTCAGGTGTATACGGTTAGACTGGACGCCGACCCCTGTATATAGGTAGTTGGGAAAAGGCTAGGCTGATAGAGAAGTTTGGCGAGCTATAAGGAAGACTTTGTTGTTCAAATTGGGCTAAATTGGAGTAGCTGCTGTTCGCTAAGGAAGTTTTTGGGTTTTCTAAAGATCACAGCTTCAAACTATACGTTGATTCAAGCTAATAATAATCCCAGCCTATGACTATGATACGGTTCAGAAATAGCCATGTTAAATATTGTATTCACGAAGATATACTCCTTAACTTTTGCTTGTTAAGTATGCTCAAATATAGTTTCCTAGAAATGATTTGCCACAAACAAGACTTCTTACATACATAATATATCATGATATGGATTCTCCAAAGGGTTAGGCAGAGGTGTGGCTTTAGTGCACCCACATATCGGCAGGTATGTTTATGTTCCGTGTAACAGAAGACAAGGTTTCTTACCTCCTTGTCTAAATCCCCAGACATGATTATATACAACTGTTTTAAGTACAAACAATGATCTAAGTCCCAAACAGTCCCGAGTTAGGTACAGAACATTAACCGCGTCGGTCCGACCGCACATTCTTGCGAATAGAACGAAGTTTTGTTTCTCACGCAACAAAGGGTCGCCTGCCCTGCGGACTTTACTGAACGAGGTTCAAGCGAGAGCAGAGCGGAATGGAGCGAAGCGAGAAATTACTCTCTTGCTTCGCTACGTTTTAATTGAAAGGGTTAATGTGTCGTTATGTTGAATGGAGCTTGTTGCAGTGGATAGAGAGCGAAAAAGCTATTAAATGCTGATGCGACAATTATTGGGGTATCTCCCCTACCGAGTTTAAGACAAGCATTAACTACATATTGACTATTTAAAAGTAATCAATTTTGAATAGGTTTCTTATAGGAAGGATCAGATTTGGGTATGGCAAAACATGGGAGAGGCTAGGTACAAAGCAGACTGCAAATGTTGCAATTAATTCACCATTGATTTAGTATCTCAGTTCCATGCACATTTAAAATGACATTGACATACTAAAACATAACTAGCAGACCGTTGACACACAAACGAGCTATCACCGACCCTCTTAAGCTCATTATTTCTCGCTCATTTTCCTCTATGACCGCCCCCTAAACCTCTCAGTATTTAGTGGAAGTTTGTCGTGCTCCAGGAGTTTAGGCTACAAATGATGGGCCGTAATTAGTAAGTTGCGTGAGTTCGTACGCACAAAATAGTCGAGGAGCTCTCGTTTGAGGAAATATTCCAGAATTGGGGATAATGCGGTCGAGGGTGTGGTTATGTTGGGTAGAAGGGTATTTTTGGGTGACATGTCGTGACTATCGCTTGTTTGTGAATTCTTTTAGGAGTTTTCTGGGTATTTGGCATAGTTTAAGAGAGGTTTAGGCTGTGTACAGTGAAGATAATTTTGGGCCAAGTATGCTAGCATCGTTGGTCATGGCTCTTGGAAAGTAAGTAATATAATGGCTTTTTGTTTGGTTTGAAAGAAAAATAAAGAGAATTTAACGCATTACCGTATGATACAAGAAGAGATACAACCTCGTTTTTCAATATTAAGTATTAAAAAGTTTTAGTGTGTTTTATGATATCGTGTTTTTATAACACAAGCTTTACGTAACGCACAAAAACTATGAAAAACAATCCGCTTACAATAAACATAAATTTAAAACAAAATATGACCTTAAAAGGGAAGCCACAGCATGAGAAAGCCATCGACATAGTTTTCCACAGTTTTCGAAACACCTTGCATCACATAATATCTTATTTATTGACTCGTCCGCCATTTTGTTTTAATTGATTAATATTTTACGACTCCACGTCGAAATATTCAAAGTTTAAAATTAATATGGACATGTTTTATGGTATATTAATGAATCGAAGATTTAATAGTTGTGATGCTATAGGAGCATATATTATTATTAATATTTATGTGTTAAGTAGGCGAAGGTAAAACTTACGAATACATTTGAGTAATTGTGTCACAATCTGCTACATCTCTCATCTCTGTATTATGGTACTTATTACAATTTGCATCTAAATGTGAACTTGGATCAAAATACAAAAATATGTACAGTCCGGCCGTCGAGAGAATGCGCTCCTAACATTTGTCAGTTTGACAATTTCTAATTATAATAAGAATCAAATTCGCTAAACACAAATGGGCTATAATTATAATGCTTACCAGAGATACTTTAGGTACATCTCTGCCCAACCCTTCGGGGAAACAAGGCGTGATGCTATGTTATGTTACTAGAGATATGATTACATACAAACTTTAGTTTTTATAGAACAAAAATAAAAATAAAAACCTATTTCTCACAGGTAAAGAAAATTCTTCAAGAGTTTCTAGTCTCCAAGCGGTACAGCGATTAGAAGCCATAACCATGCTTCCTTTCTACACAAACTTTCTTCTGAAAGGTATTGGATTTAAAAAATTATTGCATAATGGCTTTAACGGTCACATACATCCTACATAATCCTCTTAGCATTTTCCCATAATGTTTTAGAACCATCATCCAGTCTCACAAGATGCAATTGAATTCAGGGGGCCTACTCTGAAGCGTTAATCCGAGGTATCGGCCGAATGTTCGGAAGTTTTCTACTATACTTCATTCTACATATTTTGTTCAGTCAGATTCGGCCGAACTTTATTTTGTCCTTTCTTCAACGAACTTCATTTTAACGTTTGGTTGGATCCGAACCGACCGAACGAAATAGACTTCCGAACATTCGGCCGATACCTCGGATTCACGCTTCGGAGTAGGCCCCCTGAATTTAACACTTGCGTACAGCAACGTTAACAGTGTTTTTAGGATACTTACTGGTTTCCTAATTGAATACAAGTATTAATTCTGCTATAAAATTATCGTACGAAGCCGTAGATTCACACATATTCAAGACAGACAGCAGCATTCAGCCATCCAAAAATTAACAAAAGAAGCGACGTTTAACCTAAAAACCTTTTGATCTACGCCTTAAACCTCTGCCTTATTATTTTAATTCCACAACAATGCGAGTACAGAATCGAGTACCAACTCAAACATCACAAAAGGCCATTGCTTATCAAAGCGAAATAAACAATAAATATTCAAATACCGAAGTAAATTATGGATGGATGCGTGTTTAAAACGCTCCGTGCGTTAATCAAAAGATACACGTAATTTAGAGTGGGATCCACAAATCATCTCGCTCTATCTTGATCTTTACTTACTGACAAGTTGACATTGTTGTGTGGTAAAAGTCATAGGTAACAGCGTGATGATATAATACATTTTTAATTTTGGAATCATGAATTGGGAACTGGGGAGGTTCCGTCAGAACTGGAAGGTGGAGGCCTTTACCCAGAAGAGGAGGCTAAGAAAAAAAAATTGTGAAAGAAATATGTGGCTTGCTCAATGTGGTTGTCTGGTGGAAATATGAAATAAAAGTAGGTAAATATGTATATGGTATTTTTCTAGCGGAGAAGTGTGTGTGATTTTTAGTACAGTATGTTTATCTCACGAAGAGACACGCACTATACTTGTGGTTACCAAGTGTACAAACACGCTGTGAATGTGTGTGTAAGCGCAGGAGCTCTCGGTACCGTCCGAAACAATGGCGAAGTCGGAAGTGTATGTGTGCATGTGTGTGTGTTATGTGCTGACTCCACTCGTCTTTACGCACACATTCACAATGTGTTTGTACACTTGGTAACCAGATGTAAAGCGGTGTCGCTTCGTGATATAAAAATACTATAGGCAGGTAAGTTATGGTTTTCTTTCTCAGAATGTTAACCTTAACTGTAAAGTCAGACGCCACTCACGTCTTGGATTGTAACATAAGTACGTTGGTTTAATATGAATATTAATTAAGTTGAACGGTTCTATAAAGTTTAAACGTTTAGCATGTAAAAGGATTCGGTTACACTGTCATCTCGAAGCCTTTGTTGTTAGTGTAAAACTTAGACTATTTTGCGGTAAACCCAATTTTAATACAAGACTTGATATATAAAGGGACCCCTTCACATAGCCGCTTTAGTAATCTCACTCAACACAAACGAGCCGAAACAAGAAGCAAAAGAAAAACCTTTTTTTTCTTTTTCTGAGCCGCTATTTTTCACAACTTGTTTCACGAGCGAACCGGTTGTATGCGCAGACGCAGCGGCGGCCACCTGGCGGCAATCCATTGCTTTACCACTAATTTATGCCGCCATACTGGTTTTTTCTTTCTCCCTTTTTCCTACATTGCACGCTTAAATATAACTCCATTCATGCGAACTGGCATGCCACGGAACTTGTTTCTTGAGTCTTAAGCCTTTATTTTAATAAACTGATTTTTAATTTTGTATGGACTTGGGAAAGAGGTCGATTTTACTGATGTATGCTCATTATGAGCATGTTGATGTTAATTTTTATGGTCATTGGGCTTACGAGTTCATTGGCATTATCATATTATGTTAGGTATGTAAATGCGGCAACAGATGGCCACATTTTTTATAAATATTATGTCAGAAATTAATTAGTCAATAAGTAGAATCCTTGAAATAGGTGAAGTCTTATTTATTTTCTGACAAAACGTCGAAACGAAGTACCCTAATCTTAGTTCATTCAACTATACTCTCATTTTTAGTTTGCTAGACCAAAATGACAGCTGCGACCGACCTTTTTTGTAATTTTGACGTTTTAGTCATGATATATTATGTCATTTCAGTCTAGCAAATAAAAAATCAGTTTTTTGTCACCATAACAACCTTCAGTAAGTTAAGGACAAAGAGTAGTAACTATTTATGGTTAAGGACATTCCTATTTCACGTTTTATTTTTTTCAGTAATCGTTGGCGTAAAATCAAAAATCAATAGGTATACCTTATTTGTTATTTCTAACATAAATACATCAAACATTTACGCAAATCCTATTCAATCTTCAATCCTGTTCAGCAAGCTAATCAGCAGCATAGATATCTACATAAAACGCGTACAAACCGCGTCCGCACATAAAAGCGAGCGCGTCCATTGACGAGACCGTCTGAGCCGTGACTGACGTTTCCGTACAACTCGAATGCAGATGATAGGAGCCGCCATGTTGGTCTGCTTGTAATTAAAATTATTTGCTATCAATGACTTAATGTTCGGAATAAATTAATTTTTAATCAGTCGTAATGGATTTTAATGAATGAAGCTGGTGAAACTGGATTTTATTTAATTGAATTTGAATATGTAAGTTGGAAAGTTTCAGTTCTGAGGAAAAGGTGAAAGATGTTGAAGCCGCGTAGCAACAAATAGTGCAAAAATAAAAAATAAAGTTGGAAAATGGCTTTCATGATATTGTTGTACCAATCTTTATCACACATTTCCACCATATACAACTACGGTATTAAGACTATCAGTAGGACTATCAATATCAATTTTGCCAACAGTGATGTTTTTGGCAAAAGTATCACAGACATAAATCCTAATAACTGCAAGCTTCCGAAACCGGGTTTCGTCAACAAATCGACGACCTTCTTGTCTCCACGCTAATATGGAGCGTCTATTCGTTCCAGCGCAGCGATAGCTCCGCTTTATAATTAACGTTAGTTCGCAGCGCACGCGCAGGTCGCCTAACGGGACCGCAGAAGTGCAATTATGTTCTATGGTGTGGTAATGAGCAAGTGATAGGCTCATTATAACCCATGGAAATGCATGGTGAGCTGCGATTATGAAAAGTACTTGTGATAACGGCTTGCAGTACGCTTTCTTGAATACAGTTTGATTGGTAGGTATGATTTAATGATCTAATGGTAATTGATGTTATGATATGATGTTATGGTTAGGAGAATGAGAAAGTGCAGGATGCAGTGGAAGTGTTCAGTTATGTATTTTAGTACATTTGTCTTAAGTTATTAACCATTTTGTTAGATAGAGTTATAGTCTGTGATTTAGATGACTCCTACATGTTTTATGGGTTATATCATTTATAGGGAGCTTGGTTTTATGCACATGACTAGGCGATGGGGGAAACAACGGTTATTAGATGGAACGAGCTCGGTTCCATCGTGGGTTTACTTCGAAGACATAAGGATTCCTAGTTTATTAGTTAGTACTATATATTTAGTAATTTCTTCTACTTCTGTCTTATTGAAAACTACCTGTGCCCCGCGACTTCGTTCGCGTGGATGTCGTAAGATACACAATGTACTAAAATAACAGCCACATTTTAATAAAACTCCCTCGTCCCCCGACCCGTCGCCAACTGTCGCGTTAAATCGCTCGCCCGCGATATTACTTCGTTTTCGCTTAGTGTTCTTTCTGGCTTTTTTCTTTCTGTTCGGCTCCTAACGGCCGTAGCGTGATGTTAAATAACCTATAACTATCTTCGAGAATTGGGCTACCAAATGCAAAAAGAATTTTTCAAATCCGACTTTTCGTTCATAATTTCGTGGGTTTTCATTTTTTTGCGCGGAACCCTAATTACTTTTCTAAAATAAAACCTAAGTTACCCGCCGTAACATCAGCTATCTACCAGTGAAAGTCTCGTGAAAATCGGTCCAGCCATTTCGGAGATTAGCCAGAACAAACAGACAGACAAAAATGTTAAAAATTGCTTTTTTGTTATAAGAACCGTTTATACTTTCCTATGCATTTAGTAAAAAGTAGTTATTTTGACATTACAAACAGACACTTCAATTTTATTTATTTGTATAGATAAAGAGCGTTTAATATACCAGGTACTTCAGTACCTACACGTGTATTAAATCTTCAAAATGTTGAAGGTTATAAATAACAAATTAACCTTTAATCAGGTTAAGAATTTCAATTATGAAGAGGATTTTACCTTCGAATAAAGATAGAATGAGGATTTAATCACGGAATAATAAAATTTATAAACCAACCAGCAACCTCCTGACATCCTAAACATCTTCAATAAACATAACAACGCAAACTCCAATTCTTTATTGACATTCTTAAAACGACATTTCAAAATACCTTGCCATTTGCCGAGACAATCGAAAATAAGCCCTCACTAAAACTGTATAGAGATTGCTGTAGCCCACGCTGAGGGGCAGGTGGGGGATACGGGCGTGTAGGCGGGGGTGACGTTGTTCCCTTGACGAAGAAGTGGAAATAAAACCACGCGACACGGGGTAAAACACTTGTATTTCCAATACGACACAACACAATACAAAATATTAAAAGGAAATACACGGGCAAATTTACACACTATTTACAAACTTAGCAACTTGACTGGTATTACTAATTACTTCAAGCGCGGCGCGAAGTGAACCAACGGGTGTAGGTATGTTGCTTCACTGGATGATCGCTGGAGACTGACTTGCTTGTGCCAAGGTGCGCCCTTTTTATGCGCTGGCATGGGTAGCGCAAGTGGCGGGGGTCGTAAAATGTACCCCCCGCCGTTATTACCCAATGACTGACAATGCGGGAGGCGCGCATTTTACTACCATGGCACAAGTAGCGGGTATACTAATTGGTAAAACAAACATGTCCAGTCAAATTGCTTTACAATATTCTTATAGTTATATACTCCTATCCTAATATAACTATCTTAAACCTAGAAATAGAGCTCACATTACTGTGCTTCGCCTACATTCCACCCCCTGTAACAGGGTTCAGCCGCATTACATCTTGGTCTGTGGGAAGCACAATAATCTTTGCTACGGGCCGACGCAGGACCCCATATACAGTCTTAACATCTACTACACGGATGATTCCATCATTTCCGTGGTACACTGTTTGGATTATCCCCTTTGTCCATGCACTTCGTTCTTTGCTACTGTCCACCAACACTACTACGTCACCGACACGCACATTTGGCACATTGTTCTTCCACTTTTCGCGACGTTGCAGGGTCGGGAGATATTCCCGCAGCCAGCGCCGCCAGAACATGTCGGCAAGCGCGTTCACACGCCGCCACTGCCTGCGGGAGTCGACGTCTTCGATGTCCCTCGGTGCAAACGGCGTACTCCCGGATGCAGTGCCCAGGAGTAGGTGGTTCGGTGTCAGGACCACAGGCTCGTTGTGGTCATCGTGCACGTAACTCAGCGGTCGGCTGTTCACTATTTGCTCGGCCTCTGTGAGGAGGGTGTAAAGAACCTCCTCACGAGGCGCTCGCTCTTTGAGTGTGCTTCGTAGCGCGTTCTTCACCGACCTCACCAGGCGTTCCCAGCAGCCACCCATGTGAGGTGTCGCCGGGGGATTGAAGTGCCACGATATGCCTCGGTTGATGGCCTCGTCCCTGAGCTGCCCATGGTTGAGGTCTTTCAGTGCAGCTCGCAGCTCGGTGTTGGCTCCGACGAAATTTGTACCCTGGTCGGAGTACAAATGTGCTGGTTGCCCACGGCGCGCTATTAGGCGCCGTAGGGCTAGTATGGCTGAATCGGCGCTCAGCGTGGCGGCTAACTCCAGGTGGACGGCGCGCGTAGTGAGGCAGGTGAATAAGGCTCCCCACCTCTTTTCGCGGCGCCGGCCAATCGCCACTTCCATTGGGCCGAAGTAGTCGACTCCCACTCGCACGAAAGCTCTTCTGGTGTTTTCCAGCCTTGCAAGTGGGAGATCACCCATTTTTGGTGGGGCGGGTTGAGCTCTGCAGATGCGACAGAGCTGGCAATTTGCGACCACTGTCTTTACTGATGTCCTGATCTTCGTGATCCAGTATTTCTCTCGTAGGTTATTGACGACGGTTTCGTGGTTCGCATGTAAAGCCATCGCATGGTAGTGTGCGATTAGCTTCCTAGTTAGAGGGTGACGCCCGTCCAAGATTATAGGGTGCCTTTCACTAAATGTGAGCACTTCGCAGGCACTCAGACGTCCTCTCACTCGTAGCAACCCATCGTCGCTAATCATTGGGTCCAAAGCTTTTATGCTGCTGTCGTTGGGAACGGGCAGCCCCTTGAGAATGGCAGCTCGTTCATCGTGAAAGCTGTCTTCTTGACACAACTTTATTAAAATGTTGTGTGCTTCTTCTAAGTCGTGTGTTCGCAGCTCCGTCGTCGCCCGGCGTTTACGGCATCGGCTGACGAAGACGAGCGTGCGCGCCATAACGCGCTGTATGCGCGTCCACGATGAATATCGTTCGTAGTTCAGGAGTGGTGCTGGAGGTGCTATGGTGGCGTGGACCCGCTGAATGCACTCAAGATCCGCCTCCGCCGCCTCAGGCTCCTGACATGTCGGCCACTGCTCCTGTGAATCACGTAAAAACGAGGGGCCCGAGAGCCATTTTGCATGGTTATCGGGCCAACACAATCTGGTCGCTACGTCAGCTGGGTTGTCCTTTGTGGGGACCCAGCGCCAGTTGCCTCTATCTGACAGCCTATCTATTTCCGCTAGTCTATGCGAAACGAACCTTTGAAACTCTTGTGCATCAGAATTTATCCATTTTAAAACAGTTTTGCTGTCAGTCCAATAAAATTTCTCTTTAATTGGTAACCCTAGCTCCTTTTCGGCGGTATCCGCTAATCGGCAAGCTAACACCGCTGCTTGTAACTCTAGTCTAGGGATAGAGATAACCTTTTGTGGCGCTACTCGCGCTTTCCCTAGTATCATAACAATCTCTCTATTGCCTTCGGAGTTATAGCCTACTAGGTAAGCTACCGCGGCGTAAGCTAGTTCGCTAGCGTCCCCGAACACATGTAACTCTAGGTTCTCTAGGTTTAACCTATACCACCGCGGTATCTTAACATCTTTTAATCGCTGTAAATTATTAAGCCAATTAAGCCACATATAGGCATCTTCCTCATTTAATGGTTCATCCCACTTGATTCCTGATTTCCAAATTCTTTGCATTAATATACGTGATTGGATGACGCAGGGATAAAGGAAACCCAGAGGGTCATATATTGACATTATTGCGCTCAAAAATTGCCGCTTAGTGGGAATCAGATCGCCATTTATTATCTCTGCCGGTAACCGTTTAAATGAAAGGTCAAAACCCAATTCATCTTCCTTGGGTGACCATATTAGACCTAGTGTCCTCTCTACCGAACCTACTCCCTTTTCGAGGGCTACTCTCTCAGGCATATCTATTCTTAGTCTGTCCCTAAGCTCTGATGAGTTCGTGACCCACCCCCGTATTACAAATCCCCCGGAGGCGTGTATTCTGGACACTTCCTCAATCAGTCTGTTAGCCTGCTCTTCGGACCATGCGCTATCTAAATAATCGTCCATATAGTGCTTCGTCCTTATGGCTTCAACAGCTTCGGGATAGACGTCAACCCATTCACTGGCATTTTTATTGAGTATATAGATTGCCGTGGTTGGTGATGAGACTGCACCAAATATCATAGAATTCATCACATATGTATCTGGTTCTTTACGTTGGTCCGCGCCTCTCCATAAAAATAATTGCGCGCCTTGATCTTCTGACCTAATTCTTATCCGCAAAAACATATCAGCGATGTCCCCTGAAAATGCTATGGGGCCTATCCTGAACTTTAATAATATGCCGAGCAATGAATTTAACATGTCAGGGCCGGTCAGCAGGTTGTCGTTCAGACATGTACCGTGAGATGCAGCAGCCGCGTCAAACACTAAGCGAAGCTTCCCTGGTTTGTTTGGGTTCACTACACCAAAGTGTGGTAAATACCAAACCGGAGAGCTATCTATCTCGCCCTCTACTTTGCGCGCATAGCCCTCGTCTAATAGTCGATCTATCTGTTTCGTGTATAACTCAGCGAAACTAGCGTCTTTGCGCATACGTCTCTCGATACCGTACAACCTCTGCCGGGCCTGATTATAATTGTTAGGCAATTGCGTATTATCATGCTTCCACAATAAACCTACTTCCCACTGTGACCTGTCAGGAGTGCGGTGACTAGTGCTATCTAGTACATCTAAGGCTCTTTCAACATCCTTATGTTTGCGAGTATCTTGTGAAATTCCTATGGCTTCTAAGTCAAACTGTGATTTTACCAAATCATGTAGATCAGGAAGGGAGACTGTTGTGCAATTCACTGTTTCGTTAGTACTAGCTGAATCGAATGGTCCATGTATGACCCAACCTAGCTTCGTGAGTGAGGCAACCGGCTTACCGGATCGTCCACGGCGGATGTCCCGACTGACGAGCAGCTCCCAATTGTCTTGTCCGAGTAACAGCAGCGGCTTGGCTCCCCTCATTTCCACGCAACCCAAGTTACAGAGGTGAGCGTTGTCACGTATCACTGAGGCGGACACTGTTTGCGTTGGTAAGTTCACGTTCACCATTGTACGGCACTTTACTTTGTGACACTGTCCATTAGGTCCTTTCACACGCACTTGTACTACTCGCGAGGTTAAGTCCGTCACTCCGTAGCCACCCGCGGTTTTTAGCGAGAGAGGTACACGCGGTCCCGCTAGGTTGGTTGCGAGCGAACTGTCTATGAGCGATACGGTCGCACCATCGTCTAATAACGCATAGCACTGTTTGTCGTCGCCGTTTTCGTCACTTAAAGTCACTGGCATTATTTTCAGTAACGCTGTAGCTCGCCATTCCCCGATGTTTGTTACACTTTCTGTTTTATCTTCTTTCTGCGGCTTATCCGCGTGTAACAACACGTGATGTCCATAACCGCACTTTTCACATCTGTTTGCGCGGCAGAACCTCTTGGGATGCTTCTTGACAAGGCATTTGAAGCATGTGTTCTTTTCTTTTATCGTGTCCCAACGTTGCTGCACACTTAGCTTCTTAAACTGGTCACAATCTTCAATGGCGTGTTCCCGTTGGCATATTACGCAATCCTTAGGTACGGAGGATTCGTCACTCTGCGTATTTACTCGATGAGCCAACGGTGGTCTGCTGCTGACAGGACGTGCGGTATTCACTGGCCGGGCTTGACCGGTGACATTCTTCTGTTGCTTCACAAGGGGTTTCGACGGTCCAGGCTCATTCATCATTGGTTGCACATAGTATGACGTCGAACGTGTCAAATGTATGAGAAAGTGAGACAATATCTCTAAGTTCGGTGACACTCTTAAATCCACTCCCTGTGCGTTATCTAAGCCCATCGCAAAGTCACCATACTGCGCACGTTGTACTGGTGTCAGCTTGCTCAGCAACTCACTCACTAATTGTGGGTTATTTATATAACCTTGTGCACGAATGTTCTTCAATAAGGACACACAGTTTCTAACTGTTGATGAGAATTTCCTCAGCTCCCGGCCACTTTCCGTCACTCTGGGTAAATCTCTCACTTTTCTCAACGCACACTGGAGCACTACGGTCGGGTGACCGTACTCTTCCTCAAGCGCATGCATTATCTCTGTGGGGTCTGTTGACGTTCGCAGTAAATCCTCCACTGAACTCTTTGCTTCGCCATGCAGTGAGGTCTTTAGTCGTGCTAGGTTCTCATGTGTCTTGAAACTGTACAATTCAGTTGTGTCCCAATACATCTTCCGAAACGATATCCATTCGGAAGGGTCTCCGTGAAATGGTGGCAATTCATATGACTGCCTTGGTATCGGTCGCGGGCGTGCCATGCTTGCGATTGCTTCTGCCAGCTTGTCTATCTTCCTGTCTCTTTCACCCGACGATTCTCGACGTCTTTCTCTTTCATCCACTCCGTCATATCTCTGCCGCCGTGTATCCGACTCGAGTGTTGGTACTCGAGGTACACTTGCGGCCGGAGTGGTAAAGACGGGATAGTCATCAGGCAGACGGAATCTCACTCCTTCTGTCGACAATGGCATGTACATTTGCGCGGTCGGTGCTGTCATGTCAGGTACCGGGACTGGCGCATGCAACACATCTATCTTCCGAGGCACGGTGGATTCACGATTCGCTGTACTCACATTTTCATCGTGGGTCACAGCTGTTTCACGGGGTGCAGTCACTTCAACAGGTGCGCGGGATACAGAAGGCGCACACAATACTGCATCCTGTTGAGTCATTTGAGGCGTTGTTTTAAACCATTCTTCAACGCGCTGTTCCGAATCCACATCCGAGACAGAGTCATCACTCTCAGCAGCGGCTTCTATCTCTGCAATCTCTGCTTCCATCCTTTTCTTCACGAGATTCTCTTTGTCTCTCATGAGCTTCTCCTTTAGTTGCACCAAATCGCGCTCAGCTTCGTACTCGATCCTCTTTCGTAAGAAATCGACGCTCCTGCGGCTATTCTTAGATGAGACTCTGCTGCTTCGCGTTGATCCATGGCGACTTCGTGCGACTGTCTGTCCTCTCTGCAGTCCTTCTGACGTACTTCCGCTGTGGTCAATCACACGACCACCCGTCAGAGGAATGTTAGGAGCCAGCGTCGGTGCCAATGTTGGAGCCACCGATGGTGAACCTGGTGCCTTTTCAGATGGCGAGCCTGAGTCCGAGATGACGTCATCCTTTCGACGCGCACTTATTTCCTCCCCCAATCTTCTTAGCTTACTGCGCGTGGTCATTGCACTTTTCTGACTCATGATGTATTTTCACTTCTTCTTGTTGAACCCGATCCGGCTCGAAGGACCAAAATGTAGCCCACGCTGAGGGGCAGGTGGGGGATACGGGCGTGTAGGCGGGGGTGACGTTGTTCCCTTGACGAAGAAGTGGAAATAAAACCACGCGACACGGGGTAAAACACTTGTATTTCCAATACGACACAACACAATACAAAATATTAAAAGGAAATACACGGGCAAATTTACACACTATTTACAAACTTAGCAACTTGACTGGTATTACTAATTACTTCAAGCGCGGCGCGAAGTGAACCAACGGGTGTAGGTATGTTGCTTCACTGGATGATCGCTGGAGACTGACTTGCTTGTGCCAAGGTGCGCCCTTTTTATGCGCTGGCATGGGTAGCGCAAGTGGCGGGGGTCGTAAAATGTACCCCCCGCCGTTATTACCCAATGACTGACAATGCGGGAGGCGCGCATTTTACTACCATGGCACAAGTAGCGGGTATACTAATTGGTAAAACAAACATGTCCAGTCAAATTGCTTTACAATATTCTTATAGTTATATACTCCTATCCTAATATAACTATCTTAAACCTAGAAATAGAGCTCACATTACTGTGCTTCGCCTACAATTGCAATCATTCTGCGTCCGGATCCAGGTATTTGGAAGATTTTTCGATTCCGTGTCTGAGACAAGCGAGAGATTGCATCTATTTCGAATTTTATCTAAAAACAAGCCCGGGAAACAAGTTGGCAGGAATAAAACTTGGAATCGTGCAAAGGCAGCGAATATAGTATATATTCTGTAAAGATCGAGTTCGTTTTGCATGTTAAGGCGGTGTGCGAATCGAATCTGTCACGGAACTGGTTTGCGAATTTGGAGCTTTAATTCTGCGAAACATATTTGCCTTGTTTGGAATCTTAAGCGGAATTAGGAGCCCGGATACAATATTAAAGACATCTCTTTTATTAGGTATAAAGTTTGTTTGGACTCTGGAACAATAGGAGGTGTTCTACATATTTCATCATCACCATTAGCCTTTTTTTTAGTGTGAAACCATCAAATGACTTCTCCCGCTCTGGGCGGAGCGGGAGGGCGTGTCAGACTTTTACTGACTAAAACCCACCCGTGTTCCTTCAGTTGCCTGTGCCGGGCCACGGTAACTCTTTCGAACATCCCGCGACCCTAGCTGGCATCGGCTTTAGCGGACCCTGTCAATTAGTGCTGACATCTCTTTGAGGCGCGCGTGGAAAACAACGCGCCGTCGACCCGGGCCTGGTGCTTACCGGACGGCGAGTTACCCAGTGCCATTGCATTAGTCCACTGCAGGCCATTCAGCTTGATTCTAGGCACCTCTCATCCAGCTGCTACCAGCCACCCTGCGAACATTGTCGCTCCACCTAGCCTGATCTGGGCCTAGATCTTTATTGGATAGCTATCCCATAAATCAGATCCACAACAGGACTCGGAATAAGAAATGAGGATAGTAAAGTTATAAATATTAGAATAGGTGATGTCGAAGGAATGGCTTTATTTTGATTTAGTATCAAAGTTCTGTTTCCAAGATATTCTGTAAATATTTTCAATATAATATTTGATACTATATTAAATTCTAGTAACGCAAACAGAGTTTAGACGACGGGTAAATCCTTTTGAGCTTTGACTGAGTCAAATTGCTTTAGTTCCTTAAATGGTAGGAATCTTTGTATTTCATATAACTTCAATCAGTTTCGGTCTAAAAAAGTACCATCTCATCATGTTTCTCACTTTCCAATTTGGTTCCCGTGCGGGTTTTAGTTTTTCTTCCATCACACGGTACAGGAGTCCGTGAACGATTTATTGAAACGAACGAAATTCGGTAAAAAATATAATTTGTTACGGAACAAATCAAGTAGTAACTGAGTAAACAATACTGAAGATGCTCGGAATATTTCACGCTTATGCTAACCTAACTCAGTAGATATTAAGGATACCTAATCACGGCACTTTATCAGAAAATGCACTGATAGTATTTAGTTTGGCTTGTTTATTTATTCTGTGGCCGACTAATAAATTGGATCGATTTTTTATTTATTCTACACATCTACCACTTCCTACGTTCTGGTGAACTTTGCATCACTCTCGCTCATACAGTGTTTTTTTTTAAACATCCGCTGCAGTTACTCCAAATTAACCACATCCATAATTATAAAACACGAAAACAGATTTTGCTTATTAAAACAAAAAGGGCAAAGGAAAAACCACAGCCGGTGACAGTAGTGAGCGAGAACGTCGCTCCACTAATCTGTGTTGACGCGCATCAGCCGGGTGACAAGGTATTCGGCGGGATTTTTATTCCCATTTCATTAAAGAAGGGTGCCGTCGTTATTACAGACTTCAAATATTTTTTTCGACATTCCACTTGGGTGTTTGTTATTTGGGAAAGGGGGTGCGGTAAGTATATTTGTTTTAAGCTTGTTAAGTAGGTAAGGCGGATGGTTTATGAGATTAGATGAAATCGGGTATTAGCAATTATTAGGCTTGTATGAAAAATATGTTTAGGTCTGAAAATAGAGATTTTTTTTATCAGCCTTTTGCAGCATAATTAATCAAGCTAATTAATAAATAATATCTTTAATATTTCTCTAATGACTATGTACCTTGACAGACTTGATAAATGTCTGAGTCGCAATGCCAAGTCGACATAATCGTATTATTTCATTAGCCAGTAGATTTTATTCAATTTATCATCACTTAAAATAGTGCCTAGAGACTGTGAAAGCAAAATATTCTATCTTCGTTAATATAATGTCGTTAGACTGTGAATGTTAACGACGTGCCTGAAAGCGGACATTTTATTATTTTTACGCTTTTTCTGAACAATTTTATGATAATAAATTTAATACTTGGTTTTAAATCATTTCCTAAGGGTAATTACAAATATCTACAGTGTTCGCTAGTGATTTTATTTTTTTAATAAAATATCGGTCCTTGAATGTCAGTGCCTAATTTTGGGAGGATTGTTTTTTTGTAGGATTTTATTTTTTTACCTTTCTTCTATCAAAATTTTCCTCATTCTCCGTTACAACATACCCACGAAAAGCTCAACAAACAAGGTCATCCAGTTATTACAGGCCGCTATTAATAATTATCGCTTAATGTTTCGCGTCGGTCGTGGTAAGCGGATTATATCGCTTGTCGGCGAGGAGGGGCGACAATAATTGAGACCTGCTTAGTCGTGATAGTCCTGAGCCACTTGCGTCGGCTATTTGTAGTGCTTGCTTTATGATATTTATAAGTAGGCACCGTTTAAGATAGTTCGTTGGAGATAAAAAGATTTTCTTTCAAATTGGGCTTTGTTGAGAACCCAGTTGGTTGAGTTTTAGGAATATTTTAGGGGTTAATAGACTAGAAAAACTCATGAAATAAATATGAAAACAACCCGATAAAAAATGATGTAAATTACTTATTTTCCTTACAAGTAGTTGTAATAAAGTAAATCGATACTCAAACAGGACATTGTACCATAAAATAAGTAATGTATGTCCTACAAATCTATAAAACATAGTGCGCCAAAAATATTAAAAACTTTTCTTTCTTCATTACAAAAAATAACGACAGACGACATATAAAATGGCGATTGTGCATTACGGCTTGTAAGCATAACACCAACCAACATCGTTATAACCCATTTCCCGTGTTTTTTACTATTTCCTCAAGACAGTAAAAAATTAAAACCAACCATAACCTGGGGAATATAAATAATGTAATCTACTACATTTCTACCCCAATTTAAAACATTACCGTCTAATTTCGCCTTTTATAATAACCTAGACGCATGAATTATGTGAATTACACAACGTACCATAATCGCGTTCACAAAAGGGAATTATCCCGGCGATAAGGATTAACCGGGACACCCTACGCGCAGGTGTGGCGGGAAACAAATCCAACATAAATTTATATGATTTGACACTCGCAAACACCGTGCGTAAAATAATTTTGGCCAAATATAATTTGATAAAAATGTTCCAAATGGTTTTATTGCAAATTATCATGGTTTAAACGACGATAAGCTGGCCCGTATCATGTCGGATTATGGCGTTAATGCCGTAATTGATGAATGATAGCTGTTTATGCATTAGCCATCCGATGAGTAATCGACAAACTGATTTATGCGATGTTAGGTTTGTTTACGAATAGACAGAAGATCTAATCAAAGTCGAGGAAAACTGTAGACTAAACGTGAACCTTTAAAAGGAAGCATGTATTATATATACCGAAAAACATTGACAGTATGCTGAGTATGCGTCGTGTTCACTATTCTGAAGCTATAGTTCTTGTTTCAACACGCTTTATGTTGCTCCATAGCAAGCAAACACGGCACAAAGCGATAGAATCGATTACTTGAACAATGTATCGAGTTGATAGACACAATATCACAAGGACAAGTTACAAGTTCCTAGTCGCTCGTTTACGAGTACCATAAACTCGTATTACCATACTACGAAGATATACGTGCTATAGTTATATTAAATAGCGTTTATTACAAATGGCTTCAAGCGTTTCTAACTTTATATCAGTTTCTAAACTTCAGCTTACACGTTTATTAAACGAAGTTTCGTTACTGAGACGTCCCGGACAAAAAAAGGCAAGATATATGCTAATTTGAGATCATGTAAAAGAAAATATACAGTATTCGCCAGTTATCGGAGAAAACAAGTAAAAGGGGAACAACGAAATTCTCATTCCTTTTTGTAGAACACAAATAGTGTATCGACTATCGAGTAATTGGACACTAGTCCATGTAGCCCATATGTAGCTGCCTCGTACCCAATTTGTACCACGCAGTTAAAGAAAATAGGAGCAAATAGACACGCTGAAGAAGCGATAATCTTATCTAAGGTGTGACGGCAAGCGATTGTGTTATTAGATTCCCCCATAAATATAGAATAGAAGGGAAAAGTTCTGGCGAAAATACATGACGCTTCGTACTATCTTGTTATATATGGAGCAATTGGCGAAGAAGCAAAAAATAACAATATCGGTAGACTCGACGGTTTTTAGATTCCCGTCGAATACGGTGTCGGTTTTTGTCGACATCCAATTATGATGGGAATACTTCTAGCAAAATTCTTTTCTGTATACAACTTAGACATGCAAAAAGATTGCCCATTTTTCTTAATAGTACTCCGATCAGGGACCGAGCATTATTACTGAGCCAATTGCTGTTTTAGTTGAAGTTGTAACAATAACAGTTCGAAGGAGAGACTCCAAGAACACAAACAACAATACAATAACACGGTACAGTACACAAGTTTCCTTTTTGGTGTACAAATCGAAACGGCGAAGAAACTATATAAAGAGATAAGAGATAATACCAAAATTCAATAATCGGGGTCTTATGCATTGTAAATCCGGTATATCTATGAAAAAGATATTCATAATCTACAAATCTTCAAAACATTTGTATAATCTTCAATAGTTCAAGTAGCAATAAGCTACAACATTTATTAATGTTTCCGTTTCAAATCTCATTATTATAATTTCGGTTCAAGCAATATTTCTCAGAAAGGAAAAATAAGTATTTTAATTCTTGGACAAGAACCAAATACTGATACAAAAGAAAATACTTCAACATCAAATATTTAGACGCTATCCGAGTCATGCTCAGAATAATTAAATGGGCGTCTCAGCGAATTTAAAAGAGGAAAAATACGGGACAACAATGGAGTCAGCGAGGAACTTTTGACCTATATATTTCTAGAACGTTAACGGTCCATACTCTGCGAGTCACCGCAAGTATGGGATAATAGGCAATATTGATAAATTATGGGTATTAAACAAGCTATGTTGTAAGGCAGGTCCTTTATGGTGCTCCGAACGATCTGCAGGATATCCGCGACTTGATGGAGTGTTCTCGAAATAACTTTTACTCGATTTAGCGCTGTTTCTGGAAAGTCGAGTTTGTAAACATCGCTGATATTACGAACAGTGAAATTTATTATGATACTGAGAACTTGCGTAATGTATTTAATGCTTCTTTTCCTACGGGCAGTTCCTGTTATATCTTGGATACTGTCAGAGGGCTCTCACTCACACATGAAACTGGCAAGAACAAGAATAATTGAAAAGTATTTTAAATAAACAATATATTTTTGATACGGCTTTAATTTATTAAGGGTTAGTATTGATTTATAAAAAAAGTCCCACTGTTGATGACAAAGATTAAAATAACACAAATGATAAAAGATAAAAATATAACCCAAGTGGGTCGCATCCTACAAGCCCCAAGCATATGGTGACATGACTCGTAAAAGACATAATAACAATAGCAGCGCAGTTATTGTGATTTGTAGCGATTCTTCGAGAACATCTCTTGTTTAATGTACTCGCGTCTCGTCTTCAATGGCACAAGTTCATTCTTTAGCTAAGAGAGTATTGTTTATTACACTGACCTACATTTGGACAAGCCTTTAAATGTATGCCAAAGATATGTGTGTCAGCACCCATTGGTTTATTTTTGTCCGTCTTTCTTTTGGTTGCTGTCACAGAAAATGTAGGTTCAATTTTAGGAGAACTAGCGACCCACCCATATTTTGCACGGTTAATACGACTTGAAAAAACATCGAGATTTCCTTATTATAATATAATATAATAATCTTTATTTACATAAAACAGATTGTAGTACATGTAACAATTTTCTCAAAGTTATTATAACTACGTAAGTTTTATATGAATGTTTTATACACATAAGCCTTCCAGAATAATGCTGGTCCTGCTCCACAACTACAACTAATTGATTAACATTTGAAAATATTGTTGGAGCTGCTGAAGATTGAAAGACTATCCTTGCATTGTATAAATTCAATCTCCTTTGTATTATATAATCGCATAGCACATGTGTGAGTACTGTGTACTATAAAGAGCTACCATTTAACCGGGTAATATGTCTTTCATTGACTTGAATGTGCCCTGGCGGCTGAGAGAATGTCATGCTCATTCTAATGTCTCGCTGATTGTGGCATGGGTTGGATCATTCGGCTCCCTTAATGGTTGAGCTAAATGGTACTGATCCATGCGTCATATGTTCATGAACGGGCGCCGTCAGTTGGGACCGGTTATATTTTAGCTACCACGGCTTACTTTAAATGATAAAAATGATAAATGATTTTATTTCTGTAAGTAGGTTTATACGAACACTTTTACACGTCAAACTTTTTTTTTTTAAATTAGATGAGGCCGGCGTTTCCTATCTGACTACTCTGAGAAGAAACGCCGAAACAAACTCAGAGGTCACAGTCTCTTTTAAAGTCCAGACATAATCTTGGTCAGATCATGTGAAGACCATGTAGGTTGGTGTCTGAAATGGTCTTTTGTGGAAAGAACCACACAGATTGAGTGGACCTGTCCAGTGAGTGCAAGCATCTGTCAGTAATCGTACAGCTTAACTTAAAAGTTAAGGAGCTCAACGATTCGACGAACAATACCAAAGAAATGACATTTGGGTAGGCCGCATAATTTACTCAACTGGCAGACTATGATTAAAGCTAAGAGAAAAAAAAATTTTTTTTTTTGTTTCTTTTTGCTACTCTGGACGCTTTTAACGTGTACGTCTTTTTAACATTGTTCTCACATTTATTTATAAATTCAACATAATGATAAAAGAGTGTCCGTGGAGTTTCTTGCCCGTTCCCACTTTGGAATGGGCAAAGCTTCATATTTCTGACTGACCTCGACAGACATTTTTGATTTGCCAAGGAGTCCCTTGGCAATTCAAAAATGTCTGTAAATGGTTTATTGTTAGAAAAAATTCTCTAAATGACGGATACGACCGCATCAAAATGCATTGCGTAGTTGAGAAGAACAACACGGTCACAATGGCAGACACGAAAAGCGAAGTTAATTTATAATCTGTATATATATATATTAACAAGTTTCTTGAATGAACTCTACAATCACCTGCTATGCCTATGAGTCTAGTTTGTCCTTTATGGCAGTCTTTACTACTGCCTCCTTATCTTATTTCATAGGCCAAGTATCTGAAATCAGAACCGAATCGTTTTGCTCAAGTAGCGTTTGCAAAGACCGAAATATGAAGCGGTTCTTTGAACAACCTCTCTAACTGCGGATGTGACCAACGGATGAAGGTGTCAGCTACGGAAAGCCATAGGATACATTTCGCATCGCTAGGTAACATGTGCTCAAGTAGTATTATTACTGACAACGACCGGCAACTATCGGAAACCGAAATAAATCACTAGAAATGCTTCAAGTGCTCACTCAGCTATAAGCGTTAATACACTCAACATTTTCCTTGTATTCCGTATTTATGAATAATTTTCTTCCACAGGATTAATGTTAGCTTTCTTCCCTTTATGGTTGTTTAGTGTATTAGGTTTATGTGCAATGAAACAGTAACGGCCAGTCGCGGAGTACTGTCGGCCATGACATCAAACGCGACCTTGGCTCGATTTATGATCAGCTGAAATGGAGCTTTCAGATGTTGTGTATTTCCTAGTAGGTTTCTCTAGGAGGCTTTTAGAGTGATTATTGTATGCATTAAATTTGATATTTATACTGTCAATCTCTAGCCATGGTGAAGTGTGGTTTACAGACCATATTATCAAAGAAAGAAAAATAAGTTTATTTCTCACAGAAAAACGTGCATACAAAAAGATAAGAGTAATCAGAAAAATTAAAACAAAATATGGTCCACATTATAATCACGAGCTCTAAACAGAAATAGTCGGCAGCTGCACGTCATGACTGTGACAAGAAGGCTTCCACTCAGCATGATGCTGTGCTTTGAGGGACCCACAGCACAGCGCTGATTTTCAGTGGTCACCCGAAAAAGACGTAGGTACAGAAATCAAGTCAGGATTAATGAATTGTACATAAATAGGTAACAAAAAAAAAACAGTACTTACATATCGTCATACATCGTCATCGTACATACATATCGTCTTTTTAAAGGCAAGTTTCTACGTCGGATGTAAAGCAGCTTTGAGAATAGTCACAGGGGAAGGGTAACAGCACACATGCGTATTGTTAAGAGTGTTGTCACATTCGGCACCTCTCTCGCTCACACGGGACCAAATTTTTAATAATGTTAAATGAAAAGATGCATTTTTGAAAAATGTAATCAATGGGCGGTCTACAAAATAATATTAATTTAATAGGTAATTATTAAAATCACATTTTTATTGTGGCATTTATTTACATCATCTCAAAAACAGATCATAATACTTAATTACCTAAGTTTATTAGATAACACAATAGAAATGTGTTTTTGATAACTACCTATTAAATTAATATTATTTCATAGACCGCCTATTGATTACATTTTTCAAACAAGCATTTTTTCATTTAACATTCTTAAAAATTTGGTTCTGTGTGAGCGAGAGAGGTGCAAAATGTGACAACGCTCTTAAGGGGGAAGCGCCAAGGTAGCCCGCGAAATTCAAATTTTCTTACGATTTTTGCAATTTGCAGCTCAGTGTCTGGGCGTATATTAATTAAAGTATGATTCGCGAGCATAACAAATATGTTTTTACAGAATTATAATCATCAGAATCATTAATACAATTCCTTAAGTTGTATAATCCTGAAATGTTAATATTTCATGAAATAGTCATTCAATAGAATTACTTGGTCTTAGAGAGTTGTATTGATGACTTTAATGATTATAATTGTGTAAATACATATTTGTTATGGTCGCGAATAATATTTTAATCAACATACAACCTAATACTGACCTGCAAATTGCAAAAAAACGTAAGAAAATTTGAATTTCGCGGGCTACCCTGGTGCTTTCACCTTAACGTATTTCTCCGTGTTCGCCAGTCAATTTGATAAACGTGGTGATCATGTGAATTGCTTCTCCCAAGTTCCACGTACGTCTGAAGATTGTTATCATTTTTATCTACTCGTTTAACTGTCTATATATAAGTAGACATATTACATTTCCAAACTTATTGGAACTTATAGCTTCACCACCGACTTCGGCTTTATCAAGATCTCGCGTATCATTATTAATTGCTCAAAACTTTATTACCTACCCAAGTTCACCTTGTTTACGTTCCGAAATAAGCAAACAAAACTCCCGTACCTTATTAAATTTTCTTTTGAAGCTCTTACTCTTAATTGCTATGTAAACTAACACGAAGTTCGTCGTAACTTAGCTCACACAAGCCACTCGAACTCAACGGCTGCCACGAATCAAATTAATATGAAATTCGCGAAACAATTTAAGTTTTAGTTAACACTTAAAATTTCCCAGTGGAACATTATTTTCTCATAAATCAACCCTTCCGCTGCGCTCGGCGGGTCTTTCAGGCCCTATCGGTGAGTCTAAGAACGACCAATCCCAAGTGATTAATTGATTAATCAGACGGTTTCAGAGTAATTTTAATGATTTATTACTTCAGTGTTACATACAGTTCTTTAATTAATCGTAGTTTAGAAGTGATGTGGCACTAAAGTTGGGGGAGTTGTTAGTATAGCTCTAGGTTAAATTAATTCAAGGTGAGTCTAAACCTTCCCTTTTCATTTTAGGTTTCATAATATTTTCCTGATATAATGGATACGAAGTGATTTGCAGTATAATACCTAGATGATTTGACATGTTTTATAGTTTTAGCCTAGCACTTCATTAGCATATAAAAGGAAAATAGATTGAACATTTTTCTACCATCAAATCACGATACAAAAGCAATTTAACTCAATTCCAAGACAAAAACAACTTATTTAACAAATACTGTTTATACGCTCATTTGTTTGTTGCCTTTAATAATGACTCCAAGATAGAAAATCACGAGGAAAAACACGAAAATAAAACAGCATTTTGGACTGAAGACGTGACATCAAAGGGCGATCGAGCGATGCCTAATGTCAATAGAACGTTTACAAAGACCCGTGAATTTCGTTGAATCAATTTCAAAACGTTTAATTGGCCCTCGGCGACTTCGGGAAGGTAAGACTATTGAGTCTGAGGCTTTTTTGGCCTTTTTGATGTCCCTCGCGATCTTCGTGGGGCTCATTCAGTGGGGGGTTTAAATATCGTCGTTTTATTTCATTTTTAGGGTTCGGTACCTCAAAAGGAAAAACGGAACCCTTATAGGATCACTAGTGTGTCTGTCTGTCTGTCCGTCACAGCCAATTTGCTCCGAATCTAATGGATTGATTAAATTGAAAGGTACACATCAATTTCCGTGACCCAAACACGGACGTGTTACGTAAATAGATACCTAGCTTCTGACGTTTCATAAGTGCCCATGTAGGTTTATGTGAAATAAAATATTTTGAATTAGAATTTTGAAATGAATTTTGAATATGGGGATCACTTTGGGGGCAAATAAGAAAATTAAAAAAAAAAGTTATGCAAATTATCAAATGGAATGCCTTACTATGGGAATCTCGAAAAGATATTTTTTATAATTTAAAAATAAATGGTTTTATAGTTTTCGCCAATTTTCTTAAATAGAAAATTGACGAAAATTTACCATTCTTAACTGCGAAACTACTGAGCTTAAAATTTTGAAAAAAAAAATACAGAAAATAGTTCTATACTTATACGAGTAGATTACAGGAAAACCTATAAGAAGTCTATGGTCTTAAAATAACACGGTCAATCTTTCAATATCGTGCGTACAAACTTACATTTGAAGTTGGAATGTATGGGAGAACATGTTTTTCAACTACAGTGTTATTTATTTATTTATTACTTCATGCACAGAAAAGTACAGAGGCGGACTTAATGCCATAGGCATTTTCTACCAGTCAACCTTTGGGTGATGCAGAGACAAACAGTGGTAGGTGCAATTATGAGAAATACAGTGAATACAGGAATACAGAAAACAAACACAGAAAGACAGAGACAAACAAAATACAGAAGGAATACAGTGTTAAGTTTGTTCTTGGGATAATTCTGTCTCTTGTTTCTTCCGAAGTCCGACACGCACTTGGCTGGTTTTCTAGTTACTTTTGGACATTTCAGTCGTGGAATAAGTTGTTTACTTTGTGTAGTGCATTTTATAATCTATGTTGGAATGTTCTTGTAGGACCAGAAAGCTGAAGTGGTATCTAGTTTGCCGTCTGCACGTCGAAGGACCGATGACCGGTAGAGGGCACGAGTAGCTACATACTCGAGTAGAGGTATGCAGATATACAGGGCATTTTTTTAATCACTATCCAAATTTTCGCAGGGTGTTCTACCCATGAATATGAACAACTTTTACTATGGGACCAACTCTGAAATCACGAAGAAAAAATCTGCTGATTCATGCAAAAGTTCAATACCTACCCGACCAAAATGTATGAAACAGCAGATTTTTTTTTCGTGATTTCAGAGTTGGTCCCATAGTGAAAGTTGTTCGTATTCATGGGTAGAACACCCTGCGAAAATTTGGATAGTGATTAAAAAAATGCCCTGTATAAGTAGAATAAATACAAAGTTATTACATGAAAAATAAATACAAAAAGAGTAAGTAAAAATACAGTACGAAAATTCTACTTTAAATAAATATAAATTATGATGTAGGTAGGTACTCGTACAAGACTACAATAACTAGAGGAATGATCTCTCAGAGAGCGAATAAAATAGGCAAAAACGATGACAACTCTGCGACACATCTATGTTCTTGCTTAACCTTCAGTTCATATTATTGTAGTATGGTCGTTGGTCGGTAGGTGGCGCTAAATTAACAAATACTAGTACAGATGTCAAATCTCTAAGGGCATCGAGCAAGGGAATGCCCTCAAACGAGCTATATAGATTTTTTTTTTGCGAAAGCGCCTCATTACTCATTACCATGTTCATGTTTAGACCAATCAAAAAACATGGATTTAAGACAAGTTTTTAAAGAATTCGGATTTTAAAATCAAATGTATTTTCTAGCAGTTTAATTAACGATCAAGTTCCTTTGTTCCAGTGACTGTGTCGTTACAAGGGGCCTCTAAGAAAATAATTAAGACTAAAAGTACACTGAAATAATTTAATTGATAACAAAGATTGTCTTCTAGTGAGAGTTTTTAAAGCAACACTTTGTTTCTATCAGTTACAAACGTAAATAAAAATGCAAATATGAAATCTTTATTATTTTTAAGGGGATTTACTGTTTCAATATTCTTTTAGCGAGGATATTTTCTTTAGAGCATTCCTTGCTTATGGTTCAAGGCAGTTCATTTGTGTCATGTCAGAAACATTGCCAGTGACATAAACTTTCTTAACTGACGCACCCTTCAGGAAACGGATATGAGAATATTAGGGTGAAAATTGATACAAATGATTTGACAATTCACATCAACATGTTCCGTTTATATTAAACTCGTTTGTCTCACTTTCGATAGGAGATTATCAGCATTGCACCGTGGGACGACTGGTATGCCAAAAAGGACCATTTTTGTAGCCAGAGCAGACAGACACGGCGTCTGGATTTTATCTCAATCATTGTGTCCGCCCGCCCGGCCGGTAACTCAGACTATTCGTTTAAAACTTCGAGTGCGGCCGAGGGGACACGTTTAAAACGTCCGTAATCAAATTTGACTCGAGTCTTTAAGGGTTAAAGCCTTCGACTTTGAGCCGCCCTAATAAATTATATTGCCGACAAAACTGCTCCCGAGTGCGACACAGCTCGTTGGCTCATCTAATTGGTCCAAATTTGAGTCGACCCGGCTTTATAATTGGGTTGAATTCGGATGCCTTATGCGTCTGGAAATTAGTTGAAATTCGAACATTGGCCGGATTAGGAGTGTGTAGCGGCACCGCAGTACTAATGCGTCCCCAGTTAAACATACGTAATAAGTTTCCACTCGTAAAGTTAATGAAGATACGTACGTACACGCGAAAACAAATTCGGTGCCCAAGTTCGGTGGGTTTGACTTAAAGTTTGCGTTTGAATACAGTAAATTCTTGCTTAATTAACGCGCCTGCCTCGCGCGAGTTCCGTGATGTCGGCGTGCCGTAACTTCGTCTTGTGTGCCTTTCCTTTGCGTATTATTTCCGTGTAAACGCGCTTCCTTTCCCAATTATAGGTTCTTGAACACATAGTTCCGAATACACGTTCGTTACGACATATTCCGAGTATAATAAACAGACACTGTGAATGTGCCAATTTTCTGTTATTTTGCCGGTGGGTCCCGAAGCAGGTCATAAAGTGGAAGACTTTTTTGGCACGTGTCATGTTATTTGCGGAGCTTAGGCCGAAGTATTCGCAACATTAACTTGGCGGTTTATGAGTTTCCGTTATACCGAATTAGAAGTGTTTACCATCGTTCAACGAGAAGGAAAACTTGCGAATTATCAACAGAGTCACAGTTTGTTCGAAGAGAATTCCTTGACAAAGCGAATTCCTGAAAATTCCCAATTAAAAGCTGAGACACTCGGGCCGTGGAAGTTGGTACAAAGTTCCAAATCTTGGCGGGGCGTTACTACGAAAGAATTCCTCACTAATTAGTATAAGTTTATGCATTCGGAGGTGGCGCGAGTTCCGCTCCACTAGTTCTGCTGAAGTTTTAATTACTCGCATGCTGATTGGCCTGTGTCGCGTCAGTCACGTTCTTTTTGCTCGAGTTTCGTGAAATGAACTCCTGTTTTTTGGGGTGGATGTTGATTCCACGTTTTGCTTGTCTTGTCCGGAATCAAAATTGCACGTTTTGAAATGTAGGCTACTGGAACGCTTTTCAGAAATGTTTTCTAACTCAGTCTTTTCGGATTTCATTCTTAGGATAGCATTAACAGTAATTGTTAATGCTAACACAATAACATCCTTAACAATATCTAGAAGTTACAATTAGAGTTTGATATAACAAGCACAAAGGACTATCCAAGACCTAATGAAACTCAGACTGACAATAACGATATTACCGAAAATGAAGCAACATTTCATGCTAACAGCAGTAAGTTATAACAACTAACATAACTCATGCCTGCCGTAACTCCGAAAGGCCTTATCTCCCTAAGTTATACATGCAATTACGGCACACATTATTATAGTTATACATACAATTATATTAACATTAGCGTGTCCAGATGTGGCTGAGAATAATATTTTTGCGAGGAGTGCTGTAATGAATTTATCGTAGTCCCTGCCTCGCTTATTACATTACGAGATTGTTTTTGAAGATTTCGGAATGTAGCGAGGAGAACTCTTTTTTTCTGTACAATAACTTTTCGTTTCTCTTTCATGTTTTTTTATGGTTATTTTATCAACTGACAAGAAATTAATTGTCGATTGTGTTTGTGTGACTTTATATTTTCGTGGTATTTAATGTTAAAAAATGGTGTGTAAGTTCTGTAACCCAGAAATGGAAATGCCAGTTTTCTAACAAAATAGCTCACAATAAACATCTACACGAAGTAAACATCCATGATTAAAATCTGTTTCGTATTCAACGACGTGAAATATTGAGTACCTGCTTTTAAAAGGCAAGAGCTTAGCGGCAAAGATTTACAATATTGCCAGTTAAATTACACATTCCGTATATTCTAGAAAATCCCGAATTTCTTGGTTCAACCAACTCCAACTAACAACCTCGCAGGCTGTCGTACAATTACTTATCTCTGGAACTCTTTAATAAAACTCGTCTTATTTACTTTACATTTTCAACCTACTATGTAGGGGACCTCATTTTATGCAAATCTCAATTTAAGGCTAGCGGGGCCTGTACTATCAGACGTCATTCCACTTCCACTGTCGTTTGGGCCCTTAGAAGACAATTTAGAGTTTAGCGATAAGGTTCGGTCGCCAAAGTGGCTTAGTACGGCATTTAACCCTATCTGGGACAAAAACGCTGGAGATATGCAAAGTTGGAGATAATTAAAAATAATTAGCGCAGCCGTAAAAGCCTTCGACGTGGTTTTGAGTTAGTTCTTCAGTTTAGTTTGCTATTTTTGCCGGGGAGCGGTGTATCGCTGTTGGAAAGTTAGGGGAGCTCGTTAATCCCGAATTCCCTCACCCTGGTCTTATCCTGGTCTTTGTTATGAATAATGAATCGAGGTAAAAACAAATGGCCTCAACTCGAGTTATGGTTGAACGTATCTTTGTAAGACTGCATATTTTACCGACTTTTCGATATCATTATCATGTTTTACCTTTAGGCCTTTTGTCTGCTCGGTATATGAGCCCTTCTTCGTGCCAGTTTTCAAGTCTACGCCAAGCAATTCTTAGATATATCCAAAACAATATTCGCAATACGTGCTTCACAAAATTCTCCCTTTTACAGTAACACTTATTTTTCCGATGCCGATCCGAGACAAGCGCCATTCTAAAAACAAAAGCGACGAGCCAAGCCGAAGTTGGATTGCGCTTTTTGTGATACTCCCAAGTCTCAGATTAAATATAAACTTTTCCCCCATGTTTGCTTCAGTTACGGCAATATTCGCGCAGAGCGCTGTCAACTTAGCAGACGACAATTTGTCAGTTCCCTGTGGCACGTCGCGTCGTCGCGTCGTCGCGTCGTCGTCTCGTCGACTGTAACGAACGTAGTTTGAGGCTTTCTCATATTTGTTCATGGTTGGTTATGATGAGTAGGTAGAGTAGGAGAAAATCTTACGTTAATTTGTATTGGGACTTGCTTTTATAGTGGCGGAGTTCTGTCTTAATTTTAAGTTGTCTATGAAACTGTAAAAGTAGTTTATAAAATTTATAAAATACTAGAGGACTACACCACTCGTAGAGGTTGTGCAAGATCACTAGCACTTCAATCGTTGAAGCAAGTGAGAGACCAAAGGCTCCTGCAAACAGGCGTGACAGGCGACGCGAATCGCACGCTACACAAACAATCCGTGTGTCGCGCGACAAGCGGTGCCTCTGTGTCGCGCGCGATTCGCGTCGCGAGTAGCGCCTGTTTGAAGGAGCCTTAAAGCTGCCTCTGTAGGTATTTTTGTGGCAAAATATCATAATATTATTTTGGTTCATACGACATGTTGTTTGATGCTTAAGGGGACCAAGTATGCGATGGAATGAAAGGCGACCTGTGAACACTAAACATCACCCTAATTGCGTAACACACTATCAATCACAATCTGAATGATTTTGAAGCATATTGCTAATCCATTGCTTCATATGTTCGAAAAATTTGTCTGCTCAACAACGTAAATAACGCAATGAATGTTGTTGAACTGTCAAAATTAAACGGATTCCTACTGTAAGTGTGTTACGCAATTGCCTCGCTGATTTGAGGTTCCTAAGAATCCATTAAAATCTAACTTGAACGCCGCATAATCTTAATTATTTCAATTGCTTTAGGGAGTACAAAATACAATATTGATTTTCCTTCAATAAAATATTATTCAGGGGACTTCGAACCCTCCCCGGGATTACGCACTCTGGAGTAATCAACCATTATTGAAGTTTAGAATTTGTAACAAGAACAGTAATCATATTTCATTCATCAGCTACGCAATCTAAATTTTTACTCTTTTCGAGAACTTCGTTTAAAACCCCTTTCATTGATGCTTTTACTAAAGTCCTTCGTTGGATTGTCAGTCTTTAGTAGTAATGAAAGTTTTACAACTTGGGCGTGCGTATTACTTTAGTCTAGGTTTCTTCTTTTATGTGGCTTGGACCTAGTGCATTAAGTGCTACGAAGTTTTTACTGTCCTGTTAGTGAATTATACTGTATAGTCTACTTTATTTAGTCAGTAACTGTCCATTGCTGGACGTTGAACTCTTGGTTTGTGACAATAAACAGACTTTGGGGAATATGACCGTAAACATAATCTTGTTATGTAGATTGATGGTCAATTTGTCGAGGTCTGATGTGATCTGCTTCCCACAAACGTCCATATTATTTCTGATTGGTATCATGTTCACGCTTAGAAGTATCTTTTAATAACCTTGACTTATGTAAGAGGATTATTTTCAACCGGGATTACGGGGCATCCATTTTCTCATAAATTAAATTGAATCATCTATATAGGTATCTTAACGAAAACTGTATTTCTAAATTTCCATCGGCCATTTTGATTAAAACCGCCATTGTCTGCGGCTATCAATGAATAAAGGAATGGGATAAAGGAAAACGGATAGCCAGAGGGCGAATTAAAAAAATACAGCTACCAGCGAATCCACAAAAGAAATATTACCTATTTCTTTTAGCTGGCAACGCGGTAATCACATTTGCTTTGTTCATTTCGGCCCTTTCAGTCGCTTAATCGCGTTATTTCGGACTTTTCTAGAACAATCTTTGTGAGCGTTTAATTTACGAGCGGTTGCGTTAGCGGGCGCTTTCGGGAGATTTATACAGCTATGCGTTCTGGATAATTAAAAATGTGGCGAATTTTTCTCATTGTTATTTTGATAATACCACCCTTTATTGTGTTTACTGTGCATTGTGGAAGAGATATTTTGGCTGACAGCGGCAGAAGTGGCATAGTCCAAATTTTTATGTATTTTCTTTTGAAAATGTGCTGGAATTAGGGTCATGTGCTACGTCGGCCATTATGCCAAGACGCGAGCATAGTTTTAATGACTGTATGAAACGTTTTATGGCGTTCATAGCTGTAGTAATTGTACGTATAATGGAGTGTGTAATTTTAAACGGTGCATGAATGCATAATGTCTGACGCAGTGTTCCTAAGAATAATATTAAATATTGCACTGATCATTTCCAAGGAAAACTGTACCTCGAGACTACTGACTGTACCTACTGGCTGTGACTACGGACTGTAATTGATACATACAATACAATGACTACTGACGTTTGCAGCAGTCACAATAATAACCAATGGGTTCACAATTAAATCGATATCACATTACGACAAGTGTGATCGCCATTCCTTTTACGAAGTGTGTTTATAACGACTGTTTTTTCTACGATCATCTTTTGTTTTCTAGCAAAGGTATATTCAGATTGCTCTCTATCTAGTCTACGTTCAGATTGCTCGCAAACTTACACACGGAGATAAAATGCTATTCCTAGGTTACAGTAGAAAAAAATCTACAAAACTTCAACTAAATGCACATCTCTTTCAGCTTATAACTTAAACCACCGATTCCTGTGTGAGGCATTGAAGAAGGAAGGAAACAAGCGAAAGACGTAGCAACGGGATAGTTGTAAACGAAACTGAATATAGGTAATTTACTATTGGTTTCATACGACATAATGTTTCGGAGACCAAACGAGGACGGGAAAGTAATAGAACGGTCAAAATTTATTGGTGAGTTCAGAACTGTCTTGCTTGTTTCGTGTTACATTGTTAGTCTTTTGATTAAATGTAGAACTTATTCCCACTGATACCAAGAAGAAGAATACCAATGTAAGAATACCTCAAGTCTTCGTAAAATGTTTTTCTGTCAGTATAGGCGCAACGATTCTGACTGAAATTAAATTAAATTGTTTATTCTGTAAATAGGATATCAGAATCACTTTTACACGTCATATTAAAATAAAGAAATAAGCTTGATGGAGTCGACATTTCCTATCTGAGAAGAAATGGTAACAAACTCAGCAGTTAAAGTCTCTTTTAAAGTCTAGGCATAATCTTAGTCAGGCCATGTGGGGAGACCATGTAGATTAGAGTCTGAAATGGTCTTTTGAGGAAAGAACGACACTGATTTGAGTAGACCTGGCCAGTCAGTGCAAGCATTTGTCAGTAATCGTGCCAGACTAGGAGTCCTAAAGTTCCAGTTTAATTCAGTTGCTATACCAGAAAAAAACAAGGTACTGTCTTTTAAGATCATTTAGAATGTCAACCCTAGAACTTTCCATTATAGATTCAGAAAACTCTGATTTTTCTTAAGTAAAAGATGTTTCGCGATTTCTTGAAGTAACCTAATCCTTTAATAACCTAATTCCTTGCTTTTCTGTTAAATGTTTCTACAGAAAAATATGAACACTTGGTTGATATCCAGATTAGTCGTACTAAGCACTTCTCCACATTTATTATGCGCACACCCAAAGTGTGGAACTCCCTGCCAGCGTCTGTGTTCCCTTCCACATACAACCCGTCTGCCTTCAAAGCAAGAGTGAACAGGCATCTTCTGGGCACGCTCGTTCATCGTACACCTCATCCATCGCTTTCCGTCAGGCGTAATCGAGGTCAAGAGCAGGCCCATTCAGCAATAAAAATAAAATTAAAATAACGTTGACAGAAACAAAACACTTAATAGAATGCTATTTAATTTAATATAACATGCCGAACAGACCAATATTCTACAAGTTAAATCGCTCGGGGTTTTCTTTGCCTTGTTAGAAAAAAAAATGGCGAGCACAATGCTTACATAAATGTATACGGAAAACTCATGAATATGTAGCTGATTAAGAGGATATACATGCTTCAATTTACATGTTGATCACAGAATAAAACATAAGGGATTTAATGAAGAATTCCTTGGATACTGATGTTTCTTTTTGTGCTGTTTTGCTGTGGTTGCAGCGGATATGGGTCATCCAGACTCCGGTGTACAGGCGTGTAAACAAGGGGTAATACCGACACCAAAACCGGAGGGAATACATAGATAGATAGAGGGGGGAAAGAAGGAGAGTACTGGACGCTTTTTTATGAATTTACAAAGATTTTTCCGAGATCTCTTGGCTGATTTACGTGATCCTTGTATCTGCTAAAGCAAGCTAAGCTCTCATTCACACGGATTCGTGATTCGAGTGAATACGGCCATTAAAAAACAATTAAAAATTAAAAAAATTCACGAATCGTGAAAAATGACTATACGGCAAAAAAACGAAACGTCCTCGTGTGAATGAGCTACCAGCTGGGTCAAAAATTGCTCTGACACTTAGATTTAGTAGTTTTTGACCACTAGCTTGACTACTCATAGAAACTAAATATAAACTAAGAGCACTTCATCGTGGATTTTACATTCGTTCAGTTCCAGTAACTGTAAAACGAAACTGGAAAAGCATTCAAGTCTCTAAACACTATATTTTCACGTACACATAACCAAGCACAAGTACATACCAACCGTTCCTATGACGTCACACTCTGAACGTTTGCTCCGAGTGCAACGTGACCCGATAGGCAATGCACCTTTGTTTGTACCATTAAGCGAACTGCACACGTTCTTCTTAGAAATATAACGCATAAATTGAGGATTGTACTTACTACCAGCATGGTAGTAAGTTTTCAAGGCAATTGCTGCGAGATTTACTGGAGTTTAGCAGTTCGTGAATCATGGTGGAGGAATTTTTGGCGCGTGTTTATTTTGATTTGAATTTTGAATGTTGAATCTTGGATTTATGGAAACAGCTTCTTTTTTAAGGTGTAGTCAAGATATGCAGCATTACTTTTCTTTAGTGCTTAAAACAATAAGTTGTTTCATTAGTATAATCTTGGCAGTTTCCATTTAGAAGTTCTATGTTTCCGAGGTGATATTTAATAAGACTTCGAAATCCCGCATACAATAAAATTTGAACCGGGCAAATATCCACTTTCCCATTTAATAAAATGGTCCAAACGTTATTGTCATTCCAACATTATAATAGAATTTTAATATTACACAATAAAAATAAACGACATCGGCAGGTGTATTCAAATTAAAACATTTTAACTAAATCACATTCTTGTATAAAAATTCTTAAAACGTTGACGAAATAAACTTTTTATTGCCACTTCGAAAAAGGAAGCCAGACAATCGAATTTAAAAAAATCATTCGAACAAACGCTTCCATTTTCAAATTTAAATTGTCTAGAGCCGCCCACCTGGCGATGATGTCATTGGATTAGTGTTGTTCCCTAGTGATTGCGATCGAATTGAACATCGATTCGATCTTGTTATCTGTTATAGCTAGTATTCGAATAGTTTGCGATCCGTTCGCGTGTTAAATGACCACAATTCATTTTGAGTTATGGGACTTTGTCTCGTTTAGTTTTGTTTATAGGCATTCGTGTTGCTTTATTATATAATAAGCCTCCATATTTTATGATATTGAACTTTTTGCCTATTATATTACGACTTTAATGGGTTGAGCGTATAATAGTATTTAATTGCTAGACGAAATAAATCATTTAGTGTACTCAACGAAAATAGGCATAGAAATATTACTCCTGGTAGAGTAAACAGAACTTTTTTTGTTCATCGATCTGTCTATAAATGTCTATGACGTATTTCTGTTATAAATCTAGTATGACATCACCGCAGACGCGACAATTTTTTGCCGTCTGACTCGATCTGAGTTGTCATTAAATTGCAATGCGGGCTGGCAAGATTTGTACCATAGTTTGGGCAGGAATTTCAACTCTACTCTCGAGCAGTTTAAGTTCAAATTGCTTGTTAAATAAATATTCAAATCCAAATAAAGCTAATTACATTGACAAACCAAATGGGAATTAGAGTTATCTCGATAAAAATGTTGAAATCCTCGAAAACTTCCTAGCTACGAGAAGCAACACTGAAATCATGCTTTTAGCAATAAAGGTAATTTTATTTAGTATATACCATTTTGGCACTGACAGTGACATATTTATTTGATACTGGAACATTTTCTAGAGAATTAAATTGGATAAAGTAAAACAGAGTACGTATGAGAAAGGCATTTTTATTTATTTTATAGACGGACTTTTTTATGATTTGCGACGTGGAATGAAAACAAATTGAAGTGTTTATTCACACCGTTGAATGATTTTACGAAAAACAGATAAAATATTTACAATTAGGCAATTTTATAAAAAAAAAAACAAGAGCATAAAATTCAAAGCTCAGTTACAAAATTATCAAAAACAGCTTTGACCCTTAAAAATAAACTGTACATAATCGAGATTTAATAAAGTTTGTTAAGTCTGGCCTGCCGACTGTGGTCAGCGATTCCTTTGTTTCGTCGCAAAAAGAAAACAAGCGTCCAGCTCGTAAAAATGTAAATTACTGTAAAATCGTGTGCGTGCTACACATGCAGCGGCTGCAGCGCTGCAAGCCGCCATGTTTGTCCTGCGATATTTTTCTCCGCGCAAAATTAACTTTCTTCTTTGCTTACATTGTTGGTCGTGCGTTATTAAAAGTAGACCTTTTTGTTTCAATTGTGGCTTTATTATGAAGTAAGCTTTCGAGTTTAAATTAACTTTTATAAAATGCTCGGTATGGAAAATTATTTTTGAATGAAAGGAAAACGTAGAGTACCTCCAACAAGTTGGGAAAGTCCATAATACTTAGTGTGAATATAAAAAGTGTGCAATATTTGCGAATATTTGAAGCACCGTGACGAACCAGACATTCTATTGGCTAATCTATGCAAACTTTGCGAATCTGAATGGCAAACACCACGTTTTCCAGTACCTTAAATCAGTCCAACAAATGATAAATGCTTAGGTTATAAACAAAGGGCTAGAAATGTGAAAGATTTCTAATTTCTATTCTAATGAGGTGACCAACTGACCACAGATTTCAACTGCACTTTGCACGTTTCTAATGCGCATGCGGCTTTGCGATATTATGCTACTCTTACATCCTGCATAGACAGTCGATTGGGATTTATTATTCAGCTCCTTAGCTAACTTGATAATTTATTTTCAAATCGATTTGTTTATCGATAATGTACAATGCACTACCAAATGTCAAATCGACTTTTAATCGATCTAAAATCGCAATGTGCCAGAATTTAATTGACCATTAATATTAGATTTACGGTCTATTTTGTGCCTAAAGTATCTCTTGTAGCGTTATCTCAACACCAACGTCCACTAGAAAACCTAAACACCGAAACGCCACTAAATTATCGAGCGTTGCGTAAAATGAAAACCTTTTCACACATCTAGTGTATTCTCGGGGGCATTTCACGTCCCTATTCAGCTGAAACAAAGCATGGCTCGACTTTTAGTAGGGTTAATTAAAATGTCAACAGCACTTATTAATCAAAGCGACAGTCGTTTCGGACGGTTAAGGTGCGTCTTTTTGTTGCTAACGTTGGTAGCATTGAATTTAGTGTTGGAGTTTGATTTTTGTTTGGTTGGTAGTGCTGTTTGGAATAGTTCCGTTTTCAATTTGGAATGAGAGTTCGTGATAATAAAATTGGCCAGTAATTTAATGCTTGGTGTTTTGGCAGACATGTTCTTAGTAAACTTACACCTATTCAAGTTGTCTCCAACTAACTGCAAAACATGTGTCAACTGTTCGGCCGTGTAATAATGGATTTTTGCTAATGAATACTACCATGGATCGTGGAATGGGAATCAAAGAAAGTCTTGCACTTTATTTATACTTTTATCTGTGCCTAGAACAATTTTGAAGTCTCGATAGATAAATAGGGACATCAAAAACCCATAAAAAATTCACCGGTTACTTCATTTCTCAAGGTTTAGATCCCAACGTTACAGGATTGCAAGGATCAAATAGCTATAGTTAGCCAGTTTCGATAAAGATGGTACCATAGTTAGTTTTTTGTATTTCTATGGATGGAACATTTCGCGTGCTTAAAGAGAATGGCTTAAAATTAAATTAGCCTCTTTACATCCTCGTTCAGACAATAAATGACGGGTTTGTAGATTTAGCGTAGGACTCATAGAACTAATTTTATATACACGAGTTTTCAGGACATTACTTCAGTAAGAAAGATATTAAGTAATATAATTATTGCTTACTTTGTATCTGTAATTTCTTCTTATTTGTAGTTCACTTATTTCCGTTCTTAATTACTTTCTCATTTGATTGATAGAGATTACCTGCCGTGCGTCTAAAGCAATTTACAAGGGGAGAAAAACAATTAGTTTCATTTCCCGTTTGATGCTGTTCCAACTCTCATTTCCGAAAAAACGGAAGAAGGGGATTTAAAAAAAAATGTTCTGTTAATGAAGAAACGAACGTTAACATTTTTTAATTTCGCTTTTCTTCCATTTGTAGCTCCATATTAAAGATTAATGAGAACATTAATAATAACAAGAAGACGTTTAATATCACAAATAAATCCCGCCAAAATCAGCAACACAATAAGGATTCTATATTAATATTTCCCTTACTGACCCAAAAACGATCATCTTTTATACATTTACACAACAGCTGTTAATAAATAAATGATCGCACCCACATCACTCGTATAGGCCGCAGGATAGCTGTGACGTTGTGGCTACGTCATCAATCACACGGGTCACGGGTGGGGGAGGTATATAAGCAGGCGACAGCACGGAGTGGGGGGCATTCTTCATTAGTGAATCGCGGAGAGCACACGTCGGCGCTAACATATTAATCATAATAGGTCTTCTGGCTTATTGCTCTTGGCGTTTCCTACGTGTCATTGGTTCTGTAATGAGCGTCCTCGAAAGGCGATTGTTATTAATCAAAGATATTGTAATATTGCGTGATCGGTTGACTTGGTGAACTATCTTAATATTACTAAGAGGGTTTCTACAGAAAAACGTCTGAAAGGATTTTCTTTCATTCAAAGAAATGTATTAAAGTACTAGCAGTTGCCCACGGCTTCGCCCGCGTGGATGTCAATACTTCGCTATTTGAATCGGATTCTGTTCACAATGTCATGGGCTTTAATTTTTTTGCGAGGAACCCTAATTGTTTTTCTAAAATAAAAGTAGCCCAAGTTTCTCCTTATAATATCAGCTCTCTGTCAGTGAAAGTCCCATCAAAATAGGTCCAGCCTTTTCGGAGATTAGCCGGGACAAACAAACAGACCGACAAACAAAAATTTATAAAATGGTGTTTTTTATATAAGTACCGTAGGTATATAATTTCATATGTATTTATTAAAAAGCTGTTATTTTGCAATTACAAACAGAAACTTCAATTTAATTTATTTGTACCTATAGATTTTCTTATATCTAGAAACGAGTGAAGGGTGACTTCTTTGTTGTTATGACGTTTTTTTTCAAGTTCAAGTAGTGTAAAATGCATTTAACACAAAACATCACGGCTGTATTCCCGGAGGGTTAGGCAGAGGTGTATACCTATATTACACCTATATATTTCGCCAGTTATGTTTAAAGCCCCCGTTGTATGGGGCCAGCCTACTGCCATCAACCGGGCATAAAAGCCAGACTCCTCAGACTGAGAAATTTCAGATGGAAAAACTCAATAAAACTTTGCCCGACCTGGGAATTGAACCCAGGACCGCATGCTCAGCAGTAGCGCTTGTCACCACTAGACCAACGAGGTTGTCGAAGCAGTTATGCTAAATCGCCTTCTATTCTGAGTACGAGCTCCATCCAATCTTTTAATTTAATATTTTAAGTTTTACCTAGCATTACCTCCGCGTCATCGAAAGGAGTTGATTTAAGGCTTCCTTCCCTTTGTGGAAAAAGCTCATTCAATTTACTTAAAGGTGGTTCAAAACCGAGAGTATCATAAATCATCCTTGGGTCTAAATCTAAAATATCTCCGTGAAAGGATTGTTTTGTCTCTGATTGGTGGGCGTTTCGCTTTGTGGTTATTGGTTTTCAAATGCTACCTATAACATTTTTGTGGTAGTGGTTTACTGGTACATAAATATTTACTTTGTGGGCTTTTAGTGGCGTTTGTGGGTTTTAGTTTCTATTTACAGAAATTATTTGTATCTTGTTTTTGGTCTTAGATATTATGATGAATTATAATCATTAAAATCATCAATACGACTCTCCAAGTTAGTATTGACCTCAAATGTCATGATTTCATGAAACAGACATTCAATGGGGTAATTTGAACTTGGAGAGTTGTATTGATGATTTTAATTATCATCATTTTGTATACATATTTGTTACGGTCGCAAACACTTCGCAAATCATATAATTATTTTAATTAACATACAACCTAATACCTACTGTCCTGCAAATCGCAAAAAAGTAAGAAAATTATAATTTCGCGGGCAACCCAGAGCGATAAATCCGGAGGATCGGCCGAATGTTTGGATATTCTATAATACACTGTTTTCTATTTCGCTCGGTTGGTTCAGATCCGACCAAATGTCAAAATGAAGTCCGTTGAACAAACGTCAAAATGAAGATCGTTCGGATCCGAACCGTCCGAACATTCGGCCGATACTTCGGATTTATCGCTTCGGAGTAGACCCCCTGGCTCTTTCGCTTTAACTTCAATGTTTTTAAACAAAGTGGATCTAAATCGCTCTAAAATTCTACATTTTTTGGTTACTATGTCTGATTCACATAATTATGTTAATATTAGTTTTATGGTACTGATACTAAGTTAACTTATTACAGTAGGTATTGAAGCTTAAAAGTAAATAAGCCGGGAATGTATCGGGCTTTATGGGATATATTTAATTAAGCCTCCTAAAGGCTAGTAAGAAGCTTTTTAGGAGACTAAAGTTGTAAAAGTTCAGTCCAATAAAAGGTGAAATTTCTATTGAAATGTCAAAGCACATGCAAATGAGTGGCACAGGAGTCTCTTATTCTAAAGAATAAAGTTCTACGAAACCATCTGTAAATAATTATACAGGTTTTATCTTTATTTAAATTGCACCAAACGCGACTTTTACTATTTCCTGTTTACAGGAGTTCGGGTTAAACCACAATACGGCATGAGTGACAGGGCTTGCCCTAAACCCCATACAAACCCAACTCAATCACTTGACCCACAAATCGTATACAGGGTGATGAACAGCCGACACACAATTTTCACCCAATCCATGCAGGAAACCAACCCGACCATAAAAACGAAACGCATTTTTCGATATCTATTGCCGTTTATTTTTGGTTGATACAAAAAGTTTTCACTCACAAGCAACAATGTATTAGGCATTTATCGATGTTACGGGTAGCAACAGTGCCCCTTCAGAAGTAACTAGGCGAGGGTGATATGAACACCGAAAGAAGTTGGTAGCGCGTGACTTGACTTCTTAATTCACCCTTACCATGAGTTTTTGGGATATATTGGAATTTTATTTCGGAAAAAAGTAGGCTTTTTAGGATTCCGTATGTCCGAATGAAAAAACGGAACTCTTATAGGATCACTCGTGTGTTTGTCTGTCTGTCCAACTGTCAATTTACTCCGAATCTAATGGGCCGATTAAGTTGAAATTTGGTACCCATATCAATTTCTGTGACCCAAACACGGACGTGTAACGTAAATAAATGAATGCTGATTATGGGGGTCACTTTTGGGAGACTAATAAGAAAATTAAAAGAAAGTAACATAACATAACATCACGCCTTGTTCCCCGAAGGGTTAGGCAGAGGTGTACCTATAGTACACCTACATTTCGCCAGTTTCATAACTGGTGAAATGTGGGTAAAAGAAAGTAGATGAAAATTAACCATTCCCCCCTTGTCTTGGAAACTACTGAGCCTAAGATTTTGAAAAAAATACAGAAAATAGTACTATATATTTGATATATAATAGTAGTATATTACAGGAAAACCTATAAGAAGTTCATGGACTTGAAATAAAATGGAAAATCTTCCAATATTGTGCGTAAAACCTTACATTTGACATTGGAATGTATGGGAGAACTTGTTTTCCAACTACAGTGTTAAGTTTGTTCTTGGGATAAATTCCATAACTACGGAACCATTCATTGTGCGTAGCCCGCACTTGGCTGGTTTTTCATATAAGAGACGAAAAGGAACAACCTGCGAATTATTTTGTCAAATATAAACTGTCATAAAATCAAATCATAGCGAGCCTTTTTAAAGTTAGTTATGCATGAAATAAAATATAATAGAAGTTAATGCATAAAAGGGAATGCGCAAACAATTCTAATTGTACCTATATTTGAGTACCTAGTGTTAATTTTCGAATTGTTTTATTAAGGTTAAACGTGGGTAGTAACCAAAATTGAATAACTAGCTAATTGAATAACCATTTAACACATTCGTTTGTGTAGCTTTTATTAAACAAAGAATTAAATAGTAAAACAATTTTCATTCACAAAAACAATATTGAATTATTCATCAGCAGAATTATTTAATTATGTTAAATAGTCAATTGCTTTTCTTTTTTTTTTGGACCTTTTTTGGGGAAAGTATTGTTAACTTACTATCCACAAAAGTAAAGACAGGAGACGTGTCCCTTCGACTTCTCAAAGTAGGGGACTCCAACAAAAATTGGCGGGTACGCGACAATGCAAGCGTAAAGTGGGGTGAGTGAAACGTACTATTTTACTAAAGTAATTCACTTGTTTGAGCTTGCTGGAAGGAATTTCGAAAATAAAAAGTTTAAAGTAGGTATTTGCAGTAAAATGTTTGTTTCTTCCAGTTTATGGGGCGACCTGTATTTTCTTCTTTGAATATTATGATTTTACAAAGTGCACTTATTTCTAAGTCTGATAAGATTTCTAAGAATTGTAGCCTCGCATTTAATAAGAATGGGCGTCTAATGGCTAAAACGAAGGAGTGTAACATACGATGTACAGCGTGAATCATTTTATTTATAGGTATTATTTTTCATAAGACTAGTTTGCGTGTATGAGTAATTTACATGACTAGTAACTTTATTACTCACACACCGACGCTAATTCTTGAACAATTGGTTGCGGTTAGAAAAAACAGTAATGCCCATAATTTCCTTTAGTAGAAATGTAAAAAAAACATTTCGTCCGTGTGACCGGCTTGTAAACCCGAAGGATATAAAATAAAATATAAAAGGAACATTTCACAGGGGAGGCTCGCGTGCGATAGGCCGGTGATCGCGAGCGATGATAGTTGGCACGCGAGGCGCAGGCGCACTGGCGACGTAACTCTGACACTATGACTGATCAGGCCACTGTCAGATTAGTTTAATTTATGGACAAAGGTGGCGGCTGTTGAGGTTGTTTTTATTTTAAATAGTTTAAACAGCATTGTTAGCTTTTGTAAAATACAGGTTTTTTTTTTAATTGGCTAGCTAAAATCCGCAGATACGATGGGTATCGATATCAAAACACGATAAAAAACAAGAAAATAGTTTTTCTCAACTTATACTTTAAGTAACAACACTAACAGCGGTCCTTGATCTCCCAAAATAAATTATCAAACCCATCGCGTCTGCGGAGTTTAGCCAGCCAATTGAAAATAATCTTGTATAGTGCGTGTTTTAAACTGTAGACAAGGTGCGCAAGTTTTCAATACATTTTGTATTTTATTTGAAGTGGATAATTACGGGCTTAGGTATGTTTGAGACTCAAAATGATGTAATAACAGACCTAAGTAACAGCAGGTATCTTATATTCAAGAAAATATAGAGTTACCAAAGACACAATATTTAGCTACCCTGGTATTATAACTTTAATTTACCCTCACATTGGACAGGGGAAATTATAGGGTTATCCCGACATACACGGTAGCTTTAGTTTATGCAGATTCCGGTTCTCTAGCAGAATTTGCCTTACAAAATATTACCTGGAATCGAAGGTTCAGTACTCTGTCATCATACTTCCTTCGGTGACGACATAATTATTGCGTGATACGTTTCGACAACACTGTATATTAATTCAATTAACTTGCTCAGTAGTTACTCAAAATAATTAACGATTACAAATCCTCAAGTGGCTCATTCGATTTTAAATGACACCTGTCGTACTTACTCAGTAAAATGTCCATGAGTGAATCGAGAATCGAATAATGATCGATTATTTTTTCGCAACATAAAATGCCATTTAATTCATGTAAAATTCGCGCGAAGAAACTCGCGATCAATGGACAGGGATTGCGTAATAAATTCTCTTAACACGTAACGAGACATCGAATACGAGTTTTTGTTCAGTCGAGTTCTCGATTCGGAATGTCAAATGTCAAGTTGACGTTTATAAAAAGAGTTTCGCGTTTCGTTACAGCATGTGGGGCTTATTAAGACGTCTTGTTTTTTACCCGAATAAAATCAGATTGCATTGACTGTTCACTTTTTCTTTGTTTAATATAATTGGTTTATTTATACCAACCAAAATAATTGCTTAACAAGATACTACCTACATGAAAAATATTTTGTTACGTTTATAACAAACACGAGACTGCAACATTTAAAAATAAATATGCTTTTTATTGATATTGTGCATTGTGTGTTTATTTGAATTTTACGATTGAAGGAACAATGTTTTTATAAAGGTGCAGTTTGCACAATGAGCATCAACATTATACAAACTTCTGTGAAAATTAAAGGAACAATCGAAATTAAAACTTATTATGATTTAATAGTTGCTGTTTAGAAGCAGGCCGGTTAACAGAGCCTATTTCAACTTAGTCCATTCTAGCTGCCGTTTAGAGACGACAAAGGGAATGTCCGCAAAGTACCAAATAATTACGGCAGTCAAAGGCTTTGTGCAAATTCAACTCTGGAACTGGCCCAAAAGATTATTGACAACATCCTGACTTACTGTTTAGTAGATAACTACACTATTAAACAAAAACGTCACTCTACTCTTTGACATGATCCATACTCGTCCCTCTTTCCATCACAGACTGCAAACAAACATTCAAAAATTCACATTTTACCTAACAAAATAGGGCAGGTAAACAATCCCAAACCATAAATATTAAAAAACTCGATGTCACGAGCTATTCGAATTTGTCATCGAGTGGCTAAACAAAGGGCCCGGTGATTGAATCCGGATAGACAAGACAATACTACTATTGTTCGAAAACTAGCTGTGGAAAGGTTGCGTACCCCTGATTTGGGTGTGTGAGAAAATGACAGCGGTGGATACTCAACCTTTGGGCATAATGTATTGATGCTAGCTTTATTACTGTTACGAAGTGGAACTCATTGCTGGAGTCCGTGTTTCCTGATGACAGCAGCAAGTAATACATACATGAGGGAATACATAGTAGCTTCTAGGCAAACGTGGACAATATTGGATCGAATTAACACTATCAAGTCAAAAAAAAATTGCCACAAAATTCTATTACATTAGCTGCAGTGTGCAATGTTAACCACTGTACACTACGTTTAAGTCCTACTCCAAATTCCCTCTATTTTTCTAAGGTCTAGGATGTTCATAATGAAGGTTTTCCAGAAAGTGAACGTTTCATGGTAATTCTTACAGCACAGAATTTCTCTATTGCTACAGTATCCTCTCTCAGCATATGTAAAAGAGGGACTGTTACATATAATATATGCTGCAGAATGATTTGAAATTCACAGCATTACTTGTAATTACTGCAAGGCGTAATATACTGTATATACATCCAATACAACGAATTGCTCTCATTTACAATAACCCAGAGCTGTTTGTATATCTGTATTCAGCCAGAGATTAGATATTTACTGAACATTCAGTTAAGTAAGGTCGTAGGTTCGAACCAAGACAGGCGCTTTACTTTGTGTAAATTATTTCATCAGCATTGCTTTCAAAACGGTGAAGGGATACATCGTGAGCAAACCGGCATGTCCTAGAACCAAAAATTCGAAGACATGTGACATCTACCAACCCGCACTGGGCCCGCGTGGTGTACTACGGCCCACTCCCTCTCACAGAGAGGAGGCCTGTATCCCAGCAGTGGGAACATTATAGGCTGATTATGCTTATGCTTACGTAGTTAAGTAAGTAATGAATATAGCGACTGTTTGACCATAAATTTTTGACGTTTAAACGTCTCTGAACTTTAAGCAACGTTTATAAACAAAGGGTCAGTGTTACCATAGAATAAGAAGTAGAAGCGAAACTCGGAGTCACATGTTTTTTGTGTAAAATAGGGATGTCAGCATTGTCAATGTTTTAACATGGACCACATCGTGCGCCACAAGTAAAGACACACACAACCCTGCGGAGCAATTGCGTAACACACTTACAGTGGGAATAAGCTTCATTTTGACAGTTCAAGAACATTCATAGCCTTATTTACGTCGTTGAGCAGACAAATTTTTAGAATATAGGAAGCAATGGATTAGCAATATACTATGACAGTCATTCAGATTGTGTTTAATAGTGTGTTACGCAATTACGGTACTGACTGCGTTAAACGTTTCTTTATTCCCTAAACTGTAGCCATTTAAAATGCATTTAGAGCTTCTAAACATTCTTATTCTATGGTAGGCACTTGGTTACATTCAGTGTTTCTCTGTTTATTCTGTCCGTTTATCTGTCGACCTAAATAACGAGGTATTTGTGGCGAATATTCACGTTAGTCTTACTTAGTAATGTTTGGTCTTGGTTGGTTATTCATTTAAATGTAGGTATGCAAAACTTTACGTACTTGTTGAAAAATTATGTAGTGTGGTCAGCGGAAATACCTGGTGAATGGTGATTCATTTGTTTTATGTTATTGGCGGAATAATTTGCAGGTCTTTTTGTCTTATACTGTTCTGTTGAAGAGATGAAGGCGAGAAAGATAGACATGTCACATTAAGCCAAAAAATTAGAAGATGCCAATGCCGAGTCAATGGGTTCTCGATCAAAAAGAAAGCAGGTACCATCGTGGACATTTGCGGTGAACCACTTTTCGACCTTATTACTAAGGTGATAAGGTTGAAAAGTGCTTCAAAAAAGATAAAAAAAGAAATAAAAAAAGACGTGTTCTTTTTTTTCATTCTGTATCATTATGCTGTCACAGACAATAAAATTACTATACACCGATCACAAAAACATTACCTACTGACGAATAAAACTACCCGATCGGAATAATTCCGGAAACTTCTTGACATTGCAAAATAGTATCTGTATTCGAATTTCGAATTCCCAGAGGACAGGAAGCGTAATACCAAATTCAGTATTTCCTATTGTCTCCTCTGAAGCGATATGCATCCCCCTGTTTAACAAGTTTGAGGGTGTTTACCCTGGTATCGTAGAATCTAACATCGTTACCCTTACCCAATTCGTTGTGCATCGAGAAATGTTTCCGGACAGGGGACTTTTTTTTCCCTATAATATTTCGTCCAGAATTGATTGAGTTATCTGTCGATGTGTAATTTTTCTTTTGTTTATTGTAAAATTATGTGCAGTTCAAATTGTATCAGAGTTTTTCAAATGTTTTTGGCTGGCATAATATACATATATTATTCTATTAGAAACTAATTCATAAAAGGCCCCGAAAAGTTTTGACGGAAAATGAAAATAGTTATCTATTGTATTTTTCAAAAACCTTCCATCCCTTTTTTGTTATCTTGTATTTTTCACATTTAAAATAAGTAGAGGATTACGCAATATATTATGATGTAATTCTGGACTGCGTACCGACATAATTATAATGTAGGTACCTCGCAATAAAACGCTTCTAGAAATACTGATTCATTGACAACAAATTACATTTAATTATTCGCGGTTAACGATTGACATCAGCTCGAGCTACCCAAACCTTCGTTTTTTTATTTTTACCTACCTTTTTTATTTATTTTATAAAAAAGATCTTCATAAAAATATTTCCTCCACAGGATTTGAACATTCAAATCACATCAGACGCGCGTCAATCTTCGCATAAATATCTCGGGACCGCGATCGAACGGGGGCTATCGCGCGGAGTCGATAGCGATCGCGACGAACGCTCGACACTCTAATACCGGTAATGGAAGTCGACACGGGCCGGCTCCGTTCGATTTTCCGAATCGTTTGCGCCGAACGAACGCGAGATAACGAGAAATGTCTCGACTATCGTTTTATGTGCACCGTACGAGATTTTGTAAAGATTATGCACCCTATTACCCTATTATAGGTGTTCTAGTTTTAAATAGGGGTTAGAGTGGGACGTTTTCTGTGCGATAGGGTTCTTTATCGAGTGACCCACATGCTTGTCTGCTTACTTGAAGTTAGGAAGTCGGAACTAAGTGTGTTGCAACGATTTTGACACACATTTACTTAGTCTTTGTCTAATTGGTGTTGCGTCTCTCCTCTGAGCTAGGATCGATATTTCTGAACTAAATGCTTCAATATCTAAGGCAATCGTTGATATACATACATAAACTCATGCCTTCTTCCCATGGGGGTAGGCAGAAAATACAGAATGCCACCTGCAACGATCCGTAGATACTCCTTTTGTTACGTTCTCCGTTCCTCCTTCGTTTACGTTCATACATCTGGTCATAAACGCACGCTGGTCGCATGTATCACGCACCTGACCTTTCTGAAGACAGGTTTATTTTTAATTGAATTGCTAAACTTCACAGATGCTATGGGTATCGATATGTAACATGATAAAACAAAAAAATAATTAATTTGAAGTTTTTTTTGTGGGGTTATTGACCGGAGTTATTGAAATATCACTTGAAATATCAGTTTAAAAAATCAGTTTTCTTTTTGTAAACTTGTGTAACTTGTATCGTTATCTAAACACGATAAAACAAAAAAAAACAGTATTTCTCAACTCATACTTCAAGTAACAACACTACCAGCGGTTGTTGACCGCCCAAAAAACTTCAAATCTTTTTTATTACTATTTTATCGTGTTTAGATATCGATATCCATCACGTTTGCAGAGTTTCCCTAGCTAATTTAATGTGACCCTGTATGTCCTTCCAGGGCGTCCCCTCCCGGTGTTTCCACTCACATCTCCCTTGTTATAGTTTCGTTTTAAAACTGATCGAAATTAAGATTACATTAGAAACTCACCAGGAAAATTCTCTAAGTAGAGCTACTGTCATCCCCGCTAAATCTGTAACAAATAAAATGATTTGTTAGCAAAACAATAAAAAAAATACAAGGATTGTAAAAACATACAGACAAATAATATCAGAGGGGCAATTCCCGTAATTTTAAGAACGTCCACAGTCTGATCTCAGTCTCAATATGTCAAAAACATCTATGATTTCCCTACTTTTTGACAAGTTTTTAACAATTGATTGTCGCCGAGATGAGATTGCGACTAGATTTTGAACGTTTTTAGTTACGGGAATTGAGCTTCAGGTCCTTAATCTACAGATTAAAAGACAGATTGCATAATCTAAAGATAAAAACGTCAATGTCAAATACGCTGCATATTATTACCACATGACGCTGGCAGAATAGTCGACATCGGCTCAGTTGCCAAAGAAGAAAAGAAAAGACTACAAAAACATTTCTGTGCTTATCACCGCGGGCGAGTAAATTTTATACGTTAGAATGAGTTCGTATTTGTTTCTCATACATAAACACAACATCATACCCTAACATTATAAATTCCTTGCAATACTCTTCAAAACCACATAAATCTTCGTTGAATATGAATCAAGTCAGTCTACAATACTGTTTGTCTATGCTTTGGGTGACATCATCGGTTCTTAAGTAAACTATGTATGCAGTAGGTATGTAGGCATACAGGCTGTGTTCTTAAACCTACTGTAGACAAGTCAGAAGGACCAATCATTATAACGAATTTTAAAGGCTTCTTTAAACAGGCGCGACACGCGACGCGACACAAAGGTACCACTCGTCGCGCGACACGCGGTGCCTTTTTGTCGCGTGCGATCCGCGTCGAGTGTCGCGCCTGTTTGCAGAAGCCTTTACGCTTGCTATAAATACTTGCCAATAACATAACTTCTTCATAGACCGTTACCACTTAACTATTAGTATAAACAGTATTTTCATTAAAAGTGGCCTTTGATGCCCTTAGGACCTAGGGGCATCAAATGCCACTTTTATTTACAAGGACCAGTTTACTTCCTAAGTACCTACGCCAATCAACCAGATTATGTTGAAATGATTTATAGAACACTAGCTGTGCCCCGCGACTTCGCGGGGCGGTTCGCGTGGAAGTAAGATACACAATATGCTAAAATAACAGCCAGATTTTAATAAAACTCCCTCGTCCCCCGACCCGTCGCGTTGCATCGCCCGCCCGCGCTATTACTTCGTTTTCGCTTAGTGTTCTTTCCGACTTTTTCTTTTTGCTCGTCTCCTAAGGGCCGTAGAGTATTGTAAATAGCCTATCATTATCCTCGAGAATTGGGATACCGAATGCAAAAAAAAATGTTCACTATTCCGACTTTTTGTTCAAAATTTTATGGGTTTTAATTTTTTTGCGGGATCCCTAATTAATTTTATAAAAAAGTAGCTTAAGTTACTCCTCGTAACATCAGATATCTGCCAGTGAAAGTCACGTCAAAATCGGTCCAGCCGAATCGGATATTAGCCGGAACAAACAGCCAGACAGACAGACAAAAATTTTAAAAATTGCTTTTTTTATAAGTACCGTATATACTTTCTTATGCATTTAGTAAAAAGTTATTATTTTGACATTACAAACAGACACTTCAATTTTATTTATTTATATAGAAAAGGCTTTTTCTAGTCATTTTGATATTCATGTTTGTGATATTTATGTTTGGTTGTTTGTTTGTTTTAGGGTCTTGTGTTTCGCGTCTTGTGAAACTTCTGTAGAGACCTTTTCAATCGTGGATGTGCTACCCACGCTCGGAAGACAAAAGATTGCTATTAAGTACCTTATTGTGGTGTAGGTAGGTAGAAAGGTAAGCAGGAATGCCTTGAAAGGACTGATTGGCAAAAACAAAATTGTATCTTGATTAAATAAGACAAGGAAATTAACAGTCCAATTTTATGTTGTTTTACGAGAAACTCTGTGTTTATAGGTGGGTATGTGACTTCTGTACATTGCATACATATATCATCATGTCCAATGACATGACTATGATTGTAGAACAGTTCTAGCATAGACTGACTAAAAGACAACTCACAGCATAAATGAAGACAAACATTAGATTTCAAAGCTTACAAATGTTCGTTAGTGTGTCCGTGGAATTTATTTCGTTCTTTTCCATAGGAACCTACTACGCTATGGAATGGGCAACTAGCTTCATATTTGAGGCTGTCGGCGCAAAAGTGGCCTAACCCTCATTTTTTCATATTCTGACTTATATACTACAAATTATTTAAAACATGCTAATATTTAATGCAAAACCGGCTTATCTCTTGTTTCACGTATCGTCAACGTTGCGTCGGGACTAAAATCAACTTTAATATAATTGATATACATTAATTTAAAATTCATAAATATACAACCCCCGTTATTTTCATACTGCCTATCTCAAGGTTAGGCCACTTTTGCGCTGAGGGCCTCATTTCTGACTGACCAACGCCTTGACAATTCAAATGTGCCTGTAATTGGTTTAATTGAAATAATTCAAATTCAAACATTTTATTGTAGACTAAGGGATCCATAGTGTTAGTATGAATTTAGCCTATGTTAGTAAACACAATAACTTTAAAAAAACATTACTTATAACATTAATTGGCTACATGAACAGGCGCGCACATGTCTGCAAGCCCAGTGCCTGATAAATGGTCCATCCACCTTGTCCGCCAGTGTAGCTAAAATACTATTAGGGCTAGCCCTGAACCGCCGCAACATCGATGTTTGCGCATGATGGCATGAAAGTCATCTATTCGCGCTTCCGCAAACATGCTCGATGCGCTGCAAAACCGAGGCAGCCCCAGCAATATCCTCAGCGCATTATTATACTGCACGCGCAGAGCGTTGTACGTCTTCTGCGTATACCTAACCCACAAGCTGCACGAGTAAAATGACTGGCAGTAGGCTCTGAAGAGCGTCAGTTTTACCTCGTCAGTGCACCGCGCAAACCTGCGGGCGAGCATATTGCATCGGGCTGCCAACGCCCTGCGCTCCCTATCCTGGTCATCTGTGAGAGAACTATTAAGAAAAGGATACTTTAGACCGATTTAAGGAGAAATAAATACTTTGAGTTTTTTTTTTTAGAGAGTAAGAATTGAGATGTGAACGTAGAAAAGATCTTTCAAAACTCAACTCTTCATATCACCAAACTGGAAGTTGATGTTTATGTAGGAACAGTCGCAGGCAACAACTAGTCACATGACTCACATGATAAAATTAACTCTGTTACAATGTTTTTTGTTAATAACAACTTTAATAACATGTCATTAACATTTTACTATTCACAATGTGGAAAACATTTTACGATTAGCATATTGTGCAGAATGCCTACAAGCTATACAGCGCTATGTTAATTACAATAATAATTAATATTTAGTAGTTACGTTTTGTTATTTTTACATTATTGAACATATTAATGTCAGCGACGGTTCGCGCAGGCAATGTAAGCGACGGTCACTTCTTAAGGTAAAAGCGCCAGGGTAGCCCGCGAAATTAAAATTTTCTTACGTTTTTTGCAATTTGCAGGTCAGCATTAGGTTGTATGTTGATAAAATTATGATTCGCGACCGTGACAAATATGTATTTATGGAATTATAATAATTAAAGTCATCAATACAACTCTCTACGACCAAGTAATTCTATTGAATGACTATTTAATGAAATCTTAACATTTCAGGATTATACTAACTTAAGGAATTGTATACTGATTCTAATGATTATAATTCCCCGCTTTGTTAGACGTGCCAGCGGCTAGGACAAACCTACTCAAGTTTGCCCCTATGTCACGAGCCGCGCGTATTATTAACATTATTACAGTATCGGAGGATATATTTGGGCAAAACCTGCCGAAATTCATTCAAATGGCACAAATAATAATTGAAAAAGGTTTGATATTATAAACGTTGCTATGTTTGTAATTGTTATAGTAGTAAGTAGATTATTCTTTGTAAGTTTGCTTACAGGTCATTTATTTTTATATTTTTAGATTGTTATAACATCGCCTTGGGTCAATCTGTGGTGTTATAATTGTGGTTTAAATAAATAAATAAAAATAAATAAATAAATTCTGTAAATACATATTTGTTACGGTCGCGAATCATACTTTAATCAACATACACCCAGACACTGAGCTGCAAATTGCAAAAATCGTAAGAAAATTTGAATTTCGCGGGCTACCTTAGCGCTTCCCCCTTAACAAAACCATTCTAACAAATCATATTTATTATCTGCCTAACCTTTTCCCAACTATATTTGGGTCGGCTTCCAGCTGGATACCAGAAAGAATTTTACATGGAGCGACTGCTTATCGGACCTCACAATCCATTTCTGTACTTACTTACCATTGATAGTAGGTACCTAATTATTGAGTAAAATCTCTTGAAAAAAAAAAACACCAGAAAAATGATAAATTATTTCCACCACTCCACTGTGCGCGTGTGAACGCATTTAAAACTTCAATGAACGCATTAACTTTTTAATGCGTGCGTTAACACTTAAATGCGTGTGTTGTATCTCCCGTCAACGCAATAAAAAAGTGTTATGTGTGTCGCAATAAGAAGGTACAAAGCGCAGTTGAAGTGTTGACTCGAAGATAAATTTATTAATGATATCATTATTATGATGATATCATTCGAGTCGCTTAGCTTTAGAGGACATGGAATGTCGTAGAACGAAGTTGTATGTTGCGCACGATTTTGTAATTAGCTGAGGCTTTGTTTATGTTACTAATATATTTTCATATGGTACGTGTAGAACATGGAGCTCGTGGCTAAGTAATCACAGCCGCACGGGTCGATCCATCAGGTTAAACTAAGCTTGCTGGGGTTGGTCCGTGGATGGGTGATCATCTTTACATAGCGTGACGCCTCGGAAAGCACGTTAAGCCCTTGGTCCCTGGGGTGCTTGGACAGGAAACCTCCCCGTGTGCCTGTGGGCTGGAATTCCCTTATGGATGCGTCCGGGGGGAAGGCCAGTCACCGGGACGGTGCACCCTGGGGTACGGGCAATGACTCCCCATTAGGTACTGTGTGCCTAAGGGGTCTTGTTGCCGGTATGCCAATATCCTGTCAGAAGTACGCTCCAACGTGTGTCTCTCTGCGCTCTAAGCAGAGACGCACAGCGGCGGAGTAAGAGCGGGCTCGGTGTGCACTAACTCTGCCGCCGGGCAGGCAGGAAGAGGCCTTCTCTTTCTGCCACCGTTATTCTCGTAGCCCCGAAGATTGTCAAGGTCATGTCTCTGACTTTTGACGGGGGTCGAGGGTCTTGGCTTAACCGCCCGGGCCGCGAGGAAGAAAGCCTCTATAAAAAATCACCCCAAACCTCCAAGCGGCGGCGCACCGTGAGGGAGGTTGATAGCTTGACTAATGGGTAGCTAAATTAGTCGCTAGTGCGAACCACTAGATTTTGAGATATTAAAAGTTTTTTTACTCGTGGGAACAAAAATGGATTCTTATAAAAAAAACAAAAACCGAAGCGAAGAGGAGGGAAGCGATGCGGGGTCGGAGTCCGACGCCGTATCTGGCGCTAAGGGCTCGTATAAGAGCCAAGAGCGCGAAGTGGTTGGGGCGGCTAAGAAGAACCTAGAGTTCTTAAAGAAGCGCCCCAAACCAGGGGATGGCCAGGAGTCTTCCTCGGATGGATGGGTGAGCTCGGCCCGTAAAAAGATCAGCCGGCGGGGTGGGGCCCATGAAAGTGGTGTTGGCAGAGGGCTCACCATGAAGGAGGCCAGCAAGCCGAGCCGAGCCGGCCCGGCCGAGCCAGAGTCGCAGTTAGGGCCGGTCTCGGCCGGGTCGGAGTCGTCAGGTGGTGAGCCGGACGTCACTGGCGGCTCGAAGTCGGAGCGAACGGTCAGGTTCGCAGAGGTCGTGGCAGCCGCTATTAAAAGTGTGGCCTTGAAGAGGACTCAGTCCTCTAAAGACAAGGCCATATCCGCAGCCACGGCCTCCATTATGGCGGCAGTGGAGGCCAGTCACATCAGGCCCCCGTCGGACGCAATGTCCGAAATGCGGGCGGAGGTCGCCCGTTTGACAGCCGCCATGGAGCTTCTCCGAAAGGAGAACGCGGAGCTCCGAGCGGACCTGGCTAGGCTTCGAGAAGCCGGCCCCCGGGAGGTGCCACAGGAGGAGGCGCGGCATGGGCAGGTCAGGCCCATGCCTACTGAGGACCGGGTTCTGGCCCTGGTCCGACGGGAACTGGCTGCCTTCGGGAGCCGGTTTTCCGCCCTGGAGGCTATAGTCCTGCGGCCCCCGCTAGCGGCGAGCCAGCCGGCCTCGGGCCAGCGGAAGGCGGCATCGTATGCCGCCGCCGCGGCTGCCACGGCCAAGCCGGGGTCATCGGGGCAGGTGAAAGGCGGAGCCGTCCCGGAACCCGCGAGGGCCCCAGCCCCGGCGGCGAAACGACCGCCTCCGCCTCCTAAATCCCCTCCGGCTGACGCCGAATGGCAAGTAGCCGGGGAGAAGAGGAAGGCGGGTAAGGCAGCAAGGGCGGCCAAAAAAAAGGAGAGGCGACAGCGGCGCAAGGAGCGAAGCGTCGCGGCTAGGCTCCGTGCCCCGAAGTCCGCAGCTGTAGTGATCACACTACAGCCGGAAGCGGAAAAGAAGGGCGTGTCCTACCGCGACGTGCTTGCCAAGGCGAGGGCGGCGGTGAACCTCGACGAGCTCGGTATCGCAGATGGCGTCCGGGTAAAGGTCACTGCGACTGGGGCCCGGATGCTGGAGGTCCCCGGTGCGGCCAGCGGCCCGACCGCTGACGCTCTGGCCGAGAGGCTTAGGGCGTCCCTAAATGCGGACGAGGCCCGAGTGTCCAGACCCACCAAGTGCGCGAACATGCGCATACTGGGTTTGGACGACTCAGTGACGGAGGGAGAGGTGGTGGCCGCCGTTGTTAGGACTGGAGGGTGCTCAGCCGAGCAGGTTAGGGTAGGCACCATCCGTCCTGACTTCACGGGGATGCGAACCGTTACGGTGAGCTGCCCCGTGGCGGTGGCCCGAAAAATTACCGGGGAGGGCCAAAGGCTCAAGGTGGGCTGGGTTTCCACGCAGGTGAAACTGCTGGAGCCCAGACCTCTGAGGTGCTTCCGCTGCCACGTAGGCAACCATGTGGGAGCTAAATGCACCTCGGAGGTGGATCGTAGCAGCCACTGCTTCTGCTGTGGTCAGCCCGGTCACAAGGCCGGCTCGTGCAAAGCCACGCCGCACTGCTTCGCGTGTGCGGCAGCTGGCAAGCCGGCCAATCACCGGGCTGGGAGCAAGGCTTGCACTCCACCCGCCAAACCCAGGGCCAGCAAGACCTCCGCCATCGTCGTCACCGCCGCAGCCGCCGCCACTGCCACCGCTGCCGCCGCCGCCTCCACTGTCGCCGCCGCCGCAACCACCGCGGCAGGGCCCTCACAGGGGGTTCGGGAGGGGGCTGATATGGAGTGCCAATAATGGCCCCATTACGCCTCCTCCAGGCGAACATCAACCACTGCGCCTCCGCTCAGGATCTGTTGCTCCAGAGCATGGCGCAGTGGTCGATTAACATCGCCGTGGTCGCTGAGCCGTACTTTGTCCCGCCCAGGGATGACTGGGTGGAGGACCTGAGCGGCTCAGTGACTCTAATTTCATCGGCCGCCGCCGGTACCCCGTCCCTCGAGGCGGTCAAGAGGGGACGGGGTTGCGTGGCAGCACGGTTCGGGGAGATTGTCGTGGTAGGGGTATACTTCTCCCCGAACCGAACTCTCGCCGAGTTCCACAACTCCCTTGCGGAGTTGAGAGTCGTCGTCGTCGGGTTCCGTTCCCTGCCTGTGCTCGTCCTTGGGGACTTCAATGCCAAGAATGTGGCTTGGGGTTCCCGGCTTACGGACACACGGGGCAGGATGGTGGAGGACTGGGCTCTGGAGACGGGCCTGGTCGTCCTAAACCGGGGTTCTGTCCCCACGTGTGTGCGGATGCGGGGTGAGTCAGTGGTGGACATTTCGTTCGCCAGCCCCGCTCTGTCGCCGCGTGTCCTCGACTGGCGCGTCATGGAGGGGGTGGAGACCTACTCCGATCACCGGTACATCCGGTTTGACGTCTCCGCCCAGACCTCGAGCGCGCCGGTCCGACAGACCCCGAGTGGTCCGCGGTGGGCGTTGAAGCAGCTGGACCGGGAGCTCCTCCTGGAAGCCTCGATCGTGCAGGCCTGGGTGTCACCACCGGACAGGCCTGCTGACATCAATGACGAGGCGGGGTGGTTCCGGGAGGCCATGTCCGAAGTATGCGACGTGGCAATGCCCCGGGTCCGGCCCGGACGCGCCCGGCGCCAGGTGTGCTGGTGGTCGCCGGAGTTGACGTCTCTGCGCGACGCGTGCGTTGCTGCGCGACGCCGGTACACCAGGCACCGCAGGCTCCGTATCCGCCCTCCGGATACGGAAGCCATTCAGGCGGAGCTGTACGAGGGGTACAGAGCGGCGAAGACCGCCCTCCGAGCGGAGATCCTGCGGGCCAAGGGACTGGCCCGTGAGGAGTCGCTGGAGACTCTGAACAGGGATCCGTGGGGACGCCCCTATAAAATGGTGCGGAACAAGCTCCGCCCATGGGCTCCCCCGCTGACGCAGAGTCTCCGGCCCCAGCTCGTGGAGGACGTGGTGAGCGCTCTGTTCCCTTCGCGAGGGGAACATACTCCCCCGCCCATGGCTCCGCCTCCTGCGGTGTCGGATGCGGACCACGCAGCCGACGATGACGACGATGCTCCGGAGGTGACCGAGGTAGAGCTGAGAGTGGCGGTGCGCAGGCTGAATGCCAAGAATACCGCCCCAGGACCCGACGGCTTACCTGGAAAAGCCTGGGTCCTGGCCTTGGAGGCTCTCGGGCCTCGACTAAGGGGGCTCCTAAGCGCATGCTTGGAGAGGGGCCAGTTCCCGCTTCAATGGAGGACAGGGAAACTGGTCCTCATTAAGAAACCGGGGCGCCCTGCGGACTCGCCGTCCGCTTACCGGCCCATCGTGCTGCTCGACGAGGTGGGCAAGCTCTTTGAAAGAGTCATTGCAGACCGCCTTGTCGGGCGGCTGGTGAGGGTGGGGCCGGATTTGGCGGAGAGCCAGTTTGGTTTCCGCAAGGGGCGCTCTACGGTGGACGCCATCATGCGCGTACGAGCCCTCACGACGGGGGATGCTGTGGCCCGGGGTGGGGTCGTCTTGGCGGTGTCTCTAGACATCGCCAATGCCTTCAACACCCTGCCCTGGAGTTGCATCAGGGAGGCACTCCGGTATCACCGAGTGCCGACCTACCTCTGTCGCGTGGTCGAGGCCTATTTGACGGACAGGGCCGTCATCTACCCCGGTCACCGGGGAGAGTGGAACCGGCGAGAGATGTCGTGCGGTGTCCCGCAGGGATCGGTTCTGGGACCGCATCTGTGGGACATCGGGTACGACTGGGTGCTGCGCGCCGACCTCCCTGGTGGCGTCAGCGTAGTTTGCTACGCTGACGACACGCTGGTCCTGGCGCAGGGGAGGTCGCACCAGGCGGCGGCCGAATTAGCGGCACGCGGGGTTGCGACAATCGTAGAGAGGATCCGGCAATTGGGACTCGAGGTGGCCTTGCACAAGTCCGAGGCCATGTGTTTTCATGGTCCTCGGAACGCGCCACCATCGGGTTCCCAAATAACGGTAGGAGGGGTTCTCATCGGTGTCGAGTCGACGATGAAGTACCTGGGACTCGTCCTCGACAGCCGGTGGAATTTCGTGGAGCATTTCCGACGTTTGGCTCCCAGACTGGAGCGGGCCGGGGCTGCCTTGGGGCGGCTCCTGCCCAATCTGGGGGGTCCAAACGCCTCCTGCCGGAGGCTCTACGCGGGGGTCGTGCGGTCCATGGCCCTTTACGGAGCTCCGGTGTGGGCGCGTTCCGTGAGGCGGCGACCGGTCCGTCGGTTGAACGCGTCCCAGAGGGTCATGGCCATCCGGTTAGCCCGGGGATACCGCACGGTCTCCGGGGAGGCGGCGAACCTCCTTGCCGGATTACCGCCATGGGATCTGGAGGCAAAAGTCCTCGCGCACATCTGGGAGTGGCGCGAGGAGGCAGGACGCCGGGGCGTAACTCCGTTGCCGCGAGAAATCGCGGCACGGCGGACAGAGCTCCGGCAGGATCTCATGGCGGCATGGAGAGTGCGATTGTCGCAACCCAGCGCTGGGCACGCCACAATTGCGGCGATAAGTCCCCTCTTTGAGGAGTGGCTGGAGAGGCGCCACGGCGTCCTCACCTTCCGCCTGACGCAGGTCCTCACCGGACACGGGTGCTTCGGGAGGTACCTGTTCCGGATAAGGCGGGAGGAAACGCCCGGGTGTCACCACTGTGTGGATCGCCCGGAGGACACGGTGGAGCATACGGTGGAGGTCTGCCCGGCTTGGGCGGAGCACCGCCGTGTCCTCGCGGAAGCGATCGGCGGCGGCGATCTCTCGCGTCCGGCCCTGGTCCAGGCCATGGTACGGAGCGAGAGTGCATGGGAAGCCATTACCTCCTTCTGCGAAGCAGTAATGCTCGTGAAGGAGGAGGCGGGACGCGTGAGGGAGAGGCAAGCTTTGCACCCTCACGCCCCTAGTCGCCGCAGGAGACGCCCTGGGCGTCGGGAATCGGCAGCCGATTCCCGGCCACCGTAGGCGCGGGCTTGCGGACGGCGAGCAATGGGTAGCTCGCCGTCCGGTAAGGACCAGGCCCGAGTCGACGGCGCGTCGTGTTCCACGCGCGCCTCAAAGAGATGTCAGCACTATTGACGGGGTCCGCTAGGGCCGATGCCAGCTAGGGTTGCGGGATGTTCGAAAGAGTTACCGTGGCCCCGGCACAGGCAACAGAAGGAACACGGGTGGGTTTTAGTCAGTAAAAGTCTGACACGCCCTCCCGCTCCGCCCAGAGCGGGAGAAGTCATTTGATGATTTCCCATCCACAAAAAAAAAAAAAAAAAAAAAAGCCCTTGGTCCCTGCTGTCATTCATGGATCTTAGACAGTCGTTACGGGTCGTCAGAAGCCCGAAAGTTTGACAACCGGTCTTACCAAGGGGTATCGTATTACCCAGTTACTGGGTTGTGGAGGTCAGATAGGAAGTCGCTCTATGTGAAATACTCAGCTGAATCCGGTTAGATTAGAAACCGACCCCAACATATGTAGTTGTGAAAAGGCTAGGCAGATTGATTGTACGTGTAGAACATATACGGTCTTATTACAAAAAAATGCTTAAGTACTGGTTTAAACCAAGACTAAAAGGTCTAGGATTGTTACGGTATTAAAGTTAGTACCAGGTTCAAAATGTGTTCTGATTACAAAACTTGGACTTTCTGAAGATCAGTTAGTACCAAAGAAGGTCCATGGTTTAAACAATATCCACAGATAAGAAACGAAAATGGCATTCTTTCATTCGTTCATACAGACTTTATTTGAAGCAACGTTCTGTTTCTCTAAATATTGATATTTTAATAACCCTTGAAATGCCTTAATAATTATTTATGAATACAAAAATATATCATACATTGTTCTTTATTTAGATTACAATATATTGAACAGGCACAACTTGTACTTTTGACGCGCTTTTTGTAATCACGTTGTCATATTTTTTAACACCTCTAGCGTGAAGTGGAGTGAATTAGGTACCGGCGGCGCGCGTAATTTGAGACGATTGTTTATGTTGTGTCCTTATAACTAAATGCAATTCTTATTTTTATTAATTGTTCTTAGTATTACTGTTACTGCTATGTGGTTTGTTCGTGAGTTGTTTTGTGTCTGATTAAATCGTGAGCTATAAACAAAAATTGAGTTTGAAGAGAAATATAGTAAAAACATGGATTTTTAATTATTATTAGGTAAGCAATTCTTTGTATCATCTTATTTCGATTACCTAACGCGAATGTTCTTATTATTATAAGAAATATTACGTCGCCAAAACGTTTTGTGAACTTAAACCTATTTATATCTAAAATCTTCGTCACTCAATTCAAAAGGATTCACACTATGGTGATGTCTGTAAAATCGCCGAGACGTCTCTAGCATATCCTAATCTTGCAAATCCATCAAGTCAGTCATATTAATATCCATTTTTAATGATTTGTAAATAAAAAGACACAAAAATAATCAACGCTAACCTCAAATAAATTAGTACCGAAGTTAGTCCCATAGATAAACTAGGGGTCTCAGCCGACTAACTTTAGTACCTTACATAGTTCATGAACTAGAGATAAACTTCATTTTATAATAACGTTTTATTTAGTCATGGTTTAAACCTAGTAATAATCCCAGTACTAAATTTAGATCGTGTTTTGGAATAAGACGGATATTATTTAGTGCATATAAATGAGTAGGAAATAAATTGTGATTAATGTTTTCTTGAATATAAATATAAATAATCGCACTTCGCGATGCATGTTACGATTTGAACATTCACCATCTTCCAGCTCCTCCTAATCCTAATTTTATTTGCGGTTGAAGCGGTAAGTCTTTTACTTTCACGGCTCTGAATTTTGCCGACATCTCAGTAGGTATTTGTTGTCTTCCTAGCCATTTAAGTACCATTTCTTTGCTCTGTATCAATATGCTGCCAGCAATGGCTTGCAGTGTAATGTGAAAAAGAGCGAGTTCTTGTTTTTTGCTCCTAGATGCAGGAGATCGGCTAAGGTTCCACCTGGAGCTAAACCACCACCTCTTAAAGCAGTATTATTGTAATCTTACTTCAGTGTGGGAAAGAGATGGAGCTAGACGTCCTGTATAGCTCCATCTCTTTCTCACACTGTAGTAACATTAATACTGCTTTAAGAGGTATTGGTTGGCCCCCTGTTATGTATGTAAGACTGAACTTCTTGAAACTGAAGAGTTTGTCAGTTCAAATATCTGGGGCATATAACATAACATAACATCACGCCTTGTTTCCCCGAAGGGTTAGGCAGAGGTGTACCTATAGTACACCTACATTTCGCCAGTTATGTTTAAGTCCATGTAATAGGGGGCTAGTCTATTGCCATCCAGAAAAAAAAAGAGAAATTCCAGATAGAAAATCCCAATAACACTTTGTCCGACCTGGGCATCGAACCCAGGACCTCATGCTCAGCAGTAGCGCTGTCGCATATAGTCACGGATTTTTGAATGACGAATGTGATATAGAAAGGGAACGCAGAGCGTTGACAGTCAAGGCTAATATGGTGGCCCGCAGGTTTGCCCTCTGCACAAGAGAGGTAGAGATTTGGTTATTGTAATCCTTTTATCGGACGTTTTACTCCAGCAGCCTGTGAACAGTATATACGCAAAGGGCTGTCAATGCTCTGTGGGTTTTACAACGCGTCCGCCACGTTCATGGAGGCACGCGCAGATGGTTTCGCGGCAATTTTACACAAGAATGCAGCGTGTGACAGCGGACAACTGTCCGTTCTTCAAACATTGTACGCGTTGATATGTGAACGAATATAGTTTTAAGCACTATTTTAATAACAACATGCATCATATTGTCTAAAAATAAATAAATAATATAGTAAAAGTTCGTCCACAAAACCATTTTTTTTTCTGAAACCCTTATTTTCATCCTAGAGTAAAAGTAAATTTTCCACAAACTTCAGACCACACGCGTCGCTAGCGTTAATTACGGAAGCATCGCGTGTCATTACTTGAGCCAACGCAAATGTTAATGCATCGCCGACAGCATTATGCAAGGTCGCGCGCGCCACTTACTTATACCCCATATTATGCAATAAACCACCAGGTGAACAAGCGAGATTCTACTTTGTTGATGAAAGTGATAATTTTCTTTGGAGGTTGTATTATTAATAATTTTGTGGTCCTTGTGGACTGGGAATTAAGTGCACTTCTTAGTCTTTGAACAGTTAGTAAGCTATTGCACTTGTTCAATCGAGTGAGCTTATCGTAGTTTTAAACATTTGATACGTCTCAAAACTCTTGAAAAAGAGCGAAAAGTCAAGGCTTCTAAGCAAAAAATAACGCAAATGACTATTACTATATTAATTATCAATATTCATGCATCTGCATTTACTTTGACTCACCCTCACCGTAGAGGTCCATAGAGCCTCATAGACGAGAACAACACTCTTAATTATAGAGATATAGAAAAACATGCAATCTCGCGAAATACCAGGGGTGCATAACAAAACAGGCTGACATAGCTTAGTTAATCAAGGCGCTGCTAATCCAACATCCTATTTGTCCGGCTGCCCACGACATTACTCCCGTGTCCGGTCAGCCCCACGGGATTGGGGATCCATCCGGGATCGCCAACTTTGTTGTGGCGCTTCGGTTTGCAGGATTAACATTCAGAATATTTTACAAAGGTCAATGGACGAGTGCTGCTAAAGCAGTGCTTTGTTATATTCCTGCAATCATTCCTATTACGTATGCGTGACGTTATTTTGATGACACAAACGGACATACGCAGGAAAATAATGTCCAATCTCTTGAAAGTACTAGGGGTGCATAGCAAAACAGGCTGACATCAGGCTTAGTTAATCAGGGCGTCGCTAATCCAGCGCTCTATTTGTCCGGCTGCCCGCGACATTAGTCCTGTGTCTGATCCCGGTGCCGCCGGGATTTGGGTATTTATTCGGGAACCCGTACAAAATTTGTACAGGACGCTTGATTGGCAATTTGGAATTAACATTTTAAGATTTTTGGTGAGAGGTTTCCGAAGTAAGCTTTTAATTTTAAAACACCATCCAGTTTGAGTTTAACTAACACTAGGGATTTCGTCCAAAAGCTCTTCGCCAATTTATACTAACTCCCTCCATCTTTAGTCACGTCTTAGTTTATATCAGACTATGGATAATGCTGATGGTAGTCTTAAGTCCCAACGGTCATAAGAAAATATAAGATGTTTCATGAAACAATTAGTATAACGAAGTTGGGCAGACTCAAGGTCAGACCAACACGTGGCGGAGGCACATGTAGCAAATTAGTTAAGTAACACACTTCACACATGCTCTCAAACGGCTAAATAATTGAGACTGCATGAGATATTGATGTTGGAATATCAATCTTATTCTAATTAGATACAGACTGGTTTTAGTATAAAGCTATTCGTCTACGACTGTATACCCTATGTTTCTGTAAGCATAATATTATAGTGTATTCGTCCTGTTAATTGAAATCAATTGGAAATCAAACACCAGTGTCCGTCGACAGTTTCTCCTGCAAAGTACATTTTTTATCTATTCTGAAATGAGACCTATATCGTTTCTAGTTTTCTTTTTTACTCTTAACTATTGTATTTACTCGCTGTACATTTTCTTAACACCCTCGTAACCATTTAATTTAATCGCCCCTGCTTACTCTTCTTCCAATTGGAGCGTGGTGTAGATATCGTGCTCCCGGGACATTTTCTTATCCTCTGTACAAAACTCAGGGTTCTGTTGTTTTAATTTAGTTTATTCTAGAATCGTTAACACGCTTACTTAGAGTTTTCATTTTGTTTTTCTTATATCTTTTCTTTTTAGATAATATAACATAACATCACGCCTTGTTTCCCCGAAGGGTTAGGTAGAGGTGTACCTATAGTACACCCACATTTCGCCAGTTATGTTTAAGTCCCATGTAGTAGGGGGCGAGCCTCTTGCCATCTACCGGGCACAAATCCAGACTCCGGGCTGCTACTGAGAAATTCCAGATGGAAAAACCCAATAACACTTTGCCCGACCTGGGAATCGAACCCAGGACATCATGCTCAGCAGTAGCGCTTGCGACCACTAGACCAACGAGGAAGTCAGTTCTTTTTAGATTTTCTAGTTAAGTTGTTTGTATAAGTAGGTTAATATCCTCTGATCATCGTTTTTCAGCTATCTTTTCGAATAGGTATTAATATTCAACTCAAACACCGAGACGAGGCTGTAAAGACTTTCCCCAATCCATGACTTCTTAGATATAAGTTTTTTATATACGTACAGAATATATCTATATTTGTATCCATGCCAAATAATTATCATTTCTGACCATAGTTTCCCAAGTTGTCCACTCTTCTTCTTCGTTCCCTCACTGCTGAGGATCGCGACCACATACTACGCGTCTCCAAGTTGTGCGGTCTTCTGCAGTGTGGACCGCAAGGTAAATGCTGCCTCCAACAGCCTTCTTGATCGCGTCTGACCATCTTGCTGGTGTTCTGCCTTGAGCGCGTTTTCCTTCCACCCGGCCCAGTATCATAAGCCTTTCCAAAGCATGCTTAGGTGAACGCATAATATCTCCGAAAAAGCTAAGGGCACGCTCCTGGCGTATTGTAGATAGCCGCTTGGTGATGTTGAGTTCCTCCAGTATTCATTCGTTCTCATGGCGGTCCGTGGTATACGAAGTGGCCTCCGCCAACACCACATCTCGAAAGCATCAATCTTACTGTTTTTGCGGCTTTTGATGCACCACGTTTCAGCGCCTTAAGAAAAGTTGGAAAAAACTAGAACACGGGTTAGTCGTATTTTGGTATTCCAAGTTGTTTGTTCACTACAACCATTTTAATTCTTTTCTGCTTATTTTAGTCTTATTTAGGACATTTCATGTAATAAACTAACTTCTCTTTCCGACTTCTCTGACCTCACCTCTTTTAGTAAAGATAGGGCAGGGCGGCCTTACTTTCAGCCATAAGTCTATCCTGGCGTCCTAACCCAACTTGTTTTAATTATACTAAAACATTAATACGGAGTTAGTTCTGTTATGTTTTAATACAACTACGGGTGACGGGAACTCTGAATGGACTAACTTTATGTATGAAGCTAGGTGGTTCATCTTCACGCTATGCTAACTGCGTAGGCAGAGTTCTGGTGTTAATTAATGCTCGACCTTGTAAATAGAATTAATACTTGTTTGGACTTATGGTTAAATTACGCGTAAAGACTCCCGCAGGCAGGCGCGACCCAATGGTGCGACGCGATTCTGGTAGAAGAATTTCCATGAAGTTTTCATAGAAATTGTTCTACTAAAGTCGCGTCGCGCCTGTCTGTGGGAGTCTGAACATCACTAACACCATTGTATCTGCTAAGCTTGTTGTTTTTTTGCATCAAAAACTTATTGCTGTTGTGATTTCCTGGGGAAAAGCAGGTTGTTTTTATATGTATGTTTGAATGTTTTTTCTCAAACATGCTTGGAAATTCGAGCATCTGTCGTGTTTAGCGGCCGAATAAATTACTACTCATATCTGTCGTGTTATTTAAAAATGGAACGAACTTTTTACTTCGACACATGGCAACCAAAGAGGTATCTTTATCAAAGATTTTATTTAAATCTCGAAGGTCTCCAAGGTTTTGAGATGTTTTCCCTTGACACCACACCCGTAGCTCGTACTAATAAGCCAGGCCGTCACACTTACACGTATTAGTCCATATCTTGAAAACTTCTGAACCGATTTTGATGAAACGGGCACAGTTTCCTAAGTTCAAGTAAATGTAAGCCAATAAAAAAAACACAATCACAATCCAATCAATAGTTTCGGAGAAATGCGTGGACAAACATACATACTCAATATATTGCAGGTCTAATAACATCACATACTTACGGTCGTGTCGAATTGATAACCTCCTTCTTTTTTTTGAAGTCGGTTAAAAATATAATATCCTAACCTAACTAAAACTATAAAAAAACTAAAATAAGGCATCGAAAAATTCGATTAAAAAACTAAAATGAGGCATCGAAAAACGCGATTAAAAAATTAAAATAAGGCATCGAAAAATTCGATTTAAAAACTAAAATAAGGCGTCGAAAAATTCGATTAAAAAACTAAAATGAGGCATCGAAAAACTCTATTAAAAAACTAAAATAAGGCATCGAAAAATTCGATTTAAAAACTAAAATAAGGCATCAAAAAATTCGATTCAAAAACTAAAATAAGGCATCGAAAAATTCGATTAAAAAACTAAAATAAGGCATCGAAAAATTCGATTAAAAATCTAAAATAAGGAGTCGACAGCGATGCGGAGGAACGTGGAAATGCTTCTTTCTTCTTCTTCTACGATATCTACAATGAACTTTCCATTATTTCCTCCTCTTTTCCGTACCATTTATCACTGTTATTTTCCCCGTCATCAACAAAACAGTTAATTGCTTCCTTCCATGAGCGATGAGCATCTGTATTGCTACAATCACTCCACAAAGACATCGGTGCGGATGCGCTTAATCTGTGATACGGGTCTTAATGGAGCGAATTAAGCGATATGAGCGCTATCGTGGTTTGTTTCATGTATCATTGGAGACGATTATGTTATCATACGAGTAGCTATGAGTATGCCAATCTGTGGTGAACACACTTAAGGTGTACACGGTCAACTCAAATTGCACTATTCCGGGGAGTTGCCTCAATATTGGCGTCGCGCGTCGCGGTAAATTGGTTAATATTGTCGTGATATTTGGCCGAAGTTGCCCAGAATTGAGCAATTAAGTTGTCCGTGTAGCCTTAAAGATCTTGACCACAGATTGGTATACTCATAGACCTTCGTACCTACGTTTACTGCCGCATTCTCAAATTAGGTCTTATGCTTTTTTTTTTTTTTGTGGATGGGAAATCATCAAATGACTTCTCCCGCTCTGGGCGGAGCGGGAGGGCGTGTCAGACTTTTACTGACTAAAACCCACCCGTGTTCCTTCTGTTGCCTGTGCCGGGGCCACGGTAACTCTTTCGAACATCCCGCAACCCTAGCTGGCATCGGCCCTAGCGGACCCCGTCAATAGTGTAGGTCTTATGCTGTCACTGCTATTTTCAGGGGTATTGTAACAAAGACTTTTCCAGAACACCTTAAAGTTATGTATTTTTAACCGTCTTAAAAAAAAGAAGAAGGTTATTAATTCGACACGTATGTATGTAATATTATTGGCACTGCAATATATTGACAAATGATAATCTATTAGAGCTTCTAATCAAACATGCAAAATTTTATGGGTGTATTTATGTATGTTTATCCACTATTAATCGGATTGTGACCATTTATTAATTAACTTATTGCAAGTTTCATCAAAATACGTGTAAGTGTGACGGTCAGGCTTATTGATACGAGCTACGGGTGTGGGAAAGTCAAAGGGAAAAAAACATCTCAAAACCTTGGTCAAATTCTACTGCAATATTTACAACAAAACTAATAACTACTTATTACAAAAAAATATTCCAGTTTTCCAAAAAATTACGAAATAAAAAAGTAATTTATAAAAATTAAATCGACTTCAAAGAAAAATTACTTAAGTCAAAATTATGAAATACTTTAATTTCGGAAGTCGGTGGCAAAATACTAAATTACAGATCCGAAGACACCGATCTCCGAAATTAAAGTTATTTCAGTCGATTTAATTTTTTTAAATTACTTTTCTCTGATGTTCATTTATTTCTGTAGATTTATTTGAACTGGCTTCTATTATGACACTTTTCACCATTCGCCACTTGTTTCTATCAAGATCGTGGCAGAATATTTTTGTTTGATACGTAGTGATGTGTCTGTTTGGATAAAAAAGATTCATATTCTGCTGCGCCCAACAGGCTGGATAAAGGTCTGTCAAGCTAAAATCAAATGACAGAACCAGGGAAGGTATATTTTTTTAAACAAAGCTCCTGTATGTTTTAACGTAATAGTACGAATTTTCCTGCCAACCGTGCTGCTTATAAAAAAATAAAGAAATAATGAAAGAATGACATTTAAATTCTGTTTAGTTGCCGAGTTGTCTTTACAAGCTGACATAATGATGATATGTTTCACATAGAGCGAGCCTATTAACACAAAAAGAATTGTCCAAACACGTACAGGCTATGGCAGTATTAAAAAATCATGTTAAACCCTCATTTAATTATAGAGCTTGGCACCTGACGGTCCCTTCGCGGTATAAATGTCAACAGGGGTAGAACGGGTCAGCCTGGCATTTGTAGGGCACGAACCTGTTACTGCTGGTGCATATTTTGACCCCGATACCTGGTACACGTGGCTCGAAGTACCGACACGCCTAAACAAAGTTTTAGAGTGGTACCTACTTTTTGGCCAATGTATTTTCTAAAAGTTTGCAGTCACAGGTAGATTTAAGAAAGAACTGTCAGCGACAAAAGTCGACAAGTACTGCTGCTTTTTACACATCATCTAAATTGACACAAAATGATTCGATAAAGAAAAAGATATAGAATCGATATAGAATTTCATATTACGTATTTAAGAGACAATATTACTGTTAAAATTTTATTTCTGTTCAAATATTTTGCGTAATAATTAATTAACTATCTTGAAAAGGAGCTAAGAGGAAGTTTTTAAAGAATCAAAATACAGACTTCATTGAAACCAACAATCGACATTTCAAACAATAACATCAATGTTCATCATAAACTAACCCCAGAGCTTTGGCTCGACATTTTTATTAAACTCGAGCCATTTTTGACAGCGCTCTAACTGCATCATTGTCACACAATTTGGAACTTATCCAAACGGAGCTCGAGCCACTAGAGCGAATTTTTAGCTCCTATTCCATTTCATTGGTGAAGTTTGTGGGGTTAAAAGTATGTTGTATAAAGTATTATAGAGAGATAGACACCTATTTTTATGATTCTACGTACGTATATAATGTTCTGAAGTAGAACAGATCTTTGTGTGAGCTCATTCTGGGAACATATAACTATGTCTAGCTATGTCTGTCACTAAGCAGCACTGCTATGATGACGTAAGTGGATTTTTAGGCACAATATACTGTGGTTGTTAAACGATGACACAATTTAACTTGTTTAGTAGCTCTAAACTATTTCCTTCCTTGTTTGTTTCGATGTTTATGATTGTTTTCCTTTTAATTTCTTAAATTGTATTAATGTCTTACCTAATGCCTATACAACATGTCCCGGAATCAACGCACAACCTCTCAAGGGGTCATCGTACTCATCATTATGAACAACGCGAAAAAAATCAGTTATTACCTACATTTATGTTCGCATAACTCGTCAGAATGTAGGGAACAGCAGATTTTTTTTCATGCGTTCATTCAACACGTCACGTAGAGTACCAACATCCTGCGAGGACATGGTATATCAGCGGCTTCGATTCACGTAGGAGCGGATTGTAGCAAATCCACAAGAAAAAGTTTACCAGTCAACAACTCAACATCAAAGACAGATCGATCGGCTTCGCAACAAGAAATCAACCACTTTAACAGTTCAACATAGCAATACGATATTATCTCAAATTCAATTCCCATCTCCTACTAAACAAAAAACAGTCGCCAGTCTACCAGAGCGCTAAAAATTCCACACTTGCCTGAGAATTGAACCCAGGAAATCCGTTTGTAATGGACGTACCGTTGCAGCGATGCGCCTAACGGGACCCCACACACAAACATACAATTATTTCACCGGAAAATATACATTGCTTCAATTCCATAATGATTGTGTAACTATGTAACGACCAGGATACCGAAAACTAACCTTCAATGAAAATCTAAGCATTGGGGGCTCAATACAACTGGCCGGTATTTGTTATTACATTTCATACAATGTACGTATATTTTAAGTCATCATTCATACTCTTTGCGCCGTCACGATCGGCCTGGGGCTTAATCTAATTTCAAATTCATGCGGCCAACTTAAAATGGCTACTTAATTTGACGGGGGAGACCGGAGGAGACACTTTTTAAATCTGTCGGGTAACGTCTTGAGAGCGCGTGAGGGCGCATTGACCCCCCTATTTAGGGGGTTACCTCTTTGAATTTATATTTATTTATACTACATTGCGTTACATGTTGTGTTTAATTCGACGGTGCTGTAACAAAAGCGGCAATGGGGAATGTCATATGCGATAGGTCGGGAAAGTCTATCTTGGTCGGGATCTCGGCGCTTTGGGAAATGTAATTAGTATGCAAGTATGCTAATCATGCGTAAGAGTTGCTCGAACGAATTCATTAATATGAAGCACTTAATGCTTTAGCGCTTGTTCATATTTACGATTTGTATTTATCATTTTCGCACTTGAAGTTTTAGACTGGAATATGCTTGAAATGTTGATTAAACTAACTTGAAGAATTATGTTACTATAATTTATTGCTACTCAATTTAGAGTTTGGTATAGTACATTGAATATACATAGCAATAAAAGAATTAAAACTGAGATTTGAATGCATGTAGGCATTCAGAATGATTTTTCAGGAAAAGTTGTATCGTGAATCGTGATCGTATTCCATTTAGGACTTTATTTTTTTTTAAACAATAAAGAAAAAAGAAAGAATAAAATTAAACAAAAAACAAGAAAAAGAGAAGAAAATTAAAAGAAGAATTAAAGAAGAAAAATAAAAAAAGAAGAAAGAATAGAAAAAAGAAAGAATAATTTAAAGAATTTTTTTTTTTGCTAAAACATTTTCATTACTCACATTAAAACGCCTGCATAAGCAGAACAACTTGGCATGCCAATTGCACTGTTGACGGTTACCATTGGCGCGTAACACGGAAAACATCGCGGTGCCAAAGTGCAAACCGACAATTGCAACTAGTTTGCGTTTTATCGACGCTCCAACTCTGAAATGTCGTTCCCGAACTCTCGTTAGCCCCGTAATGAATAGTGTGGTAGACGGATACATCGTTTTTGCACCGAACAGTTAGTATCTCCCACATTAAATAGATTGATGTCGGTCTCCCTTCGCTCCTACCACTTAGTATAATTAAAACCTTTAAAGATTTTACACTGAATATTTGGTTTCAACTACGATTTTCGCTTTCCGATTGCTTTAAAGGGGTTTATCGGCCCACCTTGCGTTTTTGAACCGAAAAAGTGGAAGTTTTTCGTTCGAGTGAAATGAATTTGAGAATTTGTGTAGACATTGAGTTTTGATTTTATTTGATAGAGACGGATTTTGGGGGAAGTAATCATTTAATGTTGTTATTTTTTTAATTATTTAAAAGCACGTTAAGCCGTTGGTCCCGGCTGTCATTCGTGTATCTTTGACAGTCGTTACGGGTCGTCAGAAGCCCGAAAGTCTGACAACCAGTCTTACCAAGGGGTATCCGCATTACCCAGTAACTGGGTTGTGGAGGTCAGATAGGCAGTCGCTCCATGTAAAATACTGGTATTCAGCTGCATCTGGTTTGACTGGAAGCTGACTCCAATCTAGTTGGGAAAAGGCTAGGCAGATGATGAAGTACGTAACTTGAGATCCGACCACAATTTTAAGTTTTAGGTTATTATTTTGTGATGTTCAAATTACAGCCGGCACAGAAACGGAACCGACCTTTCAAAACCCAATCCCAAACAGCTACAAACAGCTTCCAAAATCTACCAGACAATTAGAACTATGAAGCAACTTAACAGAGAAATGGTGGGGTGTGACGACTCGTCCACTTATCACCATGTGATACCATCATCGCCCACACTCTCACAAGGGCATTATAATGGCATTAAATAACGCTTTTGTTCGCGTCACGTTGTTAAAAGGCGTTTACACGCTTCGTGGCGCTAAACGCTTGAATTGATAGTTGGAAGCGACAATAGCCGAATTGCTACGACGTTGATTGGTGTTCTAGTAGATAGGGAATTCAAATTCAAATGGAACAATGCATACTTAATCTTGGTTGAAGCCATATTGTTTAGTAGAAACAATTAATAAATGATTGGTAGGGAATGCCAACACACACTTATAAGACGTGTAGTTTTAGATGATGATAGCGGTGAAAGGGCTGACATTGGTATTAGGAAATAGGTTAGCTTAAACAATAAACGCAAAACGTTGAAGAGATATGAGCGAAGAACGCGAAACGAAGCGAAAGGAGTATGTAAGGATCATAGCAGGTAGCGTCCGGTAGTTTCTGCCTACTCCCATGGGAAGAAGGCTTGAGTTTATGCATTGAACTTTAAGCAAGAAAAGTTCAAAGATAGAAAAGAAAGAAGAAGAAGATGGTTGGCTGATATATATATATATAGATAGTTATCTTTTTTACACACAATTTGACAATATCATCCTAATATAACTAACCACAAATAAACGACACAAAAACCATATCATTAAGCTTCATAAAAAGCTGCGGTAACTTTCTAATAGACAAAACCGTCATCTTTGACATTTCGTCATTGTGTCATCGTCAAATCAAAACCTCAAAGTCGTGTTCACAGCACATTAGAGATTTATTCCCTTTTTAACGGTCACAACTCGAAATTACCTTATTACGACATTCGAGATCAAGTCAAAGATGATAATCTGGTGAGAACTGAGAGAGAAATGAACAAAGTTGAGCTTAAAATGTTAATCTGTAAGTTCCTTGCATTTATTTTGGCAAGACTTGGGAAGCTATTGCTGATGTGATCCGCAAACAAGACAGTACAAGAAGGAATTAGGCTGCTTATCTACACTAATAATATGTATGTAATGTGTATGGATTATAAAAAGGCAAAATTTGCGAGGTTAAATGTAGGGGGTGATCTTCCCCCTACATTTTGACGAGTTATGGGAACATAAATGTAGGGAGCAGCAGATTTTTTTTTGCGATTTCAGGTTTGGTCCCATAGTAAAAGTTGTTAATAATGATGAGTACAATGATCCTTTAAGAGGTTGTGCGTTAATTATGTTACACCTTGTATATGCTACAGTGTTGTCGAGTATCATCACGATATATTTCACTTTAAAATTTTATTCGAAGTCGCGAGCAGAAGCTAAGCTAGTGCTTCAAAAAGCCTTAATGAAGGTCCTGTGTTAGGACAAACGTTTTCGCCAATTTCCGGACACAATTTAATTTCCATCATATTACGATCGATGCCAGTTCAATTGCCGGCCCAATAATATCCACCTCTCTATCAGAAATCGCGGTCACTAGATCGACGAGGTGTTAATAATACAAATGATTAATTGATCTCCAATTATTACTCAAGGTAATGTCTTTTCCTTCTAATTGATTACCTCTTCACGACAAAAAACTACGACAAGTTTTCTCAAGACTGCGTTCAATATCTAACATTACCGTTCAATGCCCTTTACGAACGAGAGTAACTAAATAAAAAATGGCCGTTCATTTGTCGCACACGTGATGATCTTTCAGATGGTTAGACACGTCAAGTTTTATTAGTTTCTAACGTTTAACTATACTAGTGCCGTTTACGGCTTCGTCTGTGGTTAATCGTGTCAGTTTATTGAACGAAGCGGTTGGGTTTATGGAGTAGTAAATGTTTATGAAAAGTGTCATTGGTTTGTCGAGGTCTGTGTTTGGGACTCCATTTATGGATGGGTTTATGTACTACATAATATGTTGATGGTATCTATGGTTAAATTATGAAAGAGAACCGAATAGTTTATGGGACAGAGATAATACACAAGGCTACATATCAAACTATACATTTCAAGTATAAGCTGATCTCGCATTGTATAGGATTTCCGTACAATGAGAGGTCAGCTTATACTGGAATGTATAGTTTGATAACACATACCTAGGTGGTAGAAAAAAAAGCTGGTATAAGGAAGCTTCAGAATAAACAGTAATTGATGAAGATTACGAAAACACTTTTATTTTAGTTCACGTAATAATACAAAGCACCATTTTCAGCTAACAAGCTATAGGTAGGTACTTAAAAATAATTTCATACAAAAATAAAAAGCTCATAATTTTTTGGACAAAGATTAATTATTTCGAAATACCCGCTTTATTGCAAACTGAAAGTACATACTATTAATTCTAAAATATACTCCATTGTGGTCGTGTGCGCTATACCTATGAATTATTTACAAAGACTAGCTGAAGTAAGAATACAACGCAACGTTGGGAAATTTTTCAACATTTTTCTAAGCAAAAAAGCTTTTCCGCAGAAGTGTACCTCCGTCTGGCGAAAATAAATTGGTGTTTGGTACTTTAGTTTCATATAGACCTACCATGGAAGCTTTTGAAGAAAATACAATTGATTTTTGAAGGATGTTGTTTTACAAGGCCGCGAAAAAGTAATGTCACAATGTGAATTTGCTGCCATTTGGTTGGAAATGAAGAAATTGGGCTCTATTTTCACGGAAAGTTTATTTAAAGGTATACAATTTATGACATCAAGTAAAAAAAATGATACCTGTCAAATGAGTGGATGCAATTGTTGCTCGCATAACATCCTCCAAATTGGTGATTTCTTCTTCAATGTTGGCTTCCAAGACTTCGAAGGATTGTGGTTTGTTGTGGTAAACGCGAGATTTCAAAAAGCTCCAAAGAAAGAAGTTTGATGCCGTCAGATCTGGCGATCTGACCGGCCAGTTCAAATCGCCATTATAGGAGATCACACGGCCCGGAAATTGGTGTTTCAAAATCTCCATCGTTGCCTAAGCTATGTGACTGTGTGTATCGCTCCATTGCCTTATCAACTAGTTCTCTATCTGTCTACAACATATGTATCAAATCACATTGACAATATGACGCCATTTGCAAAAAATATGGCACCTGTTAATAATGTTTAATTTTGCTTGGTGAGGTTACCGAAGTATGATTCAAAATAAAAATAAGAAAAAGAATTAATGAAAAACGTTTATTTGGCACAGTATCTACCTTAAGCAAGGAACTTATTTTAAAATTTTGATCATACATAGCTCCGAAAATACTTAGTATAAATTAATAATAATAATAAATGTCAAAAGTTACCTTATGTAGAATTAAAAAAAAATTGTCCTAAATCCCATGGCACTACAAGGACCAAAAAGAATGTCAATTCTGTCTTTAGTTGCTTTTACTCCTAAACGGAGAGAAAAACGGTACATTTTTCTAAATTGGTTACAAAATGGGAACCTACATTATACGTGCCTTGTCCCACGGAGCCCCAATTACTATGTAATTAAGTATTTAAAATAAAATTCCCGTATCATGATAGAGAATTAAAGCTTAACACAAGAGTGACAAAGCAAGTCCACAATTAAGTGGGCAGTCATTCAATAAAGCTTGCACTGTATGAAGCATGATATTATCCTATTAAAACGACCGTGTGAGTTAATTTGTTCCTGAGAATGAGACGCATCCGTCTTGCAAAGGAAACTGGTTTAACTAGGTAACTGCAATTTCGTATTCTTAGAATATACATATATATATTATAATTTATAACGTACCTACTGGTTTTCGTTAATGGTACGCACAAGGAACTTAGTACAAATGCAAGATACAACCTTTTTAGGGATGATGACTAAAAATTTTGTTTCCGCCAGGTAGATTATTAAAAATATTGGACACGTATTTTTTCTTTTTTTACGTAATCAGAAGATTACGGCGATATATTGAGTGTGGATGTGGCATGACGTCACGCCTTGCTAGATTTTATACTGAGTTGTAACGTAGCGAGCCCCCACTCCCCAACTTTAATGCATTCTATATAAGTTATTTTTAATTAATATGATAAACAAAAAAATACGTGTCTAATATTTTTGTATTATCTGGCTGACGGACTAAATAGAATTTTTTTTTTTTTTACCCAGGCATCATACCTATTGTGTGAATTAGTCTGGGTCAAATTAATAGAAAATCTAAAATCTTTTTCTTCTCTTCAACATCATGGTTATATTTTGTCAGCATCCTCAACCGATTCTTTATTAAAGCTTTATCCATCAATATTTATGGAATATACTATTGACGAAGACATCAGGCATACTCGCTAGATGCATTTTTATTCAAACAACCTCCTATCAGGTCATCTGCATCTTTGAACATTGTAGGTGCATCGAAATTGCCTTTCTGGGTTACCAGCGATCGTCAGAAACGTTGAAGAAATTCCACCAAGTCTTATAAATAGAAAATGGTTTAGGTAGAAATAACAATGATACAGAAACATCAAACATTACAGGAACAAGCATTGTTACTTTAACAAACTTCCACAGTTGTTATCATAGTCTAATATTTCAGTAATTACAGCAACCTTCCACAATACCTAAACAATGTTTTTTTGTATTTAATTAAGTATTTAATTAGGGCCTTCGTTTTTATGTAGAAGAATCTGAAAATGTCGGAAAATGGTTTATTTTTATCCAAACCTACTGACACAAAAAGATAACAGAAACAGATATTTAAATCTACGAAGTAACGAAGCATAATTGCTATTCAGATCATAAAAGTAGCCCTCTTTGTAAATATGACAAAACTCGTGTAAATAAAATCAAAGGAGAAGCTCAAATCAGTGGATCTCTTATTTTTACTTTCCTGCCCTCATTAAAGGTCTGTAAGTAGACCCTAAACTCGACTGATTTATATTACACAGAACAAAGAATTGGCAGAACAACAGAATGAAATGGTTTTTACTTACGAAAACTTCAAGAAAGCAGTAAAAGCAAGAATAATAAAAATATCTAAAAATACTTCGCAGAATAAATTTAACATTTTATCTAGAAAGTAGTTCTCTAGGTTATCAATTTTCAATTCTTTATTGCGTACCATAATGTATTTATATAGTTGGTCAGGAATTATTATATCAGTCACAATTAGGGACCCTGTCGGGCACAGCACAGATCAAGTAGGAGAGAGGAGGAAGAGAACTGGGCGCTTAATGTGATCCATTTTATTATTAGTTTAGTAGGTTGCGATTATTAATACAGAATTGAATTTAAGAATTATAATAATTATTTTTAACCTAAATACATTTATTTATTTAGTAACATTTTAAAAACAGTTTATTTATTTAAATATTCATATTCGTTATTATTTTATTTACTTATTATTATTTTTATTTATTGCGTAATTAATATTTATTATTCCTAAGGTAGGTACGTTAATCGTTGGACGCTCCATATTTATTCAAAGATTTAATTTCCGTATTTTGAGTAGGTAAATAGGCGTATCTTTAATAGTATTTGGAGATACAGAGATAGTTATGAAGTACTTATAATTTATCATTTAAGTATTCGCTTATACTATAGTAGCATTTACTTACAAAGAAAAGCTTCAATTTACTGATAAAGATGTTGTATTTATTTAAATGCTTTTTTTTTTTATATTTCTCGGGACCCTAGGGTCCCGGACCTTTGAAAGGCATATGAGGGGCCGAAGCCAACTCGCAGAGGCCCGTTAGACGCTTTCAATTAAATGCTTTATTATTACGGGTAACTTATTATAATTATTTTTTATGGACATGACCAAAGTACTATTAGAGTGCATTTTTAGTCGCGATGTTGGTAAGTTTAGTCTAATTTTATGTCTTAAAATAATTTTCGTTTGTATGTCCTCTCTTTTTGTAATGAATTCTGGGTACTTATGCACGAACTTTCAAACTTCAAATATTATATATAAAGGGATAAGATTTTTAGTTCCTGAAAATGGGGTTTACAGCCGTGACGCCGTGCCGTGTGAGTGCGGTGACTTCAATATTTACTAAGACTCTAATTAGTTTTTTTTTAGGGTAAATAGCGTGGCGGGCGAGTCAGTACTGTTGCCGCACAAGATGACACCGTATTTGAGCCATGCGTAGACGTACGTTACTAGTGCAGTTTTACAGTCCGTAGTTTTTTAGATCTCGCGGAGGCGGTTAATAACGGACCCCCGAGTTCCAATGTTCCTGAAAGCAAAAAATACCATAAACAATGCATCGGAGGTTATAAGCTGATGTTCTCAAAACTAGGGTGGATTCAATGTGTTCAGAAACTGAAACGCTCTGTAAAGTTGCCGACTATATATCAAACAATGAGATAAAGCGGTTTAGGATAATGTTAGTGTAAGCTCGAAACTTTGGAGCTGGGATTCTGAAGATTACGAAGTTTTTCTAAAATTTCCAGCAGAACTTTGCGTTTGGGTTTAAAACTCGTATTTTGATGTGGTTAATTAGCCACGTAACTATGATTTATCATGGATTAACGATTTAACTAAATGGTAAGATTTTAAATAGAATGGCAAGATTTGTAACAAAACGATTGAAAGAAACAGGGCGGACGAGTAAATGTAACGGCAAGTCAGACAAACACAATACTGCCAGCGACAATTCCGTAACATTTGTTCAAAAAACGAACAGCCGACCTAATTTCTACATCTTCGACGGCTAATCCATCCTCAGTCTTTTAAAGTAATTGAATGTCTTTATGTTTGTCATCAACAAATTCTAACGTTTCTTTTTCCTCAATAAAAGGATCGTTTACTGTGATACCTTCGCTGTCATTCATCACTTGAACCTTATCCAATAAGACAAAGAGCTCATCACAATGAGATCGGAGGGTTTTCCTCGGAGCGACTGTTCACTCCCTAGGGTCCTTTGTAATCTGCATCGACGATTTGTGTTCCACACAATAGGGGGATCATTTAGGTTCTCCTTGCTCCTTAGAAAATGTATTTTGGTATAACGTGAAACGCTAAATGTTTGGCGTCGGCATTTGAATTTTAATGTGTGGGAGTTATGTTTCTTTGAAGTAAAATATGTATCTTTGCCATATTTTCTTGTGCTTCGTGTTTTGAATAAAATTGTTTGAGTTATATCATGGTTTGCTTTTGTTGTTCTTTTCATTCTTTCACACATTGTCTGCAACTACAGTTCCATTCATTACTAAGATAACATAACATCACGCCTGTAATCTCCGTAGGGTTAGGCAGAGATGTACTTGTAAAACACGCATAACAGTATTTAAGGTTAAACGAGGGACTTATTGAGGGAGGGTATTTCGGTATTCGATTCTCGTCCCAAACCGGACCGCAGTCTATGCGACTGCGTCGCTATTTCCGCATGTTTAATTGCGCTTCCACGTATCGCTTAAACAACCCCGCTTACTTCGCGATAAAGGTGTCCTGTTAACGTGTTGTTGAATAAACAAATATGACGTCTTATCAATATACCAATGAGGAATACTGGGATATGGTTCGCGCCTACACGTTATCTAATGGCAGAGTACGAGGAGCCATTAATTTGTACCGAGAGATGTTTCCCAACTGCCAGATTCCGTCGTACAATCTTATGTTAGGTGTCAACCAACGATTGCGAACATTCGGTCAATTCACCGTTCCGACGCATGCCCAAGGACGAGTAAAGGAGCCAGTGCACCTACAAGAAGCCATTTTTTAATACTTCGAGCATTACCCACAAGAGAGTACTCGAAATGCTACAAGACGGTTCGGTGTATCGCATTGGACTGCGTGGAGGCTGCTGCATGAAGAAGGAATGCACTCATACCATTTTAGACCCGTTCAAAAACTCGGGGTCAACGACCACGAACCACGCGTGAATTTTTGCCGCTGGTTTTTGTCTAGCGCAAGGGTGCGTACACGTTGCGAGATTTTTTGCGAAATTTTTGGTATGGTTCTGTCTGTTATTTATCAGTGTTTTTTTTTGTTCATATTTTTATTAGTATCATGTAAGCATCAACTATTGTGGGTTTGAATACGTCCCTCGTTTTAAACTAACATACTGTATATACATTAGATTACATTACACATACACACGTTACATTACCAAGATGTCTCTTTGAAATCAGAAACTTTGAAGCCAGATGATTTTAATTTAAATCAAACAATATGACAACATAGACAAAGCACAGTCAATCAATATATATCAATTGACTCAAGATCAAATAGAACTCGACTGTCAGAATCGAATTGCCGTTTACAAGCGGTAACAGACGAAATATATGATTCAATTTCCATTTGCGTTCTTTAAAGAGATCCAGCATTTTCTAAGGTTGACAGCCTTTAATCTATATCATCAATTTTGAGTCTCTCCTTCCCCGCCTTTAACCCCCTGTTACATTTCGGACGCTTTAATGCACTTAAAATATTCTATAGTGTCATAAAAGGAGAGTAAGTTACGAGGCTCAGGGGAATATACTCGTGTTTTAGTGATGTAGCTGCCGTTAGAGACTATATTAAACTATGTTACGTCATGAATGTTTAATATTACAATCACTAAAATTTCTTCAAATATACTTTTTGTGTGAATGTCGACGCGAAAAGAATTTATATTCGTTATGAAAATTTTAGTTTTTCAGATACATATTTGTTCTATGATTCAGACAATTATTAAAACAAAGTTTTATTAAACATTAAGAAAACCAAGTTTATTTTAATATATAATACCCAACCGAATTGAATCGAGTCGATATTTACTAAGCTTTAAATAAAACATTAACAGAAACACTTGTCAAACAGCAGTTGCCTCACTAATTCTTATTCACAGCTATATTCAAACTGGAACATCTCGGAACACTTCAAAACTTGGTCTTTGCATCCGCAGTCCCGTACCGTCGCACATCACTACAGCTACACTCCCGGGATTAATAGTGGAACTTGTTTTACTATCTGCTTTATATATAAGTTATATATGCTTTTCGTTACGCTGGCTCTGCTCTAAATCCTGCGAGTCGCATTTATTATTATAATGTTCGACATTAATTTCGTTTTGGAAGTTTGATTCTCTTGTTGGTTGTTTAAAGTATTTTGGGTAAAGGAAATGGGTAATCTAGACGGAGTTAGTAAATTTTCTGAAGTTTAGTCGAATTTGAAACTGTGTAAATAATAAATATTTAGCTTTTCTTTGGACTTTGTTACTTAGCACAGCCGATTAGCATTCAATATTTCGATCAAACTGTTGAGGTTAGTTGATGCTGTGAAAATTTTAAGAATGCAATGCCAATCACCCGCTTGCCATCAACGCATTTTAAGAATGCAATGCCAATCATCCACTTGCCATCAACGCATTTTAAGAATGCAATGCCAATCACCCGCTTGTCATCAACGCATTTTAAGAATGCAATGCCAATCATCCACTTGCCATCAACGCATTTTAAGAATGCAATGCCAATCATCCACTTGCCATCAACGCATTTTAAGAATGCAATGCCAATCACCCGCTTGCCATCAACGCATTTTAAGAATGCAATGCCAATCATCCGCTTGCCATCAACGCATTTTAAGAATGCAATGCCCATCACCCACTTGCCATCAACGCATTTTAAGAATGCAATGCCAATCACCCGCTTGCCATCAACGCATTTTAAGAATGCAATGCCAATCATCCACTTGCCATCAACGCATTTTAAGAATGCAATGCCAATCACCCGCTTGCCATCAACGCATTTTAAGAATGCAATGCCAATCATCCACTTGCCATCAACGCATTTTAAGAATGCAATGCCAATCACCCGCTTGCCATCAACGCATTTTACCAACATATTGGCATCGCAGCAACTATCTAAACATCGCATATCGATACAAACGGATTCGATCATAAAATTCAATCATTACACGACTGAACAAAATAAATTCGTATCGAATCGGACATCCGCGTTATCGGCCGAATTGAATCGAGTTGATAATCGATTCGGGCATGTTTGATTACGAGTGTTTGCTCGTTTGTGCCCGCTGATTGCAAAACATCAAATTGAATAATCGTGTCGCAATTATTACCGTCAACATTTTCAATGTTTACATCCATTTGTTAGTCGTGAAGATTTACATAATTTTCGGAATGGTTATGTGTGGAATAAATTGTTTGCGAAACTTGGTTCGCGTCGTTTACCATTGTTTTGTGCTCCGTGCGGTCGACCGTGATATCGTTTTGATGATGTGAAAAATACCATTGTTTTGCCTTTTGATTAATAAGTCATATTTTCGACTAAGTTAATGACGATTAATTGGTGCTTCTTTCTACCTACGTTCTTTTTATTTCACAAAGTAAGCTTTCTACGACAGTTTTGATTTCATCAATTCCGTCTTTCACAAAGCTACACGATTTCTAATATCGATGTTTCCTCAAATGTTGGTCTTTCGAAATTTTTGATCATTGATATCATACTTACTATACCTCATACTTTTCATATGTTCTAATCTATCTTTCTCCTCTTACAATTTCACCAACTCCAATCATACCACATGTTACAACACAAACGTTTAATGAACAAAAAACAGCGCGTACAATAAAAGTAACAACAGGTGCGGTTCGTTCCTAATCAGTTATTCAACAAACGTCACAATTCGTTATTCTACGCGCGTGCCGTATGTATACGTCAAAATGTAGAGGTCTGTTTGACAAAATTAAGCGGCTCCCGCGTAAGGCAGTCAAGGGTACGCGATTTATTTTAGACAGCCATTGTTGTTTTTAGGTAAAATTTTAATACGTAACGTGGAAGTAAATAAGTGGAATATCGGATGGAAATCGGTGTTGCGATGGGAATTAATTCCTGTGAGTTCTCGAAATGAAATTGAAATGGCAGTTGTTTAGTTTATTTGGGAATTCGTTCATGTTTGGATTATATGGAATATCTAATGTGATTTTTCTGCAGTTTGAAATCATCATAAATAAATAACCCGTTTTTTAATACCATTGAATCACGGAAATAGCAAGATAAATAAAGCAGAAAAGCGAACGAAGTGGTTCCGAATAATTCATCGAATATTTTCTTTCGCCCATAAATTCGCTAAGGCTAGGTTTAAAATCGAATTTAACATTATCCAATTTGGATTCGCGGGGTGACCTCATCGCACGCAATCAGCTGTACAAACGCGAAAATATCTTTGGCAAACACAAACAGTCGGAGTGCGTACCGAATTCGGTCGTATCAAGCCGATAGCCGAGTTCGAAACGAACTGCCCAATTAAGAACATACCAATAATGAGTTGTCAAAACAAGGGTTTCATTCAGCAAACCTACCTTTACAGTATAAATCAATCTTATTACTTTCACCTTAAGGTGCAATTTCCTTTGTGGAAATTAAACGGGAGTTTTGTATATTTAATGCCAAAGTTGAATTGTGAAAGTTCGGCTTACGTTGCGTAGGATTTGTTTAAAGTTTAAAAGCAAATCCGGCAATTAGTGTGTGGATTTTTTTGGTCGGAAATTATATACTACGTTTCCTTTTATTCCGGTTAAACGGGTTGTTGGGCAAACTTTTAAAGGCCACATTTTTGTGTTCAAAAGGTATTTCACTTTGAAAAATATTCTACATTTTGGACTTTCATCAGAGCAATCTCCTCGGTGAACTGATTCAACCATTAACCGCAATTATTGATGTTAGTTTAATTATATAATACACAAATGTTACATTATTCTTCACTCACCGAAAAACAAATGAACCCATCAAAACTCGTCACAGGCCTATGGATTGTGATTCCAAAACCAAAGACGTCACAGGTCAGGACTGGAAGCGCCATCTTTAATAGCTTATTAATCTTCAATATAATTTCCTCCCGGTGATGGATGGTGACTGATGACACCACTTGCGAGAGGTTACGTTCAGAGAGGGTGACAGTGATGAAAGTCTGTTCCACGTCATTTTTTATATAAATGGAATATCCATATTTTTGGGAGTTCTCATTTGGTTGAGTCGTTTTGGCTTGAATTTAAAATTGAAGTGGCTTTTGGCAGTTTTACTCAGGTTTTGTAATTGTAGTAGCTTTTGTTTTTCAACGGTTGTCATTATAGTTTGTTATATCTATCATCTATCGCTAATTAGGTCTCAAGTAACATAGGACTTTGCATCTACCTAATAATCTAACTCATTATTCTGGATTTTATCCGGTGATATCCATGCAATACAATCTCATGTTTCCCGTAGTGATATCAATGGTACATTATCTTAATCCACGGTAGGTATAACTTCTAATTAGAAGACGTCCGTTTGCATTCAGTATTCCTGAACAGCACCCTCATTGCGTAACACAATATCAATCACAGTTTGAATGGTTTTGAAGCACATTGCATATCCATTGCTTCACATGTTAGAAAAATTTGTCTGGTCAACAACGTAAATAACGCAATGAATGTTGTTGAATTGTCAAAATGAAACCGATTCCTACTGTAAGTGTGTTACGCAATTGCCCCGCAGTTGCGGACTTGTAGCACCTAGGTAGGTAGTAGGTACAAGAAACGGTTTTGTAACTTCATTTGCTTAAGGCATTGTATGGCAAAGGCATCTCTCGACTAAGTCGCGAGTAAATTAGACCAACTTTACTTAAGCCAACCATTCTCTTACTTTGAAATACAGGGTTATTATCAGGGATCGGAATAGGTAGTGCCATTTTGGGTCATTGCACCTGAATGATAATGTTAATATGGACATTCCCCAGGATTCCCGGGAATATTTTTCTGAATGTGAAATGAAATTCGTTTTGAATGAAATAGGAAGTGTTCAATAAAAATACATGTTGCGTTTTTTTATTAGTGCCTACTTAGATTTAATTAAAAAAAAACCACCCGTATCAATTTAAGACAACTGAAAAATATTTGCACCTCGACTGAAACGTACGAAAAGCTTTATTGTTAAATTTAATAGTAAAAAAAATTAAATGATAAAGATAAAAACAAAACAAATATTCAAAACATAGCAATATTTATCCTGCCTGTTCCTTCGATCCTACAACTGTACCTAATGACGCAAGCTGGGTTAAAATTAAACGGATTGCGTGACTCGATTTTGTGCCACCTTCTTTAATAACTTCAAAGAGTGAGAACCGAAGAGAACCAAAAAGTTACAGAAATTGGTCCTTCTATCTCCAACTAATCTTACTTACATGTGTAAAAGTTTATTTCTAGAACGTTTCACTATTAAATTGGACTATAATAAAGCTTAAAAACGGTTAAACACTAATCCCCCTTTGGTTGTTCTGAGAAATTGGATTGGATTTTGGAGCGATTACATTTAATTTGAATTGAATTAATTCAGTTAGTTTGGGATGAAAAGTTCAATATGAGTAGTTACAGTCAAATTTAATAGTGTAGTTAGGAAAGTCAATTACTTTCATAAGTCCTGGCTAAGAAAAGGCCTACATGTATCCCTTTCTGGGGGCGTAGTTGGGGCAAAGGGATTATAACAGGTAGATTGGGGAGCGAGCTTATACCTATCCTATACTAAAATAAGTGGCTATGATCCAACAGTTACAAAGCAATGGTATTACGATCTAAGGTTGGATTGACCCCAGTACAATTTCGACTTGAACCCACTGCTACTACAAACCAGGAACCGAAAACCTTTATAAATTACGGTACCGGTATCGGAGAGAATTTTGGTTACCTCTACGACTAAGGCTACTGCTATCTGGGTAACCAAGAAAGAAAACAGATAAAGGTTTTAATACCGGTTACCTTAAAATGAGCTTGATTACGAGAAACGGAATATCCGTGGGAATATCGCCAGCCAGCCAGGGCCGTGACTGGTTGGCGCCGGCACGCGGGTCTACTCGACTCTTTGACACGCACACAGCGATGCGCGCTCTTTGACTAATGTCTATTTAATTTAAGAATTAAGGTAACCTTTAAACATACCTGTAAATAAAATAAAGGTTGTAACCGAAAAAACAATACCGGTATTGATCATACCGGTTTCGGTCCCTACTACTAACTTATTTAGCTTATTGCCAATGCCCGGGTCACATTGCTTATGACGAGATAAACCTTTACTTAAGAGAAACAGCGGGATGTTCAAGTGATTAGACGATGACAATGTTTACATCTATGTGAAATAAGAAATATGTTTATAGAACAGCACCCTAATTGTGTAACACACTATCAATCACAGTCATAATGATTTTGATGCATATTGCTATTCCATTGCTGCAAATGTTCGAAAAAATTGTCTGCTCAACAACGTAAACAACGCAATAAATGTTGTTGAACGGTCAAAATGAAACCGACTTCTACGTGTGTTACGCAATCTCCCCGCTAAAGTGATCAAATGGCGGACCGCGGTTCGGAGCCGTACCTATACGTTACTAAAACTTAATTTAAATCTAAAAATATTAAAATAAAAAATTTCTTTAACATGACATTTTTCACATTAATATTAATTACTTACTTTGTTATTTTGTTTTAATTATCACTTAATAAACAAATATTCAGGTTTCCTATCTTTTTCTTAATTTATATTTTTAATCTTGGGTGCTAGTAATCGTCCACCAGACGGACCGCAACAGTTATATTATTTAAAAAAAACGGATTCCCAAGGAAACTAATTGGTGATCCCTGTTATAGAAGATTATATACTAATATTCATAAGGACTGTGCATACAAGCCACCAGTGTCTTGTATGCACCAGTTATGCAATATTTTCTGGAACCCACGTTTCAGAAACTGCTGCTATACTGTATTAATTCATGCTGTGGCAGCTTATACGATGTAGGGAGTGAAGCTCGAATTTGCTACAAGGAGCCGGATTGTGGCTAAGAAGTCTAGTGTACAATGCACAAGCATAGTATCTTATCCTCTAGTCGTATGTGCTCACAATATGTTGGAGGGAGCTGAGTGCTTTTCTGTTGCCAGCAAGTATAGTAAAGCACATGTTTCATTAACATACCTCATCCCAATTTTGTTAAAACTGTAATTTATATGCCACATACTTGATAGAACAGTTTAAAAGGTAAACGCGATCAGTATCATTCATTTTATCAGAGGAAAAAGTACCGTTCAGATAAAAAAAAAACACAACATAATAACAATGAACACAACAGCTATCACGTCATTTATAAGCAATACACAACAAAGTAAATAAAAAAACTGCAAATACTTCCTACCAAAACACAACACAACTAAAATATCTACATACAAAAAAAGTATCAACAAGTACTTACGAACATTCTCGAAACGGGACGTACATACCTGCAAGCGACAGACATTCATACATTAGTCGATATTCAGACTTTGCTTAGGGCAAAATAAGTGGATTTTCTATTCAAACCCATTTCTTTATAAAAAAAAGTTGTATAGGCCTCCTCGGTCGTGCAGAGAGAGGCTTTCAGGCACTCGCGTGCGCGGGGTCAGAGTATTTGGGTGGTGTGAGCATTGAGAGGGAGCGAAATGGCTTTTTTACACTTCTTCAGCCTAGGGTTATCCCGAACTATTGTTAAGATAAGCTTTGATTTGACTGCTATTAGAGCTAGCAAATTCTTTTTGCTAGTTATGACGTATATTTCCATATACGTCATAACTAGCACTTCCCGCGCAACTTCGTCCACGTGGATTATGTACTTTAGTACTCCGTTAAGGATAGATTTTCAAAAAATCCTGATACAACACGTCATTCTTTATTTTCGGTCATATAAATACTGAATTTCGAGTTGATCAGACCGCGCGTTAAAATTCTTCCGTACAAACTGACACCCCGCAATCCCGCTTCAGATAAGTATTCGTGCCAAGTTTCAAGTTTATTAACTCAAGAAATAAGATTTTTCATACAAAATAAATCTCCCCCTTTTTATCCCCTTAAAGGTCGAATTTTCAAAAATCCTTCCTTAGGGGATATACAAGGCATTAACTGCCAACATTTTAAGTTTGTAGCTCCAGCGGTTGAGGCTCTGCTGCGTTGATGAATCAGTGAGAACAAGTAAAATATTATCATATTATGTATAGATGTGTCATCCACCATGTTTAAGATAGTGTTGGTGACATATTTTCAGAAAAAAGATACTATTAGTAGATAGATAGTGTTTAGATTGTAATGAGCTATATTATCGTGAATAACCTTTTTAAATCCAATTTTTGCTATCACACATACAAAACAGTTTTTATTCCAATTATCGAGCGTAATTTTGAGGAAAATTACTAAAATAATATGAGATTTGATGTAGATATTTGTTTCATTATTGTGAACTTGAATAGTAACATCATACAATTTATCTCTGTTATCACTCCTAAAAAAAAAAAATATTTGATTAGAATTTAAATGAGGCCATAAACTCTATCACGCTTTAAGCTTATAACATAAAATTAAATCACGCACAGCATGACTCATGTTCTCAAAGGGTTAGCAGACTTGCTAGGCTATACAACCGCAGTCAACAAAAAATATTAACTTTATTCAAATAAGAGCATTTTTATTTATTCCGTGTGATGAAATATGCAAGAGTTCATAATTATTATTCACTTTGCAACCCAAGACTTAATAGATAAATAGGTACAGGCTTTATTATTGCCATAATTCTCGAGCCACATCCAGTACTTATAAATAAAGTCAATCAAATATTTTTTCTGACAGAATAACTTTCATATATCGAGCCTTTTCAGGAAGAACATCGTAAGCGACAATTTGCACTTTTTACAGGGAAGGGTATTTTTTTCTTTTACGATGATAATTTCTTACAACGATGAAGTCGTGTAACTTTAAAATAAAATTTAAGAGGAATCGCGACAAGATGTCAAACTGTCTAATTAAGAGGTTACGAAGAAAAAATGGTTGTGATTTTTGGCGCTGTCGGGGGTCGCAGCTAGGTGTCGGTGTTTGATGTTTATAAGTATTACGAGTGTCGGGGGACGCAGCTAGGTGTCGGTGTTTGATGTTTATAAGTATTACGAGTGTCGGGGGACGCAGCTAGGTGTCGGTGTTTGATGTTTATAAGTATTACGAGTGTCGGGGGACGCAGCTAGGTGTCGGTGTTTGATGTTTATAAGTATTACGAGTGTCGGGGGACGCAGCTAGGTGTCGGTGTTTGATGTTTATAAGTATTACGAGTGTCGGGGGACGCAGCTAGGTGTCGGTGTTTGATGTTTATAAGTATTACGAGTGTCGGGGGACGTAGCTAGGTGTCGGAGTTTGATGTTTATAAGTATTAAGAGTGTCGGGGGACGTAGCTAGGTGTCGGAGTTTGATGTTTATAAGTATTACGAGTGTCGGGGGACGTAGCTAGGTGTCGGAGTTTGATGTTTATAAGTATTACGAGTGTCGGGGAACGTAGCTAGGTGTCGGAGTTTGATGTTTATAAGTATTACGAGTGTCGGGGGACGTAGCTAGGTGTCGGAGTTTGATGTTTATAAGTATTACGAGTGTCGGGGGACGTAGCTAGGTGTCGGAGTTTGATGTTTATAAGTATTACGAGTGTCGGGGGACGTAGCTAGGTGTCGGAGTTTGATGTTTATAAGGAAAAGAAATGTTTACGTTGATCACTGTTTATTACTTCTCACTTAAAATGTTCTTAATGTTAAAACTAAGCTAAAAATGTAAATGGAATGTTTAAATGTTATGAATTGAGTTATAAGGGGCTTGTGGCTAAGAAATAACAGCCGCACGGGTCGATCGGTCAGGTTAAGCTACGCTTGCCGCGGTTGGTCCGTGGATGGGTGACCATCTTTACATATCAAGACCCCTCCGTGCCTCGGAAAGCACGTTAAGCCGTTGGTCCCGGCTGTCATTCGTGTATCTTTGACAGTCGTTACGGGTCGTCAGAAGCCCGAAAGTCTGACAACCAGTCTTACCAAGGGGTATCGTATTACCCAGTAACTGGGTTGTGGAGGTCAGATAGGCAGTCGCTCCATGTAAAATACTGGTATTCAGCTGCATCCGGTTAGACTGGAAGCCGACCCCAACATAGTTGGGAAAAGGCTAGGCAGATGATGATGAAATGTTATGAATACACCCAGCTATCGCGGTAGACTAAACTGCACTGAATATGTTGTAACACCTATTCAATTAGGATGGCAAGTCACGACGATCTTGCTGAATAAGGTGTTCGGTCAAAACACCGAACAGGCGCTTACGATGTTTTTCCTGAAAAGGCTCGATATTTTGCTTGATCCAAGAAACTTAAACCTCAAGGTCCAGCCACCACTATTCGACCGACTCTTCTGGCAGCCTCTCACGAAAGAACTTGCAACTAAAAATAGGCCTCCATTTACGTGAAAGACTCTCAGAGTGGCCTACTGAACTTTTGAAACGGAACTGTAGTCTATTCAGTTTGAGCGAATAAACAGTGGTACTTTGTGGCAGATTTAGTACCGGCTATGTGCGGCTATGTTTTATTGGAGAGCCGTTTGGCCTGGGACACGAGATAGGTAAATTGTTACTGGTGATTGGTAGCGAAATTGGACCCGTTTTTGGACTCTGATATATTGAAATGAATCCTGTAATTCATGATTTGTTGTTCAGTTGTTGGTGAATGTACTTTCGGCTGAAAACGCCGTAAATACAGCGCTATTTAATGGTAATGGTAATATATACTCTGTTCAATTATTCCCGCAACGAATTTTGAGCTCTGACCGATATTATGCTTCTTATCTTTAATACGAAATCTAGATAGAGTCTATTTAGAGCCCCAGCTGTTTCGCAAGAAAAATCTAAGAGCTTTGTCTTTTAAAAATTGGCACCCGCCACTGCGATATACGAGTACACGACCCAAGAATTGTTGCGCTCCCTCTAAAACCCACTTTTTAAAACGTGGTCCTTATCAGGGACCGAAATCTTTATAAATTATGGTACCGGTTTTGAAGAATGTTGGTTACTTCTACGACTAAGGTTACCGCTATCTGCGTAACCAAGAAGAACAAACATGTTACCTCTATTTCGGTTACCGTTTTAATACTAGTTACTTAAAAATGACCTTGATTACGAATCAATAAACAGAATATCGCCAGCCAGGCAGGACCGTGATGTGTTGGCGTTAGCCGGCACGCGGGTTGACTAGACTCTAACAGACACAAAGCGATTCGCTCCCTATACAGGCTGTCCGGTTTCGGACTAGCGAAAATTAAAGGTGAGGTACAGACCATCAAACTGAACAACTTTTTCCTGAGGACCAACATCGTAATAGAGAAAAAATTATCAGTCGTCCCATACATTTGGTCCGGTAGGTATGGAAGTTTTGTATGGGACGACGGATTTTTTTTCACGATTACGATAGTGATCTCCGGGAAAAAGTTGTTCAGATTGATGGTCTGTACCTCCCCTTTAATTTTCGCTAGTCCGAAACCGGACAACCTGTATATGCCGACGGGCACGTGTAAAATAGAGGTAATTTGTATTTCGGTTACCGGTATTAATACTAGTTGTATTAAATTTAAGAATTATTTAGAAATACCTGTAAAATAAATAAATGTTGTAATCGAAAAAATACCCGTATTGAGCACACCGGTTTTGGGCCCTGGTCTTTATGTCCGCGTGACATTTTAAACCTCAAAAATGCTTGTACGCTATGAGCACAAGCGTCATTCAATTGTGTTCATCACACCAAATATCGTGTTACAGAAATTCGTTTACAAACCATCACAGATGCGTGCAAATCGAGGCATGAGCGTCACCTCGCTTCAAGTAACGCGATACGGGGCGTCAGCAGGGACATACTGGCGCCAGTACCGAGCCACACTCCGCTTTCATTGTTTGCATAGAGTAAACATAAATAAGTGCAGACGTGATTCAGTTTAGTTTGGTATAAAGAGGCGAATTTAGAAAAACATCGAAACGTTTACATTGTTTTTTTTTTGTGATGAAGTATCAAGTACAACCAAGGTGGTCAAGAAAGACCGCCACCAGTTGGCGCCACTTTGACAAGAGGTCTTCCATTTCGACAATGAATATAAAATATATAATAATAATAATCCCGCCGCCGTATCTCTACGTTGACGTCGTGGTGGGGCTTGCGCGCTCCGAACTGTAGGTCTGAGCCGGTAGAGTTTACTTTGCCAAAACAAGTCTAGGATGAGGAGCCAGACCAAGAGAGATACATGAACCCGCAGGGCAGCATGTGCTGGGCACGCCACAATTGCGGCGATAAGTCCCCTCTTTGAGGAGTGGCTGGAGAGGCGCCACGGCGTCCTCACCTTCCGCCTGACGCAGGTCCTCACCGGACACGGGTGCTTCGGGAGGTACCTGTTCCGGATAAGGCGGGAGGAAACGCCCGGGTGTCACCACTGTGTGGATCGCCCGGAGGACACGGTGGAGCATACGGTGGAGGTCTGCCCGGCTTGGGCGGAGCACCGCCGTGTCCTCGCGGAAGCGATCGGCGGAAGCGATCGGCGGCGGCGATCTCTCGCGTCCGGCCCTGGTCCAGGCCATGGTACGGAGCGAGAGTGCATGGGAAGCCATTACCTCCTTCTGCGAAGCAGTAATGCTCGTGAAGGAAGAGGCGGGACGCGTGAGGGAGAGGCAAGCTTTGCGCCCTCACGCCCCTAGTCGCCGCAGGAGACGCCCTGGGCGTCGGGAATTGGCAGCCGATTCCCGGCCACCGTAGGCGCGGGCTTGCGGACGGCGAGCAATAGGTAGCTCGCCGTCCGGTAAGGACCAAGCCCGAGTCGACGGCGCGTCGTGTTCCACGCGCGCCTCAAAGAGATGTCAGCACTATTGACGGGGTCCGCTAGGGCCGATGCCAGCTAGGGTTGCGGGATGTTCGAAAGAGTTACCGTGGCCCCGGCACAGGCAACAGAAGGAACACGGGTGGGTTTTAGTCAGTAAAAGTCTGACACGCCCTCCCGCTCCGCCCAGAGCGGGAGAAGTCCTTTGATGATTTCCCATCCACAAAAAAAAAAAAAAAAAAAGGGCAGCATGTGGCGAGCTGTTGGGTAGTAGCGACCCCACGGACCATATCTCCCGAGAGAAGTCTTGTTCCTCATCTCTGGCTTGCCTTTATTGACCAGCCAGAGTGAATACTGACGAGGAACAGAGCTTCCACCTCATTCTTGCCTTTATTAGCCGGCTTGAGTGGAGATTTGCCAGAGCAAACGTGCTCGGAGGAAGGAAGTATTCCAGTAAAATGCTGGTAGGGATCTTGACCGTACTTCCGGGATTGTCCTGATAGCCGTGGAAGTATTCCAGTAAGATGCTGGTAGGGATCTTGACCGTACTTCCGGGATTGTTCTGATAGCCGTGGAATACCCTTCCACTCCTCATAATCACCTCAGGACATGGTGCCCCTTGTCGCTACGACACTATGTGCTAGCGACCGTTTCCGGGGGCCCATTATTGAGCGTGCAAGTCACCCCCTGCCATTTTATCCGTGTATTGTATGTATAAAACATTGGTCAGGCAGGGGCCATAGTCCTTCCATAGTTTTGGATAACCAGTACAATTTAGCAACCCCAACCCATAGTCCAATATCTTTGTTTCCATATCCTGCAATAGTCCTACACTAACCGGGGGTTGTCCTTGGGTGCACTTGCATAGAGCATACAGGGATAATCGTCGGTTGGGGCCTCATATCATTAAAAACGTCTAACGGGCCTCTGCGAGTTGTTTTTGGCCCCTCGTACGCCTTCCAAAGGTCCGGGACAGGGTCCCAAGGTTTATTTTCAGGCAACTAAGGCCCATAGATAAAATACACAAAATAGTCTTACAAAAAAATGGAAATAAACTCCTACATAATAAAAATATCACTACAAAATCTATTTACTACGTTGGGTCGGTTACGTAAAGCGCTGAGCCGTGGTGTCATGTAGCCTTCCTCGACAACGCCGATACACGACACCCGTCGGCCAAAATTCCCTCTTCATGAAAGTTTCCAGGTGATGAGTCGGAACCCGCACCACAAAAGATTTGAAGTTAATCTTATGGCGTGACTCCAACTTCTCGACTCTCAAGGTAAACTTGGTGTTCATCCTGATGTACTCCACGACCTCCTCTACCTTCGTGGAGTGATATAAACGTGTTCATCATTCGTTCATCATTCAGTCACCACGACTAAAGAAAATATAGGCACTTTGACACTTTTGACAGGTGCCCGGACCTAACGTCTCAGTGCTGCCACCTAGTGGACGTTATTTCAGAAAACCCTCATAATTTGCATCATTAACAAAGACTAAAATAGTATTCAAAATAGAATTCCAAGTGTCTTAATCTGGTTTCCGTAACCAGGTATTCCTGCTTCTTAAAACAAGGATATCCAGATAATTATACTTGTTCTGACTTGGAGACAAGCATTATTATTTTAACTAAGTAGACTTCAACTTGTCGCTAGGATAACACGGATAGTTTCAGTACTTCCTAGTTATAAAACAGACATAGTTTAGAATGTCAGAAGGGATGAGACGATAGAAGCGAACCGAGTGCCGCCACCGCGCGACGCTTGCATGAGCTCCTGAGTGCACATAGAGTTGTTTGACGAAACAGAGGCGATGGAGCTAAATTAATTGCGATAATATGATTTAAATGGAACATGATCCTTATATACCAGTATACTGAAAGGCAGTTTTTCTGCAAGTTTTAAATGAGCGGGACTTTTTTTTTAGACAGATTAAAATTATCCTGAAGCAATTGATGAGAAAGCTAAAGAAAAACAGTAAATAGTTGCACAATTTTATGAAACTAGGTTTCATAAAGAAACTGGGTCCTGTCAACACAATACTCCATATCATGGCGTTGTGGTAATGATGCGAAAAGATTAGATATAGCCTGTATTATCAATGACCTGTTTGTTCTTGATTCTTTTCCCCTAAAAACAACACTTTCAATGTCTAATGCGACATAAATGGTAAAATTTAAGCAGAAGGGTATGTTTAGTGTCGACTGTTTAAATTTAACAAATTAAGGCTAGAGTACAATTACATCAATCTGCTTGGCTTTTTCCAACTATGTCAGGGTCAGCTTCCAGTCTAACCGGATGCAGCTGAATACCAGTATTTTACATGGAGCGACTGCCTATCTGACCTCCACAATACAGTAACTGGATAATACGATAACCCTTGGTAAAACTGGTTGTCAGACTTTCAGGCTTCTGACGACCCGTAACGACTGTCAAAAAGATCCACGAATGACAGCCGGGACCAACGGTTTATCGTGCTTTTCGAGGCACGGAGGAGTCTCGGTATGTAAAGATGGTCACCCATCTACGGACCAACCCCCGGCAAGCGTAGCTTAACCTGATGGATCGACCCGTGCGGCTGATATTTTTAAGCCACGAGCTCCTAGAGAGTATAATTATATACGTTTCCGTCAGTGTGACCGCGTTGTTCTCCTAAACCTCGCAACGGATTTCGATACGGTTTTCACCAACATTTAGGTAATTTATTCCGAACGCTACACATAAACGTCAATTACAATAACAAAGACATCTCGATGTTAGTTTTGCAAGTCGTAAAAATCGTGCGAAACAAGACAGGTCGCTAGTAAAGATATAAACTCAATGGAAGTTATGATGAAAAGCGATGTGACATGTCTTAACATAATAGAATAAATCCAACTTTTCCTTCTTTACTCCCGCTTCAATCGTGCGTTCCATTTTTATTCGGTTGCACATGTATGTAGGTACAATTGACACCGCTGGGGCTTGGGGCGTCTCCATATTTCACATCATTGCCAAAGAGTAATATTACATTCTACGCCGCAGATTTCATACGCTCCGTGGAGATTCGCGTAGACGTGTGGCGTCGGGTTACGCCACTAGTCAATAAAAGATGGTCGTGCGGTTCGTGTCGCGAATGAAAAAATGCGAATTGTTTCTGTTTTTTGCGAGTATATTTATATTGTGGTTAGAGAAGTGACTTTTTTTTTAAAGCGAAAAAATGTGTGGTTTTATGTACCTATGCGTTAAAAATGTTACTGCTTTTATTTCAAATAGAAAAAAAATCGCTGTTGCCCGCGGCTTCTCCCGCGTGGATGTCAATACTTCCCTATGTGAATCGGATTATGTTCACAATTTCATGGGTTTTTTTTTTTTTGCGCGGAACCCTAATTTTTTTTTTCTAAAATAATAGTAGCCTAAGTTAGTGCTTATAACATCCATCTGCACGTGAAAGTCACGTCGAAATCGGTCCAGCCATTTCGGAGATTAGCCGGAACAAATAGACAGACAGACAGAAATACAGGCAAACAGACAGACAGACTACGAGCGGCTCCCCTTCATTATCATTATCACTGCCATCATCATCCAACTATCGATTTACTTACACTTCTACCTACCCCTTTACCATTGAAACCGTAACAGTACAAACATTTTGCAACTTTTTACCTCCACATTTAACCCTCACGAGTAACTCTTTCTGTGTCCAGCGTAGTTGATAAACCTGCGTCGTTAGCGGGCGAGGGTTAAGACGTGACGTCCATGCCGATGTGGCCCAATGATATCGAGAATAACACGAAAGTATCGCCCGAGATACTGGCTGAATGGAAATGGTGGCCGAGAGAGAAAATTAAATTTGGAACGATTTAAATGAAGGGTTCAAAAGTTGGGTTATTGGGCGGCCTTTGTGCGGATCGTGGGACCAAATTTTTAATTTAAAGTGATTTTAGAAATTGATAATTATTATAATTTTTTCATAAGAATTACTTAATTTAAGAATGGTTAATTGTCACTATCATCGATAAAAGCTGAACAGTAATTTATTTTCGTCATATTTTGATAATGATTAGAATGTAGTTACTTCAAATTGTAATTTAAGGCTGTACCTACAAATTTATAAATGTCAGACGGTGCCGCAGGTTGGAATAAATAAAACGTGATTGAACAAACTACTTAGTCGCAAAATACCAAAACAAACTTAAGTAATATAAGTAACACTATCAAATAACCAAGTTTAGCATCACTTACTTTCTATAAAAAACATATCTGCTATCTCAATTATAATAAAAACTCGGTTCAATTCGTAACGTTTCTCAGTTGATCTTATCCTTTTAAAATAAAACTTTCACTAGCATTTGTGGACCATTTCTTAAATGGCGAAGACTATGTATCTTCACGTTATATCAAAAAGGGATTCAGATAACAGCTAGAGATTAGTTTCGAGTTGCTATTATGGTGAAACTGTTTTCGTCTTGATGTATGACTAGCGAGAACGTTAGGGTTTTGCTAAATCGATATCGTGTTGTTTTAAGTTCCGCGATTGGAAGATTACTGTCGGGATTCGGATCTGATTTAAGATTTCTCCTTAGTGGTAAAACCTTTGCTTATCGTTCAACTAGGAACCCTGTTTTATAAGTAGGTACATAGCTTACGGTATAAATACGATTGTGCCCTTCTATTTTTAGTTAATAGATTTAAAATCAAGTTATTCATGAAAAACTAGCGCATGGGCTTTTGAGAATGGTTTGAGGTTTAACCTTTGATTTTGCAGATCTAAAGTTTAGTTCTAGAAGCTGTTTGAATTTCGAATTGTTTTAGAAGTTTAAAATTACTTTTTCCTGTTGTCCACTGTTTGCATTAGCCAAAGAGTCGCGGGATGTTCGAAAGAGTTACCGTGGCCCCGGCACAGGCAACTGAAGGAACACGGGTGGGTTTTAGTCAGTAAAAGTCCGACACGCCCTCCCGCTCCGCCCAGATCGGGAGAAGTCATTTGATGATTTCTCACCAAAAAAAAAGGTCACTAACAGCCGAATCCAATAACCTATCTATCACCAGTTTTGGCATACTGGGGATAGAAAAACCTGGCTATCTATGGTTTTTACGTCCCAATAATCTACCACGTGTAACAGGAGGATTGACACTCCTTTAAACCACGTAAAGAGAATCATGTTCTTTGCCCGTATACAAAAAATCAATCAAATCCAATGAATACTGTAGCCACAGGAAATTATTTTTCATTTTCTTATTTTTCAACATGATGTAGGTAGATCTGAGTCCGTAATAATAGGTAAACATTACTGCCGCCGCGCCCCGCACCCCGCACCGCACCGTTGGTCAGTGACTTTGCGTAGATAAAGCGTGTTTACTTTTTATGCAGTTGATTCTACCACGAGTATTTATTTTGTTTGAAAACTGCAATTTTTTAATGTTCCAATAACTACTAATATTCGTGTTTTAAAATGTTTCAATGGATTAGTACTGTGCTCGTTTTCATTCAATGTCGTAAATCCAGAAACACGTTGTATAAGAGATTATGGAATCTTACCGGCCTGACAGAATGATACTGTCTACGATCGAAAATAGATTATTGGGTTCGGCCGTAATACTACACAGAACAGCGCATATTTCAAGTACGCACACGCACAAAAAACCCTACAGCCACATCCAGCCCCTCTAACTCCGCTCCCAATCCTCTATAAACAATAAGAGGCTATTGTTTCTTGACGTGCAATCATCATAAACCGCATGCATCTACAGTTTCGCTACTACAGGCCCTTTATAGCTTCATTCTACCATACCTTATGGCCTATGGGCATGGGCTATGGATATAAGAACGGCTATGGACGGTAGTAACACCTATACGCTTTGTTTTTGTGGATTGTTTTGAGATTAGAAACGGCTATGGTAATTTTATGTGGTATTCGCTGTGTTGTTTTTTGTTATGACTTCGAGTGTCTGCGGTATATTGTAGTAGGAACTGATGGGGATAAAAGAAGGAATTGTTTATCTTTAGGTTAGACTATTATAATAAAGTTCGAAAGCAAGCCTCTCTTTCTGTTTTGATACTACGTTTTATTGCAAGCGTATTGAAATCATTGAGCTCCTTAACTTTTAAGTTGAGCTGTACGATTACTGACAGATGCTTGCACTGACTGGACAGGTCCACTCAATCTGTGTGGTTCTTTCCTCAAAAGACCATTTCAGACACCAACCTACATGGTCTTCACATGATCTGACCAAGATTATGTCTGGACTTTAAAAGAGACTGTGACCTCTGAGTTTGTTTCGGCCTTTCTTCTCAGAGTAGTCAGATAGGAAACGCCGGCCTCAACTAGTTTAAAAAAAAAATGTTTGACGTGTAGAAGTGTTTGTTTAAGCCTACTTACAGAAATAAAATCATTTATCAAATAAATATGATGATTTTTGACTAAAGCATTTAGACAAAGATATGTGGAATTATGTAGGTTACCTGGAAGAGATCGTAGTGTGCGATAAAGCCGCCAATTGTATGTTTTGTAGTTTATAATTTATCTTTAACTAATGTATAATCTGGTGTACAATAAAGTATATATACCTAAGTAAATACAAGGTGTAATTTTAATCACCGTTAACCTCTTAAGGGGTCATTGCACTCATCACTATGAACAACTTTTACTATGGGAACAAACCCAAAATCGCGAAAAAAAAATCTGGTGTTCCCTACATTTTGACGAGTTAAACGACCATAAATGTGGGGAAAAGCTGATTTTTTTCTCGCGATTTCAGGTTTGGTCCCATAGTAAAAGTTGTTCATAATGATGAGTACAATGACCCCTTAAGAGATAAACACTGTTTAAAATTACACCTTGTATATGTACGTGGTGCCGTGTGCAAATCTAGTAACAGTTACTACACCAGAATATATCTCATTTAGTGGTCAAGATTAGCCAGATTAAAAAAAAAATTACAAGTATATACTTTTAATTAAACATAGTATTAATTCTCACTAAGTAACCGGTCTAATGTATTGTATGAAGTGAAGTATATTGGGTAGGTGCTAAGACTCTTGTTATCCACTCGAACTCAACTGAATACGTCTACCACAAGTCAGTGGGTTCAGCACAGTTCAAACGTATTGGATTTCAGCTCAAGACCTATCGATTTTCAGACAACGTCTTAATGATGAGCCTGTGGGCGCTTTCCTTAGTTGTAAAAGGCGATGAATTAGTTCTTAAGTACCTAATTGCTTAGCTTCAATTTTCATGAAAAAAGTCGTGTATTAGAAAAGAAAAAGAGAAGAGAGAGACGATGTCTCTGTCGAAGAAACCAGAAGGAGTAAGAGAGATAGATGGTGTCCGAAAGTCGATCTAATGATGTAGACAGAAGGTTGTCTGTTAGGGACAGAAAGAAAGAAAAATATGTATATTTGCAACAGAAACATGTGCTTACAAAAGATAAGAGTTATCAGAAAAATAAAACAAAATAGATCTACATAATCACGAGCACAAAACAGAAATAGTCGGCAGCTGCACGTCGTGACTGTGACAAGAAGGCTTCCGCTCAGCATGGTGGGCGTGCCACAGCACAGCGCTGACACACAACACACAGCAGTATTACGTGAACGTTAAATCGTACTTTTTAATTAATTTACTATATATACCAAGAAGAAAAGCAATAAATCGCGACACTTAAGAATATAAAACCGTATGGTAGCATAAGTAAAAAGTGCAATAATTTGTAATAACGACTTGGCATTGTCGCCGCACTAAACGCAGCCGGAGTTCTTGCTGAATATAAATATATATATACTGGTGCAAGACATAGTCGCTTTGTTAGATAGTTCATAAGCTGAAGCGGGTAATGAGCTTTTTTAATTTTCGCGCTTGCCCAGAGAGGCAACCACCACCTCTTAAAGCAGTATTATTTAATCTTACATCAGTGTGAGAAAGAGATGGAGCTATACAAGACGTATACCTGCTTAAGAGGTGGTGGTTGGCCCCCTGGTGCTACTCAATGCAGGCAAAGAGGGGCTTACCTTGCTCAGCAATTTTTTTTTAGTATAGTTTGCTCTAATAAATGTGAGCGAAAACGATTCGACAAAGTCATATTATTACTTGTATATCGAAACAAAAAGTTAGTAATGTCAGTGGTCCGGAATTCTCGGCATATCGTTACTGAAATATCACTGCCCGGTAATCTATCATGCTACAGTTCCATAATTATGCTCATGGGGGAAATTATCTGCATTATCAACCAAGCTTAATAGAATTCATTCAAATATTTCCCTCAAATCGCTCTCATCTCCTACTTCTTACCACACCCCAAACGTTGGCATAGTAATATTTGCATACTCGGAATCTTAAGATGTTCCTTCCTTGTACGAGTATGAATATTTCGTGATGTGTTACTTTAACCGTTCCCGCCAACCTTGTAGTTACCTACTCGAAATTTCAATTCTGCTTTTAACTTATTTCTTACAACTATTTACTGTGATGTGACGTCATAAGCTGAAGTAAAGTTCGTCTATTTGTCTCTTTGTTGGTCTTGAAGACGTCGAAATGTGAACTAGTTTTTAATGAGTTCTTGAGAGATTTCTGTAACAGTTTTCAGGTCTACGTTATTAATGTATAAATTGTTGTACATTTATAAGACACAATTATTATATTCTTTTGGTTCAAATATAAGCCTAAGACCATAGACTGCTTATCCCTTCTTAAAATATTGATGATATTACAGCAGTTAACAACTATCGATGATTTGGATGTCAACTTTAGGTGTTTGGTTATCTCTTTTTCATCATCATTTCGCTGGAAGACACCCAAAACTCACCAGCTAGACGAAAACTCTCACAACCACTTCAAAACCAACTTAATCCTCTAAGTATGCCATTTACAAAACTGTCTACTCTAAATCCCGTTACTTATCAACCATAAACCATTTTATCACCTTAATCCTCTATACCTCTATGCCACACTCATCATGATTGACTCCAAACATAACACAGTATCTACATAACAGTAGAACAACAAAATACGCTACACCACCTATGATTGTTTTGCAATGCCTTTATTGGATGGATATAACGGCTGAAGTGACAATGGACCGGCAACCGTTGGAGCAGATGAGGTCTTGAGGAGAAATCGTGAATCGGTAACTTTCCAGCTAGAATCAAAGAGGTGATCAGATGACGTTAAACGGTAAGGGCAGACTTCATGCTGCTGAAGGCACAGATTCATGTGTTGTGGCGCGATTTGGAAGAGGTTTACATCTAACAGTGGACTGTGGACCTGCGCAATTGAACCCGTAGGCTCCCATAAAGCGAAGCATAATAATAATATTATCACAAAATAGCCCAGTTGAGATACTGTTTTTTGTTTTATACTGTGACCATAACCTGCCTCTGTGCTTTCCCTTTTAACACAGTTCCCAAATTACTTTTGTATATAAATTGTGACTTTTTATCGAGAAGTCGGTAGTGTCGGCTTATGGGAGACGTGAATAGGTTTATAAATGGTTTAATGAATGAGCTGTTATCTTCCATTGTCACAGGATTTACATAATTATACCTACCTACTGATTTCTAAGGTTATGTGTGAGCAAATGTCGGACTCTCTTTTATGGAGAAATGATGGTGGAAATTTTGTATCGTTTGTACGTTTTTACGTTAAGGATTTAAATAGTCATTAAAGTCTAAAATCTATATGAAAAAAACTTAAAGCTTTATATTTATGTTGAAGGTATTCTCCTTTTAAGAATCTTCATGTTTATATCTATTTTCTTGCAAATATTGTCTGCACTAGATTTTCTGTCGATATTGAGCGGTAGGAACACCCATTGCACATTCCTATTTCATTTTGTTTGGCAGCACATAATATATTTCATTGTATTCAAGAACATTTAATTTTACTTTCACACACGCCATGTTGCAACAGTAAACCGCCTTATCTTGACAAATACCCCCATACAATGTCTTTACAAACCGTGGTATTAGTAGCCATCTAACAACATTCACGGTAAAATCTAATTTATGATCGAAAACCGGACACCGCGCATTCATTGTAACCTCTATGGGCTATTAATTTGATTGGAAACACACTAATTGGAGAAATTTCACTGCGTTAAGGCAATAGGTGTCACCTCTCTATTCTTGTAGGGATGGCAGTTTAAACAATGGTTTAATTTGACAGTTTTATTGAAATAGTTTGGGTTTTAATCAGTGGTTAGCGGTTTTCTGTTGATTTATCGTTAACAGATTCTAAAGAACGGATAAACAACGCCAGTCTCTACTAGAAGTCGAGCCTTTGCTGTCAAAATGTCTGTAGCAGATTTTAAGAGGAATCCTGACTAAATCATTTTCTATTCTAATAATCACAGAAAAAAAAGTTCTTAGATGGATATATCTTTCGAAATAATTCTTGACGGTCTTCTACAGATTATACTTCGGGGAGTGTGCTCAAGAACTCCACGACCTCATTCCGCTGGCCCCCTTCTATCAGCGGACATCTAGACGCACTGCAGGTTACCATCCTTACCTAGTTGCTATCCCACCAATTCGCACTAAGCGTTTCCAAATGTCTTTTGTGATGCGCACAGCAAAGGAGTGGAACTCTCTGCCTGCGTCTGTGTTTCCAAATGCATACAACCCCGATCTCTTCAAAGTGAGAGTGAACAGGCTTCTTCTGGGTAAGCTCGCTCCATCGTCGACTTTGTCTCTGTCATCTCTGACCTAGACTAGAGTCAAGAGCAAACCTATCTCAAATAAAAAAAAAAATAGAAATTGTTAAGAGTAATACCTACTTATTTAAAAATCATTTAGGTACGGACTTAAGTTTTATCGTCTATACAAATAAACAAAATTGAAGCGTCTGTTTGTAATGTTAAAATAGCAGCTTTTTACTAGAAAGTATATATGTACAATACTTCTAACAAAAAAACAATGTTTAATTTTTTTGTCTGTCTGTCTGTTGGTTCCGGCTAATCGCCGAAACGGCTGCACCGATTTTGACGTAACTTTAACTGGCAGATAGCTGATGTCACAAGGAGTAACATAGGCTACTTTTATTTTAGAAAATTAATTAGGGTTCCGCGCAAAAAAATTAAAACCCATGCAAAAATAATAACTCTGGAATATACCAGTCTGATTTGAAAAAATATTTTTCCGTTTAACATCACGCTACGACACTTAGGAGCCGGGCAAAAAGAAAAACAGTCAGAAAAAACGTTAAGCGAAAACGAAGTAAAGTGCGTTTCACGAAAGAATTCCCTTCGCCGTAATATTGGTAGCATGTAAATCAGTGTTGCTGAACACTGATTTACACTAATTTCCGTGTTACCAACATTGCGGCGAAGGGAATTCTTTGGTGAAACGCACTTTAATAGCGCGGGCGGGCGATGCAACATGGCGGATCAAGGGACGAGGAAGTTTTATTAAAATGTGACTGTTTGTTTGTTTGTCTATCTTACGAAGTCGTAAGATAGACAAATACTAAAATAACAGTCGTTCGCGTGGAAGTCCACGCGACCGAAGTCGCGGGGCACAGCTGGTATTACATAACATTACGAAGAGTGCTAGTCTGCTACTCAGCCTACCATACCTTTCCATAATTTCTCCATACACACGTTAAAGTTATAAATTACAACTTATTATCTATAATAACGCACATTTTTATTTGACGCTGCGTTAAACGGCCACTTTTAACGTGTTATGAAACATATCGGGTTTTGATTACGATGATAGCCGAAGAAATCCGACTGCGACAGAGGGGGGTAATGTGTTTCGGTGTTTATTTCATATAAACTATGATAATTTGATAATAATGATAGTTCTAAGAATATTATAGGCGCTTGCGTGGATTGAATTTTTACACTTTTTATTTTGATATTTGAATATTCGAATTGACATGCATGCATTATACAATCTCACTTGTGGAAAGCATCTCACGAATGCGTTGACATTCCACAGTTATTATAAATAAGCCAAAAGAATATTATCACTTGAATGAGTGACCTTTGAGTTTGTTTCGGCTTTTCTTCTCAGAGTAGTCAGATAGGAAACGCCGACCTCTTCTAGTTTTTAAAATATGATTGACGTGTAAAAGTGTTTGTACAAACCTACTTACAGAAATAAAATCATTTATGAATCATCCGGAATGATACCTGCTACTCCAAAGGGTTTCGATCTATCAAGGGTTGACGACATAGAAATATAAAAAACCGGTCAAATGCGAGTCCGACTCGCGCACGAAGGATTCCGTACCACCGTACAATATTTTTTTTAACAATACATGTTTTAAAAAAATACTTCAGTTTAAAAAAAATACGTTTTATGTATAGAGACCTCCTTTAATGTTTAACTTTATTTTATTTTTATTATTTGTTGTTACAGCGGCAATAGAAATACATAATCTGTGAAAATTTCCACTGTCTACCCATTACGGTTCATGAGATACAGCCCGCTGACAGATAGACGGATGGACAGCGGAGGCTTAGTACAATACGGCTGTGACGTATCTTGGCTAGTCTGAACTTCGCGCAGAAGGCTGCGCAGTAACATTTTGTAGGAGCCAAATGGTGACATATGGCGAGTGTGAGTGAGAGAACATGCGCGAAAGTTCGAGGTGCGTACGTTCAGACTCGCCAAGATTCCATTTGGCACCCTTCGCGTACGGAACCCTAAAAGCATCTGACAACTATGTAATGTTACAGTAGTTTAAGCAATCATCAGCATCGCGGCCCCGCCCCCACCTGACTGCTGACTAGGTTCAAACTTTTACTACGGCCTGGTGCCATATTATGACGTTCTAATGCGACCATGATTCCAGTGCGCGAGAGAGACCTAGCGATACATGACCGATAACACCATCCCCTTTTCGGACTGGAATCATGACGGCCTTAATACTTCATAATACGGCCCCTGAACTATCTATCTGTACTATTTACTATATAATATCATAATTAGGTAAAAAAAATTGTTGTATGTGTGTTTAATCTTCGGAATTATTGATCCGATTCCGAAAATTCTTTCACTAATGGGAAGCTACAGTATTGCCGAGTGTCATCCTAACTTAGTTTGAGTGTTTTTTTATTTGTTTGTTTGTTACGCTTTCACGCTAAAACAGCTGAACGGATTTGGATGAATTCAGGCACATGGGTAGACCATGACCTGGGTTAGCACATAGGATACTTTTTATCCCGATACTTCCAAGTTGATCGAGACTTATGTGGGTGTAACCGCGGGGTGCAGGTAGTAGGATATATTTTATGTTAAAACAAGAAATTCCACGCGGACGAAATCGCGGACAGAAGCTAGTTCATTATAAATAGTTCGTGCGACATGAAAGACGCACAAAACACTCCCAAACAACACAACAAGCCAAAAAACACTTTTACTCAAACCTAGATAATAAATACAAATACACATCTTACAAAAGGTAAGTAGACTCAGTGCTATCGACAGTCGAGATAAACCAGGTTTACATTAGCTAGGCGTTAGGAGTTACTCGGATACGGATCCGTGTGAATCGGATGCACAAATAAAAAGAACTTCTTTCACACTGCTTTGTTTAGAATTTGCTGTGAAAGCAGTGAAATGTTATGTCGAGAAGTTTTATTATGATCGTGGAATGAATTAGGAATGCGTTCAGAGATTTTGATAAAGCGATTGAATATTTCAATTGTTGAAATGTATTTGCGTGAGAGACTTAAATAAGCTTAACGTGAGATTAATTCAATCAATTTTATCTCAACCAACTTCAGAAGGTGCCAAAAGGTTATGTCGTAACAATTCTTCATTTGCGACCTCCATCTTTATCAATAAGTATGTCATATTGTTTAATTAACTGTTTAGTATGGTTTATGTGGTGATTATAAGTGTTAATGTAATGTTAAGTTAAAAGGCACGATGGGGTTGACTGGTTTTTTTTTTTTTGTTTCGATAAAAACCCCAAAACAAATAGGTAAAGAGAAAAAAAATGTATTTATGGTCTAGCTATAGTCGAGACGGTCGATGTGGCGACTCTTGGGGGAGGCCTATGACTAGCAGTGGACGTCTTCCGGCTGAAATGACGATGATAATGATGATGTTGAACCCCAGTGTAACATAACTTAGGTTAAGATTAGCTTAGTATTAGAAAATTCGTCTTAAACTGAGTCTAGAGAATCTAGAGCGTCGAGAGCATCCAATCGAGAGACGTAAGTTTCTGATCAAGTTGAAGTTAGATCTATTTGCTAACTTGAACTAGTTACAAACATTTTCGTCTTTGTAGAACATATATAAACTGCCAACCTCTTGAGGGGTCATTGTACTCATGATTATGAACAACTTTACTATGGGACCAAACCTGAAATCGCGAAAAAAAAAATCTGCTGTTCAGTTCGCATAACTCGTCAAAATATAGGGAACAGCTGATTTTTTTCGCGATTTCAGATTTCGTCCCATAGTAAAAGTTGTTCATAATGATGAGTACAATGACCCCTTAAGAGGTTGGCAGTTATTTAAATTACACCTTTTATATAACTAAGATCCAAATCTCAATAGTTCAATACAGCAAATAATTTAATTAATGTCTCCTACACAGGGTCCATAATTAACGACTTTACACGAAATAAATAACTCAATATTCATATAGGTAATTGCTTAATTGTTGCCACAGAGTAGGTACAGTACAAAGGTATAACTCTGTTCGATTGACGAAAACTTCGTAACGGTCAGCGTAAACTCAAAAACTGGCTGTAATCGACTAAGCCAAGAAAATGAGTATTCGCTGGATGCTGGGATATTAGTGTCAAAGCAACATAATGCTCCATCTGTTAAGGGAAGTTATTGTAAATGATGTTGGTATACAGGCTGATATCAAGAGCAAACATTTACACCGGTTTCTGAGTTGTGATTTTGAAATTGGGATCTTGTAGAACTTACTTAAGGCGAAATAGTATCGTAACGGGGTTTGGAGCATTGGTACAGCCAAACGTAGCTTATAGAATTTTAAAAAGGAATATTTTTAGAATTCTGTACGCTTTGTTACATTAAAATAAATAATCCCTTTATGTCTTTGATGGTGAACGTGTAGACAAAATTTTATTGAAATTGCTTTAATTACAATCGAATAAAACAATTTTTTCTCACAATAAATGCTAATTTTGAGGAAACTGCGTTTTTTTTTTTTGTATGGGGCTAAATTGTGTCAATCGTATTTTGGCCCTCACAATTTACTGAAGAAAAACTTCAATTTATATAATTATGAAAAATAATAAAGCAAATTTGTACTTTTTGAGGACAAACATTGATATTGCGTGCAGCCTGCGTCAAAAGGGTCTTTGGGACCCATTTCGCCTTAAAAGGCGGTACCCCGAGCAAAACCTTGCGACAATGCCATATGCAGAGGCTAATATCTCATTAATTAAGAGAAATAAACTCCATCCAAAAGCACGATATTAATGTTCGATATCCTATCATTACATTGCACGTTCTTATTTGTTTGTATGTGTTATAAATACATTTAAAATCACCTTGTATAAAATATACTAAAATTATTGATTGCATGCATCTTTTGCTAAAGGTGACGTTCTATTACTTTGAGGATTATAATAATGGATAGACAATTTAAAAATATAAATAATTCACGTTTTATTTTATTTCTAAACATCGCTTTTCTTTTTTTTAATAAAATAATTCCAAACAATTGTGTGAATTCTACGACAAATGGGCGTGCAGAATGTGCGGGACAGAGAAGGACCGAACACTCAGAAGCGCCTTAAGGTGACTCCTTCAAGGAATTTAGCTTAGGTAACTTATCCTAATACAGCAGTGGTGGCCCAGTGGTATCGGCCGCAATTTACGAGTTGTAGGTCGTAGGTTCGAACCCAGACAGGCGCTTTACTTTGTATAAATTATATCATCACCACTGCTCTCAAAACGGTGAAGGAAAACATCGTGAGGATACCAGCATGTCCTAGAACCAAAAATTCGAAGACATGTGACATCTATCAACCCGCACTGGGCCCGCGTGGTGGATTACTGCCCACTCCCTCTCACCGAGAGGAGGCCTGTGTCCCAGCAGTGGGAACGTGATAGGCTGATTATGTAAGTTATGCTAGAGTTTGACAACAGAAACCGGGTGTAGGAGTAACCTAACTAAAACGTGACGGAATATCGATAATTCGTGGAAATTACAGTACCTGACTGATAAGCTAGCACTGACCTTTATTTTGAGACCACCGAACCAAGATTCACAGAAAACAAGATACCTACCATGTTCCGTACCGACATTATTCTGAATCTCTTATCGCAAGTTAGGAGTTAGCATTCTGTACCTTGTTATTTTGTTATTCTCACGTTCATAATTGCTTATTGTGATTCCCTGCGCGCCCCCAAGATAATACCATTAACTATTATAATAAGGCTCCCAAGTGTATTCACCTTAACATTTTATTAAAAGAGAGATTTTCAAGAATTAAGTGCCGTCAGACTGTCTGTTTTGATTTGAGTCTGTTTTGAATGTAAAGAGACTATTTTGATAAATGAATATGTGTTTTGGGAAATAAATTTGTGGAGAATTTTAGTATTCTGACCAAATTCGTTTATTTTTTGGAATGTCGTAGAAATAGAAGCTTTTACTATTGTTTATGGTTAGTGTTAGTATGACTATTTGATACATTTTTTCGTCATCGACATGAGCAGTTGTCCAAATCAACAGCAACGAACTTAAGTCCTAATGATGACACATTTGAAGGGAATTAAATTCTTATTGATAAATACAGTGAGTATTTGTCAATACGGTACAATTTCAAAAAGCTTATCAATCAAGCTTTTCGATGTACCCGTAGATAATACAGTACTTACTAATAACGGTACGGTAGTATAGTGGTTACTAATAACGTAAACTTTCGCAACACTGACACTCATTGTGTGTCCACCGATATCGTCAGTTATCGGAACGTATCGGACGTTATCGGAACGTATCGGTCGACGACGTCTACGATTTGTGCCAGTTAGATACGACCGTTAAATATTGTCGTATGTATAGTGTGTGCTTTGATGAAGCGATAGTGATGCGTCATTAGATAACTTTTATTTGAATATTATCATTTTGATGTTGCAAGAGGTGAAACATACACTTAACAGCAGTAGAGTGTACGTAGTTACATTATAACTCAATGAGCAGATTTTGGATTTTTTACCCTATGGGAAAATGAGTTACGTTCTTGCAAGGCGGGTTTTTTTTGTACAAATTTCTGAAGCTAATTCTTACGTTGCAATGGCCTAGAATAGCAGAAGCAAATATCAAGGATAATATCAATCATTATTATGAAAAGAAGACTGGACAAAAAGTTAACTATACAAAATACCTACTTAATAAATCATTAAACTAAAGCCGAATAAAAAACAAACGCAAACTCCTATCAAATAAAACTACACTAACTCCATTATATGCTCACAAAACGACACAAAAGTCGCCAGTTTCGGCGTCAAAAAGCGACGAATTTAACAACCAAGTTACTTTAAATAAAACCTGCTCTTAGTCGTGCTCAAAGGCAATGCATTCTCTATAAAATGCCGATAATACTGCTCTACAGGCAGCTTTGTCTTGCATTGTATGCAAGTGTATACATGCAACGCGCGCAGAAAGTACTGTGCATAAATCTTTTCAAGGAAACTGTTTATTTTATTCTTCACAGATGTTATGTTTGACTAAATTTGTTAGATCAAATATGCTGGAGCTTTTGTAAAGGCTTTTGTGAGACTTATTAAATATGTAGGGCCAGTCACGTTGTCAATGGAAACTGTCTATTTTGAAGTCCGTAAATATTTCAAGAGAAAAGTGATTAAATAGCAATATTAAGAACTGCTATTTGAGCTTTCTATTTGGTAACTAATTTTGATAAAGAAGCAGAAAGTAAAAATAATTAAATAACTTTCCTAGTACCTACTGTTTTTGCATTGGAACTGTGTGAACTGTGTGTGTGTGTTGACTGTGTGTCTGACTGCCTCGCTGGTCTAGTGGTCGCAAGCGCTACTGCTAAGCATGAGGTCCTGGGTTCGATTCCCATGTCCGGCAAAGTGTTATTGGGTTTTTCGATCTGGAATTTCTCAGTAGCAGCCCGGAGTCTAGATTTGTGCCCGGTAGATGGCAATAGGCTCGCCCCCTATTACATGGGACTTAAACATAACTAGCGAAATGTGGGTGTACTACAGGTACACCTCTGCCTAACCCTTCGGGGACACAAGGCGCGATGTTATGTTATGTAACTGTGTGATTTTAAACAACTCTGCTCTATAAATTTAAAAAAAGAACTGGCTGCATTAGTTAAAACAACGTTCCATAGTCGAAACTGCCTAAGGGTTCAATGTAAATTTTTATCACCAATCCGAAGCTTGATGCTGGCATAGTTTCCAATTTAGGCGAACACGGCATATGTCACATGCACATCGCAACACGTTATTGGTACACGTAAACGACACCCGCCAATAACCTGTTAGATCTAAGATAACTAGTTTAATCCGCGCGTAACTGGATTATTGTTGAGCGATACATAGTTATATTAGGAATATTATTCCGAGAGTCCTTCCGGAATTTTTAGAATGGCATTTTTGTGAAGGTTTCTGTTTGTTGGTATTTTTTAGAAATTATTTAGTTAATTTTACACAGATTTCGGTAAGGAGCATAACAACACACGCAAGCACTAACAAGCTAAACCTTTTAAAATTAATTGAAACCCCAATTCTCATTTAACGCGCAGCTTGCCCTTCACACGCAAGAACGAACAACAAAAAAAAAATCGTAAATCAAATAAACTCGATTCACAATCACAATCGGCGCCCTCATTATCGATCAGAAGTTAGTCGACAGATGGCCGCTCTAATAAGCGATGAGTTGAGATTCTTTCAGTTATTAACACAGAGTTTTAACTAACATAGAGGCCGTATGAGTTACGTGAACAGTGTAACTTCATGTTGGTCACGAAAACGCTAATTCTCATACTAAAAAAATGTTCAAATTCACCTCGCATCTCAATGACAATCAGTATCAATCAATTGACAAAAACAGGTTTTTTTTGACACACTGAGACTGAAATTAGAATGCGAATGTCTCTAAAAATACTAGGATTCCCCTCAGATCACAGTACTGAGATCATGCAAAAATAAGACAAATTGTTCTCGTCCCCAGTAACCAATGTTTCTTCGTTAGGTTTCTAAAGAGCAAGAGGAGAAAACAATAGGTGCTCTTTCTAACCCATAGGATGTTTAGTATGGAAGAAAGAGACACACACACATTATTTATTTATAATGTTATATTGCAGTGGCTTATCTATTTTATGACTTGGTCTATATAAAGTAGTTATTCTTTGTTATTTACGACAAATGAATCGAGTGACAAATGTGATATCAGACGTATATAGGACGTGGAATATGTGTCAGTTGCAATCTGTTGTAATATTATTTACTTTATAAATTTGTATTGTGAAGGAAATTGGGACCATCAAGTTCAAGAGTGGCATGTTATTAACTTTCCTATGAATCAAGTAAAGGTTATCTCTGGACATTTCCTGTTTAGTAGAATATTTTTAATTTTATTATACTACTAGCTGTGCCCCGCGACTTCGTTCGCGTGGATGTCGTAAGATACACAATATAATAAAATAACGGCCACATTTGAATAAAACTCCCTCGTCCCCCGACCCGTCGCGTTGAATCGCCCGCCCGCGCTATTACTTCGTTTTCGCTTAGTGTTCTTTTTGACTTTTTTCTTTTTGCTCGGCTCCTAAGGGTCGTAGCGTGATGTTAAATAGCCTATAACTATCCTCGAGAATTGGGCTACCAAATGCAAGAAGAATTTTTCAAATTCAACTTTTTGTTCATAATTTCATGGGTTTTAATTTTTTTTGCGCGGAACCCTAATTATTTTTCTAAAATAAAAGTTACCTAGGTTACCCACCGTAACATCAGCTATATGCCAGTGAAAGTCGCGTCAAAATCAGCCCAGCCGTTTCAGAGATTAGCCGGAAGAAACAGGCAGACAGACAAGCAAAAATGTAAAAAATAGCTTTTTTGTTATAAGAACCGTTTATACTTTCCTATGCATTTATTAAAAAGGTGTTATTTCGACATCAGAAACAGACACCTCAATTTTATTAATTTGTATAGATGTATAGATAATAACTAAGTACGAGTCAACAATAAAATACCATAAAAGACAATGAAACCATTTATACCATTTTAGAGGTACACGGTCGCCAACCGCGTCTGCGACAGACGTGACCTTGGCTGGCGACCGGCAGAGCTGTTACAATGTTTAGTCGTAAACCACCATCTACACGGTTGTAAGTCACCTCTGTCGGAACGCGGTTGGGGACCGTGTAGCAGTCGCTTTAGAAGGACAAACCTCTTGGTCAAGCCTTTGATTTAATTTATATTTTATATTGTAGCATTTATAATAATATGTCAGTCATAAAGTCATAACCATCATTGTTTACAAAATCGACACTTATTTTTGCACGAACTATACGCTTTACACAAAACACGTTGAATTTAAAAATAGAACCACAGCAAAACTTGTGAGAGATTGCAAACATCTCGGAAGAAAGCGCTCCTGCCGTAAAATGTTGTTGCAACTTATGCCGGGATGATAAACAGTCGGCGTTCCTTCTCCTTTTATTTTTATTTCCTCTCTTACTGGAATTTCCACTTCAATTGCTGCTTTTTAGAGATATTAGATATAAGATATTCTTTTTGTATTATTAAATAATACTGGGTGTCGGGTTTTGATGAGATTATTTGAATCAAGTTGTGGCATTTTAAATTTTGAAAGTAGAATATCGTGGTAGTAGGTCTCAAGCTAGAATTACTCATAGTTATAGACTTGGAAACTTATTTACCTATAGTTTATATGTAGAGAGACAAAATCTCTTTGTATAAAGACTACTATTGATTGGAAGAGTCAACAAGGCTATTATTTCAAGTCAACAAGCGTTTTAGACCAAAATCGGACTACTTTTTACAGAATTTCTGTACATACATTATTAACACTCGATATTTCGTAAATAAGTGTTATTACAGGTACTAAATAAAGGGTAAAAAAGCGATAAAATGGCACAGCTAATATGTAGAAAATAACAATTTCGACGATAAAATTGGAATTCTTTATATATCAGGTTATGAAAAACGGTAACGGGTGGAGTAGAATAAATTAAATTTATTCTCTTGGAGTACAGTTTCGTGATCGGAATATTTCGTGAATATCTAATAATAAGTTGGAAGTACCCCCCCTTACGAGTACCTGGTAAATGCCTATGATTTCACAATTCGAGTGATATTTGTTAGTAGAATATTGTAGGAGATGTTTTTCGCACTCGGTTTTATGTTGAGTTTAATATATTTTTGATGTATTTAGCTAATTTAGCTTGCTGAAAATATCAGTAGGTACCATGCGTGTTTTATTGAGATTCGTATTTTACATAATATTTCTTACTTATGATAATATATTATCAATTTAGAGTCAACGTATTCAACATATTTCTAGGACAAAAACATTCGACTCGATGTCATCAAATTGCTTTGAAATGAAACGAAATCTTTATTGCCCAGATATAAATTCAAATACAACTTTCAATAAATACACACATAGATAACGTAATAAACATACAATACCACAGATATAACACATTCACGTCGATTACCCTATAAGTAAGTCAAAGCAAGATTACCCTATTCGCTGTCCCAAAGGCAGCGAATAGGGTAATCTTGCTTTGACTTACATGGCGCTCACAAAGAAATAAGAAATATAAATCCAATTCATTCTCCAAATATACACTTGACCAAACGGAATCACCAATAACCTGCTATTTATGTCCACGGGATTTTATCCGGAAAATTTCCGCGAAAACATCGATCACTCGGCAGAATTTCTCTCAAACGGACCAACCCTTCCGCTGCTCGCCGATCGAAACGTTACCCATTTTTCACCGATACCCGTTTGATCGACCCGAGGTATCATAATTGGTCTTTGTACAGTGAAATTGTTGTTAAAACGTGGTCACTCGAACTGACGCTTTGTGCTTTGCTTGACACAGGTTAATAGTTCCGTTACAGTGCTTAAAAAAACCGAACACATACTGCTTTCACGTTAGCAATTCTGACAGTTTGTCGTACGATGAAAATTTCGTGAATTTTGTGACTGTCGCTCGTATTGAAAGGTAGTAGAGCGACGTTTTTGTTTTTAGTAATAGGGCGATGTTTTCATGGCATTCTATTTTGACGTGAATTTATGTACCTACTATTACGACAAAATGTTTACCTACTACGCCTAATAATATACCTAGGTAATTTTTGTATTGTAATAGGCACTTACTTAACTTTTTACTATTACCAAAACCACACAGTATCAAAATTACAATAAAACAATTTTTGGTTCCTATCATCCGATCGTATCAACAAATGACTAACATTTACTTTCATTGTTGGTAACATTACAAAAATCGATACCAATTATTCCATACCAGCGCAAACAAAAATCACAATCAAATTCCAAGCGCAACAGTTAGTAAACTTTTAATATAATTCGATATCAATTTGAAATTTCCAGTATCGACGTAACATATTCGTAGGTAATTGCTATCGTGTTCATATCCGATGTTCTATTATTGAAAGGTCGCTGTATTGTTTTCTGTTTAGGCTGCATCGTACGGGTTGATCGGATTGGCTGTGTTGTCAGCTGTTGTAGTTCTAGCGTGTTTTGATATATTCGTTTTTGTATAACTGCTCTGCCGCTGCCAGTCCCAATGCTGGATTATAATTAATGTTGATTTATTTTTAATAGGATTCGTGTTGCGTTTAGTTTTCAAAGGCAAAGTAGTAAAGTGTCGAACTAATTTTAAATGCAAATATTATGTTATGTTAGCGTTATTGTAATCATGTTGCAATGTCAATTCGTTATAAATTCTGCTGTAATGCAAATAAACAAAACAAATTCTGCAAAATCAAGCGTTTTAAATTATTGAATCGCTCCGGGAGTTAGAAACAGATAGCGAAAAACTTCGCGACCCGCGATGAAAATATTGTACCTACACATCTTTTTAGCGTTCGTCAAAACTTTCTCGGATATTAAGATCGTGACGATCGCCTCTAAATTTTCGGGCCGACATCACTCATGAAACTCATAAAAACTACGCAGAGTTGTAAAAAGACATCTAATAAAAAAGTTTCGCGTTTAAAAACGTCACAATATATACGTCGTTGATATAAGCGACCACAATAGCATCAGCCCTACCGATACGAAACTAGGGTTGTCACCCTTTTGTAGAAAAAATGTATAATAACAATTCACACAACGAGATAAGTAAAAATACGAGCTTGTTAAACCGTAAAAAGTAATAATGGGGAGAGTAAAGTCAACAACGGTTGCATTTGTGTCACAAAATTATTCACGCGCGTTAGATTTTGTCGCCATTTTTGGGACACCCGGCGTGTTAGGACAGTAGGCCTTGGCCCAGGGGGAGCGATAGCGATGTGAGGCATAATAGAAAGTCATAATGCATGAAATATATTTTTTAAATATTAAAAAAGTGATTTTCTGGTAGTGGTTCTTACTTGATTATAAATAGGGTGACTTTCGTAACTTTGCATTCATTGAAATTATTTGCACCGTCGTGTGCTGTCTCAAGAATTTATTTGCAATACAAGTAACAGCTATACTTGAGTGCAAAAATGGAAGAGGAGTATCTATTCCGTCCATCTATGGTGTTGTTTTCTTTTTACTCCGGCGTTCGTTAATTCAAAGCGCTGGCCTTTAAAAAGTCTCGATTTTCGTTCGATTATTTTTGCTTTGCTTTTTTTGGATGAAATTAAAATCCGTTTTGGCAACCCTCCACGCTAAAGCGCTACATGTTTATTTAGAAAAACATGGTATCCCAATTAACGGAACCTTTGTTTTATGATTAAACGTAACGAAAATAAACTAGTCCGTCCTAATTTTTATTGGAAATCCTTTTGTTATTTTCCTTGTTGTAGTAAAACTGTCACAAAATTTGCCTTTAATGAACCACTTTTTTTCATAGTTAAGTACGGTTTTTTTTTCGTGTAATTATTTTATTTTATTTATCTAATTTGGAGTTTAAATCATGTCTAGTTTAGTTGTCTAGTTTTTAAGTTAAGGCATAATAGCTTCGAAAGTTATTCCACGAGAACGTACAACCGGGATAGAAAGTGAATAAATGTCCTAACCTAACCGAGGTCATGGTCTACCTGTGTGCCACATCGAAAGCCATTAAGGCGTGAAAGGTAACAGACAGACTGAGTTACTTTTGCATAATTATAATATTAGTATAGAAGAATGGATTTTAAAACAAAATCTGATTTAAATTCCAATTAAAAAAGGACATTATCAACACAGAATATTTTAACTAAAAATCAAAACACAATAAATAGCAAGTCAGCAAAATTGCGATTATTCTATATGCTTTGACATTTGCGGCAGATGTACGTTAAAATTGGATCACAGTATTGTGTCAGAGCAGCTGACGCGTCTATGTCACTGTGACAGATTCTGCGTCGAATATTGCAATGGGTCTCCGAGACCGCTCGCGCACGGGAGGGTTAATAATGACGTACGATTTACGATAATTTACATAACCATTTTGGTGTGCAGTATTGGGGTACCTATAATTTGAATTTGTTTATTGAATTTAAAATAGCTATCAGACAATTTTTGGCGTGATATTTTTATTCCCCTCGTGGTTATTGTAATATTCAACAATTTCTAAATAAATTATTATTTTTCTGAAGATGTTTCATTTAGATTATGTTAATGTAACGTTAAATAAGAAATTATTACGAACGTCACGTTTTTAAATTGGTTATGTAAGTAAATACTTATTAATAATTATTTAACGAACCGCGCAATTTTGCTGATTTTAAGTTATATTTAGATACGCCTCCAGTACCTTGTAACATCGCAAAATAGCGACCCAATCTTTTCACCATTGGGGGGAGTCCCAACTAGTATACTTACCTACCTTATCTTATCACCATCCATCGGTCAAGCAACTTGGTCGTTCACCTCGCCATGTGCGTTCTACATTCAATTAAATATTCAATCGCGACGCGGCGCTCCCCGCTGCGGCCGTCATTGTACCGCTCACAACGCGATTAACACAGATTCGTACGTTTGTTTGTATGTAGGTACCTAAACTCTATTCAAATCCTTATTTCCAATCGACGTTATTTCCTCTTACAAACGAATACCAACTTTATTCCAATGTAAATTAATTGATTTCAGAATGACTTTGTACTGTTGAAGTCATAAAAAAATAAGTTCAAACGCAAACTGAGCCTTATGTGTGGGTTTTAAAATTGTAGTTCCATAAACACATGTTTGGAAATTAAATCGCGACCGCAGTATACCTACTACCTACGAATTATCGCTTCCTCCGCTGACGCATAGATCAAGAGCGCAGAGGTGCTAAATTTAGCACTGAATCATTGCCGTTTATGCAGTGAGGTTAATTCAGTATTAATTGAAGTAAGCCAATTACGGCAATTAGTAGTTTCGTGCATTTGAATCCAATTTTCGCACTTAATTTTCTATACCAAGTTTTAATAGACTTCAGGGATCTATCTACTCCGAAGCGTAAATCCCACGTATCGGCCGGATGTTCGGACGTTTTCTACTACACTTTTTTCATATGTCAAAATGAACTTCGTTGAACAAATGTCAAAATGAAGTTTGGTCGAATCCGAGCCGACCGAACGAAATAGAATGAAGTGCACTAGAAAACTTCCGAACATTCGGCCGATATTTCGGATTTACGCTTCGGAGTAAGCCTCCAGAGTACACAAGGCTACTTAACGACTTTTATAAAGCAACAAATAAGCGAAGTACTTTCTCAAGTCAACAAGAAAACTGCATTTCTCAAGATTTAATGTAAGTTGAAGTACCATAGTTAATACTTAAAGACGTTTTAAAAGAAAAAAAATTTGCTCCTAGAAAGGCGAGTGTTTTATTATGAGAAAAGTAAGAGAAACGTACATAAAGAGAATTTTATAAACTATCTAAAGTGCATTAAGCTCGGAATGCTTCGTGTTCTTCCGCCATGATACGAAGAAACGCCGACGATGACTGAACTAAATTAAAAAGTAATGAATACTATCATCCTAATCATACACTTACGTCATCTCTTTTTATTCTATGACCTTAGAGAATGCATCATCAAATCGTACCCTGTCATTACGCCGGAACTGACCAAGAATCATGAGTAATTACGAAGTAAGAGGCCTCTGATTGAACCTTCTCTGGGCGTGTCCATTCTACGTTTGAGTGACAGCTCTTTGTTCACTCCTTTTTGAATTTGGAATGGAATGTTTTGTTTTCTTAACGGATTTCGAACGTTTTTTTTTTGAATTGATCGTTTGATGCGGCCATGTTTTTTTACCGATTAGGATTTGTTTAAGTGAATATAATATTGAAATATGTAAAGATTGGATAATCTGATTATCCTCTTTCTGTTAGGGCTTCAAAGCTTCAATACGACTCTAGATAATGTATTGCTTGCCACATTTTACCCACATACCATGATACCTAAACGAAATAAAGATTGTAGCTGCAGTTTATCTATAATGAAACAATTCCAATGATAATAACCTAATTTCATTTCTAGAGTAAAACGTTTTCAAAAGATATCAAATTGAAATTAAATTCCTCGACTTAATAGAACGAAAAATTTAAAAGAATTCAATAGGTATAGATAAAGAGAGGCCCATATCTAAAATTAATACTAATGTAAGAACAGAACCTATTAAAGCTTTTAAACGTTACGTAATAATTAATTGTTGAAATGAATAAACATTATTCGGTAACTGGGTGTAAACTTAATTAAAAGTTATCAGGCGGTATGTCATAATCAACTTTTATCTTTTCCCGAAGTCCCGCTACTAAATAATTGTTTTATAATATGAGTACGATCGGGAATGTTGAATGCGGATGATTAAGATTTCAATCGCTGTGAATGATTTTTGATTTGGTACAGATGAAGGTTTATAGGAGACTTTCCCAAAGTGGGCGATAACGCCCCCTTGTGGGCGCTGCAGGCCTAAAGAGGAGCAGTAAGAGACCCAGAAAAAAAAATGGGGCGTTGTTGTAGAGGCTTAGGGGGCGATTTGTAATTTCATCTAGGCGGACTCTTAGACACCGACTGAGAAGTGGAGTGTAGGAACCCCTGGTTTATAGGTTCAGCTGATGGGAGATTGAGTAAAGACACTTTTTACGATATATTTTATACTGAAAGAATAACTAAAATTGTGGGTGGATTTGGAAAGATGCAGGCATGCATCTTTATGAATTTATTTTATGTTGGTACTTGCCTACGTTTAACAGCACTAGAAGTACCTATTTCATCAGTTTCTAAAACTGTACAATAAAACTTACAAGTAAAATGTCTTTCCAATATCCACACATACCTACATACATCGCAATTTACTGTGCATGTATGTATAGTCATGCACAGTATGCATTAGTCACGAAATAAGTATTTACTTCAAAAATTTCAAAAGAGGGGGAGGCTTTACTCGACATTAAAATTTCTAAATGAAACATCGCTAAAGATTACGGATTTGCGACCCGCCTAAAGAATAGCCAATTTCATTTGAAAATCTGCCCCATAATCTTGACTAAGCTTAGGTCCACAGAATCCTTAATTTCATTAAACCTGTAATTATTAAAGGTCTTAAAATCGATGTTAAAATTTGTTCAGTAATTAATCTTCATCAGAACCGTCGTTTTGTTCGAAGTGACTTTCTACTTTGTGATTAAAAGATAGTTGGATACTTTCGAATTAATTTTCATACCGAGTTGGGAGTAAAATTTTCCGTGGTGAGCTAGAGACGGGGTAAGGAGAATATGGAATCGTCAGGTTACTGACTAATTTAGTCTTCATTGTCGAGTTTTTGTTTAAAAAACTATTTTGCAAAAGAACATCTGACTTCCAAAAAAAAACACTACAAGGTGAAAAATAACTTTAATTTCGGAAGCCGGTGTCTCTTAATATAAGTATATTTTAGTTTTTGCCACCGACTTCCGAAATTAAAGTTATTTTTCACTATGTAGTTTTTTTTTTTGGAAGTCGGTTGTTTTTTTGCAATAAAAGTTTTTATTTTTCACATTTTAGTTGTCGTACCTACCTACCCCACACAAAATCGTATACCACTAATTGTAATGTAAATAACAGTGACAGGAAATTATTATGACAAATACGTATTACTGAAGCTAACTGAAAAATTACTCATCAGAACTCGACCTTTATATGGGACCAATCTGGAAGTTTTTACTGTACTGTACTTTTAAATATTTTTTTTTTTAAATCGGTTTATAAATGACGGAGTTATGAGGTAACAACCATTTAAAAGAATAGAACCGAATTGAGAACCTCCTTCTTTATTGAAGTCGGTTAAAAAAAGGGTTTGGTTTGATTTTTTTTTAAACTGACAATAAATATCCAATGAACTGATTGTCAGAATCACTTGCCTTCACCGACATTGTATTTCTTTTGACTCTTTCTTCAAACATCCTTATAAAAAACGTTTTTTACTGCTCTTGCTCTATATGCATTAATCCCCGACTCTTTTGCCATAACCCACCATAAAACCTCACTCGAAATTACACCTCGACCTGGGAACATGGCCGCCGCAAACTCCCACCGGAAAAGCCCTTATTACTTATTATCCAACTCGGCCTAACGAATCGGAGATAAAACCAGTTATAATTAAAATTAAACTGCTCCAGTAATAAAACTATAGAAATAATTATGTTAATTATATTTTGGGAGCTATCGTACGCATTCATCATGCTGTCAGTTGGTGCGAGTCTGTTTCGGATGACAGTTTAAATAGTGGTTTTGTATCTATAAATCTAAATCTTTGGGCACACGATCTAGTAAGTAATTGTTTTCGTTGTCAGTGAGCCAATGTCACTGCTGCGAGTTACGAGTTGTACCCAGACAGGCGCTTTACTTTGCGTAAATTATTTCATCACCACTGCTCTCAAAACGGTGAAGAAAACATCGTGAGGAAACCTAGAACTTAAAATTCGAAGACATGTGACATCTACCAACCCGCACTGGGCCCGCGCGGTGAATTACGGCCCACTTCCTCTCAACGAGAGGAGGCCTGTGTCCCAGCAGTGGGAACATTATAGGCTGATTATGCAGTGTCACTTGTAAATGACAATTTAGATAAGTCAATTTTAGAATCGGGTTTGAGGTCTTAAAAGAGGTAATTTATTGTTATTGGTGACCATGTTTTAATAGAATCGATTTTGATAGCATCCAAAGATTTAAATCATAGATTCGCCCTGTACCGCGTCAAAAGATGGTCGCGTTTCATTTTGACACCTCTGACATACATAATGTCGCAGTCTTGACTTAATTCTCATCGAAACGCCTTTTTTTTGTGTGAGCTCTTACTCTTCTCAGTAGAAACTTTTTCACGCGACCTTAGTACGGTCAGGGCAAATCTAATGATTTAAATCTTTGACAGCAATGTCTGTCAATCACTATAATTAGGTCTTGTACCAAGTCTGTCTCAGAAAAGCGAAAATTAAATGTAGGTATCCTAATTCCTGAGCTTTATTCGACGACCTTAAAGGGGAAGCGCTAAGGTAGCCCGCGAAATTCAAATTTTCTTACGATTTTTGCGATTTGCAGCTCAGTGTCTGGGTGTATGTTGATTAAAGTATGATTCGCGACCGTAACAAATATATGTTTACAGAATCATAATCATTAGAATCAGTATACAATTCCTTAAGTTAGTATAATCCTGAAATGTTAAGATTTCATGAAATAGTCATTCAATAGAATTACTTGGTCTTAGAGAGTTGTATGGATGACTTTAATTATTATAATTCCATAAATACATATTTGTCACGGTCGCGAATCCTATTTTAATCAATATACAACCTAATGCTGACCAGCAAATTGCCAAAAACATAAGAAAATTTGAATTTCGCGGGCCACCCTGGCACTTTCACCTTAATTTGATTTTTCTATCAAGTAGATTATATATACATATATATACAGAAATATATTTAAATAAAAAATGTATCAGCTCACACTTATCGGTCCTGTTATTCGTATAGAATTTTATTATGTAGAGAAGCTCATTAAGAACTTAGTAATATTTAGAAGTTGAAACAAGGTTTCCAACTACCGTCATTACCCAAATCTGTCAACCGACTTAAAAGAAAAGGAAAGATAAAAGCTTGACAGCTCTAATGCGTTTCTCTCTTTCATAGATTATGGGAGCTAATTATACGAATGGAATATTAATTAAGAGCTGTTTTATTAAAAGTAATTAGGAAGCTAATTATTATTCGACAGTTATCGCACTTATTAATTATAGTGCCGGATATACGTGGATAACGTTTTGATGTATTGTTTTGTACTTCTTAACGTTATTTGGTCGCTTGTGTTCAAAATGTATCCTTGCTTTTATATATTTTCATCTTTCTGTACACTTTTCTAGGAACTACGAATAGTTTCATTTTACTTCAAGTCTTTTGAGGATTATTATTTTCTCCGTTGCAGAATTAAAATTTGTAGGCATTTCAAAACAAAACTGCTTCTTTACATTATGTAAACTTCTCTTACGTTCGTTGCATCATATTCTACGTAGTTACTATTTATTTATTTTTTTACCTATTTATGTACCATAAATCACTGAACCAGACTTGGTTTCCGTACGTCTTTTTCGGGTGACCACTGAAAATCAGCGCTGTGCTGTGGGCCCCCTAAAGCACAGCATCATGCTGAAGCCTTCTTGTCACAGTCATGACGTGCAGCTGCCGACTATTTCTGTTTTGAGCTCGTGATTATAATGTGGATCTGTTTTGTTTTATTTTTCTGATTATTCTTATCTTTTTGTATGCACGTGTTTCTGTGACAAATAAACCTATTTTTCTTGCTTTCTTTAAAATTTGGCCTTTGAAATGCCAAGACCACAATGTAAGATCTTTTTTCCATCATAATGCGAAGACAATATAAAAACGGTAACGTCTATTTTCGTTAAAATCAACCGTAAAAAGAAATAAACCTTCACCCGTCAGTAGAAAAGGAGCGTTTAATCCTTTTACTGTCAACATTACTTGAATATCGAGAAATAGGCGAGTAAATACGGCTTCAGAGCCTCTCAGTCGTATCCTTTTCCAATATTCGATTGAAATTATAAGCTCCAGTCGCTAGTCGAGGAGATTCGACACTTTCGAACCAACAGATATTTTTATACGTCATTGTCAAGATATGAAGGTTTGGAAGCCAGCGAGTTACGTAAGTTATATCTATTTGGGGAGATATTGAACGAATAATACTTATTATAGGTATCAGTAAGTGTAGGTTATTTATATATCAGAGAGTTCTAAGTATTTTCTGTTTTTTCCTTCACTAGCTTCTGCCCGCGATTTCGTTGGCGTGAAGTTTCTCGTTTTCACATAAAACATATTATCTTATGCCACTTAGGAATAATGTAGCTTCCCATTAGTGCAATAATTTTTGGAATGGGATCAGTAGTTCCGAAGATTACACCCTACATACAAACTCACAAATTTTACCTCTTTACGACGTAATGTACAAGGTATATGTAGCTTTCTACGTAGATGCAAGTTTATTAACTCATCTATTGAGGTTTCAATTTTCAAAGTAACTTTTCTCAAGGTGTAAAACCAAGAAGCTTCATGAAACTATTGTGGAGTTTCTTGCCCATTCTTCTCCATACGAAACTACCTTTTGGAAGGGGCAACTAGAATCAATTCTATTTTCTTATAATTTTTGACGTTCAAAAGTGCCTTTTATGTGCCCGGGGGCCTACCACTACCTCTTAAAGCAGTATTATTTTAATGTTACTTCAGTGTGAGAAAGAGATGGAGCTATACAGGGCGTCTAGCTCCATCTCTTTCCCACACTCAAGTAATATTAAAATAATACTGCTTTAAGAGGTGGTGCTCTAGCTCCTGTTTGAAACAATCGATTTGATTTTGACTTTATTGTTTGAAGTTTTTACTCATTTATTTCCATCCTGTTTCAGGCGAAAGCCTAGGCGAGCCGAAAGCCTTTTACTTTACCTAAAAGTAAAATCATCCACAAAAGAAATGAAGAAATTACATAATTTAATATCACCGGCTTTTTTGTACTTAAACTCAAAGCATTTATTTCAAATAAACCAATTACAGGCACTTTTGAATTGTCAAACCTACTTTATACAATGTGAAGACAACAATATGACAATAAATGAAAACAGTGGTAATTCTAATGCATAGAAGTATTTTGGAAATATCAAATAAATCCTAGCATCGAAATTAAAAAAAGTATTTATTTTCAAACTAAATAGTAGTGCGGGGCCGGCTATAGGTTTTGCCAATCTTTGAATTGAATAGCTATAGTGACTAAACCATTAGATATATTTAATTGAATTTTCGTACGCCGATTGGGAACGGCATTAGATAAGCCATTGAATTCATTGTCGTATTGTCGTCTCCACCTTGTATACGTGTACATAATATATATAATTTAGTGTTAGACGGCTTTTCCATTCAATAATTCAACACAGAATGAGATTTCCGCTCCACACGCAAGAAAACAATTCCTAAGATTGGTTTCCTAAAATCCTTCTACATAAAACAACATTTTATTATCCTTATTCCCTACAAATCCTACAATATGGTATAAAATAACCATCTCAGCTTGTCGTCTATAATATGCAGGAAAAACTGAGGAAAGAACATGTTCTTTCATTCATGAATGAATGTAATTACTTCGTGTCCTAGTGAATGAACTTAAGGAACTTATTGTAATGAATTTTAATGTCATGCGGTCCTTATGCAAATCTTGTCCTCATTCCATTCGGTCTTTTAATTCTTAGATTATTACTCAATGAATAATACAGTTAATTTGTTTTTGTTATGTGCTTTGTGAGTGATATCTACCATTCTTTATTATTATGGAATACACCGATCGAAATTAATAAATTGAGAGTCAGTAGGATTGTTGATAATCAATAGTCTCTCAGTTTATTAAATGTGATTCGAATATCAAATAAGTAATCTAAGAAATACAATATGACATTCTGGCTACACTACGAAAGGTATTTTTTAAATTCTCCAAAAGCTGCTGCAGAAATTTTACAAAAAAAAATAGCCACAAATTTAAAATCTGCAGGATCTCATGACATTTTGCATTATAAAATCGCTCAAGAAACTACTTTTCTCTCTCATATCAATGGCCACAACCAAAACACTTAGTCCCAAAACTCCCGTCATTTCCAGCAAGGTCACACCTCGATTCGTGCCATTTTTTCCGCCATCTTATTTTATAATCCAGGTCACGCGCACCATTTTGATAAGTTGTCGCAACGTGTGCCCGATATTTGCATGGCCCGACTTCGATTAGTGCCTACTTTTGCTCCATGTTCCTTCCGTAGAGTTGAAGAGTTTTCTTCAAGTATTTTTTTTTCTGCTGCGAATTTTTGGCGTGAGAATGTTGGGTGATATGTGTATTGGAACTTGGAAGTGTGTAGGGGTTCTTTCCTTTAAAAGTTTTGGGGACTGCAAAATTCAATGCTGTCCAAAGTGTTTGATTTGAGTTGAGTATTGGAAATGTGATACGCTGTTGATCAATGTTAATTAAAGGTAGGTATATGTGGTAATAAGTGAAGTAAATTGAAGCAAATCATGCAATAAGTGAACTGACGAAATGAGCATGCTTTTATTCTGCGTTTTAAGCACTGTGTGTAACTCTGACTACGGCCAAACCAACTCAGTTAAAATTGATGTAAGTAGCTAAGTGCTAGAATCTGATGTCTCAAAGCACATGGTGTCCAAGTACGAGGACTTGATGTATTCATTACAAATCTCTATGGACATAATTACGTAGATAATGCATCTTGAAAGTGTTTACACGTTACTTACCCGAAGCAATTTCCAATGCATTTACAATCTAACACCCAACATCAAGATTACCTAACACAAGTACTTCAGTATCTAATAACCGATATTTACATCAATCAGTTCTGTGAATTAGCGTCTTCGTGTGACATTACTCTTGACACCACCCTCTCTGTCTCACAGTGTGGTAATGAGAGAGACGGAGGTATCCTGCAGGTGTGTTTGGCATGAAGACATGATTGAGGTGTGACATTTAACGGGTCTCTTTGTGCCATTGATTGGAAGCAAGGATGTGAATCGTTAAGTTGGTATTTAGAAAGTTGGTTTGAAAGTGGTTGTGTTCGGAGATGGGGTGTTTTTTTTACCCGTAAGTGGATGTGCATAGTTATTTAAACAAAGTCATATAATTTATTTCAATTAGTCATTTAAATGGCACTTTTGAATGTCAATATTTACAAGAAAATAGAATAGATTCCAATAAACATAAACTTATTAATTATAATTATTGAGATTTATTCGTCGCGATTCCTTTTACTTTTGTGACGTTTGCTATACCTACAAAAAGTAGGTTTTTTTTTTGTAGGAAGCCGGTAAATTTTTCAGTAATTATCCTTTTTTAATCGGCAATCAAATGCCCTTTTTCTTCTACAGGTCTAACGAGGTCAATGGTCTCGAACGTCATAGAGCGAGATCGGTAGAAAATCGGTATACTTGTACCCAAAATCGGTATTTGACAAAAAATACAATATTCAATCGAATTCGTTTTTTTATTGAAAATAAAACTTACAGACTAATTTATAACGAGAGCCCATATCGGTAGAAATACCAAAAAATCGGTAGGTTCGAAACCACTGAACGAGGTAGACAAAAAAAATCAGTCGAATTGATAATCTCTCGTGAAATAAAACAATGACAAACAAAACATCAGTATTCCTTATACTTACGTGGTATCCAAAGCCGTATCCGCGACAGAATGACAGTTGAAGCCTCGAATCCCTCAGATAGGTTTCGAACGCCCTAGAGAGGAAGTTTTATAAGATACAGCCTAAAATACGTCTTCAGTACTACTTGAGTGACGTGTAAAACGTATGTGTGTCGCTAAAGAAATGCTGAAGGGATTTCAAAGCTTTTGTAGTGATCATGATGAGTTTTTGCAAGATAAGGTTTGTCATGCTGTCTCTAGAAGATTGGGTTGTAAAAAAGAAAGCATGGTAAGTAAAAGTTTGTATTAGGTAGATAAGATAGATAACATAACACATAACATCACGCCTTGTTTCCCCGAAGGGTTAGGCAGAGGTGTACCTATAGTACACCCACAAAGATAGATACTCAACAATTAATTCCACCCATTACTGTCTTAGGCATAAAAATACTTGGTAGGGAAAGAAATGGGACATTGGGAACATTTTATAAACCCACTTCTTAATAGATCTTTACAATTCAAATACAGAACGACATTTGAACTACCAACATTAAAACCTAACCTAACCTAACGAACTCATAAAACTAATAATAAAAATGAAATGTTTATTTTAAACTTAGAACTGACATCGCCATGACAGCTGTCTGGCCGCCATTACTGTTGAAAAAGCGCGCGTAACAGCAAATGAAGCATTGAAAATGATTCAACGTTTTTTGTAATATTATGTTTTTTTAATAATTATGTTACGTGTGTTTAGTTACGGACTGTTAATTTGTTTGTTAGGCTTCCGTCGTGTATCAGTAAGTAATAAATTGAGCATGAAATAGATTAGGGTGTGTTCAGAGGTAATGGATGACGTAAGCAGCAGGGTCGTTCGTTCGGAGCGACATTTTGGGATTGGAAAGTGTTCATAAAGTAAGATAAATTCATTTTATCGGTGATTTTACATTACTTAACTGCGTTATTATGATCATATTTTTTTTACGAATTTTATTTTGTTTTTTACACTAAGCTCGGTTTCTGTTTTTTCTTACTTGGACCAACTTTAGGGACTTATTTGAGTTTAATAACAACTAAAAATATTTTTTTTTTTTTACAGAAGAACGATAAAAATTATTTCTGAATGTACTATCTGTACAACTCTATAAGACTTCCCTTCAACCAAAGCCGCTTCCCTACTTTTTCTTTAAAAAACTCCTAAAAAGCAATTCAAATACGCTAAGAGCATTCACATTACTTCAAACAGTCGCTCGTATATTTCAAGCCGCTGTTACCGTCAGCTGTATTTGGAAACACCTTTAAAGTTTAAACCCATGGCCGCCAATGTTTACCCTCACCTAGCACGTGTTAATACAAAAAACCTATAAAAAACCAAGCAAGACAAAAAAAAAGGAAAAAAAGAAAATCTATGATCTCTCGTGACGCTCAGTTTGAAGTCTCTGTTGTGGTTTTAATGTTTTTCTTGAGCACCTGCCGTTAGACGGTTAGCATCGATAAAAAAATTAATAAAATGTTTTATATATTTTTTTTTATATTAACGATTGTTAAAAACACATTAGTATGTAGCCGTATGTTACACGGTTTCGTACCCACAGGTTTCTGTTCTTTTTTGTGACTGTTTCCTGTATTTAAATTATGGTATAGTACACATTTTTTTTTATTGATCATTGATCAGCTATGCACTCAATAAAACATATGTATTTGGTAACGATTGTTTTCGAAATATTTCATCCGCCATCTGTTTTATCCTAATAGTCAAATACTACTAAAGCATACAAGCATAATCTTCCTATAATATTCCCACTGTTGGGACGCAGGCCTCCTCTCTGGTAGACGGTTCGGGCCGTAATCCACACACTAGGTAGGTGCGGGTTGGTGGAAGTCACATTTCTTCGAATTTTTGGTCTAGGACATGCCTCCTCCGCATGTTTCCTCACGATGTTGTCCTTCACCGTTTTGAGCGTAGTGGTGATGAAATAATTTACACAAAGTGCCTGCCTAGGTTCGAACCTACTCGTAAGTCGCGGTCATTTCCACTGGACCACCATTGCATTTTTCAATCACAATTTGCTGCCGCTGGTCACATATTTCGTTCATATTGCTCATGCTTTCCATTCCCAGGGTAAACAGTTGAAAGCAACACCGAGGGCGTTAATAGCACTTAGGGTATTGCTTATCAAACATTGTATTAAGTTTCGAGATTGCAATCACGAATAACATTTAGTATGGCAGCTAGGAAACCAATATTTTACGCTACTACCAAGCCTATCACGGAATGTAGCAAAATATTGTGTCACTGATTTGATTTAGTTTAATATTGTGAAAAATGCGAACTTCGATCAAATATCCCACAACTTCAAAAAATTACGAAATGCATTAGATAAGCCATCGACAAGTCACTATTTGCATCGGCTATTAATTAATTAATTATTTATTTTAAAAAGACAATTAGGGAAAAACATATGACTACATACAACGTCGTTGGACGCAATTATTTCTAAAACTATTCAATTAAAACAGACTACGAGAAAGAAGAAGTCTTCCTCTGCCTGTTCAGCAAGACCTTTAATGGTAGCTAAAAAGCCTTTGATTACAGCTCAACACAAATACCAATAGTCAAGAAGAGTGTGACTCACTTCTTGACCACGGATGCAGCAGACTAAGGTTGTGAAGCTTAATGAAGGAATTAAACATTGATGCGTAATTTTCTATCAGTCAAACATGTTTATGGATTCGAAAAAATCGTGTATCGTGACACTTGTCATGATATTGCATTTAGTATCTAACTTAAGTATTGTATATTATTTTTATGATGAAAATCTTTTATTTAAACTTGCACATGGGTTTGTCCTAAAACAAGGAACCCTAAACATTAAACGCTCCTTCAAACAAGCGCGACTCGCGCGCGACACAAAGGCACCGCGTGACACGCGGTGCCTTTGTGTCGCGCCTGTTTGCAAGAGCCATAACGGTTACAATATTATGCGGGAATTTTATGACTTAGGTACTGTTACCTACTGTTTAATTGTGCCCCATCAAGAATAAGTGGGTGACTTGCTTATGTTTAACTGTTTTTATGATTTAAGAATTAAGCTATATTGTATAATTCTCTAGATATCGTACAGTAAACTCAATATTTTTTGCAGTTTCTGCTGATATAAAGTAGCTTTAGTTTAGTCGACCTCATAATCGCCATTACTTTTGACAACAAGTCGCGCTAAAGCGAAACTCCCCGCCCTGACCCTTGCTCGAGCCAGCCCGCGCCGCTGAGCCTATAGCTTTAAATGTGTCCCTAAATAATATCAATCCGATCCAGCCTGTCCCTTGCTACCCTTCCCTAGCGACACCCTAAGCGAGTGGCCGCTTAGTTTTTAAGTTTTAAGCCCTGGCTGGAGGCCTTAATTTATTGAGGCACCCACAGGAAAGTCCGGTTAAGCAGCTGACAACCTCCTAGGTTGATCTGCGAGATTCCATTTCCCAAAAACAAAAAAACTTAACCAAGGTTGAAACTATTTATCTGTTGCATAGACAAACAGACCTTGTCGTTTTTGTCGTTCAAGGGATATTTAACCTTAGGGTGATAAAACAATTATGTCTATACAGTTAGTTCGCCATCCTGCCTCCAAGATATTCTAGGCTTACCGTATTTAGCTCAATATCTCATGAGAGATACTGATAATGCTAAGATAAAGATCGAAAACTAAAAGTTACCGCATCTTACCTCTACAAACACTGCGGTATCTCTGTCAGAGATTGTCTCATCATAAGTTTGTAGTAGCCACTTGAAGCTACCAAGATAATGAATCAACTCCAGTTTTTTTTTGTTGGTCATAGATTAGGAGAGATAGTGTTTTGTCAAAATAATGTCCTAATTCACAAGAAAGGTTACGCAAAATGTTTGTAGAGATATTTTTAAACAAATCGTCAATATGAAAAAAACGTTTGCAAACATAACATCACGCCTTGTTTCCCCGAAGGGTTAGGCAGAGGTGTACCTATTATGGTACACCCACATTTCGCCATGCAGTCATTTACAAAACTTTTGTGTTTTTGTTCTATCAGGAAATAGCAAATTAATTAAATAATAATAATAATACACTATTCAGTGTTTTAAGACTAATCCATAAAACCATTCAGGCTATTTTGCTATAAAGAAAATCCATTTTAAATTCATTCAACAAAACTACTAAAACCATCTATAAAACTTCACACAAAAAGCCAATAAAAATCTATTTCAATGTTAGACTATAATTAATTCATAATGAATAAAGTAAACAAATTCTTTAGAGGCTTCATAATAATTTGCATAACAGTTGACCAGTTGGCCTTCACAAGTATATTTAAATGTTTACTAACTTTAAGTTAGCTGTCAATTGTGTCAAAGGCCACAAACATTTGAAGATCGACAAACTTTCGTTTGACAATCTTTTGACCTATAATTTTGTATTCATTCTAGTATTTATCGGCACTTATTAATACCCGGTTACAGAACTCTAAACAGATATTGATTCTACGAAGTAATCAGGAAAATTGTTCAAGGCTTTGTGTTAAGATATTGAGCTAGTAACACTATCGAATGGGACGCCCACAGCTAGATGGACCGACGACCTTAAGAAGGTGGCTGGGACAGACTGGATGTGTAAGGCGGAGGACAGGGTGTTGTGGCGCAGCCTGGGAGAGGCCTATGTCAGCAGTGGACTGAGATAGCCTGAGTTGATTGACATTCATTGCGTTATTTACCACCAAAACTTATTTTGCACGCACTCGGCTGAACGCTTTTTTAAATGTGCATAGTGCTTATAATGTAGGTATATTCTTTTCTATCGTGCTTGTTAGTGATCCTAAGATAACATAACATCATGCCTTGATTCCCCGAAGGGTTAGGCAGAGGTGTACCTATTATAGTACACCACATTTCGCCAATTATGTTTTAAGTCCCATGTAATAGGGGGCGAGCCTATTGCCATCTACCGGGCACAAATCTAGACTCCGGGCTGCTACTGAGAAATTCCAGATAGAAAAATCCAATAACACTTTGCCCGACCTGGGAATCGAACCCAGGACCTCATGCTCAGCAGTAGCGCTTGCGGCCACTAGACCAACGAGGCTGTCCTAAGATCCAAAGATTTCTACTACATTTACTGTTTTAATGGTGAGAACCTGTAATTGGCTTTATGTTTCCTATACAGTTCTCCTATAAATAAATAAATTTACGTTGTTGAGCAGACAAATTTTTCGAACATATGAAGCAATGGATTAGCAATATGCTTCAAAATCTTTCAAATTGTGATTGATAGTGTGTTACGCAATTAGGGTCCTCGAAGTAAAACAAATATTTTTATCCATCTTCCTTTAAAAGAAAAAAAATCAGTCGAACATCAATAGTATGAGCCCCTAACCTATCGTACACTGTGTGAGAAACATGCTCATATTCGCTCGTTAATTTTTTATAGTCACGTTATTGCTGTAATGAAGCTAAGAATAGATTCAAGAGAAACCGTCGGTTCTAATAAGTGGGGGAATGAATAAGGGCTTATAAAGCATGCATTTAATTTTAAATGAAATCGTACAAAAAACAGCGTCGGGTAAAAATACAGCATAGTTCATGTATACACGAATCGATTAAAGTACAAAAACGAGAAACTGTGCAATGTGCATGCATAGTCCCTTTGTGCTGTTTGTGCATGCATAGGCAATAAACATAGAGCATGTATAGTCCTTTGGTGACGTTATTTTTAAACCAATGTGAAAATGTGCAATGTTTAGATATTCTCATTCGAACCTATACAAATAAATATAATTGAAGTGTCTGTTTGTAATGTCAAAATGACAGTTTACTAAATGCTTAATTATATTGTTACTTATAACAAAAAAACATTTTTTTAAATGTTTGTCTGTCTGTCTTTTTGTTCCGGGTAATCTCCGAAATGGACTGATTTTGATATGACTTTCACTTGCAGACAGCTGATGTTATAAGGAATAACTTAGGCTACTTTTATTTTCAAAAAATCATTAGGATTCTGTGCAAAAAAAAATTAAAACCCATGAAATTATGAACAAAATCTGATTCAAATAAGGAATTATTGACATCCACGCGGGCGAAGCCGCGGGCAACAGCTAGTCTACACATAAAATAGAAAGAGCATTTCACACTAAACCGAGAAATCTAATACTTTTTGTCTAAATATTAGAACCTCCACAATAGCTAGACGAAGAAGCTTTCATAATTAATTTGCTTATGTTAATGCTGACGGCCTACCTGATGTCAATGGTCACCGTCGCCTATGGACGTCTGCGCCACCAGAGACATCGCAGATGAGCGGCCATCCCAAAGACCAAGCTGAAATGTCCCAAGTGGCTGTATTAAGTCCTTCCTTAGGTTTAGCCGTCAAAACATGCCAGATAGAACTAACCTGCTTTACCGTTTTTTCACCAGTGCGGCAATGTGCAAGTGCATAGCAGAACAAAAATTCACTGAAAAATCTTCCGCCGATTTAAAAGCATCTGCGATCTCCCAAGATCGATATTTCACGATCCAAGCATTTCAACTTAAAACTCAATTATGCTAGATCCACTGAGGTCCGATTGAGTAATATTTCATCTTGGATCCCTAGGGATGCTGAGTTTGGAAGTTGCTTTCGGCTCCTTCCGAGATTCCTCTGTTCAATGTCATCGTCTTTCGTTGCTCTGTTTTCAATAGCTGGACTAAAAATACGTAGATTGTTTACAAATATATCTATTTTTGGATATCTGAACGTATTTAAAGTTAAAGTTAACGTGTTTAATGTAAGCTACTACATTCTTCAGTTTCTTCTTAAGAGTATTTTTAGGTTGACTTTCAATGCTTAATTTCAACTTTTGAAAAGCATCGTGATCTGTTGCTTGTATCTCTTTGACTCAATTATGGTTGTTTTCCTCTCTAAAAGAAGTTGTATGATTCTGCAAAAGCATATTATATTCAACAACAATCGTGAAAATCTTAACCAAGTTATAATTTATTCAGTTCTCCGTAATTAGGCACATATAAAGTGTAAAACTCGAAAGGCGAAATGTGCTAATTCAACCTCACGTGAGAGTTGAGACCTCAGACAGAACGGTTGTGACTTGTGACATTAAAACTTAAATAGGCGTGACTCCCGTCTCTTAATATGGGGAATGTTTAAGAGTATTAATAGCTCTGAGTATGATATTGACAAAATAAAAGTTAAAGGAGACTTGGTTGGGGATTAGTGGTAGTTTACTAATAGAACCGTGTCAATTGGCCGTTATTAAAACAGTAACAGTGAATCATGATCAAATAAGGAGAAGCATAATTTATTCATTGGACTTACATTATTAAATAATGATTAAGATACGGTTGCCGCGATCGGTCCGTGGATGGGTGACCATCTTTACATACCGACTCCCTGCCGTGCCTCAGAAAGCACATTAAGCCTTTGGTCCCGGCTGTCATTCCTGGATCTTTGACAGTCGTTACGGGTCGTCAGAAGCCCAAACGTCTGTAAACTAGTTTTGCCTAGGGTATCGTGTTACCCAGTAACTGGGTTGTGAAGGTTAGATAGGCAGTCACTCCATGTAAAATACTGATAATCAGCTGCAACCAGTGGCGTGCCTAAGGATGAAAATTAGGGCAAGCCGACAATTTTTTACGATTAAAAAAATCAGGCAACTAAGGGATTTTCTTATGTTGTTCAGGGTTGTTTGTAGTACGAAAACCTTTAAAATACGAAGAGTACATTTTTCTTTTATTGATAGGCTTACATTTGTTGTTGTAAATTATGATTTTACTAAGGCAAGCCCGGCTTTTTGGCTTCTATGAAGCTACCGCCACTGGCTGCAACCGGTTAGACCGGAAGCCGACCGTACCATAGATGGCAAAAGGCTAGGCAGATTTATTATAAACTAATCCATCAAGTCCATAAAAATAACACATTCCATTGACCCGAGATGACCTGCCTCGGTTTGGGATTATACAGCTCAGCAGGATATCTTAGAGCAATGATTGTCAAACATTATTATAACCAACTATGTATATTTTGTAACATCCGCAAAAACATTATTTTGTTAAAATCAATGAGATTTCTCCCATATCCAATCAGAAAATAATCTAATTAACTCGGAATCTGATTAACTCTAAATGTCTTAATTTAAGTTTAGAGACTGGATGAGTGGTAACTGTAAATGCAATAAAAACTTAGATTCCAGAGAATCTTGTTAAGTCAGCGTCTGTTTAAGTCAACTTTAAACTTAAAACTAACATAAACATTTTAGTAACTTTGTTACGGCTCAAATTAATGCGGAGTGCACTCAAAGACTTGAGTCATTGTCTTATTAATGGATAGAGTGGAAGTTTGATATCTTAACTACTTAGTTTATCTTTTGTAATAATAGTTTCAGCCTTAGTTGTAATTATTCTAAGTTGGAAACTGTTAGGATGAACAAAATCAGCGGTTTTTTTACGACCTAAGTTTTTAATGTTTAATCGCTCCTAGATTTATCTCCAACGAATTTAGGCTCCTAGAATTTATGAATATCATTTTATTTAGCTAATATAATTATTTTATATTTAGATAATATAATTTTACTGATAAAATACAGATTAAAATCAGTTGAAATAGGATTATCCATAATTAAACCAACAATAAAGTATTATCCAAAATAAAATATCAGAGGAACGAAATAAACCTAAGTTCCAAGTTCACACGGCTACAAATAAAGCCATACTTCTCCAGTTTAAGCTGACCTCTCATTGTATGGTAATCCTATACAACGCGAAATCAGCTTATAGTGGAAATTTATAGCTTGATATGTAGTCGTGTGTACAAGATTGTTTCAAGTAATTTAACATAAAAACAATGTGAAATAATAACAGTAGGTAATGAAGGCGTTGTGTAATCTGTGCAAAGTACATGTCTCGCATGTTTTATGAGAAGATGACCTTGAACAACAGACATAAGTTAAAGTCTTTAGTTATTTTTATGTTTATGACATAAACCGCGGCTGAGATATGCCAAATAAACCTTATCAGCACACATTTAACTTAAAAACATTATGTATCGTATCGTATCATATCGTATGGGTCATCACCAGTGATAGGAATAGGTAGTGCTAATTTGCCTAAACTTCGAGGAACGAAGTAACATAGAGTGGATAACACCTCCTCTAAATTCCCGGAATAATTTTAATGACGTTTAAATCCCGGGATTTAAAAACCACGAATTATATAACGGACTTTATTTGTAGTTACAAATTATTGATTTGAAAAATCATATCATTTTTTAGGGTTACACACACACACACACACACACACATTTATATCTGTAATTTTTATGGTGTACATAGTAAAGAGTATTCTATCTATCTATAAATAAAGTCCAATAAATAATTCGTGGTTTTTAAATCCCGGGATTTAAACGTCATTAAAATTATTCCGGGATTTTAGAGGAGGTATTATCTACTCCATGTTACTTTCTTCCTCGAAGTTTAGGCAAATTAGCACTACCTATTCCTATCACTGGTCATCACTGTCATCAGTTTCGTTTAAAAAAGGTTTTATTTTATCAGCGTAGCAGAAATCATCTCTAAAACAAAGGTTCATCATTCGTATAGCCAAAATAATTTTTGATATCGGATACCAAACCCACATAAGTTTAAATGTCAGAGAATATTTGGTTTTATTATACTTGGATATAATTTTTATGGCTTCAAAGGAATATTTGCCAAATGAAATGTGAACGGGAATATCATTGCACAGATCATCTTTCTTGTTTCTATACCTATCGTATCAAATCAAGATTCCATAGAAATCTGCAATCAGCGTTAATCGACCGACTATTTGATCGAAACCATTCACGATGTTCGCCAAAAATATTGTGTTTGGTAGAACTGACTCAATTCTGAATGAGGTACTTGATAATGATGATGATTCAGTCTTCTGCAAAACTGAAAAGGTTTTGGCTATAAGTAGTAAAGCTGTAATTATATATATCATTGATTATTCATTAAAAGATGTAGAAAGATGTACCTAAGAGTAACGTTGGCGATAGGTGTAAAATGTATTTCGTAGGTCTTTGTAAAATTTGCTTCCCGGGAACTCCCACGGATCGTGTCAAATTTTGTAGGAAACAATTTTATACCATTTATTACTAGGTACCTATCAGAGGGAATAACTTCTAACGATACGTTTTTAAAAGGCAAGCTTTCGGTCAAAGCAAAATTGCATATAGAAAAAAATTTTTTTTTCCTCAAAAACTGAAAGGAGATGGGAAATTCTGAGCCCAGCAATTAACTAGTTGAAATATGTATTAAAAAAAAACGTTTTTTTTAAAGGTTATCACAAAATACAGTACCATGTTTCTATCTAGGAAGCGAAAAAAGCTAAATTAAGTTACGAAACTCGAAATCGATTAAATACATGCCCGAATTCTTAGTAATCGATAATGAATAAATCAGTAAAATCTCAGAATATGTATGAAAACCGAGTGACAAGTGATTATGAATCGTTTCGTAGCAAATCGGGTTCCTTTATTTTTTCTTCAATTGGCAACACTGGTCACCGACCAACAGATGGCAGGCACAAAAACCGGCACTCGTTCGTTTTCTTTTGTTCTGAGTGCGCACGTATTTTCCATGTTTTATTGTATAACCCCACGATTTCGGCTTTGCATATATTATTATAAAGGACTATTTGACGGATCTTGCTTCTTTAAATTACCTGGCTCTCTATTTTGGACAACTGATTACGCCTATCGATTGGATATTGATGACATGGATCGCTGTGTGAATTGTACCGTTGCGACTTCTCGCAGTAACTCGATTGGCAGAAGAGTCTTGGACGATGAAACGATTTTATTAGTTATTGGTCAGTGGCGTGCATCTCAGCTTGTAATTACCTGTTCAAATCGAGCTTTTAGTCTATCAAGCGAACAAATCCAGACTTATGTATACTGTTTACGGTCTCCGGCGTCATGTCTGTCGGCTGTCTTTTTAATTATTGAAGATGAATAATAAATATTTTATACATTATATTGGCGTTCCTCTTCTCCCTTTTTTAAAAGATACCTACTGCTTCTAAGTGCAGGATATTGGTTGGATGTAGCGAATGTGTCTTGGACTGTAGCGACTGTCCAGGGCATACGAAACGTGTCAGATCTTTGACACGTCAAACATGGAGGCTCTATACTTGCACTTCATGCATAAAACCATTACACAACCGAAGCCATTCAAAACTTTTTAGCAAATAACATCAAAAAACTACAATGTTATAATGTAACCACACTACTCCATATAACTTGATTCCTGGATAGCCAAATTTTCAGTGAGGCCTTGTCCTCTTACAACTAAGGCTAGTTTGATTAAGTTAACACCTTGGCCCAGGAAACTATGGAGTCCTTCCCTTCTCCTTTTTGAATTTGTGAGATTTGATACATCTGCGAATATATAGTTCTATATTCGCAGTTATATATATTGTTTATCCACTCGTTTATCCTCAACCTTTTGTTTAAATAGACCTCAGAAGGATTCCACCAGCTAGATGGAAATTTCGGTAATATCATACCGGACTTGAAATCCTTGTGAATGTCAATAGTGTTGCCAACTATTGCATGTGACTGCATGCCGGTGAAGGAATGTGAGCGTGCAGTACACAGATGTGATGTTTTAAAGGGTATATTCGAATGTCAAAACAAAACTGCATCAAAGTTGCCATTAGTTGTTTATCCTCCAACTGCAAATTTAATGGATTTTGCAAATGTACAAACGAGGTATTTGTGTAATTGTATTTGGGTCACCGAAGACTAGACTCTAGAATCTAGGCTGGTTTGTATATCTATCTACATTGCTTTTGTGTTCTTGTTGTTCATTGCTTGATAAAAATGTTAATTGGGGTAATAGTACTAAAGTTTAGCAGTAACTAATTTCAGTTAGCAACATTATAATGAAGATGATTTTTAGTTTTATGTTCTGCTACTTTTTGGTACCTACTGAAATATTCTTATTATTAATGTGTCGTTTTAAATTTAACATGTTCAAATATTTGTATGTAAGATCATAATTTCAATGACATGACCTTAATTTACCACGTTTTTAACAGACTTCTAAAAAGGAGGAGGTTCTCAGTTCGTCGGAATCTTTTTTTTTTATATCCTAGGTTCCCCGATTACTCGAAGATGGTGGACCGATTTGGAAAATTATTTTATTTGAAAGAGTATACTTTCCAAGTGGTTCCATTGTCATCAGGTCAGTATCTGATGATGGGATCCTGGAGAAATCAAGGGAACTCAAGGAAGGCACACCTATAGCGATTTGGGTATTTTTTTATAGTAACACCTGCATTTTCTCTCGGAAAGCACCATTTGGTGAAGTGGAACTGGTGATGAAGACTACAGATGGCCACCGGAACTACTCAACAAGATAAGTATTTCACGGATTGTGATTCGATTACTTTAATATAAGCTAAGCAATGTATGTTCGTCATAATGCATATGGTGAAGTGGAGCTGATGATGAAGTACTAGGAGAACTCCTCAACAATTAACGTCCCTGCATCGTGAAAAGCAATATTTTGTAAAAGGTGATGAGCAGTTGACATTAGGCTAGTGTAACTGAAATAAATTACTTGAACCGACTTACTAAAAAGTGAAAAATAAAAACATTATACAAAAAAAAAACAGCCGACTTCTAAAACAACAATTACAAAGTAACAAATAACTTTAATTTCGGAAGTCAGTGGCAAAAAACTAAAATACAAATCCAAAGACCTCGACTTCCGAAACTATAGTTATTTTTCACTTTGTAGTGTTTTTTTTGGAATACGGTTGTTTTTTTTTTGTAACATAGTTTTTAAAGCAAATAAATATATTCTATTCAATTCTAAGGTCAGCTTAAGAAGAGGTTTATTCAAATCCCAGTCAAATCTTAATTATCTTGGCGTTGAATTTATGAAAAAGTCAAACCTCGCTAAATAAATCCGTTGGACTGACGTTAATCACAATGAACTTTGAAAATATCAAAGCATTTTTACTAGAAATTCGAATATTAATTCACAACCCTTTCTAATCCGCGTTGAGAGAAACATTTTGGATTATAAAAATGGATTAAGAATGAAACTTCAGACCAAATGAAAATTCAGACCGAAAATTGTAGTCTCTTAAAGAAAAACTCATCGTTTTACTCTTAAATCCTTATGAGCACTTTGGGCATGCGATGTTAGATTTCATTAAACACCTACAATGGCTGAACTTTTATATGGAGGACGCGCGAGTTCTTTTTATTTGTTTTTTGATACCTACCTACCTTTGTTTCGTCGTGAGGGTTCTTATTTTTAAGGAAATAATTCTACTCGCCATTTTGAAACGAAATCTAACATGACTCGCGAAGTCAGGAGGTAAAGCGATTCAAAATAAGGTTTCATAATAAAACAATGCGAAAGTAAATGAAAGTCGAATATTCTGATTTCGCTACTATTGCATAAAAGTGAGCGTTGTTTTAAAAACGTCGAACTTCCAAAGAAGTGCAATAAAACAACTTACAGTTTTATTTATACTTGCTAAACCTATTTGTCTTGATATCTTCTTTACCTATCAGTCAGCATTGAAATTAACAAGTTATTTTGACATGAGTTTCCAAAAGAATTTTTACTGCATCTTCCTTACCATAATCATAACACACCACAGTACACACATGTATAATCCCGACTCAAACGAGGCCTAAGATTACAATTGCGCAAGCGTGGATGTTTAGATACATTTATCGCGCTTCAGTTAATGAATACACCGCTCGGTCACATTGACACTGCGTTCTTAGAAACAGTATGATAAACAAACATACGAACCAACCGGTGTACTATTACAATGTGTTTACACAATATTTTCTACTAAACGTCCACACAGATAAACTCTTTTAGAGACACGGTCCCGATTGTTTGTTTTATCAAATACGATCCACGCATCGATACTTCGATGAAAGAAATATTATTATTCTATGATTGACTAAGGTTTCATAAATAATGATGGAGGATTTAGGGTTCAAATAAACAGAAAATGTTATTGTAGCTAAGCTTGTAGAAAAGTAAAATAAAACTGACGAGATAAATGCTACAGTATTAAGCATCGATAAAGGTAATCACATTGCTAACGATATCGCTCTCTAAAAAGAGGAAAAAAATAAATTCAGCTAAGTTTATCTTTGTCCAAAATCTTATTTTCTTCGTTAAGTGAAATGGCCAACAATTTAAATTACTAAAGATAAAAGATAATGTAATTAATACGGGTACCCGAAATACAAAAGAGGAAGCTTAACAATTTTGAATGTTTGACAATGCAATGATGGTGATCTTATCATTAGCAAACTCTTAAGCAGGGAAGTGTTAAGTATAGTATACTAGTCGAAATGCTATCACCCCTCCAATGGCTGGGTCTGGGCCAAAAAGATGAAAATCAGAATGTATAACGTTATTTATTTCATATTCCAATTCATATTGACCGTTTCGATGAGCAGTCCACGATGCAATTGACCTTCATTTGTGAAATAGAGCGCGATATCAATTCTTTGCGAGATTTTTCTTTGTTGTCTTTCAATATTGTTTCATTTAGTTCCTTCAAAGCAATTTTTACATTTCCTCATTTCTCCGAAATCATCTGTATCATCGTCCTGCTTATTTGCTCTATGAGTTTGAATGTTCTCAGAACCGGTCTAATCATAATACTGTATTAGCATCCGTTGATTCGCGCTGATATTTACCAAAATGTACATTAGATATTAGAACGAATTCGTGTTTGTATACCTCACCTTGACTATATTAGTCACTCTTTGCACAAACACCTACACTATAATCTTATCTGAACATAGCGGTGCGTAAGTAATAGTGTTGCTTGAATGTTTTTACCAACCTCAATTAAAAAATCCGGTTGCGAAGTACGGAGATTATGAGTTTCCAATTTTAAAAGCACATTACATCCATGTAGTTCACTTTGAGGCAACGTTACACAGGACGGTACGCTCGTTGAGCACACATAACATCACATTTTGCACTTGCCAACTAAAAACAATAAACGTTGTAAAACCGACGTGTATCCAGTTGGCTAAAGCCGTATTTCCCTTAACGAGAGAACGTTACGTGAACACAGACCAGTCACAGTTTATTTTATTTTTTGTTGGTTATTACGACGATTACGTGTGGAGAGAAATTCGTAGCGCGCAACACGTCCGCTCGCGACGCAGGCGGTCGACCGACTGAGGGAATGGTGTACGGGAGACGAGCGATGAACGAATGGCCGTCTAGCTTGAGCGAACGCATAGGGCGCATCCGATCCGAGTCGGACCGTCCGGCCGGCGTGATCCTGGCAAACCCTCTCGTAGCCCGAAATAAGTGTTATTAATCACGCTGCTGCTGTTTTTGGTTTTATTTTGCATTGAAATCAGTCCTGTTTCTGTATTTAAGTATAGTCCAGCGGCAAACGATTCGGGAAGTTCGAATTTAACTGGTTTCTTTTTACCTGCCGACTTGGGTGTCTTCTTACCTGCTATCGGCAAAACCATTGACTATTTGAAGGGACTCTTTGTTATGTTTTAATGGCGGGATGACATCAAAGTGGTACTTATTTCAAACTGCAGTTGATGAAAGCTTACAACTTGCGTGGGTCCCATTAACAACCATTTGAAGCCCAACCGTTGTGGCAATAGAGTTTGTAGAAGTTACAGAACAAAATAATATTATTTATGCTATCGGTGTATTTATTTGCAGTTCTTATTTGATTACAATCAGCTTATTTTCTCCAATGGTATCAAAATTGATTTCATCTGAAAATTGCAATTTTGTACTGAATGTTGAGAAACGATATTTTCCCGAAGCCATATTTTACGGTCGGTCTGGTTTTACGATCACGGGCTACGTAACATTATAGGGTTAACAGTACTGCAAGCGGCATGGATACTAAGGTCATGTCGTACTGACCAAATGGAAGGTTGGATGATTTTTCCTTGCTACGAGAAGAACTTCAAGAAGGTATGGAAAAGAAAATAATGATGGGACATTAGGAACAAACAACAAGGATAACACAGACATCACCAAAAACAACATGACGGCTCCAAAATAAATTCTGAACAAGTTATTTTGACATGAGTTTCCCAAAGAATTTTTACTGCATCTTCCTTACCATAGTTATGAAACAAATGAGCGCCCATTAATACCAATTGCCAAAACAAGTGAACATCATAAATACGATAATGTTCGTATAATATCAGTGAAACTCTCGTCTTGAATCAAGTTGATCAAGTGAGCCGTTATTTATTTTTCACGATTCATTTATCAATATTTGTAAGTACGTCATTTTGATGTATGGTCGTGTAAAGTAGTATCATGATACGAAAGTGAGAAATGATCGTTTGTTATTCTTGCTTACCTTTTTTTAGTAATCGTATTTTTGTATTTTTATTTTTCTGAAGTATTTTGTTCACTTTGATGTGTCGAATAACTAAAAAATGTTTGAGTTTAGAATGATTTAATGCTTTTTGATGGGAAAATAGTTTAATTAGGTATAGTCAGATAATCCAATACTTTTGCCGACCAGAGTACAGTATCCGGCCGGAAGTTAGTAATGGTACATGAAATTTGAGAATGAGACTTACACAGATAATACTAGACAGAGACGAAACTCTCTACCCCCCCCCCCCCCCCCTAGACTCTATGTCCCCTAGTCTCTCTAGACTCTATGTGCCATATTAACGACCGTGTTCTGTACATCATTTTAAAGCTTTTCTATCGAAATCATACCCATCGTGAAAACTAGTCTGTTGTTTAACAATACAAATTTAGCCCCCATCAATAAACTTTTGTCCATATTTTATGATTAATTTATTACATCCATCCTTCCTCCATTGTCCCCAAAACTTTTTTTGTACACCGGATATGTCCACAATCAAGATTGCGAGCGGGCGCACTCAACCAATTTTTATTATGCACGTTTCAATAAAAGGTACAGTGGCAATTTGTCACCGAGCGTGAAATGGCTTACAGATTCATCTATGTTGGACCACAATGCTGGAATTGAGGATGATATGGAATGGGCTAATGCAGACTAGTTACTTTAAGGAAGATGGTTTAGAAAGATGAGAATGAATTGGTGAAGGATGAAAGGAAGTGTATTAGTATTAGGTTTGTGAAGGTATGTAGGTAAAGAAGAACTGGAAGGAAACAATACATAATAACTATAAAAATCAAAATAGCTCTGTTCCACTGGTGACTTTGCCGCATGATGAACCTGACGAAGAGCTTCCTTTCATTTCGAAGGTAAACGAAAAACCCCTAATAAATACGTAATTAAAACATGAATGAAATTGATCATCTTTAAACATCTTTGCAATTATTTGAGGAGAAGAACTATCCACCGAATTCAAACAGTTAAACATTACCAAAATTGAACCAATATCAGTCTGGTAGGTACTATTGACACACTGGTCCAGACTAGAATTGAAATTCATCAACGCTTTGTGTAAAGGTCAGGTAAGTTACATTTAGGTAGATTAGGTAAGGTCAGGGTGAACTTAGGTACCATATTGTTTGTCATCGATCGTGAAATAGATTTGAAGTTCAACGACGCTGAACCACAGAGTTAAAATAATAGTTTGAATGATATCGACAGGGAACTACAGTTGACAATAAGCTATGTGCATATGTTCTGTTTATTATTTCAAGTGCGGCTGATTATGCTTAAGGAAAATTTTGAATCATTTGTTGATCGGAAACTGTACATGAATCAATTAATCACTTTAATGGCATTATGCTTAAATTACCTCAATAGATACTGAGAGATGACGATGACCGAGATGCTAAATAAGACAAGTTCCAAATGAATGTGTAATTTTAGAACCCGTATAGTACGCCATAACTCGCGTAGTAACTGGGAAGTGGGGAGACATCTTTTGATCAGTGTTTAAAACTTCTCTCTCTTTTCCCTACGCTATTAGTTCCACAAACTTATGGGAGTCTATTTTCCTCATTATTATTTCGCCTCCATACTCACTCTATCTTTATAGTCTATCTTTGAAATTTCTGTCGGATACGCTTACAATTCACCATATCCCTGTGCACTATATCTGTCCGTTTGGTTTCAGTTCCCCTATATACAATAACAACACCATACACTACGGTACTAGAATTTGTATGATCCCGACACCTCGTGTAGACTATTATATTTTCCCAACACCCAACAATGGCATGGCGGTGGTGAGGTTTGGAATTCATCAGTGTAGTTCCGGCATCTTCCGATCGCGATTGTGTCCACAGCACCGTGAGTGATTTATTGGCCGCCATTGTTGTTCACGTCATATTATATTTACAAACACAACACATTTGCTTTTCGATATATCAGAAATCGTGGCTGGATTTTTTGATGTAATATTTTTTTTTGTTTGGTCGTAGGGATGGTTTGGTCAGTAATCGCTTCACACTACAAATCCCTGTATCGAGGATTGGCGTCCGAACAATTCAAATACGACTCGGATTGTATAGGTGCTATGTACACATTATTGTTACTTGTGTAAATATATAATTGTATACTAAAGCTTAAGAGAAAAGTAAATAAAAGAGCTCACATTGCTGCTAATACGAAAGAGATTGCAGACACTTGAGGCGAAAATCTTCGAAGACAAAAATAATTATTATGAAATTAACGCTGTTGCTTTTTGGTCGGCATTTTTGTTTCTTTTTGAGTCATCTAAAAACAATCATGAAAAGCCGCTGCAAATTTTTGGAAGGGCCGTGCAATTATTTGCTAATGCACTTCTTTCTGCATTTTTGATGAGTCTGGATGAGTCACTAACAACTTTCCAGCATCTGCTTCACTGAACACGAATGATATTAAACGCTGATTTTACTAAGAACATGAGCAGAATTCATATAATAACGACCGAATCAGGTTTTTGCTCCGGTTCACTATCCAGAGTTAATCTCAAACTGCGCGAGTGCAAGCTTTAATAGCTATAGAACTAGTAATTTTGATATGAATATTCAGTGAAGCTGAGATGAAGATAGTGCTGGCATATTTTGAGTTCTCAACTATGAGTAAGACATCGACAATTCATGAATTGCAATTTAAGCGACAACACCACTACGAAAGCAAATAAGAAAACTAATGTTACAACGAATGACTATGTCATTTTGTTTGATGATATCTAAGAAAAGAATGACAAAGGTCGCCTTCAAACGAACCAATTATAAACCTTTGTTGTTTCATGACAGAGAAACCATAACCGTAAATGGCAAAACATTCAAACTAACAACGGCATCCACTAAAAACGCGATAAAAGAGAGCGCTGTATCAGTAGAGACCTTGATGTTAACTTTTATACGTACCATCAAAAATATATCATAACAATCTGTATCAGATCTCACATGCCCTATATCCGTAACAAGTTAATTCGCGTTCACCATAAAAACGTTCATATTTCGCGGCACTACGAATCCCCAGGTTATCGTTCGATGGAATTATTATGCCAAACACACAACTTGGAGCGATTTGTTCTTTTAAAACAGTTTCTGTTTGAAATTCTGGCGGTGACAGCTTTATTTTGAGAGATCGTTTCGTATGATGATCCTTGATAATTGGGTTTTCTGACATATCTGTGTTTTATGCAATTGGGTGGCAAACAAGTATACTGCTCATCTTATAGTTAGTGACAACTCCATCTACGGACATGTACAACGCCAGAAGCATTGCAGATGGGCTACCTACCTAGAGACAAAGCTTAGAATACTTATTCTGTTTACCTGAAATTACACCAGCCCAGATACCATCCGTCTCCCAGAATTAGCAAACATTTGAAATATATACTACCCACGGCTGGCTAGTGGGCTCGTGGCTAATCTATGTAATAACATCCGCACGGGTCAATCGATCAGGTTAAGCTACGCTTGCCGCGGTTGGTCCGTGGATGGGTGACCATCTTTACATACCGAGACCCCTCCGTGCCTCGGAAAGCACGTTAAGCCGTTGGTTCCGGCTGTCATTCGTGGATGTTTTACAGTCGTTGCGGGCTTCTGAGGACCTCGTCAGAAGGCCGAAAGTCTGACAACCAGTCTTACCAAGGGGTATCGTATTACCCAGTAACTGGGTTGTGGAGATCAGATAGGCAGTCGCTCCATGTAAAATACTGGTATTAAGCTGCATCCGGATATAGTGGAAGCTAACCCCAACATAGTTGGGAAAAGGCTAGGCAGATAATGACTACCCATGGCCCATACGTCAGAAATTTTTCTTGTCCAAATCTTTCGCTAAGTAGGGCAAAACTTGGCTAATCCGTGATATGTAGCTATTCGGTGATAGATAATATGTGCTTTATTACCAAGTTACTACTGACTTGATAAATGTATATTTTTCAATCATTATAGTATTTGCCACATTTTTAGATATAAGTTAGCAAAGCTTCTTTTGTCTACTGTATCACAGTAAATTTAAAAAATAATCTGATCAATGAATGGAATTTTACAATTAAAAAACAAAACTATCACCGATTACCCAAGTTTTGCCCTACAGCTTAAGATGATATCAATATGAAGTCTTATCAAGTTACAGTATTAAATTCGAAGACTGCGATGGTATACGTTTTGTGAGCACTTCGTTTATCGCATGCGAGCTAGACGTGACCCATTTTTCTGAGCTGACCCATACATTTTGTGTAAGATGTTATGCAACTGATGTAATCCGTGTTGTCTTTACTTGAGTGCTCTTAAAACAAACGGTTCGATGTGTTATAGAATCTCTTGGTAAAGTTCAAAATATAGCGTTTGTATTGGAATATAAAACAGATAGGGGCTTTATTAATACGATAAAAATATATACACTTTATAAACTTCATTTACTAAATTAACTAACAACTTATTGAAATACAAATTTAACATCCTAACCTTACTAAAACTATTAACAAACTAAAATATGACGTCGAATAATTCCTCCGGCTTGCTATCGACTGGTAATGTAGCCAAGAGACTGGTGGCATTGCCACGTTGCATGGCAATGCTTAGCCTCTGGCCAAGGTAAAAGACAGCCCTTTGGTCACGGGAAGTGTCAACCAGCCATTTGGAGACTTCGTTGAACTAACCATGAGTACTCGGACCCCACGGCCCGAGAGTTTCAATCCCAAACGGCTTGGAATCATGAATTGCAGAAAATATATCATTAATATAATTTTGGGATAGCGCTAAGCTTAGAGTGATCTCTAACATTGCCATAAATACTTTACATGGTAGAATATGCTATAATTTTAAGCTTCTACCTACCCTTAAGTGAATCCGACGCTGAACAGAAAGAACACGGCTCAATGGCTCCATTCCATTTGATTGGCTTTAATATAGATGTTTTTGATAAACTTTAATACATTTTTTTTTTGAACAACCAAAGCCTCTTTTTTCACAAAACATGGTCCGATCTTTTTCTAGGGACGGAATGGAGGAGGAAAGAACTTTTATTTATTTTGGAAATGTGGTAACATATAAAATGGAACAAAATATTATAATAATAAAATAACGATAGTTTTTATATTAACTAAGCCCGATAAAAATCACATTCTTAGAATACGGTTTTTTTTACTGTTAAACCCATAAAACTATTCAATGGATCAGTAAAAAAATAGGTTAAATTATGAAATTGAAAATCAAGCATTCTCAAACAAAGAACAATTTGCCTACATATGCAAGGCCCGCATCGTAGTTCAGAACATTTTAATAGGACATTACGGAAATGTTTAGATCAGTGGCGATAGCGAGGAAAGCGTCATACTTACATTTGTGTCGTACGATTTCAATAAACGGCCTCCCTTCGAGCATAAATAATGCATGTCGAATTGTTGGGCCCCGTATACCGAGATAAAGATCAATAATAATGCTACATCTGAAAGATGCTTTTGTGTGCCCCCACAGATCATGATGTCATCAATATAAACGTAACAGAAAATAACCTCTACAGTCCAAAACATAAAAGCGATATTTACGTACAATTTTTTTACAATAACCACTTGCTGATTGACCAAGCGCCTGTTTGTAATAAATAAGTTGATTCAGAAAGCCAGTGACGTATCTAGGACAGCGGTTTTGATTATCGTTAAGCGTAAGTCCGTGTTACTGGTTAAACTTTATCGGTTACTGTAACTTGATTGATTTCATACGAATTAAAGAAAATTAATCTTTAAATGTTGCTCTTTAAATTACAAGTGGGTTGATCTTGTGGCATGAATTACTTACGAAATATCGCATTGCTAATTATAAGCTTGCGGAGTTAATGTGTTGTAATGAGTATGTTTGAGTAATAACGGGATGTATGAATCAAACTAAAGTACTGACTTATTTCTGAAGGTTTAAATCGGTTAAAAGAAAGTAATTTTAGATGAATCATTGACTAAATGGATACATACGCCTATATTTTGATAATGATTTTGGTAAAGTATCCCTATAGGTAGTAAGTTAGTAGATATACTATAGATCATAGTCGTTATCATAAAACCTTTTAAAATCACTTCAGTAAGTACTACATTTACCACGGAACAATTTCATTTCAAACCGACTTCAAATGATACTCGACCGGTTTTCAGCCATCTTTTTTTACATACTCGTTTGAATTGATAAGGAGTCTTCGCTCACTGTTACTGTAAAAGTATTTTAATCAAAGAGAACAATTTCTGTTCGCTCGTGTAATATACTTTCTCTTTCAATTTCTTTCGAGGCTAGTTCGATTGCTTTTACTTTTGCTCTGAGCTAAAGAAGTGTACCTATTGTTTTTACTTTTCGATCGATTACTCCTAAGTCATTTGCTGCAACAAAAAAAAGTCTTTGAATGAAGCGGTGATCGATTTGTTATGCTAATCATTTTGTTGTTTTTATTTAGCAGGTGAAAGAGAAATTTTGGAATGTGGGTGTTTAACATTCCCAGAATTTGGAAGCGGCAACTGTTTAAACGCTTGTGCTCATAAAAAAACGGCTAAAGAGAAATTTTTAAAATTATTTCCTCTGGTGTACAAGCACTAAAAGATAGTATTGCACAGTGCACAATTCAATGATGGTTTGGACAAACTAGGTTCTGTTAATCCTTTGGCGGTTAGATATATAGGACGAAAGCCTATTGAGTTCGATATACTCGAGTTAGAAGCAGACCCAATTCCTGTAATTAAAAATGTTCAAAATCTAGTCGCAATCTCATCTCAGCGACAATCAAATTTCAAAAATTTGTCAAAAATATGGGTTAATTATAAGTATTTTTGACATATTGAGATTGAGATCAGAAGCCCAATTCCCGTACTTAAAAACGGTCAAAATCTAGTCGCAACCTCATCTCAGCGACAGTCAAATGTCAAAAATTTGTTAAGAAATGTAGGGAAATTATAAGTATTTTTGACAAATTGAGATTGAGATCAGACTGTGAACGTTCTTAAAATTACGAGAATTGCCCCTCAGATCTGTTTCTGGTAAATAGTAACATACTTACTTGAATCATCAAATACAATGCCTTTACAAGTGAACTATTCAGAGCGCACTATAGTTGACTTGGTTGTATTGTAAGTTTTGTGACTCCGGGCATGGACGTGACGATCTGATATAAATCTAACAAATAGTTGCTGTTTGGTCCTCAGCATTGTGCTTCCGACTGTTGTTCTTAGTTTTGGTTGCAGCTAGATTATTTGTCGCAGGTAAATCTTTGGCCCCGTAAACTAATACTTGTTATACTATACCAATGATTTGTTAAACTAAATTCTTTAGATTTTGTGTAATATAATGTGTATTGTTAAGCAATGCCCATTGATTTTTCTAGTGTCACAATCATAATTTCTATCCTTTCAACACCTACATAATCTATTAGATATTTTTGTTTGACAGTCACATCGTCAATATATGGTCAATATACAGGGTGTAAGGGACAGCCCTCTGTAAACTAACAGGATGCATTCAGCTCCTTATTTTGAATCATATTCCACCGAAAATATTCTCAGGAGAATTTTAATTTTTTTATCGTATTTTCAGTTACTATTTCTTTATTTCAATGTTAAATTACATTATCTGTACGCAGCACTTCATTTATGTAAATAAAATAGCTAAAATAAAAAAAAAATTGCAATGGATGTTGAAATACTCGGCGGCCGCAGTCTCGCTGCGCTGCCGTACGCTACGCGCGTTTTGTCACGCTGACGATACATTGCGTGTGCGCTAATAAAAACAAATCAGGTTTATTGGATTCCCATAACGTTCCTGAAATAATTTCATGTACCGGTCATCTTAGTATGATATACTGAATTCACTCCATTAGTCTGCGGAGAGCTGTCCCTTACACCCTGTATATGATTAACGGCTGGTTGTCCTGTCCCGTGACCCAAGGGCTGGCTTTTACCTTGGCCAGAGGCTAAGCATTGCCATACAACGTGGCAATGCCGCCAGTCTCTTGGGTACATTACCAGTCGACAGCGATGCGGAGGAATTTTTCGACGCCATATTTTAGTTTGTTAATAGTTTTAGTTAGGTTAGGTTATTATATTTTTTTAAAATAGTTGGTTAGTTAATTTACTGCCTGTATAAGCAATACAACTTTTCGTGGGAACTAAATGAGTTTTTCAAATTCTAATCAACTCGGAGGCGGCGGTGATGCTCGCCACATACCACGTCAGGTTTTTCCACGGGGCGAAAAGCGAGCTGCGGAATGTCGCTTAGCTACGCTGAATGTGCAGGGAGGTATAAATGATAAGATGGATGAGGTGTGTGAGATGGTGAAGGATAAAAGAATAGATGTGTTATGTGTGAATGAGACGAAAAGAAAGGGAGTGGACATATCCAAACACGGTTCTCTGACCTCTATTTGGTCCGGTGTTCGAGGGACACATAGGGCCGGTCAGGGGGTAGGGTTGTCCTCTCCGAGCGGATGATGAAATGTGTGAAAGATTATGTTTGTGTGAGTCCCAGAATTCTATGGATAAGATCCAAGGTGGGCCTGAACTCTATCTTTATTTTATGCGTTTATGCACCCGATATGGGAATCTCACCTTCGGAGAAAGACGAATTTTGGGACAGTATAAGGGATTTATTAAATGGATGTAGGTCAAACGAGAAGAATGTTATGATTGTAGACTTTAATGGTTGGGTTGGTGTGAAGAGAAAAGGCTACGAAAAAGTATTAGGTGCATTTGTGGACGATAGAGTGAATGAGAATGGGATAAATTTACTAGAGATATGTGTAGAGAAGAATTTGTCTATTATGAACACTGTTTAATCATAGGAAGGTTCACATGTATGCTTGGGAAAGGCAAAATAGTAGAAGTATGATCGGCTTTGTAACTGTGGATGAAAGATTAAAGAGTAAAGTGACAGATACTAGAGCATATCGGGGTTTTAATGTAGGGACTGATCATTATCTGGTTATGTGCCGGGTGGATGGTTTGTTCAGACGTTGGCGTCACTGAGTTCGAGTTCCTGTGACTGCTTTAGAGAGAATAAAAGTAGAAAGACTCCAAGATTTGAAAGTAAAATAGGAATATAAGGGGAAGTAAAAATGAAGACAGATAAAATATTTGATGATGCGAATGATTACAGTCTAGAAGAAGTATGGAATATAGCGAGAAATAGTATGGTACAAGTGGCCACAAAAGTATGTGGTCTGGCGCAGAGGAAATGTGGTAGTAGAACGAATGATTCTTGGATAGATGATGAAATAAAAGAGGTTGTGAGGAAGAAAAAAGAGGCCTGGCTTAATTTGTTAGCATATAAGGCCCAAAATAGGATGAATCAGGCAACGAATGTGACAGATGACTTAGAAAGAGTGAAGCAAAAATACTCCGAAATGAAAACGAAAGTGAAAGAGATGGTTAAAATGAAGAAGGATGAAAAGGAAGAAAAGTATAACAGGAAGTTCTCTGAAAACTTCAGGGCCAATGTTTAGCTGTTCTGGAAACAGGTAAGATTAGCTCGCGGAGTGACAAGAACATCGAGTATGAATGTTATAAGAGCAAAAGATGGGTGTTTACTAAGCGAAGAATGTAAGGTCTTGGAACGATGGAAGGGATATTTTGAAAGTTTATTTAGCTGTCAGGATGCAAGGAGTGGATAATTGGGCAGACGCCAGTTTTGAAGACCCAAGCTCAGAAGCTCAGATGTAGATGAAGAGAATGAAAAAGAAATAGATGAGATTGTAAGAGCGCTGAAAGGGATGAAAGTTGGGAAAGCTGCGGGGTACGATAGAGTGTCTGCTGAAATGCTGAAGGGCGGTGACGGGGTGGTAGCAAGTCTGTTTTGCCGGATCGTTCTTTCTTTGGAGATATGGCCGTGTGCCAGATGATTGGTGCCAGGCTGTAATCGTACCACTATATAAGGGAAAAGGCTCTCAGCAGGAGTGTAAAAACTACCGCGGCATTAGTCTTTTGAGCGTTGTTGGCAAACTGTATGCAAAGGTTTTAATAAATAGAGTGACAGAGGACAAAATATGAGATGTGCAGGCAGGATTTAGAGAGGGAATGGGCTGTATGGACCAGATTTTCTCCCTAAGGTGCATAGCCGAAAAACATCTGGCAAAGCACAAGAAAGTCTACTGTGCTTTCGTTGACTTGGAGAAGGCCTATGACAGTGTGTGGAGGGAGGAACTGTGGTCAACACTATCGGTGTACGGTGTGGATTGGCGCTTGGTACGGGCACTGAAATCTTTATATAAGGATTCCAGTGCTTGTGTTAGGGTAAATGGGGCATACACGGACTGGTTCTGCATCTCGAAAGGTGTTAGACAGGGTTGTGTAGCGTCCCCATGGCTGTTTAACTTGTACACGGATAGTTGGCTGACAAATTTGAAAGAGGGTGAGTGTGGATTGAGGATGAATGATTTGCTTGTCAAATGCCTTCTCTACGCAGATGATCAAGTTCAACTTGCATCGTCAGCAGAACAGTTGCAAGACATGGTGACTGTCATAGATGAAGCATATAAGATGAAAGGGATGAATATAAATGTGAATAAGACGAAGGTCACGGTGTTTGAAAGAGAAGAGGACGTATCGATGTGTGATGTAAAAATAAATGATAAAAGTGTGGAGCAAGTAAGTGAGTTTGCATATTTGGGGAGTTTGTTTACAAGTGATGGAAAGATAGATGAAGATGTGGAAAGGAGAGTAAATGCGGGAAATAAAGTGAATGGTGCTATACATGCGGTTGTGACCAACCAGTTAATGTCCAAAAAGGCCCGACTGGCTGTTCACAATGCTGTGTTGGTGCGTACGCTTATGTATGGAAGTGAATGTTGGGTGTGGCAAAAGAAGCATGAAAGTAGAATAAATGCTGTGGAAATGCGTTCCTTGCGAATCATGGGTGGTATGACTATAAATGATAGACTGAGGAATGATGTGATAAGGCAACGGTGCGGTTTAAAAGAATATGTAGTGACAAAAATTGAAAAGAGTATGCTTAGATGGTTTAGTTATGTTGAGAGGATGAATGAAAGTCGACTAACAAAAGGTATTTATACCGCAGATGTGAGTGGAAACGCCGAGAGGGGATGCCCTAGGCAAACATATAATGATCTTATTGGTGATGTTGTTCAGAAAGGTCAGGTGCGTAGTACTCGCAACTGGCGTGCGTGTATGACCAGATGTATGAATGTGAACGAGGCAAAAGGAGTATGTAAGGATCGTAGCAGGTGGCGTTCTGTAGTTTCTGCCTTCCCTCATGGGAAGAAGGCGTGAGTTTATGTATTTATATATGTATAAACAATAAAATTAATGTGTTTTATAGTCAAGTAAATATATATATAATTGAACACCCAGATTGTAAGTGAAAACTGCCAACATAAATAATTTATTACTACGAGTATATTAGTGTATTTATAATAAAATTGATCATCGTAAATGACTGATGCTCGCCGTATTAATTTTGTGCCATTTACCGTTAAAAATTCTCCTTAACTCACACACTCAATGGCAGTGGTAAAACTTTCCTGTAAATCAATTTGCATTCCAATTACACAGTAGTTAATAGCTTCATTTAAACAAACTTGATACGTAAATAAGCAATTGAAACTCGAAATAGCTTGCTCGTTTTAAACACGATCAATCTTCGTGGCCAAACAAACGAAACACATTAAAATAAAAAATAAACATTCTATAAAAGAATATTATGAATCGAAAGACCCTTCAAGACAATAACCCAGACGATATTAAACTCGGTCCCTGCATTTGAAAATTCAATATTTTTATTGCTATTTGAAGGCTACGAAGGAATAATCGTTCACGTGCACCGGATGTCAAAATCAAAGGGACCAACCATTCAGCGACCCTTTTGAGTCAAAATCGCGGTTTAATGCCAAAACAAGACTTATTGTCGATCGACCAACTTAGAATTACCCCTCAACTTATCACAACAATCTCTGCTGCTTCACCATAAAGTTCAGTATTCTGTGGCTCTAATTTTTGATGGATACCCGAACAGTTTACATCCCGCTCATTGACGCCGCGCGGCTCTCGGACGGCACTCGTAAAATCGAAACAGAACGCTGATATAAAAGGAAAGGCAGATGAATATCGAGATGAGAAAACCGCTATTATGCAAGAGGTATACCGGCTGAGCGTTCGGTGAACCAGAACGATGAACATTTAACGATCTCTTGAGCGTACTTATTATTAAATGCATATTGTATACAAGGTGTAACATTAACGACTTATTAGACTTTGATTTTCCCTATCATTGACTATGGTGACGTGTGCTACTTTGACTTGAATGCGGTGTTGCTGGATAAGCTTGACAGACTGCTTAACAATTGTATCCGGTTCATATTCAACCTCAGAAAATATGACCATGTGTCGAGCTACAGGTCTGAGCTCAAATGGATGCCCATTCGCCAGAGAAGAAATTTGCGTGCTTTGACCACGCTTTTCTCCCTTCTTAACTCTCCCACTCCTCCTTCTTATCTAGTGTCTCACTTCCAATATCTATGTTCTTCACACGCTAAGAATCTTCGTTCTTCTAACAATCTTCTCCTACTCTGTCCTTCTCATACTTCTGACTTTGTTCATTCTTCCTTTCATATTCAGTCTATTCTTCTTTGGAATGCGCTACCTCTTGACATCAGGATGGCCACCAGTCGGTATGCATTTAAGCGGAGATTGCGGAGTTATTTTCAAAATAAATAGCGTAGAGTCATCTCAAAACCTCTCTCTCTTGAATTTGTATATAATATATGTATATAATATAGGTATATATTATAGTAAATATGTATGTATGTGTATTATAAGTTTATGACTTATTTATGTACAAATTGTTCCATTTCTAACAGAGCACCTGCCATCTAATCTCTTCACCACCCTTGGTTGACTGGTAGAGAATGCCTAAGGCATTAAGTCCGCCTTTGTACTTTTTTAAGTGTGAAAAGTTTAAATAAATAAATAAATAAATAAATAACGCATAACCTCTTAAGGGGTCAACAACTTTTACTATGGGACCAACCGTGAAATCGCGAAAAAAATATCAGACGTTCCCTATATTTTGGCGAGTCATGCGAACATAAATGTAGGGAACAGCTGATTTTTGTTTCGCGATTTCAGGTTTAGTCCCATAGTAAAAGTTGTTCACAATGATGAGTACAATGACCCCTTAAGAGGTTGTGCGTTATTTATGTTACATCTTGTATATGTCCAAAATAATAATCTATATTGATATTGCTTTACTATCGATATAGGGCTCCGATTAAACTCTATTCGAAATAAGGCCCTTATTGATTCTAGGATTTACTTCATTGATACTCTTTATCAAAGTAAGACTGTATTTCTTTATCGGTATGATGTTATATTACCATTCTAATCTGAATCTACATAGTTTTGTTAACGGTAAATAAACTATTAGAGTTACATACTCGTAAAGGACCACTTCACCACGAAGTCTCACTCACGAGGTCTTCACTTCGTCACGAGTTATGGAACTCAAATGGAGTTGGGCAGGACATCTGGCAAGGCGCAGTGATGACAGGTGGAGTAAGGCAGTGACTGAGTGGCGTCCAAGGACTAGAAGACGAAGCGTCAGTCGTCCGGCGGCGAGATGGACAGACGACATTGTTACCATCGCGGGTAGAACATGGATGAGGTTGGCACAGGAGCATGGGGATTGGCACATGAAGAGAGAGGCCTATGCTCAGCAGTGGGTGAAAACGGGCTGTGGATGATAATGATGATAAAAGGACCACTTCTATATTGCCTGTTTAGCCTCCTAAAACGGATAATTTCATACAATGTTCTTTACCATGTTTGAATATATCTATCTGGTAGAGGGTATTTTCCACCGTGTAACAGGCCCTTATGGTTGCATTCCTTTATGTAACTTTGCATATTCCCAGCAAATGTAAAGAGAACATAATACATTAATTTTATTTTAAACACAAACTACTCAATAATTTTCATGGCACGGTGCCAGTACTCCAGTAACAATTGTTAGAGTATGCCGCGTAAAGAGAAAATATATTTATAACCTGTGTGACTAATGTGCGTAAAATATTGTAGCGGTACAGTATCAAAATGGCCGCAGCAACATTCTTTGTTACCAACTTTCAGGCTGTAAAACTCAAATAGTGAATTTTGACCTCCGAATGACTGCTCTTTATATTTCCATAATCACGTCGGTTGGCCGACAGATTGATAATGGAAAATTAGTGGACGCTACTGAACGTTGTCTTCGTAAATTACTTAGTCAGCGTTCAGTTTCTTCAGTGTCAGGTTCTTCTTTGCCAAAAAAAAGTACACTTGCAAAAGGATTATGCTTATCTTCTGCAGCGATAGTAGGAGTTATATCTGCTTAATATATATATATATATATGCCAGCGGCCGCACCACACGAGTCAGCTAATGCACGCCCTCACGAAAAGCTGCGCTTGCGCATTTTATTAATCATATTTTTCCTGTTTGCTTTTTTTTGACACCGTTGTAATTATTTTCACCTAATTTCTTCAATATACATGTTATACAGTCCTCTCACCTTTATTTTTGCTCCACTGCGACCTATCGTTGCGATCAGTATACATATCCACTGAAATGTCCCAAACCTCTTAAATTTCCTTGCGCGAAAACTCTAAAATGCCCCGATCCACTGGAATGGCTTTGAATTTTTAGCGATTTTTTTTTGCTGACAAGTTGGCAGAATGGTTATTTAACATCCCAAATCAAATACCCCTAATTGCTAAGACGGGGTCTGCGAACGCTGAATCAATTCCCAGGCAAAATGACTACAGCCATTACCTCCCTTTTTAGGAAGCGCTTATATCCAGTAGCAAATTGATGGGCCTAGTAAACTGATGACTAAACTAGGTAATAAAGTTTTCAATTACCACTGACCAGAGCTTTATGTCCGCCACACTAAACTGCCGTATGTAGTCTCCACAAAAGAGCAGCGAGACACCAGTTTTATTCTCAAAAAAGAGAATCGCACAATTTCATTCTGTTCTTGGTTCCCTTGTGAAAATTTATTTCAATAGTACATTTCGCTCATTCGGAGTTTAAGAAAGGATTCGACTAAGTTCTAGTGCATCTTTAGCGTGCTATTAATTTGTCGTCCTTTGTACAGGACACTCAACTTCAAGGACGTGCCAGCGAGATGGCTGGGAGATGCCTCCAAGACAATTACCATTGAGAGGATTTCCTAAAGTTTTATAGATTTCATTTTATTCGATCTGACTGAACGTTGTTAGCTTCTTTTACATTTTACAGCTCTCTTGAATTCTTTTGCGTGCGAAATGGATTTATCGTGGAATTTCTATTTGCTTTATTTTGCCACTAATCTGTGCTTTCGTTCTAATTCGAGAAATCAGGGTCTGCAATAATTCCAAGTATCACATCATCATCATCTATTACTATGTGCTAGAACTATTATGAGGTGTTTTTTTACTCAGGAAGAAGCAACTACTTTGAAAGGTAATACTTTATAGTAAGTTACCCATAATATGTTATAAGTAGATGTTACCTAATACGTGGAAAGAGCGGAAGCTATAAAAATATACGATTTATTGCATATTGCAGCAGAGTTTAAATGCTTACACTTTATTTCGAAACGCAGATTGTATTTTTAATTTATTTTTAATCTCCTCATCCTTCTTTACTCAATTCCCACTACGGGCCTCTAGACAACAGTGAGTTGAAATTGTAAAGAGCTATTTAGTTATGTTTTAACTACTTTTTTATTATTTCTTGTCGGTTAAGTAGTTTGTCAATTTTGCCTTTGGAATTAGGGAGATTATATCCTTTTTTAAAGGCTTTTCATGTTTTTCCTTTTCCTGAGTGCTAAGATTTGTCTTATAAGTAAATTAAGTGTTATTAAAATCCTCACGGCAACTATTACATTGCTTCTCGTTCTTTTCGAGTCGACGGCAAAAGTACGAATATGTTATTATGTTAGATGAATTGAGCCCAGTAGGTGCCCACGCCAATCGCAGCATTAATGGTGTTTTTTTGGTCCTCAGAAGTGCAGGTGTATGGACACTTTGGACACTCCAACATATGGGACATGGTTTGGTCAGGAGCACTGCATTCGCATTGGGTGTCGATTGATTATGGGGGATTACTGACCCTACTTGCCACAGTCGATTGACTGCTTTCCATATATATAGTAGGCCACTGCAGGTCAAGTCCGGGTCGCGAGTGCTCCTGGCTCAATGGCGTGGTGGCGGATGCTGTTTTTCCCACAACTCTGTTCTTATACCATTAGCGGCTGGTCTTGGATAATCTGAGTACAACGAAGAAAGCTGTCTACCCAAGATGTTCGTAGAAGGAATGTCGGGAATCGGCTTATCGTACTCCAACGTATCATATGAAATAAAGTAATCCTGAACTTTTTAGCGTAATAGGGTTAGAGTCGGTTGTCACAGTGCTTCCGAATATTCGACCACCATCTTTTAAAGAAACACGAAACCCATTCCACTTTGGACAACTACAGCAAAAATACGAAAATAAAACATGGAACCTCAACCGGGGAATCCATTAGGCCGCGATTTAGCGTCTATTATTTGTATTTTTTTAAGTATGGCTGAAGGAAACTCGCCTCGTTCCGGTGTTGTTATGAAAGACCGTGGAATGATGAATTGCTTGTTGATCTCTCTCTGAGATTAGATGTCCGAAACTCCTTCTGTTGTTGCTGTTAAGTTGTCTACTTGTCTGTTATGTCTGACAGTTTTCGTGAAGTAAAAATGTGCGGAGATTCTGTGAGATTTCTGAAATATTGTCGTTGCGATTGAGTTGAAATGTGAGATGGTGCTTCATAAAAGAGGCGAATTAAACACACTATTAATCAGTCTCGATTTTATTCAATATTAAAAATGCATAGATCGGGTTATTAATAAAAGCTTTTAGCATTTTTGGATTTGGGAAGTAAACTGGTGGAGAGTCTATGAGATTTGAGGAATATAACGTTGTCATTGAGTTGAAATGTGTGATTTTACTTCATAAAGGGATGAATACTTAATTCCATGCTTTTCGCTGCAAATAATTGTATTTACTTTAATAATTTTATCTAATTTAACAGATAAACTAGGAGAACAAAGAAAATATGGAAGGATTATGTGAGGTATGATGTTATTATGGTGGAAAAGGCAGTGAATGATAATAAGGTGATGGCTCACAGGTACATACTCGTATTAAAGAAAAAACATATTGAGCCTACAACATTAATAAGTACCATCACAAATGATTTTTCACGTGCCGTAGGTTTTCCAACACAGCCTCTCTTCAGCCCTTCATAAACGTTGACATTCTGTAATCAGATAATGAACCAGAGTACCTACCTACCTAGATTGCACAAAGCACTAACGAACAAACAAACTTGCAACCAGAACAATGCGGAATTGTTCATTAAACTGGTTATCGGTACCCGTAGTGGAAAGTACCGAAGTACCGGGCTATGATTTATGTTCATTTTCTTCAGAGCTTTTCATTTTGTGGTCTGATAGGAGAAGTTTAGACGTAGTTGTGTTTGGGCAGGTATGGTTTTGTTTTTTTTTTTTTTTTTTTGTTATTGTTAAAAAGTAAGTTCAGTGTTAGTCTATTAACATTCTAGTCTTCTTTCCAATAGAAATGGGACGTGGTTTCAAGATTGTCAGTCATATTTTAAAAACTAGATGAGGTCGGCGTTTCCTATCTACTCTGAGCAGAAAAGTCGAAACAAACTTTAAAGTCCAGACATACCTATACTTGGTTAGATCATGAGAAGGCCATGTAGATTGGTGTCTGAAATTGTCTTTTGAGGAAAGAATTACACAGATTAAGTGGGCCTGTCAAGTCAGTGCACGCATTTGTCAGAAATTGTGCAGCTCAACTCGGAACTTAAGGAGCTCAAAGATCCGACGAAAAATACATTTGGGTAGGTCGCATAAACTCAAACTGCCAGAACATGATTAAAAACAACAATGAGACATATAGTCTTCAGTAACTTAACATTCTTTCTATTTTAACTGTCAATTTCTCCTTCCTTAGGATCCTGGCAGAAATCACCTTGACCTATATGACCGTCCATTGAGTAAATACAACTTACTATAGCTTATTTAATTTTTATGATTTTTAATGTAATATTTAATTTAATTTAATTTTTGACTTTTTAATTTTTATTGATATTATTTGATTGAATATTATTATTAATATATATATGTAGATATTTATTGTTATATAATTTGTAATTTTATTCCAATTAATGTAACGATAACAATATGATCTGCAATCGATTGAAATAAATTATCTGAATTGAATTGAATAGCCTCAATCATAGCAAATATTAAAAAAAAAATCAGAGGTCTTCATGCAAGAACATTGAAAATATGTACGTTTCGTTCCTGGTGTACAAACAATATGTTATGGAAGCCTAAGATGAGTTAGTGCGCAAGTTCGACTCACACTGGATCGATTTTTCAGTATTTGCAACTCACGTCAATCACTAAAACCTCTTCTATCTATTTACAGCAAATGATTAAACGGTACCTACTAGCTCGTATCAGGCACATTTGCATAAATATATAGGTACACAAACTGATACAGAGATAATAATTATGTATGAGTAATGAGACCGTGTGTATTCTTAGTAGGTACATATGTATTACTATGCAAATAGTCGTGCTTAGTTTATTCATGCGATGTGGTATCTTAACATACATAATTTAGTACATAGTTTGCGGTGTCGGGAAAGAATATTTTGCTGCGGCTGATTGAAGACCCAATTTCCTGGGTTGAATGGGAACAATTATCCTTTCTAAAAGGATTAAAAGCTCTCCTCAGTGATGATGCTGGTGAAAAAATAACAGTTATTTTGCATAATACCAAATATTTTTGCTTGAGACTTAAGCCGGATTTACATTAGGAAAGTAGTTCCGCAAACTCAGTTATTGAGCTTTCAATGAATAAAGGCGTCCTTCAAGCAGGCGCGACACACACACGTCGAGTGGTGCCTTTGTGTCGCGTCGCGTGTCGTGCCTGTTTGCAGGAGCCTTAACTAAGTTTGCGAGTAAGTGTTTTATCTTTCGAGTGCATGTTTTGGGACACGAAGGGCACGATAGGAGCCGGAGTATAGTATGCGACATAGCTCCACATCCACACCCTGCTGCCGTTCCGTCGAGGTAGCTCCATTTTATCAGGTTGGAGTTTCATCTGCCCGTTTGGGTCCAGAGACGGTTCAAAGTGACCTCTTTGCTGCCACCGACGACGTGGTGGTGGTGGCGAAGTTTTGGGCCATCAAGACCTGAAATACTATCGTGGCAGCGACACGAAGATCTTTGCCGTTAAGGCGACGATAACTGACTTTTAATAATTTTAAACTGAAAATCACCTCTAAACGAGTAGTGTTAATGATTTGGAAAAAAAAAATGTTAAATTAGAGCATTTTCTTAATAACTTAATATGTGAATATTTTAGATTATGTTTATTCTACATACTGTAATTAATTTGTAAAGTTATGTCGAACGCGGATAAAAACTGAGAATCACGCAAAAACTATCAAGCGTATTTTTATGTAACGTTCACTATTTTAAAGATAATTTAATTATTATTATTTATCTTTTCATATAATGTATAATAAATTAATAATGCGTCTAATTTGGGACAGCGCTCCTTGATGGGCGAGTCCTATTTCTGGGTGGACGTACGACGCGTTGCGTGAGCTCAGCACAGAACACGCAATATGCACTGAAGACCGTTGGCATATATCTGCGTCGAGAAACGCTTTTTCAAAGCGCAGAAGAGTGTACCTACTTTATTCTCTAAGTTATTGAAGCGCACTGTCGCGCAACAAATAGACTACCTATAGTTTTTGTCTCATTAGACAAGTCTTGATTGGCGTCTATTAACCAAGCATTTATAAGTAGCATTGCCTTAAGAATATTTTTATTGTTTTTTTAAAAGGGTTATAAGTGGATAAAGTGTTAATCCAAGTTATAAACTATAGTATGTGTGCCAAATTTTATCCAAATCCATTCAGCCGTTTTTGTGTGATTGAGTAACAAACATCCAAACTTTCTCATACATATCTATACCTACATACTTACTACAAATAAATAAAATTGAAGTGTCTGTTTGTAATGTCAAAATAACAACTTTTACTAAATACATAAGAAAGTATACACGGTACTTATAACAAAAAAGCAATTTTAAAATTTTTTGTCTCAGGTCTGTCTGTTTGTTCCAGCTAATTTTCGAAACGGTTGGACAGATTTTGACGGGACGTTCACTGGCAGATAGCTGATTTTACAAGGAGTAATTTAGGATAATTTTATTTTAGAAAAAATAAATAGGGTTCCGCGCAAAAAAATTAAAACCCATGCAAAAATATAAATTCTGGAATTCCCCGTCGGATTTGAAAAATTCTTTTTGCATTTGGTAGCCCAATACTCGGAGATGGTTATAGGCTATTTAAAATCACGCTATGACCCTTAGGAGCCAAGCAAAAAAAAACTGAAAGAACGCTAAGCGGTAACGAAATAATAGCGCGGGCATGATGCAACGCGGATGGTCGGGGGACGACGGAGTTTATTAAAATGTGGCTGTAATTTTAGTATATTGTGTATCTTACGACTTTCACGCGAACCAAGATGAGGGGCACAGCTACCTTTAGAATCGGAAATTATAAAAATGGTTTCTTCTTACGAAGTTAAGAGATAACCTTATTTCAAAACTTCAAACAAATGAGTAAATACGTACAAGTTTTCTTTTGTAGCAAGGATGTGACATTAATGGAGGCACTGCTTGAATACTCTCATTATCGCTATGTAGGGCGCCATCTTGTGTGATTACGTCATTCCTTTCATACTTCAATTTATATGGGGGTTATCAGGTTTTCATTTTAAATGGTTATATGTGTTGTATTTCAAGTGGTGTTAATGTACCTAATGTAGTTTAGATATTGGTCGAAACTCTTTGTAATGAGTGTCTTTGGCTGTAGGATCATTTTGACCTTCATTTTTGTTGTTGTTTATGTTAAAGTAGAAAACGATGGTGGGCAAAAATGTATGGGAGCTGGACCCACTACGCTATAGTTAAAACCACTGTAGTTTTAAAGCATTGCTTCTCCCCTTACTCAGTCCAATGCGCATCAAAATCTGTTCCAGGGTTGTTCAGTTCTTACAATGTTAGGTTAGGTTAGTTTATGTAGGGTTTTGTGGTTGTGACACGTATAAAACAGTTTAGTTTAGATAAGGTGTCAGTTTAGCCATTAGATATTATATTCATGAATAGATAACAAAGGAAACAACCCCAAACCAAACAGATAACAAAGATAACAAAGGAGTGGAACTCTCTGCCTGCGTCTGTGTTTCCGAATGCATACAACCCCGATCTCTTCAAAGTGAGAGTGAACAGGCTTCTTCTGGGTAAGCTCGCTCCATCGTAGACTTTGTTTTTGTCATCTCTGACCTAGACTAGAGTCAAGAGCAAACCTATCTCAAATAAAAAAAAAGATAAGTATATAAAATAAAAATGAATTAATGAATAAGAGACAAAAAAACTAACATTTTGATTTATTCAAGCTCGAGTCGATAATTATGCTGTCTAGAAACAGTGCCGGTCGAAAAAAATGAACAAAAAAAAATATCGAAAAAACTTAACAGAAGCGAGCGCATAGTACGCTACACAACAAAGCGAATGACTGCGCCGAGCCGACGATGAGCCGAACCAACGCCAGCGCATGTTTCGAGGGAAGGGGATATCGAGCCGTGTCAATCAACGCGCAGATTGTGCCCATATATTTTTAAATCTTTCATTTTGTAATGTTATACTGTCTTGTTAGCTTTTTATTTTTGTTAAATCTTTCTCTTAATGAATACACTCGAAACCGATCAATAATTAATCGATATAAAGAAAAATATTTTAGATACACGTAGATCGGTTCCTCTCAGCTATATTTCGATGGTGACATAATAAAAAAGATTCAGTATTATTTGCTCTTTTAAGTAATTCGCACTTAGTGCCTGGCGGTACTGGGACCATTATCGCCCACCATCCTTTCATTTACCTTACAATGATCTTCACATAGTGGCAGGAGGCATGATGGTAACCAGAGTGAAATTATAAAACTTTTTAAAAAAGGTGCATTATGGTTGAGCAATCTACAAGACATTCTGAGAAACAAAGTTATATGAAATCTCCCACAGTTTAAACTATTGCCAAAAATAACTACTTTTTTTACTGCCTGCAGCTGCCACCATAAACAACGATAACATTGAGTTTGTGGTCGTATTTTAACACCATTTTAGTATTCCTTGGTTAACCCTTAGCAATTTTTCAGATAAGCATTATTTTTTTGGGGTTCTCTGGTCAAAGTCTATTTTTTCCATGTCATAGGCATGTATAATTTAGGGATTAAGATTTAGTCTTGAAAAAAAATTGTCATCTAATAATTTGCATATAACTCGCCCATTATTATAATAGTTGTGGAAATCTTCATCGGTTAACTACAATTTAGTTATGGATACCCATATCCACTTTAGCTGACCCATTTTTGTATCATGATGGCCATTCCAGTGGATCGGGACAGTTTAGAGTTTTCGCTAAACGTCATTCTCGTGTCAGAGTCATGTGAGCGGATCCAATCAGGGTTGCGGGATGTTCGAAAGAGTTACCGTGGCTCCGGCACAGGCAGCAGAAGGAACACGGGTGGGTTTTAGTCAGTAAAAGTCTGACACGCCCTCCCGCTACGCCCAGAGCGGGCGAAGTCATTTGATGATTTCGCATCCACAAAAAAAAAAAAATGTGAGCGGATAACAAAAAACCAACAAACACAACTGGTTTAGTCTTAAAAATAACTGGCGAAATGTGGGTGTAGGTACCTACTATAGGTACATATAGTTCAACCCAACCCTTCGGGGAAACAAGGCATGATATTATGTTATTTGTGATGATGTTGAAATCAGAAACGCTACTGTGGCGGCATATCTACATCGCCACAATGGAACGCGTCACACTGACGTCACGCAAAATCCTGCATCGCGAATCAAAGTTTACCACGCGACTAGTATATATACAACATCCCGACATCAACCGTCGGGCATTAGCCCACCAGACACAACACCCGTCTGGTTGGAGGATCCTCCCTTTTCTATGAAGGATGAGTGAACTTTACACCCTGTTCCTCATGCCTCTATATTGGTGACCCCGAACATGAACGTCAGCGCAGCCTTCGTGCAACTACTACAGCGTGACGTCATCAGCATCACATCCTCGAGCTTTTCGAGCGGCGAGTCACACAGTCAGCCAGCACTCACGGCTTCAATGGGTATCCTGACCATCAGTATGCAGCGACCGCGCATACCTGGTCATCACCCTCAGCCTCATCAGCAACCTTGGCACAGCACACTGCACTCTCGGCCGGTTGACAAGCAGAGCCCTTCAAAACCTCTCCTGGCCGACACCAGTAGCCAGCCTCAACCCGGCGCTGTACCACATCCGACGAACTGAAGCATAACGCAGCGCCACCCCGACTCACTGGGGGCATCTCCGCAGACAGCTCAGACTCACCGTGAACTATGCGGCACCCAGTTCCGACTCACTGGAACCTCAACTGGCCCTGGCAAGCATCGCAAGATACACGACTCTGCCCACTATCGACCTCCGGTCTCCGGAGGGGAGTGATGTGGCCGGCATATCTACATCGCCACAATGGAACGCGTCACACTGACGTCAAGCAAAATTCTGCATCGCGCAATCAGAGTTTACCACGCGACTAGCATATATACAACATCCCGACATCAACCGTCGGGCAGTAGCCCACCAGACACAACACCCGTCTGGTCGGAGGATCCTCCCTTTTCCTAGAGGATGAATGAACTTTACACCCTGTTCCTCATGCCTCTATACTACCAATTCTGATTTCAACGACATCATATTCTATCATAATTCAATCCTATAAACACCTCCAATCTTATTGGGACTTATATATTCGAGCCGTTTGGGGTTGAAACACTAGGGCCATGGGATCCGAGTGCCCACTTAGTTTTTCGAGACATCGCCAGGCGGTTGGTCGACTCTACACGTGACCAGAGGGCTGACCTATTTTTTGGCCAAAGAATCAGCATTGCCATAAAACGTGGCAATGCTGCCAGCCTTTTGGGCACTTTTCCTGTTGACAGCGTTGCGGATGAATTTTTTGATGCCCTCTGATTATTTCCCCTCCATTTTTATATACTTGTACATATTATTATTATTTTATTAAGACTTTTAGTTTTTAAATTATGTAAATATTATTCTTATCTAAAGACAAACTTGATTAACTTGATCCTATAAACTTATCAAAATAATCCATATACCAGAAGTTATAAATCAAAGTCAAGAATTCCTAAACACGACTCCTATGAACACCGTACCGTTTCTAAGCAACAAAAAAGGTATTTTAGGTGAGCGCACAAACAGGCTTCTTCACCTACTACCTGTATGGAACAATGGTGCCTTTTAGCCTCATCCTCTTCCTAACATAAAGGTGCACGTGTACAAAATAGACTGTAATTTAAGAACTTAGCTTATCAACAAAAGGATATGCTGTTATCAGGAAGTTTACACGTGCCCCTTCTAGTTTAATTAGTTGCACTTATCTATTGTGCGTGTTCCCGTTTGTAGCCGGAAAACTAGAATCGGGCGAGTTAAAAATCTGTTTGTTGTTAATTAATGACACGAGTTAGGTATACAACAGTTTGATCCCCAAGTCAAATTCAATCAATTTCCATCACTGCATCAGAATTGTGTTTATAAACTCTATGAAATTAAAACAGTTTGAACAGGAGGTTGTTGGATGTTTACGATAAAAAAGGGCATTCGTTTTCTCCTATCAGGGGTATTGATTAATTTTCTTATCAAGGGATTACAATAATCGAAATGAACAATCGGATCTTGTTTAACATGAACATTAAACGGGTTATTATTGGTCGACTCGCACGAATTTACTCACCCGAATCGAGCGAATCGACGTTTTTAAATAATTTTATTTTTTCGGTGGCGTTTCGCACGAAGTTAATTTATTTGTGGGCGAATCGACAATTCCAGAAATACGTACTGGCACGTTTTGAATTTATGCAATTCAAAGTTAAGAAAAAAGTACACTAGCGCACAGAAGTGATAAGGGTTAAATAGCGAGTGTTTGCTTACTAGGTATTAAGTTTTTATGCCCTTGCTGGTGGAGGCCTTAAGTCTGGTTAAGCAGCCGAAAACTTCCTAGGTTGACCAGCGAGATGCCTTAAATTAAAAAAAAATCTGGTACAAGACGGTTGGTAGCAGAACTCGGAACTATAAACATTGAGAAATATCACGTGTTTCACTCTATTAACTTACCTTTTAAAGAATAATTAATAAATTTTTCGTAGATAATATTTCAAAATATTTTACTTAAATCTTATCATTTCTGTGCGCTAGTGTACTCTTTTTCTTAACTTCATTGCATAAATTCAAAACGCCAATTGCCTAAATTGAGTAAATTCGTGCAAGTCGACTAATAACCCCATTAAACACGAAATTGATCATTTGCTGAAAGGTAATTTAAATGCTAGTAGTGTAATTTCTCGACAGGTCTATGATTGTCTATTTTAATTTCAGCAGCTCAGAACTTCTGTGAGAATTATGATACCGTGACTCTTTCGTAACTGATCATTTTAGAAACAAAAACCAAATATCGCATTACTTAGTCCTGTTAAGAAACCAGATAAACATTTACAATTCATAAACAATCAAGATAATACAAATTGAATTCTAATCACTTTCATCAAACTTTTATTACCAACAAAAGAAAACCCTGTTTAGACATTTACACCTTCCACGAACAGTGTGAAAGCCACCCTGATAACATCTCTGCCGATTCTCTTTTGACTAATTCAAAGCGTGTTATAAAACTCCTACAGAACTGGACGACAAAAGGTAGAATTGTCGTTGAACAAAAAATAGCTACCTGAGAGCTTGAAGAGAATGGCATTGATTTGCCGATTTACCGAACTAAAGTATTTAATGGTAAAAGGTAATATCTAGTAGGATATTAAATTGAAGTGACTGATTTATTTCTGACGATTTGATTGGCTAGAGATAAGGGAGATACTTTAGAAACGTTAGATAGATGATGGCTTTAGAAATGTTGCAAGATTATGAGCTGAATTCTGCAGAATTTCATGAGTAAAAACGATAGTTGCTTTACCGTCATTAATTTGCATCAGATAATGAGAAGGACTGGAAGACGAAGTGTCGGTCGTCTAGCGGCGGCGAGATGTTGCCATAGCGGGTAGAAGAACCTGGATGAGACTGGCACAGGAGCGTGGGGATTGGCACAAGAAAAAAAAGAGGCCTATGCTCAGCAGTGGGTGATAAGGGGCTGTGCATGATGATGATGATGACGATAAGAAGTTTTTAATTTTATCATTCGAAGATCGCGGGTAAGACCTGGGAGCCTACTCCGAAGCATAAATTCGAAGTATCGGCCGAATGTTCGGAAGTTTTCTACTACACCTCGTTCTACTGTGCGTTCGGTGTCGGTTCGGATCCGACCAAATGTCAAAATTAACTTCGTTGAACAAACGTCTACTACAGATAGTGCAATTCACGAAGACGCGCCCCACCAATTTTTGGTTGAGGGGATCGCGGGATGCGGGGAGTTTGCTCCGAGCGGCAGTCGCGAACCGTCAGCGGTTCGATGCACACGAATACTACACTCTATGCTGCGAAAATCCAGACTCGTTACGAAAGTTGCTCTACTTTATCACATCTGCCTAGCCTTTTCCCAACTATGTTGGGGTCGGCTTCCAGTCTAACCGGATGCAGCTGAATACCAGTATTTTACATGGAGCGACTGCCTATCTGACCTCCACAACCCAGTACCTGGGCAATACGATACCCCTTGGTAAGACTGGTTGTCAGACTTTCGGGCTTCTGACGACCCGTAACGACTGTCAAAGATCCACGAATGACAGCCGGGACCAACGGCTTATCGTGCTTTCCGAGGCACGGAAGAGTCTCGGTATGTAAAGATGGTCACCCATCCACGAACCAACCCCAGCAAGCGTAGCTTAACCTGATGGATCGACTCGTGCGGCTGTTATTACTTAGCCACGAGCTCCTTGAAAGTTGCTCTACTTTATATATTTTTAAAATGTCGAAAAAATCTCAGCGTGTTGTTCTTAAAAGCCAGGTATGTAAAGAAGTTTGTAGTTACTAAAATACATGAAATTAGCTAACGAAAGTGGCGAAAGTAATTTAATTTTAATAAATAGCAAATTTTAGTAATAGTGGATTTCATTTCATCTTTACAAATAAGTAAAACTATGTAATGTTTTTTTTTAATTTTAGGCAAGAGAAATTATTTCTAAAGTTTACGATTTTATGAAAAAAGAAGCAAGTAAAAATTATGCAGAAAAACTCACTGATGCGCGATGGAGAACCGCACAGGCTGTTGGAGTATCTGAAAGCACAGTGACTAGAATTCTACGCGAAAGAAAGGAATATACTAATATAATGAAGCAAACTACAGTACCTGCTATGGAATCGAATATAACTATGGAGACGGATGCGATAGTTCCTATAGCCCCAAGTGCGGAGAGTACAACAGAGCCGACTACGGAAGCGGATATTGAGCCTGAAAATGAAGCGAGTACGTCGCATTCGAATTTAGTATACAGAAGTGCTTTTATTTTTACATCACCTATGAAGAAGAGAAGGGTAAGACCACGAAAAATTAATTTAGACGAATTTGATATTGGTGTAGTCCGAAGAACTATCCAAAACTATCATATAGAACATCGTCAATTTCCAACATTATCACGACTTAATATTGTTTTGAAAGACCGTATACAATTTGATGGATGTATAACAACCCTAAGAACATTGTTACTTAAACTTGGTTATAAATGGAGAAAAACTGAGAATAACAGGAAGGTGCTAACCGAAAAACATGATATTCAAATGCTAAGATTGAAATATTTAAAACAGGTAAAGTCTTTTCGCAATGCAGGTAGACCTATAGTCTACACAGATGAATCATATATTCATACCAACCACGTGCAAAAAAAGTCTTGGGCCGAAAAAAGTTGTAAAACAGCAATAAAACAAAACTTAACAAAAGGAGTGCGCATAATTATAGTACATGGCGGAAGTGCAGAGGGTTTCGTACCAAATGCGTTGTTGACATACAGAGCAGAGATCAAATCCGGAGACTACCACGATAACATGAACACAGAAAATTACTTAAAGTGGCTAAAGGAGAAACTTATACCAAATCTCCCAAATGATGCCGTGATAGTCTTGGATAATGCAGCCTAGCACAATACTAGTTCGGAAAAAATACCAACATCCAACTCCAACAAATTAGACATGCAGACTTGGCTGAATGCAAAAAATATCTATTTTGAACCAAGCTACAAAAAACCTGAACTTTATGACCTTATATTAAAAAACAAAGAAAACTTCCGCAAGTACAAAGTTGACGAATTATTGAAAGAACATGGATTCACAGTGCTTCGGCTGCCACCTTATCATCCAGATTTAAACCCAATCGAAAACATTTGGGGTATTGTAAAAAACGATGTTGCTAGTCGCAATATCAATCAAAATTACACTTCGATTATGCCCATTTTAAATGAAGGTTCAATACTTGTCAGCACGTGGAAAAAATAGAAGACGAATACATGAGACATTGTGATCTTGATTTTAGTTTTATTGTAAATGTCGGTGATACATCAGACTCTGAATCAGATATTTCTGAAACGAGTGATTGACGATTTTCATTTCTCAATAAAGTTCAATAAAACTATTTCCGTATTTCATTAATATCTATAATTACCTCCCATTATAAAAATAGTAATATTATCGATATTAACTAATAAACACATAAAATATCCACACCTAAAAATAAAATAAACATAACCCTTTCCTTGCGGTCGGGTAAAAAATATAAAATTGAAGTAGAGCATCTTTCACTTTGACCATGACGCTCTGTCCTGATTAGTCTATTCATTGTAGTGTGCGTGTACACTCATAGGTAATTAGTGTGTACCGACAACACTCAAACATTGACGGAAGCTTGCACACATATACTATAAACGGTTAGGAGGAATAGTGGGGCGCGTCTTCGTGGATTGCACTATCTATAAATGAAGTTCGGTATTTAATTGCAGTCATGTGGTAAGTAGATGTTACATTCAAGGGTTTGATGCGGTTTTACGTCATTCGACAACACTTTTTAGGGTTCCGTAATCAGCAAGGAATCCTTATACAGTAGTTTATATTGATTAATATTGTAGTTTCACCATGTCCGTCTGTCTGTCTGAGGCTTAGCTCAGAGACTCTTAGTACTAGAAAGCTATAAGCTTTGGCACTTGTATACATATATTAATCACGCCGACAAAGTAGTAAAACAATCTTTAAAAAAAATTAAGGTGCCTCCCCTACTCGTAAATTGGGGAGGACACCATGGGGTAGACATGACGTGACATGGGATGGTTGGGATGGGGGAAATTAAAAGTCATCCCATGGTATAGTGTGTCGTTAGATAAGCGGTTCAAAATATTACGGGTGTGTGAAAAACATATTTCGATTCAGGGATCCGTTTGCAAAATAGTAAGCTTTAAAGTGCAATTAGTGTCCCCCCTGCCAGCTAAATATGTAGTTGTTTGTGGATATGTGAAAAAAATCACGGCAGTAGTATCTGTATACTATTGCCGTGATTCTTTACATCCGACGAGTCCAAATGTACCACCCACAGATCACCAATAAAGATTCAATCGCAATAAAAAATCGATAGTTTTCTACTTCTTTTATGATTTTTTTTAAGTTGGTCAGGTCGAAAATTCTAAAAAAATCAGAAAAAAATTCATAACTCAAAAACTATGAAAAGTCGCGGAACATACATGGGGGTGACTCGAATGCCCCACGATACGAGGAACCTAAATTTATTTTGTTGGACCTCAATATTCCGGCCACCTTGTATAATTATAACGAAGTTACAAGGAAAACTATCTCAGCTAAGTAGGCTTTACAAGTTAATAAGCAATAGTCGGTCAACTTACATTTGCAGTTGGAATGTATGAGAGAACATATTGTTTTTCAACAACAATGTTAAGTTTGTTCTTAGAATAAATTCATCCCAACTACGGAACCCTTCATTGTCCGTGGTCCGACACTCACTTGGCCGGCTTTAAAGTTGCAGGAAGTTGCAGTCTACAAATGAAGACCATGTTGATCACATGTTACTAATCCCCAAAATTGTTAACCCCAAAAATGTTCGCCTAAAACCGAGAATTACATACGGGAAAGAAATTTATACAAGGCCACTACTCGCCCGGTTCGCAACCGGGTCGGATTGAAACGGAAAAATCACGTGAATTCCCTTCATACATTTTGTATGAATCATTGAGCATCTTTCTCGTCCAAAATGGTTGAGCTTGGAACAGATTGTGGGAGCGGTAGTACATTTAAATTTCTTGTAATATTGGTTATATGGCAAACGTTAAGCCATTAAATCGTTTCTGCTTAGAAAGTTTAGTTGGCTAGAAAATTATTGAGGATGAATGGGAAATAGAGATGGGAAATAGAAGGGCAATAATATAGAACGTATTTATACCATTATGTGAATTGAAAATACAGCAATGGATTGGAAACTGGCTTAGAATTTCATACTGACTAGTGTTTAATGGATTTATTCATCACTAATGTTTACATATTCGAATTAGAAATCTCTGATATCGGTATTCGGTATGACTGTCTGAATGATCTATCGAAGAAACTTACATCTGACCAATTTGAAAACATTCCGTGCACACGATATGGCCGCATATGTTAGCAAGCGTTACTATAGCGGCCGCGCGCTGCAAACAAGAATAGTCCTTACGGTGTATAGATGTTCGTTTCTCCCATGGAACAACCTTCAAATTCTCAGAATGACTCTGGAATGGTATCAGTGGCAGAAATTACTACCAAGTTTTCAAGGGATGGTAATTCTAGACCTGGCAATAGATGAAAGAACATCCATTCATTGGATAAGACCCTGGTTTAGAAGTGCATACCTTTGATAATAACTATGAAGATGACAAAGGTATACATAGAGAATGACAAAAATATGAGGAAAACAGGTTTACATGTTTACGTAACTCCTCTGCCTGATGCATCAACACGATATTTTAAATCCACATAGCAGAAGGCACACTGTATGAATTATAGCAAAACTCTCAACATAACAGTTACTGTTGGAAACTAAACCAATGCACTTGAAACCTACGCCAAGAAATAATGAGCCCATTGTTCTAATCAATCTCTTTAGGAAACTCGTTGTACAGTTCAGTTCAAATTATTAGAAGTTCTATTCGTGGAGTAATCCGGTTTAACACGAGTGTACACTACCGTGTTGAGGATTATAAAACGCAATTGTTTAAGGCGAATGCTTTCATAAAGACATGAAGATTAGATTTTTTTTTTATTAAATACTAAATCTTCGTTGAGTTTAAGTGTTTTTGCGTAAATTAACATTATTTCGTGGATCTGTTTTCGTTTATAGTGTGGCCATTAGTGCTGTGCACTCCCTGAGGTATGCGCGCGGCGAGACGGGGGGGTGAATCGGCTGCTGCGCTCTGTCAGTGCGCCGTCAACGCTCGTGGCGGCATGTAGTGTTATCTGTATCGGACTGTCTATGTCAGACGCACATGAGATAAATATTCAAAGATGGGTCGTGCGTTATCTCGTGATATGAAGACTGTCATTTTTAAGGTGGCTGAATATTTTAAGAAAAGAAAAGCAGACAAAGAAAGCTTTGAATTTAAAAATGATGTGAATATTGCCAAAATCGTTGCGGAGGCTATGGGGTACAGCAAAAGAACTGTGCATAATGTGATTTCTGCGGGTTATTTATCAATTGAAAATTCAAGCCAATTAAAATTTCAATCGCCAGAAAAACCAAAAGTTCTAAAGAAAAAACACGTTGTGGATGATTTTGACCTCGGAGTTATCAGAAGAAAAATTCATCAGCTTTACGAAGTTGAAAAAAAAAAACCAAGTGTCCGTAAGTTACTATCAAGTTTGAGACAGGATGGCATATTGAATTGTGGACGGGAATATTTAAGACAGCTTTTACACAAAATAGGCTACCGTTTCAAAAAATGCAAATCAAAGAGACATCTCCTTATAGAGCAGCCTAATATTACAGTGTGGCGGAAAAAATATCTTACACAAATCAGAAGTTACAGAACGCAAAACCGCAACATATATTTTCTTGATGAAACATACATCAACGCCAGTCACCATGCCAGCAAATGTTGGCAATCATCGTCAGAACCCGGAGTTCATGCTGATATTGGGAAAGGACGGCGATTGGTAATTCTCCACGCTGGGTGTCGAAATGGCTTAGTGGATGATGCATTGACTATATTCAAATCAGATGCTAGAACCGGTGACTATCATGGAGATATGAGCGGACCTACTTTTTATAAGTGGGTAGATGAAAAGTTAAAAGATAAGTTGCTGCCGAATTCTGTGGTTGTAATGGACAACGCGTCTTACCACAGCGTTCAGGTTGAGAAGAAACCAACTATATCAAGCCTCAAAAGTGAAATGCAGAACTGGTTGCTACGCCATAATGTAGAATTTTCAGGAACCATGACAAAGGCTCAACTGCTACTTCTTATCAAAAATACACAAAAAGAACCCGTGTATAGAATTGACGAACTCCTGAAAGCCAGTGGACACACTGTTCTGCGTTTACCTCCATACCATCCAGATTTAAATACAATTGAGTTGGTCTGGGCTGATATTAAAAACAACATAGCCCAAAACTATATTAATTCTTCTCTAGACGAAAATATAATCTTATTGGATAAATTGTTTTCGGAATTCACGGCGGAAAAATGGCAGAGATGCGACGATCATGTCCAGAAAAATGAAAATGATTACTGGAGTCGCGATAGTAGGTACGATAATGTTATCGATTCATTCATAATAAATTTGCAAGACTCTGATTCAAGTTCCGGTGGCGAAGTGGAAGATGAAGATGATGACGAAATGGAAGATGAAGTTGAAACAGAATCTATGTCAGAATAACTTTCGTTAGAATATATAATTGTTTGTAAATATAAAAAATGTTCAATAAAACAAGTCCTGCTTTGAATTATAAGTTTAGTTCTTATTTATCACCTACATATTTTTATTAAAATATGAGTATATTTGGGTTACATTTTAATCAACTAAGTAAGTATAATATATTACAGATAGCCTCCGACCATCGTCCCGCCACAAGCCTTGCCTTAGAAATGCAAACTGATATCGTAAGATCTGTCCGACATGTATCGATCTCATGTGAACTCATGCACTTTTTTCTTCGCCTCCCACCTCGCCGCGCATACCTCAGGGAGTGCACAGCACTAATGGCCACACTATATTAGTATTCCTTCAGAAATTAACGTGTGGGTAAGTTTTGTAGCACGTGACTTTTTATTAGTTTAGCCTGGCTGTAATTTTGTAGGTAGAGTACTTTACTTTTTCTTCTGTAATTTAATATTGACCAGTATGGCTTGGTGAAGATGCCTAGTCAATGATTCTATTTCTGTGACATAGTATGTAGTTACTTCGATTAAAGTAAAATGTTTAATAAGGTGTGGATAAAACCCCCTAAAAAATATACATATTGACCAAAACTTCCACGATTCGGATAAAGTTAATTTGGAAAAACGTATCTACTGTTTTCACCTGTAATTTCGTGCTACAATTGATTTTTAAACGAGTGACACAAGTTTTACTTCATTTTTAAATTTCGTACATAAATATTTAAATAATAACTAATACTCAAGTTATTTTTTTTTTAAACACGCTTCTGGGCACGCTCGTTCCAGCATAGACCTCATCTATCGCTTTCCATCAGGCGTGATCGAGGTCAAGAGCAGGCCCATTCAGTAATATTAAAAAAAAAAACATAGTTGTGAAAGCCATGAATGACGGTACCTATCCCAAACATTTCAAAACGCAAGTCTTCAAGTTAACAACACTTACATAGTTGAGTTATGACGGCTACATAAACTACATTTTAGTTTTTATGCGGGTATCATGTGCAAGATTTTCTTTACTTTGTGAGCTGTTTGAACGGCTTTAAACTCTAAAGAAGGTTACGAGTTTGCATTAACTCAAACAGGCGTTTTTAATTTTTCTTGTTTATACAAGAAAATGTTCTAAGTGTTCGTGGCTAAGTAATAACAGCCGCACAGGTCGATCTATCAGGTTAAGCTACGCTTGCCGGGGTTGCCCGTGGATGGGTGACCATCTTTATATACCGAAACTCTTCCGTGCCTCGGAAAGCGCGTTAAGCCGTTGGTCCCGGCTGTCATTCGTAGATCTTTGACAGTCGTTACAGGTCGTCAGAAGCCTGAAAGTCTGACAACCAGTCTTACCAAGGGGTATCGTATTACCCAGTTACTGGGTTGTGGAGGTCAGATAGGCAGTCGCTCCGTGTAAAATACTGGTATTTAGCGGCATCCGGTTAGACTGGAAGCCGACCCCAACATAGTTGGAAAAAGGCTGGGCAGATTGATTGATACAAGAAAATGTACGAATCCTTTTTCAACTAGATTTTTGCCAGTGCAAAGCAGTTCTCAGTCTCTAAACGTCATTGTATGTGCAATATCTGGGAAGATTTTGCGTGATTATTTTCATTGATGGTTCGTGGTCCGCCTTATTTGTTTTAAATTTGCGGAAATAGAGGCTCTATTCCTACTCATGGACTCAAGTGAAAATCCTGGAAATTAGTTCATTATATTCACAAGATATATATCGAGCCTTTTCAGGAAGAACATCGTAAGCGACAATTTGCACTTTTTACAGGGTTTTCTCTTTCCAAAATAACGATGTTTTCATTTACGATGATAATTTCTTACAACAATAAAGTCGTGTAAATTTAAAATAAAAATTTAAGAGTAATCGCGACAAGATGTAAAACTGTCTAATTAAGAGGTTACGAAGAAAAAATAGTTTTGTGATTTTTGGCGCTTACGATGTTTTCCCGGAAAAGGCTCGATATAGAGAGCAGTGGGTGGCCCAATGGTAACGGCTCCGACTTACGTGTCGCAGTTCGTGGGTTCGAACCCAGGCAGGCACATTACTTTGTGTAAGTTATTTCATCACCATTTCTCTCAAAACGGTGAAGGAAAACATCTTGAGGAAACCGGCATGTCCAAGAATCAAAAATTCGAAGACATGTGACATCTCCAACCCTTACTGGGCCCGCGTGGTGGATTATGGCCCACTCCCTTTCACAGAGAGGGGGCCTGTGTCCCAGCAGTGGGAACATTATAGGCTGCTTATGTATGTAGGTATGTACGAGATATCTACATAAGAAGGTATAGTAACATCTCTATGCAGAGCAGTGGCGTAGCTACAATCATCATTAGAGGGAAGCCTCAAGAAAATTATAAGAAGTCTTAAAATAACATGGCAAAATCTACCAATAAGTATTGCGCGTACAAACTTACAATTACTGTTGGAATATACGGGAGAATATGTTTTCAACTACAATGTTAAGTTTGTTCTTGGGATAATTCGGTCTCTTCTTTCTTCATCGTAATTACGGAACCCTTTATTGTGCGTGGTCCGACACGCACTTAGCCGTTTTTTTCTTTTTGTTTATCATGTTTGATATATCGATATCTACTCATCACGTCTGCGGAATTAGGCTAGCTTATTTAATTTGACCTTGTATGTATCAACTAAAATCTACCTAGTACTTATCTGAAAAGTCATAGTCTGAATCTGATCCACTAAAACATTATTCTTTTGTTTATTTATTTTCAAATACTCAGATAACAGAGATCCGTAGTGTTAGTAAAGTACCTTAAACCTAGTGTTAGTACATACATAAATTAAGATAACAATTTGGGTATTATTTGGGTATGAGTCACTTTGTAAAGAAGACGAAACCAGTTTCTCAACCGGTCATCTTCTCCTCAAAATGCCTCATAAAAGGGGAAAACACATTCTCAGTCACTGTTTTTAGAATGCTGTTGCCCCCTATGAATGAAAGCAATAAAATATCAAGTATTTACCTAAACGCTAACAGTACCTACTTAACCTTTTGAGAGTGCCATCAGAATATAAAATCCAGCCACAATCTAATCTAGGTATACTTAGGTATCAAAATAACCTAGCATAGGTTTTTCCCCACATCAAAAGCGAAAGGTCACAATATTATACGGGTAGGATTATCATCAATTTAGTTAGGGGTCGCATATTTGCATAGGGCAGGCGTGCCGGCCCCAGGACGCGGGTTCCGCCGCCGGCGACAGTGCGATGTGACGCTACCCGCTATGGGTAGGGAGTGTGTCCAGTGACAGACGGTATCCTACTTAGGGCATATATGACAAATTGAGCTTTAGAAAGAGACACAGACATGACTCATATTCATGATTGACAGAGACGCATACGTTTTTGAAGTGACAAATTCTTAGGTGCACATTGCGCTCTTTCTGAACAGTGATTCAAACTGAACTGTCACGCTCGGCTCGGTGATGCTGAATCGTATATCGTGTATACTAGGCTCCAGTCGGTCGCAGACGCTGAATCGCGTATACTAGGCTCCAGTCACTTCTCAAGTGTGGTCAGGCACACACCTTTTTTACGGCTGTTTATTTGTGTGTACTTATTCGTGTTTGACTGCCGTGTTTCTCTAATGCAAGTTCGTTTGCTGAACGTGGGGTTCTGGGTTCGATTACCAGATGGTAGAAAGTGTCATTGGGTTCGTCTTTCACGAATTTCTGAGTACCTACCTGGCAGCCGGATTTGTGCTAGGTTAGAGAGCTTGTCTTCTATTACACGGGACTTAAGAAAGAAAAGTATTTACTGGGGCTCACACAAGATGATAACACAAACAATGACTCAAAAAATAAACAACAGTATAAAAAAACATTTCAAAAATGAAATGTGGGTGTACTGTGCCTACACCATAAAGAATAAAAGAGTGAAGTTATATGGTGCCTAGTTTGAACACCTGTCTTCTTTTGATCCCTATATTTTATCCTAACACAATGGATACCATTTCCCATTTCTCGTTCAAGCCCGCAGCGATCGTGAAGCCCCAATAACGCCCTGCATCGTCCCTTGAAGTCGCGCATTTGTTCATCACGACACCACATCTCGAAAACTGCTAGACACAAAACCATGAGATTTATGCAACATCGAAACTAATTCTGTCGGTCGCCCCAGGGCATACTTGATAGTCGTGAGCTAAGATTTCTTGTTTTAAACTTAGATTGATAGTGCTGTTATGAAACTGTTTATATTTTCCTTATTGTGTAGTAAACGGTATTATTTTCTAAGTTGGCTTAGAACTAGGAAGTATTCACCTTTGGAATCAAAAGCGGAAGACTGTCATCTTGTACAGTCTACAAAGGAGATAAGTAACCAACGCACACTATAAAACTATATTGCTAACGTACTGCTATCAATGACAGCTACGCACACATATAGCATTCGTAGAGTGAATGTGCTGACGTCTTCTAAAATAATGTTAGTATAACATAATTTCGCCACAAAGGATAACTGCGCTCGTGGCACAACAGGGCCTCAAGTCTGCTATTACAATAGTGTCAGAATGGTCCAACATTGATTTCAAAATTGTTAATTTTCACGAGTTTGGTAATCTACTAATATAATGGCGTCATTATGACTTTCCAATGGTCAACTACTGACACTCCATTGAAAGAAATGGCATAGAATGGTAATCTCGTACATAATGACAGATGAAGATCTGACGTATGCGGTAATCTGCTAAAATTTTGACAGTTCCTTTTATCAGTGACCTACCATTGGAACGTCATTGTGCAGACATTGCTTAAAAATACTTTATATTCATAATTAGGCAGCTCGGTATCAAAAACTTTTTGCTTTAAATCGTGTTTGTTCAATATTATTGCATCCAAGAATGTATTCACTGCGATCAAATATTCTGGAACTAGCCAACGCAGTGGATGCTAGGGAAAAAAGATGCAGGGAATCCAGAAGACGTCGTTTAGCCCGTCGGTTGATGAGAATCAACACGAACCCCTTTACTGATGTTCCTGAGGCGGAATTCGTAAAAACGTTTCGCCTTGGAAAATACTCAGTCAGGGGGTTAATTGACGAACTCATTCCTCTTATGGCCAAACCACGTCGAAATGATAGCATATCGGCAGAAATGAAGGTGAGAAAACTGAATTTGACATTGATTTATTATTCTATAGCTTAAACACGAAATAGGTCGATTAATGTTATATTTTTTATTGCAGATTCTAATAGCACTTGCATTTTATGCATCAGGGTCCTATCAAAATTTGATTGGACAGAGTGCCCTTCATAATGTTTCGCAGATTACTGTGTCGAGATCGATAAATGAAGTTACAGAGGCACTAAATAAAATATACCACAAATATATTAAATGGCCTACACAATGTGATGAAAGGAATATTATAAAGGCGAAGTGAGAAATGAAATATACCCTGATTGTTTTGTTTGTATTGCTTGTTGTACCTAAGCAGAATTATTTAGATATTAAAAACTTTTCAGGTTCTATCAAAAATTTGAATTTCCTGGCGTTCTGGGTTGTATTGATGGCACCCATGTAGCAATATTAAGGCCGCACATACATGAGGAACGATATTATAATAGAAAGGGCTTCCATTCCCTTAATGTTATGATAGTAAGTATTAGGTAGAAAGTAGAAATGTCTACCTACTGCCCAAATTTTTACTGTTAAATTATAAATGTCAAAAAAATATTTAATTCATTTACAGATTTGCGATGCAGATTTAAATATTTTATGTGTGGACGCAAGTACCCCAGGCTCCGCTCATGATTCCACTGTATGGCAGAGTCATCCACTAAGTCATCACTTAAAACAAATTACAGAAAATACTAATGAACAAGTATTTTTATTAGGTATTACAATATTTTTTGATGAATAATATCCTAAGACTTTTATCATATTCACATGTTGGAGTTGGTTGGAAAAAAAAAATGATTATAATTTTCAGGTGACAGTGGGTATCCACTAAGAAAAACCATGATGACCCCAATCCTCAATACTATAGAAGGCACACCACAACATCACTATTATGTGAAACATGTGACTGCACGCAATACAGTGGAGCGTTGCATCGGTGTATTAAAAGCACGTTTCAGGTAAAGAGCATTTCAAGGCAATTGTTTTACATACTCGATAAATAAAAGCTTATAGATTAAGATGTATAGTTAAATGGGGTTGTATAAAAGTAAATTGTTTCTTTTTTTGCAGGTGTTTGCTTGTAGCACGTGCTTTACACTATAGCCCAACAACTGCAGGCAAGATTGTGAATGCATGTTGCATATTGCACAATATTGCAAACACGGCAAGAGAACCATTGCCTCCTGATGAAGTTTATGCAGAAGAACTTCGCTTGCAACAAGTATGTGATTTCTATTCCATTATTTTCGAAAATGTATAATGAAGTTGGAATTTTATTAGTTAATTTAAATAATACTAGGGCAAAACTTGGGTAATTGGTGATAGTTTTGTTTTTTACTTGTAAAATTCGATTCATTGATCAGACTATTTTTTAAATTTACTGTGATATAGTAGACAAAATAAGTTTTGCTAACTTATATCTAAAAATGTGGCAAATACTATAATGATTGAAAAATGTACATTTATCAAGTCAGTAGTAACTTGGTAATAAAACACAATTATCTATCACCAAATAGCTGCATATCACGAATTAGCCAAGTTTTGCCCTACTATGTTAAAAAATCAACATTTAAATTATTCTTTATTTGCCATTAACTAAATATTTATTTAACAATATTAAACTTTTCAATTGAAAATCTGAAATATAAATATACTATATAAAACAAAAAAAAACATTTTGTCATTTAAATTATTAAACAAATCAAAGTATAATCAGTCTTCATAATTACGAAATAGTAATAAAAAGATACAACAAATCATAAATTTTAAATCATATAATAAAAATAACATTAATCACTAATCAGTCTTTTAATTTAAGGAGGAAAATAGTTATGCAGCACCAAATGACCAAGATCATCGAAGGGTGAACCGGGACCTTCTTGAAGGTCGGGCACTACAGCAGGCTCTTGTTGACAGACTGTGGAGAAATGCATAAATTAAATTAGCATGTAAGTAATGAAAACCCACCTCAATATTCTAGTGAAGTACGAAAATGCTCTAATTATTATTAAAATGATTTAACTTTGTTACAGATCCACAGTATTGAACAAAACAAAGGTTTAAAATAAATTAAGTAATGCTCTTTTTTTATACACTGTTTCATTTATCTTTACAACCATTTGGAATTAACTGCTGGACTATAGATTTCATTTATCTAAACTAATATTATAATGAAAGATTTGATTGTTTTGTTTGTATGTTTCAATTTAACTCAAAAACTACTGGATCGATTTTCAGAATTCTTTCACCAGTACAAAGCTACTTTATCACTGAGTAACATAGGCCTATATTTTCTATTTTCATGCGGGTGAAGTCGCTGCTAAAAGCTAGTCTTTTAATAATCTGACAAAATTACCTCTTGCATAGTTCTGGAAACTAGTCGGACTCAGAATCTGATGATATTAACATTCTCCGGAGTTTCTGTGAAAACAAAACTAATTTTAATACAAAAGTCTGAACTTCGTATAAAGCTTGTGTAACCTAGTGCTTAGTATCAGAGTTACAATCAAGATGACAAATTCTGGACAATGTACTACTGATGTGAGCCTACACCTAACCCAAGCTTTTAAGCTTAGCTGGAGGGGTTATATTAATTATTATAATTTTTATTGTATTGTTTTTAATGCTCCTTAATATTCATTGTGCGTATGTTTGTAGCACACACAATGAGTAGAAGTTTAGATTTTGAGTGAAACCATTTCATAAAGATGAATTACCTATAAATTAACAGTAATTACCTTTTTTGACACAGATGTCACAAAGCGGTCCAAAAGGTTCACCACTTTTTCAGTGGTGGAGCTTTGTCGATTAATGGCCGCAGCTAAATTATTAATAGCCTCAGCATGTTTTATAGTAGCCTCGGCGTTCCTCGCTTCTATTGCGTCCAGCCTCGATTGAGCAGCTTCAAGAGCTGCATGGTCTGCTGTATCTATAAAAAGAATAATATTTTGTTACATCAGGCTATATACTTTACCCTAGAGTGGGCAGTTAATGGTCTAAACAAATAATTGCAAGATCTTTACCTTCTGCTGCGTAACGCCGTGTATATCTTTGGCGTTTGCGTCGCTTTGGAGGCTGGTCGCTGGTGGATGGCCGACTTAAATTTTCCTGATCCAAGCTGAAAAATAAAACAATTACAATCACACTAGTCTTTAAGTTATCCTATTTATTTCAACTCATCTGTAGAAAGTTGTAGTATACCTTATTTCTTGTGGTGGCACATTTTCCACAAGCTCATTTGGCATCACATTTTCCACGAATGCATCTGGCATCACTATTGGCACTTCATAATTGTCTAATAGCCTGTAAAAATAAATACAATGTTATCATAATAGTTAAGAAACAAGTTACTTATGTTAAATGATGAAAGCTAAGCAAATTAAGCACAGAATACCAAGCTAGCAAAACTTACGAGAAGGAGTTGTTGAAATTACTAGTAGTAGGACTAGCATCCACCAAAGGAATCGTGATAGTTGGCTAATTAACAAAAAAAAAACATGCAGTTAATAACACAATGCAAGTGAGGCAACAATATGTGATAGTGAAAAAATAATACAGATAAGCATGCAAATAAAAAACATAATATACAACTGTGACATATTAGTTTTTACTAATTAGAAGTACTTTCAAATGTGCAATACAACAGTTAAGAATTATAAAAGATAAATGTTAATGCTTACAGTGAGTGGGTTATGTCGGACACCTGGAAGTGGCTCTCCTACATCTCGCCCTAGAATTGTATATAAGCGCTCTTGGAGCGGGGTCAATGTAATTTTTTTAGCAGGACCACCACCTTAAATAAAAGTTATAAAATGATTACTATATGCTTCACACTAGAATTCCGCAATGGCAGAGCGGACCCCGGTTACCGCTCGGGGTTTAATGAATTAAAAAAAAGAATAGCTTACCTGTAGCACTTATTTCACTTTTCTGTGATTTAATTTTTTTTAGCATTTTGCTCTTATATTCATTGTAGAACTAAAAAAAAACAAAAATTAGAATAATGATACAATTATCATTTTATAATGCATCCCTAATTATACTGTTAGGTACTCACTGTGCGCCACTCTACCGGCGTTTTATTGGGGCAGTCCACCGATACCGAGTTTAATATTTGGGCACACTCCATCCAGTACCTTTTCGATAGACTTCGCCCTTCATTGGTGCGGCTGCAGTGGCCAAGCGCCAGGTCTTGGTGGTTCTCCAAATAATCAATAAGAGCCGAAATTTGCTCAATCAGCACCATTTTGAACACTTAATTAAATTAAATACTTAACAGAAAGTCAAAAACTATACATTAAAACACCGGCCGAATATAAACAAAAACAAAACAAACGTCACTAAGAAGTAATGTGATAATGTCACATTTGACTTTGACAGCTAAGCTGACAAAGAGAAAATAATACTGAGTTTATAAAGATAAAGTTACACATTTATCCGCGTTACATGTATATTTAATGTTTTTTTGGTATTTACGAACTTCTTACTACTTCAGATTACTTATAACACTAATAAATAACATGTAAAATTAAATATAAGTAAAATCTGGCATGAATAAATTTTCAAATTTAGTAGTAGTTTTTCGAAAATCATTTCTACCACAATGGTTTTATATAATGGCAACACGACAATGTCATTCTACTACAATTCTACTACGAGACCATTGACTGATCAATGATCGACCATTATGAATTTAGCAGATTACCAACTTTTAGCAAAATGACAATGGGATCGTGTGGGAATGACTCAATTTATAAAAATACCAGACTTGGGCCCCTGGTAAGCATTCGACCTACAGTGACAAATGATTTGAGTTCGAGCCACGAGTTTACTAAAATATTATTTTTGAGATTTTGTAATTTCGAGTTATTATACTAACTGAATGAAACGATATTCTGACCGATTTGAGAATCTACTACCACCAAGTTTCTCGCCTACTTATAATTATTTGACAATTTAGAAGCTAACTACCCGCTTTAAAAATATATTCCTGTATTTAATAATTGTGAACTTATGAGTCAGTCTGCATTAGCCACCTATACCTAAACTCCTCCTTTTGCACTTTTATGAAGTTTGTGATTGTAATAAATTGATTAATTTAAGAGTCTAAGTCTTAGACCATGCATCATTTAACAATATTCCAAAAAGCTCAGATTATTGTTTTGCATGAGTAAAACATTTCCGTTAGTGAAATTGCAAGGCGCCTCATGATATCAGAGAGTAAAATTATTATTAATTTAATTTATTTTATTTACTTCAGATACAGTGATCCATATTTTTGTTAGTATACTTACGAAATTATATTAGTAACCAAGATTCAAATACTCACCACAATCATATTATTATAACTAAAATTAAATAACAACAGTGCATTACTCATTTAAATAAAATGTAAATAACAATCATCTCTAAATTCATTTAAATGTTTAAAACGATCAATATTATTTAAAATCAAGAAATCAATTACAGTATTTAAATTCAGTAATAATGTATTAATTTATTATGTCACCGTGATTCTAATATTCTTTTTTTTTTTTTAGAGAAAAACCGTTCGACTGTGGGTGCATCGTCACGCTGAGACAGGTGAAATAAACCGTCGCCTGCCTGGACCGATACTATTGGCTTACACAAATGGTTCGCCTTGGCACCGTGAGATTGTTGCCACACAAGATCCATTTGTTAAGACCAGCATAACAGCAGCAGCACACAACGTCACTATGCAAACTGTACGGAACTAAATAAACGAAATACTTAATACTATTACATCTTCAATACTTTCACAGCATAATTAGCCATAATAAAATAAGTCAGCGGTATTGGAGTGTGAGTGATGTTATTGTTACTGGATCAGATTATATTTTTTATCTATGTGACATGTTTATTCACTCCGCCTATTGTTTATTAAATAATTGCATAAAAAGATATAATGGTAGGTTATTCCAAATATATTGTTGCATTTATAATAAAACATATTAACTTGTGAAGTTCTTTTATTTTTAAATAAAGACATTTATTAAAAATGGTTTTATTTATTTAAGCTATTCTAAATAAATAAAATCATTTCTTAACAAAAATGATTCTATTTGCTTTAGCTTAAATTTTTAAATCACAAAAAGAATCTGCAATTCAGAGATTCGAATTGACATAACAATATTCAGAAGTATAAGGCTTATTCGTTGGGCTACGAACGCTTTAATTTTCGATGCAAAATTATGTTATACTATCATTTAGAAGACGTTAGCGCACTCAATGAATGCGATGTATGCGTGGCTGTCATTGGTAGCAGTACGTTCAGTAGGAATATAGTTTTGATGTGTGCGTTGATTACTTAATTCCTTTGCAGACCGTACCTATCGTCCTTTTCTTTTCTAAATTCCAACACAACATTCACACAATCACTCCATCACGGCAAAGAATTTCAATAAGAAAATAAATAGTAATTAATGCGAACGTGTTTGAATCGAATCATAAAATCTCGAAAATTAAATAAAAAGGGCCCAGACGAATCGAATAATCCAGTTCAATTAATCTTATTAATCGAGTTCCGAGTACGCGAATCTGAACATTTTCAATTTGTGCATAAATCGTCGGGAGAATCACATCTTCATTAGCAATACAATCGAGTCGGGGGCGAATGGGATATTCCCTGTTTCCAGTATCCCCAGAGTTGCCAGACCCAAGAAGTTGAATTCACCAAAGATTTATAAATTGCAGAGGGAGTTTGGAAGCAACATGGGAATTTTCTATTATTGAATCGCGCTAGTATTAATTGCGGTGAAATTGTAATTAAAGTTTATGCGCAATCGAGCGCTGCAGTCTTGAAGTCTTTGTCGAGGATTTCAGTGAAAATGTTATAGGTAGCATGTAGCAATTGGAGCTTTAGAAGTCTATTTATTTTTATGTAAGTACACAATTTCTTAGGAAATATTAATTTATTATGTTCAAGTAGGTAGGCATTGATTAAGAAAAGGAAGCTGTATGTCTGTAGCAGGTCACAAATCAATGCATAAGATAGATAGATAGAATACTCTTTATCAAGGAAAAAGGAGGAGGAGGTTTTTTCTTTTTTTTCTTTTGTTCTTTAAGTATGCCTTTGTTTTCCCAACATAACTACATCCATGAAAACTGTCTAATCAAATATGGGTGCTTCTGCAATCACTACAATGTCACCAGAAATGATTGAATTAATGAAATGCATCGATCCCAGACTAGTTTGGTTTGACTAGACTCGACTACTCGAATGAACCCAAAGATTCACACTAGCCCATGTAGCCTCATGTTTCATGGTGCAACAGAGACCATTGCATAAAAAGGGGTAGACAGGGGGCGCGATAATGGTTGGGAAGACGTGCCCTTAAAATATGGAAGGATTATTAGCGCCGTACCGATGTCAAAATTCAACCCAAGAGGTAAACATGTAAATTCAATTTTTATAGCTTGAGCTGCTCCAATATTTTTTTTTTTTTTAATATACATAGGTACTGATTTTTTTTTGTTCTTTTCTTTTTGCAATTTTTTTTTTCTTCTTATATACACATTGACATTGATGAATTTTATATAATACTCGTACAATGGCATGAATATTTACTTTGTAAAATGTTATATTATTTTAATTACTGTGAATGTGAAGACTATATAGTCTTTTGGGTCCTTGTCTTTTTTTTTCTCTCAGCTTTAATCACAGTCTGCCAGTTTGAGTAAATTATGCGGCCTACACATTTGTGTAGGCCGCATAATTTACTCAAACTCAGAAAGGACATTTGTCCTTTCTTTGGTATTGTTCGTCGAATCGTTGAGCTCCTTAACTTTAAGTTGAGCTGTACGATTACTGACAGATGCATGCACTGACTGGACAGATCCACTCAATCTGTGTGGTTCTTTCCTCAAAAGACCATTTCAGACACCAACCTACATGGTCTTCACATGATCTGACCAAGATTATGTATGGACTTTAAAAGAGACTGACCTCTCGAGTTTGTTTCGGCCTTTCTTCTCAGAGTAGTCAGATAGGAAGCCGGCCTCATCTAGTTTAAAAAAAAATGTTTGACGTATAAAAGTGTTTGTATAAACTTACTTACAGAAATAAAATAATTTATCATTTATCACTATAATTCCGGTCAACTCGAACTCCAACGCAACTAAGATAACCGATTAGCCAAAACTGTGCGATTGAAAACTTCAAAATCGATCAACTTCAAATTCAATTCTGACGTATCTATTTCTGTGAGATCTATGCCTCGAATAAATGAATATTTTACACTCTCGTCTGCAGGATCAGCTAGTGGTAATGAGATGTGCACCGCAGTTTGCTTTTCATTTCCTCGAGCACCTGCATGATCGTCTGGCTTTGGATTCGCGATTGAATTTATAAACTTATATGTTTATACGATGTTGCGTTTTTCAGAATTTCGGTCTGGAGTCGAGTGCGTCGAGATTCGGTTTCGATTTGAACGATCCTCGTAAGATTGTTAGGTGTAATCTTGTTGATATTATTACTGGCTTGCAAATATCAACGGTTCATTTTGAATCTGAGGATAATTTGTTTGTAAAAGGTACATTATCGGAAGTTAAATTAAAAAAAAAAACTTTCTCATTTGTGCTAGATTCAGAATTATTACATAATAGAAATTTTCTGACTTTCTAAATGAATACACTAATTTAATTGCGTTGTTCAAAGTTATGAAAGGGCTAAAATGAGCGTGTTTATTTTGAGCCGATAGTTTGGTGTACAAAATTATAACTCAGTATTTTAAAAACTCAGCTCAAGGCCTTTAATTATGTATGGCTAAAAATATCTGTCCCAATTTATAGTACGAGGACGATAATGAAATTTTGTGAGCAAGTATGGGATTGAAAAAATATAAACAGCCGCTGTAATTAGGTACAACGTTAATTTTAGCTTTGATTTAATTTTGCGCAGAAATTGAAGTTAAGGTTTGAGCTTGTGCATGTTTGGCTTTTGAACTAATCCACCAAACAAATAAAAGGTTACTTCACAGAATTCAGTGCAAAAAAAAGCGCGACTCGTGTCGACATATGCTCTATCCATGCCTTTTCCATATTTTTACATTACAAACAATCTAACCTTGATTTCAAACTTCAAAAATAAACCTTCAACTCTTCCAAACCACGTCGAACCCCAATAACTCACAATTCGTACAAACTTCAAGACTATTTGAAACTCGAAATAACTCCATATAAAACGGTGGAGGATATAAATTCGCTTGTCATAACCGAACAGTGCGAAGTTTGCCAGATATACCGGCAGGGTCAGGCGGAGGACGTGTGGGACTTGGCAATGAACCTGTGTCTTACCTACGGAAGTTGCGCTTGGTAGTTATGTGATATTATGTATAGGGCAAAACTTGGCTAATTCATGATATGCAGCTATTCGGTGATAGATAATATGTGTTTTATTACCAAGTTCTACTGACTTGATAAATGTACATTTTTCAATCATTATAGTATTTGCCACATTTTTAGATATAAGTTAGCAAAACTTATTTTGTCTACTATATCACAGTAAATTTAAAAAATAGTCTGATCAATGAATCGAATTTTACAAGTAAAAAACAAAACTATCACCGATTACCCAAGTTTTGCCCTACAGCGTGTATAAGAAATATGATTATTTTTGCACGATTACGATGTTGGTCCCATGGAGAAAGTTGTTCAGTTTGGTGGTCTGTACCACACCCATAAATATGACCACACATTTCTTATACACGCTGTATAGTTATTTGTTGTCGTTGTGGTTAAAACGGCGTTCTTTTATGTTATCCAATACCAAACAAGCCTATGACGGCCGACCAGAGGGTTAATTCCCATATTTTTAAGAACGTTCGTATTTTAATCTTAGTCTCAGTCTGTAAAACAAGTAATTAAAAAAAATCGACTTCAAAAAGGAATTACTTATCTCAAAATTATGAAATAACTTTAATTTCGGAAGTCGGTGTCTTGGGATCTGTATTTTAGTTTTCTGCTACCGACTGCCGAAATCTTTTTGAAAGCGATTATTATTTTTTTTAAATTACTGTTTTATTTTGTAATTTTTAGTTTTAAGTAAAAACTGGAATATCTGTTTGTAAGTAATAAGTAGTTAATAGTTTTATAGTAAATATTGCACTAGAATTTGACCAAGGTTTTGAGATGTTTTCTCTTTGACACCCACATCCGTAGCTCGTATCAATAAGTCAGGCCGTCACACTTTTGCGGGATGTTCGAAAGAGTTACCGTGGCCCCGGCACAGGCAACAGAAGGAACACGGGTGGGTTTTAGTCAGTAAAAGTCTGACACGCCCTCCCGCTCCGCCCAGAGCGGGAGAAGTCATTTGATGATTTCCCATCCACAAAAAAAAAAAAAAAAAAAGACCCCTCTTCCTCAAATCTCCTCACCCAACATCTCACTCGATCTCTCTAAAAAAAAAAGAAATCCTTATTACACATTTTAAAGTGTCACATATACAAATAAAATCAAAAACAACAAAATAACTTACACAAAATTCGGTTTCATTGGATATTTCCGATATATTACACCCGTTGTTATGCAAGACTACAATGTTCAACCTGGCTTCAATATTTATATTTGCTTGCATTTTCAATAAAAATCTTCAAACTCAACACCTCTAATATCAATAACACAAACGCTCGTAACTAAGTTCACCAACGAACAATGTCATACCATTCTAACTACAGTCAGAACATTGATTTTGTTTCGAATCTACCCTTAACTTTTATGTGACTAGTTTAAAATATTCGCTGTCTTTTTGTCATTAGCATAATCAGAAAATCCCACAGTAAGCTTTTTGATTTGATATGTCACACGGTATAGTTTGAAAAACTTTTATTTTTATTTTCTTATTTGCCCCCAAAAGTGGCTCCGTATTCAAAATTAATTTATTTACGTTACACGTCCGTGTTTGGGTCACAGAAATAAATATGTGTACCAAAGACAGACACACGAGTGAGCCTATAAGGGTTCCGTTTTTTTTCTTTTGAGGTACGGAGCCCTGTTAAGCGGCCAAGTACGAGTCGAATTAGCATACAAAGGGTTCCGTACCACCGAACAACATTTAACACTATAATCCATTTATTACATTAGAAAAAATAACGGTTATCCTTATTACCCTTTCGTTATTTCGATATAAACGTAAACTCCGTTATTTCACAATAAATACAAAGTAATGTAGTGTATTTACCATTTACATTTAAAAAATAACTCTAAAGTGCAGTAATTTCAACAATATTACACAAAAATGGTCGCTATTTTGCCGTTATTTTTCTAATGGAATAAAGCCATTCAATTCCATAAAACCAGCCATTCCATAAATGGAAAAAAAAATAAAGATGAAGATTTATTAATTAAATTAATAAATGGAGTATACCTACATATTTATTATTTGTTGTTATCGCTGTCATAGTAGTACACACTTTGTGAAAACTTTAAATGTCTACCTATGACGGTTCAAAAGATACAACCCTGTGACAGACGGACGGACGGACGGATAGCGGAGCCTTAGTAATAGGGTTCCGTTGGCACCTTTAGGTACGGAACCCTATAAAGTAGCTCTATGTCAGACAGTTAATATTTTAAAAAGGTGACATAGCCGTTGCATACACAGGTACTCGTAGGTAAACGCCATTACCTCCTTCTGCGAAGCAGTAATGCTCGCAGGAGGAGGCGGAACGCGTGAGGGAGAGGCAAGCTTTGCGCCCTCACGCACCTAGTCGCCGTAAGAGACGCCCTGGGCGTCGGGAATTGGCAGCCGATTCCCGACGCCCAGGGCGTCTCCTGCGGCGACTAGGGGCGTGAGGGTGCAAAGCTTGCCTCTCCCTCACGCGTCCCGCCTCCTCCTTCACGAGCATTACTGCTTCGCAGAAGGAGGTAATGGCTTCCCATGCACTCTCGCTCCGTACCATGGCCTGGACCAGGGCCGGACGCGAGAGATCGCCGCCGCCGATCGCTTCCGCGAGGACACGGCGGTGCCCCGCCCAAGCCGGGCAGACTTCCACCGTATGCTCCACCGTGTCCTCCGGGCGATCCACACAGTGGTGACACCCGGGCGTTTCCTCCCGCCTTATCCGGAACAGGTACCTCCCGAAGCACCCGTGTCCGGTGAGGACCTGCGTCAGGCGGAAGGTGAGGACGCCGTGGCGCCTCTCCAGCCACTCCTCAAAGAGGGGACTTATCGCCGCAATTGTGGCGTGCCCAGGGTCCTAAGCCCTGAGTCCTAAGTTTGATTCTGAGATGGGAAAATATTATCTTTACTAGACTGTGACTGTGTGGTTGTGATTTGTGGGATGACTTTATATCAATTGTTTGACCAAAGAATCACCATCGCCATACAAAGTGGCAATGCTGCCAGTCTTTTGGGCACTTTTCCTGTTGAAAGCGATGCGGACGAATTCTTTGATGCCCTATGATTCTTACCTCTTCTTTTTTATATACCATGTACCTACATATTACTATAGGTTATACAAATATTTAGCGTAAATATACCTTGTTTGAAAATAAAAATGTTTACTTGTTTGTTTGCATTTGTTCTAGGATTTTGCCTCAACTAGTTTTAATTGAGTTTGTTTCGATTAAAAATAAATATTTTTGGTCCCTGAATAAGCTGTATGTAATGTACTGAATTATTAGAAGTGGATTTTTGTGCAAATACGTTAATCATTCATTAGATTAGATACATATCCAAGAACTCTCAGTGTCTTCAGATTAAGTCACAAACAGCACGAATATCTGGCTTCTTACTTTAAACACTAAAATTTCCCACCAGCATTCCTAGCTAAGTGGGTCAGGTCTACGTATGAACCCACTCCATGTATCAACTGAGGAGGTTTAACTTGTCAAAGTTAAATTCATGCAGATACCGACCAACATACTCATGACACCACTAACTCAAAACCCGTTGAGATATCAACCTTGTCACCCTGATATAAGCGTCATTGATCAGTTTGGCGGCCGCAAAGTTACGCTGGTTTCTTGCATGGCCGAATCCCATGGGCTTTTGAGGTGTCAATTGCTCGACACAGTTGCACAGTGTTGTTCTTTAATAATCCGTTGTAATTTAAACCTTATTAGCATGCAATAAGGGTGGTCTGTTTCCGTTTTATGATCAGTTTGACAAATATTATCTTGACATAGTCTCGTAGATTTGGAGGATTCACTGGTAACAAAATATTGTTATGACGATTTGTTTATTTTCTCATGGTTGTTAAAAATTGATCGGAAGTGTATTTCATAAGCTTACCTACAGTAGTGCCATTGAAGAACACTACACGAGACAACATCGATAATGAAATCGGTTTCATGTATATCTTATCGGCAAAACTTTATTTCAGGCCAAACTAATTTGTCCTGGGCCAAACCGGTTTATCCTACGCGTGATATGTCGCAGCCAATTAGCTTAATTACCCATTTAGTTAACAGCCTAGCCTTTGGAAGTAGCGCTCGCCGGGTAAGTGCCACGGCATCGCTCGCTTCGCTCGCTCGGCTCGCGCGCGGTTAGTCACAGTTCTAACCTAACCTATCCCATTTTGTCGGGGTGCGTCGGCATCAGGGGCGTAGCCTTCATACAACCCGATTCCTATCGGCTTCCCTTCGGAACAACCAGTCTTCTTAATGTCCACTATTGCCAAAGAATATGGTACACCTGTGTTTAACTATGTACCTAGCACATGACAGTACATAATTATATTTAATACCAGTTTAATACATCATAAGATTAAAAACCTACAGTTTTGTGTCTGAGTTTATAAGAACTGAACAATTTTTTTCTTCGGCTTCCCTCTTATATGATAACTGTAGCAGCGCCACTGCTCGGCTTAGTTATAAACTGGTTTGGCCTAGGACAATCCAGTTTGGCCTAGGACAAAGTATTTTGGCCTGAAATCGGGTGTGGCCGGTAACATATACAAAGGTGTCGTAACGTTTACAAATGAAAGATATCCAAAGTATCGTTAATAACCGTTATTTTCAGTTAAAATTTTTGTTTGGTCTGGTCTGGTCTGGAGTCCAGCACCCTAATTGCGTAATACACTATCAGTCGGAATCTGAATCATTTTGAAACAAATTGCTAATCCATCGCTTCATATTTCGAAAAATTTGTTTGCTCAACACGTAAATAACGCAATGAATGTTGTTGAACTGTCAAAATGAAACCGATTCCGATTGATAATTGTTACGCAATTGTCCCGCAGGTTTAAGGTACCTGAAAACTATTGAAACGAATAAATCGGTCGCGCTTGTGCTAAACCAGGTAATTTAAATGGCGTTGGACCTGAAAAGGGGTCATTGATCTCATCATTAAGTACAACTTTTACTATGGGACTTACCCTTAAATCGCGGTTCCCTACATTTTGTCAAGTTATGCGAACATAAATGTATGGAGCAGCAGTTTTTTAAGTTACCTACACCTTGTTTTAATCAAAGGGGGACTTCCCATGCGCTAAGAACCAAATGAGAATTGCCAATAACCGTTAGTATGTTATAGGAATCAGTTAAAGGGTTCTGCAAACAGGCGCGACTCGAGCCGAGAATTATCGCGCGCGATACAATGACACCGCTCGTCGCGGGACACGTGGTGCCTTTGTGCGTGTCACGCCAGTTTGCAGGAGCCTTTACTCAACCTAATAACATCTCAACAGGTCTTGGGAGTTTCCTTACTCATCTATCGGCTTATTAGCGGCTATATAGGGTGTTTGGAAGCTGGGTGCAAAGGCTTAAGCGGGTGATAGTTGACACCTTTTAGAGCATTTTGAGCCATACATGTCTTAGACGAAGTAGGCTTTTTTATTTTTAATTAATATTTTACTTTTTTTTTAAATAGAGGAGGAACTCGTGGCTAAGTAATAACAGCCGCACGGGTTGATCCATCAGGTTAAGCTACGCTTGCCGGGGTTGGTCCGTGGATGGGTGACCATCTTTACATACCGAGAATCCTCCGTGCCTCGGAAAGCACATTAAGCCGTTGGTCCCGGCTGTCATTCATGGATCTTTGACAGTAGTTACGGGCCGTCAGCAGCCCGAAAGTCTGACAACCAGTCTTACCAAGGGGTATCGTATTACCCAGTTACTGGGCTGTGGAGGTCAGATAGGCAGTCACTCCATGTAAAATACTGGTATTCAGCTGCATCCGGTTAGACTGGAAGCTGAACCCAACATGGTTGGGAAAAGGCAGGCAGATTGCTTTTTAGGGCCGATTTTTCAATCGTCCGATAACTTTTATCTGGGGAATATGTTGTGTTGTTGTTGTATATGTTGTTGTTTGCGTTTTGACAGCTTTTGTATAGAAAATATGTAAAACCGCCATATTTATTCCTCAGGTAAAATTTATCTGACGATTGAACAATCGGACCTTAAATAACTCAATTTCTGACAGTTAATTGGCAACAGTGACCCAGTTAAAGTTGGTATGTTATTGTTTTTCTTTTTTGTGGTTTGTCTTATGTGTACCTAATGTAATAACCAAGTTCCAAACATCTAGAAAGAAAAGAAAGAAAGAAAGAAAAAAAAAAAAAAAAAGCATGTAGGTAAATACTGTGCGACTCACGGCTGCGTCAAATAGGCCCATTTCAGCATAATGTCGGACAACAATGGTGCCCGACGCTGGTTTTCAAATGAACCTAAATGGTGAGTGTACGAATGTCAATGTTAGTTTAAAATGATAGAATAAAATAAAAGTAGTATATGAGAGAAAATATATATATAAATAAGAATAATGTTACGGAAAAATTATGATAATATAGTAAACAGTACATGCGGTACAACTACAATACAAGAAATAAAAAAATTTAAAAATACTGGTATCAACCGGTTTCCGGTAAATCATAAAGTCCGAGGCAATCACAGTGCGCTGCATGCAGCCTCCTGTGACGCACGAACTACCGGTCTGGCTTGCACATTTAAAAATAATATGGATTATACTATATTTCGTGTGCGGGTATTTTAATAAATATAAATATGAGCACGATAAGAGATATTATTAGACACAAACACGAGCATAGTCTGTGTCTGTGTTATTGAAAAAAAAAAACTAGAAAACAACTAAAAGTTTGCAGTAAAAATAAAAAAAACCTACTTCGCCAAAGACATGTATGGCTCAAAATGCTCTAAATGGTGTCTACTATCACCCCATTAAGGCTTTGCACCCAGATTCCAAGTAGCCTGCCTGCATAACACAAAGGAATGTGTTCATATTCTCTGCACTATGGGCGACTACCGAACTTCTAACGCTCATACCTCACCTCACCGTGTATCATTAATTTTATTGGACTTTATCTAGTGTTTCTATTATAGTTACTCATAAGTATGTAAATACGTACAGTTGAATGGAGATACATACAGGGTCAAATTAAATTAGCAAGCGAAACTCCGCAGACGTGATGAGTAACGATAACTAAACATGATAAAATTAAAATAAAAAGAATTGATGTTTCATTTTTGGGAGTCAACGACCGCTGGTAGCGTTGTTACTTGAAGTTTGAGTTGAGAAAATCTGTTTTCGCTTGCTTTATCTGGTTTAGATACCCATCACGGCTGTGAAGTTTACACGAAAAAAAAAAACAATTTTTTTCAACTGAAATTTGAAATAACTGCACTAACTGCGGTTGATAACTCCACAAGAAAGATTCTAACTAATTTTTTTTATCATGTCCTCCATCCATCACGATATCCATCACGTCTGCGGAGTTTCGCTAACTAATTTAATATGACCTTATATAGTCTATAATACAGGCTGATTTACATTTGCATTACTTAAGTAGTGAGTTAAGTCCGTTGAAGTCTATAGGTACGTGACACTTATCAATGAAATACGGTCACTAATATATACCCGCTACAAGTATGGTGAAATATAGTGCACAATCAACACTGGCTGTTTATACGGTTATATAAAACGGTGTGCTTGATGCACCGCCTCGTCATTAGCGGATATATCAATCTGCCTAGCCTTTTCCCAACTATGTTGGGGTCGACTTCCAGTCTAACCGGATGCAGCTGAATACCAGTACTTTTTAAGTAAGTAAATACGGTCACTAATAATAGACTGATATTTGGACACAGAATATATTGCTACTAGAACTAAAGTCTACTGATCTACTCTAACATTTAAATATAACACATTATATCACGCCAGTTTTCTCCGAACGGTTAGGCACAGAGGTGTGGCAAAAGGGGGTGAACCTATTGCCATTCACCGGGTACAAACCCAGAGACCGGGCTGCTACTGAGAAATAAATCGGGCTAAAGATACAACATTTATTTTGTGTTTTGGAACATTTATGTGTGCAAATGAAATAAAATGTTATTGTTTATTCTGAAAATAGGATATCGGAATCATGTTAACACGTTATATTAAAAAAAAAGTAAGCTAGATGGAGTTGATATTTACTATCTAACTACCCCTGAGAAGAACTGGCGAAATAAACTCAGGGGTCAAAGTCTCATTTAAAGTCCAGACATAATCTTGGTCAAATCATGTGAGGATCATGTAGATCCGTGTGTGAAATGGTCTTGTGAGGAAAGAACCACACAAATTTGAGTGGACCTGTCCAGTCAGTGCAAGCATTTGTCAGTAATCGTCTAGCTCAACTCAGGACTTAAGGAGCTCAACGACTCGACGAACAATGCCAAAGAAAGCAATGCAATTATATCTCAACGGAACCAGGGCAAATAAGTCCGATGCATTATTTTATTTAAATGATATTATGCGAGTACAAATGAAATGCCTACGTAACTTACCTATCTTCACAACATCTTCTGCCTACCCTTCTCCCAACGATGTTGGGGTCAGCTTCCAGTCTAACCGGATGCAGCTGAATACCAATATTTTACAAGGAGCGACTACCTATCTGACCTCCACAACCCAGTTACAGGGTAATACGATACCCCTTGCTAAGACTGGTTGTCAGACTTTCGGGCTTCCAACGACCTGTAACGACTGTCAAAGACTCACGAATGATAGCTGGGACCCATTCACGGACCAACTGCGGCAAGTGTACCTGATTTATCAACTCGTGCGACTGTTAACTAACCTCTTCACAACAATAAGCTTGTAAGATAAGGTACACTAGGTACTCGTCCAGCCCACTTGCTTAAAGGATGATTTATTGCACTTCGCTATCCGTAGGTATAGGTAGGTACTGACATATATTATTATGTACCTACAATAAAAAAAAAGAAAAAGCACAAAACTACATAGCATTGCCCCAATTACACCGACCCGGGGACATAAAAGCCAAAACTCGATTTTTATGCAACTTACAGCGAAGTTTTTTCGCGAGCCGAATTGAATTGCTATTACGTTTGTATGAAAAAGCGCGAATATTGTAGGCTCTCGGTAAAAAACGACGCTCAACCGGAAAAACTGAGCATTTTGCAATGAAATTGTTTATCTGAATAACGTTGTTTGTTGCGGGAATAATGAAAATGGAGCGGCTTTTATTTTGTCTAGTAGGTACTGGGTGGAAATGGGTTGAAGAATTTTTAATAAATACGAATGATTGAGATAGTCCTAAGCGTTGTCTTAAATATACATTCTTTGTTTTATAAAATGTATAAATAACTATTATTTATTGGTTACCTTTATTAAGCACACCATAAATATTACAGATATAAAAGTAGAAATTTTACAAGGGGTGACACAATGGGTGGTCTTATATCTAAGAGCGATCTTTTAAAGACAACCTGGCAGCGCCGATGAGGGCCAAAAGCGCAGCGTAGTGCAGAGTAGCGCAGCTCCAGGCTAACACAGCGCGGTCAGCGAGGGCTGCAATGATGACCAAGCTTAAGAGGGAACAGGGCCCGCGATTTTCCATAAAAATGTATTCCCCTTTTTTCTTCCTGAATAATGCCTCTAGAGCAACAGCGAGTCTTTGGATCTGTATTTTAGTTTTTTGCCACCGACTTCCTAAATTAAAGTTATTTTTCACTTTGTAGTGTTTTTTTTAAGTCGGTTGTTTGTTTATGCAAAAAGTTTTTATATTACACTTTTTAGTCGTGGTACCTACCCCACACAAAGTCGTATACCACTACTTGAAATGTAAATAACAGTGACAAGAAATTGTTATAACATCATCAACATACACTAAGTGGAAAAAATACGTATTACTGAAGCTAACTCAAAAACCACTCATCAGAACTTGACCAAATTTATATGGGACCAATCTGGAAGTATATCCTTTCAAATAAAAAATAAAAAAAATTAAATCGGTTTATAAATCAGAGCTCCTCTGAGGTAACAAACATTAAAAAAGAGAAAAACAAAATATTGGGTTGGCAACTAAATTCTGACTCACTTTCGAATGAAACAAATATATTTGCATTCTTTATTAAAAACTATTATTCGACGATATAATCGCCGTGTAAATCTATATATATAATCTATATTTGTTTCCATCTATCTGGCAAAGATTGAATGCCTTACTCCCAGAAATCAACGGGCTGCTGTTTAAAAAAGTTATCCAGTGTATTCTCCACTGCGCTAAAATCATTAAAGCGCTGTTTACGCAGAAAGTTTTTAAGAGAGCGAAACAGATGATAATCGGAGGGCGCTAAGTCTGGAGAATACGGTGGATGCGGAACTGTAGTCCAGCCTAACTCCTGCAATTGCTGACGTGTGGCGGAAGCAACGTGAGGTCGCGCATTATCGTGTAGCAAGTGGATGTTGATTTTTCTTCGCCTTTTTTTTCACAGCAGCCGCGAACTTACGAAGCTGATTAACATAGACGTTGGCGTTGACAGTTTATCCTTCGGGGAGTAATTCATAATAAATCATACCGCCTGCAACAAAGCAAAACCAACCAGTGGTAACCAGTAGGCTTTACGCTTGTCATTCTGATACAGTATCCAGCTCTCATCTCCTGTTACTAAATCACTTAGATACTCCTTTTGTTTGGGCTGGAGGAGCAACGTTGACAAATCGATATTTGGGCAGCTCGGTTTGCCGTACTCAACTGATGCGGAATTCATTTTGCCAGCACTCGCCGATATCCCAGTGCATGCAGTCACTTTTCGATAGCCGTGTGACCGCAGCCAAGTGCCTGCACTAACTCGCGAGTAGTAGCATCCGGGTTTTGATTTAATTCTGCCAGCAGCATGTCGACATCCAATATGACTCGTCGACCAGAACAGGCTCGATCCTCTAGTGTTGTATCGCTGGATCGAAAGCGATGAAACCATCGACTTACAGTTGACTGTGTGACTGTGCCCTCTCCAAATGCGTTGTTGATATTCGCATTTGTCTGCCTCGTACTGGAGCCACATTTAAACTCGTAAAATATTACAGCTCAAATAGCGTGCTGGTCCATGTCATGGATTAAACTGCCAAAGACGCGCTCTGGCCGCCTTTTATTTATTAAATAATAAAGCTTCTGGAATGTTCTAGATTTACCTAAAAAAAAAAAAAATCTAGTACAATTCGATAAGAAGAAAGAATTTTTTTTTTCAAAGTGAGTCAATACTTTGTTGCCAACCCATTACAACCGAATTGAGAACCTTCTCATTTTTTGGAGTCCGTTAAAAAGAACGTTGACGTTGTAAAGACCCATACTAAAAACTACCGTATCAAATCGTCAACTTACAACACTGACAGTGACATTTATGTCCTTACGATATTGCTGTTGTGAAGCATAGTGACGAAACGCACGCAGCATATTATCTTTATGTGTCCAAAACCTTTTGAAACAGTACTAAAAACAGGAATTTGCATTTCTGACCTTTTTTGCTGAGCTTAATGTGGAACGGATGACAGTTATGCTGACTGTACCTGGAAAAGAAATAAAGATTGTTAGTGAGACAGTATGTGAAGAAAAGAGTATATAATTGAAAAGATTTCGTCATGGCGAGAGAAATATTGTGAATGCAAACGTGACTTTTAAAAGAATTGTTACTAATTTGGTTTTTTTGTAAGTACGTGTATATTACTAGCTGTGCCCCGCGACTTCGTTAGCGTGGAGATCGTAAGATACACAATATACAATACTAAAATAACAGCCACATTTTAAAAAAAGTCCCTCGTCTCCCGATCCGTCGCGTTGCGTCGCCTTTTCGCTTAGTATTCTTTCTGACTTTTTTCTTTTTGCTCGGCTCCTAAGTGTTATAGCGTGATGTTAATTAGCATGTAACTATCTTCTAGAATTAGGCTACCAAATATTTACAAAAAGAGTTTTTCAATTCCGACTCTTTGTTCACAATTTCATGGGTTTTAATTTTCTTGCGAAGAACCTTAATTATTTTTCTGAAATAAAAGTAACCTAAGTTACTCCTCGTAACATCAGCTATCTGTCAGTGAAAGCCGCGTCAAAATCGGTCCAACTGTTTCAGAGATTAGCCGGAACAAATAGATAGACAGACAGACAAAAATTGTAAAAATAGCTTTTTTGTTATAAGTACCTACAGTACATCCTAGTAGACGTCGTGTAGTAGTCGTCCTTTTTTATGCATTTAGTAAAAAAGTTGTTATTTTGACATTACAAACAGACAGTTCGATTTTATTTATTTGTATAGATGTATAGATTTCAAAGTATTTCTAATTCAACACTCTACCATAAATTGATCGAGTTACCAATATTAATATTATATTTTTTTTAAATACCCAAATGTCCTATGCTAGGATTTGGCATTTCTCCTGTATCGGGTATGCGTTCGAACAAAACAACACATCTCTACCTATCTACCTACACAAAAACTCAGACTGACCTACTGAAAATGAACATAAGCAAAACCAAATAAAAATAAAAACATACACTTTCGACGTCCGTACCACCCCGGGTTTAATTCATCGGTAACGGCTCGTATTTCCCGATATTATTCCGGAATATTTTCGGGTTTTTTCGTTCTATATCCTACTTCGGACGCTCGTAAAACCCGGGATGATCCGAGTCCATCGATGCTTCGGCCCGATATGAGAGATTCCCGCAACGGGTTTACGGTTTGGTGGAAGATGAAAGAGAAAAACCGGAATAGAAATCGTCTTATTCCATATGGGTTTTTCACATTCCAGTATGCCAATTGGCCAAAGAAATATTCGGCTGTTGGCATTATACCCCAGTTTCTGAAAGGATTTGTGTTTCAGGAACCAGATATTAGTGTATTGAATTAGTGTTACTGTGTGTGATACTGTTACTGTTAGCCTGTAATATCCCACCACTGGGCAAAGGCCTCTCCTCATGACTTACAGTGCTTGCGATCCAGTGCTAATGTGGACAACTGGTCGTTTGTTTTGTCCAGCTCATCCCGCCAACTTCAACGGGAGATAGTAATTATTAAAAGCGAGCCTATTCTGATCATCCTCCAGGGAGCCAACCACCACTTTATATGCAGTATTATTTTAATCTTACTTTATAGTGAGAAAGAGATGGAGCTATGCGTCTTGCATAGCTCCATCTCTTCCGCAAACTGAAGTAAGATTAACATAAGACTGCTTAAGAGGTGGTGGTTGGCTCCCTGCTCTCATTTCAATAGCCGTCATCACTAGATTTGCCTTTTGAGAAAAGCAAGCCAAGCCGATTAGTTACGGTCAGCAACAGAAATAGATTAACACTGTTACTTTTACACGTGAAATCAATAGACCCTAAATTATTAGTACACTAATTTTCAGTATTTCATGTAATAGCTAAGAGTTTTGATCATCGGAATTTAACAACTGTCCATTTTTTAAATTTATTCTTTTGAACAAAAATTGTGTTAAAAAAAAATTGGAGTGTTAATCGACTTTGGTTGCTGACCGTTCATGCATCAAAGAAAATTGAAGTACAAAGAAGGCATTCATGAGAAGTTGTAGGAGGAAGGAGAACCCCTTCGTCAAGGGGCCATGGACTGACGCACCAATTCAAGCCAACAATAAAAAGTTTCACCATCTTCCTTTCCGCGAATTCCTATACCTCGAGCCGCCTCCCAATTCGCAGAGCTGAGTAATATTTCAAAATTTTTAAAGTTCAGCCTGATGGGTGCACGTGAGACGTTGATTGAAAGTTATATATTTTGGAATTTAATCTGCAACGTGTTTACGTTGCCAATAAATTGTAGCCAGCGTTGCACGTTGCACGTTGCATGTCGGGCGAAGCTTTGATATTGGAGTTAGATAATATACAGCTTGATGGATGGGTGTGCAAAATATATTGAGGGTTCTGGCTTGAATAAAATTTTGGTTTGAGCTGGTTAGACTGATCGGCTGTTTGATTACTTTAAACTCAGATCATAGCAGACTTGAACTGTAGGAGCAATGAAATTGAATAAGGGGTATAAATTAATCAGTACTTGATTTATTTTATTTTTTATTTTATTATATTAGGGAAAACAAACAATTGTACATTTTTTCTTACGTCTAAGTATACAATTAAGTAGGTTAACGTACAATCAACAACGTTTCCACATATTACTAGTATTTACTTACATACAGTATGGATGAGAGGTAGGGCTAATCACAACATCGTACAGAATTATTAATTGGCTTCGAGTGCAGTAACCAGTTCTTTTTTAAAAACATTGTGAGACAGAGCAAATATGTCTATCTTAACAAAATGTTGGTTGTAAATTTTGACTAATCTGTGGAGAGGTGCCCGCTCACCCGCATTTGTACGACTTGAGGTCGTAGCAAAGAGTGGGTAAGCGCGCGCCTCTCGTCTTATTACAGTTCTGGGCACGATATAAAATATATTATTGACAAGTTCAGGGCAATCAAACTTGTTATGTATCAATCCACGGAGCATCATGGCCTGGAGTAACATGCGCCTTGAATGTAGTGTCATCAACTTAAACTTCTGCAACGACTGCTCGTATTTAGCAAATATTTACAATATTTATCAAAAATTTGTTCCTTTTTATTAATTTATGTATTATGATGTGATCTAACGATGTATGAACAGCCCCACACACCGTCACAGCATTACCTGGGGTCATTGTACTCATCATTATGAACAACTTTTGCTATGGGACCAAACCTGAAATCGCGAAAAAAAAATCAGCTGTTCCCTACATTTATGTTCGCATTGGGTTCGGTAAGACTCGCTCCTGAACCTCAGCTTAGTTCTGAAACACATCTATCTGTAATGTGTTTTTCTTTAGTTCATTAATTGAGTACAAAAACTTGTCTAGACAAGGTCTCGAAGCTCATGTTAAGAGAACTGACTTCGTTTTAGTATTTGACCTGTTCCCTAATTGAGTTACACACTCAAAATGTTCATTGAAATGACAACCCTTTTCTGCTGGTTGTGAATTAGTTTATCTAGAGAAGAATTACTACCATATCTGCAAACAAGCAGTGATTCCGATTTGATTCGAAGATTAAAATAATATTTTTTTTTTTGTCTTTTTTTACGCATAGACACACTGCTTGACGTTGCATATATAAACACGCTCTGAAGATTCTGTCATTTAAAATCTTTAAATGTTCAGAAAGTTTTTCATTAAAAATGGATCAGAATAATTATGTTGTACCTATGGATGCGCAGTGCCACTTGCAAATTGAGTGATTTGATTTGATTATTTGAATCCTTGAAAATTGAGGTTAATTTTGTAACTTCAATTTTCGATTCCATGATTTTTCAATTGCCATTTAATAATGTTATAATGTTATTCAAACAATAATTGTTGGGAAAGTGGTGAGATATATGTATGTTACCGGTCAAACCCGATTTCAGGCCAGTTTGGCAAATGGGTTAGGTTAGAACAGTGAACAACCGCGCGCGAGCCGAGCGAGCGAAGCTAGCAGCGCCACGGGAGCGGCCAGCGAGCGCTACTTTCAAAGGATAGGCTGTTAACTAAACGCCTCTAGCTACAGCATATCACGCGTACGATACACCAGTTTGGCCTAGGACGAACTAGTTTGGCCTGAATTTGGATTTGGCCGAAAACATAGACAGTTGAAACCTTCTAAATACAAACGAATGTGTTAATAATTCCCTTTAGTGAGTAGGTAATTGCGTTAATCTGGAACAGACTATAGATAGAATGACATCAAAACAAACGAATCGACAATCTAACCTCATTCCATTCATTAGTTTAGATCATGGTAAAACTGTATGCGGTCGTTTCTCAAGGACATTCACCCAGTAACTCAGCTCATTTTCTGATTCCCAGATCAGCATTACTCTTACCCGTCATACGCCATAATATTTTACAGCGGCCAACAGTCACAGAGAAGCTATTTGTTACGAGCTGTCTGGCTCCGTACGGAACACGTACGGTTTTGATAGGGTACCGTGCCGTCTCGCGTTCCCAAGAGAGGACGAACTGAATTCTGAGGTCGAATTTTTGAGGTGAGGTATGAAGCTTGTACCTACGTTCGTCACGGTGATTCGGTAACGGGTTAAGTAGAGATGTTGTGTCTAAAGTCTACGACAGTCGTCTTGAGCAAGACGATTCATAATCACATAATATCACGCTTGTTTTCCCTGAAGAGTTTGGCAGAGGTGTGCACTCACATTTCGTAATTTATGTTTAAGTCCTATGGCATAGGGGGCGAGCAATGTGGTGATTCAAAATCAAAAGTACCAAGCTAAAACCTGTAGTACCCACGGTAAAGCCAACCGCACTTGATGATTTTACATGATAGCGCCAGTTTGGGTAAAAGAAACAAACGCCATTTTTCATTTATTTTACGAAACATTTTTAGGAGCTATGTTTTATTCCAGAAAACTGCAAAATTATAATATAATTTTGGCAAAAACTTTTTCCCTGTCAATAAGTGAGTAGTGATCGTACAAAAATACCTTACCTTTGCTTCGCGCGAAAAAAAGAATCATGTTACTTATTGTGCCTCAGTCACCGGACGCACCTGTTGTAATTACCACCTTATATTTGCTGTTAAAATTTAGAAGCGTGTTCTTTATCCACTTCATTATAAGGCCCATGATATAACTGGTGACAGTTATCCGACTACAGAAATAAAGTTGCACATTTTTATCCGTAATTCGTTTTAGATTTGAAATTGATTCTTAAATCTTATAAGTTAAGGTGTAATTTAAATTGTTGTCAGCATTAAAATTATTTAGACTTTACTGACGCTTTGTTTAGCAGCATTGTGTAAATTGAAATTTGATGCTATTATGAATGATTTACCTCAACATTGTAAAGCACAAAAAATAAATCACTAATTTGCTTTAATTTGCTTTTTTATTATTACTCGTAGGTAGTTTACAATCCGAGTTAAATGGCAGTACTGATCAGAAAGTCTGGGAACAAGGAATCAAATCGTAGCTAGAAAATTGAATAACTACATTATCATTCATCAAAGTCGGGTCAGCCGTTTAGTAGTTACGAGGGAACATAGGGACGGGTATACATACATACAGGTCAAACGACTGTTTTGAACTGTTGTCAGCAAAATACAGGATAATTTTAAAAGGAGTGCGGATATTTTAGGAGGTAATCAGGTGCATAAAACTGAACAACTTTCCCCAAGGAACATAGGTCGAAATCTTAAAATTGAAAATCGACTTTTCATACAAAGTGACTGGTCACGTGACTTATGTTTGTATGAGAAGTTGAATTTTATTTTTTAGATTTCGACCTATGTTCCTTGGGGAAAGTTGTTCAGTTTTATGCACCTGATTACCTCCTAAAATATCCGCACTCCTTTTAAAATTATCCTGTATATTGACCTGAAGTTAAATAATGCTTAACGTCTGTGTACTGTTTAACCATATTTTTTTACGTTTAAACGTCTCTTAATTTTCAGCAACGTTTTTGTAAAGGGTGTCATCAATATTATTACTTCTTATAATAAAATATGCTGATATTTTATTATAAGAAGTAATAATATTGATGACCCCCTTTTTGTAATCGTACTTTATAGCTGTATAAAGTACGATTACAAATTCACAATATACACGGAAACAATCGGTGTACATCTATCAATATCTACATACATACATAAGTACATACATGATATTTAAACTTCACTTATCTATATAAAGAAATCAATCGGTCTGTCTATTTGTACGACTAATAGAAACTATCGTAAAATCTAGTTCTACCTTAACATTATGTTAATATTGCCAAAGGAAGTTGAACAATGATATTAACATTCATTTTAACAATTATGACATCATTGAATGACCACGAATTGTGTTTTGTTTCTTAATTTTAGAAGTTTGACCTTCCTTTTTGACTTTGAAGAGTGACAAAACTGTTATATACACTACACAACAATGTCTAGAGAACAAGCCAACTACAGGGTGAAATTAAATTAGCTAGCGAAACTCCGCAAACGTAAAAAAAGATTTGATAATTTATTTTGAGTTGAGAAATCTGTTATTTTTTTGTTTTATCGTGTTTAGATATCAATACTCATTACGTCTGTGAAGTTTATACAAAAAAAAAACTGATTTTTAAACTGATATTTCAATTAAACTGCGGTTGATGACCGACAAAAAAACAAATTCTTTGTTTTAACATGTTTGGACATCGATACCAACGCTACGCAACGTTCCGCGTTTTGATGTTTCAAAACGCGGAACGTTGCGACCAAGTGAACTTTTCCCTCCATAATCCAAAATGATTTTACCTTACCTTACCTCCATTTTCGACGACGTGATAAAACGCTCCAGAGCTCTCGTCAGAGAGTAGTATATTCTTTGCTCCAGAGTCACAAAAGTTACAAAAAAGCAGAGAGAATGATTTTCACAAGAGAAATACCGATTAGGTATGGACAGTAATTTTACACACAGACAGAAATTACTGTCCATAATCGGTTTTTCTGCAGTAATTTCTAAAGTTATTAAATTACCCTTATATTGATATAAAATATGTTACATAAAAAGTGTTAAAATTAAAATAATTACTATGAATACCCTTATGTTCTCTAGACTTTGTTGAGTAGTGTATTTTGCCCAGTGGCTAAAAGATTCGCATTCCCGTAGGGGAAAGGTTTGAAGTTTGGAAATGTAATGTGTGTGTCCCTACAAAATGGTTGAGCTGGATGGTGCTGATCCACGCGTCATGTTCGTGAACGGGCGCCGTCAGTGGAGACTGGTCATCTCTTAGCTGCCAGGGCTTATTTTTAATCTTATATTTTAAATTGTTTTAATTATCTATTTTTTACATTGTTCTCACATATAGAAGCAACAAGAACAATATATAATAATGTACGTATCCAGGATTTTGTAACAATTTTGATTTAAAAGAGTGTCCATGGAGTTTCTTGCCCATTCTTCTCCATAGAGATCTACGTTTTGGAATGGGCGACTAGCTTCAATTTTCTGACTAACTGACTGACTCTTTAACAATTCAAAAGTGCATGTAATTGGTTTAATTGAAATAAATGCTTTGAGTTTGAGTTTGAGTAAATTTTAGCCGTTGTTATGCATTTAACCCATTTACAATGACCGATCGTTATAAAGATCAAAAAATAGTATGAGGAATACCCTCAATTTAAAAATATAAACGAGCGGATAACTTTAGCTTATTGTTAACCAATCGCCGCCGTGATCGTTTGACAGTGTTTTGGTGCATAGATCATTATCTTATGATCATAATTTTGAGTGCTTTTGTATTTTAACTCGTATTAGCGTAATTAGCTTTCACTAAGTCTTCAAAAGGGTAAGTGTTTACAAATTAACTTGTGATTGAAATTTATTTTATGCACGTTTTTTATAAATTTATAACCTGTCTATCCATAACCGTACCGGCACTCGTGCGGTCTGGTTGTGTTTTTCGTCGCGGATTGAATCGCTATCCCCACTGCGCGAATTGTTGTTTACGCACTTTCACGCGCTATAGGTGTGCGCCGGACCTCTCGGCTGCGCGGCCCTACCGTGTGCCTTACGTGATCGCGCCATGACTGATAACGTAAGCGCTTCACCGCGCTGTGATATGCCCGTGTTCAAGAATGATGTACAGAGTTTGTTGAACGATTCGTTGGATATGAACGATATAGATTATGACGGTAACAATAAAGAGGAGCAGTTAAGAGCGGAAAAGCGAGAAAGAGAGGACAGTACTGAAGACGAAGGTTGGACAGAAGTTAAGGGGATTAAAAAAAAGATATGTGTCGGTAGCAAAAACTCTGTAAAAGAAGAAAAATATGAGGTCTACGTTTCTTACAAGGAACGTCTTCCGAAACAGTTTGCAATGGCACGTATTTTAAAAGAAAATAATATTTCGAAAATTAGCCAGATTAAATATTTAAGTCCTTTTAAAATACGCTTTCAATTTGAATGTGAATCGGCTGCGCAAAATCTTATAAGGTGCGAGAAACTTTTAGAGAAAGGATGGAGGTTCCAGAAGGCTATGCAGTTGTCGGTTTGCTATGGCTTAATCAAGGATGTAGATTTGGATTTTACTGATGAGGAGGTTCTCGAAAATATTTCATGTCCGGCCCCCGCCCAGCTTTTATCATTCAAGAGGCTAGACCGTCGCAATAGGGTTGAAGGTGGTTGGTGCCCCAGTGAAACCCTTCGACTTTGTTTTGATGGTGATCATCTACCAGCCTCAGTTCGTGTATGTGATATAAACATAAAGGTGTTGCCTTACATACACCAGGTATCCCAATGTTCCCAATGTTGGAGGTTAGGCCATACGCGGAAAATGTGCCCCTCGAAAAACGTGGTTTGCCCGAAGTGTGGTGGGCATCACGAAAATTGCGACACTTTATTGTTTACCTGTGTCAACTGCAACGGTAATCACATATCTCTAAGTAAGACTTGTCCAGTTTATAAGAAGGAGAGAAGGCTAAGGGAGATTATGGCTGAGTTTGGTTGCACATACAGAAAAGCCCTAGAATGTTATGTTCCTCCCGAAAATTCTGGTCCCCCCGAAGTTGTCGTTCTCTCTCAAGCTCCGGTAGCCCCAGAAAATCGTGTCTCTTCTACACCTCGAGCAGGCGAGCCTTCACAAGTCAGAAAAGTAAATTCAGGAGCCTCTTTTCATCACACTTTTGCCGAAATTATCCAGACTAAGGCCACTGTACACAAAGTGCAGACTCCTACTTCGATTAGTGATGACCCTCCAAAACCCAATGTACAGTCTCAGAAAAATAAAAATAAGCCACCAAAAGAAGACTGGATATTTTGGAATTCAGATGCAGATGATAAAAACTTTCACCAATCACCTGATGATGGAGAGAGTAACAATGAATGTCCATCTTTCAATGAGTTGTGGTCCAGAATAAAGGAAGTTATTTACCTCAAAAAGACTAGCTTAATTTTTAAGATAAGGTGTGTGTTCCAATTGTGCCTTGAATGGTTAACTTTAGTGTCAGTGAGTTTTGTTTCAGAGTGGCTGTGGATAAAAGCATTATTTAACTTTTTGATTCCTTGTGATGGCTAACAAATCAATTAAATTAAACATCTTACAGTGGAATGCCCAAAGTATCAGGCCTAAGTTAGCATCGTTTCATGAAATTTTAAGCCAGGATAAAGTACATATTGCTGCCCTTAGTGAGACGTGGCTCGAACCAGAAAGTAATTTTAAAGTTAGTGGCTATGATGTTTATCGCGCGGACCGGGATGACTCATACGGCGGCGTAGCTATCATGGTACACAAATCTGTTAAAGCGCAGCAGAGGTGCGTCCACGTGAATAATAACGGTATCGAGGTAGTGTGCGTTCAGTTATTTAATTGTCATCCGTTCGAAAACATTGTTGCTGTCTATTGTCCAACGAGAATTGTTACCACTCAGCAGGATTGGGATAGCCTATTATCATTATGGCCATCCAAAACTTTAATTCTAGGTGATTTTAATGCCCATCACGTCAGTTGGTCTTATAAAACCGATCACAGAGGCAGTCTGATTCACGACTCACTTATAGACAGCAGTTATTTTTCTTTGAACGATGGGACACATACTCGAGTTCGTTTAGTTGACAACAACTTACAACAGACTTCCCCAGATATATCGCTGGTTTCTACAGATATTGCGCTTAACATTAATTGGACCGTTTTAAATGAAAATCTTGGCAGTGACCATTTAATGATTAAGATCTCAACGTTGTGTACGGCATACCTTCCTTCAGTTAATAAAAGGAATTTTGGCAAAGCAGACTGGATTTCATATAAAAAATATCTGGAACAAAAATTTTGCCATTTGTGTTTACCGAATGACCTTCAAAAAGCTTATGATTTATTTTTAGATATTTTGAATGACGCTGCTAACAAATTCATCCCGATGTATAAATTGAATCAAAACCCGTCTTCAGATTTTACTCCAAAGCCGTACTGGACCTCAGAACTGTCACGCGCTGTTGCTCATCGTAGGCTAGCATTATCCAAATTTAGGCGTAATCCCACTCCCCAAAATCTTGATACTCTCAACAGTATGATAAATACATCGCAGAAGTTAATCCGGCAGGCTAGGGGAGTGAACTGGCAAAATATTTGTTCTACAGTTGATCACACTACATCGTCTAGTGAAATGTGGCGCAAAATGAGATGGCTGAAAGGTTACCGTTCGCCTAGACATTTTGTGGACGCCCAAAGTGCCTCAAATCTTTTAAATTCTTTAACACCAGATTATGTTTCCCCATCGACCCCTACGGTTCACCATAGTAACCCTATATTAGAATGTGAGATCTCTATTCAGGAGCTAGATAAATGTATCAAATCTAAGGATACATCTCCTGGATGCGATGATATATCTTATTCTATGATTAAGAACTTACCTGATGTGGGTAAATCTATTTTACTAAAGTTATATAATAATTTTTTTGATCTCAGTTTTGTACCCTCACAGTGGCGCGACATTTGTATCGTACCTATTCCAAAACCTAGTCGTGACCCTAGTAACGTTTGTTCACTCCGACCTATATCGTTGTTGTCGTGCATTTGCAAAATTTTCCATTACGTTTTATTTCGAAGATTGGAATGGTTTCTGGAAAAAAGTAACACATTTTCTGCAAACACAGTAGGCTTCCGAAGAGGTAGGTCGTGTTTAGATGGCTTAAGTTGCTTAATCTCCACAATTCAAACTGGTTTTTCCGAGGGTTGTTCTACTATGGGTTGTTTTTTAGATATAAATAATGCGTATAATAATGTAAATAATACTGTTTTAATAAATGTTTTGGATAGCTTTCAAGTAGGGTCACGCATCTGTAGATATCTATGGAATTTTCTTCATAAAAGAGTACTCAAAATAAGATCTGGTAATGACTTTATTAGCAGATATTCGGGTAGTGGTTTGGCTCAGGGTGATCCGTTATCTCCACTATTATTTAATATAATAACGTCGGATATTTGTAAGCGTTTGCAGAACAATATTTCCATATCTCAGTATGCGGATGATTTCGCTATATATGTTCAGTGTTCTTCTGTTAGTGAGGGTGAGTGTAAGATCCAGTCTGCTCTTGATCTAATCAACAGCATGTTAACGCACGTAGGTTTAGAAATTTCCCCCGCTAAAAGTAAAATTTGTTTGTTTAGCAGAGGTTGTCGTAGACCAGTTATAGATGTCCGATTAAACGGCACTTTGTTAGAGTTAGTAGACCATGTGAAATATTTGGGGTTGTGGCTAGACAGGGGTCTTCGATGGAAGAAACATATTGATGAGGTTCGTGAGCGAGTACTTAAACTGATTAATATTTTTAAGGTTTTAGTGGGACCCGGGTGGGGTGTTCATCCCAAACATTTAAGACGATTATATATCTCTCTTATTCGTAGTCGTATCGACTTTGGTAGCTTTTTACTAGACAATAGTGCCGACACACATTTAACCAAACTTGATAGATTACAAAACATTTGCCTGCGATTAATAGGTGGGTTTATCAAAAGCACTCCAATTCACGCGATGGAATCCGAATTGATATTGCCTCCTCTCTTTATTCGCCGCCGATATTTAGCTGGTAAGTTTTACTTAAAATCTAAATGTTACAGTTTTCCTTTAATAGGCATATTGGATAAGCTTCATGGTCTTTGTGGTAATAATCCTTATTGGAGAAATAAGAAAAATCCACTGTTAGTTATGTCTCACGATGTCCTAAAGCAAGAACATATGTACTGCAGTAGTAAAATTGGCATGTTCTCCATGGATACTTGGGTCAGCAATATGGACTTATCACTTATTGTAAAGCCTAGTTTAGATTCGGTTGATAAACCTAAGCATTGTTATTATATACATAATTTAAGATCACTATGTTGTAAGTCTCTAAATGCACAATATTCTGGCTTTTACTGTGTGTATACGGACGGTTCTAGACACGAGAACTGCTGTGGCGCAGCCTTTTTTGATTCGCAAGTTGGTACATTTTTCAAATTCCGTATTTCATCAAAAGTTTCAATAATGCACTTGGAGTTGATTGCTATCGCTGAAGCTTTGGCTTACATCAAATCTTTGGACGGTGATCAGTTCGTCATTTTCACTGACTCGAAAAGTGCTCTTCTTCATCTGATGAGATGTACGAGTACTTCACCTTTTAGGGGGCTTCCACTGGCGTATAGTATTTTAAGAACCATCACTGAATTTATTACCAAACATAAAACAGTTGTATTGCAATGGATTCCTTCTCACGTTGGACTGGATGGTAATGAGATGGTTGACCGTTTGGCAAATGAAGCCGCGTCTGATGGGGAAAATTATGCTTGTCCTCCATGGCATACTGAGCTTTTACCCCTAGTTAGAGACAGATGTATTCAATCTTGGTCAGAATATTTTGATAAAAGATCTTTAACAAAAGGTATTTGGTACAGGACGATTCAGCCATCTCTTCCACGTATGCTTTGGTTCAGCGAGGGCAGGATGAATAGGCAAGAAGTTGTGACGGCTTTGAGACTCCGATCCGGCCACGTTCCTCTCAATAGTTTTGGTTTTATGATGCGCAAAGTTGATTCACCCAATTGTGCTGTCTGTGGAATTATAGAAGATGTGCATCACATCTTGACGGAATGTAGTCGTATTGGGGTCCGAAGACGTCAAGCTTTTGACAGTAATTTTAATGTAGGCTTCTATAATAGCGTTCTGGCCTCACCATTGTCAGATGAGGCCAGAACACTTTATCAGATTATTATTATGGGTACAAGGTTGCGGGTAGGCTAGTTTGTTATTGTATTCAATAATCGGGGTGACATATTCTTTAAAGAAAAAACCCTGTAAATAAATAAAGATTAAAAAAAAAAAAAAACCTGTCTATCAAAACTGTGAAATAAAATTTGGTCTTGTCATATCTTTTATAAAAAACAAATGATATTATATTTGATGATCGTTTTAACGATCGGTAGTAATTTGGGGATGTACCTATATTTAACTTTCAGATCCAGGAATACCAAAAAACCATTGTCTCTCAATCAAATCATTGACGAATTGGAAAAATTTGATGATGATGCCCCATTTCCAAGAAATATAACCATTTTACTACCGGATAACGCGAATGCTGATATCACAGATGAAGATTCTGGTGACGAGGAGTTTGTAACTCTGAACAATCTTCCAGGTTTGATATAATCTCATATAAATCTTTACGTTATTTTCTCATGTCAGTTGTTATATACAGGGTGTCCAGTAATTAATGGATAACCTTGCGATAGCATATAATAGACCCTATGGCCGTTCTAAAAAAAATACAAAAAAAATGTATATCCCAAGTAGTAAGTACCTAAGATATAATTTTTTTAGAAAAAAATTCTGTGTAATTTCTAGTCACATTATTTATTGCCTCTCTGTCGGCGGCATAGTCAACGTACAATATTATAACAACAGATAACCGATGGAATTCATTCATTTGTGGTTGTGGTGATGAAAAATGTAAAAAAAGTTAGTATTCTTTTTCAAAAAAATCTTAGTTATTACTTGGGATATATATTTGTTTTGTATTTTTTTTTAGAACAGCCATAAGGTCTGTTATATGCGATTTCAAGGTTATCCATTCTTTACCGGACACCCTGTATATATATTTCTATTTAGGTTCTCAGCTATGAGCTCCTGCTGAGATAGAATACATGTGTTCCGAGAGTGACGAGGACAGTGTACCCTTGTCTTCTTTAGCAAAAAGAAGTCGAACCACCTAAGAACCCCTAATTGTGGAAGGTTGTCAGCCTGAGCCATCTCCATCTAATACAGCTCCAGTTATTAGCAGCACGTCAGCCGTTCCTTTTGTTGACCCAACTGTACCAAAATATCAAAATTATACTTGGAGAAATCGCCATAATCCTAACGACCGACCACAATGGCAAGAACACCATGGGCCAAGACACCTTCTAACGCCCATGTATTACTTTGATTGTATGTTTGATGACTGTGTTATCGAATTATTGGTCAAATATAATACAAATATTTACGCGATTCAAAAGAACAAAGTGGGCAATGTGGCAACGAGTGAAGAATTAATGAAAAATGTAAAATCCATTTGCACCCTAAAACATGTTTTGTTACTTACCATACGCCTACATAGACTTGTTTGTTAATAAACGTTTTTCAATTAGATAATAAAGCCTTTTTCATAGTAATAACTTTGTTTTTTCTAATTTAAAATATGATACAATCGATAAAGTGGTGCGTGTGCGCGTTCACCTACCTGCCTATTACTACTGATCGTTAGAACGATCCGCATTTTCCGAGGTTTCCTGAAAACTCAGATTTTTCTTGGTATTTTTCCATGTTTACTCTAAGCATCAAGGTAACAATACTAAAAAATTACTGTGATACGAGATAAAAAAAAGTTTCAGTAACAACTGGGTGACTTTATCTAGGTTAATCTTAGGTGTACCTACTATGGATGGATATATCTCTGCCTATCTCTTTGAGGGATACAGGTTCGATGTCACAATATTTTGAACGCCACTGACTTCATCGTGAGGAAACCTGGCGTCACATGTAACAGCTTTTTTTTTTTGTGGATGGGAAATCATCAAATGACTTCTCCCGCTCTGGGCAGAGTGGGAGGGCGTGTCAGACTTTTACTGACTAAAACCCACCCGTGTTCCTTCTGTTGCCTGTGCCGGGGCACGGTAACTCTTTCGAACATCCCGCAACCCCGGCTGCCATCGGTCCTAGCGGATCCCTTCGATGCTGCTGACATCTCTTTGAGGCGCGCGTGGAACACAACGCGCCGTCAACTCGGGCCTGGTCCTTACCGGACGGCGAGCTACTCATTGCTCGCCGTCTGCAAGCTCGCGCCTACGGTGGCCGGGAATCGGCTGCCAATTCCCGACGCCCAGGGCGTCTCCTGCGTCGACTAGGGGCGTGAGGGCGCAAAGCTTACCTCTCCCTCACGCGTCCCGCCTCCTCCTTTGCGAGCATTACGGTTTCGTAGAAGGAGGTAATGGCTTCCCATCTACTCTCGCTCCGTACCATGGCCTGGACCAGGGCCGGACGCGAGAGATCGCCACCGCCGATCGCTTCCGCGAGAACACGGCGGTGCTCTGCCCAAGCCGGGCAGACCTCCACCGTATGCTCCACCGTGTCCTCCGGGCGATCCACACAGTGGTGACACCCGGGCGTTTCCTCCCGCCTTATCCGGAACAGGTACCTCCCGAAGCACCCGTGTCCACTGAGGACTTGCGTCAGGCGGAAGGTGAGGACGCCGTGGCGCCTCTCCAGCCAGCATGTAACAGCTTGAAATCGACATTACCTACTCATTGAGCAAGTGTGGCCGGTGATCATATATTTTTCGATTTGAGAAAGGGCCATCACGAGAAAAGGACATGTTGAGAAAAGGACATTTTGAGATAAGAACATTTCGAGAAAAGGACATTGGAGAAAAGGACTTTTTGAGACAGGACGTTCTGAGAATAGGACATTATGCGCTGAAACGCTTCGTACCTGTTATGGTAAACGGTCAATTTGGGCATTAATGTGTATCAATCACGTTATAAAAAAAATTGACAATTGCAATTGATCGTTTCGGGGCCCTTTAGTGTCAAAAAATTTGCAGATGTTATGTTAAACAGTCAACCACAGCAATTAAAATGATCTTGACAGCAGTTAGCCAATTTTATGTTGACTAGTTTTTCCAAAACCGGGTATTATGGACACTATTATTATACACACTAATATTATTTTATGGTACATACAACATTTCCCTTACTTGCCTGACAAAAGACAATACTGAACTGACCTTAGATTAGGTAAATGTTTTATACTTACTTGGCCGGTCATTCGTACCCGTCGTTAAGCATGGAACGGTTATGGGGTCAAATCGGTCTAACGTTCATTATGCATTGTCACATTTTAGGGGCAGTTTCGTTAATGGGGATTCGGTGATAGTTAGTGGGATGGTAAGTTTATGGTGAAAGGGTTGAGCAATAATATCTATTCATTACAATGTTATATCTAATGTAATTCTAATTATGTTGTAATTTTTTTACCAAATGAAGATTGATAAACACAGTAGGTACCGTAAATGTGGAATAATCGAAATTACTGAAAGATTTTTTTCTCAGTCCATATTAGTTCAGTTTTATTTCCTTTACAATACCTACCTAATGTGAGTACAGGAGCTGCAAATAAAACTGGTTTAAAAAAAGTAACAAAAAATATTAAAAACAATAATTATTCATAACGAAAATAAAATATGTAGTTATATTGAATGCCAGTTTATTAATTTGTTTCGAAAATAAATTTTTCAACACAATTACATACAAAGCTTTTCATCAAAGAGACGTTATACCTTTTTATGCCTACTGTGTACATAAATAAAATTATGATAAATTAACATAGTATTTCATCAAATTATTTATTTTTATCAAATAAATAACATTATTTCGTGTTCTACATCCAAATAACATACAAAATATTCAGTTTTTAGGCTTTTAATACCTATTAGACTGTTCGTCGGCTTCTGCCTTTGCCGCTCCTTCAACCTGCAAAGACATCGCGTTAGAAGGAATCCGCGGGCCATATTAAATTTTTATTTTTACATAGGTAATTAGTTCATAATACTTTATTTATTTGTTGCCTCGCAAGTGTGTTGAAAAATGTCATATGAAACGCGTGTTCATTGATCATTACACACTTGTATCATAATGTACTATTATGTAAGTACAAATAGTTCACAACATATTACATTGTATTGGAAACGCCGGAAAGGGACGCCCTAGGAGGACATTAGTGACTTTATTGGTTATGTTCTTCAGAAAGGTCAGGTGCGTAGTACTCGCAACCGGCGTGCGTGTATGACCAGATGTATGAACGTTAACGAAGGAGAAGAATGTATGTATGAATGTATATGTTGGTACACACACACATGACCTCTACCATAGTGGAGAAGAGCTACCTATACCGCATCCAGTAAGGAAGATACTATCCACTAATAATAATATAAATAACAATAGTCTGTAATAAAGGGGTCGGCAGAGGCAGAGGTCTAACGACGCTTTTAGCCTTATGACCTGGAAAGCAGATTGCTAATATCTAATGCCGTTATAAGCCATGTTCTGGGATTAAAACAGGGTATTTTAATTGAGTATCGTGAAATAATTTAAGTATTTTGTATCGTAAAGGGTTTTCTTATGTTAAATTAACGTTGGGTTTGAGATTATTTTCGCTATTACTAATTTCCTGTCAGTGCTGGTTGTATGGTGTCGCAATCATCTGTGCAATCTACCATGATATAAATGTTATTTAACTGATTGATTGTTAATTGATTTGAGTTGTTTATCAACTGCTTCGTAAATATTAGTAGTCGCAAGTGCGACTATTAATACTTACGACTGTTCAACGTCACGTTAACATTATGGAACGCACATCTATGCAAATAAATAATATTGAAATGTCTGTTTGTAATGTCAAAATAACAACTTTTTACTAAATGCATAAATGCAAAGTGTTATCATCTGCCTAGACTTTTTCTCAACATGTTGGGGTCGGCTTCCAGTCTAACCGGATGCAGCTGAATACCAGTATTTTACATTGAGCGACTGCCTATCTGACCTCCACAACCCAGTAACTGGGTAATACGATACCCCTTGGCAAGACTGGTTGTCAGACTTTCGGGCTTCTGACGACCCGTAATGACTGTCAAAGATCCACGAATGACAGCCAACGGCTTAACGTGCTTTCCGAGGCACGGAGGAGTATTGATATGTAAAAATGGTCACTCATCCACGAACCAATCGTGGCAAGCGTAGCTGAACCTAAATGCATAAGAAAGTATATACGGTACTTATAACAAAAATGCAATTTTTAAAAGTTTATTCTGTCTGTCTATTTGACAACCGATGACGGGACTTTCACTGGCAGATAGCTTATATTACGGGAAGTAACTAAGGCTACATTTATTTTAGAAAAATAAAGAGTTCCGAGCAAAAAAAATTAAAACCCATGAAATTGTGAACAAAAAGTCGGATTTGAAAAATTCTTTTTGCATTTTGTATCCCGATTTTCGAGGATGTATATAGGCTATTTAACATACAGTACTTATTACAGGAGCGAAGTTACTTTAGCGTCATGTCGTCTAGCTCAGACCCGATTCAAGGAGATGATTTATAGGCAATTTCCTTACAATCGGCGGCACCTCATGCGCAAATAACGCAACCTTCGTCACCGCTCGCTTGAATGCCTAATTGGTTCATTTAACTTAGTTTTCTAAGTGTCGTTAATTATATAAGTGTACTAGTTTGGCAGTGATTTTGTGGGGAAACGTAGCTAGTGTAGATTTGGAGTTACAATGTCGTAGATGTTTTGAATAAGAAGACCGAGTTTAAAATTATCGTTTGGGTAAATGCGGGCTATCATACTGAACGGATTGGCAGAGGTATGGTACGCACACTGCTACAATGACCAAACTTTTTACGAATTTTTATTGCATAAGGCACCTGTCCCACTGCCGGCGATTAACGAGCAGCGGGTACGTGATGTTGACGAGCGATTTCTCGCTGATATGCGTATGAACCAAGCGTGAGTCTTCTGCGCGCCAAGCGAGCGTCGCTGAGCGAGTACTCTCTTTGATAGCTCTTGTCGCTGCGATAAATGAGTACTAGTTGGCGGTGTGAACAGTCAGCAATCAACTAATTTTGTATCTCTTTTACTTACACCGGACCTTCATTATTTTGTACGTTTCTTGGGAGAGAAAATCGTTCGTCAGCGCGGTGGGCTAGATGCACCTGTTAATTACACCAAAGAAACTAAACGCGATCAGCGCATCTTAACCGCGTTCAAGAGCTGTCAATGTCAATATTCTACAACAATCATGAAACTGACAGCTCTTGAATGCGGTTCAAATAAGCTGCACACGTAGCATGATCACCATAGATGGTTTTTATCGACGGAAGAGTAGAAAAATGACAGATTGTAGAAAGATTGTGATGTGTCATTTTGTCTATTCTTCTGATGACAAAACCCGTTTCTATGGTGGTCATGCTACGCGTGCTGACAGCGTTAAGTTTCATTGGTTTTTACCCTTACATAATTTTTTATTACTTAATTATGTACACATTTAAACATATTTCAGGATTGCTTGGTTAACAGGCCCACGACCTTTTAAACACTGTATTGATTTGATTGGTGGTGGTGGATGAACATATTAAAATCGACCTAGCGAATGCATAGTTATGGTAAAGAGATAACATCACGCCTTGTTTCCCCGAAGGGTGGGCAGCGGTGTACCTATAGTCAGTACACCCACATTTCGCCAGTTATGTTGTAGTCTATTGCCATCAACCGGGCATTAATCTAGACTCCGGGCTGCTACCGAGAAATCCCAGATACAAAAACCCAATAACACTTTGCTTGACCTGGAAATCGAACCCGAGGCGGTCATCATGTTAATGCCTTTTTCATCTAGGTATACAAATAAATAAAATCGAAGTGTCTATTTGTAATGTCAAAATAACAACTTTTTACTAAATGCAGTGACAGTATATACGATACTTAATTACGAAAAAGCAATTTTTAAAATTTTTGTCTGTCTGTCTGTTTGTTCCAGCTAATCTCAGAAACGGCTGGACCGATTTTGACTGGACTTTCACTGGCAGATAGCTGATATTATAAGGAGTAAGTTAGGCTTTGAAAAAGAATTAGGGTTCCGCGAGAAAAAATTTAAACCCATGAAATTGTGAACAAAATCCGATTCAAATAGGGAAGTATTGACATCCACGGGGGCGAATCCGCGGGCAACAGCTAGTTAAAACTTAATATTATTAGGTATGCTCTTGTGACTGTTGTTTGCAATGTGTGAAATCAGTCAACATACAGGGTGTAAGGGACAGCCCTCCGCAAACTAACAGGGTGCATTCAGCTACTTATTTTGAATAATATTCTATCGAAAATATTCTCAGGAAAATTTTCATTTGTTTTTTCGTTTTTTCAGTTACTATTCCTTTATTTCAATGTAACATTATATTCTCTGGACGCAGCACTCCCTTTATGTAAATAAAACAGCTAAAATAAAAAAATCAGCAATGGATGTTAAAATACTCGGCGGCCGAAGGCTCGCTGCGCTGCCGTTCGCTACGCGCGTTTTGCCACGGTACATTGCGTGTGAGGTAATAAAACAAATCATGTTTATTGGATTCCCATAAGTTCCTGAAATAATTTCAAGTACCGATCATCTTAGTATGATATACTGAACTCACCCCATCAGTCTGCGGAGGGCTGTCCCTTACATCCTGTATAGTGAAATGTGCATAAGCAACACATGTGGTAGAAGCTAGCATGATGTATTGAACACAAATCTTGTATGAATAGTCTTTGTCTGCCATATTGGATACTGTTACGTATTGTACTAGACCTAGTTTAGATTAGAACGCTGTTCGTCTATTAAAGAACGGGCTACATGACAATACACAGGGTGGACATGACAATATACAGGGTGGACATGACAATATACAGGGTGGACATGACAATATACAGGGTGGACATCGACGCGCAAACTGTAACATGAATTCAGTAAATGATCCTAGAGTATTTTTTTTTTTTTGAATGGGAAATCATCAAATGACTTGCCCCGCTCTGGGCGGGGTGGGAGGGCGTGTCAAACTTAACATAACATAACATCACGCCTTGTTTCCCCGAGGGGTTGGGCAGAGGTGTACCTATAGTACACCCACATTTCGCCAGTTATGTTTAAGTCCCATGTAATAGGGGTCGAGCCTATTGCCATCAACCGGGCACAAATCCAGACTTCGGGCTGTTACTGAGAAATTCCAGATTGGAAAACCCAATAACACTTTGCCCGACCCGGGAATCGAACCCAGGACCTCATGCTCAACAGTAGCGCTTGCGACCACTAGACCAACGAGGTAGACTCAGACTTACGTGTCAGAATTTTACTGACTAAAACCCACCCGTGTTCCTTCAGTAGCCTGTTCCGGCCCACGGTAACTCTTTCGAACATCCCGCGACCCTGGCTTACGATCCTAGACCCCTAGCGTAGAAATGTTTCGTCGGTCAATCAAAAAAAAAATCTGCTTAAGTGCCTACGCGGTCAAAATGTAGAGAACAGCAATTTTTTTTCAATAACCGACGAAAATTTTCAACGCAGGGGGGCCAGAATCATGTACTGAAGTACTGAACCCATGGTAACAGGTTGTGCGTCGATGTCCCTGCCACCCTGTATGCTAGTTTTATAAAAGATTGTTCTATGAACAAGAGTGCTTCTGGCTAAATTTTCGAAGGAGCCGAAGAAGAATTTGTTCAGTTATAAATAGTCATACAAACACGATTATCACGTTGTGTTGTGGCGCCGGCTTATTTAGAACAGTTTGTTTTGTTGTTGGAATATTTATTTGGCAATCGTAGACTGAATGTGCTATTTTTCAAGGGTGGTAGGGGAAATTACTCTTCCGATCCTCCAAAGGGAAGCCGGTGGGAATGGAGTTGTTAGCGCGCTTCGCCTCTGGTACTTACGTTATATTTATGAATACTGTCGCTAGTTAATCTGGAATTTCTCAGTAGCATCCCGGAGTTTGCATTTGTGCCCGGTTGATGGATACCTATAGGTCTGGGTATATCGTATAATTACCCAGTGACTGGGTTGTGGAGGTCAGATAGGCAGTCGCTCCATGTAAAACACTGGTTTTCAGCTGCATCCGGTTAGACTGGAAGCCGACCCCAAGATCGTTGGGAAAAGGCTAGGCAGATGATGATGGTAATAGGTTCGCCCCCTATTACATGGGACTGAAACATAACTGGCGAAATGTGGGTGTACTATAGGTACACCTCTGCCCAATCCCTCGGGGAATACAGACGTGATGATAAGTTTTTAATAATAGGTTCGTGTTTAGCATACCCAGATTGAGTTACGCCTACTTTCCGTGAGGGACTGCAGAAACTACAGCACACCAGTGGCGCAGCTACAATTATCATTAGAGGGAAGCCGAAGAAAAAATTGTTCAGTTGTCATAAACTCAGACAAAAACCTGTAAGGTTTTTAATCTTATGATTTATTGAACTGGTATTTAAATACAATTATGTAATGTGATGTGATACACAGTTACACACACAGGTGTACCATATTATTTGGCTATAGTAGACATTAAGAAGAGTGGTTGGCCCAAAGGGAAGCCGATAGGAATCGGGTTGTATGAAGGCTTCGCCCCTGCAGCACACCAGTCTTTTAAATCACGCTTTCATACTAATATCATCCCACCATAAAACCTTAATCCTTCTAAAAGAAAACACCACAAAATGCGCATTTTCACCAACAAGCCATCCCCATGATAATCTTACTGTACGATATTAAGGCACGCCCACACTCCGACGCGGCCTACCGTAGATGGCGCGATATTTATTTAATAGCCGCGTTTTGCTTTAATAACCCGATAAACCAGACTTGGGGTGACGAAAAATGACGTCATTAAACTTCTTTCGCCGTGGAGCGTAATCTAGCGAGATGTGCCAGCAGTCTTTTACGGCTCGCTGTTTGATTCTTATTGAAATGCGATTTTCGAGTTTCGTATAAAAAAATGGAAACTAGGTACCTACCTATACGTATCATTTGATAAGTACGCTCCTTGCTCCGGTCTGTGTATCCCGATACGGTATCTTTATCTCACGAAGCGAAACGCGCTTCACATGTGCTTACCAAATCTACAAACACGCTGTGAATGTGTGTGTAAGCGCAGTTGCTGTCAGTAGCATCCGAGACAATGGTGAAGTCGGAACTCTGTGTCTGTGAGTGTGCGCGCGAGTGTGTTAAGGCTCCTACAAGCAGCCGCGACACGCAACGCGACATAAAGGCACCGCTCGTCGCGCTACACGCGGTGCCTTTGTGTCGCATGCGATTCGCGTCGCGTGTTACGCCTGTTTGCAGGTGCCTTTATGTGCTGACGCCACTCGTCTTCACACACACATTCACAGCGTGTTTGTACACTTGGTTACACAAGTATAGCAATACTATAGCTATTTAAAATCCGAGGTCCTAGACAATATGACATTCTATCAGCGATAACAATGATGGAAAATTAAAAATGTAAACATAAGTTACCGAAAAGCTTACACTACCGTCCAAAAGTTTGGAAGCAGCAAGGTAAGATAAAATAAAATAAAACAAAGTCATTTCAATTTCAATGTATTGATAAAAAATTAAAATAATAAACAAAAACTAATTTAAGCAGAACAAAATTTTTACGTACCTACAATATAAAATTAAATGAAATTTTAGTTTCATCAAAGTCTCCTTTTTCCTTTATTAGCTTCTCGCATATTCTAGGCATTCTATTAATTAATTTATTAAAATAATATTCATCTAATTTGTTCCATTCGCTCTCTAATAGCTTCCACAAATGTTCTGAGCTCGTAGGAGAACGATTTTTCATCCTTCTATTGAGTTCATCCCAAACAAACTCAATGGGAGAAAGATCAGGTGATTGAGATGGTCATTGCATGATGTTTAATATTTTTTCATCTTTTTTTTCTTCAAAAAGGTCTGGCACAGTTTGAAGAATGCTTAGGATCATTATCCTGTTGGAAAATGAATCCAGGACCAATTAGATTTAGTCCACGGGGTCCGGCGGAATTTTGGAGAATTTTCAAGTAACCTTCCTTGTTTAGTTTTCCGGTTATCCTCACAAGATTTCCGGGTTTATTGTTGCCAAAACACCCCCAAACTATGACATTACCCCCACCATGTTTGATAGTAGGCGCAGTACATGCCTCTGAAGCCCTCTCTTCTTTTGACCGGCGTACAAACACACGTCTATTGGATCCGAAATCTGAAACTTTGATTCGTCACTCCAAAGGACATTTTCCCATTGCTCTATTGTCCAGTTCTGGTGCGCTTTTGCCCATTCTAGTCTATTTCTCTTATGTCGAATTGTTAGTTTTGGTTTTTTAGCTGCAACACATCCTCTTAGTCCCGCAGACAATAAACGTCTTTTAACAGTTGTTTTTGAAACGGGTGTTTCTCGCGTTTAATTCAGAGCTGCGGTGATTTGTAATGCAGTTAAGCGTCCATTTCGTTTAGAGAGAATCCTGATGAAGCTGTCTTCTTGCCTTGTTGTGGATTTGGGCCTACCAGATCTCTTTCTATCTTCATTTTTCCCAGTTTCTCGTTTTCTAACAAGGGTATAGTGGACTCCTTTACGAGAGATTCCGAGCCTTTCTGCGATTTGACGCTCACAGTATCCTTCCTCACGTAGCGTACAAATAGCGCTTCTCTGTCCGAGCGTGATTTGCTTGCGTTTTGACATTTTCAGAAGAAAAAATAAGGTCAAAGCAGTCGTTGATATCTTTCGAATACGGACAATGTTAATATCACAACTTTCACGTGCCAATGCTCCAGTTGGACTAAACAGCGTCTTAAAAAGATAAAACCACCAAATATTATCAATAAAACCACACCATTGCAAAAATAAAGTACCCGACGGATTAAGTCATAAAACACGTGTTTCGTCAAAACTAAGGAGTTAGTTAAAACTTCATGAATGTGGAATAACAATCCTTTTATTTTTATGTAAACAATCTTAAAAGCTTGTAAAACGATAGTTTATTGCTAATTTTTGCCGCCTATAGTCGGTATTCGTTTGTTTTGTTTGAAGACAGGTGTGCCTGCAAACTTTTGGACGGTAGTGTATGTCAATCCTGCTGAAAATCGTTGAAGATATATAAAAACGCTATGGAAGCGATTGCCTCTGTCTAGGCGCTCTCAAACTCAGACTCAAAGCATTTATTTCAATTAAACCAATTACAGGCACTTTTGAATTGTTAAAGAGTCAGTCAGTTAGTCAGAAAATTGAAGCTAGTCGCCCATTCCAAAACGTAGATCTCTATGGAGAAGAATGGGCAAGAAACTCCATGGACACTCTTTTAAATCGAGATGATTACAAAATCCTGGGTAATTATTCTTGTTGCTTCTATATGTGAGAACAATGTAAAAAATAGATGATTAAAAACAATTCAAAATATAAGATTAAAAATAAGCCCTGGCAGCTAAGAGATGACCAGTCTCCACTGACGGCGCCCGTTCACGAACATGACGCGTGGATCAGCACCATCCAGCTCAACCATTTTGGAACCATTCTGGAAGAAGTCTTCAAGTAAAAAATGAAATGTCACTTCTAGGTAAGCGTGCATCACTGCTGACTGCATCATCGCTTACCATCAGGTCAGATAGTGGTCAAATGCGAATATTGCCTCCTCTGGGCAAAAGGTACATTTTGACAATGTTCAAAGGTTGCATCGTATGTCTTCGGAAAAACCGAAATGTAGCGAATAAAACGTGACTCAAACCAATAGAAATTGATTTATATTCCCGTCTAAATTAAAACTGATTGACGCACTAATTTCGTCACTCGCTTATTAGACCAGTCACATTTAGGGAGCCCACACAAAAATGCGATGCGAGGTCGCAACGCAAAAATCTGCGAGCTGCTCATTGAATTGTAAGAATAAGAAACATTTATTTGCAGAAAATACAGGTGTTACCAGTTGTAAAAAAAATGGTGGTTTAATGTACAGTCCATATTTTGCCTGTTTAGGGCATGCAAATCCTAATTTTACATTAAAACCTAAGTAAGTACTTATTTTAAATAAGATATACAGAATATCCAAAAAAATACCTATATTCTAATATAATTTTTTAAATTAAGGTAAATTTTAAGTTAACTACAATAAAATATATACAGTACACACAACAAAAGTTAAGTAATAACATTTTTTCTTTATGTACCTACCCAAAAAAAAATCGTTAAAGTTAAGATAAAAAAATAGATACGCCATAAAACATTAGCTGTACATGTAGCTACAATTAAATGCGCAGCTCGTAGCTATTTGCGATGCGATGCAAATTCGTAGTTTTGTGTGGGAGCCCTTAATTCGGCAAAGTTCGGTTTTCCCGAAAATAAACGATGGAACCTTTGGAACGTACAAAGGTTCCATACCTTTGAACGTTGTCAAATTGTACTGATGCAATAGTTCCGATATGTGGTTGTACGTGTCGTCAGGCAGCGTCGGCCAAGTAACCAATCCGACTTGCACGGTCCGCTGGGTTATCAGATAAACAACCTGCAAGATGTCTGGTTTATTAACAGGTTGCTGTCCCAAGTCCCACAAACTACTTCCTTGCCAACTCTACTCATGCTAGTACCGTCAACTGTGGCATCTTTACTTTCCGTGGGTATCTTTACCTAAACATATCCTATACCAGTTCAACTTACAAATAACTAGTACGAACTAGTACGAGTAAGAACTAGTATCGGGTATTTTGTAGGGTAGGATTACTAAGTAACAAAACAAAAATTAAGTTGAACTAGTACTTACAAGGTATGCTTAGGTAAAGATACCCACGGAAAGTAAAGATGCCACAGTTGACGGTATTACTAGAGTTTCAGTTTCAATAACTGCAGAAAGAAACCGACTCATTAATAATGTGTTAAAGGTCCCCGAAATGATCAATTGCAATTTCAAATTTTTACGTGATTGATACACATTGATATAGGGGCTTGTGACTAAGAAATAACAGCCGCACTGGTCGATCGATCAGGTTAAGCTATGCTTGAAGCGGTTGGTCCGTGGATGGGTGTCCATCTTTACATGTCAAGACCCCTCCGTGCCTCGGAAAGCACGTTAAGCCGTTGGACCCAGCTGTTATTCGTGTAACTTACACAGTCGTTACAGGTCTTCAGAAGCCCGAAAGTCTGACAACCAGTCTTACCAAGGGGTATTACCCAGTAACTGAGTCGTGGAGGTCAGATAGGCAGTCGCTCCATGTATAATACTGGTATTCAGCTGCATCCGGTTAGACTGGAAGCCGACCCCGACATAGTTGGGAAAAGGCTAAGCAGATGATGATGAAATACATTGATGCGCAAATTGACCGTCTACCAAGTGCAATTGAAGCGATTGTCAATATTACTACAATAGAAATTAATCGCAAATGATCGTTTCGGGGACCCCCCTAAACAGTTGAGAACACAGTGTTCGAAAAGAACAACATCCCTTACGTTGTTTTCATTTTCATGTTGCTGACAACCACACCGCGCAACTTATGCGCGTTAAAAATGAATCGAGTCTACATATCGCCAGCAACAATGCAACATTTCATGTTTCCCGCAACACCAAAACCAAAACATTTTGCCGAAGTAATGTTGTGCCATGCCCATGAATAAAGGGATTTATTATACGACCTATCTTTTAGATTGTTACTAAATTTCACTTATATATTGGGTCCTTCCTTTACTAAAATTCCCTCTCAGATCATTGTTTTTTCAATATAGTCACTTTAGGGGCTCAGGTGCGTTCCCACACCCTTCAGTGCTCCCCTAACGAGCTGCCCTTGAAGCCTCTATTAGCAGTAACAATATTCCAACACGTTTTTGCGTGTGGCAACCCTATTTCATTGGGAAGGATTATGTCACTTTGCCTTGAGAGACATTTGAAATACCTTTGTACTCAGTAATTGAAGTTTGCCGAAAGTGAGCGTTTTTCTTAGTTGTAATAGTACACAAAAAATTTGGTTTTGAAAAACAGTCCTCAGCCATAGGGCTGAGGACTGTTTTTCAAAACCAAATTTTTTCCGTATGAATCGATTTTCATATAAGGCCTGCTATGGAAATTTTATGAGGATTAAAATTAATAGAAGGGTTAACTCAAAAGCGTAACGTTTTTCTGCGCAACGTATCTTGCGCACCTTTCACTTTGAAATCATGTATGTGTATACTTGTATAAAGCCGACGTGTACAGGGTATGTATATAATTTTATTTTTATCACTTTTATTTGTTTCGGCTGAGTGGATATACTAAAAATTATAATTATAAAAAAAAAAGTATTAAAGAAAATTTAATAACTTTATTGAGACAAAAGGCTTAGTTGGTGGCTTGTATTGTGGGAACCCTGCCACGTAAACTAGGGACCGTGACTTAGGACTTCGGAGTCAGAGGCTTTAAACTTTATAGATACTTAAAATCAATTCTTATTTAAGATATTCTAATTAGAATGCCATGTCGAGACAACACAATAACAGGCAACAGCTTTACTTGCTGATTCTATTGCGGAAATATTGAGCTAGAATCACAAAGAATTCTGTCATCCGAAATTTTGGGACTCCCATCAGCCTGCAGGGTTCAATCAGGTAAAAAACTTTTGCTTCCGTTTTGTCTTATATCACTAAAATCTTTATGGGCCACGCCGCTTACATTTTCCCTTAGGTTGCTTATAGGCAACTCATATGCCTTAGATGCAGGGCTACCAACAATGCAAAGCTAATTTGCTTTATAAAAGTAGCTGGGACCTGGGACAAACTGGATGTGAACGGTGGAAAACCGTTGCGTAACTGGAATAGAATAGAATATTCATTTATTTGCTCAGAATGTAGGTATTTACAATAAGGTGGTTACAATAATATTAAAGAATCCTTGTTCATCCTTGTCCTGGGAGAGAGCTCTGTCCAGCAGAGGACCGCGATAGGCTGAGTTGATTAATTGAGTCTCCTCTACATGTCAAACAATTATGATTGACTGAAGCCCTATTTACACGAAGCGAGCTTTTTGCCTGTGGCGTACATAAAATTGGAGCAACAAATGACTTGCATCGTCAGAACTCTGTTTATATGGTGCTTCTATTGTTTCTTTACATTATGGTATGCGACAGCCAATTAAATCGCACGGTGTAAATCAGGTTTAGTAGGCAAGATACAGTATAAAGGCACGGTTTGCTAGAAGAGCGGTGGCTTCCACTAACGGCCGCAGTGATGGCTGTCATGAAAATGATGGCAGCGGCAAAGATTTAAATCGTTAGATTCGCCCTACCGCGTCAAAATATAAACGCATTTCTGATTCGTTTTGACACTTCTGGCAAATAATGTCGCAGTGACTTATCATGGAAACGGTATTTAATAATATGTGAGTTCACTATTCTCAGTAGGTATGTACACTTTTCTTGTGACTAAGTACGGTGAGGGCTAATCTAGCGATTTAAATCTTTGGGCAGCGGGATTTGAGTTAATGTCAAATACTGGTGAAAATGACAGATTGTCATGGCGGCCGTTATAATATGACGCGACGGTACCGCTTTCCTAGGAAGTCAAAACTTTAGCCTTTTTTCTTATGGTCTTTTAAAATGTATATCGTCGCATATATACGGTCTGCTCATATTTTGTTAGTAAATGAACATGATTAAAAAAAAATTGAAGTGAAAACTTCTTTATGCGCGTTGAGCACTTTTCGGTAGGGGAAATCCTTACGGGTTCGCGACATGCGACATGCTCCAACGAGTTCAAGACGCAACGCTAGATGGCGCTGTAACCAAATTATTTAACACGCTAATCTCGCACGCTAGTCTTTGAAATAGATGTCATATTTGCATACATCTGTTAGTTTTAAGATTATCTTTATTTATTGTTTTTTATCTCATCACTCTTCCTGTTCCTTCTAACAAATAATGTAAAGTATTGCATGGAAGAGGCAGCCCTACCGCCTTGCTGTTTGTACGCAGTATCTTGATATCGCTGAAAGTAATCTTGCAGAAAGGCTTTGCGTCTGTGAGTGACACACTTTTCGGTTGGGGCCATAACATACACCATGTTATTGTCTAAAATGTTATTGGTAATTTATGTATGGCATCACGGCTTTATCCCCGATGGGGTAAACAAGACGAAGGCATACAGTACACTCACATTTCGCAAGTTACATGTGGGAGTACAAGACCTAAACGCAAGTATTATTATGGCTGAAAGAATATGATCCACTGCAGTAAACAAAACCGGAAAATTATATGATATTCTTCAGTATATATGCTAGTTAGATAGTGTGTTGAAAACATAATAGAACTAATTTGATACCATGGAAAAAAATCACGAAAATACCTCTAAAAATTTCTTTTAACGATTGGTCAATTGAATCGCTTGACAGCGCGGACGTATCTGGCTTAGCTTATTATGATACTATTAATTAATTACAAATAAAATTGTTAGAATCATTTGCGTCGTCAGTGATATAAGTGTGTCGCGAGTGATTATTACGAGGTTACCGACTTTGTGTAAGAATGAGCTAAAGTATTTTTAAAGACAAATAGTGTTTCTGTGTTAGATATGTCTAACACAGGATCTAGCCCGTTTGGCCGTAGCCATCTAGTACAGCGAAGTCCTCCGCCGACACCAACTCAAGATTTCCAGCCTATAGCCCCAAATCCACCACCTCCCTTGGAAAATGAGCTTCCATCTGAAGTTATTTCTACGCCGGAGATACAGAAATGGATGGGATCCATAGAAAAAATCCTAAATGAAGTATGCAGTTTAGTCGCTGAGGGAAAAATGATCTCGGACCAAAAGGTTCGTGTAGCCAATCTTTGCCGTAGCGTCTCAAATGGCGCATCACAGATGGCTGTTTTATATCAAGCCTTAAAACAAAAAACCATTCAAGCCCATAGTACCATTCAGCACTTGCAGCAACAACAGAACATCTCGAACTCTCTCCTACAGTTCAAAGAAGTAGTTGAAGGCATTTCTAACCCTCCAGAACCTTTTTCGTACGCTAATGTCGTCAAAAAAGGCTCGGATAACTTTGTGCGCCCAGCAAATTTAAGCTCAGTTGCCATATATCCCAGTGACAAGACCAAATCCAGTGACGATACCAAGTCTCTCGTACAGAAAATTATTTCGCCCGGGGAACTTAAACTACATGTTCGTGGCCTTAGGAAAGTAAAAAATGGAGGTGTTCTCATCAGTACCGACTCCAAAGAGGACATTCAAAAGCTCAAATGCTTAGAAAAACTTGCTTCTTCTGGCCTTAAGGTTGAAGAACCATCAAAACGGCGCCCAAGAATCACTGTTATTGGAGTCCCGGTAGCCCTAACTGATAAGGAGGTTTTTGACTGCATCTATGAGCAAAATCTCTCAGGTAAGATGATTACTCGTGAGTCGTTTGAAGAACAAATTAAATTGAGCCATAAATCTGGAAAAAAAGACCTCCCTAATTGCAATTACATACTAGAAGTGCCAGCTAGCATCAGGAAGATTCTAGTGAATCAAGGACGAATATTTATCAATTGGACGTCATGCCCCGTACGAGATTTCACGATCGTTACTCGGTGCTTTAACTGCCAGCAGTTCGGTCACGCGGCCAAGTTCTGCCGTGAAACTAGCCCGACGTGCAATCACTGCGGAGAGACTGGCCACTCTTTTAAGGAATGTAGCACAAAAATCAGTCCACCCAACTGTGCGACATGCAAACGTTTTAAGAGAAAAACGGATCATAAAACTGGTGATGTAATTTGTCCAGCACGAAAATATGCCGAGGACAACTATATCCATTCCATAGATTATGAAGGCGCCTAAGAGCGCTACCTATTAACCTATCTATTAAGCACACTAGTAGTAGTTTTTGTTTGTTTGTATTTGTTAGTTGTTTATTTATCATGACTGATCAATTACTTAGTGATCTAGATCAATTTTCTGTGTCTGAAGCTATAAATTGTAATGTTGATGACTGTAAACACCTCTTTCCATTGGGAGAGAAATCGCTGATCCTACTCACACAAAACATTCGTAGCATAAATCGGAATATAAATGGTTTTGAAATATTGCTACAGAACCTGGGTATAAGTTGCGACATTATAGTCCTAACAGAATGTTGGTTGTCAAACCAAACAGCTGTTATACCATTATTAGACGGATATGTTTCGCATAAAACCAACAGGAACATCAACCAAAATGATGGCTTAGTTGTATATGTTAACAATAATTTAAGTACAACTGTAGAAGAACCATTGCTACAAAATAGTAATTGCTTACTCATTAAAATTAATTCAGATACGGTAGTTATGGCTATATACAGACCTCCTTCTCAAAATGTCGCAAATTTCTTAGATTCACTAAACGTGCAGTTACAAAGTCTTACAACTTTTAAGCACATAATATTAACGGGAGACATCAATATCAACATTGCTTCCGGGAAAATGGATATACATGCACATAACTATCTTAATATCTGCTCATTCCACGGACTCTTGCCAGCTCATTACCACCCCACGCATCAAAGCGGTTCTTGCTTAGATCATTTCATTATAAAAACAAATAACCCAACCAAAACATTTGTTACGAACTCTTCGCTTACTGATCACCAAGCAGTTTTACTAACATTGCAAGTTTCTTTACCCAGAAAAAATTGTTTACGTAGCTATACTAAAGTCAACATGACACACCTCGAAAAAGACATACGTAATATTAATTTTGACCCAGTTTATAATTCTACCGATGCAAACATTTCTATTAATTATTTTATTAATTCACTTCACTCGGCAATAATAAAACATACAGTTGCTAAAATAACGCCAAGGAAGTATAGGTGCATTAAACCTTGGATTACATCTGGACTTGTTCGATGTATTAGGCATAGAGACAAACTTCACATAAAGTCCAAACTTGAGCCTGAAAATGAAATTCTTTCCATTACGTATAAAAGATATAGAAACTTCTGCAACAACCTTCTGAGAAAAATAAAAAATGAATATGATAGAAAAGAACTACAGAAAGCAGGCAAAAATAGTAAACTTATTTGGAAATTTATAAAAACAAATACATTTAGAACAAAACAACCTGAACCTCCACTTGACTTATTGACAATAGAGAACAACCCAATTGAATCAACAAATAAAGTTAATTTCTATTTTTCTAACGTAGGCAAAACTTTAGCAGAAAAGACCATACAATCTAGAAGTTCTTTCCCTCAAAGCCAACCTAAAACTTTCCCCACACTCAAATCATTTGTCTTACTAGATACGGATGTCGATGAAGTACTAACAATTATTTCTGGATTAAAGGACGTTTGCGCGGTTGGGTGGGACAACATATCAAACAACATACTTAAACATTTCAAATACCTACTTGCTCCGCCACTAACTCATATTTTTCAGTTATGCTTAACTAATGGTATATTCCCTAAGTTGCTTAAAAAAGCAGTGGTTACTCCTATATATAAATCTGGTGACAAAAAATGTGTTAACAACTACAGACCCATTTCAGTTTTAACAGGGCTCTCCAAAATCCTAGAGAAGATCATTAATATTAGATTAATGAAATACCTAGAAGATAACAAATTGCTTTCAGATAGACAATTTGGCTTTAGGCCCAATAAATCAACTAATCAGGCAGTTCATCAAATGACGGATTATATAACAACTAATTTGGATAAGGGTTTGCACTCCATTGGGATCTTCCTAGACCTCGCCAAAGCATTTGACACAATTTCCTGCCCTTTATTATTGGACAAGCTTGAAACACTCGGAATAAGAGGAATAACGCTCTCACTACTTTCTGATTATCTTAGTGACCGCAAACAATGTGTCAAAATTGGTCAGTACGTTAGTTCTGAGCTTCCAAATAGTAAATACGGAATACCACAAGGTAGTATTTTGGGTCCTACTTTATTCCTAGTATATATAAATGACCTGTGCAGCTTAACACTCCACAATGGTGTCATAATGTCTTATGCAGATGACACAGCTCTATTGTTTTCAGACAAATCTCGAGATGAGGTGTATAAACAAGCCCAGAACGGTTTTAATATAGTGTCTAATTGGCTATATGAAAATCTCCTAACACTAAATGCAGAGAAAACCAAACACATTTTATTTACTATGAAAAATACTAACCTGCTAACTACTAACATAAACATTTATGCGCATAAGTGCAGCACGTATGCTGACGTTGCTTGTAATTGTCCTACTTTAGCAAAAGCCGATCATATGAAATATCTTGGTGTAACGATTGACACAAATTTGAATTTCCGTAAACACATTGATTTGTTATGCACTCGAATGCGTAAATTGATATACATTTTTAAGAATTTACGATATATATCGGACTACAAATTGATTAAACAGGTCTATTTAGCTTTGTGTCAATCCATTCTCACTTATTGTATAACTTCATGGGGTGGGGCTGCTAAATCAATTCTACTGCCATTAGAACGTGCGCAGAGAGCTATCCTTAAGGTAGCCACCTTTCGCCCATTTAGATTTCCCACACACGAGCTTTACACGGCATGTAAGGTTTTAACCGTGCGACAACTATTTATATTGAATATAGTACTGCACCAGCATAGCAGACTTCCTTATGTCCCAATACCTATAGATAAGAGAAGAAAAGACTTAGTTTGCATAAAGCCTCAAACTAGACATACTTTTACTAATAAGTTTTATGTATTTTTAGGTCCGTTCTTGTATAATAAAATCAATAAGTCTCTAAGTATATATAGTGTAAATTGTAAAAAATGTAGTGAAATGTTGAGTGAATACTTAGCGAAATTTAATTACTCAGACACTGAAAAATTGCTAGAAGTAATGCAATAAGTTTATTAATGTTAAGTCAATTTTTATTTTAAAATATAATTATTATGTATCAATGCTAGCTCTATGTTCAGTAACATAATGGTCCACTAAAGTACTCAGCGTTGTTAAGTGATGGCCTGAAACACAGGTTTGAATAAACCTACATCAGGCAGGTCGCTATTGAATTCAGTAGGCCTTTAACCAATATACTTATATATAAGTTATACACTAGATTTATTTTAGGCATAGTTTAATATTTTCTTCATAATATTAATATTTAACTTTGTAATGATATAACTTCTATGTAATTTATACTTATGTCAACTTATGTGTGAACTTATGAATAAAATTATTCTTATTCTTATTCTTATAGTAAAGAATGATCAGTAAAAAAAAAAAAAAAAAAAAAAAAAAAAAAAACATACTAATATACCTACATGCAATCATTCTGATTTGTTGTCTGATTATTCTACAAGCAACATATTAACGTAACAGTGTTTTAATTTTTCAGTTTAATCAATACATTTTTTTGTAAATAGATAATTGCTTCATATTTTTCAACTAGCTGTGCCCCGCGACTTCGTTCCCGTGGTAGTTGTAAGATATACAATATACATACTAAAATAGCAGGCACGTTTTAATACTCCCTCGTCCCCCGACCCGTCGCGGTGCATCGCTCGCCCACGCTATTCCTTCGTTTTCGCTTAGTGTCCTTTCTTTTTTCTTTTTGCTCGCTCCTAAGGGTCGTAGCGTGATGTTAAATACCCTATAACTATCCTTGAGAATTGGGCTACCAAATGCAAAAGAATGTTTCAAATCCGACTCTTAGTTCACAATTTCATGGGTTTTAATTTTTCTAAAATAAAAGTAGTTTAAGTTATCCGCTGTAACATCAGCTATCTGCCAGTGAAAGCCCCGTCAAAATCGGTCCAACCGTTTCGGAGATTAGCCGGAACAAACAGGCAGACAGATAGACAAAAATTTTAAAAATTGTTTTTTTGTTATACGTACCGTATATACTTTCTTATACATTTAGAAAAACGTTGTTATTTTGACATTACAAACAGACACTTGAATTTTATTTATTTGAATAGAAGATAAAGGGGCCAACCACCACCTCTTAAAGCAGTATTATTTTACGTCGGGGCAGTTGAATTTTTTGAGAGTTCCCAATATTAGCGGTCAAACAGGTAATTTGTTATGGTGATAGATGATATTGGTGTACAGTAAAGGCGGCGGCATCTACAATGCCACATGCGAACTACGCCACAAAGACCTCACGCAAATCCTCATCTTGCAAGCACGGTTATCCTCGCGACTAGCATGTAAACAACATCTCGACATCAACCGTCGGGTAGAAGCCCAGCAGACACAATGCTCAATCAATCAATAAATTATTTTGTAAAACATAGGTGTGGTTACAGATAGTATATTGTCTAAAATATGTGTGTGTAGTAGTAGTAGTACTAGTGTACATTTGGCGTACAAAATCAACATAAACAAGCAATTAAAATTAGGTGGCATATCAATAGATACTCCTATCCTCTATCTATCTATCTACTCGCCCATTTCCTAGCCCCCGTCTCATAAGTATCGTACAAAGACGACGCAAACACACACCTGCGAAAGTTATCATCATAATTATAATGAATGAACTTTTTTCAGTTATAATCTCCTTTGCATTTTTGTGGATCAAACTCGGTCGGATCAAATTAGAATAAATAAATAACACAGTAGGTAGTCAAAAGCAGGGTCCGAAAACCTTTATACACACATCAAAAGTGTCTAGGGATCAAGTACGTTTTAGAGTATCGCCGCAATTGAGGATTATTATTTTAACTTTTTTGGATCGTTATTGATTCTTTTCAGTGAATCACTATTTGAATAAAGAATTTTCTTTAAATTTTGATTAAAAATAGAAAATCAACTGTCAATCAGGATTCCTATAAAAGTGTGTAATACCGTTTTTACAAAACAATTACAATTTTTGTATTGGAACTGAAAAAAATTGCATCGATATGGAGCGACGACATCATTTGACACGAGAAGAGATGATGAGAGCCGTCGGAATGTTGCAAGCTGGTTCCTGGCAACGTACTGTGGCTGTTGCTCTTGGCACTACAAAGAGCGTCATAAGCCGCCTCTGGACACGCTATCGGATCACGGGCAGCGTGGCCGAGCGACATGGAGGACGATCTCGTATTACCACTCGCAGACAGGACCGGTACATCCAAAATACTGCTTAACGGAATCGTATCATGACCGCCATGATGTTGGCTACGAGGCTCCACAGCTCTTCATGTTTGCTGATAAGCGACCAAACCATCTGAAACCGTTTACCTGATGTGGGTTTGCGTTTCCGAAGGCCACTGAGAGTTCCACCTATAGCACCCCGCAATCGTAGGGCCCTTTTACAATGGGCTTGCGAAACAGAAATCGGGAAGAAGACTAGCGTTGTGTTTGCTTTTCCTATCAACCTCGTTTCGGTATGAAGCCACAAGACGTACTCGAGTTTGGAGGACCGCTGGACGTCAAGAACGTGCGAATTTTTTTCAGGAAGTTCATTCATATGGAGGGGGAATAATAATGGTTTGGGCTGGTATCTGGATCGGTGGAAGATCCGATCTCATTTGGATCAGGGGCAACCTCAATGCTCAGATTTATGCGGAGAGGTTTGTTTCATACATGATCATCCCTTTGCGAAGCTGGTTGAGTGGTTCGTTTCGACTAATGCACGACAATACACATCACACACGGCTAGAGTCATAACACGCACTCTTGCCCATGCTCGCATCAACGTTCTGCCATGGCCTGCTCAATCGCCAGACCTCAACCCAATTGAGCCCGCATGGGATATGCTCTAAAGAAAAACTCTACCGATTATGGATGCCGTGCATACCCTACAACAACTTTTTGACTTGTTAGAAAGAACGTGGGCGGCGATTCCTCAAAGTGATTTTGATGAACTGATTAAGCATGCCAAATCGCTGCGATTGTGTGATTCGTGTCAACGGTGGAAACACAGATTATATATATATATATTTAAATCCTTTTTGCCTTTTTTGCCATTTAATTGACGACATTAACTTAGGTTAATTTCTCACAATTTGCAAAAAATTTAATTTTTGTTAATTTTTACAAAATATAGGGATACGTTGTTAACTTAAACATAGGAATTTAAAGTAAGAATCCAGTCTGGAAGAATAGATTTGGGAAATATTAATGGGATATTTTTTTTTTATAAAAATGTACTTGATCCCTAGATACCTACTTTTGATGTGTGTACATTACGGTACAGGTATCGAAGAATTTTGGTTAACTCTACGACTAATCTGAGTAACCAAGAAGAAAAATATGTTAAGGTACCTCTATTTAGGTTACCGGTGTAATACCGGTTAATAAACGGTGACTAAAAATTACCTTGATTACGAGAAAGAAACGGGATATCGCCAGTCAGCCAGGGCCGTGATTGGTCGGCACTCGTTGGCGCACGGGTCGACTTGACTCTTTGACACATACACAGCGATGCGCGCCCTTTGACTAATGGCAACAGGCACGTGTAAGATAGAGGTATTTTTCGGTTACCGGTATTACAGCATGCGTCAAACTTTGTGGCGGCTCTGAAGTGCGTTACTCGCCGCGCAGTACCGCACCCCTCACCCTCGCTGACACATGAATTTGTTACTGCGCAGCGACTAGCCTCGTGTTCCAAGCCGCCATAAAGTTTAAACCGGGCTGTAATACCGGTTGTATTCAATTTAAGAATTAAGGTAACCTAAAATACCTGTAAATTAAATAAATTTTGTAACCGAAAAAATACCTGTATTGATCGTAACGATTTCAGTCCCTGGTCAAAAGCATTTGAACACAGAAAAACATAAAAAAGCTAACCCACATAAATAAAAATAGGGGGTCCTTAAGGCACCCAATTTAAACATCAGTCACGTACAATAACAGCTATTAGCATCCCCAATATTAACCTACCTTCCAACAATCCGAGGGTAACAAAAACGGGCCGTAACCAAATTAATGTTGAACAAATTAGCGCGTTTTAATTCAAAATCGTTCGACCGTTACCTGCCACGGGTCGTAAGGGTGGCTCCATAAAAACCTATACCTTTTTGTTTGGTAAAAAATTAGAGATACACGCATTTTTTATCGGATGTAGATAAATATGGCGATAAAGACTTTTGTTTTATTTGGTTTTTTTATCAACTTTGGTAGCTGTTTACTCTAAAACGGTGCTTTTTTAGCCAAAACGAAACAGTAGCTTGCGATAACAGAGAATAAAAACACTTTTAAATTAAGCAGGCAGCAATAGGCAAGATTGACTGAATGACGTAATTCTATAAATTGGATAGAAAAGAATCGAGTAAGATAAGGCCTCATGAGATAAAAAACATGGCGTCTCCAATAATCAATATGACCATCCTTATGCTATTGTAAATACACATTAAATGATATTCGCTAGTTTCGTTGGTAAGCGCGTCACTTAACAACACCGGGACCGAATTGGTTGTTTTTTTTTATGTATGTACTAGTCCGAATATGGTTTTTGCGTAAAGACAAACTAGAAAAGTTGCCCGGAAAATTGGAAAACTTGGTAAATAGACAGGACAACGTCTGCCGAATCAGCTATCTTTAATAATTTCTTGCCTTCAACTTAGAGAATTCATACCAAACGGACAATATAATGTCCTATATTTTATTTTTATTTATGAATAAATGACAATGGAAAAACAAACGTCAGTCCATTGTAACAACTTTTTTCCTCCGTTTGTTTCTTAGCTATAAATTAACAAGTTTATCTGAGTCCTTTTTGTCTTAAAGATGAGGTGGAGTTAGGGTCACCATGCTTGGTACACCTTCAGGCTATATTAGATTTTAAGATGATGGGATTTATAAAAGTCATAGTCATAGTCAAAGTCAAAGTCAAATCGTATATTTCAATTAGGCACATAAAAGGCGCTTTTGAATCTCAAAGATTAACAAGAAAATAAAATTGATTCTAGTCGCCCCTTCCAAAAGGTAGTTTCGTATGGAGAAGAATGGGCAAGAAACTCCACCGTTACTCTTTTAAAATGTTTTACAATATTTTGTATACATTGATTATATCATAATATGTGAAGACGAAGTACCTAGATTACAATTACTATACCAGAATATGTAAAAACAATGAAACACATTATATTTACAGATCAGAATGCAATTAGTTAAAGTGAGAGTGAGTGAGAGGTGACTTTTGAGCAGTTCTTTTTTGGACTTTTTAGTGGTATAATTATGCCTGGGAAAACTAGATTCCACGGTACATTTATCTACATATTGGGTACCACAGGAATACCTACGTCTACGTTTTGTCCTAAATACCTACTTATCTATGAAAAGAGAAAATGTGTCTCTTAGGACATGGAGTATTTGGGTGAACGTGAAACCTAGCAAATGACCCTCAACCCCCCAACAAATTGTGTCGGTCCATGCGCCAAACATCCTGTATAATACTTAATAAAACTTTTCACGTAAGTACACAAATAAATATAATTGAAGTGTCTGCTTGTAATGTCAAAATAACTGCTTTTTACTAAATGCTTATGAAAGTATAATGATAAACAGTACTTATAACAAAAAAACAATTTTTAAAATTTTTGCCTGTCTGTCTGTTTGTTCAGGCTAATCTCAGAAACGGCTGTGCCGATTTTGATGGGACTTTCATTGGCAGATAGCTGATGTTATAATGAGTAACGCACTTTTACTTTAGAAAAAGAATTAGGATTCCGCGCAAAAAAATTAAAAGCCATGAGATTGTGAACAAAATCCAATTGAAATAGAGAAGTATTGACATTAAAATTAAAATACATTTTTTTTTTATATTTTGTTTTATCAGGACCTGTCTCTAAAATATCTAAATGTTGGCATTACTTCCTGCGTAGTGCTGTTTGCATTTATTTTCAAAAACTCTCACGAGCCTGCTAAGTTATTTACGGCAGTTCTTGGAGGTCTCTGCTTTATCTTCATGACTTTTGTTTTGAATGCAACTACATTATTCTGTATTCACTACAGTTTAAGCTTTGGCAGCTGTTGTGATATTATTCAAACCTTTTTTTCATATATTGTGAAAAAAATTACATTAGCAGACCTAATTTGTTTTTGTAGAAAAAGGCTTTTGAAATTTGATAAAATTATGACATATTTTTGACTTTGACTTTACGTCCACATAAAATTATTTGAATAATGCTAGAACACATACATACATAAACTTACGCGTTCTTCCCATGAGGGTAGGCAGATACAAAACGCCACCTGCTACGATCCTTACATACTCCTTTTGCCTCGTTTACGATACATCATGCTCTATCATGAGTTTACACAGCCAAAACTCGCTAGCGTCTCCGTAAATTATTACGTATGTATGAAACCTTGTACAGCGCCCCTAGCGGTCACAGAAATAATTAAAATTCGTACCATGAGCACTATAGATTTCGATAGGTACGAAACCTAACGTAATCTAGTCATTAACGTTTTTCAGCTGTCACCATACAAAACGGTACCATGAGTTACTAATTCGACAGAAGTAATCGAAAAATACGCTTGCGATAGTAGTTACGTAGCTGTGCACGCACGCCGGTTGCGAGTACTGCGCACCTGACCTTTCTGAAGAATATCACCAATAAGTGACCTTATAACTAGAGATCGGATAATCGGGTGCATATTTACCTAAAGTTAATTTTTCGCTAAGAAATTATATAAGCGGCTTCTTATTTATTTTTTTCTTAATATAAATCTCGGGATTCCAGAAAATCCGGGAATGGACAATTAATCGGATACATGGTGTAGAAACGACTTCTTAAACATGTGGTATTATTTATTTAAATTATACCGAGACACCGGGATCACATAACTATTCTTATGCTTGAAATTTATTTTTATCCCCCGATTGTAAGACGAGATTGTAAGAGGGGTGTAAGAGGTAGGGTAGTGCGTGTCGATTTTATAGTCAAAAAGTACTAAATTGATCAATTCCAGAATCGCGAAATCTTTACGATCGATACAAGTGCATTCCATATTAGCCAAACCTCATTTGTAGGTAAATATATTATGCGTCCGAATATCCGACCTCTGCTTATTACTTACTAATAATATAATGCTAAAAAAACGGTTCAAAATTCAAGATTCTTTATTTGTCAAAACATGAGTAGTACATACAGAGCATACAAGTTGTTCAATTACATAATTATGTTGGATCAGTCATGTTTGGCCTTTGTGGCATACAAATATTTAAATGTCAACGGAATTGTTATCATAACAAATAAAATGTCTTACAATAGAAAATACGTGTACAATAATTGTGCATTTGAATAAATTATTAAAATAAAACCAAATGGTAAAATGTCAATTAGAAAATAAAATGTCAAATATAAGCTTCTATAAATACAATAATAATGTTAAGAAATAAAATAAAATAAAAATTAAATAGTAAAATGTAAAGGTGCATATTAATTGTCATAGATACATTGCTAACTATGCCAAAGATGCATTTATAATTTTGCTAGATAGACTTATATGGTATAAGGAATTCATTCTAATATACTATAATATGCTTCCCCTTCAAGATGCAACTTTAATTTCTTTTCTTTCTTTTTCAGTGGTATGGGTTCAAACGGTTACCATAAAATACACAATAGGTGTACACTGTTTATCACGGTGATACGTCATGTCGAAGCTGTGACAATGAAGTATATTGTGTTTCGTGATAAATATTTTGTTTGGCGAGGTTAGTATCAGGTTTCGTAAGGAACAGTGACAGTGTTACAGCGTAACAGTGTTTTGTTTTATACTAAAGTTGATGAGTTTTGTCATCACGGTTAGCCAATGGATTATTTCTAATAACTGCAGTAATTATGTGTCCTTAAGGCGAAAGCGCCATGGTAGCGCGCGAAATTCAAATTTTCTTACGTTTTTTTTGTAATTTGCAGATCAGAATTAGGTTGTATGTTGATTAAAATATAATTCGCGACCGTAACAAATATGTATTTACAGATTATAATCATTCAAGTCATCAATACAACTTTCTAAGACCAAGTAATCCTATTGAATAACGAAATCTTGACATTTGAGGATTATACTAACTTAAAGAGTTGTATTACTGGTTACAAAGATTATAATTCTGTAAATACATATTTTTTACGACTAAAAATCATACTTTAATCAACATACACCCAGACATTGAGCTGCAAACTGCAAAAATCGTAAGAAATTTGCATTTCGCGGGCTACCTTACCGCTTCCCCCTTAATCATTACATCTCTAAAATCTATAATCCACCTTCGAAAATTCCTACAAAGAAGAATGAGCCAGAAGCGCTCAACCAAACGTTGAATTAGAATAACAAAACCCTTGGTTGACTGGTAGAGAATGCCTAAGGCATTAAGTCCGCCTTTGTACTTTTTTAAGTGTGAAAAGATTAAATAAATAAATAAATAAATAAATAAACAAAATGGACACAAATACGAAATATAGTAAGTACCTATGGAATACTTTTTAGCATTATATCAAGATATTAAAGGAAGGACTTACATATATGTACACGTTTCGTAAACCCCTTTATAAGTAATCAAAGTAACGAAAGGAAAAACAAAAACAAAAAATATTACCTAGCAAAAACTATTTCCACTCAAAAAAACAAACTCAAACATACAATTGTTTCATTTGCGAAAAACCGTAACTTTAATGCGATAAAATTTTAGCAACCGGAAGTTTCCGTTTCAAAACATAGCTATACAGAAATGCCTTTTACTCAAAGTTTATTACTTAGAGCTTTGCTATAAGAGCGTTTTAAGGAGTCTCAAGGTATAGTGGGTATTCAGTGCATCCGAGAGACCGGCTCAAAGGGCCCTCTGTGGCAGGGGAGGCCTGCGTACAGGGGCCCCGAGTTGCGAATCCAGGGGACAATTTCAGAAACTGGATTAGACTCTGCAGAGTATTGTTAAAATGGTATGTTTGATTGGTTTCAAATGATTGCATCAAAATTATGTGTGTTGAATAAACAACATGTTACAATGATTCTGCATGTTACTGAAGTGATAAATTCTTTACGCACGTTGAGCAATTTTTGGTAGGGGAAAATCTTATGGGTTCGCGTCACTGACATGCTAATATTAATGGTATATCGGTAGCTATAAGAGACCATTGTTATTTCATAGTTTTAACTTCTTTTTTTAGGTTTTCGTCACGATTGCACAGCTCGCAACAAAATGCAGGATCATACGATTTTCGTAAAGCCAAGCCAAGCCAAGCAAGCCCGAGCCAAGTCAAGCCAGGTCCAAGCTTGTCTAGCTAGGATACCTAATCTGTAACTAGTTTCTATATCTTGACTCTTGCAAAATTATCTGTTTACGAGAAAAAATATTGACTTACGCACATTTAAGAGCCTATACTACCTCAGCTAAAATTCACTCTTTATCTCGCTCGCACGATACTGCGCGCGGACTGAGTGAGAGCGGGACTGAGTGCGGTGCTGGGCGGCAGGCAGCGCCGATAGTTTAGGTAATTGCTTTTTACGGTGAAAATAATAGTAATTTAAAAAAAAATAACATAAGACCTGCTTTATAGTTAGTTCAGTAAGTATAAAAAGTTTCATGATCTTATTTGAAGTATTGTAGGATTGCCAACGGTTTATAGTTCAGTTTAGAGGCAACTTTGAGATTTTTTTCTATCGAGAAAATTTTATGGAATCGTGTTTTCGCCAAACATAAGACTTAACATTAATCCTCAACTTTACCATATATTTATTTCAAAATTAATGCTGCAGTATTTTCGACATAACGGAGGATCGTGCTAAGCCATTTGAGGTAGTATAGGCCCTTAAAAGCTCCTTCAAAAAGGAGCGACTCGAGCCGCGAATCGCGCTCGATACAAAGGCACCGCGTGTCGCGCGACGAGCGGTGCTTTTGTGTCGCGTGCGATTCGCGTTACAAATCGCGCCTGTTTGAAGGATCCTTTATTGAATTACTTGCTTGAAGGCGTGAGTTTATGTGTCCACTTGCCTAATTTTAACAAGTCATATTTTCAAAATCTAACGTTTCTCTTTTACTTCTTCCCATTTCACGAGAACAGAACAGAGGCAGAACCGTCTTTGACGTAGTAAGTCTGTTATGTATTCTCTTTAAAATGTCTTTGTTTCTCAAAATTATGGTCACAACAGCTGGAAAGGAATTTAGTGTTTAATGACTGGCCATTGCGGCACGGCAGAGATGCTTGGCTAAGCGGATTTCAAGATCCTGGATTTAATACCACTCCCAGCGTACCTGGGGCCATCGCTTTGACGAACAACAAGTATTTTGGTTAAGACAAGTGCTCACGGGAAACGTTTTTCTGTTTTTCGTTTACTTTTATCATCACTGCTTATTTCTTATGTCATTTAATGTAACAAAAATATCCTTTAAAAATATGATACATATTCCACTTAAATCATTGATTTCAGTATTTAATTAACTTATATCTATAATACATGATAACACTAATTTATATATATTATGTACAAGTATACATTAAAAAAATAAAAAGGGAGAAGAGCTCATTGGGCATCAAAAAATTCATCCGCATCGCTGTCAATCGGAAAAGTGCCCAAAAGGCTGGCAGCATTGCCACGCTGAATGGCAATGCTGATTCTTTGGGCTAAGAATAGGCCAGCCTTCTGGTCCCGTAGAGAGTCGACCAACCGCTTAGCGATGTCCCGAAATACTCGATGAGCACTCGGACCCCACGGCCCAAGTGTTTCAACACCAAACGGCTCAAACATATAGCTCCCAATGAGGTTGTTATATTTGCGCCGTTTGAGGTTTTCTGCACCTGCAGCAGCCGCCACAACACAGCCCGCCGTGCTAGGAAGATGGGATGGCGCGAGGGTGTCGACACAGGTTGCATCCCACACCAAAGGCCTACCCAACTTCCAAGGCATTATGGTCATTCCGTCCGGCCTCTTCCCATCGTCACGTGCCAAGCCGTTGGGTTCTAAAACAGCTGGCACCCCGGCGGTGACAAGGGCCCGACGGATGATGTCGTTAATTGATGTCGTTGATTTCAACGGCACTTGACCAAACGGCACCTCAGCTGTTCTACTAACTGCACTGAAACAAAATTTTGATAAGTGCGGTTCAGTGGAACAGTTTATTAATATTATTTTCAGTCCATGAACGGCACCTGCATATAGTTTGTAGTAATGGAATATCCTGAGAAATAGTTTTTAATTTTTTGAAATCACTTAAATCGGTTGTGAGGTTTTTGACTTATAAAGTCTTACAAGACAGATAGAGACACATTGCGTTTGAGTAGCGAAAACTAAGGAGAGTGGCGAAAAAAATGAAATTCGCAATCCTACCATTTGGCAGTTCTGAGTGTAGTTACATTCATTTATCAATCCAATCCAAAAATAAATAAAATTGAAGTATCTGATCGCAATGTCAAATTAACAGCATTTTACTAAATGTACATGAAAGGAGACGGAAACGATTACATACAATCTTGGGCCTGAATGTAAAGAGATGAAATTGGTGTGAATTAATAGATTTAAACTTACCAGTCCCTCGCTGAAATTTCTGTAAGTTTTTACAATCTGAGAGCCGAGTTATTAGAGGTTTAGTAAAAGTAAGGCTATGTCACAATCTTTAACGAAAAACTTATTCCTGAAGTGCAAAAGATGTTCTTTAAACACATTTGTTTATTATATTTCGTCTAACGGTCGTTGGCCTAGTGTATTGCAGTGACTAGTTGCTATCCCTCAATTCACAGAGCGATCCATAGTTTCAGCAATATCCATTCCATAAGGTGGCGGTAATCCAAAGTAACAGTTCCAAGTCAAACGTGTGAGCGATCTTCGGTGTCCAGTGTGAAAGCAAGGGTCTTACAATGTAGACAGGGTCAGAATCCGTAAAAAACAACACAGTGGTCGTTAAAAATGAAATAATCTGAAAAGCAATCAAAACGCATCGGAAAACACGAAACGAGTGAACAAGCAAGAGCAGTCGGCAACTGTCTACTGTTAATGTTGAGCTAACTCACAGCTGTCATGCTAGTGACATAGACTGATTTTAATCGATATGAAATCGATATTCATAATATTGGTTTTTCAGTAATTAATTGATATTTAATTTATTAATATGGCACGTAAGTAAATGCACTCAAAAGTATATAAAATATAATATAAGTATATTTAAGTTTATTTAAGTATATTTGTATATAAGTATATTTAGTGCATGTAATTACTCGAGTTAATTACCTAGTGCGAAGGTTTTCTTTTTGTAATTTTGTAATCGAATACTGATAACTATATTTCTCTTAATTCTCCGCTTCCAGATTGAGAATTGAGCTGATTTTTGATATTCTAAGATAAAAAAATATGACTAATTTTTTAGATCATATCTCAACTTATTACATTTGGGCCCACCGTTTTCCATCTAATTTTCACTAACTGTATGTATATACCTACGGTACATATAAAAAAAAACAATTTTTAGAATTTTAGTCTGTCTGTCTGTTTGTTCCGGCTAATCTCCGAAATGGCTGGACCGATTTTGACGAGACTTTCATTGTCAGATAGCAGATGTTATAAAGCTTAGGCTACTTTAATTATTTAAAAAAATAATTAGGGTTCAGCGAAAAAAATTAAAACCCATGAAATTGTGAACAAAATCTGATTCAAATAGTATTGACATCTACGCGGGCGAACCCGCGGGCAACAGCTAAGTATTATACAAGGTGGAACAGGACGATTGACATTCCTTTAAACCACGTAAAGAGATTCATGTTTATTACCCGTATACAAAAAATCAATTAAATCCAATGAATACTTTAGCCACAGGAAATTATTTTACATTTTCTTATTTTTCAACATGATGTAGATCTGAGTCCGTAATAATAGGTAAACATTACCGCCGCCGCGCCCCGCACCCCGCACCGTACCGTTGGTCAGTGACTTTTCGTAGATAAAACTGGTTTACTTTTTATGCAGTTGATTCTGCTATTTATTTTGTTTGAAAACTACAATACAATTTTTAATTTTCCATTAACTACCAATCTTCCTGTTTTAAGATGTTTCGATTGACTAGTACTGTGCTCGTTTTAATTTAATGTCGTACGTCCAGATCCACATTGTATATTAAGTATCTTGCCCACAAAACCTCTTACCATGTTGTAGCATCAACGATAACCACCATTGGAAAGGACGTCCACTACAGTTTTAATCAATGATGCTATAAAGGTATGAGGAACAGAGTGTAAAGTTCACTCATCCTCCATAGAAAAGGGAGAATCTTCCGACCAGACGAGTGTCGTCTCTGGTGGGCAGCTGCCCGACGATTGATATCGGGACGTTGTATATATATATGCTGGTATTTCTCATTACAGCTCTACAGTATTCTGTTCAATCCTAAAACCCTCTTATCTTAAAGAACGTTTCAAGTTCCTTCATGACACACATAATAGATATCTGAAGTCATCGGAAAACTTGAGACTAGAGATGCCGATGCATTAATCTTTTACAGTTCAAACATTACGGTTATAGAATGCCTTGCCCATGTCGACAAGTCTCATTTAAAACATTATTTTTTATGTTCTTTGCACGTGTTTTATGATTATTATGATATATATACCGATTTTAATTCTTTACAAAGCGCAAGTCCGATCCTGCATGGGGTATTGCAGCCACTTTTGGGATGGCGCAGCTAAATACCCACTTGCCGCGCTTGACTCGGTGGAACGCAGAGCTAAGAAGCTCATTGGCGACGTAAGACTGGTAGATACCAAGCTTCACAGCTTGGCTCATCGCTGCAAGATTGCCTGCTTGTCGGTCTTCTACAGATTGTACTTCGGTGAGTGTGCTCAAGAACTTCACGACCTCATTCCGCCGGACCCCTTCTACCATCGGACATCTAGACGCACTGCAGGTTACCATCCCGACCTAGTTGTTATTCCACCAATTCACACTAAGCGTTTCCAAATGTCTTTTGTGATGCGCACAGCAAAGGAGTGGAACTCTCTGCCTGCGTCTGTGTTTCCGAACGCATACAACCCCGATGTCTTCAAAGTGAGAGTGAACAGGCTTCTTCTGGGTAAGCTCACTCCATCGTCGACTTAGTCTCTGTCATCTCTGACCTAGACTAGAGTCAAGAGCAAACCCATCTCAAATAAAAATAAATATATATGTATACAACTACAGCGCGTGTCACTTCGTGAGATAAAATTACTGTACATTACATTAGTCGTCAAAGAACTGCTGTTGAAACGCTACTCCAAAAACGACTAAACTACATTTATTTCGTCGATACAAGCTCCTCACTATATTTCCAACGTCTCGATTACTCCAGCAACTTGTACAGAACTTAATACAGAACTTTAATACACTGGTACATTCACACAAAAGAATTGGCGAAGCGGCAGCTGCTGGCGATGGTAACTGTGGTTTGGCAGGTCGCAAATTACACTTTTTGAACGTATTTGAAACTTGGCAAAGTACGTTAGCCGCCGCTGAAATTGGTGTGTTACTGTCGATGTTGGCTGCTAAAGTATTTTTATTGTTTTTTTAATGTATCGAATAGTACTGCAGTCGGTCTAGTGGTAAGCGCGAATGCTGAGCGTGGGTACCTGGATTGGATCCCCGGATGGGGTAAAATGTTATGGAGACTTTTAGGAATATTTGTCAGTAGTAAACTAGAGTTTTTATTTGTGTCCAGTTGAAGGAAATAAGCTCGCCAACTATTACATGGGACTCTCAACATACCTAACCGGCGAAATGTGCTAATCCTAATAACAGACTATGAGTTTCATCTGCGACGAATATGATCAAGATTGAAAGTTACATTTTATCATACTATCGCAATTCATGGAGACTATTTTAACATAATTAAGTACCTTTATTTATTTATTTGATTATTTCTTAAAAGTTTACAGATACTAAACCTATTAACAAACTAAAATATAGCGTCAATTCAATTCAATTCAACTATTCTTTATTGCAATCCATAATGTACACATACAAGTGATGAGTTTAATAATTTTAGAAACAATTATGGACCCTGTCGGGCACAGCAACATTATAAAAGTAGGGGAGAGGACTCGCTTTAATGATTTTCCTTTACTATATTCAAATTATTTGCTATCTATTTATTTTTTACAACATGAGCGTCAAAAAACTTCTCCGCATCGCTGTCGACTGGTAATGTACCCAAGAGACTGGCGGCATTGACACGTTGTATGGCAATGTTTAGCCTCCGGCCAAGGTAAAAGCCAGCCCTTGAGTCACGGGAAGTGTCAATCAGCCGTTTGGAGATTTGGTTAAACAAACCATGAGCACTCAGAGCCCACGGCCCGAGGGTTTCAACCCCAAACGGCTCGAAAGCAAAATTATCGATAAGGTTATTATACTGTGGCCGCTTGAGGTTTTCCGCAGCCGCAGCAGCGCCAGCAAAGCACGCCGAGCCAGGCACCCTTTAAATAATAAAGAATACCATATTGAAAAATTATAACCAAAAAAAGCATCTGTAAAATATCTTCAGGAAATACAGAAAATTACGCTTCCCGGTACTCAATAAAGAACTTATTTCAGTCTAAAAATGTAGCGGTATAGATAAAAGTTCTTAAATTTACTTGTACAAGCGGTATTCTCACGAGAGAGCGTATTGCAGGTGTGGGGAGCTCTTAACAGCTAGTTTAGAGGCGAAATGATGATATTTCTAACGTATTGCTGGCGTGTTACTACGGGTTTATGTATAATTTTAAACGTTTATTGGTTAAAAATACTATGGTTTATGGTCGATATCTATAGACGTTACTGAGAACATACTTTGGCTAAGCGTTATTTCTATCACTGTCGCACAACTGCAAGATAAAGACAGGAACATTTGGCAGGAACAGAAATGAAATTCAATTCATTTAATTCCCAAGGAAGAACAGTAATGCATGTTTTTTACCACATACAAAATAGTAAATAAAATCAAAACACACCAAAGCACTTATCACCTACTTAAAGAAGCTTCAAATACGTCACTCTATTCTCACACGATTCTCACTCCTCGCTCGATTCTAACTCATTTTCACAATAGTACGGTTGTTCCGATATTCTTGCTCGGGCTGCCGGTTTCTCAGTGAATTTTATAGTTAGAATAAAACTTGTACAGTATGTCTATAGATGGGACTACGAGACTGCATGAGTAGGGGAGGGTAAAAAGAATCACTATAGAGTTTATATCCGTGCCGCCATTGTCTTAAATCTCCTTCGTGCTATGATTCGTAAATAGAATAGGTATTCTAGATCAGGTCCTCTTTATAATGTAAACCATATAAAAAGTCTGCCTCGTTGGTCTAGTGGTCGCAATCGCTACTGCTGAGCCTGGGTTCGATTCCCGGGTCGGGCAAAGCATTATTGCGTTTTTCCATCTGGAATTTCTCTTTAAAGATAACTGGCGAACTGTGGGTGTACTATAGGTACACTTCTGCTAAACCCTTCGGGGATTACAGGCGTGATGTCATGTTATGCTATAAATTAATTATAAACATTAACTTAATAATTAAATTAACATAACGTTTTAATTATTAACATTTACTGAATTATTGTATTCATCATCTTCCTGCCCTTGTCCCATGTTACTTGGGGTCGGCGCAACACGTTTTCTCTTTCCATTTTCCCCTGTCAAAAGTCACGCTATCATTCACTCCCTTCTTTTCATATCATTCCTCACACAATCCATCCATCTTTTCTTTGGCCTTCCTCTCCCTCTCCATCCATCAACATTTATATTCATCACTCTTTTAGTCACATGCGTTTCCTCCCTCCTCTTCACATGTCCATACCAAGCCAAACGATTTCCTTTAAACTATTCTGTCACTGGCGCCACTTTCAAACTTCCCCTTATATACTCATTTTTTACTTTATCCAATTTCGTCACTCCACACATCCATCTCAACATTCTCATCTCCGCTGCAGGCAATCTTTTTTCATCCGTCTTCTTCACGACCCAGCATTCCGATCCATACAGTACGACAGGCCTTATCACGGACTTATAAATTTTTCCCTTTAATTTGAATAGTGAATTATTGTATTATTATCTGAAATTATAGATTCCTTACTATATCCATCTGACCATATAATTTCCTTTTTTCGAAATTGGCGTTGAATCAGAAAATTAATCTTTGCAATTAAATTCTAGGTAAGTACTCAATATCCGTATTCATTTAATTATAAACAGCTGTATCCTGAGGCGTGAATACGGGAGCAACTAGAGCTAGGTGTAACAAGTATGAAATGGAGGATGTGCAGATGTCTCCTGTTTCCTGCGAAGGTAGGACTGGTAGAACCACATTGTGCTCGACGCAATGATAAAGATGTACCAGTATTATTAACCGCTTCAAAAAAAGAAGGAGGTGATCAATTCGACACGTATGTATGTAATGTTATTGGAACTGCAAGATATTGACATATGATAATCTATTAGGGCTTTCAATCAAATGTATAAAATTTCATAGGTGTACGTATGTTTGTATGTTCGTTTGTATGTATTGTCCACGCCTTTCTGCGAAACTTTTAATCTGGTTGTAACCATTCTTTTTTTATTGGCTTACATTTATTTCGATTTAGGGAACACTGCAATTTTCATCAAAATCGGTTTAGTAGTTTTCAAGATATGGACTAATACGTGTAAGTGTGACTGCCTTTTCTTTATTTTTTTGGATGGGAAACCATCAAATGACTTCTCCCGCTCTTTGTGTCAGACGTTTACTGACTAAAACCCACCCGTGTTCCTTCAGTTGCCTGTGCCAGGGCTACGGTAACTCTTTCGAACATCCCACGACCCTAGCTTATTTACAACAAAACTATTAACCACTTATTACAAACAAATATTTCAGTTTTTACTTAAAACTAAAAATTACGAAATAAAAAAATAATTTAAAAAAATTAAATCGTCCTCGAAAAGAAATTAACTCAAAATAATTATGAAATAACTTTATTTTCGGAAGTCGGTGGCAAAAAACACAGAATACAATCTCAAGACACCGACGTCCGAAATTATTGAATAATTTTGAGTTAATTTCTTTTTGAAGTCGATTTAATTTTTTAATATATATTTTTTTTAATATTGATAGATTGTTGGATTGAGAGCAGTGGTGGCCCAGTGATAACGGCCCAGAGTTACGAGTTGTAGATCGTGGGTTCGAACCCAGGCAGACACTTTATACCTTAAATAAATAATTTCATCACGACTGCTCTCAAAACGGTGAAGGAATACATCGTGAGGAAACCGGCATGTCCTAGAACCAAAAAATTCGAAGACATGTGACCAACCTGCACTGGGCCCGCGTGGTGGATTACAGCCCACTCACTCTCGAAGAGAGGAGGCCTGTGTCCCAGGAGTGGGAACAATAGAGGCTGATTACGCTAGATTGTCGGAAACATCTATGGCGACGACTAAAATAGAAGTACATATATGGAAGAAAAGACATGTTGCGCCGAGCCCATGTTAATTGGGATAAGGGCAGGTGATTACGATGTCGGAAATATCCTTATGACATTAGTACTAACTTTAGTTTCGTCTGTTTTGACCAGAATCCGTACCGTGTGATTAAAGGCATCTAGTTTGATCGTTCGACGGCTGGAACCTTATGGTTCTGATCACCAAGCCTTATTTCAGAGACGACAATACAGGCTTGACGTTGTCATGATATGTTTTTCAAGTAATATCTTCCTTTTTCACTGATGTTCTCTTTTACATCTTTGCTTCTCATCACATCACGAATAGTAAGTAATTTAGTTCTACAAAATACTTGACGGCTTCAGAAAATTCACAGCGTAATCAAGCTAGCTTGCGCCCACGGCAGTTCCTGCGCAGCGGTGCATATACTTACGGAAATTTACATTTTCTATCCAGATAGTCTTATTTCCAAGCATGCGCTATGAACACTCGACTATTAATTCGCCCTAGGGACAAACGAACAGACACACATTTACATGCATTCGTAAAACTTTTAAACATGTGAATTCACTCCGTATGTGCATTGATATAAGGACGCAGGATTTTTATCTTAGGAGAACTGCATTTGTTTTCAGATTATTCTAAAACCAAGTTATGATTACGGCTAGTCAAATAGTTTACAAAGAAATTACAGCCCTATGTCTAAACCTATAAGGGTTTCAGTACATTTTGACAGCTGCAAAATAGTTTCTAGAGTAACGGTGACGCATTTGCATCTCAGTTGATTGCCGACGATAGATTGTTTAACTCCAATCGTGTCGTGAATGGATTGTCTAATAGATACATATTTTTCCTTGTCGAGAATCGGACGAACATTAATGTGCCTATCAGCTAGTCGGCTTGCATACCGCAAGACAGGATATTCCCATAATTACTGGTCTGAGCAACTCGCAGTAACGGATTGGTGATCGCAAAAAAGATAGAAAGACAGTCCAATTGGAGGGAAGTAAATAACGCTAGCAGTAGAGGCCAAGTAGTAACAGCGGCGAATTACGAATACGGTCGTAGGTTCAAACCCAGTCAGGCGTTTTAATTTGTGTAAATTATTTCATCACTACTGCCCTCAAAACGGTGAAGGAAAACATCGTGAGGAAACCGGCATGTCCTAGAACCAAAAATTCGAAGACATGTGACATTTACCATCCCGCACTGGGCCCGCGTGGTGGACTATGGCCCATTGCCTCTCACAGAGAGGAGGCCTGTGTCCCAGCAGTGGGATTATTATAGGCTGATTATGCTAAATAACGCTAAGTTAGACTACCTGTCTATTTTGGTGAAGTGAGTAAGCGAAGAAGTACTCTGACAGCTCGGCTGATCCCTTGAGAGGAGTGTGCTAAATACCCGGGTATGATCCTCGATCAACATCTTACCTTCGATAAGCACATTACAAAAACCTGAGAGTGAAAGAACACTATCTTTCCACTTCGTCATAGTTGCTTGTATTTATTATTTTATGCTATATTATATTATGTTATTTTTGCAGTGTATTGTGGGTAATTGTACATGAACCAGTCTCGATTATACGGTGCTAAGGAACGGACGTATCGGAGTTTTATTTACGAGTACCTACGTACATTACAGTGGCGACGAGGATTAATACGAAGACCAAAGAAAATACTTGTGGACGATAATTGATGTTATCAGTGCAAAAACTGTGCTCGGGAACTGTGATCGTAACGTCAAAATGTCTATTGGAAAAGTGAGCGCTTTCGACATGAAAACGGGGGTGTGGTCATCATACATCGACCGTTTAGAAATGTATTTTACGGCAAATGACGTGTCAAATGACTTGAAATTACCGACTCTGATAGCCGTAATGGGGGACGAGCCCTATGAACTTCTAGTTAATTTGGCCAGTCCGAGCAAGCCATCGACATTATCGTATGAGCACGCGGTCAACTTGTTACGTCAGCACCTTCAACCGGAACCGTCGTCATTAGCGGAGCGATACCGTTTTAGACAAAGGAGACAGGGGCAAGAAGAAAATGTCGCTACCTATACAGCGGAACTCAAGAAGCTATCTAGGTTTTGCAAGTTTGGAACTAGTCTTAACGATAACCTACGAGACCAATTCGTTTGTGGATTACGCAGCGACATTATCCGACAGAGGTTATTTGCGGAGGATACAATATCGTATGCAGAGGCAGTGAAACTGGCAACCTCTTTGGAAGCAGCGGAACGGGACGCGGCGGCTGTGGAAGCACCACACAGCAAGGGTACGGCGGCGGCAGCCGGGGGTATCCATGCGCTCAACTCGGCGGGGACCGGGCGGTCGGGGAGCCGAGGGGTTCGCGGTGGCGGCGGCCGAGGCGCACGCGCTGGCTCGATGACAGCGCGTGACGTCGGCATGCGCAGCGGCACGAGCGGCAACATACGAAGCGGAGGGATGCAGAAAAATAATTGTTCTGCTTGCGGAGCTTACAATCATGCTCAAGAAACATGTCGTTTCCGGAACTATGAATGCAGCAAGTGTCAACAAGTGGGACTTTTGCGACGGGTGTGCCCGAACTGGGGAATATCTGGAGCATCGCGAGGAGGGGACCGACACCGGGCGGCAGCAACGGCAGGCCCGGCGCGGGGCCGCCTACACTTCGGCAAGGCCGAGCAGCAGTCTGACGAGGACACCGGCGGGGACATCGAGGAGGAACTACATCACTTATGTTTGAACGACTACAAACCAGTAAGGATGTCTATAGAAATAGACAATAGAATTATTTCGATGGAAATAGATACGGGTACTGCTATTTCATGTATTAGCAAATCTATGTATGATAAATATTTTAGTTACTTGCCGATTGAAAAACATAAGACTATTTTCAAATTTTATGACGGTACAAAAATAAAACCAGTAGGTATAATTAAGCCAACAGTACGGTACAATGACCTTAGTAAATGTTTAGAATTGTTTGTCATAGAAGGCGGTACGACTTCCCTACTGGGAAGGCAGTGGCTGGGGGAATTAGGTATAACAATACCTAAATTTAAGTGTAATTTGCTGAATCAAGTGAGTTGTGAACACACAAATACAGAAGTCGAAAATTTAATCCACAGATATAAACAACTATTCAGCGGCGGGCTGGGGCGGTACAGTGGCGGCAAGGCGACTCTGCGCGTGAGGGAGGGTGCGGTGCCGGTGTTCCACCGCGCGCGGCCGATGCCGTACGCGCTGCGCGAGCGCGTCGACGTCGAACTGGATGCCATGCTGCGCGCCGGCGTCATCGAGCCGGTCGACTGCTCCGACTGGGCCTCCCCGCTGGTACCTATCAATAAGCCCGATGGCTCACTTAGAATTTGTGCAGACTATAAAGCCACATTGAATCCGTCTTTACTGGTCGATCGTTACCCACTGCCTAAAATTGAGGATGTCTTAGTAAATCTAAATGGAAATAGGTATTACAGTAAAATCGATCTGTCACAAGCTTACAACCAAATAGAACTGGATGAGACAAAAAAATATACAGTTATAAACACTCACCGTGGCCTATTTCAGTACAACAGGCTTGTTTACGGGTTATCCTCGAGCGTAGGTATATTCCAGCGTATTATGATAAACATATTGAGTGGTATACCTAACGTTCAAGTGTTTTTAGACGACGTGATCATAGGAGGGAAAACGGAAAGGGAACATATAGACACACTAAAGCTAGTTTTCCAACGTTTATTAGATAACGGGTTAAAATTAAAAAAGAGCAAATGTGTTTTTTTAGTTAAGGAGGTGACTTACTTGGGTTATATAATATCGAGAGAAGGAATAAAGGTTGACAAATCGAAAATTGAAGCAATTAATAACATGGAGCAGCCTCGGAATGTATCAGAACTGAGGTCATTTTTAGGAACAGTAAATTTTTTCGGTAGGTTTATTAAAAACCTCAGTGCAACACTTTTCCCGTTATATAATCTTCTGCGGAAGGGTATGGAATGGGTTTGGTGTAGGGAATGCGAACAAGCGTTCGCCGAAGTAAGGAAGATGTTAACAAGTGCCAACGTTCTGTGTCACTACGACCAGGGTAAACCATTGATAGTCACTTGTGACGCGAGTGCGCGCGGGCTCGGTGCCGTGCTCACGCAGCCGGGGCCGCGCGGCGAGCGCGTCGTTGCCTACGCTTCGCGCACACTCAGCGATGCAGAGAAAAATTATTCCCAGATCCATAGTGAGGCACTCGCTATCATTTTCGGTATAAAGAAATACCATCAGTATTTATACGGCCGGCGTTTTGTTTTACGAACTGATCATAAACCGTTGGTTTCCATATTTGGGTCTAACACGGGAATACCTAGCATGACAGCTAGTAGGATGCAGCGGTGGGCAATAATATTATCAGCCTATAGCTACGATATAGAATATGTAAACACAAAAGATAATTGTGCGGATGCCTTATCAAGACTACCCGACAGTAGACAAAAAAACAGTTTAGTGGCGGTTCCGGAACAAACGTACCTACATTTCGCGCAAGATGCGCTGTTATTAGATTACACGGAAATAAAAAAACAAACAATTACAGATCCGGTGTTAGGAAGGGTTCTCAGATACATTAGAGATGGGTGGCCCACCGAATGTGATATTGATGGTTTAAAACCATATTTCAATAGACGAAAGGAATTGTATGAAGAACTCGGGTGTATCATGTGGGGTCACAGAGTAGTCATACCGGAAAAATGTCGAGTAAAAGTATTAAACATTATACACGAGCCCCATATGGGTATAATTAAGTCAAAAGCAATAGCACGCAGTTACGTGTGGTGGGGCGGTATAGACGAAGCGGTTGAGGCGACGTGTCGCGCTTGCGTCGTGTGCGCGGCGCAGGCGGACGCACCGCCGCAACACGCGCCCCGCGCCTGGCCCTGGCCCGCGAGCCCCTGGGCGCGCCTGCACCTCGACTTCATGGGCCCTATCTACGGGAAAACTTATCTGGTAGTTGTGGACGCTAGGTCCAAGTGGATAGAAGTATCCCCAGTTCCTAGTACAGCGGCGGTGACAACTATAGGTAAGTTGTCAGAATTGTGGGGTAGATTTGGGATTCCGAAACAAGTCGTCAGTGATAATGGACCACCCTTTACGAGCCGAGAATTTAAGGAATTTTTAAAATTAGACGGAGTAGAACACATTTTTACAGCGCCCTACCATCCCGCATCTAACGGTGCAGCCGAGAATGCAGTAAAAACGGTAAAAAGAGTAGTAAAAAAAGCGTACCAGGAAAATAAGAATATAGACAAAACACTCAACAAGTTCTTACTGTATTATCGGAACACCGAACATTGCTCAACAGGGGAAAGTCCGGCTAGGTTGCTAATGGGCAGACGTCTACGAACACACTTGGACTTATTAAAGCCAGATCAGATGGCCAAGATACAGCGCGGTCAACAGCGGCAAATAGATACCAAAGGAGGATCTGATAGGAGTATGAATGTAGGGGAGGAAGTCTGGTACAGGCAGTATCTAAAGGGGGAAAAATGGCAACCTGGGAAAGTGACTGGCGTGTTAGGTAATACGGACTATAAAGTGACGGATGACAGTGGTAACGTAGTACATAGGCATATTGACCAGTTAAGGCGTAAGTCAAGGAGTTCGTTAGTTTGTCCGACAGTGGACAAAGATAATATTCTTCCTAAGAATAACATTCCGGTATCACCATCGGGTACGGTCCGGTCGCAGCGGTCGGAAGGGACAGAACCACCAACGTCGGTGTCACCGGCGCGAAGCATGGCTGAAGGGGAGGATTGTTTTGTAACTCCAGAAAAGGAGATGAGTAATTCACCTAAGCCTAGCCCGCCCTCACTCGCGGACGCTGCGCGCGCATTGCCGTCTCAGACCCGCCGGATTAGACAGTGTAGGGTAATCAAGCCTCCAACATACAAGTTTTAGAATAAGTTACTAGATATTAAGTTGATTGTTTAGCATATGTTATTTACTAGATATGATAAGTGTTTGTCAAAGGTAATTAGTAGGTACTTCGGTTAATGTATTAATTAAGTAAGAATTAGGTGATGGTTATTTGTTTGTATTTTATTATACGGTATTATACCTTAAATTAAGTATAGAGGAGTGCAGTGTATTGTGGGTAATTGTACATGAACCAGTCTCGATTATACGGTGCTAAGGAACGGACGTATCGGAGTTTTATTTACGAGTACCTACGTACATTACAATTATCGTATATATTTTAGTGACATTTATTTTGGAAGTATGTATGTACATAATTATGTATTTGTATATACTCATATTAGTGTATCGTTATTGATTTTATATATTTTGTTTTCTCTTTTATTCTTACACGCGTTGTCCACATCTCTTTATCTACTCTCCTATGGCAGGTATGCTGGAAGAGATTTCTTTAGAAATAAGCATCACCTTTGTACGTATTTTTCTTTTCCTTTCTTCTTGTCTGTTTATGTGTGTGTACATAAACTGTTAAATAAATAAATAAAATAAAGAATGAGGCAGCACACTCCACACTGTCCCCAAGCAGTGTAGCGGAGTATCCTGTCCACTGAAGCGTGAATAATAAGAATTTATTGGTATTCTTTTGATTCACTTAGGGCTCCCACACAAAACTGCGAATTCGCACAGCATCGCAGTTCTCTGAAGGCTCCCTTAGATGCACTTCCACTTAACTTTAAGTACGAAGTTGAGCTAAATTGCATAAGATCGCCATCATGACTTAGCAACAACCAAACCGACAAACCGATTGCTTTATACAATGTGTCTCAGAAAGGTGTGGCGAAAATTAAGGGTGTGGTACAGACCATCAAACTGAACAACTTTCTCCATGGGACCAACATCTTCGGATCTTTTTCGGGTGACTACTATCTTGTCACGTGCAGCTGCCGACTATTTTTGTTTTGTACTCGTGATTATGCAACATGTCCTGGAATACGCACAACCTCTTAAGGGGTCATTGTACGGGGTGCTTGGACAGGAAACCTCCCCGTGTGCCTGTGGGCTGGAATTCCCTTATGGATGCGTCCGGGGGGAAGGCCAGTCACCGGGACGGTGCACCCTGGGGTACGGGCAATGACTCCCCATTAGGTACTGTGTGCCTAAGGGGTCTTGTTGCCGGTATGCCAATATCCTGTCAGAAGTACGCTCCAACGTGTGTCTCTCTGCGCTCTAAGCAGAGACGCACAGCGGCGGAGTAAGAGCGGGCTCGGTGTGCACTAACTCTGCCGCCGGGCAGGCAGGAAGAGGCCTTCTCTTTCTGCCACCGTTATTCTCGTAGCCCCGAAGATTGTCAAGGTCATGTCTCTGACTTTTGACGGGGGTCGAGGGTCTTGGCTTAACCGCCCGGGCCGCGAGGAAGAAAGCCTCTATAAAAAATCACCCCAAACCTCCAAGCGGCGGCGCACCGTGAGGGAGGTTGATAGCTTGACTAATGGGTAGCTAAATTAGTCGCTAGTGCGAACCACTAGATTTTGAGATATTAAAAGTTTTTTTACTCGTGGGAACAAAAATGGATTCTTATAAAAAAAACAAAAACCGAAGCGAAGAGGAGGGAAGCGATGCGGGGTCGGAGTCCGACGCCGTATCTGGCGCTAAGGGCTCGTATAAGAGCCAAGAGCGCGAAGTGGTTGGGGCGGCTAAGAAGAACCTAGAGTTCTTAAAGAAGCGCCCCAAACCAGGGGATGGCCAGGAGTCTTCCTCGGATGGATGGGTGAGCTCGGCCCGTAAAAAGATCAGCCGGCGGGGTGGGGCCCATGAAAGTGGTGTTGGCAGAGGGCTCACCATGAAGGAGGCCAGCAAGCCGAGCCGAGCCGGCCCGGCCGAGCCAGAGTCGCAGTTAGGGCCGGTCTCGGCCGGGTCGGAGTCGTCAGGTGGTGAGCCGGACGTCACTGGCGGCTCGAAGTCGGAGCGAACGGTCAGGTTCGCAGAGGTCGTGGCAGCCGCTATTAAAAGTGTGGCCTTGAAGAGGACTCAGTCCTCTAAAGACAAGGCCATATCCGCAGCCACGGCCTCCATTATGGCGGCAGCGGAGGCCAGTCACATCAGGCCCCCGTCGGACGCAATGTCCGAAATGCGGGCGGAGGTCGCCCGTTTGACAGCCGCCATGGAGCTTCTCCGAAAGGAGAACGCGGAGCTCCGAGCGGACCTGGCTAGGCTTCGAGAAGCCGGCCCCCGGGAGGTGCCACAGGAGGAGGCGCGGCATGGGCAGGTCAGGCCCATGCCTACTGAGGACCGGGTTCTGGCCCTGGTCCGACGGGAACTGGCTGCCTTCGGGAGCCGGTTTTCCGCCCTGGAGGCTATAGTCCTGCGGCCCCCGCTAGCGGCGAGCCAGCCGGCCTCGGGCCAGCGGAAGGCGGCATCGTATGCCGCCGCCGCGGCTGCCACGGCCAAGCCGGGGTCATCGGGGCAGGTGAAAGGCGGAGCCGTCCCGGAACCCGCGAGGGCCCCAGCCCCGGCGGCGAAACGACCGCCTCCGCCTCCTAAATCCCCTCCGGCTGACGCCGAATGGCAAGTAGCCGGGGAGAAGAGGAAGGCGGGTAAGGCAGCAAGGGCGGCCAAAAAAAAGGAGAGGCGACAGCGGCGCAAGGAGCGAAGCGTCGCGGCTAGGCTCCGTGCCCCGAAGTCCGCAGCTGTAGTGATCACACTACAGCCGGAAGCGGAAAAGAAGGGCGTGTCCTACCGCGACGTGCTTGCCAAGGCGAGGGCGGCGGTGAACCTCGACGAGCTCGGTATCGCAGATGGCGTCCGGGTAAAGGTCACTGCGACTGGGGCCCGGATGCTGGAGGTCCCCGGTGCGGCCAGCGGCCCGACCGCTGACGCTCTGGCCGAGAGGCTTAGGGCGTCCCTAAATGCGGACGAGGCCCGAGTGTCCAGACCCACCAAGTGCGCGAACATGCGCATACTGGGTTTGGACGACTCAGTGACGGAGGGAGAGGTGGTGGCCGCCGTTGTTAGGACTGGAGGGTGCTCAGCCGAGCAGGTTAGGGTAGGCACCATCCGTCCTGACTTCACGGGGATGCGAACCGTTACGGTGAGCTGCCCCGTGGCGGTGGCCCGAAAAATTACCGGGGAGGGCCAAAGGCTCAAGGTGGGCTGGGTTTCCACGCAGGTGAAACTGCTGGAGCCCAGACCTCTGAGGTGCTTCCGCTGCCACGTAGGCAACCATGTGGGAGCTAAATGCACCTCGGAGGTGGATCGTAGCAGCCACTGCTTCTGCTGTGGTCAGCCCGGTCACAAGGCCGGCTCGTGCAAAGCCACGCCGCACTGCTTCGCGTGTGCGGCAGCTGGCAAGCCGGCCAATCACCGGGCTGGGAGCAAGGCTTGCACTCCACCCGCCAAACCCAGGGCCAGCAAGACCTCCGCCATCGTCGTCACCGCCGCAGCCGCCGCCACTGCCACCGCTGCCGCCGCCGCCTCCACTGTCGCCGCCGCCGCAACCACCGCGGCAGGGCCCTCACAGGGGGTTCGGGAGGGGGCTGATATGGAGTGCCAATAATGGCCCCATTACGCCTCCTCCAGGCGAACATCAACCACTGCGCCTCCGCTCAGGATCTGTTGCTCCAGAGCATGGCGCAGTGGTCGATTAACATCGCCGTGGTCGCTGAGCCGTACTTTGTCCCGCCCAGGGATGACTGGGTGGAGGACCTGAGCGGCTCAGTGACTCTAATTTCATCGGCCGCCGCCGGTACCCCGTCCCTCGAGGCGGTCAAGAGGGGACGGGGTTGCGTGGCAGCACGGTTCGGGGAGATTGTCGTGGTAGGGGTATACTTCTCCCCGAGCCGAACTCTCGCCGAGTTCCACAACTCCCTTGCGGAGTTGAGAGTCGTCGTCGTCGGGTTCCGTTCCCTGCCTGTGCTCGTCCTTGGGGACTTCAATGCCAAGAATGTGGCTTGGGGTTCCCGGCTTACGGACACACGGGGCAGGATGGTGGAGGACTGGGCTCTGGAGACGGGCCTGGTCGTCCTAAACCGGGGTTCTGTCCCCACGTGTGTGCGGATGCGGGGTGAGTCAGTGGTGGACATTTCGTTCGCCAGCCCCGCTCTGTCGCCGCGTGTCCTCGACTGGCGCGTCATGGAGGGGGTAGAGACCTACTCCGATCACCGGTACATCCGGTTTGACGTCTCCGCCCAGACCTCGAGCGCGCCGGTCCGACAGACCCCGAGTGGTCCGCGGTGGGCGTTGAAGCAGCTGGACCGGGAGCTCCTCCTGGAAGCCTCGATCGTGCAGGCCTGGGTGTCACCACCGGACAGGCCTGCTGACATCAATGACGAGGCGGGGTGGTTCCGGGAGGCCATGTCCGAAGTATGTGACGTGGCAATGCCCCGGGTCCGGCCCGGACGCGCCCGGCGCCAGGTGTGCTGGTGGTCGCCGGAGTTGACGTCTCTGCGCGACGCGTGCGTTGCTGCGCGACGCCGGTACACCAGGCACCGCAGGCTCCGTATCCGCCCTCCGGATACGGAAGCCATTCAGGCGGAGCTGTACGAGGGGTACAGAGCGGCGAAGACCGCCCTCCGAGCGGAGATCCTGCGGGCCAAGGGACTGGCCCGTGAGGAGTCGCTGGAGACTCTGAACAGGGATCCGTGGGGACGCCCCTATAAAATGGTGCGGAACAAGCTCCGCCCATGGGCTCCCCCGCTGACGCAGAGTCTCCGGCCCCAGCTCGTGGAGGACGTGGTGAGCGCTCTGTTCCCTTCGCGAGGGGAACATACTCCCCCGCCCATGGCTCCGCCTCCTGCGGTGTCGGATGCGGACCACGCAGCCGACGATGACGACGATGCTCCGGAGGTGACCGAGGTAGAGCTGAGAGTGGCGGTGCGCAGGCTGAATGCCAAGAATACCGCCCCAGGACCCGACGGCTTACCTGGAAAAGCCTGGGTCCTGGCCTTGGAGGCTCTCGGGCCTCGACTAAGGGGGCTCCTAAGCGCATGCTTGGAGAGGGGCCAGTTCCCGCTTCAATGGAGGACAGGGAAACTGGTCCTCATTAAGAAACCGGGGCGCCCTGCGGACTCGCCGTCCGCTTACCGGCCCATCGTGCTGCTCGACGAGGTGGGCAAGCTCTTTGAAAGAGTCATTGCAGACCGCCTTGTCGGGCGGCTGGTGAGGGTGGGGCCGGATTTGGCGGAGAGCCAGTTTGGTTTCCGCAAGGGGCGCTCTACGGTGGACGCCATCATGCGCGTACGAGCCCTCACGACGGGGGATGCTGTGGCCCGGGGTGGGGTCGTCTTGGCGGTGTCTCTAGACATCGCCAATGCCTTCAACACCCTGCCCTGGAGTTGCATCAGGGAGGCACTCCGGTATCACCGAGTGCCGACCTACCTCTGTCGCGTGGTCGAGGCCTATTTGACGGACAGGGCCGTCATCTACCCCGGTCACCGGGGAGAGTGGAACCGGCGAGAGATGTCGTGCGGTGTCCCGCAGGGATCGGTTCTGGGACCGCATCTGTGGGACATCGGGTACGACTGGGTGCTGCGCGCCGACCTCCCTGGTGGCGTCAGCGTAGTTTGCTACGCTGACGACACGCTGGTCCTGGCGCAGGGGAGGTCGCACCAGGCGGCGGCCGAATTAGCGGCACGCGGGGTTGCGACAATCGTAGAGAGGATCCGGCAATTGGGACTCGAGGTGGCCTTGCACAAGTCCGAGGCCATGTGTTTTCATGGTCCTCGGAACGCGCCACCATCGGGTTCCCAAATAACGGTAGGAGGGGTTCTCATCGGTGTCGAGTCGACGATGAAGTACCTGGGACTCGTCCTCGACAGCCGGTGGAATTTCGTGGAGCATTTCCGACGTTTGGCTCCCAGACTGGAGCGGGCCGGGGCTGCCTTGGGGCGGCTCCTGCCCAATCTGGGGGGTCCAAACGCCTCCTGCCGGAGGCTCTACGCGGGGGTCGTGCGGTCCATGGCCCTTTACGGAGCTCCGGTGTGGGCGCGTTCCGTGAGGCGGCGACCGGTCCGTCGGTTGAACGCGTCCCAGAGGGTCATGGCCATCCGGTTAGCCCGGGGATACCGCACGGTCTCCGGGGAGGCGGCGAACCTCCTTGCCGGATTACCGCCATGGGATCTGGAGGCAAAAGTCCTCGCGCACATCTGGGAGTGGCGCGAGGAGGCAGGACGCCGGGGCGTAACTCCGTTGCCGCGAGAAATCGCGGCACGGCGGACAGAGCTCCGGCAGGATCTCATGGCGGCATGGAGAGTGCGATTGTCGCAACCCAGCGCTGGGCACGCCACAATTGCGGCGATAAGTCCCCTCTTTGAGGAGTGGCTGGAGAGGCGCCACGGCGTCCTCACCTTCCGCCTGACGCAGGTCCTCACCGGACACGGGTGCTTCGGGAGGTACCTGTTCCGGATAAGGCGGGAGGAAACGCCCGGGTGTCACCACTGTGTGGATCGCCCGGAGGACACGGTGGAGCATACGGTGGAGGTCTGCCCGGCTTGGGCGGAGCACCGCCGTGTCCTCGCGGAAGCGATCGGCGGCGGCGATCTCTCGCGTCCGGCCCTGGTCCAGGCCATGGTACGGAGCGAGAGTGCATGGGAAGCCATTACCTCCTTCTGCGAAGCAGTAATGCTCGCGAAGGAGGAGGCGGGACGCGTGAGGGAGAGGCAAGCTTTGCACCCTCACGCCCCTAGTCGCCGCAGGAGACGCCCTGGGCGTCGGGAATCGGCAGCCGATTCCCGGCCACCGTAGGCGCGGGCTTGCGGACGGCGAGCAATGGGTAGCTCGCCGTCCGGTAAGGACCAGGCCCGAGTCGACGGCGCGTCGTGTTCCACGCGCGCCTCAAAGAGATGTCAGCACTATTGACGGGGTCCGCTAGGGCCGATGCCAGCTAGGGTTGCGGGATGTTCGAAAGAGTTACCGTGGCCCCGGCACAGGCAACAGAAGGAACACGGGTGGGTTTTAGTCAGTAAAAGTCTGACACGCCCTCCCGCTCCGCCCAGAGCGGGAGAAGTCATTTGATGATTTCCCATCCACAAAAAAAAAAAAAAAAAAAAAAAAGGGGTCATTGTACTCATCATTATGAAGCACTTGTACTATGGGCCAAAACCTGAGATTGCGAAAAAAAATCAGCTGTTCACTACATTCATGTTCATTTAACTCGTCAAAATGTAGGGAACAGCTGATTTTTTTTCGCTATTTCAGGTTTGGTCTCATAGTAAAGTTGTTCATAATGATGAGTACAATGACCCCTTAAGAGGTTTTGCGTTAATTCCGGGACATGTTGCATACAGATCTATTTTGTTTTATTTTTACTGACCGACTCTTTGACAATTGAAAAGTGCCTGTAATTGTTTTTTTTTTCGTTCAACCTCTGTTGTCCCACTGCTGGGCAAACGTCTCTTCATATTTTCCAATTTATTTTTATGCTGTGCCTTTTCCATCCAGTCGTAATTGGTTTAATTGAAGTAAATACTTTGAGTTAGAGTTTGACTTTTCTGATTACTCTTTTATTTTTGTATGCACGTGTTTCTGTGACAAATAAACATAGTTTTCTTTCTTTCTTTCTTTCTTTCTAATCGAGAAAAAAAAATCAGTCGTCTCATGCAAAACTTCAATCCCTACTCGACCCAAATGTATGGGTCTACTGATAATTTTTTTACGATTACGATGTTGGTCCCATGGAGAAAGTTGTTCAGTTTGAGGGTCTGTACCACCACCCATAATTTTCGCCACACCTTTCTAAGACACATTGTATAGGCAGCATACCTAACTTAATCCTACCACGTATTGCAAAGCAAAACAGATGCCACAATCTATAATTTGAATCAATTCCTCGTACAGTTTATTGCATATTGTTAATCCTATCGTTTCCAGCTGGTCACGGACGCCTTACATTGTGAGCTGGATTTATCAGATCCATATGGCAAATTCATAGCTCCCTGGCCAACCCCCTCGCAATAAGGAAGCGATGTATGCTGAAATAGTTGGAGGGAATTGGTGTTTTTGCGTATTTTTGTCTACTTTCTGGTTTTCAGTGGGTTCCACGGTACCGATTTAATCATCTGCATCGGTCAAGGGGTGGTTCTAGCTATGAAGTACATAAGCGAATCGTGAAAACAAATAACAATTAAAATCCTATACACTGTTGAATCGACAGCTTATTTTGATGCTTTTATAAAACGTTTTTGTTTTAAGAATCGGATATGGATTTTGTATAAAAAGTTGTTCAGTAGGATGGGCAGAGTTACTCTCTTGACTAATCTATTACAAATAAATTAAACTGTAGTGTCTGTTTGTAATTTCAAAATAACGATTTTTTACTAAATCCATATGAAAGTTTATACGGTACTTGTAACAAAAAACAATTTAAAAATTTTTTGTCTGTCTGTCTGTTTGTTCCGGCTAATCTCCAACACGCCTGGACAGATTTTGACGGGACTATCACTGGCAGATAGCTGATGTTATAAGGAGTAACTTAAGCTACTAAACTTTTATTTTAGAAAAAGAATTAGAGTTCCGCGCAAAAAAAAACCCATGGAATTGTGAACAAAATCCGATTCAAATAGGGAAGTATTGACATCCACGCGGGTGAAGCCGCGAGCAACAGTTAGTAATTAATAATCAGAGACCAAAAACCTTTATAAATTACGGTACAGATATCGAAGAATGTTGGTTACCTCTACGACTAAGGTTACCACTATCTGGGTAACCAAGAAGAAAAAGCATGTTACCTCTATTTCGGTTATCGTTTTAATACCGGTAACTAAAAATGACCTTGATTTTTTTCATTTCAGATAGGATTGCTCTTGACTCTAGTCTAGGTCAGAGATGACAGAGACAAAGTCAACGATGGAGCGAGCTTACCCAGAAGAAGCATGTTCACTCTCACTTTGAAGAGATCTGTGGTCTGTCTGTTGAGCTGTACGATTACTGACAGATGCTTGCACTGACTGGACAGGTCCACTCAATCTGTGTGGTTCTTTCCTCAAAAGACCATTTCAGACACCAACCTACATGGTCTTCACATGATCTGACCAAGATTATGTCTGGACTTTAAAAGAGACTGTGACCTCTGAGTTTGTTTCGGCCTTTCTTCTCAGAGTAGTCAGATAGCAAACGCCGGCCTCATCTAGTTTAAAAAAAAAATGTTTGACATGTAATGTGTTTGTAATAAACCTACTTACAGAAAAAAAAAAACATCGGGGTTACGAGAAAGAAACGGAATATCGCCAGCCAGCCAGGGTCGTGATTGGTCGGCGTTCGCCGGCGCGTGGGTGGACTCGACTCTGACACACACAGCGATGCGCGCCATTTGACTAATGCCGACGGGCTCGTGTAAGATAGAGGTTATTTTTATTTAGGTTACCGGCACCGTATACCGGTTGTAGTCAATTTAACATTTAAAAATAAAATAAAAGTTGTAACTGAATAATATCTATACCTATGTATATTGATAATACCGGTTTCGATCCCTGTTAGTAAGACAGTCACCTTAGCTTGCAGGATTATCAAACAGATAACCCCCCATGCACAGCAAGATGGACCGACGACCTAAAGGAGGCAGCGGATGAACACTGAATGCGGAACGCAAAAATCTCAATGTGCACGACTTGGAAGAGGAATTTGTCCAGCCACGGAAGGTAAACGCCGAGTTGATTGATTGACAATTAATATCAATAAAAAAATGCTATTTATTGAATTAAAAACATTATAAATACTGTTAAGTACGTGACATAGGAGACAAGTGAAACACTTAGAGGTTGATTACGCACTGACGTTTATTTGAGAATGAATGACGGTTACACTGTATGTTAGTAGCTACACTTATGTATACCTATATACAACAAATACATAACATCACACTTGTTTTCCCGAAGGGTTGAACAGAAGTGTACCTATTGTACACCCATTAACATTATCGTTAACGTTATAATTAATATTTATATTTAATATTGAGCTACATATAATAGAAAATTTCGTACTCCTTAATTCTGACTCTTATATTTATTATTAAAAAAACCTATATTCAGCTTTCAGCGTATTTACATAGCTTTCTTTTTCTTTCAGTCACAGGTTAACAAAGATTGTAGCTCAGTGCTTTCTAAAACAGTCCTCTATTTTCCTTGAAAAACTACAAGTGTCTCATTTGTAAACACTCGCCGAGTTTTGTGTTACACTGCTTTGTCTGCTTACCCCTCATTAGCTCAAGCGCTCGTCTCTGACGTCACTGAGGGCGCCATATTGTTTCACACGTACGCGTTGGTACTTGAAGTAGGTTTGTACCTACGTGTCAAGATTTTTGTGTATTTTCACATTTTTATAAACAACGATCCGTGACATATTCTTTTTCAAGTTTTATTTAGTTTTGAATGATCGTGACATGAATCTCAATTTTAATGGTATCAAATCTAAGCTCGTGGCTAAGTAATAACAGCCGCACGGGTACCCTATGGAGGTCAGATAGGCAGTCACTCCACGTAAAATACTGGTATCCAGCTGCATCCGGTTAGGGAAGCCGACCCCAACATGGTTGATGTGAAAAGGCTAGGCAGATGATGATGGTATCAAATCTGACCGTTATAAATACGCAACATTTTTCAAACTCAAACTCTTTATTGCATTCATGTGTACATTTCGTTGTTACAATATAAGTAAGTTCCAACATGAAACCATGCATCATTTTCACCACCCGCCCCCCCCACCGGCGCCATTTTTTCACGTATGGGTATAAGATGGTGCTAAAATGCACAATTAATGTTGACAAAAATGAGTTTGTTTCAGTTAATATTTGAAATAAGGGCACACTGTAAACATTTCATTTTCAATGATGAGGGAAACTGACATTAACATTAAATCAACTCTGCCAAACGATCTAGGTTAACAATTTACATGCTAGACAGCATCACAATTACGACCAAAATACAAATTTCCCAGAGTTAAAAGATTAAAATGGACCCAGCAACTGTCACAAACATCTGTTCACCGATTTACATTTTCAACTTACGAGTATTATTTTGTGTTTCGACCCATCAAACGCAGAGTTAGGGTTAAAAGAAGCAGATAGGAATGACTGGCGTTTTTTTTTTTATATTTCAAGACCTTGAGGAAATTGGTAGCATCCCAGTCGAATACAATAATAAAAATATGTATATAAAATATATAATAAAATAATAATATAATATAATTATTATTTAGTTGTAAGCACTTTCTATCTCATTTTAAGTGAACTGTTAATTAGTTCTTATGAGAAATAAAATTCTTTAAACCTAATACAAATCGATTTTGTACCTTATGCAGTGCAACCATAGGTGCTAACTATTAATTGTCACCCTTACTTGCGCTGCACATCAAATGGCCTGCAAATGATTATGACAGTATTCAATTAGCTTTTATCTCATCATCATCATCAATCAATCAACTCAGCCTATCGCAGTCCACCGATGGACATAGGCCTCTCCCAGGCTGCGCCTTAACTCCTGTCCTCCGCCTTCCGCAACCAGCCTGTCCCAGCCACCTTCTTAAGATCGTCGGTCCATCTAGCTGGGGGCGTCCCACACTGCGCTTGCCGATACGTGGTCTTCACTCCAGAACTCGTCTGCTCTACCGGCCATTGGTCCTTCGACAAACATGGCCAGCCCACTGCCATTTCAGTTTGCTTACTCTGCATGGTATGTCGGTTACTCCGGTCCTTTTCCGGATAACTTCATTCCTGATTTATTATCATCATCATCATTCTCTTATCCCAATTTATTAGGACTTATCCCAATTTATTTGGGGTCGGCTTAGCATTTGTTTTTCTTCCAAACTTCTCTAATAGTCGTCATCTCCATAACTCTCTTTCTAGACTTAACATCTTTCACACAGTCCATCCATCGTTTCGTTGGTCTTCCCCTACTATATCCATATGTCGCAGTAAGATGGTTGAAACCGTGATATGGTTATATCTCTTCGGATATAGCTATATATACCGCAATATTATATTTATATGAAAGCGCTTTATAATTGTCGGAGTGCCCTTTTCGTAGTTATATTACTGGATCGTGCTTGTGTCATAGTTATATTCTTAGAAAGATAGTAATGAACCGTTTTCATATAACTATATAGTACGGTATGTAACTATATCCCTAGATATTCCTTGGAATATTACTATATCACGGCTTCAACCATCTCACTGCAACACATCCAAATTCATACTAAAACTCGCGATATTTTCCTCATTTCTCCGCATGACATACCATGAGAACCGATTACCGCACAACTTCTGAGCTGATTGCTTATAGGAACGCATTTGATATTAATTTCAGCTTGATACCTCCATGCGTTCCTGAGAAAAAGGGTCTCGATAGACACTGACAGATGGACGGACGAACAACGAAGTGATCCTATAAGAGTTCCGTTTTTTTTCCTTTTGAGGTACGGAACTCTAAAAATAGTAAAAACTTGAATAAAAAAGCCATAAATTGAGATAATACTGCACATAGTTTTAAATATCGTTTTTATTTTATTGCGCAATTCAACCCGATTGTGAGCCATCAGAATAGGCCGTCAAACTATACTGAAATGTTTTAATTTTAAGGGAATCTTTATGTAGGACTTACATATAATTTTGTTCTTTATTATATATACTTGTGTAGTTATATGTAGCTCGTTATGCTTTATGTGATAGTTAAGTAGATTAGAAATTGGATCGAATCTAGTTATTTGTTCGAACCGATAAATTGATGAGCTGAGTTGAGATTATGGCTGCGGGCACGAAACCAGCGCGAGCGGTGCGATAGATGTGTGGTGATAGGTTTCGTGCCCGCACCCTTAAAGTACAGTCAGCGACATTTATGTAGGTTATGATCAGTCCAAAGTTTCAAAAGAGCTTTTTGAATAAAACTTGAGTCAATGAAGCTGGCAATTTTATTGATGACTAGCTTCTGCCCGCGACTTCGTCTGCGTGAAATTTCTTTTTCCCCCTACCCACACCGTCACATCGCATCGCCGACCTGCGCTCTATTACTTCGATTTCGCTTAGCGTTCTTTCTTTTTTTCATTTTGCTCGGCTCCTAAGGGTCATAGCGTAGTTTTTAAGAGCCTATACCAGATGCAAAAGAAATTCTCAAATACGACGAGTAGTTAAAGAGCCCCTACATACAAACTTACAAACAATATCTCTTTTGTATAATATATTATGTACATTAGCATCCTAAATTAGGAAATACTTTGGTTAGACGAAAGCAAAACTTGATCGTTACCTACACAAAAATTAAAATAAATGCAACACTTTTGTAAATAATTTTCACAGAACAGTGGTCGCAAAATATTTTCCGCGTGGGCAAAAAAATATTTTTATTTTCACTTTTTAACGAATGCTCGCTAAAACAATGTTTCAGACTAAAACGGTTTCGGGACCACAGACCGGAAAATTGGTGGCCATTAAGAGGCTGTAAGCTTTATTTTTTTATGCCCCCACCACCCCTCACTTGGTAATTAAATGTCAATTACCGGAATCTCAAAGAGGAAACGTTGGCGTTTTGTAGTCATTGCGTTTTTTTTAATGTTTCGATTAATTTTGCTCAGCTCGTTTATGGTTTGATTTTATTATGAAGCGGAGTTTAACTGTTTTTTTATTCTTATTTCATGTGTCAAATGCGTCTTAGGAAATCAAACTGCTGTAGGAACTACTCTCACTGTCAGCATCTATATTCTCACGTTTTACAAAGTTTTTATTTCATAAAGAAATATACCTAAAACAATGCCACAGTTTGTCGTCAAAATGTTTTGAGTTATATTTATTGACGAAGCATTTGCTATCGCAAAAATCTGTGCACGTTAAACCGATCTGAATCGGTTTAGTAAAAAAACAACAGTATGCTTTTACAGAAACGTTTTGTTTGTTCACGATTTTTTGTAAATACTCTTTTTGTTCTGCTTTGTTTGTTCTATTCAAAAAAGATAACAGCAGCTGAAAAGTGGGCCGATGTGTATTCAAATACTGTTTCATTTACTATAAAGTATGATATTTTTTCTTAATGCGAGAACTAAAATTCCGTATATCATTATGACAATTACTGTTTTCGTAATCATAAGTTTCGAGGTATTCCACTCAGAGCACTGATTTTAACCAGGAACCGAAAACCTTTATAAATTACGGTACAAGTATCGAAGAATTTTGGTTACTTCTACGACTAAGGTTACTGCTATCTGGGTAACCAAGAAGAAAAAACATGCGACCTCTATTTAGGTTACCCTTTTAATACCGGTTACCTAAAAATGACCTTGATTATGAGAAAGAAACGAAATATCGCTAGCCAACCAGTGCCGTGATTGGTCAGCGTTCGCCGGTGCGCGGGTCGACTCGACACTTTGACATATGTACACACAGCGATGCGCGCCCTTTGACTAATGCCGACGGGCACGTGTACTTTATTTAGGTTACCGATATTAATACCGTTGTATTGAGTTTAAGTATTGAGGTAACCTTTAAAATACCTGCATTGATCATACCGGTTTCGGTCCCTGATTTCAACAGGACTTCACTAAACCGCACCGAAGTCCTTAACCTTGAAACGAATTTTTTCAGGCGGTCTATGTAAAAATACTTATTTCTTATTTTCCGAAACTAAAGCTTCAAGTGGCCAATATCTGAGACCAGCCAGTTACACGTCAGTTTACCCTATTATTTCTCAAAGCACCGCAAAACAAAATAAGGAATTAAGTCGTAGACTACAAGAAACATTTACAGTGCTGGTAGTCATGTCATATAATAACACAAACGAAAGGAAAGTTAAAAGATCAGTGGAAAAAGAGGGCTTGGAACCGAGTATACGCGATTCAGCGTCACCGAGCCGAGCGTGACGGTCCGGTTTCGTTCACTGTTCAGAGAGAGTGCAAAGTGCGCCTTCAAAAGTTTTCACTTCAAAAATTCCACACATTTCCGTTAAACTCTATACCTAGGTTCTCGTACAACAAATCTCCGTTGCAAATATCAAGCTATTTATTCAAGATATCTCCTGTTTAGAACAAAAGAATGCCGCAAAAGTTCCGCCAGCAATGACCGTTAAAACATCCAAACTATTGCAATACTACACGAATTATAACAAAAGGAGGAACTCAAGTTTTCAGAGATACCTGTAAAAGTGTGGCTCTCGGAAGAGCTGAAGAAGCAGACAATCTCTTCAGCTATTGTTTTGTTGTTACCGAGTTTGCGAATATTCCGACTATACTATTTAATAACGACACAAAGAAAGTGACAACCAAAAATGTACAGAACGCGGAATCTCTCTCTTGAGTGTGCTTCTATAATCTGTCTATAAATACTGTATGACAGATTTCATTGGATTCTCCGAAAAACTGCATGGTGGGTTTGACCACAGGATTAAGATAATTTTATTTCGGCGGGTTTACGTGTGTGTTTTTTGTTTATACATTAAGTAATATTAAACTTAAATATGTCTAATAAACAATTCTCAACGCTTTGTGAAGTAAAAAAAAAACGTGCAAAGCAAGGACTCTCCCCTGCTAGTTGGTATATCATAAATTGACAGTTTCTTATACTTATTTATAATACCTTTAAGTATGCAGAAAAAGTTTAGACGACAGAACATTCAATTACTTTATCAATCTCTAGGGTATTGGTTATTATCAATTAAAATCGCAAAGTCTTACTATGTAATTACAATGCAGCAAAGTCAAATTTCTAGTCGATAATAATTCCGTCTTCAGTTTAATAAATGTTGACTTGCAGTCATTTCGAATTAAAAGTCGCTTCAATTGTACGTACATGTGATTAACTGATCTGTCGGGCAGGACAACTTAATCACAAAGTCGACTTCGAGTCGAATAGGGTAGGTTTACAGTGAAAGAGGGTAGTAATAAGTTATTTATTTATATACACACAGTAAAATACATAGAGATACTACATAATTATAATTTTGATTACAAAGGTACTGCTCATTTCTTAAGAAATTCCTTCCAGCAGACTTGCGAAAGGAGAAATGGAAAAGAAATGTAGACAATAGAGTGAGAGAAAAAGAAAAGAAAAATATGAATATGCGAAATCTCAAACTAAAATATTAAAAGTACCTACACGTATAACGCGAAAAAAATTAAGTACATAATTATATACTTACATAAATACATTAAGCTACAATATATAATTTTATATATGTATAATTATTAGTTCTAATTTTTCATTTCTTTTTACTGTTTTGTTTTTTTTTTTCTTTAAACAGCGGTGACGCGCAAAATAAAGTGCATGCAGTGCTCTTCTTTAAGTGATGGGACACTTAGACTTAAGTTTGGATTTTATAATTATATATGTAATAGTGTACCCATTGTTGAAGAGCCAAATAAAATAAATAAATAAATAAATATATATAAATACTCACAGTTGAGAGGAAAGGCAATGCTCTTTTACTCGATATTTGAATAGAGAAACAGTTATTATTTAAATTATTAGCCTAGATCTTCCCACTGTAGGGGTAATAACTCTGGGGTGCTTGGACAGGAAACCTCCCCGTGTGCCTGTGGGCTGGAATTCCCTTATGGATGCGTCCGGGGGGAAGGCCAGTCACCGGGACGGTGCACCCTGGGGTACGGGCAATGACTCCCCATTAGGTACTGTGTGCCTAAGGGGTCTTGTTGCCCGTATGCCAATATCTTGTCAGAAATACGCTCCAACGTGTGTCTCTCTGCGCTCTAAGCAGAGACGCACAACGGCGGAGTAAGAGCGGGCTCGGTGTGCACTAACTCTGCCGCCGGGCAGGCAGGAAGAGGCCTTCTCTTTCTGCCACCGTTATTCTCGTAGCCCCGAAGATTGTCAAGGTCATGTCTCTGACTTTTGACGGGGGTCGAGGGTCTTGGCTTAACCGCCCGGGCCGCGAGGAAGAAAACCTCTATAAAAAATCACCCCAAACCTCCAAGCGGCGGCGCACCGTGAGGGAGGTTGGTAGCTTGACTAATGGGTAGCTAAATTAGTCGCTAGTGCGAACCACTAGTTTTTGGGAATTAAAAAGTTTTTACTCGTGGGAACAACTATGGATAAATCTTTCAATAAAAATAAAAGCAGTGAAGAGGAGGGGAGTGATGCGGGGTCGGAGTCCGACGCCGCGTCTGGCGTGAAGGGCTCATGTAAGAGCCCGGAGCGCGAAGTGGTGCGGGGCGCTGGGAAGAACCAAAAGTTCTTCAAGAAGCGCCCCAAACCGGGGGATGGCCTGGGGTCTTCCTCGGATGGTGGGCTGAGCTCGGCCCGTAAAAAAATCAGCCGGCGGGGTGGGGCCCATGAAAGGGGTGTGGGCAGAGGGCTCACCAAAGAAGCCAGCAAGCCGAGCCGAGCCAGCCCGGCCGAGCCAGAGTCGCAGTTGGGGTCAGTCTCGGCTGGGTCGGAGTCAGCAGGTGGTGAGCCGGACGCCGCTGGCGGCTCCAATTCGGAGCAAACGGTCAGGTTCGCAGAGGTCGTGGCAGCCGCGATCAAGAGTGTGGCCTTGAAGAGGACTCAGTCCTCTAAAGACAAGGCCATATCGGCAGCCAGGGCCTCCATTACGGCGGCAGCGGAGGCCAGTCACCTCAGGCCCCCGTCGGACGGGATGACAGAGATGCGGGCGGAGGTCGCTCGCTTGACAGCCGCCATGGAGCTTCTCCGAAAGGAGAATGAGGAGCTCCGAGCGGACCTGGCCAGGCTCCGAGGAGCTGGCCCCCGGGAGGTGCCACAGGGGGAGGCGCGGCATGGGCAGGTCGGGCCCGTGCCTGCTGAGGACCGGGTTCTGGCCCTGGTCCGGCAGGAACTGGCTGCCTTCCGAAGCCGGTTTTCCGCCCTGGAGGCCATAGTCCTACGGCCCCCGCTAGCGGCGAGCCAGCCGGCCTCGGGCCAGCGGAAGGCGGCATCGTATGCCGCCGCCGCGGCTGCCACGGTCAAGCCTGCATCAACGGGACAGGCGAAAGGCGGGGCCGTGCAGGAACCCGCGAGGGCCCCAGCCCCGGCGGCAAAACGGCCGCCCCCGCCTCCTAAATCTCCTCCGGCTGACGCCGAATGGCAAGTAGCCGGGGAGAAGAGGAAGGCGGGTAAGGTAGCAAGGGCGGCCAAAAAGAAGGAGAGACGGCAGCGGCGCAAGGAGCGAATCGTCGCGGCTAGGCTCCGTGCCCCGAGGTCCGCAGCTGTAGTGATCACACTACAGCCGGAAGCGGAGAAGAAGGGCGTGTCCTACCGCGACGTGCTTGCCAAGGCGAGGGAGGCGGTGAACCTCGAGGAGCTCGGCGTTGCCGATGGCATCCGGATAAGGGTCACTGCAACTGGGGCCCGGATGCTGGAGGTTCCCGGTGCGGCCAGCGGCCCGACCGCTGACGCTCTGGCCGAGAGGCTTAGGGCGTCCCTAAATGCGGACGAGGCCCGAGTGTCCAGACCCACCAAGTGCGCGAACATGCGCATACTGGGTTTGGACGACTCAGCGACGGAGGGAGAGGTGGTGGCCGCCGTTGTTAGGACTGGAGGGTGCTCAGTCGAGCAGGTTAGGGAAGGCACCATCCGTCCTGACTTCACGGGGATGCGAACTGTTACAGTGAGCTGCCCCGTGGCGGTGGCCCGAAAAATAACCGGGGAGGGCCAAAGGCTCAAGGTGGGCTGGGTTTCCACGCAGGTGAAACTGCTGGAACCCAGACCTCTGAGGTGCTTCCGCTGTCACGTGGGCAACCACGTGGGAGCTAAATGCACCTCGGAGGTGGACCGTAGCGGCCATTGCTTCTGCTGTGGTCAGCCCGGTCACAAGGCCGGCTCGTGTAAAGCCGCGCCGCACTGCTTCGCATGTGCGGCTGCAGGCAAGCCGGCCAATCACCAGGCTGGGAGCAAGGCCTGCGCTCCACCCGCCAAACCCAGGGGCAGCAAGCCCTCTGCCACCATCGTCACCGCCGCAGCCGCCACCACTGCCGCCGCCGCCGCTGCCGTCTCCGCCGCTGCCGCCTCCACTGTCGCCGCCGCCGCAACCACCGCGGCAGGGCCCTCACAGGGGGTTCGGGAGGGGGCTGATATGGAGTGCCAATAATGGCCCCATTACGCCTCCTCCAGGCGAACATCAACCACTGCGCCTCCGCTCAGGATCTGTTGCTCCAGAGCATGGCGCAGTGGTCGATTAACATCGCCGTGGTCGCTGAGCCGTACTTTGTCCCGCCCAGGGATGAATGGGTGGAGGACCTGAGCGGCTCAGTGACTCTAATTTCGTCGGCCGCCGCCGGTACCCTGTCCCTCGAGGCTGTCAATAGGGGACGGGGTTGCGTGGCAGCACGGTTCGGGGAGATTGTCGTGGTAGGGGTATACTTCTCCCCGAACCGAACTCTCGCCGAGTTCCACAACTCCCTTGCGGAGTTGAGAGTCGTCGTCGTCGGATTCCGTTCCCTCCCTGTGCTCGTCCTCGGGGACTTCAATGCCAAGAATGTGGCTTGGGGTTCCCGGCATACGGACACACGGGGTAGGATGGTGGAGGACTGGGCTCTGGAGACGGGCCTGGTCGTCCTAAACCGGGGTTCTGTCCCCACGTGTGTGCGGATGCGGGGTGAATCAGTGGTGGACATTTCGTTCGCCAGCCCCGCTCTGTCGCCGCGTGTCCTCGACTGGCGCGTCATGGAGGGGGTGGAGACCTACTCCGATCACCGGTACATCCGGTTTGACGTCTCCGCCCAGACCTCGAGCGCGCCGGTCCGACAGGCCCCGAGTGGTCCGCGGTGGGCGTTGAAGCAGCTGGACCGGGAGCTCCTCCTGGAAGCCTCGATCGTGCAGGCCTGGGTGTCACCACCGGACAGGCCTGCTGACATCAATGACGAGGCGGGGTGGTTCCGGGAGGCCATTTCCGAAGTATGCGACGTGGCAATGCCCCGGGTCCGGCCCGGACGCGCCCGGCGCCAGGTGTGCTGGTGGTCGCCGGAGTTGACGTCTCTGCGCGACGCGTGCGTTGCTGCGCGACGCCGGTACACCAGGCACCGCAGGCTCCGTATCCGCCCTCCGTATACGGAAGCCATTCAGGCGGAGCTGTACGAGGGGTGCAGAGCGGCGAAGACCGCCCTCCGAGCGGAGATCCTGCGGGCCAAGGGACTGGCCCGTGAGGAGTCGCTGGAGACTCTGAACAGGGACCCGTGGGGACGGCCCTATAAAATGGTGCGGAACAAGCTCCGCCCATGGGCTCCCCCGCTGACGCAGAGTCTCCGGCCCCAGCTCATGGAGGACGTGGTGAGCGCTCTGTTCCCTTCGCGAGGGGAACATACTCCCCCGCCCATGGCTCCACCTCCTGTGGTGTCGGATGCGGACCACGCAGCCGACGATGACGACGATGCTCCGGAGGTGACCGAGGTAGAGCTGAGAGTGGCGGTGCGCAGGCTGAATGCCAGGAATACCGCCCCAGGACCCGACGGCTTACCTGGAAAAGCCTGGGTCCTAGCCTTGGAGGCTCTCGGGACTCGACTAAGGGGGCTCCTAAGCGCATGCTTGGAGAGGGGCCAGTTCCCGCTTCAATGGAGGACAGGGAAACTGGTCCTCATTAAGAAACCGGGGCGCCCTGCGGACTCGCCGTCCGCTTACCGGCCCATCGTGCTGCTTGACGAGGTGGGCAAGCTCTTTGAAAGAGTCATTGCAGACCGCCTTGTCGGGCGGCTGGTGAGGGTGGGGCCGGATTTGGCGGAGAGCCAGTTTGGTTTCCGCAAGGGGTGCTCTACGGTGGACGCCATCATGCGCGTACGAGCCCTCACGACGGGGGATGCTGTGGCCCGGGGTGGGGTCGTCTTGGCGGTGTCTCTAGACATCGCCAATGCCTTCAACACCCTGCCCTGGAGTTGCACCAGGGAGGCACTCCGGTACCACCGAGTGCCGACCTACCTCTGTCGCGTGGTCGAGGCCTATCTGACGGACAGGGCTGTCATCTACCCCGGTCACTGAGGAGAGTGGAACTGGCGAGAGATGTCGTGCGGTGTCCCACAGGGATCAGTCCTGGGGCAGCATCTGTGGGACATCGGGTACGACTGGGTGCTGCGCGCCGACCTCCCTAATGGCGTCAGCGTAGTTTGCTACTCTGACGACACGCTGGTCCTGGCGCAGGGGAGGTCGCACCAGGCGGCGGCCGAATTGGCGACATGCGGGGTTGCGACAATTATAGAGAGGATCCGGCAATTGGGACTCGAGGTGGCCTTGCACAAGTCCGAGGCCATGTGTTTTCATGGTCCTCGGAACGCGCCACCGTCGGGTTCCCAAATAACGGTAGGAGGGGTTCCCATCGGTGTCGAGTCGACGATGAAGTACCTGGGACTCGTCCTCGACAGCCGATGAATTTCGTGGAGCATTTCCGACGTTTGGCTCCCAGACTGGAGCGGGCCGGGGCTGCCTTGAGACGGCTCCTGCCCAATCTGGGGGGTCCAAACGCCTCCTGCCGGAAGCTCTACGCGGGGGTCGTGCGGTTCATGGCCCTTTACGGAGCTCCGGTGTGGGCGCGTTCCGTGAGGCGGCGACCGGTCCGTCGGTTGAACGCGTCCCAGAGGGTCATGGCCATCCGGTTAGCCCGGGGATACCGCACGGTCTCCGGGGAGGCGGCGAACCTCCTTGCCGGATTACCGCCATGGGATCTGGAGGCAAAAGTCCTCGCGCACATGTGGGAGTGGCGCGAGGAGGCAGGAAGCCGGGGCGTAACTCCGTTGCCGCGAGAAATCGCGGCGCGGCGGACTGAGCTCCGGCAGGATCTCATGGCGGCATGGAGAGTGCGATTGTCGCAACCCAGCGCTGGGCACGCCACAATTGCGGCGATAAGTCCCCTCTTTGAGGAGTGGCTGGAGAGGCGCCACGGCGTCCTCACCTTCCACCTGAAGCAGGTCCTCACCGGACACGGGTGCTTCGGGAGGTACCTGTTCCGGATAAGGCGGGAGGAAACGCCCGGGTGTCACCACTGTGTGGATCGCCCGGAGGACACGGTGGAGCATACGGTGGAGGTCTGCCCGGTTTGGGCGGAGCACCGCCGTGTCCTCGCGGAAGCGATCGGCGGCGGCGATCTCTCGCGTCCGGCCCTGGTCCAGGCCATGTTACGGGGCGAGAGTACATGGGAAGCCATTACCTCCTTCTGCGAAGCAGTAATGCTCGCGAAGGAGGAGGCGGAACGCGTGAGGGAGAGGCAAGCTTTGCGCCCTCACGCCCCTAGTCGCCGCAGGAGACGCCCTGGGCGTCGGGAATTGACAACCGATTCCCGGCCACCGTAGGCGCGGGCTTGCGGACGGCGAGCAATGGGTAGCTCGCCGTCCGGTAAGGACCAAGCCCGAGTCGACGGCGCGTTGTGTTCCACACGCGTCTCAAAGAGATGTCAGCACTATTGACTGGGTCCGCTAGGGCCGCTGCCAGCTAGGGTTGCGGGATGTTCGAAAGAGTTACCGTGGCCCCGGCACAGGCAACAGAAGGAACACGGGTGGGTTTTAGTCAGTAAAAGTCTGACACGCCCTCCCGCTCCGCCCAGAGTGGGAGAAGTCATTTGATGATTTCCCATCCACAAAAAAAAAAAAGGGGTAATAACTCTATTCTCCTTTTACTTCTCTCTATCTAGGGCTATTTTGGGACCTGTCTTTAACGAAGGAGTCAAATTAAGGGTGGAAATTAAAGACGGTCCCGGAGAGAAAGTACCTTCAATGCATATAAATATTGATCTTAGCAAATGCTAAAAGGAAAGGAAACGTTTCTTTATGTATTTTTAAATGGTTTAACTAGTATAATATTCAAAGATTTATTGAAAAGTCGCTAACTTCAGCCGGCAATCTATAAATTTAAAACAAAGCATCTAAGCTTAAAAATTTAAAAGTTGTTCGTATTTAGAATTACAAGGAAACATTTATATAAGATAAAAAAAAGAAAATCATTTTGTGAACCAATGTTGCACGAAAAATAAAAATTACAAGTAGGCACCCTCCATTTTTCTTGCAGTGGAACAATACCCTTAAACCGGAAATACGGGCATTACAATAACACAGGACATTTAAACCTGTGATACGGTAAAACAGACATCAAACTGTAATTATTGGGCTCGAGGTGTTTCCATTTGACAAACCATAATTTTCTATTTAACTTTTTCCATTTCTGAGAACTTTGCCTCGCTGTGTGGTAGAAATACAAACGACACTTTTATGAAAATTTAATATCGCTGTGTTTGACTTCACGTAAAGTGACATTTCGTTTGAAATTGGTTATATTATGAGTTATTTTTCGCAATAATTGTTTATGTATTTTTTTTTATTTGAGTTAGGTTTGCTCTTGACTCTAGTCTAGGCCAGAGATGACAGAGACAAAGTCGACGATGGAGCGCGCTTACCCAGAAGAAGCCTGTTCACTCTCACTTTGAAAAGATCGGGGTTGTATGCGTTCGGAAACACAGATGCAGGTAGAGAGTTCCACTCGTTTGCTGTGCGCATCACAAAAGACATTTGGAAACGCTTTGTGCGAATTGGTGGAATAGCAACTAGGTAGGGATGGTAACTTGCAGTGCGTCTAGATGTTCGATGGTAGAAGGGGGCCGGCGGAATGAGATCGCGGAGTTCCTGAGCACACTCATCGAAGTACAATCCTTAGAAGATCGACAAGCAGGCAACCTTGCGGCGATGAGCCAAGCTGTGATGCTTGGCATCCACCAGTCTTACGTCGCCAATGAGCCTCTTAGCTCTGCGTTCCACCGAGTCAAGCGCGGCAAGTTGGTATTTAGCTGAGCCATTCCAAAGGTGGCTGCAATACTCCATGCAGGATCGGACTTGCGCTTTGTAAAGAAGTATTACCGCAATTGATATTATTTTTTTGTTCTACGAGTATGTATTACAAATAGTGGAGATTTCCTCGCACTTTAAAGCCCTTTTTCCACGTTCACGATGCCGGACTCCCGGCACCGATTGTTTGGGAAAATCGGCTAAAGACTGTCATAGACAACCCATTCCTGAGAATAAAAATCTTGACAGACAGACACACAGATGGGCAGAAATCTTAGTTTTGTGCTTCGGGACCTAACATTCCTGTGTCATTCAATGACTCAGACACCAATAATTATTTCGCGATAAATAAAACATCTTTTAACCCTAATTTATCAGAGTGGTAAAGATTTATGGTTTAATGCAAACTAGTGGTTAGTTACATGTTCGTACAGGTATTAGTCACTTTTTCATCGATTTCTTTTTAAGGCCATAAATAGTGGTAATGTTTCTCGATCGTAAATATTGCTTTGAGAGCTAAGGAAGCCGAAGAATGTCGACAAAATGGTAGGGAGATGAGTAATTTCGCATTCATCTTTGTTGATTTATCGATTTGAGCGTGCGAAATGAATTATCAGGTATGTAGTTGAATAATCAACCTCACCTAAATACTTATTCGTCATAGTTACTCTACTCATCTATCACTTCTGATCTAGTGTATATGTTTAAATAAGCTATGCGTCTCTAATAAAAAGGCTCCCACAGACAGGCGCATCGCGACGGCGTAACGCGATTCCTGTAGAACAATTTTAATGAAGTTTTCATAGACATTGTTCCACCAGAGTCGCGTCGCGCCTGTCTGCGGAAGCCTTAATAGTTACGAATAAGAACTTCAATAAACTTTACAACTAAAATAAATTTAACACATCCATCACCACGGCAAATGCACTGAAAAAATTTCTATTCAAATTCAAATTCTTTATTTGCTTAAAACATGGTGTTTATAGGTCTTACAATTAAACAGGGCACAAACATGTTTAGCTATTGGAACTATAGCATGCAAAACCGAGTCATAGCTTAAATCGAGTCATAATTTATTTATTTTCAAAGAAGGCTTTAAGGGAGTAGAAGTTGTGGGCTTTCAACCAATCTGACAATTTATACTTAAACAGTTTATTATTTAAGTTTCTCAGTTCTCTGGGTCTGGTTCATTATCATAATTATTGTTTTTTTTTTATATTTCTTTTGCGCATGGCAAGTAAAAAAAATAAAAAAATATTTTTTTTTTATTTTTTTTTTTTTCATTATCGCTTTTGGCTACTTTGGATTACTGTTTTTTTATGATTATTTTATTCTCGTAATGTGCGTCGTATTTGTGCAGAATTAACAATTTTCCTTTCATTTTGTATAGTTTTTGTGGAACGACACCCCTAAAGCTGCAATCCAACTCGCACATTATCAGATTTTTTAGCCTCACGATACCGATCCGACAGAGGAAGTCGTGGACACTAAACGCACGTATCGACAGCCTGGTTTCCTCGAGATGTCTATCGCACAACATTATTTATAACTTGTTACTTTGTGTACAGAGCCCGCGGGACCTCTTTGTTGCCAAGGGAGATAGTTCCATGTAATATTTATGAGATAAGTAGTTGTTTAAGATATTATTGGACGTATCATGTTGGTTACTTTTTAAAAGAGGTTATGGATGTTGTAGTGCAGTGTTTTTCAATCTTTCTTATCGCGCGGTAGTATGGAAAAATATTTCGCGACCCCTTAGCCTTCGCAGTTTCTAACTAGGAATTCAAGTGGGTGCCTTTTGGTTAAACAGAAAAACTGAATATCCACAATTAACCATAGCATATGGAACCTCCTACTTGTGCGAGTTAAGAGGGCGGCCACATTTTGCCACCTCTCTCGCTCACACGGGACCAAATTTTTAAGAATGTTAAATGAAAATATGCTTTTTTGAAAAATGTAATCAATTGGCGAACTAATAAATAATATTAATTGAATAGGTAATTTAAAAACAAATTTTTATTGTGGAATTTATTTAACTCTTCTCAAACACAGTTCATAATCCTGGGCCTGGTGACCCATAACACAGGTATTTTATGCATTTTTCGGGCACCAGTCTCTCACAAATCTTCAGAACCACAGCTCAAACTCAAAAACTCAAACTCAAAGCATTTATTTCAAATAAACCAATTACAGGCACTGTTGAATTGTCAAAGAGTCGGTCAGTTAGTCAGAAAGTTGAAGCTAGTTGCCCATTCCAAAGCGTAGATCTCTAGGGAGGAGAACGGGCAAGAAACTCCACGGACACTCTTTTAAATCAAAATATTGTTACAAAATATTGGTTACATCATTCATGTTGAAATTAAGTATGTGAGAACAATGTAGAAAGACGTGCACGTTAAAAGCGTCCGCAAGAAAAAGATAAGAGTCAAAAACGATTCAAAAATTAAAATAAGCCGTGACAGCTAAGAGATGACCAGTCCCTACTGACGGCGCCCGTTCACGAACATGACGCATATATCAGCACCATTCAGCTCAACCATTTTGAAGGGAACTCTATGATCCAACACATAAAATTACTTATTTATATGTTAATAAATAAGTAATGCATTTAGTAAAAAGCTGTTATTTTGAAATTAGAAACAGACACTTCAATTTTATTTATTTGTATGTATAGATTTGCTTTTTTAAGGTAATTTTGAAGTCGGTTGTTTTAAATTAGGTACATTCACTAGCGACCCGCCCCGGCTTCGCATGGGTATAATTTACATGTGAAGACGTTATTCTGTTCACGACACGTTGTGCACAAGTTCTGAACAGTAACCTAATAAAAAGTACTAGGCTTGCATGAATTCAAGATAGTATTTCTTTAGTATTATTAAGTTCTTCTTTTTGTATATATTAATATATAGCCTATATCCATCTGAAATAATGTAATCTTACAAATATTGAAAGAATTTTTCAAATAGGAGCCCATGCGTCATGTTCGTGAACGGGCGCCGTCAGTAGGGACTGGTCATCTCTTAGCTGCCACGACTTATGTTAATTTTTGAATCGTTTTTGATTTTTATCTTTTTCTTGCGGACGCTTTTAACGCGCACATCTTTCTACATTGTTCTCACATACTTAATTTCAACATGAATGATGTAACCAATATTTCGTAACAATATTTTGATTTAAACGAGTGTCCGTGGAGTTTCTTGCCCGTTCTTCTCCATAGAGATCTACGTTTTGAAATGGGCAACTAGCTTCAACTTTCTGACTAACTGACCGACTCTTTGACAATTCAAAAGTGCCTGTAATTGGTTTATTTGAAATAAATGCTTTGAGTTTGAGCTGTGGTTCTGAAGATTACCCTCCACATATACACAAACTCACCAAATTCGCTATCTCTCTTTATTAAACATATTATTATAGACTGTTAAATCTGGAAAAACCGGTCGTTTTTCCAGATTTTAACATCTGGAAAAACGACCGGTGAAACATTGAGAAAGGATAGCAAATCCAATGCTAGAGCTATGAGACAATTTACATATTATAAAAATAAGGCGATGCCTTCCGTAAGCGCTCCTGTCCCTGAACCCTTGTCAAAAGACAGATGCTGAGATACCCTCTGCTTATGAAACAATGTACATGGAAATTTTAATCTTCCTGTCTAAGATGGATAGGTATAAGCAACAGTTATAAAATTGAAACAATTTTTTTCAATTTTTATGAATGTATTACATAAACGTTTTAAGTTCAGATAATAATTAAGAAAAAAAGAATAAGAAAAAATTTATTTAATAGGAAATAATAATGGGCTCATGGCTAAATAATAACAGCCGTCGGTTCATGTTACAGGTCGTCAGAAGCCCAAAAGTCTGACAACCAGTCTTACCAACCACCGTGTTACCCAGTAACTAAGTTGTGGAGGGCAGATAGGCAGTCGCTTCATGTAAAATACTGGTATTCAGCTGCATCCGGTTAGACTAGAAGTTGACCCCAACATAGTTGGCAAAAGGCTAGGCATATTGATTGAGGAAATAATTATGGCATAATCATACGACATGTAGGTACAGTCAGGGAACTTAATGGTTTATCAAATTGGCACACTACTTCAATTTGCCATGTTATTATTTTCATACAATTGTCAAAGAGTGACAATGTTTTAATTAGAATATTTATGTACTGCGATTTAAGACTGTAGTCCTTTTGATAAGCAATTAATTTCCCTGGCTTTACCTATATGTAAAATAAACATTATGACAAAAAAGTATGATGCAGTAGGAAATTACAGTACACATATATAAAAATTTACATTATTTTTCACTCGAGCGCAAAGCAATTAACGCTTTATCTTAATGAAGTGCTATTGAATCAAAAATGTACTTATTTTGTTCCGAAACCTTGAGATGGCAGCGTTCGTTACGATACTAAGCATAGCAACATATGCAGGAGTTGTTGTCACGTGTAAGTTGTATTTGTATGTTAAAAATCTTCAATTTATAATTAACCGTGCTTAAGACATCTTTTTTCTTAGAAAAGTTTATAATAATCGTATATCTACGTTGACGTCAAGGTGGGGCTTGCGCGCTCCAAACTCTAGGTCTGCGCCGGTAGAGTTTACTTTGCCGGATCGGGTCTAGGATGAGGAGCCAGACTAAGAGAGATACAGAAACCCGCAGGACAGCATATGGCGAGCTGTTGGGCAGTAGCGACCCCACGGACACTATCTCCCAGGAGAAGTCTTGTTCCTCATCTCTGGCTTGCCTTTATTGTCCAGCTGGAGTGAACACAGACGAGGAACAGAGCTTCCACCTCATTCTTGCCTTTATTGGCCGGCTGGAGTGAACACAGACGAGGAACTGACCTCCCAACTCATTCTTTATTGGCCGGCTTGAGTGGAGATTCGCAAGAGCAAACGTGCTCGGAGGAAGGAAGTATTCCAGTAAGTGCTGGTAGGGATCTTGACCATCTTCCAGGCTCTGGAATTGTCTTGCTAATCGTGGAATACATCTCCACTCCTCATAAGCACCTCAGGACATGTTGCCCTACACGACACCATGTGCTAGCGACCGTTTTCGGGGGCCCATTATTGAGTGTGCAAGTCACCCCCTGCCATTTTATCCGTGTATGTATAAAACATTGATCAGGCAGGGGCTATAGTCTTTCCATAGTTCTAGGTAACCAGTCCACTTTAGCCTTTCAAACCCAAAACTAGTTCAATATCTTTGTTTTCATATCCTGCAATAGTCCTACACAAACCGGGGGTTGTCCTTGAGTGCACCTGTATAGTGCATTCAGGGATAATCGTCAGTTGGTGCTTCATTTCATTAAAAAAGTCTAACGGGCCTCTGCGAGTTGACTTCAGCCCCTCCTACACCTTCCAAAGGTCTGGGACCCCAGGGTCCCGAGATAGATATGTCAAAGGCATTTTTAAAATAATAATAATGTTTATTTTTGCCAAAAACACTGCTTTCCTTATAGTACATTTCCTTATAGTCTACATTGATACGAGTAGCTACGTTTACATTTCATAAATAAGACGCAAAGGAAGTACTTTGCTAATGAACTCCACAATAGGTCGAGCCAATCTCCTGGAGTCCTTGGATGGTATTGCCATATGAAAATGCGTCTTACATTAATGGATTGTTATTGCCACAATCGAGAAGCACATGAAACAGTGTTTTTATTATAGCAATCAAAACATCGTCTAGATTACTCTGGACGATGTTTTGATTGATTGTGTTTTAATTTAACTGTTCGTAGGAAAATTTAAATAACAGGAATAGAGACGGATAGAAGAATGTGTTGAGCGCAATGTGCACTTTGTGTTAGTGTGTGTATGTGTGTGTGTGAGAGAGAGAATGTTTGGTTTAAGTAAAACCCGAGGACGTGCGTATGAATACACAAGGCACGACCGAGGAACTTTTCAAAGCGAGGACCTTTTCGAGGGTCCTCGGTTTAGCTTGACCGAAGATTCGTATTCTGCAAGCAATTTTGAGTATTTCTGTATACATAAGAAAAATTTGTCTGAACCTCGGTTTGATCAAGATTATTTATAATCTACACAAGCACGGTGTATCCACCATGTGGCGCCACTGTCACCTCATACACAGGCTTCTTTACACCCATTTCACGTTTGTTGTTTTATATTATCCGAGGACCTAACTGTAACACAAAGGAAGGCTAGATGGTTTTTTCACACAATATGTATTAAAGACCTCGGCTTGCGAGATTTTCCAAACAGTGTGTACTCTAGTCCTCGTTTTGACAATTTTCCTTATGTGTAGAAGACGAGTTATGTGCTATTATTTAAATAAAATTATGAAGGAGAAAATCGAAGGTAGACTGAACCCTTAAACAAATCGTTAGTGCAAAGAAATGCCGCATTTCATCCCAGTCTGCTGACGCGTGCTTCCATACTCACCGCATGCTTCTAGGGCTTAAATCTGGAGGAGAACAGGAAGACATGGATTTCACCAGACAGTGGTCAGACGATCCTGAGTGGAGCCCAGACCGATAAAGAGTGCCTGTCCGAATCTGTTGTCAGCAGAAGGTCTAAGCAGTTGGGTGTGGCCATCAACATCCGGAACGCGGGTAGCTTGGTCAACTAACTGCTGGAGATCTAACGATATTGCAAACTTGCGCACCTCTCCTTCAGCATGGTCAGTTTTCTGATACGGGAACAACCATTCCTTATGATGGGCAATAAAATCCCCCAGAAAAAACAAGGTCCATTGTCGGGTACTTGTATGGGGCCAATTCGGCTGACTTTGTAAGATGGTCAAAGAGTTTTGTCGTCTCCTGATCACCGCTATGTGACCTATAAATACCGAGATAAATTGTTTTATGAAAGCCGTAGTCCACCAGTAGCCATGGGGTGGAAAAACCCGCAACCTCGTAGCTGCGGAGACGTTGACAGCATATTATATCATCGCGAGCGTACACACAGACCCCAGCCTGCTTCTTAAACTTGAGATACGCTATGTCTAACGGGGGATCTCCAACTCCATCAAAAAAAAAAAAAAAACAAGTGCGACTTTTCGGACTCGAGGTTTCATTCACCAGATTGATATTTGAGTGCAATCCACGGATGTTAGTAAATTGCACTTTTGGCGAGAGGAAGTACCGCAGTTTTTTAAACGTATTCTTCTTATTTTTGTGCTTCATGGGGTTGTAAGAGTGAAATTAGAAATGAGAAAGCGAGGTGAGTTCAATTGGCTAAACAGCTCCCACGAGGTTAATTCGACAAAAAGGAAACTTACCTGGAGACTACGGAGATGCCCGAACCCCTGAAAATGCCCACCGGCCTATTCCACTTGCCGACTGGCACGGTGGATTATTTATCTTCTCTGTACCTTTCAAACAAAAAAAGAATTTTCCAAATCTGTCCAGCCAATTTCGAGTAATCGGGGAACACACAAAAAAAACATTCCAAGGAACTAGAATCTCCTCCTTTTTTTGAAGTTTATTAAAAACGGCTAAAGTCATTTAACTAAAAAAGCATAACATACTATAATCTTTTATTTTGACATAGATTTTTATGCAATATTATTATTCATTTTTTATTTTGTTTGCTGTTGACGTTTTATACCTAATTTATTATTGTTTGCTGAAATGACGTTAAATTATTGATATTGTGTTGAAATTAATTATTACCACGCCACAGTACACTGCAGTAGTTATATTTGCACACCATAGTATGTGGCAAACATGTCTGAACCTATGTTTTATTTTTTTTGTTATCCTGCATGCATTTTATTCTTGTATTGTGTGTGTTTGAGCAAAAAATATATCTTTATTGATTTCAATATTTTTTCCAGTTCCACCCCCACAATGTAATGCAAACTTTAATTGGAATGACTGCGGAAAACCACCTCAATCAGTCATGTACTACTGGAAAACGGGATCAAGATGTGAAGTCGGCATCTGGCGTGGCTGTCTCCCTAACATTAATATGTTTAAAGACGAGTACGAATGCGTTTCTACATGCATATTCACAGTAAGAGCTGCGGAGCAGGATTGGCACAAAATCAACTTAATCGAAGAAGATATTACAGAAAATATGACAGATTACGAAGGTAAAAGCAATGACACTGACTTTGGTATAGGTACTAGTGAATACGATAATAGAACTTCTGTTAATTCAACAGCGCCAGCTGCCAATGAGACTGCAACAGAAGGTGAAAATGCTACAAATGCTACGACTGGCGATGATGCGGCTGGCAATAGCACAACTGACGAAGGCGCGACTGACGGTGGTGTGACTGAGTCTGAGGGCGAGACTGAGCCTGGCGGTAATACTGAGCCTGAGGGTGACACTGAGTCTCAGAATAAAACTGAGTCTGGGTCAAATGTTGATGAGCCTAAAACTGAAGCTGAGTCTGAAACTGAGTCTGAGACTGTGCCTGACACTGAGCCTGAGTCTGAGACTGAGCCTAACGATGATGCTGAGTCTTAGGTTGAGACTGAATCTAAGGGTGAGCTAAAGACTGATAAATGAGTTGGAGATATCAGCATAAAAAATGTATCGTATCGAATTACTTTATTATTGTCCTACTATACAAGAGGGTGGGAGGAATGTTCCTAATTTTCTGCCATCGTTACTAGAAGAGAGAGCGTGAACTCAGACCGAACGACTTTTTATATGAAAAACATATTATATAAAAAGTCGGTAGGTCCGAGTTCACGCTCTCTCTTCTAAATACGATGGTAGAAAACGTAGATACATTCCTCCCACCCTCTAGTTTATCACCTGCCTTGCCTTTTCGCAACCATGTTGGGAAAACAACCCTAACTTAATACCAGTATTTTACATGAATCGACTGCATATCTGAACTCGAAAACCCAGTTACTGGGTACTAAATACAATACCCCTTGGTATGGCTGGTTGTCAGACTTACGGACTTCTGACAACCCATAACGACTGTCAAAGATCCATGAATGATAGCCGGGAACAAGCGCTTAACGTGCTTTCCGAGACACGGAGGGGTCTTGGTATGTAAAGATGGTCAGCCATCCATGGACCAACTGCGGCAAGAGTAGCTTAACCTGATCGATCGACTGTTATTACTTAGACACGAGCCCCTCCTATCCTCTTGCATAGTAGGATAATAATAAAATAATATAATATTATTTTCTAGAAATAAAAGAGACAACATCTTAGTCCTCTTTTATTATTATAACATTTTCACGTTTTTTTTTTTCTAACAAAATTGTAAGTACTTTTTGTATAGTAAATCCTGTATCATTTTTGCAAGGAAACAAATTAATCTATGCATTCCACAACATCTTCCGCTGTTGTATTAATTATACTGTATTCACCATGAAAGATTTGGATCGATTTGGATTTTTTATTGAATCCAATTAAAAATCGCTATCAAAAATATATAAAACAATTTGTACAAAACGTTTTTCAAATGTGGGGACAAGAAGTGTGCGAGATCAGTACAATAGTTCGCTGCACATCACTAGAAGCTGTGCTTACATGGGCAGTTTTTTTAGCAATAATTCTTAGCAACAGTGATTGCTTGACTTCTTGTGGGCCACTCCACTTATTGAAAAGCCGGTTTGGTTCGTGAAGTATATTGTAGCAAAAAAAAAATAGAAGGAAAAAACATTTTCACCACATCACGTTTAATTTTGTTCTTTAAAAAAAAATAGAAAAACATTGCAATTTAATATAAAAAGTAAAAAAAAAAAAAAAATTAAAGTACAAAAAAGTTGCGGGTTGATTTATGTAAAAAACGAAGATAAATAGCAGAGAACTTTGGTCCGATAGGGTAAAGTACGCGAATATCGAGAGAAAAAAGACGTCCTAACAAGTCGATTGCAATCGCTATTAGGTAACGCTCCTAAGATAAACCGTAAAGGGAAAAGAGATCAGAAAACCAAGGTATCTCACATTTTACAGGCTAGAAAATTTAAAATAAAATTGTGAACGAATTAAAAATTTGCAGAGAGTTAAACTAACTACGTTACTTAGCTAGTAAATAAAAAATATCGTATAAAATCGCTGTCCAACGTAATTACGTCCGGCGAGGTGTCGCAGACAGCAGGAGGCGCTGGCAGAGTGGTCCACGTGGTTGTGTGGCCTTCGCGGCTGGATGTGGTCAATTATTCCGCGTTGACCAACGATGTCAAGCGTTTATTTGAGCCAGAACCTGGAGGCCGAAAGACGGCCTGTTCTAAACTGATTAATCCAGGAAAATTAAGACGAACTTCCCGACTTAAACCATGGAAGTATGGGATTCGAACTTGAAAGAAACGTTCCGAAAGTAAAAGAAAGGGCGACAAGGATAGCAACTTGCTATTTTTATATAACATTGAAAATCGTATTAAATACGATTACACGTACATTTTCAACTTACTGGGTCAGTATCAACAGATCAACATTTTGCGACTGACGCACCATACTGAAAAAAATGAGGAGCCATCTGTCAGAAAAAAAAAATCGAATCACGAAATAAAAAGGTAAAAAATATATCGACAAGAATCAATGACAAACGGAAAAAAGGTTGACATTAAAGAACCAAAAAGTTTTGACATGCAGAGTTATGCTGCAATATGTAGTTCCATACAGGTACCTACAATAATTGTTACAATAAATGGAACTCTGATGATCCAAAAAAATTGGTGTCACTCGTGCAGTGGCTGTCCTCTTTTACATTAGTGTCATTCGGATATGGTTTCAACAAACAGTTACCGGAAATGGCTGCCGGAAATATAAATATTTGACGGAGAAGGTATGTGTCTCTCGTTATCATCAGCCATATTATAAATAACAGTAGTTACTACCTACTATGGGAAGTGTTGGTAATTGCGTAATAGAAAAACCGTTTGCAGTTCAAATCTGATTATAATTTACGATAAAATAAATTACAGTAGCAATTCACACACTGTAGGTACACGACACAACTATACGGAACGCGCGACACTTTCTTAACGTGTTCACTGCTCGACAGCCACCGAAAAACCTCCATTTAACTCCGGTCGAGCGTTATGTTGTAGACTCTGTCGAGCGCCGCTTGGTGGCGCTGGCGTCCCGATTAGTCAAACGAGTGACTAACGTATTTCCGACATATTATTATTTAACAGCAATAACAGCATAAGCTATGCTATTCTCATATAGTTTATGCTGATACGAGAGATGTAGCAGATCTCTAGTTTATGTACCATTCTACATTATACTACTTACATAAATTTACGCCTTTCTCACAAGGGGGTCTGTAGAATACTACAGAACGCCACCTAACATGGTCAACTTGTTTATCCCTGAAAAAAGAAGCGGAAAATACTTAAAGGATCTTTCAAAGCCACACGTATACATCTTTACGATAGGAAAACCAACTGTCTACGTAAATAAACATTCTTCTTTAGTGAATGCCAGTGATATTTTTTACATATTTAAAGCCGAGGTTACAATATTGGCTAGCTGGGGGTGACAGGCACACAGGTACGCGGCCTGCGGTCTCACATAGATACGGCATGTTACTGACGTGTGTATTCTGCCTATAATAAAACCAAAACACGCTACGGAGAGCTTGACAAATACCTATCTACGTCTCCGGTATGTACTTACTTTAGTTTTTTGCTAGTCTTCAATGATTTTTACCCATAATAATTATGAAGTAATATGGAAAAGGGAGTCAACAATTACTTGTAAAGAATACATTAAAATGGCCGCTAACTAGGTGAGCCTATATTTTGGGTGCCAGTATACTAGCACCCAACAAAAAAAAGAAACAAGAAAAAACAAACACAAAAAATTTTACTCTAATATAGAGTTAAATTTCTTAAAGAATTGGTTAAAAGTACCTTAAGATGATAGTCTATAAGGTCAAATTAAATTACCTACCGATACACCGACGACATGATGGGTATCCTTATCTAGAAGCAAAAGATAAAACAAATAAAAAAATATTTGATGATTTTTTTTTGCACTGTAGTTACTTGAAATATGAGTTTAGAAATCAGGTTAAGTTTTTTATTTTTTCGTGTTTTGATACCCATCACGTCTGTAGAATTCAGCTAGCTAATATAATTTGACTCTTTTTATTATGTATAACATCAATACGATATTCCAAGAACAACGGCAAAAAAAAACTATACAAGGTGTAATTTTAATCACTGTTAACCTCTTAAGGGGTCATTGTACTCATCATTATGAACAACTTTTTCTATGGGACCAAACCCAAAATCGTGAAAAAAAAAATCTGGTACATTTTGTCGAGCTATGCGATCATAAATTTAGGGAAAAGCCGATTTTTTTTCACGATTTCGGGTTTGGTCCGATAGTAAAAGTTGTTCATAATGATGAGTACAATGACCCCTTAAGAGGTTAACAGTGATTAAAATTACACCTTGTATATTTAACGTACCGTCTGAAACAACGGTTACGGCCCGTCGACCAACGATCAGCATGTTGTCTCAGTGAAATCGTCCCAAACAACGACAACACTAGTCGCATCTCCGTGTTTGCCCAACCAGCCTTTGTGTGCCTGTGACGAAACTATCCGCTGACGTCATCCGGCACTTGAATTGGTTTCACGTTTGTGGATCTACAGTGTTTTGAAGTAATTTGTATTAATATTTAATTTGGTTAGTCCTAAGTTCGCTTATATTTAACGTGCGAATACTCATTCTATGCCAAATTCTCTTTGTGTAGACCAGAGAGAGGTTCCCAGACTTTTTTTATCATAGACCACTTTCAAAATTTAGCTGGTTCCGGTGGACCCCCTGCAGTTACATTTCTACCATATTCCCAAAACTAGACAAAAAATGTGAAGATTAGATCTAATTATGGAAATTTGCATTAGGTACGTTGACCCCCGGGAGTCCACCTGGACCACTTTGGGAACTAAGAGTGTAGACAGAGACAGCGTTCTTTCGTTGGTCAATTCGAACTAAAACGTCAAGACAAAAACAGTGCTATTGGTTAGTTTTACGCACATCCCTCGCTGAGTATACTCGCCCATCGCTGGTGGAACGCAGTCTTAGGTTCTCGCATTCGTGCTAGTTATATGTTAAAGGACATCGTCCACTTATTTACTAGACCAACATGCGATGCCATGACGACGTGCTGTCGGTAGCGTCTAAAAAATGTTTTATTTTTTTATTCCGGCAAGGTACGGTGGGCTTCGCATGTAGATTGCGGTACCACCAAAACTTTGATATTCATAATATTATTAACATCATTATCCTAAAATTAGGTAGCCTCAACAGGTACGGTAATAGTATACAGGTACAGTATTTAGGTAAAAACATACATCCCCGTGATAAAGACGTCGACGGGTCATTCGTTGTCATTTGTATACCGTCATCAAACATAGTAAAACACGACGAATTCAAGGAATGTTTCTACCTTCTCAAGAAACTTTTTCCGTGACCGTACACCCTTGTCCATCTATTTAGTAGGTATTCTCCAGTTAAAGTATACAAAATTAAATTAGAATCCAAGTCAACGGCCGCACGCTCTCTAATTTACGTTCACATTCATAATAATCGCTACACTTGCTTAAATATTAACATTTTGCTCTTGTTTCTTGGAATTTTCTTATAATTTGTATTATTAATTTTCGTCTCGTTTTATTTAATAATAGCAGCACCCTGTACTTTCACCCGCGGAGGTCTCGATCCCGTAAGGATATCGGGATAAAAAGTAACCTATATGTTAATATAGGTTATAAACTATCTGTGTGCCAAATTTCATCCAAATCCGTTTAGCAGTTTTTGCGTGAAAGAGTTACAAACATCCATCCATCCTCACAAACTTTCGCGTTTATACTATTAGTAGGATAGGATAGCAGGAAGTAGGATAATATTATGACTTCCTTATATTACATTTTGTTATTGTTCGTATTTTCCCTATTCGGATACTTTATTTCAAGTAAGACCAGAAAGCACATAGTGTATCGGAAAAAAAAACCAAAGTTTTGCAAGTTATTTTTTTTTTTAACTAAAAAAAACACTAAAACACACTCATGCACACACTTTGATTGAATAAAATAACAATAGTCTATCAAATCACTTTCAACCAGTATCAAAATGTTAGCAAACCAAGAAACTAACATTGCGAGGCGTTTGTACCTCTGCCTACTCGTAAACCACACATCTCAAGAAGCACATATGTCACTCGACACTAGCCATAAATCGAGACTATAAGATATATGACACAGCTACAGTCATCTCTCATCTTAACGCCTGTATCGCTTCCACCCGCTGAATTTAGGAACCTATAGTCTGTTCTAAAAGTATCTAATGAAAATGTAAACAAAACCTGTTCAGATTAATTTCTTACCCAATCACTCACTAAAGGGAATTAGCAACACATTTATCTGTATTTAGGTTTCAACTTTATATCTCACTTTTTCCAACAATTATTCTTCGAATAACATTATTGAATAGTAATTGAAAAATCATCAACGAAAATCTAGATTATAAAACTTTTCTACAAACAACTACAAAGTGAAAAATAACTTTAGTTTCGGAAGTCGGTGTCTTTTTACGGAAGTCGGTTTTGTATTTTCGTTTTTTGCCACCGACTTCCGAAATTAAAGTTATTTTTCACTTTGTAGTGTTTTTTTGGAAGTCGGTTGTTTTTTTTTTTGTGACAAAGGTTAATTTTTCACTTTTTAGTTGTGGTACATATCTACCTCATACAAATTCGAATACCACTACCTGCTATGAAAATTACAGTGACAGGAAGTTATTATAACATCATCCACATATACTGAGTGGGAAAAATACGTATTATTAAAGCTAACTCAAAAACCACTCAAGCAAACTTAAAACATTTTACACGGAACTAAGTTAGAAGTATACCCTCCAAAATAAAATAAGAATTGTTCAAATCGGACTACTCTGTAAAAAGTTATGCGTGGTCTTACATAAAAAAAATCTACACGTTGGCTTGAAAACCTCCTCTTTTTTTTCGTCGGTTAAAAATTAACCTCAATTGTCAAATGAACAACATCGTCAAGGTAATTTAAAATTAGAATTTGGCGTTTCATAGTTTCACTATTCAAATAACCCAAACAAAGCACTCAATCTCTAAGAGTGAGGCACTACAAGTTGGCAGTCACAGAAACGTTTTCTAATCTATTTGTTTACACTTTTTTCATTAGATTTTTTCAGAACAGACCGTAATACCACTTACTATCCACGGTGGAAGAAAAACTTACCATGGACCCCAAAGTGCAGAAAATAACTGCTAGTTAAAAAAAAAAACATCAGATGTTCCATACATTTTGATCACATAGATATTGTGTTTTTGTAGGGAACATTTTTTTTTAAACTCAAAAATTTTCAACGTTGGTCTAGAATCATGTACTGACTCCATCCATAGACTTTTCGTTACGATGGATACCGAAATCTATGAATATAGTACATACTTATCAATAACGTCACTTTAGTAGTCGGCTGTTAAACCTTCAACTGTCATGTTATAAGATACAATTAAAGGATGGTAAGCGACAGTGGTCCCAGTACCACCAACCACTAAGTGTGAATTACTTAAAAGTGCAACATACCTGTCATTCTCTTTCTAAAACTCAATGTGTCATTTTAAAGCCCGGCTTCTGAACAAATCATACATGTTTATTTGTATCTTTTTTTAGAATATAATAAATTGTAAAAGAGTATAAAGTGAAATTTAATGAATACATCTTTAAAAACAAAAAATTAAACATACGTTTATCAAATACTTGTGTTAGAATTTTTAGATATGTATTACAATTTTTCGACATGACAGAATATCTAACACCATAAAAATCCTAACGTAGCAAACTAGACGAATGGAACACAGAGCTATATCCGTTGCTAAAGCAAAGACAGGCAAACTCAGAACTACCTAAGTTTAAATAACTAAATACAGAGGTTGTGCTCCCAGCTTTCAAAAGCAGCCGCCGATGTTAGACCAAAGTCTTTGGACCTATATCTAGGCAGAACTCACGAACGCCTGTGAGATTTTGAATTCACTGTAATAGTTAGCGGGTGTTTGGAATAATAGATGGCTAGATTTAGCGAGGTTCCTTATAACGTGGAAGATTTTTAAGGACAGAAAGCTGAAGTGTGAGGTCAGTTCAGATAGAGCAGCAAAATGCTCGAATTTTTATTTAAATAAATTTGGTAGGTCTGAGTTATTGATATAATTTACAGCTAAAATAGAGTTGAAATGTGGCCTGTGCTCGCGCGTACTTCTACCCAAAATTTGACCGCACAGACCCTTAGAATGCATGATGGCTGTTAGGCTAATTATGATGAGAACGACAACCTGACAATGAAGATCAAGAAATTTCACATCATAGTGGTTCTCTCTACAAGGGAATACACCACTAATAAGACCACTACTCTTCACAGTGAAGAGAATTCCTCTTGTACTAATGCAGCAAACTATTTCTGAGCAGTCCTGTCCATTTTATTTGATCAAAGCCTTTGTCTAACCACTCCGCACTTCGTAGTTCACGAACCGTATCCGATAGGTGCTAGAAACTTCGACATATTCTTGAGGCTAGCTAACTTGGAACATAGATCTCTAAACAACTGCTCACGAGAGGCTACTCTTAATAAATTGTTGGGAGACGAGAACACTTAGTCGAGGAATGGATTGAAGAACAGGCCAGTTGTAGATGAATGAGAATGTGGTTTTAAGCAGATATTCGTATAAATTAAATGATTCAATAGCAAGCTATCATTAAATATAATGATGGTAGTGTTCATTTTTAGAGTTTCGTGCCCAAAGAATGCCTGTTACTAATAGACTTAGCCCTGATTAAGATCTGTCTGTATCTTTAAAGCCATAAGAGCTAGGCAATTAAAATTTTCAAAGAATACATTAATCGGGTACAAATCCAGACTTAGGACTGTTATAGAGGAATTTCTAATGGCAAAATTTAACACTGCCCGACCTGGGAATTAAACTTACGACTTCATTTGTCGCCTCCACATCAGAATTCGAGACGAAAGCTCTAGAATTGCTTCTGAAACCCTCATTACAAATACTAAAGTCGAAAACATCACGAATACTTAGGCTAATAAATCGTTTCAAGAACTAAAACACAGAATGCATGTACTGTATTCGATGCTGGCTTTGTGAGCTCGGAGTTGAAGATAGTTGGGCAGAGTTGTAGCTAGAGTTATTGACTTCAATTGTGCGCCTTGCGTTACGATGGCCCCGCTTAGAATTATGCTCAGCTTTGCAAAGTTCATGGTGAGACGTCGAGATTATTCTGAGGTCGGCTTTTTGTTCTTTTTTTTTAATAGTACCTTTGGATGGAGTTTTATTTTGTTTTTTATTAGAGAAGCAGGATTTTTATGTTTTTGGAACGAAGTTCTTTAACGCGGCTTGTGGTAGGAGTAAACTGGCAGAAAATGTGACGTATCGAATAAGCGTTATGCCGTCAGTTTCAAGTGTCAAAATTTGAGTTTTTGTTTTTTAATACAGCGCCATCTAGTATAGATGGCTCTCTGTGATGTACTAGATGCTATTAAAAGACAAAAACAAAAACTTTTAACACTTGAAACTTGAAACTTGAAACCATACTTGATGGCTTTGTATTAATACATAATATACAGCGAAAGGAACTTCGTTCCAAACGAATGTCTCACGACACCTCCCGACTTTTTTTACATGGTCCTTCATTATGATCGTTTAACACAGCTTAACAACTGTTGATTGGACTGTTGATCACGTTTTCTAAAACGAGCTGTTATTTGTACAGAAAAAAATTGACAATATTGACAATATTGTAATAGAAAAACCGTCAAAAATACAAAATTAATCCGCAGGTTAAGTTATGATAAAAGTTTTGTCGAATCCGCCCTAAATCAGAGCCCTAAATAATATACAAGGTGTAATTTTAAGCCTTTCGCTGCCAACTCCGCAAAAAACAATAGATTTTTCATTGTTTTAATGCGGAGTGGCATCATATGTGTTAAACAGTGTTAATATCTTAAGGGGTCATTGTACTAATCCTTATGAACAACTGTTACTATGCGACCAAACCTGGAATCGCGAAAAAAAAGTCAGCTTTTCCCTACATTTATGTTCACATAACTCGTCAAAATGTAGGGAACCTGATTTTATTTTCGCGATTTCGGGTTTGGTCCCATAGTAAAACTTGTTCATAATGATGAGTACAATGACCCCTTAAGTGATTAATACTGTTTAAAATTTCACCTTGTATACAATGTTATAAAACAATAACAATAACTTGTTAGTTCCAAATAAAGCTTCAAAAACCAAAACACTAACTTAAAATAAATAACACATTCAATTTCAAGAGAACATTCGCTTAATTCATAATTCGCTTCATAAAGTCCTCGTTTTTTGAGCTCGAAGCTTTCGCGAACAATTTTTACCGGGTTATTATTTTAGCGAGAAAACAATGGAGAGTCTAGAGGCAAAATAGGCAGGTTCGTTGCAACTGCTAAATGGTTATCTTGAAGTCCGGAGGCTACTTGGGTATTTGGTGCAAGGGAGGAGAGAACAGCTTTTTCAAAACAACCAAAAACTTATCAGTTTGAATGAAGCCTTTGGGTCAGTCTAGACCAAATGGAAAAATCCTCGCGGATGCTCGAGCACTGTTTAAATTTCACTGACTCTATGCAACTGTATCAATATTGACTTTAAGGGGGAAGCGCCAGGTAGCCCGCGAAATTCAAACTTTCTTATGTTTTTTGCAATTTGCAAGTCAGTATTAAGTTGTATGTTGATTAAAGTAACAAATATGCATTTACAGAATTATAATCATCAAAATCAGTAATACAACTCCATAAGTTTGTGTAATCCTAATTGTCCAGATTTCATGAAATAGGCATTCAATAGAATTACCTGGTCTTAAAGAGTTGTATTGATGACTTTAATTATTATAATTCTTTAAATACATACTTTTTACGGTCGCGATTCATATTTTGATCAACATACAGCCTAATACTGACTTTCAAGTAGCAAAAAACGTAAGAAAATTTGAATTCCCCGGGCTACCTGGCGCTTTCGCCTTCAGTATAAAATTTGATGCAGACATCACGCTTGATAGACGTTTGATGTCTGCGTCGAATTTTATCAATCAACTCAGCCTATCGCAGTCCACTGCTGGACATAGACCTATCCCAGGCTGCGCCTGTCCTCCGCCTTCCGCATCCAGTTTGTCCCAGCCACCTTCTTAAGGTCGTCGGTCCATCTAGCTGCGGGGCGTCCCACACTACGCTTGCCGATACGTAGTCTCCACTCCAGGACTCGTCTGCTCTACCGGCCATCAGTCCTTCGGCAAACATGGCCAGCCCACTGCCACTTCAGTTTGCTTACTCTGCAGGCTATGTCGGTTACTCTGGTTCTTTTCCGGATAACTTCATTTCTGATTTTATCGATCAAAGAAACTCCAAGCATAGTCCGCTCCATAGCACACTAAGCGACCTTGAATTTGTGGACCAGCCCAACTGTTAGCGCTCATAATCTTACTTCATATTGAGAAAGAGATGGAGGTATAACTCCTGCAGAGCTCGATCTCTTTCTCACACTGAAGTAAGATTAAAATAATACTGTTTAAGAGGTGGTGGTTGGCCCCTTGGTTGCGGTTTCAGATCATTGATACCATTTTATTGCAATAAAATTGAAACTGCTGACACACAAACACATTGAAATATACAAGGTGTAAGATAATTAAATCTTAACCTCTTAAGGGTCAAAAAATAATCAAGGAGGAGGAAAAAAAATCAGTTGCTCCCTACATATATGTTCGCATAACTCGTCAAAATGTAGGGAACAGCTGATTTTTTTTCGCCATTTCAGGTTTGTTCCCATAGTAAAAGTTGTTCATAATGATGAGTACAATGACCCCTTAAGAGGTTGTACGTTATTTATGTTACATCTTGTATAATCCAAGTTTGGACTGGTTTGGACCGCGTGCTCTAGGTGAGCATTTAGTAGCCAGATAGTGAAGAGGATTTGAAAATGTAGCAGGAAGGAGGTTGGCCACAGGATGGCAGGTTTATGAAACGATAGACTCATACAAAACTAACAAATGAACATCATTACCCGCTATTTGGTTATATCTTGTGCCACAACTGCATTCACCTCTGGTCGGCTACTTTCCGCTTCTATTGTCGATTTATGCCAGTGCAACTCGCCTTCCTGTGTAGGTACTACATAAATTATGGATGCACGTATTTGTACCTGTTCTTATTATTTGTCTAGATAGGCCCTAGTTTTCACGGACAAAAAGTATAATATTATAATTTATTTATTTTTTTATATGCAAAACCGCGAAGTACAATGTGTTTTTTTGGTTAATCAAAATGTACCCATGTTATTATTATACAGGGTTATTTTTAAATTATCTAGCTCAACTCCGCGAAAACGATGGGTATCGACATCTAAACATGATAAAATAAAAAAATAAATTATTTTATGTTTTCTTTGGGAGGTCAACGACCGCTGTTAGTGTTGTGACTTTTTTTTTTTTTTGTGGATGGGAAATCATCAAATGACTTCTCCCGCTCTGGGCGGAGCGGGAGGGCGTGTCAGACTTTTACTGACTAAAACCCACTCGTGTTCCTTCTGTTGCCTGTGCCGGGGCCACGGTAACTCTTTCGAACATCCCGCAACCCTAGCTGGCATCGGCCCTAGCGGACCCCGTCAATAGTGCTGACATCTCTTTGAGGCGCGCGTGGAACACGACGCGCCGTCGACTCGGGCTTGGTCCTTACCGGACGGCGAGCTACCCATTGCTCGCCGTCCGCAAGCCCGCGCCTACGGTGACCGGGAATCGGCTGCCAATTCCCGACGCCCAGGGCGTCTCCTGCGGCGACTAGGGGCGTGAGGGCGCAAAGCTTGCCTCTCCCTCACGCGTCCCGCCTCCTCCTTCACGAGCATTACTGCTTTGCAGAAGGAGATAATGGCTTCCCATGCACTCTCGCTCCGTACCATGGCCTGGACCAGGGCCGGACGCGAGAGATCGCCGCCGCCGATCGCTTCCGCGAGGACACGGCGGTGCTCCGCCCAAGCCGGGCAGACCTCCACCGTATGCTCCACCGTGTCCTCCGGGCGATCCACAGAGTGGTGACACCCGGGCGTTTCCTCCCGCCTTATCCGGAACAGGTACCTCCCGAAGCACCCGTGTCCGGTGAGGACCTGCGTCAGGCGGAAGGTGAGGACGCCGTGGCGCCTCTCCAGCCACTCCTCAAAGAGGGGACTTATCGCCGCAATTGTGGCGTGCCCGGCGCTGGGTTCCGACAATCGCACTCTCCATGCCGCCATGAGATCCTGCCGGAGCTCTGTCCGCCGTGCCGCGATTTCTCGCGGCAACGGAGTTACGCCCTGCCTCCTCGCGCCACTCCCACATGTGCGCGAGGACTTTTGCCTCCTAGTGTTGTGACTTGAAGTATAGGTTGAGAAAAGCGGTTTTTTTATGTTTTCTTGTGGTTAGATAACGATACCCATCACGTCTGTGAAGTTACACAAAAAAACTGATTTTTTAAACTGATATTTCAAGTGACTACAATAACTGCGGTCCCCCATAAACAAAATAATGAAATTTATATATTTGTTATTTTATCCTGTTTAGATATCGATACCCATCGCATCTGTGGAGTTTAACTAGCCAATTTAAAATAACCCTGTATAGGCCTACATTTTGAATAAAGCTCTCATTCACAACTTCGTATACAATTATTCAAACTGGAGTTTTAATAATTGTATCGTATATCGTGTATTGTATCGGTAACAAATCTGACACTAAAAAGCCCATAAACAGTGCGGTCACATCAGGTTTTAGAGTTAAACGTGGTTAAACGAACTTAGTTTCCTTCCCAGTGTAGCTTGCGCTTAACGCTAGGATGCTTGGAATTGTTACTCCTTTAGTTTTTACAATTGTTCCCGGTCAGTGGGTCATCTTAGGGGCGGACTTTTTTCGGGCCCTAAACTGTTAAATTATGTTTCTTTTAACAGACTGTAACCACACCTTTGGAAAAAATATTAAAAAAAAACCGGTAAACAGTACCTAAATGGAATCGCTTTGATCTAGTAACTTGTACCGTAGCCGCGCACCGCTGGCCAGTGACTCCACCTATATAGTTGGTGGCGTGCCTTACAACGTTGCTAAACTGACGTAGAAATGCTAAGAACACGTTTACACAGGTAACACAGGTACAGTAAAACAGATATCACTAGCCTACTACTCGCTCAATCGTGTGGAGGTCCATGTACATGCACAATTCTGCACATCCATGAGTGCACGTGTACTTGCAAATTAATTGTTACTAGGTACGTTCAAGGACCAATAATATTTAAAAAAAAAATCAAACAAATTGCTTTTCCACGTAACGGGCGTATGCCATCTTTTCGAACTATCATTTTCATTTAAAATGTTGACAATGACGTAGTTGACTTGACTGTTCATGTAGACCAGTGCAGGAATTATCTTAGCGTATTTCGAATTTAAAATAAATTTCAACTTTGTAGAGCGTCGTCTCTCTCATTCATGCCCGGACGTAAAAATATCGCGGCGGGATTTTATCACGCACTGGATTTTCAACTCTTGGTGTTGAGCCGAGCACTGAAAATCCTACAGAGTGCATTCCAATGCGTCGAAAAACATACTTTTGGGTTTTTAACTCTCGGCGCTAAGCAGAGCGTTGAAAATCCAGTGCGCGAAAAAAAATCGCCGCGATATTTTTACGTCCGTGCGAAAGTCAGCTCAATGTACTATATTACCCCCTGGGTTTATACAAAGTAACATAACATAACGCCTGTTTTCCCCGGAGGGTTAGGCAGAGGTGTAGCTATAGTACACCCACATTTCGCCTGCAGTTATGTTTAAGTCCTGGCGAACCTATAAATAGTACTCTTTAGATAAAAAACCACAACAATAGCCTCGGAAATAAATTGCGCACCCGGTTCGAACCCGCACCTATAATTTACTATGAGCAATGATTACACGATGTCTGTTTGGTCTACGGGCAAGCTTTCACGATACCCACAGGCTATGGTGGTTATCGAATATTTGACTTTAGAAAATTACTGTAATACGAAGAATGGCTGTTCTGGCATGCTTGTGGAGAATTTGTAGGTCAAACGATAAGTCGGTTTATTTTGTGCAAAATGGTGAAGGAAATTATTGTGAGTAAACCAGCTGGATCAAGCACCAAGAAAAAAAGTGTGTGTGTGTGTCAGCTCCGACACACGACTGAAGTTTACTCCGTGAAAGGTGCGCAAGGTACGTTGCGCAGAAAAACGTAACGCGTTTGAGTTTACGTGTGTATTAATTTCACTCCTCATAAAATTTCCATACCGTTATATGAAAATCGATCCTTAAGGTGCAAACTCAACAAAAAGGTACTGACATCTACCATCTCTCACTGGTTGGTGGTGTACTCTCACTAAGAGCAAGGCTGAGTCCCAGCAGTGGGAACAGGTTTCAATTATGCAGATTATGTTGTACGATAGATAAGTCTCGGTTTTTGCAATTCAATGGAATCTGTTCCAATGCCTGAACCTGAACCAATTCAATTAATATCTCATATTTACAAAATGTAGTAGGTTCCTATTTATTATAATGACGAGACCCAACAACCCATTCTTCTTTCAAAACGCAAACTGTGACCAATCATATCTCACTTATCGACAACGGGTCACCTCACACAATTATGGCCCTTACGTCCGTGCTCCCCAGACTATTCGCCAGCTGGTTTCCGATGCAGCTGTCAGTGCACGTCACCCGTCACATGAGAAGACATGGCTGGGTAGGCTCAATGGTCATTAATGTCATCGGTCTGGTTTAGTGCGTCAGGAGACGTGGCTGAGGACGCACGTCTGTTGAGGTATTAGGAACGCTTCATGATGACGTGATTATGGTAAAATATCAGATAACACACATAACATTACGCCTGTATTCCCCGAAGGGTTAAGCTGTGTCTCCATAAGTTTTTCTGAAAACATGATGAAAGATTGTCACTTGAACTTCCGCATATGTTTGTATACCTCAGTGCGTCTTCACACCAAACCCAAGTAATTTTCTTCTGACAAAACAATTTCCTGTGTTCCTAGTATAGTAAAGGACATCTAGAGAGAGAGAGAGAGAGAGAGAGAGATCCACCAACCCGAACTGGGCCCGCGTGGTGGATTATGGTCCGGTCTCTCCCACGCAGAGGAGGCCTGTGTCCCAGCAGTGAGAACATTATAGTTTGATTATATTATAGTATAGAAACTTTTGTAGCCCAGTTTGCATCTGTACTGTTTTCTTCTAAATTATACCAGCCTGTAGTACAAAAGAATATTCTCAAGCAGAGAATGATGAGCATTTATACGCATAGCACATTTGCTCATTGTAAAAGAGACAATGCACAATGGTAACAGGAAAATGGTGCTTTACCAAGCCAAACTTTTTTCAACCGGCTTCTAAAAATTATATAGGTTATCAGTTCGACACGTATTTATTTAATATTATTGGAACTGCAATATATTCACATATGATAATCTATTAGGGCTTCCAAACTAATATACAACATTTTTTTATAGATGTACTTATGTATGTCCACGCATTTCTCCGAAACTATTAATCGGATTGTGACCATTTTGTTCACTTCAATTTAGGGAACAGTGCAAGTTTCATCAAAATCGGTTCAGTAGTTTTGAAGATATGGACTAATACGTGTATGTGTGATGGCCGCCAGGCCATCAATAAGCCATTATTGATATGAGCTACGGGTGTGGTGTCAAAGGGAAAACATCTCAAAACCATAGTCAAATTCTAGCGCAATATTTACAACCTACTTATTACAAACAAATATTCCAGTTTTTACTTAAAACTAAAAATTACGAAATAAAAATGTAATTTAAAAAAATTAAATCGACTTCAAAAAGAAATTAACTCAGAATTGTGAAATAACTTTAATTTCGAAAGTCGGTGGCAAAAAAAAACTAAAATACAGATCAATGAGACACCGACTTATGAAATTTAATAATTTTGAGTTAATTTCTTTTTGAAGTCGATTTCTTTTTTATTACTTTTTAAACTCGATGAGCCCTACAAACGACACTGTAGGCACAACACGCTTTATTATTTCTCCGAAATTAAAAAAAAAACCTAAGCAAGTAGGTACTTGTCGTACTCCTCACGTTCCACTTGTATGTAAAAACGTGAAATATTACCAGCGAGTACCATGTAGCGCTTTCATAACTGGGTCAATTGGCTTTGCGTTACGCCCTAGCAAATTATAGGCCCCTCATGGAATTGCGCTATAGGAAAATCGATGTACTGAGTATGAACGTACTTGCATACGTAAAGTGGAACAATGGTAAGTAACTTAACGGAACCAGAAGTATCATGGTCCACAGTCCGGCTGCTGGGACTCACGCATTTCTCTTTGAGCGGTTCTCACCCACCAATCGGGCTCTATTCGGGTTGGTGGATCACATGGCCAGCGTCAAGCAGTCAACACAGACAATAACCAAGGAACGCATTTTAATTAAAAAAAAATTTTTTTATTTCAATATTTTTTACAATTAAATAAATAATAACTTGATTTACAAATTTACGATTTACGTAACGGCGATAGGTTAATACTGTGACAATATTGTTTTTAAATTGCATAAATCGCTCTCCACGTGCACCCAAGCTAAGATTAAACTCGTGTCATGGGTGCGTTTTGTAACATGTGATTGACGTGTAAAAGTGTTTGTACAAACAGGGCTCTCTCAATTAATACTAAGCTGATTAATATTAAGCTAAGGACATGTAATCAACCAAGTAAAAAAAGTTGCAAACTGAATAATAATCAAACAATCAAACAATATTCTCATTCCCACATTTGTGAAATTTATTTATTAGTTAAAGACATCTTAAATCAAATACAAATTCTTTGGTCAAGTCAAAAGTTTACGTATCATACTGGATTGAATTGAATCTCTCGATCACAAAGATGAATAGTAAGTACCTTTGAAAGAGTGATTGGGAAATGAACGTAAGATGCTGCCAAGAGATTTCGTAAAGTTTATTACATGTAAAAAACAATCTGCCTAGCTTTTTCCCAACTACATAATGTTGGGGTCGGCTTCCAGTCTAACCGGATGCAGCTGAATACCAGTATTTTACATGGAGCGATTGCCTATCTGACCTCCACAACCCAGTTACTGGGTAGCACGATACTCCTTGGCAAGTTCATTACATATAAATAAAAATGATTAAATTTTAAAAAGGGAGCAGTGTGAAGCTATTAAAAATACCTATAACTAAGAGGTAAATTACCTCTTGCGTCAGTGCATAGGTAATGGTGAAAGATACGGTCTGCGGTCCATCATTCAAAAAAAAAAAAAATACTCAATTGAGGAAACTGTAGAACTTAGTGCTTCATTCTTCGCTAGAGATCACAATGCATTCGCCACAATTAGGAAGCCTTTACACGAAAATCGCAATAAAATAACAATAAATTCATTGGTCATTTTAATTCACAAGTATAAGCTTTTACTCTGCCTCCTTTCGTGCGTTCGCTATTTAACTAACCATTCAAACTATCGCATTATACAAAAGTAGATCGGCCAAATAATGCTTCAGCCGTAATGAAATCACCGCGTGATTTCCTTTAGTGGCTGCGACACGCCATTTCACACTATTGTCCAATTATTTAAAATTTACAATTGCACCCTCCACCAAGTATAATCACTGATCGTTATCTCGTTCATTCATTCAACCTTGTTTAAATACATTGCGCGGTTTTATTATAGGTATAAATCAAGTGATGCTGTTTAATCAGCAGTGTATTCTAAGCAGGAGAGGTTTCAGTTTATCGAACGGGTTTCTCGAGTGTTCATTGTTTGCATATTCTAAAGACGATGGTATCTTCAAGTTCATTGGCACCAGTATTATTAGATCTCTGTTTGTGATTCTATGCGTTTTATAATAGGAACTTCGGAGATCTAATTAACTGGTCTTCTTTAGACTGTATCTATTCGACAACTGGTTTGTGTTTTAAAGTTCAACTTTTTAGTGAAATAACAATTTTTAGACTAGAAGAAAGTAGGACATATAATTTTAGCACGTTTTAACTGTAAAGTGCTGTCTTGTCTTATGGTAAAGATTATATTAGTTTGTTTTGGAAAATGCTTGAGAAAATGTGCTAATACTTAGCGACATGAATAACCATTGTTCCTAAACAAAGCCGCGTTTTTGGTTTCATTTATGATAGTTACTAAGGCAACACCTTAGCGATAGTTTCAAAATTACTTACAAGAAATAATCCACCGATAATTACTATTCCGAAGGAATTAGAAGAAGCAACCTTCGATACTCCGAATATTTCATCTATCCACATGACTTCCGACTCTCTGAGCCCTTAATATTTCACTGTCACACACAATATTTCAGTTACTGTCAACTCCTATACAGGGTGGCAGGGACGTCGCGCACAGCCTGTTACCATAGATTCAGTACATGATTCTGGACCCCTATTTTTTTTGGGTGGAAAATTATCAAATGACTTCTCCCGCTCTGAGCGGAGCGGGAGGGCCTGTCAGACTTTATTGACAAAACCCACCCGTGTTCCTTCAGTTGCCTGTGCCAGGGCCACGGTAACTCTTTCGAACATCCCGAGAATTCTGAACCCCCTGCGTTGTAATTTTTCGTCGGTTATTAAAAAAAAAATTGCTGTTTCTTACAAGTTGCGCGACGATGTCCCTGCCACCCTGTATTAATATTTGGTAAAAGATTATCTGGAGCCTCGTTACTGAGTTGAAAGATATAATCACTGCTGGAACCTACAGGCTACTTAGGTACAGGATCTGCTAGCCTTTTCCCAACCATGTTGGGGTCGGCTTCCAGTCTTACCGGATGCAGCTGAATACAAGTATTAAAGGAGCGACTACCTATCTGACCTCCACGACCCAGTTACTGAATAACACGTTACCCTTTGGTAAGAATGTTGATAGACTTTCGGGCTTCTGACTACGAGGGGCTTAGAACATTCACACAAGTCCTTCACAAAATATTATTATTTCCATTCAAATTAAAGAACAAAGTCCTATCTTTCCTTCTTTATTGGCGAATGAACCTTAAATTATTATATTTCATTCATTTTATTCACCAAAGTTTTGCTATCTTCCTCCGAATTAGCATTAGCCCTTAAATTATATGAGATAAACTTCTTATTTTTGCCAATAATTCTGCGGATTGTGGCTTCTTTGCGTGCGTATATTTTTATTAAGATAAGGTCAGCTTTTGTAAATTGGATTCGGCGATGAAGTTGTGAAAATAAATATTACACCTTCTCTATCGATATTAAAATGAAAAAGTTACATATGAAATATGTATTATATAAAATAACGCAAAGTTACTAAATCTACAATGTGTTTATAAATCAAAATATTGTTTCTATTAAATATTGTTTAAAAAAATATGAATATTATTCATAGAATACTGTTATTGCACACCAACTAAAAGAAAACAAATAAACAAAGTATTAAAAAAGAATTATGTTGAGCAATATCTAACTCGGGAACACCGTTGATATTAAAATTAAATAAATTAATTTAAATGTTAATGAGTGGTGGGTCTCGTAGGGTTTGCAGTGATATAGCACGCCCCCGGGATTGGCGCGAATGAGTTCCGACGATCACCGAATACTGAACGGAGAAAGCTGAATGAAACAGTTGCATTGTGAAGACGTATAATTGTTTTATATTTGCTGTGCGTTCAAGAAATAAGCTCCTTATAAGGAATAATATGATTAAAAATACGAAATGCGACATGTGGGTGTACTTTAGGTACATCTCTGCCTAACCCTTCGGGGAAATAAGGCGTGATGTTATGATGATGATTAAAAATAAACAACTTCCATAATTTTCACCAGTTTTAAGTCCTGTAGTAAAGGGGGAAAGCCGTTTAAGGTGTGAGGGCTATGCAATTTGAAATACAATTCGCGACCGCAAAAAAATGTAGGTATATATTTTTAGAATTCTAAACATTAGAATCATGAATACAAACTCTCTTTAGGATTGTCAAATGTCATGATTTCATGAAATAGTTATTCAATAGGGCACTTAATGTGAACTTAGAGAGATGTATTGATGATTTTAACGATTATAATCCGTAAATACATACTTTTTACGGTGGCGAATCATATTTTATCAACATACAACCTAATAAGTAGGTACCAACTGACATACAAATTGCAAAAAACGTAAGTAAATTTGGATTTCGCGGGCTACCTTAGCGCTTCCCCCTTAACCAGACAAATATAGATACCGGGTAGCCACTGATAATTTCCTACTGGAAAAGCTTGAAAATCCTTTTCCCGACCTGGGTTCGAACCTGCCACCTCATACTCGACAGTCGCGCTGCTAAACACTAAATCAAACCGGTCAATACAAAGCCTCAAAGATCCAATTCTTAGAAAAACATCTTAGAAAGAAAAACTTGCTGTGTATACGTAATTATAACAAAAGCTATTTCGGTCAATTAAGCAATTCGGTACAAAGATCTAATTAAATCACAGACAGCTTCTAAAAATAACACGAATCTTAATAATTACGAATCTGTTCTTAGTTTTCTGTAAATTTTATTTTCGTCCCAGAATTACTGTGGAGAACACTGGGGAAGATTCGAGAATCTTGGAGTATCCTGGAGAACTTCAATTAATATTACACTTAGCGATCTGTTGTCGGGTTTGGAGTGTGTGTAGTGAAATTAATCACCTACATAGTCCCAATCAAGAAATAGTTTAGAAGTGGTAAAATTCTTCACTTAAGGGCAAGTTTCTTTCAGCAAAACTATGAATTCTTATTAAGAGATTATTTCGCAACTTGTGATCAATTTGTTCATTCTTTAAAAGTAACATAGTTTACATTCCTGATTATATTTTCTTTATTTTTCCCTTTTGGCTATGTATTTTTTATGTTTTAAATATATCATCCAATTATTATTAGCAAAAGAAATTTTGACAGTACAAAACAAACTGTAATGAACTATAGTACGAGTAGCACAAGACAACCTCAACATCAGAATTTTCCCATAATAATTCCCACACTTTTCCCATAACTAAAACAGCAGCTTCCCCTTAAACAGGGGTAGTTTGTCTTCCAGAGAGAATTATGCTCGTCGACCCCTCTACGTACTGACTTTTATACTCTACCATAGAGCAGGTAGAGGGACGTGCCAGGATTTCGCACCTCTATCTAGTTTATGTATACGGAGATATTGCTCCACGATTTGTTGGAGACGATAGATACGGTTGTTTAAATGTTTTATGATAAAAGAAATGTATGAGTATGTGTATGTACACAGCAGTATAGTGCATTAGTGCATTGCATCTTAGTGCATTTTAGCATGCCAATAATGGCCATTAACCCGCTTCCATGTATTTCCAGATTCAAGAACGAAAACAGAAATAAAGTTCGTAAACATCCTGAATCTATCGTTCTCGTCAACATTTTTTCACTAATGAAATCCGCATTTATTGTTCGGGTTCCTATGAAGAGAAATAAGGGAAATGGTAATGACCGCTATTGCTATGCTTAAGCACACCACCTATAGTAATAATTACAAAAATTTCATAAATATACTGAAGTTATCTATAGTTATAATATTAGGTAAGTGTAAGTCTTGTAAAAAAGTAGTTAAAAGTTACAGGAGAATGCTCTTGCTCAACAGCGGGATGATCCAAGCTTCATATTGAGCTTTCGACTTCAGCTCATAGACTATTTCGGAACATCGCCAAGCGGTTGGTCGACTCTTCACGTGACCAGAGGGCTGGCCTACTTTTAGGTCAAAGAATCAGCATTGCCATCCAGCATGGCAACGCTGCCAGCCTTTTGGGCACTTTTCCCACAGACAGCGATGCGCACGAATTTTCTTACGCCCAATTAGCTTCTCTTTTTTTCTCCTTTATATACTTGTATACAACAATTATATATATTTTAGTGTTAGATTGTATATTGTATTTAAGATTTGTTATATTAACACTATCTAGTTCATAGGACTTCGCTTGTAAGATTCATATTGAGTTCAAAACGAATTGTGACTTGACCACTGCTTTAATCTTTCCCCAGAATACTACATTATTAGTTTAGAAAAATTACAAAGGAATCCTCTCATGTCTAGGTACATTATTCGAGTGCCAGACAATAGCTACAAAACAAATCTCCTAGACGCGGTCGCGAATACTTTCCATCAGTATTTGCAACGGAGAAATACTGGCAACACTTTGTTTGCTAGGAAACATTTGAATACACTTTACTAAGTCGATATGAATGTGGACGGATGTTTATTTATTATGTGTTTGTTTTGTGGCAGAGTATAAAAATAGGTTAATAAAAGTAGGTTCATCAACCTATTACCTAGGTCTAGGTCTCACTACCTGCCAAGCATTCCACATCTTTATCTCTCTAATGTCTTACCCCAATCGTCACGCCTTTTAGTTCCTTTCGTTCCTAGGGCTGCCTTGATGACGACACCATCTTCAAACATCCACTGTGTAACGACCCTGGCCCATCTGTCCTGATGCATTCTACAGAAATGTCATGATTTCCAAATATTAATAAGATTTGTAGTGATTTTAAACACTAAATATGAAATTGAAAGTATGTGATTTGCCTCAAATGATTTATCTATCAGTGTAGTCATGAAGTTTAAAAGTATCACATTTGACAGTTATTGTAACGGTACTGGTTTTTTTAACGTAAGGGCATGGAAACATGATGTTTGGAGCGTCGCCTAGTTTTGTAAGACAGTTCTCTTCGAGCCTCGGAACCTAAAGGTTATCTTTAAGAAGTCTAAAGTCTATACTGATATATTGAGTACCTAATTAAATAGTTTGTTAAATATTGCTATATACAAAGTTTGTATGTGTGTAAGAATATAAATACAGAAATATTCATACTAAAAAGGTGTATCATTTCAGATTCGACCTGCTTAAACCTACTTCAGTCTGGGAGACTACCCACATTAGAAATGCCTGTTATGTGCAGTAGGATCTTAGGATTTTTTAATATTTCAGGATGGGTCGTGCAGCTTCTGAAAACATCGTTCAAACAAGTTGTGAGTGTGTCTGTCAAGGATGAACAGTTTTCTTTTTCATTTTCCTAGCGCATACAAACGGCTTTGGGTCGAAAAATCGTGGAAAAATGTTTGAGAATATGGTCGGCGAAAGTTAATTAAGCATATTTATTATGTGCTCGTAACTACAAAGGGTACATAGAATTGAAGAGAGAAGAATACATTCTTGTAAGGACTCATAATAATTATTTTTAATGAAAAAAAACCGTTTGAATTGAAAATTCTGTGAAGTTTTAACAAGCATGTTAGACACAGTTCTTCTTTTGAAATCATCTGTTATTGTGTGTTGAAGTGTGTTACTATATAACTCAACGCTGATGCATTCTTATATTCTCGTTTAGTTTCACTTGTTATAAATAGTTAGTATGTTTTTGCTACCAATTTTGGGGTATCAATATTTTGACATATCACTTATTCACTAACGCACACTACAGCGGAAGAGGTATTACTGTCGCTTTAAATTGCATACTGGAGAATACTGCTTACCTGCTTTATCCTAGCCTAACCCCAAAACCTTACGTAGACGAAAGGTGAAATGTCATACGATTTTGAACCAAGTGAGCATCAACTGTCAACTGTCACCTTGACCTGCACGCTAATTGCGTAACACTCTATCAATCACAATTTGAATAATTTTGAAGCATATTACTAATCCATTGCTTCATATGTTCGAAAAATTTGTCGATACAACAACGTAAATAATGCAATGAATGTTGTTGAACTGTCAAAATGAAACCGATTTCTACTGTAAGTATGTAACGCAATTGCCCCGCTGACCAGCCCTGCACCTAATTTTCGAAGGTCCCTAATCTTAAAACAATCGACATTCTACCCATTTCCGTTCAAACACATCCGTGGTCCAAAATATTTTCTTATAATGAATTCCAGCTACATTGCTTCCCCTACTAGCCCCCCCCCCCCCCCCCCTCAAAGTCTGCGAACGCCAATAAATCAGGGCGCAGCTTGTGAACATTCCCCGACACGTCCAAACTTAGAGAAGTATATTTTGAGTTTACGTGTTTTCTCTTTGATTATGGCAGATCATATGGAAAGGTTATTTTTTTGCTGGAGTCTTTCTTTAGAAAAGAATTTTCTACGTACGAGTTTTAAGTACTTAACTAGATACGACTTTAGTTGTCCCATGCCCGACATCAGAGCCTGGGCAAAAATCAAGATCTGGGAACCCATGAGTTTTGGTTCCCAGGTGTTGGGTTTTACCTTGGGTGGTACCTGTTCCGGATAAGGCGGGAGGAAACGCCCGGGTGTCACCACTCTGTGGATCGCACGAGGGACACGGTGGAGCATACGGTGGAGGTCTGCCCGGCTTGTGCGGAGCACCGCCGTGTCCTCGCGGAAGCGATCGGCGGCGGCGATCTCTCGCGTCCGGCCCTGGTCCAGGCCATGGTACGGAGCGAAAGTACATGGGAAGCCATTACCTCCTTCTGCGAAGCAGTAATGCTCGCAAAGGAGGAGGCGGAACGCGTGAGGGAGAGGCAAGCTTTGCGCCCTCACGCCCCTAGTCGCCGCAGGAGACGCCCTGGGCGTCGGGAATTGGCAGCCGATTCCCGGCCACCGTAGGCGCGGGCTTGCGGACGGCGAGCAATGGGTAGCTCGCCGTCCGGTAAGGACCAAGCCCGAGTCGACGGCGCGTCGTGTTCCACGCGCGCCTCAAAGAGATGTCAGTTGACGGGGTCCGCTAGGGCCGATGCCAGCTAGGGTTGCGGGATGTTCGAAAGAGTTACCGTGGCTCCGGCACAGGCAACAGAAGGAACACGGGTGGGTTTTAGTCAGTATAAGTCTGACACGCCCTCCCGCTCCGCCCAGAGCGGGAGAAGTCATGTGATGATTTCCCATTCACAAAAAAAAAAGGTGTTTGGTTTTTCTATATATTGGAACGAAGTTCTTATATGCGGCTTGCGGTAGGAGTTAAGTGACAAAATCGTCACGCGAGAAAGCGATCATACTAGTAAAGCTCCATGCGACTTTCGTGTTTCGAATATTCGTCTTGTGAATTTTCAAAAAAAAAGTTAGTTTAGCTTCTTTTAAAGTGTGAATTAGATCAAAATGAAAATTTCTGATTAAAGTCACGGACTCTAGATTTGTTACCCAGTTGATGGCAATAGATTCATCACCCCTCAAATCCATGGGGCTAAGCATAACTGACGAAATGAGGGTTCGCCTGTTTAGAGAGAGTTACCTATATTCATTGCCTACGTCTTCCGAGCATTCGTGTCTGAACAGATTGTTAGTTTAGTCAAGTGTACTAGGCTGTTCTACCTGGCATACTGACGAATTTTTCCTATAAAACCCATAGCTAATTCGTGAAAATAAACAGTTAATCGAAAGCTTAGCTTAAAACGTTATGCACCCATAAAGTGCTGCTAACACAATCATTATCTTCGGTTAGATTAGCAGTATAAATGCTAATAGGACAAATAATACCACCAATGATCGAATTACAGAAACGATGCCTAAACTGTACACGAATTATTATTGTTTTGGCCAATGGAATATTTGGAACTAATACAGGGTTTAGCGTTTACCATTCATGATAATCTGCTTTTATTTGGTAATAATTCAACGAATGGTAACGTTTTAACGAATCCAATGTTGTGACTAACATCTGCCTCTCAGTAGAGCTGAATGTGCTTATTGTGATGTGGGTGTTATAAAAAGCTATGGCTGTTCTATTGCGAGTTTTTAGGATGATGCTAAAAAAAAGGAATACATACATACATAAACTCACGCATTCTTCCCATGGGGATAGGCAGAGACTACAGAACGCCACCTGCTACACTCCTTACTTAATCCTTTTGTCTCGTTTAGATACGTTCATACATCTGGTCACGCACGCCGGTTGCGAGTATTACGCACCTGACCTTCCTAAAGAACATCACCAATAATGTTACTATAATAATGTCCTTCTAGGTCTAGGCCGACTCTCCCGGCGGCGTTTCCACTCACCTCTGCCTTAAAAATACCTTGAAGAGTACAGTATAGGTACCATTAATTTCAAATAAATACTTTTGCAACCAGGAGATAGAGACATTTTATGAACAAAGTTCTTTAACGCGGCTTGCGGTACCCAAAAAGTGCATGACTTGAGATCCTCCTCCTTTTTTTGTCGGTAAAAAAATTAAAAAAATGGCACAGTTAGTAATAAGAAATATTATAACCATCCAATTAAAGAATTTACAAAATGTAACACGCAAAATGACCTAGTATTTTTTTACCCGAAACAGAGTAGGAACCTCATCACTAGCGATGTACTCATATTGTAGCACTAACCCACCGTCCTTGGCACTGAGAGGTATGCCTACATTCCCAACACATCTGAATATACAGAACCCTGAACAAATTTAAAATAGACGAAGGATTCTGAACACGAGAATAGATTACATTGAAAACCCGAGTACCCCCTACTATTCAATTATCGCATTGTCGAGCCCGGTGTTAACATGCAAATTGGGCCGTTTCAAAATTTTGCGGCCCAGTCCCTGCTACTAATAGGAAATAGACGTTTTCCGTTATCATTCACATTGGACCTTTGTTTTATCTTATGTAGATTTTCGAAAATTATTCTGGTTGCTGGACCCTTTAAATCGACAAGTTGAACGGGGTCCGGAGGTACGTTTAAGTGGACCTCTTTTGTTTTGCTTGCTCTTTGTAAATATGTTGGTTAATGGAAGGATTGAATTTGAAATTAGAACCCTACATGGTGCGGTTTGAGTGCATGGTGCTTGTTTAGCAGCGTGGGGTTAATTTTGGAAATATCATTAGGTATGTTGTGTGTGTTAAGAACGGTGATTGTATGTTATGATCAGTATGACCGTTGTAATCTTGCCTTAAATTATTCATCATATCTACTTTAAGAAATAGAAAAGCGTTTTTAATTAATTGGTCTAGAGACTAACAATAGCTGGTCTACCTATGTGACAATTTTCGTATTGTTTATGATTATATTAGTATATATAATTTTGGTCGTAATTTTCTTGGTCGCCTATTTGGCCTACAAAGTCACCTATAAAGTCTAGCGTTCAATAAATACTTGGATTTTTTTAGGGTTTCGTACCCGAAGGGAAACAGAACCTTACAATACCTTAGCTGTCCGTCCATCCGTCAGTTCGTCAGCGGGCTGTATCTCATGAACCGTAATAGGTAGACAGTTGAAATTTTCACAGATTATGTATTTCTATTGCTGCTATCGTAAGAAATAACAAAAATAAAATAAAGTTAAAAAAATAAAGGGTCCTCATACAAGAAACCTGTTTTGTTTAATACTGTAAAAACGTAGTTTTAAATATTGTACGGTGGTACGGAACCCATCGTGTGGGAGTCAGACTCGCGCTTGCCCAAATTTTTAATTAAAATGTACCTACTGAAACTATGCAAAATTAATTAAGTAATAATATTATATGGACGAATAAGAGGTGCATCTGAAAAATTAAATTATTAATTAACACTGCAACCACAGCATCCTCATATTATGAAAACATCGCCTCTTAACTAATTAATCAAAAAATCCAATTAAAATTTTCGTTCATTTTTATAAACAAATGGGGAACGTTACCATTGCGCTCCCCATCGGAGTCAATTTGAAACTAAAGTGACTCATTACTTACCCCTTTTTACACGTAAACACTCACACAACATTACGCCTTATACTTTTACAAATTAAGTCGATATTCGAGTGTGTTTTAGTTAACCCTGCGAATGCTAGAGCGGTAATTGAAGCGTGCTTTCATAACGGTTTAATAGAGTTATTTTTATATTATTTTTTTCATAAAGTGGACGAGTTGATTAACGTGGCTGTGTAAATTGGTGTTTGGATTAACTTTTGCGGATTAAGGTGTAGACTTAAGCATCGTATTCGTGGTGAACAAAAGTTGCAAACAATGTTGCGTGTTGTTGTGTTGCAGTTTTGTTTACCATGAATACCTTCGTGACTTCACGTGACTATTGTTATTTGATTGGATTAAAAATACCTACATAATATTGACCAATTTGTGGTAAATAATTTAATTAAAACTAACATGGAACTGTCTCCCTTACATACTTCTTCTCACAGAATACTTGACATAATTATACACAGAATTAAGAAATCGATACAAACTGATACACACAAATACAAGCTTCACATGCGGGATAAAGCAATTACAAGCATTGGATTAAGTTTAACTAACACGGGAACAGAGTTATAGTTAGGGCAATTTAATAAAATTAACCCTCGCAGTACTTTGGTACTCTTTAGTATCGGGGCTGTAGGAGGAGATCTGGGGGATTCGGGGGAACTCTGTCATTTCTTGCCTTGATGTGTCTTTGCTGCAGTTTAATTTAGTTTTTAGTGGTTCCGTACCCAAAGGGTGAAAATTGGACTCTATTACCAAGCATACGCCGTCTGTCTGTATATCAAAAGGTTGAATCTTTAGAACCATAATAGCTAGTTTTGTGATAAAAAATTCAACTTCACAATCATTCAAAGTCAAAGTAATTTTTTTGTTTCGAGTAGGCCATTAAAAGGCACATTTGAATGTAAAAATTTACAAGAAAATAGAATTAATTCTTTAGTAAATAAACATACATGTCGAATTGATAACCTCGTTCTTTTTTTGAAGTCGTTTAAAAGTAAAAAGTTTTATTTTGGTTGGGGTAATTTATACTCCGTGCAGCAGGGACGGGTTAAGGGTAAATGTTCACCAAATATGATTATGAGCAAAGCTGTTAAAAAAATTGTGTTAGGATGGTAGTTTTTGCCGTTTCGATACTGGCTGTATTGCGATTTTTTATTTAATTAAGATACTACCTACCCTTCTTCACACAGTTCAATGAGATACACTTTAAAAACTTGTCAACGTTAAACTGCCTGCCAACGTCAATTTTTCAATAAAAAAATACATATAACCAATAACACGAACACTGTACGAAAATAAAACGAAAAAGTATTCAGTTTAAAAAACAATTTCGAAAATGGAACAACTAGGGTATCGGCCACAAAAAAGTGACAGTTCATTGACGAATGACGTCACCTTTTCCGTCACTCCCTCTGCCTATATTTTATTCGGCTCGTACATCACGTTTGACGTGTGACACGGCTGCCAATTCTGCGGTACATGACAACAACTGGTGCATGTATCCTGTGACGTGGTACTGAATACTGTATTTTGTTCCTTCGAATTGGGTAACTGTTTTATAGGTTACCGATACAAGGCAATAACGAGCTTCGATTTTTAAACGATCACCTTTCCATTGTTTTTTGTAAGGTTTTCTTATAACATTAACATAACATATCATCACGCTTATAAACCCCGAAGGCTAAGGCAGAGGTGCACATATAAGTATAGTAACACCCATATACCTATCGCTAGTTAATGTTTAAGTCCCATGTAATAGGGGGCGAGCCTATTGCCATGAACCGGGCACAGATCTAGACTCCGGGCTGCTACTGAGAAATTTCTGACGGAAAAACGCAATAACAGTTTGCCCTACCTGGGAATTGACCCAGAACCTCATGCTCAGCAGTAGCGCGTGTTACCACTAGACCAACGAGGCAGTCTTCGTAACACCTAGCACAGGGGTTTCAGGAACTTCACACTATTTGTAACCACTTCTTATGTAATAAAGATTATTATTTTGTCTTTCTCGGGACCCTGGGGTTCTGGACCTTTGGAAGGCATATGAGGAGCCGAAGCCAACTCGCAGAGGCCCGTTAAACGCTTTCAATGGAAATGAGGCATCAACCTTATTATTATTATTATTCTTATAACGAGGCAACGTTGTGACATAGATAAGGAAGTATCAAACAATCTCTTCGCAATATCTTTATTTAAAAGATAAGTACAACCACAACCGGCCCCAAAATATAATTGCTGATAAAGTTATTGTAATTATTTCACCAGGAACTTCCAATTAGATCAATAGGAGAGTATTATTTACAATAATAATGATGAAACTCGATAGTTTTTCAAAATGGTGGCTCTGACCGCCATTTTACAAAATAATACTTATTGTTTAATGAGGTTCCGTTTTTCGCAAGAACTTTTAGGTAAAAATAATGTCGTTTGTAACCATTTTATTTCTAACATCAATTAGTGAGAAGTCAGAAACAGCCTGGAAAAATCTTTTTTGTGTCCTTCCAAGAAATATTTTTTGTGGGTGTAACAAATTCTAATTAACGGTTTTTTTTACAATATTTATTTTATCCCTTGTTGAAGCAAGGATCCTTGTGACGTAGTTAGGTACGTACCTACACATGAAAAATTGGTATAAAAATATATATATTTAAGGAATCATGAACCATAAAAACAACAAGATTAAAGAAAAAATTGAAATTCAAATTAAAATGGAAATTAATATTATATGACTGATTTAACAAAGGACCGCCAAAGCGGGGATGAGATCCTATCAGCCATAGTCTTCACGATTCCGTTGCGGCTGCCACGCATTCTGCAGATCAGGGATACCGTCCTTTAGCGAATAAAAAAGGTATGTTATTATAGAAAAAGAAAAAAAAAACACTCACCAAACCACTCCAATCTGCTCTCTGTGATGCTTCACTCTGCAGCACCACTGAAAAAGGATTAAAGATTTAAGGATTAATTATATAAGCATTAAAGATTATTTTTCAATACATGGCAAGTATACACTAGAATGAAGGTTTTTGCTATTCATTGGGAGAGGATTATGGTCCTTAATGCCAGTGTGTAGAAAAACTGTTTTATCTGGCAAGAAACAGAGGAGAAATATTAGGCTGACTCCCTATATTCAGAAGAGAATTAATATTATTTTAGCTTAGAATAATGGGAGTCTTAGAGCTAATTTCACCAAACTGTTCATAATCGGACATTAATAAACCAGCCATTGAAATAAGCATCGATGTTAATGGTATTTACGTTCCACCAGAAAAAAAAATAACACCACATTAAGAAACCTGGCGTTAGGATGTATCATTCACTCTTCTATCGGTCAGTTATGAAAGCAACCAATATAAAAAGTCGCAATGTCACATGTCAATGTTCACTGACAATACATCATTTTACCTAGCCGTATAGTATAGATTCGCGTTTTTCATTTCGATGATTTTGATAACTGACTGAAGGTCGGTTAGCAAGTTAACGGACCTCTATGGCCGCAATTAAATTTAACGCCTAATTAAGACAGATTAGCGCTTGATGTAACATTCACTACTCTTAATGTCCCGTTAAAATTTTAACAGAAGATTAAACTAACTAACATGGTATGGTGAAACTAGGTCTAAATGTCGGTTAGTAAGTTAACGGACCTCTAGGGCAGCAATTAAATTTAACGCCTGACTAAGACATTTAATCGTAGATTAGCGCATGGTGAAACACTCGCTACTCTTAATGTCCCATTAATATTTTAACAGAAGTTTAAACTAACTCAAATGGTATGGTGAAACTAAATCTAAATTCAACAAGGTATACAATCAATCTTCCTGCCTTTTCCTTTTTTATATTGGGGTCGGCTTCTTGTCTACCCGGATGCAGCTGAATACCAGTATTTTACATGGAGCGACTGCCAATCTGACCTCCACAACCCAGTTACTGGGTACAACGATACCCCTTGGTAAGACTGGTTGTCAGATTTTAAGGGGCTTCTGACTACCGGGACCAATGGCTTGATGTGCTTTCCGAGGCACGGAGGGGTCTCGATATGTAATGGATGGTCACCCATCCACGAACTGACCGCGGCAAGTGTAGCTTAACATTCGATTGAACCGTGCGGCGGCATTATTTAGCCACGAGCCCCAATTCAACAAGCTATGCGTAAAAATAAAAATAAATATTTTACAACTTAGCAGAAGTTATGAAATATTTTTGAATGACTTTAATCTAATCCAATAATCAACTGTTTTAATCCGTTCCGTTTATAATATCCCATGTAGGTAGAAATTTCCATGAAAATCTCATAACATTTTCCTCGGTCAGAAATTCGGACGGCCAGTGGAAGTGCGAACGAGACTCTCGGGGCCAATCATTGGACATTGGCGTTGGTAATTGGGTTACTGGACAGACAGACATGCAGGTTATCTGATAAACCCCGCTGTTAACATGTGCTACCAATTTTGTACAAACTTGGTATGAGTGAGGATGTCTATCATTGGGTTATTTGAGTACCTATGGCAGGTATGACGGTGGTACACTATGACGTATAGCAGGAAGGAGGCCGTGGTGTAGGATACCCCACATTAGCCAGTGATGTTTAAGTTCCATGCTGCACTAATCCATACTTCGGGAAAGCTCGATTAAAAAACTCAATATAACACCGTTGGAACGAATAAAAAATATCCTATTTTGTCTTAACTTGGGGATCGAAACCAAGATCACACGTTTAGCATTTACGGCCTGGCCACGGGTACGGGCGTCGCGAACGGGCGGTGCGCGGGCGGGGTGGCAATCGTATTCGCTGCTGCGACCAGTATAGACCGAGAGTGTAATGTCTTTATCAAAGTTTTGATATTTCTTGGAGAGTAGTAGTTTTTGGTTCAAGATTATTTGGAAGAGATTGTGGAGTACCTACATGATTTGAATAAAAATCGGGGTATAGACGGAGAATCCCACAAGAAGTACGAGAAACACAGACTTCTAAATAGCTGGCCTATCTAGAATTTCGGCAATAAAAGTTTCAGTATTCATCATTTCGCGGCGAATATAACTTAGTTTGATTTCTGCACTATTCGCCGTATCTGCCGCTCGACACCGTGGCATGCGCCGTACTGATTCATACATTTGTTCCTGTCGCCCGCCGCGCGCTCATGCGTTTCGTTCGGCAAATTTCGCCGGTCGTCTCGCCGTTCGCCGCTACGCGTGGCATGATTAGTACATTTCTATAGATTTGTTTTAGTCGCCAGACGCTTCGCCGTTCGCACCGCGCGAATGTCCCGTGGCCAGGCTGCTACACTTTCGACCACTAGATCGACGAGGCAGTCAACAGGGTTTGATTGAAATACCTATTCTTCATAGAACTGCCATCAGACAACACAGCATTATGTCAGCCTCCTTGTCACAGTCACGACGTGCAGCTATTTCTGTGCTCGTGATTCTGTTTATTTTCCGAGTTAACCTTTTTTGCAAGCATGTGTTTCTGTGACAAATATACCTGTTTCTTTCTTTTTTTCATTCTTTAATCAAAGGTAAATCTCTATAACTGCCTATCCAAGACTAAGTACTCGTAGTACTAACTTCCCGCTATTTTCTTAATCACCGGTATTTTAAAGGCTTCATCTAATTAGATTACCCTGACTCAGCGCGGGATTATCGCACTTCCTACTTTATGTATAAGTATCACGTACTATGTTATGTGGGTCAGGGCATGTTCAAACTTGTTGCAACTTTAAGCTTGCTGTTTTTGAAGGATAAGCAGAGAAGTAGGTGTAGTCAGTAACGTTATTGGAGTGCCTGCTTATTGCGTTTTATCGCTCATTTTGTAATAATGTAATACACTCAGTATTGCTTTTCCATCATGTAGAAATCGATCGTAAAACTAAACATTGATTGCCTGATTCCAAATTTCGTAAAGATAAATTGCCAATTTCGGGTCGCTGAGAAATTATTATTCAAGAGATAACTCAAAGAATTATTTTCATAGTTTGACTATTTGTTGTTGTTTGTTGAGATATTATAGGTACTAGACGATTTTAGCTTTCAATATCTCAACAAACCGCCAAACTATGAAACTCTCAAAACATTTATAAAAATTGTCTAAAGAGAAAAATTTATATCCCAAGCCAAACCAATCACTAGGTAAGAAAATTTCAAAGTCACATTGAAACATCATAATCATAATTAAGCATACACGAAATGAAAATAAAAATACATCAACATCTCTAACACAACAATTTAATAAATTTCAAATTAATTAAGTTCCACCGTTGATTGCCCCTGCCATCTAGCGACATATTTTGTATAAACACTCAATTAGTAACTAATTAACAATAATTAAATTTTGATTAGTACACGAATCAAGTTTGTTTGACATCAAACGGTTAGCGTTTTAATTTTGATACGAGTGCCAATTTTGATGGCTTATTAAAATTGTAATATTTATCTGGCCCCTTTGTTTCTGGGGAGCTACCCGAGTTACCCAGTGCACAAAGGTAAAGAGAAAATAAAATATGCAGACAGTATTTAAATGTTTTTTTTTGTTAACGTTTATTTTCGTACACAAAATAATTCAAAACTTTTAACAGGAGCACACATTGCTCGGTGGATTCTTTGAATTATTCAAAAAACTTTTTTCAACGTCTTATGAATAATTTCGAATAATGGCTCCGTAGTGTGGAAACAAACCTTTGAGGTAAACTAAGCGAGAAGTATAGGTATTCCAAAACTTGAATATAAAGAGTAACTTACGCATTCATCTGTAGTTAAAACAAATTGCGTTCAAATTCACTTTGCGGTTTTGCTTTGCATTTCTAAGAATATTAAAAAATAATGTAAGAAAAATATCAATCGCAAGGAGGAGGAGAGAGGTCAATCAATAACAAGTTTCAAATGTTTTTTTCCTCAAATTATTTCAATGAGATTTTGAAAGTTATCAGGATATCAGAAAATCACGAGTGTGTTAAAAACCGGCCAAGTGCGAGCCCGAAGGGTTCCATAACACCATACAATATTTAATATTACGTTTTTTACTTTAGTAAAAAGAACACGTTTCTTGCATGGGGGGAGCCCCTTTAATTTTTAACTTTATTTTATTTTTATTATAAAATTTGTTGCTATAGCGGCAATAGAAAAACATTCTGCGAAAATTTCAATTGCCTGCCTATTACGGCTCAGGAGATACAGCCCGCTGACAGACAGACGGACGGACAGTGGAGGCTTAGAAATAGAGTCCCGTTGGTACCCTTTGGATACGAAACCTTAAAAACTGCAAAATTGATTACAAACCACAAATCATGCATCTCGTAGCTTTCATCTTACAAATAAAATACAAGTTCTGATTGATTATCACTATTTTAGTTTCTAAGAATTTTTTACAAGGTCATTGACATAGCCTTGCGTGGGAAGTTATCTGAACAGAATATTAAGTCCTCTACAGCTCAAGATAATTCTCTCTGGAACCGTGTTCTATAAGAAAATCGCCTTTCAACTGACAAATAGGTACCTGACATATCAGCTTATGACTCTTCTTGAATTGGAAACCTTATTTTTAGTGACAAATTCACTAGGATCTTTACATCTATACTCTATACAAATAAATAAAATTGAAGTGCCTGTTTGTTACGACAAAATAACAGCATTTTACTAAATGCATATGACAGTATATACGTTACTTATAACGAAAAAGCAATTTTTAAAAAATTTGTCAGTCTGTCTGTCTGTTTGTTCCGGCTAATCTCCGAAATGGCTGGACCGATTTTGACGGGACTTGCACTGGCAGATAGTTGATGTTACAAGGAGTAACTTAGGCGACTTTTTATTTTAGCAAAATAATTAGGGTTCCGCAGAAAACATTATAACTCATGAAATTGTGAACAAAATCCGATTCAAATAAGGAAGTATTGACATCCACGCGGGCGAAGCCACGGGCAACAGCTAGTTGTCTATAAAAATATTACAATTGTTTTTTTTTTGGGAATGGCATCTTGCAGGTCCACCTATGAGGTTGTTGGCTGCTTAACCGGACTTTCCTGTGGGTGCCTCTTTAAATTAAGGCCTCGAACTTAAAAACTTAAAATTACAAAACTTTGCTATCGCTTATAATATTTTACAAGCTTTTTTTAGACTATATTTAATAATTTCAAACATAGTTTATCTCAGACATTCGGCACTAATTGGCTTTGATCGGCTAAGTATATGTATTTATTGACCATAAAATCTTACTTTTGACCAATGAGTGACCAAAATATTTCTATTAAATCATTTCTGCACATTCTAAAACTCATAAAAAACAAACAAACCAAATATCTACTTAAATCCAAGTAGCTTTTAAGTACATACATTCAAGATCTTCTCACAATCAGTTCACACACAGCACAACACTCTTCAATTTCAAACTGCTATCAAAACGTAAACGTTTACGTTACACGTTACGTTAAGTACGTCCCCGCCCAACGTGCGCACTGTAGGGCGGGCGGGCATGGACTGGCTGTACGGTCTTGCAGTTGCAAATTGCAGAAATGAAAAGTGCTAAAGTGATGGTTCTTTTTGTTTGCCGGATACTGGCAGGTAAAGTTGTTACTGGTTTGAACCGGTCATATTCAGTAAAGTTGTGTTGTTGAACGTCGTTTATTTGAACCGAATGTTTCTATGTAAACACACTAGTTATCCTGAATATTGCTACGTGTTGCTTGTTGGGGCACAATTTTGGGCCAATGGTTTTTATTGCTGGACATCTAAAAATGGTAATTGGCTTATATTGAATAATTACTGGATGCACAGATTTTGTTTTTTTTTGTTAATATAATCTTTATTTCCAGCTTTATATTCCTAATAATTGTGTTAAACAAAAAAAAAATAAGGATCAAAAAAGAAGGTTACCAAAAAAAATCCTGGTGATTTTTTTTGCTTTCGATAATGCACGTGACCATGTAGACACACACAAATAATGTCTATCAATTAAAATACACTACAATAAACACCCATTCCATTATCCACCAATAAAAACCAACTAATAATGTATCCTAGTAAACAAAACCCACTTTCGAAGGAGTACACAAAAAAAGGTAAACAAAAGAGCCCCACTATTTCATTTCTGAACGTAAGTACGGATCCGTAGTATCGTTCCATTAGTGGCCTGTCACCAGCCGTTCAAAAGAAACAAAAAAGAACCGCGAAGGAATGGCGCCGAAAAAAGTTTTGCTAACTGATATACATCGTTGGGTTCTCGCTTGAACTAGTTAATGGAGGATTCGTAGTTCGATTGTATTTTAATGGGATATTGGGTACATACCAGTGTGAATCAAAAAGTTCTTAGAAGTGCTAATATACAAAATGTTTTTAGGGGAAGTTCGATATTCGAATTAAAGAGTGTCAATCACACAATATTTATGCAAACTGTCACTTGTTTTCGTCAGTTCGTTCGCACGTAATACATTTTATTGTGCAACGAGTTGCTAAAAATGCAAAATTATGCATAAAAGTGAGTTACGTGCGGTGATAAAGTATCTCAGCCTAAAAAAAATGTCTACGAAAAAAATATTTTTGGACATTCAGCAGACATTAGGGGATGATGCTTTACCCTATTCTACGGTTGCGTACTGGGTAGCTGAATTTAAAAGGGGTAGATAAAGCTGTAAAGATGACCCGCGTTCTAAGCGGCCTTCAACGTCCGTTACGGAAGAAAATGTCAAAAAGGTTGAGAATCTGGTTTTGGAAGACAGAAGAATAACTTTAAAACATTTAACTGAGTTCCTAAAGATATCATTTGGTAGCATTCAATCCATTTTAATTGATGCACTGGGGTTCAGAAAAGTGTTGGCAAGATGGGTGCCACGAATGCTAACAGACTAAAACAAAATGCGACGTTTGAAAATTTCTAAGCGGAATCTCGAAATGTTCCAACGAGATTCGGATAATTTTTGCCGTCGCCTTAACACCATGGATGAAACGTGGGACCACCATTTCGATCCTGAAACTAAGAGACAAAGCATTTCTTGGAAACGACCATCCTCTCCATCCATTCAGAAATTTCGAGTTGCTCCTACCGCTGGCAAAGTTATGGCCTTAGTTGGGTGGGTTTGGGACAGTGAAGGAATCCTGTTTATTGATTACACGTCAAAAGGCCAGGCGATTACTGGACCCTATTATACAAATTTAATTCCGAAAGTACGTAAAGCGATTAAAGGAAAACGTCGTGGAAAACTGTCATTGGGCGTGTTATTTCGTCAAGATCACGCTCCTGCTCATCGATCGGAAGTTGCGCTCAACGCAATCCGCTGTGCTGGCTTCAATCTCTTTGACCACCCACCATATTCTCCGGACCTAGCCCCAAGTGATTTTCACTTTTTCCCAAAATTAAAAGAGGAAATTCGTGGAACTAAATTTCACAATGATGACGCGGTTATGACTGCCGCAGAGGAGTTTTTCCAGAGTCAAGAAAAAATTTTTTTTTCGCAAGGAATAAGAAAGTTAGAATAGAAGAAACGCGTTATTCTAAATGCATTGCATTGGAGGGAGATAATTTGAAAAATAAAATATTTTTGTTTAATTTTTAGCATTTTTTAATATTGATTCCAAGAACTTTTTAATTCACCCTCGTACATGACATACAGTTGGAATTCCGAAACGGAATTCCGTTCCGAAATATTGATTCGGAATTTCGAAGGAAGCAGATCCATACAAAATCACGCACAGACTACCGTGCGGAATTTCGAATCGGAAAAAAATCCGAACGGAGAACTAGATTATAAATGGATTTGCTGCTTTCGAAACAGAATCCCGACGTACCAATGTGGCTGGCCTTACTGGTGATTATTTTCAGCAATTTGGAGGAAACTGTGACCCATGGCATTGTTTTCAGGATCTATTTTTAATGTTACAATTGTTTTTATATACTCTGATATATTAAACTTAAACAGCTTAATCTAAAGTCGAATACACTTACATTTTACTCCTGCTCCTTTTATATATACACTTCTGGACACATCTATTGGCCCACCTTAGAGTTTAGGTTTCGATGGCCCCTACCGAAATATGATTGCTAGATTGAACAAAAACTGTTGATGCAGTTTTAAACCTGATACATTTTACCATCTTTTTCGATCGTATTGTTTTAAATTTGAATTCAGAATACCATACGACATGGAGCTACGCCTAACAAGTCGGATATGCGCCTTGTTAAAGGCAATTGATTTTTGAATAAAAAACATGTTTTATCAAATAAAGGTTTAATTTAATAACGCGTGTTGCCTCCATGGGCATCTACCACAGCTCTCATACGATTAGGCATAGAGTTTATCAACCGCTCTATGAAATTTTGAGGGATCATCTCCCATTCCTCTTCTATGGCAGTTTTCAACTCCTGCATCGTCTGGGCAACTGGCTGACGAGCTCTAACACGTCTTTTTAGCTCGTCCCACATGTGCTCAATGGGGTTCATGTCTGGGCTTCTGGCTGGCCAGTCCATAACTGTGATGTTCACATCCCGAAGATATTCCCTGACGATGCCGGCCGCATGGGCTCTTGCATTATCATGCATAAAAAGGAAATTTGGGCCCACATAGTCCGCGTATGGTATCACGTGAGGTTCTAAGCACTCACGAATGTACCTTTCAGCATTTAATGTTGGCAGCCGTGGTCCTGTAACAAACTCAAGTTGAGTTTTGCCGCTCGCGGATATACTGCCCCAGACAGTCCATGAGCCACCGCCATAAGCAACCCTCTCTTCAAAGCAGCATTGTGCGAAACGCTCTCCCTTACGTCGGTAGACCTTCTTCCTTCCATCATTGCCATGTAACACAATTTTAGACTCATCAGAAAAGAGTACACGGCTCCAATCTTGCTGTGTCCAATTTAAATGACTGCGTGCGAAATGAAGGCGCGCTGTTCGGTAGACTCGCGTTAGTTTGGGCCCATTAGCTGACTTGTGTGGTACCATATCGCGTTCTTTTAACCTTCTCCGAACAGTTCGAGCGCTCACAGATACTCCGTGGAAGTCGCGAAGTTGGTTTTGTATCTCAATGGAGGTAAGGTGACGATTTCTCAAGCTGGTCGTCACGATGAATCGATCCTGCCTTTCAGTTGTGACCCGAGATCGTGGCCTTCCTTGGCGACGAACAAAGCCGCCAGTCTCTAGGTACCTCCGATAAACATTTCGGACCGCAGATCGACTTAAATTAAGTTGAGCACTCACGTTTCTTTGGCTGTGTCCGGCCTGAATAAGTGCCACAACTTGGGCGGCGACTTCAGGTGAAGTATCCATAGATTATTGATAGAACCTCACCTTAATGTTAAGAATAAGTAATGTTTGTTGCAAAACCAAAGATATCAATCACTTTTTCAAGAATTAAATCCAAGTAAACCAATAAAACCAAGTTTTCTTAGTATTCGATTGTTTGATATCAACAAACAGGCTCCAAATTGTCTTTTGTTTCTTTAAATTCTGTGTTCGAAATTCAAAAAAAGACTATTGAATGAAATTGTGAATGTGCCAGGTTCAAAACTGCATAAAAACTTTTTGCTCGACCTAATATAAAATTTTAGCTAGGACCAAACGAAACTGAAAATACAAGGTGGGCCAATAGATGTGTCCAAAAGTGTATATATATATTTTTGTATTAATTATTTTTTTTTAATTATTTATTTATTTTACTTCAGATACAGTGATCCATATTTTTGTTAGTATACTTACGAATTATGTTAGTAACCAAGATTCAATACATACCACAATCATACTAATATAACTAAAATTAAAAACATTGCATTGGGAACTCACATAAATAAAATTACAATCATCTTTACACTCATTAAAATCTTTAAAATCATCAATATTATTTAAAATCAAGAAATCAACTAAAGTCTTTAAATTAATTAAAATCATATAACAAAAAAACAAATACAAATACAGTGGATTTCGGGTATAACGACAATGAAGGGACCACTCTATTTTCGTCGTTATATCCGGAAGTCGTTACAGGCAAAGGTAAAGAGATACAGACACGTACACATGTGTAGTTTATATTCATTTATTATTGAAAATATTTGCACACATAGTTATTCACCGGTACATTTAAAAAAATGTGTAATATTAGTTTGCTTCAATTTATTTTTTTGTGCTAGTGTACGCTGTAGGGTGTATTCTATTTTCATTACTTCTTCAATATCTATAATATCCTTTCCATCACCAAATAAACAGTATCTTTTAAGCTTTGTTACAACACCTAACACATCCTTAGTTGTAGGAATCTCACCTTCCTTGCAATCTTCTTCTTCCTCCTCATTTTCCTCATCTTGCGTCGTATGTGATGGAACAACAGTTTCAACAATTTCACTATCGGACAAATCGCTAGTAGTGATAAGTTGACTGTCAATATCAACATATGTTGCCCAGTCCGCAACATTTATTCCGCTTGATGATACTGTAGTCAGTTGTGCCAATGGTATGTCCAATTCATCATCGGAGTCGTCGTCAATTGTTGTGATAGCCGAAGATTTACGGAACCCAGCGTGTAGAAAACACTTTGATCGTATCTGGAGTCACCCGAGCCCATGCCGTAGTTACCATTTCAATGGCATCTAAAATATTAACGGAAAACGGGCCTGCCGAGTTTTCAATGTCGTTCATCATTTTCTGTACTAAAATCTTCCTATAATGACTTTTGAGGGTTTTAATTATCCCTTGATCAATCGGTTGAATCACTGATGTAGTGTTTGGTGGTAAAAATGCCAGTTTTATGTTGGTCAAATTCTCTATTTTAGGATGAGCTGGGCAATTGTCAATAAATAAAATGATCTTCTTTTTGTTATTTCTTAACTGGGAGTCCCATTTGCGTAGAACTTTTTCGAAAATCTCTGAAGTCATCCAGGCCTTTTTGTTTGCTTCGTAATCAACTGGCAAAGATTTAACATTTTTGAAACATCTGGGTTTTTTTGCCTTGCCTATGACCAATAATTTTCTTTTTTCCACTGCCATACTTGATGCAACAAGCACGGTGATTCTATCTTTTGATAATTTTCCACCAACGCACTTTTCCCCTTTAAATTTCAAGGTTTTGTCAGGAGTTAACTTAAAAAACAAACCTGTCTCGTCAGCGTTCCATATTTGGCTATCAGTATAACCTTCAGTCAATTTTGGGAAAACTGTTTTTAGCCAGTTGTCACAGTCACTTTGCGATACACTAGCGGCTTCTCCACAAATTTTGCCTACTACAATATCGTGTCGTTGACGAAATCGGTATATCCAGCTTTCCGAACACTCAAAATCCATTTTTCCAAACAGTCTGCCAAATTGATTAGCCTTTTCTTGCAGCAGACGACCGCTCAAAGGTACGTTTTGGCTTCTTTGGGGTTTGAACCACATTAGAAGGGCATTTTCGATATCTTGATGCGTCGGTTTGCGGTTTTTCTTAATTTTTAAGGATTTGGATTCAAAGCATTCTAATATTTTATCACGGTTTTTCCACATCGTAGATACTGTTGAATGGGAAACTTTGTACTCTTTGCACAAATCAGCATTGTTTTCACCGTTTTTCAATTTTGAAATGATTTCCGCCTTTTCTTTAACAGTGAATGTGCGTCTAGCAGCCATACTTATTCAAAAGTTTACTAAACCCAGTTGCTACTCAGAATATCACTTTGTAACTGAACCATAAAAGCTCCGAAACGTACACGCTTCCCCTACCTACTTAGTTGATATCTATAAACAAAAGGTAAAGGTCTCCACACTTGCTGACCATCTGTGTGCAATGGATGTAAACAAAAGATAAGAAATGTTTGTGAAAGAAAAAAATCTTTGTGTCTTTGGCGGCCGACTCCGGTCGCAATATCTGCATGGGATTTCTAGGAATTTGTTACAAATGATTCATTAAAAACAGTCGCTACACCCGAACTCGGCGTTACATCCAAAGTCGCTATAGCCACATGAATTTTGTACTAAAGTATGCTTTAAATTCAAGGGACTTAGATTTAACGTCGCTATAGGTAAATGGTCGCTACAACCAAGGTCGTAATAAATGAAATCCACTGTAAATAAATAAAATCAATATCATTTCATCAGTTGCTGTTCTTCTTGACATGCAACTGTACACAGTGCCACATTATTGGACAGTCAATTCTACCAGCCACAACGCTAAGAATACTGTTGCCACTGCCGCGGGCACGACTTAGCAACGATGCAGCTCTCTTTCTTAGGATAGCATGGAAGCCATCAATACGAGCGTCGGCAAACATGCCCGACGCGCTGCAGTGCCTCGGCAGCCGCATCAACATCCTAAAAGCATTGTATGCGCAGGGCGTTGATTGTATTAGCCTGTACTGTCTCACTACTGGACAGAGGCATACCCCAGGTACTCTTTTCCCGCGCCACCTCGAACCAGCCCTCGCGGTATGCAACCGTGAGGCAGTTGCATAACACACTTACAGTAGGAATCGGTTTTTGTCAGTTCAACAACATTCATTGCGTTATTTACGTTGTTGAGCAAACAAATTTGTCGAGCATATGAAGCAATGGATTAGCAATATGATTCAAAATCATTCAGTTTGTGATTGATAGTGTGTTATGCAATAAAGGTGCCGGTCGTCTCGCCATCTCTTTCTAGCCTTTCGGGTCTTATATCAATGTATTTACAGTCCGCGCCGCATGCTTCTTCCATACTTACATCTCATGGCCGATTTCGTCTGTCGGCTGCAATATAACCACTGCGTCGTGGTCTTGCCAATCAACCTGAAAATTCATTCCTGAAGATTCACACATTTAATTTATGCTACTCAAAATGAAACCAATTGCAATGTTTTGTTTAGTTGAATACGAAAAACAGTTTCATCACGCGAAATAAAAAATAAAACATTAAGTTAGGGAAATTAATTGTTAAGCAAATTAAGTACCAACTCCAACTGTCCGTATTTTCAAACCATAACTGCCATTTAACTTAGGGTCAATTTACAAAACAAATAATTTCTATCACTGTATATACACTTCGGTAAGTGGAACCGTGGTTACGGTTACCTTCGCTTTTTAACGTATTTTTATCTCACAGCCCACAACCCACAAAACAGGTGATTCTAATCAGTCGTCCTTGTCAATACCTAACATATGTGTGTGGTATCTTATCCTAATGCACCTTCGAGGTTCCAATCAAGGTCCAACAGATTTACGACTACCGTCCTGAATAAAATACAACGAGCCATCTATTACATACAGAGGGATTTGCATGTCTGGAGTGGTTTAGATCTTCGAAATAATTGGTGAGAAAAAAAGTAATAAGGGAATTGGTCTTTGGAAGATTGAGGCTTTGTGGTTAAGTGATTTAGTTATTAGGGGGAAAAGGGGGGATTTTTTTGTTTTTTTTTTCATCATCTTATGCTGCTTTTGACGACCCGTAACGACTGTCAAATATCCACGAATGATAGCCAGGACCAACGGCTTAACGTGCTTTCCGACGCACGGAGGGAATTTGGTATGTAAAGATGGTCACCCATCCATGGACCAACTGCGGCAAGCGTAGCTTAACCTGATTGATTGACCCGTGCGGCTGTTATTACTTAGCCACAGGTCGCTCATACATTACAGATATAAAAGTAGAAATTTTATAAGGTAACGTACTACCTAAAACTTTTTCAACCAAATCTACAAACATTTCTGAAGTGTCTTTTAAGACACTTCAAAAACCCTCGTACAGCAAAAATGTCAGAGAATCGATACTCGGTATGTATGGCCAACGTTAGATATTAAATTCTTCAGAGACATGTCTCATATGTCTCGAGATCCGAGCCTCATAACCTATCCTTTGGTGGCTCCTACAAAATTTGGTGCGGCTTGCAGTGACACGAACGAGAAAATCCTAGTACCGGCTTGAAAGGCCATTTTAATATATTTTTTCGAGATCTTAAAATGTGTTTGAGTAGTTTTGTGGGTGTTTATATTTATACAGTATGACGCTCCCAAAAGGAGGTGATGTACAATATTTCGCCAGTTAAGATATGCCATAATTGGGGGCTTGTGGCTAAATAATAACAGCCGCACAGGTCGATCGATCAGGTTAAGCTACGCTTGCCGTGGTTGATCCGTTGATGGGTGACCATATTTACATACCAAGACCTCTCCGTGCCTCTGAAAGCACGTTAAGCCGTTGATCCCGGCTGTCATTCGTGGATCTTTGACAGTCGTTACGGGTCGTCAGAAGCCCTAAAGTCTGACAACCAGTCTTACAAAGAGATATCGTGTTACCCAGTACCTGGGTTGTGGATGTCAGATAGGCAGTCGCTCCATTTAAATACTGGTATCCAGCTGCATCCGGTTAGACTGGAAGCTGACCCCGACATAGATGGGAAAAGGCTAGGCAGATGATGATGTTATGCCATAAACCTATGGTTCGCTGTATAAGGAAACTTGGGTTGAATGGTTTAAAATCGCCAAAGGCTTAATAAGATAAACAAGAAAATGAATTATTAAAGCTGCAATATATTGTATATAACCTCTTTATGACAACTGTTCTTCTTTTCAGTAATTCAGTTAACAAATCAAACTTTTCCAAAAATTACCACCTATAGCAATTGAGTACATCATACTTTTGAAAAATCCAATTTCTACATAAATATCTCAAACAATACACTGAAAAACAGGGACGTCTACACGTAGAACAACACATAAATCTGTAACAGACATGTCACGGAGATATAGCCCGTATGACACACGAATGTGAATAAGATATTGTATATGGAGCAGAAGCGATATTTCTTACATTTTCTGTCTATTGCGTCTGTGACGAAAAATGATACGAAATAAATAAGGAGACGTTGTATTGGTTCACGTATTATTTAAGGATGAAATTGATGGAGGAAATAGTGGGTCTTGTGGTTTGTTCATATACCTCGGTAGGATGCAATGTGTTTTTCTGTAAAAGTATCTGCTGGCTGGCTGGTTTGGTAGTAATGTTTTTACTTGATCGATAATTTCCAAGTTAAAAGGCTTATCTACTCATCTAAGTCTATAGATAAAAATGGATGTGTGTACGTATGTACAGTCACAAGCACTAATATGTATACACTTAGCAACATTTAAAAGTGATTTTCACGTACTGTGATGATTGTAGGTACTTTTATTTTGTTACGAAATACTGTGTATTTGGGAACCCGTACTTTTATGAAATAGGTGTTATCTCGAAAGTTTTAATGTTTAATTCTACGAGAAAATCGCTTTTGAATTTTGCTAAGTGTATACATATTAATGCTCGTGACTGTATGTATGTGTGTATGTTAGCTATGGACTCCAAAACAGCTGGAGCGATTGTTATGAAATTTTCAGGAAATTAGCCCAGCGGGTGATCCTGTGAAGTTTGTTAACGATCGGATAACAAATTATTTTTTTAGATTTTTCGTAATTATGTGTCATATTTTTTCTGAACAGTAAACTAACAAAAAGTACTATTCTTGCATGAATTCAAGATAATTATTTTAATCATTAGTGTTATCCCACGAATAGGATTTGGATGAAATTTGGCACACTAACCTAACAAAAAGTACTAGGCTTGCATGAATACAATACAGTATTTCAATCATTCACCACAAGTCACCTGGCTTTAGATAGATAATTAGTGCTGCCCGTACGAAGCCGGGGCGGGTCCCTACTTTTATTATAAATGCGAAAGTGAGTGTGTTGTTTATTACGCTTTCACGCTAAAACGGTTGAACGGATTTGTATGAAATTTGGCACATGGGTAAACCATGACTTGGGTTAGGACATAGGATACTTTTTATCCCGGTTGTACGTTCCCATGGGATAGTTTCCACCCTCCACGCGGGCGAAGCCGCGGCAACAGCTAGTTACAGCATAAGAGTGATCTTTAAATGTTTGCATAAACTTTTTCTCTTGTCACATAATTTTTTCTATTATAATCTTCTCACTCCTCCAAGGTGACCCGCTTAAAGGTTGCGCTGGATCTGAAAATAGGCTAGCTTCTAAAACCTTTAAAAACCACCAGATTTGGCAATCATAAAGTCAAAACCTTAGTACCTATTAGAGATATTAGAAGTAAACTTTCGTATTGCTATTTTAAGAAAGAACTCTCGTTTTACTTTAATACATAAATTCGAGCCACATTAACCATTTATTTATAACCATTAAGTAAACAAACAGATTCATCCTTCATAACACAGGGCGCGCTATCTTCAACCCAGCAAAACAACTGACAGTCGACAGTGAGGTAGCCTGCGGCGATGTCTTCCTAATCTGTCATCTGTCAGGGCGAGTAAAATACTAAGTATTATCGTTTAAGATACAAGCTTCTTGCTGAGGATTTTAGTCTGGTATTGTTTTAATATAATGGTGTTGTGCTGAACCGTGCTTAGGCACAAACATCACGCCTGTATTTCGCTAAGGCCTAGGCAGTGGTGTAAATGGTACCCACATTCACCAGTTATATTTAGGTCTCATATCGTATACGGATCCAAACTCGATTGCGGCTACTGAAATTCCAAACGAAAAACCCAACAATAATTTGGCTGACCTTGAATCCAGTTTTCATTTACATTTTTTTTAAGTTACTTTCTAATGTATAACTGCCATAAGTTATACGATTTTTAGAAAAGAACGAAAGAAAGAAGAAAAAGAAAGAAAATACGTTCATTTGCGGTGACGCAAAAAAGAAAGAACACAAACACAAAAAGAAACAAGTTGGGGGAAAATATGCGTCACATCTACGCTAAACGGCCATCGTTCAGCTTAAGGCTGCGACCCTATGCGAGACAGAGCCCCAGCGCTGGTTTTCAGCGACAGCCGGTGTTGACGTGATGACGTCGGTGCAGCATGCTATGTAATTTAAAAAAGAAACAAAATAAACACAATACCTAAATCTAAAATGTTTATATAAGTACAATATTACATAACATCACGCCTTGTTTCCCCGAAGGGTTACGCAGAGGTGTACTTATAGTAACACCCACATTTCGCCAGTTATGTCAAGTCCCATGTAATAGGGGGCGAGCCTATTGCCATCTACCGGGCACAAATCCAGACTCCGGGCTGCTACTGAGAAATTCGAGATAGAAAACCCAATAACACTGCCCGACCTGGGAATCGAACCCAGGACCTCATGTTCAGCAGTAGCGCTTGCGACCACTAGACCAACGAGGCAAGCAAGTACAATATTTATATTATTTTTACTTTTTTTATTTAATAGGTCATGTTTTCAGACAGCAAGCTCATTCACCAATATCCTTACAACAATTCTCAAAACGCTCCGGGCAAATGACAGAAGAAGTGTGATTTTTAAACTTCGACCATAGCACTCAAGCAAAATTAGATAACTACCCTCTAAAAACACAAAGCATCGTAAAATATCATAATTCAGTAGTAGCACAAAACGCCCGAGGCTCTAGATAACAAAACTCTGGAATTAAGCTACAGGGTTAAAATAGCTTCTTTAATTTATGGCAGATTATTTTTCTTAGTAGCCATCTTGAGGCAAATTTTATATGACTGATTGCTGCAATAATTAAGATGAAAATGGAGGAATAATGCAGCTTTCTTTAACGTCTTGCTCACCTGCAGTCTTTGCATTAAGCTGGTGGAACATAAAGCTGGTGTCAACTACACATGCTGGAGCTAGCAAATTGTATATTAAGACTGATGGTGGAATACAGCGTGTAAGATGAGGGGCTCTTGAATAACAGCCGCATGCGTTGATCAAAGGTTAAGTAAGCTACGCTTGCCAAGGTCGGTTCGTGGATAGGTGACCATTCGTGCCTCGGAAAGCACGGTTAGCCGCTGGTCTCAGCTGTCATTCTTAGGTCTTGGACAGTCGTTACAGGTCGTCAGAAGCCCAAAAGTCTGATAACCAGTCTTACCAAGGGGTATCGTGTTACCCAGTACCTGGTTGTGGAGGTCAGATAGGTAGTCGCTCCATTTAAAATACTGGTGTTCAGCTGCATCTAGTTAGACTGGAAGCCGACTCCAACACAGTTGGGAAAAAGGCTAGGCAGATTGATTGATTAGTGAAATACAGCGTGAAGAAGGTAAGTACTTTACTTAATACTCCCACCACAGATAATAATATCACGCCTGTATTCCCCGACGGGATAGGCAGAGGTCTGTAGCATACCTACATTTAGCTAGCTGTTTTTAAGTTCTAGGTAATCGGGGCAAGCCTATTGTCATTAATTGATACAAATCTAGACAACAGGCTTCTACTCAAAAAGCCTGATGGAAAAACCCAATAATACTTGTCCCGACCTAGAGATCACCAGAACCACGCTCAGTGGTCGCGCTTGTAACCGCCAGACCAAGGAGACAGTCGCCCTAAATAACATAACATCATGCCTTGTTCCCCGAAGGGTTAGGCAGAGGTGTGTGTGAGACATTTCGCCAGTTATATTTAAGTCCCATGTAATAGAGGGCGAGCTTATTGCCATCAACCGGCCACAAATCCAGACTGCTACTGAGAAATTCCAGATAGAAAAATTCAATAACATATTGCCCGACCTGGGAATCGAACCCAAGACCTCATGCTCAGCAGTAGCGTTTGTGACCACTAGACCAACAAGGCAGTCTCGCCCTAAATAATTAGTACCTGCACAGCTATAGCTATATCAACCCCTTCCTACATCATACTCCACGGTTTTCTTCATTAAATGTTACAATATCCTGACAAAAAAGTCCAATCTGCCACGCCTTACTGTTTGAAGTCTAGGGCTACTTGACGTCGAAGTCACTTAGACTTCTGCTCACGTCCCTACGGCAAAACGAGGGTGAAGTGAGAAACTTTAAAGCACAAAGGAAAAGACAACTTTATTTACTCAATTGTAATCCTAGCAATGTCTCATCAATTTGTCCCCGATACGGGAACCGAACATGCGTACGTGACTTGAGAAGACCGATATTATATCCTTGTCTGTATTGAATATGTCATATTTATGGAAAACTGCAGGCCTTAAGCCTAATAGCAGCTTCATTATTACTAAATTTTAATCAAAAAGAGCGCGTGGCTTGACTTATATGCACAGTGCTGGACTGGGAGCAGATCCGAGTCAAGTATAAGACACACGTATCTTCAATCTTAAATTCACTGAGAGACAATGCTCAGCCTAAACCGCTGGGTCTAGAAGCATGAAATAGATATCTATTGCTACCCTACCTGACAACCAACCATGAATGGAATATCTATACAATATAATTACTTGTCCCGACTGATTCATCAACGCAGAGACTAAACCGCTGCGGCTACCAACTTGAAATTTTGGCAGTTGATGCCTTTTATGTTGTAAGCAGGAAGGAAGAAAAGGAGGGATATTGTTTGTAAGAAAAATCTTATTTCTTGAGTTAATAAACTTGAAACTTGGCACGAATGAATTATGATGTTTGTAATTTTTTTTACAGCATGTTGATATAATTATTGTATGCCTATTAGGTGGGACATAATGGAACTGTAATTTACCTAACATCTGTCTGTATAACCTATGCCTACAATAAAAATATTAGATTTTGATATTTTTTCTAAAGTTCTCCCTAAAGGAAGATTGGCAAAGTTTGTATGGAATCATTTCAACGCGCAGTCCAATTAACTAGAAACTCAGTAATTATACTTAAGACCAAAAATAAAGAATAACGTGTATCATGGCTTTTGAAAATCTATCCCTAACGGGGTACGAAATCCACGAGGACGAAATCGTGGGGGAAGTACTGGTTATTCATTATGTATGAAGTAACCCGGAACCAGTATCTCGAAGAGCACGATAAATCAATTTTGGACACGAATATCTATAACAGTCGTTAAAGGCTCTCAGAACCCTGAAAGTCTAACGGCCCGTCTAACTATAAGATAGCGGTAGATACTCCGCACTAAATTGAATTGTGTGCTTCGTCTAAAATATTGATATTCTACGGCCTCTAAGACTTGAAGCCGATATACATCGTTGAGGTAAAGCTAGATCTATGATAAGACTCAGTTGTGTCTTCCCAATTTGATGAAGAAGCGAATTGAATACGAATTATAAACAATATGACCGGAGGGCTGGTGCCATATTATACAAATACAAATAGTTTATTTTTCTTTAACATGGTTTGTACTGCGTGGCTAAAGATAGAAGTGTCCTTTGAAGCAAATAAATGCCTGTATTAGGACACTGAACTGCATTATGACGTTCTAATGCCATCGATTCTAGTGCGCGAGAGAGACCTAGCTGTACATGACCGATAATACCATCCCTTTTTCGGACTGGAAACATGATGGCATTAACACTTCTTATTACGGCCCCTGGCCAAATTTTAGGTCAAAGAATCACCATTGCCCTACAACGTGGCAATGCTGCCAGCCTGTTGGGCACTTTTCCCACTGACAGCGAAACGGACGAATTTTTTCATTCCCAATGAGCCCTCCCTTTGTTTTTCTTTACTTTTACAATATACTGGATGATTTTTTTACCGTCTCGAAATTTTTACAGGGTGTTCTACCCATGAATATGAACCACTTTCACTATAGGACCAACTCTGAAATCACGAAAAAAAATCTACTGTTTAATAGAAAAGTTCAAACCTACTTGACCAAAATGTATGAATCAGCTGATTTTTTTTTCGTGATCTCATAGTTGGTCCCATAGTGAAAGTTGTTCATGTTCATGGGTAGAACACCCTGTAAAAATTTCGAGACGGTAAAAAAAATCATCCAGTATAAATATATATATTTTTAGTATTAGATTGTATATTGCATATATTGTATTGATTTGTGTTTATTACAATAAATAAAGTACTTAAAAATATATATATATATATCTATATACATATATATTATATATATGACAGCCGTTGGTCCCAGCTATCATTCGTGTATCTTTGACAGTCGTTACGTGTCGTCGGAAGCCCGAAAGTCTGACAACCAGTCTTACCAAGGGATATCGTATTACCCAGTTGCTGGGTTGTGGAGGTCAGATAGGCAGTCGCTGCATGTAAAATACTGGTATTCCGCTGCATCCGGTTAGACTGGAAGCCGACTCCAACATAGTTGGGAATAGGCAGGCAGATGATGATGATGATGATATATCTATATAAATAAAATGAATGTTTGTATGTTTGTCATCTATGCGTTTCTAAACCATTGATCAGATTGTGATGAAACTTTAGTAAGATCTTCTGAGGACGTCCACGAGGGTTTCTGGTCCAAAAAATTACAACTCTTTTACTTTTTATGGCATTGCAACGGTACAACTAGATACATATAATAGGTTCATATATTTATAAAGAATACCAATATATTAAGCCTGTTACTGTCCCACTGCAGAGTAGAGGCTCTTCTCATACAGAGAAAGCATGAGCATTGATCACCACGCTTGCTCAGGTTAGATTGGCAATTTCAGACTTTTAATTGAAAGTTTAGGTTTCCTCGCGATGTTGACCTTCAGCAATGTCATTGATGTCTAAGATACACTTGGAAAATACATATAAATTGAAAAAATCACTGTGGTACTTGCCCGGATTTTTGAACCCACAACCTGTGGTGCTATTCTGGAAAGATCCCACCGTGAAAATTTAGGTGATGTGAGCTGTCATCCCACCTTACTCTAATAGGGATTGAGCTCACTTCCAACTCACTTCACCTAAGTGCTCACGGTGTGATGTTTACAGAATAGATCGGCTGTTGCATGAGAGGCGTGGCCTTAACCACTGGACCATCATGACATAAAAAATTACAGTAGTAAAAAAGACAGTGGGGTGCACTAAATAGTATCAACGAGTGCCAATACTGAAATGTACAGAAGGCCACTTGTCAATCGTAACAAAACCAGTCTAAGCTGGTCTCTTATTCTATTGAAACTCCGTACTACACTAGGCCAGCTCAAGGACAAAGGTTACCACCGACGTGAGATCGACTGTAACTATACTAAAGCCAACGAGACTAGATAAATTTCATGCTTTGGGATTTAAAACTTTAACTTAATTGGGTATGGTTCAGTTTCCATTGCAACTAAAATTATTTTATGACGTTTATCGATATATTTTTTAATTCATTCAAAAATCAACTTAGACTACTTAAGTTTAAAGTTGATATTTATGATGCAATTTTGTGTGTTTATCCCGTATCGTTGGACTGAGTTTATGTCTGGTGTACTATGGGCAGTCAGTCAGCTACCACCTTGATGACTAGCACTTTCTGTTTCTACAGTAAATAATGAAATGTGCGATGCCTAATCGAACTGGAAGTCTTAACGTTAAAGTTGATGTTATGTTTATTTTAATGAAGGATTAAATAAAAGCTATAATAACGTAATAATTTTTTTAAGCCTTGACCAATACAAGTTAAGATCCTATTTTGCTTAATATAACTTAAGTTTTGTATTTTGTTTTAAACAAAGGTGTGTGTGTGTTTCCGAACGCATACAACCCCGATCTCTTCAAAGTGAGAGTGAATAGGCTTCTTCTGGGTAAGCGCGCTCCATCGTCGACTTTGTCTCTGTCATCTCTGACCTAGACTAGAGACAAGAGCAAACCAACCTAAGTTTTATTCTTTATCTTTGATTTTATGTCAAATTTGAATTTAGACTTTTTTATTTGTTTGCAATTAATTACTTATTCCCATATCAACACTAGTTAAAAAACAGAATTATGCTATCACAACTCAGGTCCCCAAGATACAGGCACTGCCTAGTTTGGGGACCACCGCATATAACAAAATGAATGTCACCTACAGTTACAGACAGAATTATTATGTTAAACTATCATAATTTTAAAGTAATAATTTTTTTTTAAACTACATATTATGGTTAAACACTGATATTCAGCTGCATCTGGTTAGACTGGAAGCCGACCCCAATATAGTTGGAAAAAGGCTAGGCAGATGATGATGATATTATGGTTAAACACTAATATTTTTTTACTTTTTTACAGCATAAAACAATTTAATGACGGGAAATATTTTGTAATTTAACCTATAATAATGCTATGATATAAGCAAAACATGTATGCTCTATAATGTCTTGCAAATAAATAAATATTATTTCTATTTCTAACGTTACAGTATGGTTAAATTGTTGGTAAGACGGCCCACTCATAGTTAAGTAAAGGCTTAAAAGACATCACAGAGACAGCCCCAAACGAAAACAAAGCACCCATCAAAACCTCCCGAAAACCCATGAAAAAATGAACACTTTATTCCACACGTAAACATTTCACAACCTCATAACCTCATTCTTCCCGAATACCGAAATACAACAGAAAATAAAGTAATATGTTATCGTTACTTACCCGTTTACATATAACACGTGATCTAATTTAAGCCACGCTCCTGTCTGCCTTAGGCCTAATCTACGCCGTGTCAGTACCGATAAACACTGAGACACCGCTATCATCTGTCCCTTTCCATCATAGTGTTTTGACGTCAATTTATCCTTGTCGAGTCGGGCTATGATGCTCAAATGGGTGTTTTTAGAAGTTTGGATTTTATGGTCTATGAACTGATTTTTTTTTTGTGGAATCAACCTTCCTATACTCGCGCATTGGTCTGTAAGACCGACAAAATATTATTTCGTGATTTTTTTCTTTTTTCATCAATGCTGGCATTTTGTATTTCCTGTTAGCTGCCTGATTCGTTGCTACGTTTATTCTAGAGCGCAAAGTTCGTTCGTGCGAGTAGCACGTGTGGCCGTATTTGGCGACAATTGGTCTGTGGGACCGACGCGGGTGTAGGATCCAGGGCTTATTTTTATTTCAGCTCAGTCAGTATGTACTGAGCTGAAATGATGACACTTCTGCCTTAATGTGTTGTAGGTTAAATATTCCTCATGAGGAAACTCTCTCTTTCTCTTTTAGATTTGAAAGTTTGCTTTTGTTTGTTATAATAAAAGATATGTATATTTTTGCTAATATTATGTAAACTCTTTCGAAAATCATACTATTTCAGAGACTGAAATATAAGAGACTGTTACTCAATACATGAATGGTTTATTATCAATAAATTGGGTTCATCTTGTTCAAGATATTCCCTAGTTTCTGAAAACATAAAGTCAGTATTTTTTTTTTTCAAAAAATTTAGGTACCTACTGAATATGGGTTCTGAACTTTCGGTCCGTGAGACCGTGCGTGGGTATAGGTGTCACAGAATTTGGCGCAGGTGCAGGAAGGTTAAGACCCATGTTCAAAAGTGAGCATTTATGTTTTTTTTTTTTTAATTTGAATAATGACTGAAAATTGTAATAGCAATAGTAAAATAATAGTAGATAAACTACAGAAATAATAAAATATCTCGTAGACGTTCCAAGACTTTCTAAAAATCCGTGATAGTTCGAACTTTATTATATTGTAACTGAATTATTTGAAACATTACATGACTGAATTGCCTCAAAATCCTGAAAAAAATCCTTATCACGACGTGTCACGACACAAAACACAGACCCCACTCAACTTTGAACAATACACAACTGTACAAGAGGCAACCACCAAAACTTTGAATACCACAGCATAGTTTATACATCTATCTTTTGTCCCAGGACACTTAGCCCACTCCTGACGCCGTCGGCTCTTCAAAGACGAACATAAATTAACCCCGCCCACTAATTAACCCATACATCATTCAATTTAAATTTTTCACGACTTCTTCAAACATTTTTACGGTCTAAAACGATTTTATTATAGACTTTAAGAATCTTTATTTACGATCCAATACCGCTTTTAATTGTTTGGGTGCGACTTCCGAAAATTATGGGAGTTATGACGTCATTTGGATAGCAATGAATTTTATGGTTTCCATAAATTTTCTGTTTGGTTTTCTTTCTTTCGGTGATGTAGGCGGTCTAAATTAATTAATGCACAGTGCCGTGCCTTTTCTGTCTGAGAAGAGGCCTTTGCCCTGCTGTTGGACGATAATAGACTGGAATTATTTTACGAGAAGAAAGACGAAAGCTTAGGTAGAGAAGTTAGAAAGTAGCCGAGCAAAATTTTGCTAGGTTTTTCCATCGGGTATGCCTATTAGTAGACCAGATTCTGGATTTGTGCCCAGTTGACGACAATAGTCTTGCCCACTAAGTATTTCATGGGACTTGAAACATAACTACAAAATGAAGTTGCACTATTACACCTCTGCCTACATCTTCTGGGAAAACAAGCGAGATGTTCTGGGGGCAACCACCACCTCAGCCTCAGCAGTATTATTTTAATCTTACTTCAACGTGGGAAAGAGATGGATGCATACGTCCTGCATAGCTCCATCTCTTTTTCACACTGAAGTAAGATTAAAATGGGAGAGAGAGAGTAGTGGTGGCCCAGTGGTATCGGCCCCGACTTACGAATTGTAGGTCGTGAGTTCGGATCCAGGCAGGCACTTTACTTTGTATATTTAATTTCATCGCCATTGCTCTCAAAACAGTGAAGGCAAACATCGTGAGGAAACCGTCATGTCCTAGAACCAAACATTCGAAGTCATGTGACATACACCAACCAGCACTGGGCCCGCGTGGTGGATTATGGCCCACTCCTTCTCACAGAAGAGGAGTTCTGTGTCCCAGTAGTGGGAACATTATAGGCTGATTATGCTAAGAATAAAATAATACTGCTGAGGTGGTGGTTGGCCCCCAGATTGCCAAAATATTAGTAAAGTCAAACCACAAGCAAAGACATACCACCCCACAATTCGTAGTAAATTCTCAGTCATTACAACCATAATTGAAGTCACTCTCAAAAGGGAAAGCGAGTCACTAGTGTGAAAATGAACATTAGCATCAAATATGCACAGAACGAAGTCACAGGGCGGCACTAACAGCACTCGAAGTCTCCATTACGCACAAACTTCCATGTGGACGAAATTTTAATGAAAGCTAATAATATCCTTCATAAATACAAAGCTACTATCAAAGTTTCCCTTTAGAAATTCAAAGGTTTATGAAATATTCAGCTAGAGAGCCTATGCGGGATGCGACGAGTTCTACCCTCTTATTGGAACGAAGTTCTTTAAAGCGGCTTGCGGTAGGAGTTGACTGGTAGAAATCGTCACGCAACGAAAAAACGTTATGCCCGAAAAAATCAGTTTCGAGGTCTCATGTATCAAAATTTTTTTTTTTGTTTTAGAGCTATATAATATACGTTTTTAGATTCTAAAAACTTATACTAGATAGCTCTGTATAAGAAAGGAACTTCGTTCCTATCCCACGACACCTCCCGAATTTTTTATAAACGTTGCTTAAAGTTAAGAGACATTTAAACGTCAACAAATGTATGGTATAGATAGACGCTTATCTATACAAATAAATTAAATTGAAGTGTCTTTTTGTAATGTCAAAATAACTGTTTTTTTACTAAATGCACAAGAAAAGACGGCACCCACATATAGCTGAAAAACAATTTTTAACATTTTTATCTGTCTGTCTGTTTGTTCCGGCTAATCTCCGAAAAGGCTGGACCGATTTTGACGGGGCTTTCACTGACTGATAGCTGATGTTACAGGGAGTAACTTAGGTTACTTTTATTATAGTGAAATAATTAGGGTTCCGCGCAAAAATAATAAAGTCCATGACATTGTGAACTAAAGACGGATTTGAAAAATTCTTTCTGCATTTGGTAGCCCAGTTCTAGAGAATAGTTATAGGCTATTTAACGTCACGCTACGCCAAATAGGCGCCGAGCAAAAAGAAAAAAAATAGAAAGAACACTAAGCGAAAACGAAGTAATAGCGCGAGCGGGCGTGCAACGCGACGGTTCGGGCGACGAGGGAGTTTTATTAAAATGTGGCTGTTATTTTAGTATATTGTGTATCTTACGACTTCCACGCGAACGAAGTCACGGGGCACAGCTAGTCATTAATAACCTTTAAGCTACGTATATAAATATGGGGGATATTGTAGAAAGAACCAACGTATACCTCCATCATCAAGATAGTACTACTGTTTCTAGCTATTCTATCTACTCTTTTCTGCTACCATTCATGAAGGTAATTTTTTAAATAGCTTCATGTTTGTTTGGGTGACGAGCGACAGAAACGAGACTCTTGTTAAGATTAAACGTGATGTTTAAATGATTTGTGTCACACTTGAGTCCGCATAGAGCTTTAACTTTTGACAGATGTTCGAATAAAATAAAAGAAAATAAAACCGGCCAAGTGCGTGTCGGACCACGCACAATGCTGGGTTCCGTAATTGAATGAATGAATGAATGTTGAATGAATTTATCCCAATAACAAACTTAACGTAATTGAAAAACGTGTTCTCCTATACATTCCAACTGCAAATGTAAGTTTGTACGCTCAATATTGAGTGATCTACCAAGGTATTTTAAGATCATAGACTTCTTATCAATTTTCCTGTAATCTATAAGTATAGAACTATTCTATTTTCGGAGATAAGGATGGTCAATTTTCATCTATTTTATTTAATAACTTTAATGCTATTTTTTTAAATTTATAAAAAAAACACACTCACATTTCGCCAGTATGTTTAAGTCCCAGTCTATTGCCATCAACGGGGCACAAATCCAGACAGCCAGTCGGGTATGGCGAAATATGGGTGTACTATAAATACACCTCTACCTAACCCATCGAGGAACACAGGCGTGATGTTATGTTATGAGTGGTGTATAAGAAAATCAAATCATCATAATAAACTCTTTCATTTGATATGTCACACGGTACTTATAGTTTGCAAAACTTTTTTTAATTTCTAATTTTTCCCCCAAAAGTGAACCCCATATTCAAAATTCATATATTTACGTTATACCTTCGTGTTTGGGTCACAGAAATTCAAATAATTTCATGTTTTAATATTCATTACGCACCATGCAACGCGCCATGTTATTTAATATGTAACCAGTATGTCAAAAGACAGTCAAACAAATAGTTTCTTGACAGCTGCGCGCACAGATAAAACAAATCCGGCGGTGCGCGGCGTGTGAGTCGATGCCGATGGAACGTAACGTTGCCATTTTAAATATTGTGTTTATATAAACATTTTAGATTTAAGTATTGTGTGTTTATTTTGTTTCTTTTTAAATTTCATTGCATACTGCACCGGCTGACGTCATCACGTCAACGCCGGCTGTCGCTGAAAACCAGCGCTGGGGCTCTGTCTCGCATAGCGTTGCAGCATTATGCTGAGCGATGGCCGTTTTGTGTGGATGTGACGCATATATTCCCCCATCTTGTTTTTTTATGTGTTTGTGTTCTTTTTTGCGTTCTTTCTTTCTTCTTTCTTATATGTGTACCAAATTTCAACTTAATCAGTCTAGTAGATTAGGAGCAAATCAGCTGTGACAGACGGACAGATAGACACACAAGTGAAGCTATAAGGGTTCCGTTTTTTCATTCGAACGTATGGAACCCTAAAAAACGTGTTGACAACAAACGTTCACGGGAAATAAATGTCTCGACTTTTGATTGGATTAATCATTATCTACTAGTTTCCTATGACCCTACCTATGTTAAGCGAGCGCACCGTACGCTGCATTTAATATTAATTCCTTGATTTCGTAACACCATTACTCTGTTGTGTCAGATTATCTAATTGTACTAGCCTGAACATGTTGTCTGGCGACGCTATTATGCGGTTGATCTTAGACCACAAGACGCGGTCGCATCGTGAATGGCTCGCCTTAACAATGCCGTAAACAGACTTAGCCGACGTACGTTATTTGGTACAATAAACCTGTGTAGGTATTGCTCATGGATTCCTGAATACGGGACATAGGTACAAGTGGCATCATCCTGTATTAATTACTGTATAGATACCCGCCTGGTTTGTAGTTCTGATAGATGTTTCTTGTTTCGAATAAGTCAACCACGTTTACTCAATACTCAATAGTTCATTGCATTCCACAATTTGTATTTAGATGGTGACTTCAAATTATACAGGGTTATTTTAAATTGGTTAGATAAACTCCCCAGACGCGATGGGTCTCGATTTCTAAACTCGATAAAATAAAAAGATTTTTTTTTTTTTTTGGAAGGTCAACGACCGCTGTTAGTGTTGTTACTTGAAGTATGAATTGAGAAAAAACTGATTTCGTATCTTTTATCGTGTTTAGATATCGTCATCCATCACGTCTGTGAAGTTTACACAAAAAATAGATTTTTTAAACTAATATTTCAAGTGACTGCAGTAACTGCGGTCGATGTCACCACAAAAAAAAAATCATCAAAGTTATATTTTTTATTTGTTTCATCATGTGTAAATATCGATAAGTAGGTACCCATCGCGTCTACGGAGTTTAGCTAGCTAATTTAAAATAACCCTGTATGGGATCATTGTGTCGTGCACAGCAAAATAGTAGGGGAGAAGAAACATAGAAAACTTAGTTTTAGTTGATATATGTAGTCTACAGTTGCTACTCTTTGCAGCTCTAATACTAATCTATGTAAGTAATGTATTTCTCCTAATAAAGTTCGACAAGTCAAAAAAGAGAGAAAAAGAGGAGATCCCGGATTTTATTTTTAAAAATTGAACTTAAGCTACTTTCTCTATCTTGGTCTTGGTCAAATAGTCTCTTTCCAGGCAAGGCAAAACAAAGAAGTTGGAAGCCGCACCGAAAATGCCTGGAAGAGCTATTGGGCTATGAAAGATCTAATGAAGGGTGATCTTCCTTTGTCCCTTAAGAGGAGACTCATTGACGTGTGCATTCTTCCCATCCTCACATATGGTTCTCAAACATGGTCTTTGACAAATCAGCACAGATCCACGCTCGGAGTTTGCCAGAGGGCTACGGAACGGAGTATTCTGGGTATCCAACTAACAGACCAGGTTAGGAATACGACCATCTGTTCCATCACAAAGATAACTGATATCACTTGGACAGCTGCCACGCTAAAATGGAATTGGGCTGGACACATCTGCCGTATGTCATACGACAAATGGGCCAAACTTACGACCCAATGGGTCCTTCTTGATGGCAGGCGACAACGCGGCAGGCCCAAACGGAGATGGCGGGATGAGCTGGACTCCTTCAACAAGAACTGGTCCTTAGCAGTTTTAAACACAGAGAAGTGGAAAGAGAGTAGGGAGGCCTTTGCTCTGCAGTGGGACATCACAGGCTTTTAATAATTTAATTAATAATATAAGCTACTTTAAATTTAATTAATGGATGAGCTGCTATTCTGCTGTTCTTTTGAAACTCAAATTGACTGAGGATTGTGTAGTCTATGGGTAGAGGATCTTTAGTTGAATGAACTAATGAGATGACAGATAGGAACACTGACAGATGTTTATCAGTTTTTCACATTGTAGTGTTATTTTTGGAAGTCAGTTTTTTTTTTGTAAAAAAGTTTTTTGCACACCCTCCAGACAAATACATATATATTTAGGTACTCAGATGATGTTTACTTAGGTAGGGCAAAACTTGGCTAATTGGTGATATGCAGCTATTCGGTGATAGATAATATGTGTTATATTACCAAGTTACTACTGACTTGATAAATGTATATTTTTCAATCATTATAGTATTTGCCACATTTTTAGATATAAGTTAGCAAAGCTTCTTTTGTCTACTATATTGCAGTAAATTTAAAAAATAATCTGATCAATGAATCGAATTTTACAAGTAAAAAACAAAACTATCACCGATTACCCAAGTTTTGCCCTACGTGAACATTGTGGGTAAGAAATAAACATAAATAGACTAGAACAAAGGATTGATGTAGATACCTGCGGCCTGCGGGGCTATTGCGTATCACGCTATCACGAACAGTAGCAATGGCTTTAATTTTGACAGTTCAACAACATTCATTGCGTTATTTACGTTACTGAGCAGACAAATTTTTCGAACATATGAAGCAATGGATTAGCAATATCCTTCAAAATCATTCAGATTGTAATCGATATAACGCAAATAGGGTGCTGAATTCGATTAGCAAACAAAATGAGGTATACAGTATGTCACTGTATGTAAAAGCCTTTACTTAGCATATTGACTGAAAGAACCGCGATATAATTTAAATGCATTATTGAACGGTAGTCGTAAATGTACAATATCTATATTATATTAAAGACTAATGTCGCTTTTCGTGTCGTCTATGTGATTGCTTTATTCTTCTCAACTACGCAACAGATTTTGCAATGCTGTTTTCACCAACATTTAGAGAATTTGTTCCGGAGAGTTTATGTGTATCATCATCTGCCTAGCCTTTTCCCAACTATGTTGGGGTCGGCTTCCAGTCTAACCGCATGCATCTGCATACCAGTATTTTACATGAAACGACTGCCTATCTGACTTCCACGACCCAGTTACTGGGTAATCTGATACCCCTTGGTAAGACTGGTTGTCAGACTTTCGGGCTTCTGACGACCCGTAACGACTGTCAAAGATCCACCGTACTTTCCGAGGCACGGAGGGGTCTTGCTATGTAACAATGGTCACCTATCCACGAACCAACCGCGGCATATGTAGACCTGATCGATCGACCCGTGCGGCTGTTATTATTTAGCCACAGTCCCCTCGGAAGGTTTATAAATAATAAAGAAATCTTCATGTTTTGTCAAGTCGTAAAAACCTTCAAATTATTAAGGGTGGGTCGCTAGTATGTGTGCCGTTATTTGAATGTCTTTGAATGGTAGACTTTGACTATGATTCAATTTATGTAGGTGTGGTGGCATATCTACATCACCACAATGGAACGCGTCATACTGACGTCACGCAAAATCCTGCATCGCGCAATCAGAGTTTACCGCGCGACTAGCATATATAACGTCGGGCAGTAGCCCCCCAGACACAACATCCGTCTGGTCGGAGGATCCTCCCTTTTCTATGGAGGATTAGTGAACTTTACACCCTGTTCCTCATACCTCTATATAGGTACATAGTTTTAGAACCATGTTTAACATATAGCCCATCTCTTCGATATTTCGAAGTAAGTTTAAAAAATAGTAAAATCTATTTGAAGCTTATGGGCTGGATGACTAATGGACTGTTTTATACCGAACTAGCCCACGACTTCTTCCGCGTGATTTTTTTTTTTTTGTTTTAACATATTATATATGATGAGTGATGATTATCCTCTACAAACAAACTGACAAATTTTACTTCTTTCTTTTTTTAGTATACCTAGATAGTTTGCCGTGATTAACTGAAGAATTACAATATTGTGGGTTGTATATGTTTTGGCATTAATAGAACCCCCAAAGTATGTATTTAAAACAACAAATTAATACACAGTTCACACATACGCCTTCAAGCGCGATTATTTAGTCGTAAACCAAAATAGGATTAGGCAAGTTACAAACGTCTCGATTTCTATAAATGTGTAGTCAACTCGTAATTCACTGAGTGTTAAGTAAGTTAAGTAAGTATTTAAGTGCCCTTAAGTTTGTATTTGACGTAGAGTCAGTAATGAAATTGAAGCGTGGATGCGTTATCAGCTTTATGTTTGGATGATTCGAAAACAATGCGCACACTAAAGGAGATGTTCCAGAAATGTATGGAGCCTGGGCTAGCACTATGTACACTATATGTAAATATCACTATACAATATAGTAACCGTTTTTTAATGTTAATTTTCTTTCATTTGACTTCGTTTTAATGTACATTCAAATTAACTCGGTCAAGGAGAGCAACACAATATAAATATGGTGGATCAGCGGCGAAATGTCATTATGTCATTTTGATAATGACATTTGATTGCTGTGTTCGTCTCACAGAACATAAATACCCTAACAACGATTCAGAGTCAAAGACGTCAACACGTCACGAAACATATAACTGTCAAAGTCGTCAAACGTCATGTCAAACAACTGTCATGGCTGCCCTAAAAATGGCGTTATCATAATAAAAACCTTCCCAAATAATAATTTTCGTACGCCTATACTCCTCTTTAAATTAATTTGTTTGTTTTTTTTATGAAAGTTCCTTATTTTTTCCCTATTTATCTATATAGTGTACATAGTGTTGGCCCAAAATCAACATCTCCTTTGGTTGCAACAAACAGATATTTTCTCATGTTAACTGAGCGAGTTCGCAAGGGTTATTTACGTGTTATGTTTTTAATTTGTAAATATTGTACGGCAAAAGTTGTTAATTAGCTGCACTACTGAATTGGGAAACTGTAATAGTAGTGTATGTATGTAAATAAAAAAAAAATAAAAAAAATGTTATTCCAGTGATGCCTAAAAGATGTGCTTCTGATGCTGTTCCACTAATACCAAATGAATGCCAGTTTTGAGACCAATCATAGTCTATATTTTGTCGTTTATAATAATCATACAAAGCCGCAATTTGCTTCTGTCCATGCGCATCACGTCCATGATGTTCGTCAGGCGTTAATAAGACCTTTTTTTAAGAACATTTTCATTATGCGAGTGGCCTGAACAGTTCTCTCCTTTCAATGCTATGAGTACCTACCTAAATAGTAGACGATGAACCGTCTTACCAGATCATCACTGCATACAAAAGTACCACATCCAAAATATCCATACTCGTGGTAATCCTAATACTGGCTGTGATTAATAGTGTAGCATAAGACGAGGGTCGTTCTCAGACGACATCTATATAGCGACAACTCTTTGTCTCTGGTCTCTTAGTCTATTTTAATGGTACTCATTAATGTATGGTAGAAGTGGTGGGTTATAAAATAGATATAGATTTTGCATTTGTTTTAAGGGTTTTTGAGCAAAATGGTTTTGGTGTATTGCTGATAAGACAGATGGTGTAGTTGTGTCACGTACGAACAATAATATAAAAGTACCAATGCGTCCACTTGGCAAAAGAAAAGGGCCTATGTACTATATTGGGTGAAGTCGGGCTGCAGATGATAGCAGATAAAAAGTTGGACGAAAAACATTAATTTGCACTTTACCGAAAAACCGCTACTGAATAATAATGGCTATGATTAATTTATCAAATCCACGAGATAATATAATTTCGAAACAAAGCACCAGTTTTACTAAATCACTTACAAAATGATATCTTCCACTTACAACCGTCATATTCGTTCCTCTTTAATTTCACACTGGACGATTCCAAATGAAAATGTTCTAACAAGAATAAAAGACGGAAAAATTAAAATTCTCCTGTAGCAGACTGAAGACGCGGTTTTTATTAAAGCAAAAAATGCCGAAAAGCTCGCCCTGGAAGGCTATATCGCCCTGCGGGAGGCTTTTATAAGGCGGGCGATAAATCAAGGACGGGGAAATATTTAAAAGCTTGCCGCACCAAGATTCTTTGATGTTGTCCGTCTAGATCGCGGAGATTTGCGCCAGATACATTTTCTCAGGTTACGGGAACATTCTGTTTGCTGTTCCAGTATAAAATATTTATGTAGTTGCATTCGTAGACTAACCGAAATGAAATGTCTGTCTGTTTACTGTAACATTAGTACAGTCAGCTACGAAAATCGGTGAACAGTTACATTTTTTAAATCATGATTATTCAACAAAATATTGACATAAAATCGGAACAATTTTAAAACTTAAATACAACTTGTAAAAAGAAAATATGCCGATAAATAGTGCTTATGAAACAAAAAAAATGTGTCGATTTCGATGATATGTAGTAACAGTGCATGTTAATCGAATTTAAGCGTGAACCTAGATTATTTTAAACTGATTTTTATTTTTACTTTATTGCAAGTTCTATTTCGATCTTTTTGTTTCAATGTCTGTAACAATAAACATCAGTTAATAAAAATTACGAGAGGAATGTGTATAATTTTCTATTCGCAGTTCAAAGCGGAACAAACCAAATCCTGTGGGCGGCTCGGTGTGGCAGGAACATGCCTCGTTTCCTGCTCCATGAAATACATCTTCACGGTATTCATACATCCAACTAACGCTGTATAGCCCAAATATGTTCCGGAAAAAATGGATGGGAGACCACCCCGAGGTTTTAGCGAGTTCGGGATTAGCTTGGCCGGAATTTAGAAACACTTTTGTGCGAGACTCACGCCTTAGCCGACGTTCACATGGACGTAAAAATATCGCAGCGGGATTTTATCGCGCACTAGATTTTCAACTCTCGGTGTTGAGCCGAGCATTGAGAATCCAACAGAGTGCTTTCTAGCGCGTCGAAGAAACACACTGTTGGATTTTCAACTCCCGGCGCTAAGCAGAGCGTTAAAAATCCAGTGCGCGAAAAAAAATCGCCGCGATATTTTTACGTCCGTGCGAGCGTTGGCTTACTGTAGTAATGATAGGGAAAATGGAAGATGGTTTTTCCTTAGGAATTTCTTAGCAGTATTTATACAGGATGGTCCAAATAGTGACGTCCAAAAGAAAAATCTGAATTCCTCATGCCCGGCGTATTCGAAAATACCCCATCTATGTTCCGCAATTTTTTTTTTGTAGTTTTCGAGATATTTAAAATTCGTTTCTATCCCACTAAAAACTTAAATCCCTGCTATCGGTAATTTTTTGAGTAACTTGCAGGAACGTTACGAAGTTTATTATTTTAAGTACGAAAGTAATATTCTAGATAATTATGTCACAAAACAATTCATTTGAAAAATACCCACTACAAAAAAGATATGAAGTTTTGAAGATCCACCGGCAGAAAACTAAAAAATTCCAAAAAAAATATTAACATTTACATGGGGTATTTTCGAATACCCCTGGGTATGAGACATTCAGATTTTTCTTTTGGACGTCACTATTTAGACTATTTACATGTATTCGTGGTTTGGATAACATGGGGTTTTAACCTGGTGAAATGTGGATGTAACTCTCTCTCTCACTCTGAGGCACGTTGGCTCCATCAGGAATGACTCTTTTCTGATAAATATTAATTAACATATTTTTTGAGGTTCTTCACATTTTACTGTTTACACAAAAATAATTTGGTAGAGTGATGTGAGATTCGGTCGTTTGGTCACTAAAAAAAAAACCTTTGCAGGACAATTTTAATCTGAAAACTGAAGCACATTATACCTACCTACCATACTAAATAGCTCTCCATCCAATCTAATTAATCTATTAAATGAGTGGGTAACGAAACAAGTTTCAACTGGGATGTTGCTGACAACTTGTATAAACTTGTGCTGGCGATAAACAACTAAGTTTCAAAATGCGATCCATGTTAATCGTAAGACCGAGCTGTATGGAACGAATTTTCTACTCCACCGCACTTTATATTATCGTTAAAACTTGATATTCGGTTTGTGGGGTAAGTTTGTGTGTTATTAATATACATAGTCATATTTGGACTGATTTTGAAAACGAAATGGTCTCCAACGATAATTATACTAATAAGAGGACACTGCTTAGTGTGTCCTAAGTGTCGCATAACAGAGGATGAGCGCTGATGTCTGAAATACAGATATTTTAAATCTCGTTCAGACATACTTTGTTTACCTGGATTAACACATAGGATACTTTTAATCCCAGTAGTATGTTCCTGTGGGATATTTTCCGACATACACGCGAGCGATCCGCGGCCAAAAGCTAGTTAGCCTATAATGTTCCCACTGCTGGGACACAGACGTCTTCTCTGTGAGTGGGAGTGGGCCATAATCCACGACGCGGGCCCAGTGCGGGTTGCTGGATGTCACACAACCACCATACGTCACAAGTTTTCGAATTTTTGGTTCTAACTATAACATTCCGGTTTCCTCACGATGTTTTCCCTCACCGTTTTGAGAGCTGTGGGTGGTGGTGAGGCTGGTATTATAAGGCAAGAAAGAAACACGCAAGAATTCCAAAATCTATCCGTCTAGGAGATTCAAACTTGTTCAACGCTCAAATTACACACAATTTTTTTCACACAATTTTTATCATATTTACCTACACTAGAGTGTATCCAATTTCGGGTAACACCAATCTCCCCCGAAAACAATAAAAGACAAAACTACAGAGATGCGCATAATATTTCCTCGGATCTCGCGGATTTTTATACAAAAATCCGAAGCCGAAATAAAATTCTGAACGTATCTTCACAGATTTGCTGTTCATGAATACCAATCGAAAACTGAACACATACCATGATAATGCTGGGAAAAAAACAAAGGATTTGTTGGACAATACGTATTTGTTCTAGATTGATAGAGGGACAGGCTTTTTATTGTTTTCTTGATAAAGTAACAACTAATAAGCGATTTGGAAAAGATTTTTTTTTAATTTTTTTTTTTTTTTACTCACACACGGCCATCTGATCCCAAGCTAAGCAGAGCTTGTGTTATGGTAACCAGCCAACTGATATACATACTTATATAATTTATAAATACATACATATTATAGATAAATTACACCCAGACACAGAACAAACAATATGCTCATCACAAAAAGTTTGTCCTGGGTGGGAATCGAACCCACGACCTCCGGCTTCGCAGTCAGGGTCACTAACCACTAGACCAACAGGCCTGTCATAAATGAAAATATTTAGTAAAGTTTTTTTAGGTACCGACACTGAACAAACCCTATACGAGATATTATATTTTGTAGGCCAATGTTTGATTCAATACAACAATTTTTTTTTATTATGCACAATTTATTTTATAAACATTCAAATGCTTACTTATATACAATATACATTATAACACAATTAACTATTTACACTAAGTAAAATGCCGCAAGGTTGCCTGCTTGTCGGTCTTCTACAGATTATACTTCGGTGAGTGTGCTCAAGAACTCCACGACCTCATTCCGCCGGCCCCCTTCTACCATCGCACATCTAGACGCACTGCAGGTTACCATCCCTACCTAGTTGCTATTCCACCAATTCGCACTAAGCGTTACCAAATGTCTTTTGTGATGCGCACAGCAAAGGAGTGGAACTCTCTGCCTGCGTCTGTGTTTCCGAACACATACAACCCCGATCTCTTCAAAGTGAGAGTGAACAGGCTTCTTCTGGGTAAGCTCGCTCCATCGTCGACTTTGTCTCTGTCATCTCTGACCTAGACTAGAGTCAAGAGCAAACCTATCTCGAATAAAGAAATATAAAAAGTGCTAAATAGCAATACAGCAAATTGATCTTTGTAGCATTGAATATGTTCATTCCATCTCTACCTACTACATATGTATGCGTTACCCTATCCAGTTCAGCCTGAAAACGAAGTGAAACAACAAACCATAACATTGAACGGATATTTGGCAATCAAAAAATACATCGATATCTCTAAAACATCTCTTAACCGAATTATATCGAACGACAATCCTGCGAACACGACTCTTTTACACACGTAGCTAGCTGCGTTTGTTACATCAAAATTTACAACACATACAAACAAATGAACAAACTATACTCTACCACACCAACAGAAAGTTCAAAATTCTTCACAACAACTCCCGAATTCGCATTGCAAAACAACATATCAAAATTAAACTTTAACACTGTAAGTTAAGGTTTAAAATGGGTTGTGTATAAACAGTGTTGCACTACCGCCGATTCGATCAATTCATTCAGCGATTCCATTCGAATTACTCCTTTGATTCGATTTTGGTACACTCGCGGGCTTAACTGGAACGTTTTTGGTTTTTAATTAATAATAGACACAGAGCCGGTGTGCACTTTTGTTAGTGACAGTATAGAGTAGAGATACAGCCAGTGTTGTTTGCAAAAAGTTGTAGAGCTTAGGGCTGGCTACAGATTTAAATAAAATGTGTTTGGGGAAAATCACCTGGCGGAATTGGGCTGCTAGAGCCGTGAATTTATAAACTTTAAATTGGAAATCAAAAAATATCATTGCAGCTAGGTAATATGGAATTTACGTCATAAATAAGGCAACGTAGGAACACTGATTGCTAATAAGCTAAACATGCATGCTAAAAACTAGCACTTTTCAAATTCCAAAAAGTACAAAAACAGCACCCAAAACGCCTTACTATTTCTTAATGCTTAAACTAATTTAAAATTAAATTCAGTATAAAACTGAAGCATGAGCCAGTGGACTTTAAAAATCTGCATTAAATAATAAAAAAATACCGCAAAAAACGCCACGTGATAACCCTTCCCGAGTCGTAGCTTTTAAATGTCATAAAAGCAGTTAATTTGATTTCGTTCTGCCGTCCACTCTTTCACTTTGATTGATGGACACCAGTGATTAATGGTGATATGGAACCGAGACATCGTTGAAAATAAAAGTATAATTTAATATAAAATGTGAATCAATAAATAAGTCCCAAAATGTTAATGGTAATGCAATCATTTCGGTTGCAAACTGTACAGTTTCTCTCTCCTTAAACATCATCAATATCTTTCTTTGCTCCTGTTTCATGATTATTATTATATATTTAGTATTAAATGCTTTATATATGTTTGTATTTATTGTAGAAATTTTATTATTTCAATTAAACCAATACATAATATTTACATAATATATAAGCTAACAGACTTAAAATAATAATTATAATATGTACAAATGTAAAAAAATATATATATTTATATAATTATAGGGCATCAAAAAATTCGTCCGCATCGCTGTCAACAGGAAAAGTGCCCAAAAGGCTGGCAGCATTGCCACGTTGTATGGCGATGCTGATTCTTTGGCCAAAGAATAGGCCAGCCCTTTGGTCACGTGAAGAGTCGACCAACCGCTTGGAGATGTCTCGGAAAACCAAGTGGGCACTCGGACCCCATGGCCCTAGTGTTTCAACCCCAAACGGCTCGAACATATAACTCCCAAAAAGATCGGAATATTTTCGCCGTTTGAGGTTTTCCGCACCTGCAGCAGCCGCCCCAGCACAGCCCGCCGTACTAGGAAGATGGGATGGCGCAAGGGTGTCGACACATGTTGCATCCCACACCAAAGGCCTGCCTAACTTCCAAGGCATTATGGTCATTCCGTCTGGTCTCTTGCCATCGTCGCGTGCCAAGCCGTTGGGTTCTAAAACAGCTGGCACCCCGGCGGTGACAAGAGCACGACGGATAATGTCATTAATGCTGGCGTGCCGTGCTATCCGGCCTGCGCTCTTACTACAAGACAGGCCATGATGTCCGAGGCAGTCAACGGCTTCACCGCACTGGCAGCGATGTGGAGCCCCGCAAGGAGCGCCCAGACGCAGACAGGTAGCGAGCCGGAAGGTGGAGTCACCCAGCAAAGTGCCTATGTTGGGTGACGGTAGTGCTTGAAGCCAGAGGCCCGACTCCCATTCACTCACAGCCAGCAGGCGGGCACGCTCAGCAGTATTGGTGGACGTATTGATAAGATTATTCCGTACCAACCTGCAGAGCGGCTCATCCCACTGTCTCTGGGAAGATGGGTTCACGGGCCGATCTGTATCCGGGCAAGTTGCTATCCAGGCGTTCACCGCATCACTCAAGCATGGCACTTCAGAGTCGACCAGGGAGGGAGCTAAAATTTTCCCCGTCAACTTTTCAGTGCTGTGGACAGAGGACAGGAACGCCGGTAAGCTAATACTGGTAATTTTGCGAATTTATTGTATATGTTAATGGTACATCACAGGCTACCTGCAGTATTGTCTTTCCTTCTGTCCCCTTAATCTCTTCAATCATTTCAAAGGTTGTCTTTATAAGATCGCTTATAGCGATAAGACCGCCTATTGTATCACGGTCAGCATAAGTAAAATTTCTACATTTATATCTGTAATTTCTATGGTTTACTTTATTGTAATATAAGAGTATTTATTCTATTCTATAATCAAGTTTTTTTATTACATCCGTTTCTTAAGGAGTTTGGCCACTAATTCCGTTCCTGCTTATTATGATTGAGGTGAAGACTTCAGACCGTATTTTAATATTGTACATATAAACAATAAAAATACTTTGGCTTCACATAAGCTTAAATATCATTACATCACCATCGCACAAACCTCCCAATATCTTTCAACAATCTGATCAGAAATATTGATAGATAAAATAAATAAAACAATCAAGCAATTGTATTACCCGCTTCGTAAAACTGTCGGTTCCCCTCAACTCTCAAACATTCTCCATTCCTCAAAGAGACTCCTTAAACGATGTTCAGCTGCAATCAGCCGCTGCAGACGTAATCCAATGGCCGCCCACCGAAACAATCATAAACATATTTCCAATCAAACCGCACACAAACCGACATACACTTTCACGATTCTTAATAAAATGCGTTGGTAAATTTCAGGCTCGCGAAATGACGTAAGTCTTGTAACATAGGCAAGGAAATGTAGACCGCATTTTGAACAGATTAGAGTTGAATTTGGATTAGTTGTGGTGTTGAGTTGGGTTGTAAGGGTGTGGGAAGGGTAATATCGGATAGCGTCTAGTAGGGAACACAGACGATAAATAAAGTTGCACAATAAACTTGAGCTAAATCAAGGAGCATTGTTGAATGGGGTCTTGTTAGCCGCCCGAGACTGCTGATTTTTTATTTGATATCTCAATAAGCCCAGCGTTTGAGGGTTACAAACCAGTTCGGACCGCTCCACGAATATTTTTTCTGAGGACTTTATTTTTTTTAAACCCAACCCGTTCGATTGTCGGGTGTTTGATTTATAAATTTATTTAGAGTTCTGTTTGGTTAGGCGGCGTTCTAAAGTTTATGGTGAAATAAAATTTTAAATGCTTCCCACAAAGTTTTGTGTGTGTCGGGCAAATTTATCTGTTCACAGCTTGTGAACAATTTTTTTTAAACACACAAACTTCGTGCATTACCCGTGCCACCTTGCTTTTATGTTGAAAAGTTTTTTGAATTACGCACTATGAAAATAAAATCTATTGAATATTACTTTTAAGAGCTTCGCGGCGATTAACTTGAGACTATAGTATCTTCTTAAGCTGTTTTATGTAATTTTTATTGTTAATATTTTACGATTTCAGCTCCGATATTCATTAGAGGAATAGAAGTGCCAATAAAATGGCTGTACTAAAAATGTTTCATACGACATGATCGTTTGATAACTCATGAAGTTAATGAGCCGATTTACACCCCCGCAGCAGTTGAAGACATTCGTTATATTAATAAAATAATGCAATAGCCATAGAATTTGCTATTATTTTAAAAGATCTACTATGCTTAAGTTACAAGTAGTAGTAACTTCCGTGTGGGTGAAGGTATAATTGAGGAAAGAATCCTTTAATCCATCCCCATGCCCTTTAAGACGTCTTTTTTTCAGCAGCACCTACCCTAAATTAATAATTAATAGGTACCGAAATCTACCATTAATTTCACCAAAACATAACCTACAAACTGACCTTTAGTGCTGCACCACGCCCACTTTCGCCGAACATCGATAATCGAGAAGCGGAATCGAGAAGTATCGAGTAAATAAGTGCAATAGACATGGCGGTCACGTCTCGCCGCAGTCCTTTGCAATGCAACCGAGTGCGCGCCGAAACCGTGGAGGTGACAATGTGTTGTTGTTTCCAGATGTGTGAAGATTTTTGGCAATCGATTTAATGGGATAGAGAGAATGTAATAAGGCCAAGAAAAGAAAGAAACCTAGGTGTATTTGTCACAAAAACACGTGCATACAAAAACATAAGTTAACTTGATTAATAAAGGTATAAGGTAAAAAGTTAACGACGACGGTCTAATGACTCCTCAAAGAAAAGAATAAAGTAACAAAGCTGACATTAGGTCTAGCTGGACTTAATATAAACATATTGGCTCTTTGCAGCATTATGCACAAATAAGTGAAAGAATAGTAGAATTTCACCATGCTGTAGAATTCTTCCGTACATGCATGAGAGTTTGCATTTATAAGTGCATCGAATTTCCACCATTGCTTGCACCAGTCAAATCAAAATTAAGGTCATCCTGACATGCATTAACTCAAAGTCTGATACAAATTAAGTCTTATTTTTCACTGTCTAAGTAGATTTGCTCAAACAGGTTGGTACAAAAACCTCAAAAACTTTATACAATAATCGAAATTTAATATATACCGCATCTACTCCACCCCTTTCCATGTCTATAGCGCACGATCGCATCCCCGTTGCGAATAGATTCAGGACATACCGATGTACAACCAACTGTTAGGTAAAAATAGTGTCGCGGGGGCTAGGTGTGCTACACCACACATCTTGTGGCACGTGAGGTGGATGCTTATGTTCAGCACTTCGGCCGGCAATGGGAACAGGTGCTGAGGTTAGGAAGTTCTTATGGAGTAGGGAAGAGAGGTGCTTTCTTTGAGAGTTTGGTTCAGAGTTCCATGTCTCTCTTCTAATATCGTAAGTTTCTGGATTCGTTTCAGGTTATTGGAAGTAATACGAACACCAACCCAAAGAGGGGTAAGTAGAAGTGTACATATAGGGTATCTTTACCTTTATTTTGCTAGTTTTCTTTAAATCACATATGAGCACGTGACAATCGAGCTCAAGTCTGGATCTTACTAGGCCCTCAGAACTTTTCTCTCTTATTTATTTATTATAAAATCTTATTTACTAAATACCCCTAAATACATATAACACGCGACAAAAACCAACCCTTCAAGCGCATTTGCGATCAAGATAAACTCACGCACACAACTGTCATAGAAGTTGAACGCACAGATTAAACCCGTGTCATGAGCCGTATCATAAATCAAAACCAACTCTGGCACGAATTATTTAAATGCCATAATGAGTCACGGGTAAAAGTTAAGGGAAGCACCCCGTATTTATCACGGTGGACACGGGATCTGGTAGGGTTAATAAATGCCGGTTGCGAGCGGCCATTTTGTGTTTATCAGCGTTCGAAATTGGAATTATGAACGGCGATTCGTCTTTGCGGGCGGAGTTTTCATTTTGGATGATCGATTGTGGCTGTGTGTGGTCTAGTTTATAGATAAATAGTTTGTTTATCTACGAATTTATCGCACGTAATAACCATTCCTACAAAATTTATGCGGATCTGATAAATATATAATGTTTTCCCAGACAAATCGCTTGAAATACAGCGAAAAGTTTGAAGACATTAAATTGCACTGACCTATGAATAGATACAATTTAATAGCAGATATTGCTTTAAAAATCCATTATAATAATTCTACTAGTGCACTAGTTTAGGTCATTGACATGAAAATTACATAGACGGCAGTTTTTAAGTGTTTTAAATGAAACATGATTCGTTTCATACTTATTCCAAAATACGTATTTTAGTATTAGCCGAGTTCTTTTAGCCTTTCCTTCTAGGAACACAAAGATCTTTCAAACGTCAACCCTACAAGGTAGGGGAGGATAAGCAGATGGTGTGGGTGGACGTTTGTTATATTTCACCGGTTCAAGCTAGGATGCAGACTGTCTTCAATGTGTCATGCAATATTTGTGGATGCCAATTAATCCAATTGGAAGATATCGAAATAGCTTTCTGATAATTACTAGAATGGAGAGAGATAGGAGAGATATAAAGAAGGTCTTTCATTCACACAATTCTTTTGTTTAAACACAATTATATTTTTACATGTCCTTACGGAATTCCCGGAGAAACGCAAAAACAATAAATTGCAACAATTTTCTAACGTATCATTTTACCAATTACTCAATTATCGTTCCATCCCAATTATCAGAAATTATCGTGGAGAATGTAGCAAAAAAACAAAAGAGCCGTCAAATACGGTCGGTCGCTCCCACTGGGCTATAGGACAATTATTGGTGTAATTACCCTAATTCGTGTGCCATAAATAGACGGTTACAGAAGGTTCATTGTGGAACAGAAGTGTTTTATGTTAAGGGGAAGTGGGCACGAGAAGGCATACTTTGTTATCATTTTTGTGTTCAGTATGGGTTGGCAAATTGATGAAAAATGATTATCATCTCAACGAAAGAGGGATGAAGAGTGTTAAATGCCCTTTATATAACCACCACATGTACCCTTTACCGGAAACCGCGTATCGACAAGCGTAGTGTCATAGTGTGGGATGCACCTCAGCTAAATGAACCGACGATCCTAAAAATGTGGCTGGAACAGACTGGATGCGGAAGGCGGAGGACAGGGTGTTGTGGCGCAGCCTGAGAGAGGCCTATGTCCAGCAGTGGACCGCGATAGGCTGAGTTGTTGATGTTTGTACCCTTTAACAAATTGAAACATGAAAAGAAATGTCAATGTTACACATTTGTGAGAGACATTTATGTGAATTAGAACATTATTAATCAATAAAAATTACAATAAAAAGAGAATTGAGTAAAACGAAAGCAGTAGGGGGGTGGGGTAGTAGGTAAACGGTTAACCACAATGTGCCAGCATTCCTCATTGTAAAAGGTGCTCTGAAGTTTTCAAAGATTTTAAAGAATATTGCCTGACAACTAGGGACTGCCAAACTGTTGGAGTATTTATTAAAAGAAGAGTTAAAGAACAGTCTTTCCACTTCATCATAGTTGTGTATGTACCTATTTATTATTTTAGAAGTATTGTATATGTATACATACCTACATACATACTTCTTTATACTGGTATTAGGTAATTCACGGATAACTTTGAAATAGCATCAAATAATAGACCTTATGACTGTTCTAAAAAAATACAAATAAAATATCTATCTACACCCTATTTACTGCTTTTCTGTCGGCATAGTCAACGTACAACATTATAACCACAAATAACCGATGGAAGTCCCTCATTTTTGGTCGTGGTGAGGAAGAAAGTGTGTATGTGGTGTAGAAAAGTTAATATTTTTTTCTAAAAAATCTTAGGTAGGTACTACTTGGGATAGGTAGGTACTCATATATTTTTTTGTATTTTTTCTCGTGTTATTTGTTTTATTTAAATATAAGCGAACTGTTTTTTTATTTTATGTATTTTATTTTCTCTTCTACTGTTGTGTGTGTAGTGTCTACACACTACACACGCAGGTATGCTGGAAGAGATTTATTTAGAAATAAGCATCACCTTTGTATGTATTTTTCTGTTATGTTCTTCTTGTCTGTTTATATTTGTGTGTTCATATATGGTTAAATAAATAAATAATTTCGCGATTTAATTTAGTCTCCCCCTTAAGTGCGGGCTAATTCCCATAGGCGTGGCGTCTACGCGCTACCACGCCACAGCTACGCAATGCAATGCCAGCCAGTTATTATTAACCATAGATAATTAACTAATGATTAATATTAGCATTTTTAAATTGCAGTATTGGACTGCCGTCTATTCCGCCGTCTATGCCGCCGTATTGCGTGTAGATATTTCGTTAAAGAATTCATAAAATTCAAGGGTATGGTCTTTTTTCAATGTCTTTCTCAGTTCTAATATTATAATGGTACATTGAAAAAGGTCCAACCCTTTTGACATGCATGCTATGATTGGCAGCGTGACTATACATAGGTAAAGTGTTTGTGTCTGTTTCGTCTGCAAACTTGAAAACTAGAAAGCGCTAAAGGGTGACGGCAATAGACTCAGCCGTGTCTGTGATGGTAGTGTATACATGATGTAATTCACGGTTGTTGTTATGCCCCATAAATAGAGCTTAATTAGCGCAAAAATTAAAAAAAATGTGCCTCTTTAGTTTAAGAAATAAAGACCATTTTTATTGTGTACGCTGGCGGTTACGCCAGCGTACACAATAAAAAGCTAGCTTGGTCGTTAGACCAAGCTAGCGTTCACAAGGCCGTACTTGAAAACTGCTTATATTAAAGCAACGGAATTTACACACAAAAATAGTTCCCAATACAGCGTGCGCTGTGCTAAATTTCATAATCGTTGCTCATAAAGGAACGGTGATAATGAATAAGAATTTGAATAACAATCCAACTGGCGTTATGGCAGCGTACACAAATTAGAAAGCGAACTTTTCTTTTTATAAATGCTATATGTATAAATAGTGCGTGTTTGGTAGCTGTCAGTACAAATACTTTAGGTAAATTCGTAGTGGAATAACATACGTATATGTATGTACACCTATAGGTCCCATGTACCTAAGGAGGGTAGGTAGGAAGGTAGGTAGGTAGGTAGGTTAAAGTACAACCACATTCCGCCAGTTATACCTACATACAGGGCATTTTTTTAATCACTATCCAAATTTTCGCAGAGTGTTCTACATGGGTAGTGAAAGTTGTTCGTATTCATGGGAATACGAACAACTTTCACTATGGGACCAACTCTGAAATCACGAAAAAAAATCAGCTGTTTCATACATTTTGGTCGAGTAGGTATTGAATTTTTGTATGAATCAGCAAATTTTTTCTTCGTGATTTCAGAGTTGGTCCCATAGTAAAAGTTGTTCATATTCATGGATAGAACACCCTGCGAAAATTTGGATAGTGATTAAAAAAATGCCCTGTATAACTGGGTGTACTTTACATCTCTGCCGAGCTATTCGGGGAATACAGGCGTGATGTTAGACTGTGGTCTACAATCTAATGTAACTTACATAAGGGTTGTAAAAACTATAAATGCCAAGAAACTAAATCTACCATTGCATGTCTCCACCCTTTCAAATAAAACGATAGTTCAAATCAAATCGTAAAAGTTAGCAATAAAAATCGATCAGGACCACATAACATCACAAATCTGGACAGTATAATGATTAAACAATAAATAAAACTTACTGCAACACTAAACGTTTGGACTATAAAACATGTGCTTTGTTAAAGTTTAGGGCTTTGAAAGACTTTGGGCTATTAAAGTGGGTATTGGTAATAGTGGGGGCGATTAAAATTATATGCAAGTTGCAGTTCAGTATTTTCCTATGCTAAGTGGAATTGACGATGGTTTAAGAAACGTATTTAATGGAACCTCTAATAATTCCCACTTTGCGCTTTTAGAAATATTATTGGAGACTCTAATATATTGATTGCGCCTCTTTTTGTGAACCTCAAATAATTTATATAATTCTTAAAAATACTCTGCGACCATTAAGATGTAGCGCTCGCATCACAATTCCTACCTAACCTCTATTTGGTCGGGGTATCCTAGCTAACTTACTGCGTACAACTGTGAGAAAAGGCCAGATAGTTAAAAAGAGGCTCGATTATTTTAAAAAGTGCACATCATTAGAAGCTCATTAAGTTTTAAGGGGATCAGTTAAATACTTCCCATGGTTTGACATGCTCTACGAGATTTGAAAAATTCGTTACCTTTCCACGATGTGACCGAAACGATCAGTTCCAAAACCTTGCAAGATCTATGGATTGGCTATAAGCCACTAGTTCATTTTCCGTACGCTAAATATGCATCTACATAAATTACATAACATCACGGCTTTTTTCTCCGAAGGGTTGGGTAGAGGTGTACCTGTAGTACATTTCGCCAGTTCTGTTTAAGTCCCATGTAATAGGGGGCGAGCCTATTGCCATCAACCGGACACAAATCCAGACTCCGGGCTGCTACTGAAAAATTCCAGATAGATAAACCCAATAACACTTTGCCCGACCCGGGAATCGAACCCAGGACCTCATGCTTAGCAGTAGCGCTTGCAACCACTAGACCAACGAGGCAGTCAGTAGCTCATTTTCGTACGAAAAATATAATCTTATTAAAAAAAAAAAAAACATTACAAAGTTGCACCGTTCAGAGATCCAAGAATACTGACACTTTTTATCCTCAGAACGCAATAAATAGCTCCACTTCAAATCCCCCACAACCAGCACTAGTTTATGGTCATCCGAAGTCCTGGGAGACTCGTCCCAACCTTAGGCGTACATTATCGAGCTCAGGAGAACCGTTACTGTACTGAATAAAATGTGATTTTGTGGAAGCAAGGGTATTCCGTAAGTAGGCGATCGCTGTCATGAGGTCGTGAGCTATTTGGATTGTTTAAGTTAGTTTGAAGGTACATTAGTTTATATTTCGGTGAGGAAGATAGTTTACACTTACACCAAGGAACAGTGATTTTTTTTCTTCTTTGTTATCAAAAGTAGGTTTTTATCCACATGGATATGCCAACCTCATCGTATAATTAATCATAGACTAGGCATCTTCACCAGGCCACACAACCTCTTTGTAATCGCTGACTTATTTGTCTGACACACTACGGAAGCAGCTTGTGGAAACCCTGCTTTTTTCTAAGCTAAACTACGCAGATACAGTGTACGGCCCGCGCCTCTTGGCTCGCACAGATCGTCTCATTCAAAGGGTCCAAACGCTAGTGCTCAGTTTTGTTATAAAATTCCTCCCAGAAGTCACGTAACTCCATTTTTAAACAAACACTACACAATACATTGAAAACGAAATCGAGACGCAAACTACACTTGGAGTGCCTTCTGTTCGGTGTAGTCAAATACTAGAAACCGGACTACCTGTGCGACAAGTTGAGTTGGATAACGAGTAGACGAGAATGCGGGAGAAGGCAATGCTCGCAGCAGCTCTCGCCTCAGTCACATGGTACAGCTGCTTCTGCTTCCGGTATGCAGCGTCCAAAGTGTGGAATAATCTGCCACCACCTATTCGATCCACTAACACGATCGACACATTTAGAAGACATCAGATCTACGGCAGTACCTCATGGATGCGCAACGGAAGCTAGACTTGATCAAACTAAATGTCTCATTCTCTTGTCTCATTATCTTGTTTCGTTCTTGTTCTCTTTTTTTTTACATAGGTTATGATATAGTTATTATTATTAACTGACGACAGTCCATTTTTTCTTGTGCAACCATACCATTTTTTTTTCCAAGCACCGCTACATAATTACCTATCTATAATTATTGTTTTTTAAACAAATATCTAACCGAGTTTATTATTATTTACTACACATATATATCTACTTTTTATTTAAATAATTACACACACTATTAAACTGATTTACATCCGTAAGTTGTCCTCGTAACATAAGGTACAGTTGAAAACCGCGTCAGACACTAGTTGTCTGGCATTTATGCTGACCTGACTAGGCCTATTTGGAGCAGCCGTGGGGCGCACAATTTATACTATTTTAAGTTTTTTTTTCTGTTTTTTGTTTTTGTATGAATATTATGAGCCTTAACCTGGGTCAAATAAATTTATTTTCTTTCTTTCTTTCTTTCTATTATACTTTACTTATAGATTCATTATAAATTATAAGTATCCTATGTGTTAATCCAGAAGCCCAATTCCCGTAACTTAAAACGTTCAAAATCTAGTTGCAATCTCATTTCAGCGACAATCAAATGTCAAAAATGTAGGGAAATTATAGGTATTTTTGACATATTGAGACTAAGATCAGACTGTGAACGTTCTTAAATTTACGAGAATTGCCCCTCAGGTTATAACCTACCTGTGTGGTAAATTTCATCCAAACCGCTTAGTAGTTTTTTTTACAAACTTTCGCGTTTATAATATTAGTATCTAAGAATAAGTGTAGACAACCACATAACATTTCAACTTTCAAACTAAAACAGATTTCAGACCACAAAAGATGTAATTTGGACCACAAAAACCGAAAATAACTCGTTTAAAGAGACCCGATTATAAAGGAGACCGATATTCATGCAAATTAGACGGCGCGGCGGTGAAACGAAAAGCGCTCAGTGACGTTTTTTTGCGAAGGACAGATGGCTGGCGCTTAAAGATAGGGGTGGTGGTACATCGGATACGTACGCCAGAGTAGTAGAAATGTCGTGGCAAGAAATGGGACCTTTCTTTAAGGGGGGCTTAGTTTAGAGAAGTATTTAATTGACCTGCACATGATTGGGTTAGAAAACCAGACGTTAAACTATTTCATTCCGATTTTCAAAATATTAACTTGTGCGGAATAAAAATTAAATATGTTTAGTCCTGCGATAAGATACTGCCCTTAACATCAGCAATGTAGTCACATATCAACCAGCACCCTAATTGGGCATCACACTTTTCAATCACAATCGGAAAGATTTTAAAGGCTTGCTAATCCATGTTTGATAAATTCATCGCTCTAAAACGTAAATAACGCAATGATTGCTAATGTATGATCTGTTACAAAAATATGTCATGAAAGTGTATAATATATAATTTCAAGTAATTATACAGGGCATTTTTTTCATCACTACCCAAATTTTCACAGGGTGTTCTACCCATGAATATGAACAACTTTCACAATGGGACCAATTCCGAAATCACGAAAAAAAAAATTTTGTTTTATACATTTTGTTCGAGCAACTTTTGTATGAAACAGCTGTTTTTTTTTTTCATTATTTCAGAGTTCATCTCATAATGAAAATTGTTCCTAATCATGGGTAGAACACCCTGTTAAAATTTGGTTAGGGATAACAAAAATTGTCCTGTATAGTTTTCTATGTACTTAGTAGGTAGTCTACTTAGTGCCGTACATTTAAAAAATATTATGTGTCCTAACATTAAAGAAAAGAGGTTTAGGCAAAATGACTGCATTTCTTTACTTTTAAAAGTAAAATACCAATATAAATATAGGTATATGTATAAATTAAAATGATTAAGGGTGAATTTGACCAAACTTTTATACCTAGTATATGTCTGGGTTGAGGTGGCGCGGGAAAAGAGTTCCTGGAAGGACTTGGGGAGGCCTTTGTCCAGCAGTGGGACAGTATAGGATAAGTAAAAAAAAAGTCTACTCCAGTGAATACATTTTTAATTTTTGACAGACTTTCCATACAAAAACTGCCAGACGTCAATTTTATTCCGCGGACAAAATATATCTGACTTTGGTTAAATCAGCCCTTAGTTAAGTGAATTTTATTTTAATAAGTAGGTACATTTGTACAATGCAAATCACAGTCATCTGCCATTCGTTTTAGCCTTTTCAATCCAACAGGTGCGCAAACGCATCTGTTACAAATCGAACGAGGTACGAATGATTTAAAACCGCAAATTGTACCCTATTCAAGAAGCGTGAAATATTATAAGGGGGACAGCAGAAATGGTAAATTATGAGCCACTGTACCAACATTGTTGCAAGACTGTTTTATTTTACTAAATTGCTTTATAAACTCTCGGAGACAATCTGCTGCGGTTTTGTTGGTATAAGAAAAAAATGTGGTCTATATTGTCTGGCGTGATTAAATTACAAGATTTTGGTTTGACAAGCTTTTTTACGATGGAAAGTTGGCTTTCATGTTTTATTCAAGGTGTTTAAGTCTAACAGATGTTTTACTTTCAAAAGGTCAGTTATGCTCCGTTGTTTTTCAAAATATTTCAAGATCATTTATTTATTTATTTTATTATTTATCAACACGCAATAAAATACATATATACAGATACAACATTATAAGTATTGGTAGAAAGGTACTGCTTATTTCTTAAGAAATGTCTTCCAGCAGACCTGCAAAGGAGAAATCATAGTTATGTTTGAGTTCTAAATAAAACAAATTCTTTCAGACTAAAACACTGTCCCTACATCTCCAAACCAACATATAAATTAAATAGCATGAAACATAAAATCTAATTACATTAGCAGATAAAAATCTTCCAGCGATAACCAATTACGTATTAAAACCCACCCCCTGCGGTCGTGGGTCAAAAAGTCCCCGACAATTAAATAAAATGACGTCTTAAAACAAGAAAAGGACACACGACGCGTCCCTCAGACACGTCTACTTTAATTAATTTAATTACTCGTAGTCGTATATTGCTCCACTGCGTACTTTTTAGGGTTCCGTACTCAAAGGGTGCCATCGGGTCCCTGTTTCTAAGGCTCCGCTGTCCGTCCATCCGTCTGTCTGTCACAGGGCTGTATCTTTTGAACCGTAATAGGTAGACACTTGAAACTTTCACAGTGTTTACTACTATGGCCGCTTTAACAACAAAGATGTGAATAATAAAAATAAAATAAAGTTAAAACTCACGCAAGAAACATGTTTTTTCGGCGTAAAAAGTATGTAGTGTTAAATGTTGCACGGTGGTACAGAATCCTTCGTGCGGATCCGACTCATACTTGACCGCTTTTTTTATTTGGATCGTTTGCGAGAGAAACGTAAATATGTTTTAAAATTCGTAGTACAAATTAAAAAGCGAGGCGGCAGTAGCGGGTTAATGTCGAATTTTTATTAGTTCCAGGTAAGTCATTTTAAATGTGTATTTATTTGACTTAAATGAATAATTGTATTTTAAAAAATCTGGACGAGTCCATAAATGAGGAGTGCTAAATAATATAAAAAAGTTTCAATCTAAAATTACAAAGCTTTACCGAAATTCTGGAAAACAAAACAAAGTGCCAAAATACTTGTATTATATTAAAACTGTTGTTTACAATATTTTTTGTTAACACTAACATATTACAGTGATCCATCTAGCAACATCTGGATCCAAGAATAATGTTTCAGAATCCCTAATTTATGTATATCAGGCACATTAGTTTTAGAAGGTTTACAAATTTTTGACTAAAACCTCTTCTTTTTTACTTAAAATTTGTTAGAAGTAAAGAAAAGAAAAGTTTCAGAAACGGTGGACGTGCTATGAATAGAGCTAGTGTCGAAGTGTCGTGACACTTAATATCACTATGATAAAATTGAATTACGTCGAGACTTCACGTTTATAAGTAGAGATAGCAGATACTTTTTTTATTTTAGATTCTTTTTTTTTATACCTCTGCAGTTTAGGGTTAGAAGTTTGGTACGTTTTCAACGTTAAATAAAAGAGGTTTGATTTGTTGAAAATTGTAGATACTGTTCTCTACAAGAATAAAAAAACATGATTTTGAAACCCATTGGTAAGAAACCAAGTTTTTTTAGAAACTAAGATTTTTGAACCCATAGGTTACAATGATAAGAAAATACACTAATTTATGGTTTTCAAAAATAGATTCTTGATTTCAACATTACAGTTGCAATTCTTAACTAAAAGACAAGAAAACTCTTTCAAGTCCTCCATATCTTAAAAAGAACTAATTAAACAAATAACCTCTTCCTTATCTGTCGGTTAAAAACCAAAGTTTTACGTCAACGTTACATTAAACGGGCAAGCTTTCGATTCAGTGCCAGTCCTTGAGCAGTATTTTAAATTAACTTGAAATATTGATTTATGTGACGGTCCAGGTAACTCCTTGGGAGCTCGCTCCACTTATTCTTCAATGTGTATTCAGCATTCAACGAGGATTCTGCCTTTGCAAAGAGATTTTAAATGTAAGGACGTGGACTCTTTTTTATTAGAACAAGTTTTTTTTTGGAAAAAGTAATTAGCTAAGTATATTTAGAATGTACCCATCTTAATTATCTATCTTATCCTGTCTTATTAATAAATAGGCTATTTTTATTTATCATAATTAAAAGTTTTTTTGATTCATGGAGTCTTCATAGAGTTTATTCTCCTTTAGGTTTAAATCTTTAGTAAGTACAAATAAATAAATGATATAACATTGCTGACCATGGAATAGAGACGCTAAGCATGCATCCATTTCGGAAATCGAATGCTATCTTGGTTTAAACAACATCAAATTAAAAAATACACGTAAAGTAAGTCAAGCAATGAAAGTCGGTTGATATCTTTTCTTGTGTTTCGAAAAATATTTTAAAAATTGCATATGTCCGATGCAGATTTAAAAACACAAACTCTTAGAAAAGCATCGAATAATTCTGTGTTAATTTGAAAATATTAATGCCAATCAATTTTGTTGCCCAACAACGTCTTCATAATCATCAACCACTCGCACCAACTTTAAAAAAAGGAGTTAATTCCTCAACTAACAGCTCCAACACCCACACTTTTAAAAGACCCAACATAAACAGTGTTCCACACTTTCTTCTGCGCTTGAAACTTTTTTAATCATTCAACTGAAGATGGGCGACAATTGTCACAGCGGGAGAGGCAAAAAGTTTAATTGCAATGGGGAGGCGGCACAATTACATGGTTTTTGCTCATTGTACTCTTTGTTCCAGTTGCTATTTAGAAGAGTTGCTGGACCTTTTTAAGTGCAATTGTCATGTGAGACGGCAGTAACAGTACGTCTTTTTGAGTTAAGAAAGTAATAATGGTAGTTCTGTAATATTGAAAACTGCTTATTTGACATAAAGTAAAAGTTACCCCCAATTTGCGAGGTTGGCAAGCTGATTACACAACTTCTCTTGCGTGGGAATGCCATCCAGGGGTGACTACGTAACACACATAAAATGCAATGTTATAGCAATGCCTTTCGTTTTGAAAGTTCAAATTCATTTATTTTAAGCTTACATACAGGGTGGCGATTAGGTTATCACATTAATTGAAACCACGTATTCAGTACATAATTCTGAACCCCGCTACGTTAAAATTTTTCGTCTGTTATTAAAAAACAAAATTTGCTGCTCCATACATTTTTGCCTACCTACGAGGTCAAAATGTATGGAGCAGCAAATTTTTTTCACAAAATTTTGTCACATATTTTGATACATGTGATTGTATGGGTGACCTATGTGTTGTTGTTCAGACGGACATATTCAGATATATCTGTCTGAACAACATCTGTCAAGCTGTCTGCCACCGCCACCGCAACCGCTTCTGTCTGAACATCGCGTTAACGAGGTTAACCGGGGTCTGGTTGCACCCTAAAGCTTGTACTCTTTTTGTAAGCGTAGTCATCCCTAGATGTTATAACCCTTTAAGAACGTTTCAAATCTTTCTAAATCAATGCTTAAATTCACGATAACCATTATCTTAATTTATGATGAAAAACTTCCCTTGACAATTAATTCTAACACATCGCCAAGTACACCACCTAATCAGGGCTGATATAAAATTTAAATTGACCGGCAGCAATATTATCAACCCCTTTTAAAATAGGGTGCACATTGTTCCTAAGGGTCGCAACGGTTTGCTTTTTAAATTAGCATTAAATTTTCATGACAGACTGGTGTACAAAGAATTGAGGACTATAATAGCGTCCATGCGAAGGGAGAGAAAAGGGTTTTATAGGTACCTATTCCATATTTGCAATTGTGGCGTGTGGCACCTATATGATTGGGTTTAACCCTTAACCCGCTTATGTTAGGAAAGTTAGGCGCCTATGTTAAAATAATCAGCCTGTAGGTATGTGTGAGGCAACATTTTTTTATGTGAGAATGTTACAAGCATTAATCACTGCGCGCGTGTTGGTAATCCTACTAATACTATAAAAGCGAAAGTTTGTGAGGATGGATGGATGTTTGTTACTCTTTCACACAAAAACTACTAAACGGATTTAGATGAAATTTGGCACACAGATAGTTTATAGCCTGGATTAACTACAAGATACTTTCTATTCCGATATCCTTACGGAATCGAGACTTATGTGGGTGAAACCATGGGGCGCTGCTAGTAATATATACATATATTAAATTGATCCAGCCGATCTGAAGCCCAATTCCCGTAATTAAAAACGTTCAAAATCTAGCCGCAATCTCATCTTACCGACAATCAAATGTCAAAAACTTGTCAAGAATGTAGGAAAATTATAGGTATTTTTGACATATTGAGACTGAGATCCAGACTGTGAACGTTTTTAAAATTACGAGAACTGCCCTTCAGTTCTTTAAAAATCTCACCTTGGAAACTTAGATGAAGTTTGCTGTCAATAGTGACAATCCTTAGCATCAGATAGAATGACAGCTCACTTGAAGCGTTGAAGCTCAGATTTCGCGGTGAGATTTTTACAGAAACGATCGCCAGGTTTCCTTACCGTCACTAACTGTCCAACACGAACTACCCATTTTAAAAAACTACCTGTCCCATCATTCTACTAAAAATTTTGCTCCACGTGAGTTTTATACTAAGGTTGGTAAAGCCATCCTCGACCACGTACCAGCCACTTCAACCACACAAAGCATAAAACTCTTGAGCACCTTACGACCAATATAAAACGTAGCAGTCACGAAAGAAAGGCGAAAATTTCTATTTAACATTCACGAATCGTCCGCAAGATAAGTGTTCGCTCATATTCCGAGTCCTGTACTTACGTGCTGCCGTACCGCGTAATTTACAGTAAATTATTGTAGCTATAAAATTGTAATTATTTTGTGTGATAATTTAGTTTTTTTTTTTTTGGTGGATATTTTTTTGCTGAAGTACAATCATGTTACGAAAATATGAAGCTTTAGCTTTTAACGATAATACCGTCTATTGTAGCACTATGTAACTTTGGTAGTTCTTTTGTAATGTAGGTACTTGTCTATATTACTTACTGTTATTTTAAAGTATTTTGTGGTATTTAACATTAATTGTGTAGGTCAGTATCTTAAAAGACTAGCGGTTGCCCACGGCTCGCTATTTAAATCGGATTTTGTTCACAATTTCATGGGCTTTAATTTTTTTTCGCGTAGATAACCCAATTTTTTTTTCTAAAATAAATTAGTCTTTGTTACTCCGTATAGCATCAGCTATCTGCCAGTGAAATGGCCGTCTAAATCGGTCCAGCCATTTCGGAGATTAGCCGGAATAAACAGACAGACGGACAAACAGACGAAAAATTTAAAAATTGTTTTTTTTTTGTTATAAGTACCGTAAATACTTTCATGCATTTAGTAAAACCTGTTGTTTTGACATAATAGTCTTTACCATCCTACTTATTATCTACTATATACTATTTATTGTAAGCTCCATAAAAAGATACACTACAACAATATTCCAATTAAATTGATTCTTCTTAATAAAAGAACATAACACTGAATCCCATCAATTGTCCAAACTGAAATGGCACCGAATATCAGAATTAATTAATTTCGTACATAAAATAATTGGTTGGTAATGAAATGACAATCGTATACAATGCACGCCAACTCACATCGGGGATTTGTCAAATTAATGCAATTTGTAATAATTAATTAAGTACAAACAATAAAATTGTTCTCACCATTTTTTTGTTCGTTAAAATACTATTATGACGGACGAGAGGAGTTGCTATCTTTCTTTTGAAAGTGATTTTTTCAATAAAATATTATTATTATTATTTCGATGGAAGGTACCCACTACCTGATCTATTGATGACTATACGAAACACATATGGGTACGTGTGTTTCATAAAGTCATCAATAGATCATCTAAATCTGATATAATCCCTCAGAATTTCCTTAATTTCAATAGAATTCTTCCTTTGCAGCCTATTCTTAATTTGTTGGAACTCTGCGTACTTACTGAATTTATGTAAAACAAAAGACGGTTAAATGTTAATTCTGATTGTGTAGGTAATTAGGTAGGTCTATGCTATTATTTGAAATCGTACAAACCCTCCCACAACTTTTTTTAAACATCTTGTGTTAATAGTGCAATAATAATAAATCTATAAACAGAGTGTAAGGGACAGCCCTCCGCAGACTGATGGGGTGAATTCGGTATATCATACTAAGATGACCGGTACATGAAATTATTTCAGGAACGTTATGGAAATCCAATAAACCTGATTTGTTTTATTACCTCACACGCAATGTATCGTTACCGTGGCAAAACGCGCGTAGCGAACGGTAGCGCAGCGAGCCTTCGGCCGCCGAGTATTTCAATATCCATAGCTGATTTCTTGATTTTAGCTGTTTTATTCACATAAATGGAGTGCTGCGTACAGATAATGATATTTTACATTGAAATAAAGGAATAGTAACTGAAAATACGAAAAAAAGAATCCTGAGAATATTTTCAGTGGAATATGATTCAAAATAAGGAGCTGAATGCACCGTGTTAGTTTGCGGAAGGCTGTCTCTTACACCCTGTATATTATAGTATAAGTTAAAGTCACTTTTTGTGTATATCTGCGTGATCGCGTTGTTCTTCTAAAGTTAAACTACGCAAAGGATTTCACCGTAACCAACAAATTCAACAAACTATTTGCCTTTTCGTTAGCTTTCTCACGACCAGGACTGAGGGCAACCGACCCTGCATAAACAGAGTGGCACTCCTGGGAGCAATCCTTCGCGACCGTCAGGAAACCAGGTTATGATGTTATGGTAAAAGTGGATTTTGGTTATAGATTCTTAGGATTTTATGGCCGTTTTCAACTTCCTTTAAAAGAAAGCCACAGGAAAATGTTCCTTATAGCCTTGGCGTATCTACTTGCTTAATCCTTTTACATCATTTATTATTTTATCTAGTAAAGAAGCTAGCGGTTCATAGCTTTGTTTGCTTATTTGTAATTTTTTTCCACTAAAAAGCTACGTGCATTATAGAAGGAACACTTGTTGTCTTGTGTATTATGACTACCCACTGTATCTGTACCTAATTCTCGTTACCCACGGTTAGAATGTCTGTTTAAATTGCTGATTGATGCTTCTCCTGATGTAAATTGTTCATTTTGCGTTTACCATGCGGATGTTAATACACAAACACTTAAGTCAAACAAAATAATTAATTATGTCCGTGCAATAATGCAAAATAAATGTAATATATAATAATGCGTGCAATAATAAATGCGAAAGTTTGTGAGGATGGATGGATGGATGTTTGTTACTCTTTCACGCAAAAACTACTGAACGGATTTGGATGAAATTCAGCACACAGATAGTTTATAACTTGGATTAATATATAGAATACTTTTCATCCCGATATCTCTACGGGATTGAGACTGATGCGGGTGAAGCCACGGGGCGCTGCTAGTCCTTCAGAAAGTAATAACTTTCATAAACATTTACCCTGTATAAAAGCTGCCAAACCCATTAATTATTTTAAAAAAATACAGCAACACATCGCGTGCATCACATAGGCATCTATTATACACAAACTATATTTGGGTTGATGTCAGAGCCGTCTCACGACAGCGCACACTGCGCAAATAGATCTCGACCCAAGGGAGCCATCCGTTTCGGACGGATGGCAGCGGTTAGGGCGGACGCACACGGGACAACTGTGTTTAATTGAGTCGTTGGCCACGACTTGAATTATATTGTGTTTTGAATTTCTAATGTGGTTGGGATATAGGTTGGGTTTCAATTCGTAGTGTTTGGTGCGGAATTAGGATCGAGGAGTTTAATACTTTTATAAAGAGTGTAGAAATGGAAGCGAGGAGGGAAAAGAAAGGATGATGTCAGTGGTCATCAATGGGATCGGTTAAAGTTAAGGTTGATGCCACAGACAGTATACTCACACAAAATCAAGAAAAAAAATTAAGTTCAAACAAAAACAAACTCAAGGCTAATGAAGTGATCTTATTAATCAAATCAAACGTCGGACAAACAAAAAATTTGATACACCAGGGATCTCGTCCAAAATAATTTCCGCTACAATCAACAAAACAGAAAACACACACAATTACGTAACAACACAAAATCAATTTAAAAATAATACCATTATTCCGTGCACATGAAATTTTTGCTAAAAATCACATTTGCCGTACAAAATGGAATGTTTTCAACGAAACGAAATACTCTCTCCCTTGTTCCAAAGCGGAATGGCTTTTCAACCAATTGCTTTATATTTGTCCACGCATTCAATGGTAGTGAAAAAAAAACCTTTGGATACTGGGAGTTGAGTAAAAAATTTAATTGCTATCAAGTGTACTGTACGAACGGTAACGAATCGGAGCGATACGATGCGATATGTGTATTCGGTATAGTTTGAGGGTAGTTTAAACTTTTTTAACTGATTTAATGGATGAGAATGTGGAGCGTGATGGAATATAGAACGGTGAAGCGTATGACAGCGAACTTCAGTATACGTCATTCATAAATAAAGGACGTAGTACATCCTGAAATTAACCGATAAAGCATTGACCATGCTCAGGTTTATTGAGCGAGAGTCACACCCGTTAACCAGCATGTCACTAAAACAGTTTCTACTTTTGTTTCAAACATATAAGCTTTTGGATTACACAAATTGATTTGACTAGTACATACTACTGATAAAAATTTACAACACTATGCTCTGAAAACGAACGACATCGGCTCACGTTATCCATATACTTAGCACATACTACGTCAGCAGAATAGTTAACATAGTTGACGTAAACGATAACCATAAAAAGGCTCAAAGATCTTAAAATCCTATTACATGTTAATCCCCAATAAAAGCGTCGTCAGCAATCTTTTCATAACATCTTTAAAGAGCGTAAAGTCATTAACATGGGCACAATGTAACTTTATGTGTAACAAGTTACAAAGTCAGAACGTTACCGTCAATGTTGTGTTGGAAGGACATGGAGTAGATAACAGGACAGAGACCAAGCTTCTAAAGAACGAGCAAAAGGTCATATAGCCGAGCAAGTGCTTAAGACACATATACCTGTACACACGTATAATGGACCTAGTAACATCTTCGTCACTTTTGACAAAAAAACTCCCAGTAAACTGAAATTTTACTGAGGTTGAATCTATCTAACTGTCACATTGGTCTTAAAGCAAAAATAGACCTTGACGTTTTATGACGTGCAAGTGACATTCAACCTTAGGGTGGAAAAGCTAAGGAAATAATACACAAGGTCGATAAAGGAACCAGAAGTAAATAATTATTAGAAATCGTGGTTTAAAAGGGGACTGCTACTAATGAATGGCTGAGACGATGCTCTACAAAGTTGAATTATTCCATAGAGTAGCTATAAGTGCTATATTATCAGCCACAGACTGATCACAGCGCGATTGTACGAACAGTTGTCTCTGTTCTATTATCTACTCCGAGCTTGGAAACGTAAACCGTCCTTAGAGCTTTATGGTGGCAATAAAAAACTGTACGACTGAGTATGTTGAATATATTCTGTTGTCTGTTGTGTGGTTGTGATGTTAAAGCAGGTATTGTACTAGAATGTATGTGGAATAGCGGTTATAAAAGTACATAATGTTAGAAAGTTATGAAATTGAAATATTGTAACATAACAATCAAGTTTATCAAATGAACATCAAGAAACAACTTCACAGGTTAGGTTTGTTTCTGTGAAGTAACTATGTAGCCGCACTGTTACCGGTTTCAAATACATATATGAGATTGACACCGTTCTTTTACAAATAATTTACTTGAACTACACAGAAAAATCAATGCTCTGCACCCTGTACCCCTTGCACCCTGACCCTGACTTAACCCTGACCCTGGTGTGTGCACCCTGTGTGTGTGTGTGTGTGTGTGTGTGTTCCTTCATTCCTTATTCCACCCAAAGATTGGTAAAAGTCTTACTCAAACACAAACTCTAAGCATTTATTTCAATTAAACCAATTACAGGCAATTACAATTAATAACCTTATCGGTAATTATATTTTCGAGCCGTTTGGGGTTGAAACCCTCGGGCCGTGGGGTCCGAGCGCTCATGGTTTGTTTAACGAAATCTCCAAACGGCTAGTTGACACTTCCCGTGACCCAAGGGCCGGCTTTTACCTTGGCCAGAGGCTAAGCATTGCCATACAACGTGGCAATGCCGCCAGTCTCTTGGGTACATTACCAGTCGACAGCGATGCGGAGGAATTTTTCGACGCCATATTTTAGTTTGTGAATAGTTTTAGTTAAGTTAGGATATAATTTTGTTATTTTATTAATTAATTAGTTTTAAGTTAAAATATTAATGTATTGAAAAAATAAATAATTTTTTTCTGTCTTGTTCATTACAGGCACTTTTGAATTGTCAAAGAGTCGGTAAGCTAGTCAGAAAGTTGATGCTAATTGCCCATTCCAAAACGTAGATCTCTATGGAGAAGAACTGGCAAGAAACTCCATGGACACTCTTTTAAATCGAGATGATTACAAAATCCTGGGTAATTATTATTGTTGCTTCTATATGTGAGACAATGTAAAAAAAAATACTAAAACAATTCAAAATAAGCCCTGGCAGTTAAGCGATGACCAGTCTCAACTGACGGCGCCCGTTCACGAACATGACGCGTGGATCAGCACCATCCAGCTCAACCATTTTGTAGGGAACCGAATGATCCAGCACACGCGCCACCATCAGCGAGATATTTATTTGAACATGACTTAAGTGTATGTGTATGTATGAACATGGAGAATCCATAACTGTTCAATATATAAGTATTAGGCATATATCCTATGTTAACGAGCTACATAATTATTATTAAATACTCTTATTGATAGTATGACTTACAAATCATTCATCGTTAGATTTCTGACAAATAAACAAATCCTCCTCTTTTTTCCATTACTATGCTCTTTGATTCCCATATCAATTTGAACTTCAACAAAAAATTAATCCAACTCGATTCTCGACCCGATTCCTGTATCGATATCTCTCATTATATTTTTTGTGTTACTAATGTGGGTTACAAATGATGGCGGCTGTTAATACATGGTGTATTATCATACCTCTTCGGTTAACACGATATTGATAGTCTATGAGTAACTATGGCGGATGGCCGATGATACCGGTAGTGCTATAGAGATGTTGTTACCGCATAATTTAAAGGAAAATCTTATTGCGTATCCTCATGGATTCTATAAGCTGCTATTCTATTATATATTAGTTACTATTGCTAGGTTTTGTTTCCTTTTAAGAAATAGTAGCTTATGTATTTGAAAGATAATTGTTATAATGAGTTAAATTTGTTAGGATTTTTGTTTTATATAAACATATGTTTTAAATATTATCAAAGGAATGTTGTGTAAACAATTAATTTCCTTTGTTTAGGAATGTCAACCCTTGATTTAATATAGATTGGTGGAATGAATGGCGGGAAAATAGGTCGCTCAACGATTGGACCACGACACTGGTATCGCCCGATATCCTGGGCCATTTGGAGAGGGAATTGGTCACGGGGACGTTAGGGGTATTTTTCTGGCGAGGAATGGGTGCGCAGTCACATTGGCTCCCGGATAGTCGATTGGGACATTCGATTAGATTTAATTCTGAACGATGTACAAATAACTACAATAATTATAACATAGTCGTTTTTATTCTTAATAAAACTAAGTGAACAGTTTGAGTTTGCCTTTACACAGTCTTTACAGCTGGAATAGTTTCCCTTAGAGAGTTGTGACCGCTAAGGCTACGAATATTATACTATAACAATAAGTGTAGGAGATGATTTACTCCTTCTAAAGCACTACAGAAACTTGTAAAAGTCGACTAAAGATACCGACATAATTTTCTGATTTGTTGGACCACCATTACCCATTTTATGTTCCAACCCATGATACGAGTTATAGTTTTTGAGAAACTTACAAAAAACTCACGATTATGACTCTTAATAGCAATTTTATCCAGAAGATTCCATTCATTCCAAAAAGGGGTATCCATCCCCTCAATTCATTCTACTGGCAATCAGTTCCACATTAAAAAGTCATCCCGCCGATGTGTCCGCGGCTTCATTTATACACAGATATGCATCTGGTAGTAGAGTGATGTGCCGTAAATAAGCCGCGGTGCACAACGGGGCGCCAGGAGTCCACCGTGTCCCCTTCTAAAATTAGGAATGTTGGATTTATCTATTAAATGATTACGGCGAAAGAGATAAAACGAAGCGAATATTTATAGCGGTATATTACATTATGTGACCTCGAAATCAGGTATTTTGCTATAAATATGACATTTCAGTGATTGAATCTAACTTTACTATTTCTTCTATAGTTTCCTTTGACTAGTAATAAAATGTACACAGATACTTTTAGGGTAACTACATTACTGTAATAAATAAAACACGTTTCATCGAAATTCTATCGATTTCCCACTACAGACAATTTTATTTTAATTTTACTTTGTATCATCTATCAAATTGGTTACATTATGATGTCGAAGTCAAAAACATCAGCTGTTGGCGACAGATCTTCAACTATGAAGCATTTCCTGTTTATTTCTTAACTGCTCTGCTAATTTGCGCTTTTCCCCTCAGCTAAGTTCAAGGTTCACCACTTTTTGTTGATATAATTGAGTCAGAAACGTTCTGTAAGTATCATGATTTGTATATCATCAAAATATTGTGTACCTAGATGTTTATCTATGAACCAAAACGTCTTCCAATCATTCATTGTATTGTCAACATTTCAAGGCGTTGCTAGATTAATCTTTCAACGTGTCGCTTCCTTCTTAGAATGGTGACTCCCTCTCTTCCGTTGGGCGGAGTACCACCGTAAATGTTATATTTGGAGGACAGGTGACTATAAATATATTTTAATCTGATAGTCAAGCCCAACATTAGGTAGTACTCGTAAAAGGCTGGGTTGACAATGAAGCGGGAACATCATCTTCATCACAACAAAGTCAAAGTCTCGGGTATTTACATTGTTAATTAAATCGCGTACCTTATGTCTACGCCTGGTATTAGTATTTTCTTTCTGTATCATTCATATCTTCTTAATAACCCATATCTTCAATCACAAGTTAAGTTGATACATAATAAGTGACCAATACAAGTTTCTATTTTGTTTAAAACAACTTGAGTTTTATGCTTTATATTATTTTGATCTCATTTCAAATTTTAATTTCGACTTTTTAGAATGGTTTGCAATTAATTACTTATTCCCATATCAACACAGGCCAACAACAGGCCCCCAAGATACAGGCACCGCCTAGTTTGGGGACCACCGCATATAACAAAATCAATGTCACCAACAGTTACAGACCGAATTGTTATGTTAAACCAATTTTAAGGTAATAAATGTAACAATGTTTAAATAAGTTATTATATTGTTATATATGTATATTGCAGTGAAAAAGAAAAACACTTTTCACCACTTTTACGTATAATTTTGGTTTAAAATAAAATAGGAAAATACAGATTAACTTTAATTATAAAAAGTAAGAAAAATAAATAATTCGAATATAAAAAAGTTGCTAGTTGGATCTTTAGTAATATGGTCACGAGAAAACTTAGGTCTTTCTGGGTAAAATACGAATATCGTTAACGACCTATCTAATCGATTGCGATCGCTTATTTAGGGTTCGCTTACGTGGTTTACGGTATAGGAAATAGAAATTAGATAACTAAGCTAAGTCGTGTTTGACACGGCCGTAAATTAAGATAAAATTGTCTTCGAATAATAAGTTCGCAGTGAAGATATTTCTAACTACATCAATTAGCTAGAGTAGGAACAGAAAAAGGTATCCTCGTCTTGAAAACTCGCAAGATAAAGTCTGCCGTTGAAATGACGCCCACAAGAGGTGACGCTGTAGCGGCCTTCGCAGTAGGTTGACTCAAATGGTTCGAGTTAGCCCACAGCCTCAAGAGGAGTTTTCAGGACTCAAACTTGGAGGCCGAAAGACGACCTGTACCTACCTGATTTATCCTAAGACAAATAAATTAGGGTTAGACCAGAGGGATCAGACTGAACTTTTGAAAGAGAAAAAAGATTAAATTAACAGATACGTACCAGGTTAGTAATCATCCATCCTATGACAAACAATAATGGACATTAGAACAGGAAAAAGGGCCATAATTTCCCTACGGCAGCAACTACAAGGATTACGTACATAAGTAGAGGAAACGCGAGGCGGGAAGCAACCTTGCTTGTAATATTGAATTCAACAACGACGACCACTTTTTAGGGATCCAAGGCTGGTGTAAAATATATCAGACGTAAATTTATCACATTATTCGATCAATTTCAATACATTGTATTTTTGCAACTGACGCTAGCTCTAAGAAAAATGAAGGACTCATATGTCAGAAAAAAAAAAACAATTCAAATTTATTAGAAAAATGACTAAATAAAAAAAGTAAAAAATATCGATCAGAATCAAGATGAAGAAAAAAAAGGTTGTCAAATGAAAACCAAAAAGTTTTAAAATGCAGTGTTACGCTGCAATATACATATGTATATAATTCTAATTTATCGTTTGTTCTAACCGTTACAATTACATCAACATAGCATTCGTCCAACATTACTGTATCATCAACATCATCAATCACGTAGTTACAAGCAGACAGCTGTCCAGTCAACGTGTTAAGACGTCGCATAGTAAACCCTTTGCCAGCTAATTAAAATGGTTGAGACAGATAACTTGGGTGACAAGCGGTTCCTGCTCTAGACAGTTTTGATTTATTTCAAGTGGGTGATATGTAACAAAATGGTGGATAGATAGAATTTAAAAATATGTTACTGTATTCCTAAATGAAGCTTAGGTACCTGATTTTTTCAAGTATTACATTTCATCGTCTGCCTAGCCTTTTCCCAACTATATTAGGGTCGGCCTATCTGACCTCCATAACCCAGTAACTGGGTAACACGATACCCCTTGGTAAGACTGGTTGTCAGACTTTCGGGCTTCTGACTACGCGTAACGACTGTCAAAGATCCACGAATGACAGCCGGAACCAACGGCTTAACGTGCTTTCCGAAGCACGGAGGAGTCTCGGTATGTAATGAATGCTCGTAACCACAAACTGACCTCGGCAATGGTAGCTTAACTTTAGATCGACCCGTGCTATTACTGAGCCACGAGCTCCTCCTTATGTATTCATTAATATAGCACTTAATCTGTCAGTGCAACTCATTTTTTTTGTGTCAATATGAGAAGCGAGACTATCCCTTTTTCCCTGTTGCAGAGTGAGCACTGTAGATACAATATTATCTCGTATTAATACTTATAAAACAAGGTTCCCTTTAAATAAACATAACATCATAACATTACGCCTGCTTTCCCCGAAGGGTAAACAGAGGTGATAGTACAGTACACCCACATTTCGCCAGTAAAAAAAACAAACTTGGTATTTTTACGCCGACGCTGTGAAAACTTCTATTTATAATTTAAAACGAATGCATTCCAAATACAATCACAGTAATGATCTATTTACTAAAATCAACGCCTTCAAAATTTCCCACAAATATTTGAGCCGTCTGCTTGATAAAATTAAAGGCACAGACACGAAACCCTTTGTCAAAAACTATACAGTGTACATTAAATATTATTCGTGTTAATCAACACTGCAGCGCTAATTAGTAAGACAGGGTATCTCCGCCATTTGTCCGTATCTAATTTAAGATGTTGACAAGTACGGTTGACTACTGAAAGTGTGGAGTTGAGACAATTTCAGATTTATGAACTTGACATTTTAGTGTGATGCAAAGGAAACCTGCGATAGCATATACATACATAACATAATCAGCCTATGATGATGTTCCCACTGCTGGGACACAGGCCTCCTCTCGGTGAAAGGGAGTGGGCCATAATCCACCACGCGGGTTCAGTGGGGGTTGGTGGTTATCACAAGTCTTCGAATTTTCGGTTCTAGGACATGCCGGTTTCCTCACGATGTATTCCTTCACCGTTTTGAGAGCAGTGGTGATGAAATTATTTACACAAAGTATAGCCTGCGAACTCACGACCTACGACTCGTAAGTCTGGGCCGTTGTCGAGCCACCACTGCTCTCCACTCCTAGCCTGCACTCTAACCTGCGGATAATAACCACAGGAAGAGGATAAAGGACGTTTCTCCTACCTACGTATCATACCTTCTCAAATTACAAATCTAATTTACACGAAGGGCATTTGTGTTTTTATTTTGTTTCTTTTTAAATTTCATTGCATGCTGCACCGGCTGACGTCATCACTTCAACGCTGGCTGTCGCTGAAAACCAGCGCTTGGGCTCTGTCTCGCATAGTGTCGAAGCCTTATGCTGAACGATGGCCGTTTTCTGTGGATGTGACGCATATTTTCCCCCAACTTGTTTCTTTTTTGTGTTTGTGTTCTTTTTTGCGTCATGTTTACCTACCGCAAGTAAACGTATTTTCTATCTTACTTTCTTTCTATTTACCTAAACATCTTTCGCTATGGTCTTGATTGAGTGATTTAATTTACATAAATCGAAATCTCCTTACGGCTGGTTGACACTTCCCGTTACCCAAGGGCTGGCTAACCTTGGCCAGAGGCTAAGCTTGCGGTCACGAAACCAGCGGCGGCCGAGCGATGGCAACTGTGTGTGTGTGGAGTGGGCATGAAACTGGCTGTCAATCCAGTAGGAAGTAGTGGCTGTCGAGCGGCGAAATTAAACAAGTTTGTTCTCGTCGCTTGCGTGTCGCCAGCGCACCGCCACCGCCCGTGCATCGCTCGATCACCCCGCGCCGCTCCGCCCGTTTCGTGCGCGTCTCTTCAAAATGCCGCATTTGATTACGCCGCCGCCGCGCCGCGCCACCCCGCAATCGCCATCGCTCGCCCGCCGCTAGTTTCGTGCCCGCAGACTAAGCATTGCCATACAACGTGGCAATGCCGCCAGTCTCTTGGGTACATTACCAGTCGACAGCGATGCGGAGGAATTTTTCGACGCCATATTTTAGTTTGTGAATAGTTTTAGTTAGGATATTATACATATAAAGAGTAGTAAAATAAATAAATAAATATATTTTAATTTTAATAGTTTGTTAGTTAATTTAGTCCCTATAAAAAGTTTATTTTCGTAATGAACCATGTTTAATTAAATAATAGAACTGAATCACTTGATTTAATAAAGAATGCCAAGAAATCTTCAAATAAACAAACTTATTTTCAGAAACTATTTATAATTCTATTCATAAATATCTAGCCCTTTCTTCATGCATAAATTATATTATGTTTAAGCTTTTACCGAAATGTGAGCCACTTAATTTATTTCAAAACTTTCTTCGAAACAATTTTATTTCGGTGGCTAATATTTTCTTTTACAACAAAATAAGTGTTTTTTGGTACAGGATACATCTCTTGGACAACTTTTATCCTGAATATTACACCAACGAATTTAATATCAAAAATATATTGTTTTTGCTATATATACTCTATGTTTTTTTAATATGAGTTTCTACATATTCTCAAAAAAAAAAAATTGTTAGCTCTGAATTCTTAAAAAGCGAACAATGTTTCAAATTTATGTTTGACATGCGTATGTGAATATTAATATGATGTATCTTTTATTTTTTCAATATAACATAGAAAATTAAAACTAGTTACGGTACATTATTGACACGAAATATTATTCGTAGTATCAGTAATTCAGTACACGCATACTACCGGTGTTTTTATGTCCAAAGGCTAATTAACACCACATGCGAGCGTACACGACAAAGGAGGGGACATCATTCATATTTCTCTATCTATTTGCGTGATTAGTTCACAGCAACTACTACTATTGTTGCATCTATTTTAATAACCATCATCACTGTTATTATTTTAAGCTTCATTAGCTAGTAATAGCGTCATAAAACATCGTTATTTCTCAATTAATGTGATTACAATGCATTGCCACTATCTAAATTTTCATTTTAACTTTGCTATAACCTAACTTTTAAAGGTTAAAAAGGATCGAAAAGCATTTCATTTCATTACTAAAATCACAAAGAATCTCGACTTAAAATCGCAAAACATTAATTACCAGTAATATCTCAAAATAAAGAAAAACCTGTTCCAACTAATGAGTTGAATGCAAGAACACACTTAAAATAAAACGGACAAATTACACACAATAAAAAAGAATGGAGTGCACGCTTAAAATTTTAGACCAATTTATAAAACCGACGAGCTCGTGTCCGGTCTAAAAGGAATTTTATTATGTGTCATTACTCCATATTTTCACATTAAAAAACAGGGGTCTGAGAAGAGAACCCTGCGGGACTCCGGACGGTACGGTGGGACTTTTTACATATACGCACGTAAATAGCCTCGTTATAGCCCAGCTGTGAATGGAATTGGTATCGTGTTGCGCCCGTAATGAATTTGTTACTGAGGTTTTTTTGTATGTCCTTTTTTGTTTACGCTCAACGTTATCGAAAGGTTATGCGATAATCAGATGTTTAGTAAACCATGTTTGGGCGTGTGTAATTGGTGTTGTATATTGGTGTTATGATATATTTTTGGGTTGTAATAGAGGTATGGAAATTAGGATTTCTAACCTCAATGATCATTGAATGTTTCTGTATGATTAGATTGAATATATTAATAGTAATGAGTATATGAGTGTTGTTTACGTTTAACGTTTTTTGTTATTTATGGATTTGGTGTTGGTCGAAGGTGGTGGTTTGGTGGACGGTAGAGGTCGGTGGTCTTTGGTGGTGGTTGAGTGATAATTTATTGATTACTCAGCCAAAAAATCGACAGCAAAAAAACTCTCGTGTTAGTGTGTTATATATAAAATAGCTTCAATGTAGCCTGTAATAATCGAAAAGTGCATTTTGATGCTTGAAAGGCAACATTGATTAAGTGAAATAGGGCTATATTTACAGGAGACCAGTTTAAAGTTTGACTTTTCAGACAAAAAATCATATAAATTCTTGTAATCATTTCTACATGCGTTATTTCTTACTGTTTTGGAAATCTTATTTTATTATCTACATCGTGGAATATAAAATGATTCAAAAACACTATCATTTCACAATTAAAGTGTCGCATAGTAAGGTTTACCTGAAAATAGAAACGGGAAAAATATACTAACCAACAAGCATCTGGAAAACTACAGTAAAAATGTAGAAAAGAGAAATTATATCGAATTGATATTAGAGCAAAAATATAACTTAAGCAAAATCAAGAAGGTTGGGAAATTGAGGCAAAACTGTTTAAACTTTATTTATAAATTGACGGGTCTCAGTAAATTTAACTAATTGCTTGTAACTCTTGTTTTGAAGAGTTGGAATATTATTTTAATCAGGAATGACAATAAAAATGCACTTCCTGGGCTTTATTCAGCCGTCATCCTTATACCTCCTTACTAATAAACGTATTATATTAGGTGAATAGTTACACACCGATTTCGCTCTTTTAGTCGACAGTCATTTGAGTTTCGAAAGAAGAAGAAAAAGCGTTGTGTAAATATACAGAGCTATAAAACGTTTATTAGTAAGGAGGATTGAGTATACTATTAAATAACTCAGACCGTTTGTAAAATTTAAAAAAATACTTCTTAATCAAATAAAAAGAGAAATACAAATCAACTCTAAGGCACAAAATTCTTATTATTAGTAAGTACATATGTATAACAAAAGGTAGTGTTTCATAGGTCGGTAATCAAAGCTGAGCCAGGTGTATAATTACAAAAATAAAAGGCATGCTAAACTAAGCGCCATTTAGAAAAAAAAAAGAGTTAAAATGACTTAGGTAAAGTATAACCAAAAATCTTCTTTGTCAGGAAAAAATATACCATACGTATAAAATATATTGCCACGTACAAGCAAAAGAGAAGAAATACGTGGAGAAATTACCGTGTCAAGCTAACATAAACATTGACCAAGGGCAAAAGTTGCACATTACGATTACGACAACCACCATTTCTTAAAATTAGATTTCTTTAGAAAATTATTTTCTTTTCATCACCTTTGTACGTATTTTTTATGTTTCTTTCTTCTTGTCTGTTTATTGTGTGTACATAAATAGTTGAACAAATAAATAAAAAGAGGTCAATAATATTGTCGCCAAGTAGACAAAAAAAAAGTAAAAATTCTTAAAATCCAAAATGCAGAAGCGACATTAAAATTCCTCGTAGGAAGACATGAGTTCGACCAAGCGACGCAGAAAAATCAGGCGGTTCGAACTATGAATATAACTTTATATGGCCCAAAACAAAGTCGCTAGTCAATGTTGCCATTCAAGCGTCGATTTTTTTATTTCATGGCATTATCAAGAAAATTATACGTAAATGAAATACTGAGTATGTATGAGTACTATTACGATAAAATCGCCCACCACCTATGTCTTCATAACTGCATAGAAGAAACACCTTCACATAACAGCATCTAAAGCCTCTACATCCACACTATCAAGATTCCTCCCTTTCATCTCGTCGGCACCCAAAAAAGCTCACGTTTAACAATCTTCCAGAGCAACACGTCCAACGTAATTTAATACGAGGAACAAGTACATGATATCGTCCCTCACTTCAGTTTAATCTTGAATCAAATGAATTATATAAACGAGGTGTACGTGAAATAATTTGAAATTGCCGTCATATTTTTCTAGAATAGCTTAGAATTTTTTGCTGTGAATATTTTAGTTAGATTGTGAAGAGTATTTTTATTCTAGCTGTTCATTACTTTGGCATAGGGTCGGGCCTCCATTTCTCCTAGAATAATTCTACTGTATTTGTACAAAAACGCCATGTATATCCAGGTAGGTGAACAGTTTAGGAAATAAACTGTTCACCTACGTGGATATACATGGCGTTTTTGTACAAATACAGTAGAATTATTCTCATTAGTTAGAATTACTCCTGAGTCAAAATAGCCCCGCCCGACTACTCTTACCTAAATATTAAAAACTACTGCTCTACTAACTGTACTCTTAAAAAGTAAAAACAATTATTAAAAACAAAATAATAAAGAAAACTGTAGTAATTTAAACATTTTAAATTCAATGGACCACACAATACATAATAGACTTAGAAATCATAAAACAACAATGAAGTAGAAATCAGAAATACCTACCTAATTACGAGTATCTACGTACGTACCTCTAAGGTAGTAGCACACTGGTTAGATTTTTTTTAACGCAAGAACCATATTCAACCTCCAACCAACAGAAAACAAAAGTTTCAACCTCAACTTCATATATTTCGTATTTGTCTCACACATTTCACCGTAACAGTAAGCACTGGCAGTTTGTCGTACTATTTTATTTCTATTCTTAATCTTGTTCACGCGAAATTCGTCTTTAACAATCGTATGTAATTCATCATAGGGGAAAACGTTAGCTCCAAGTCCCTAGGGGCCAGTTTTGTGTGTGGGTCTGTTATAGTTTGGTCGCTTTAGAAGGTCGGATAGGAAGTCTTGTTCAAATAATTTCGTAAGAACTTCGCAGGGCTTTCCTGGCCCTCAGGGCGCAAAGTTATCAAGAGCCGCGATGAAAACAGATTCCGAGGGAGAGATGTGGCGTTGGGTAGAAACTTCCTTTTGAGTTTCAATTTTAATTTTATTTCTAATCTTTTGAATAACTTTATCCGATTTTAAGGTTTTTGTGATCTGTTCTGAATTTGATTTTCTTCCAGGATTTGGGCTTTATTTTAACGATTATCGCGAAGAGATTTTGTCATGGTTTATGACCTGCTTGCACTACAAATGAGCTAATACGTTTACCGCTAAACGTATTTAAGACATCGCTCTATTTCTCTCAATCGTTTGAATGTGACAGAGACAGAGTGATGTTTTAAATATTTTTAGATGAATATTTTTAAATCACTAAACGTATTTAGTGATTTGTGTGGCAAGTGGGCCTAAGCTTCTCTTTCTAGCTCATTAGTAGGCAAGGCTTTCCACAGATAACTAACCAAAAATTCATAAAACATTTTTCCCAAATGAATATCCCCACATGATATCGCTGACCCATCTACGACTGTGCTCTATAAATCTTTTCTTTGTCGCATCCAGACTATTGGACAAGGTGACACGGCCGTGCCCGCGGGATGAATACCAAATGTCGCCCCGGACCCGGTTCACTCGCTGATGACAGTTCCCGAGTTTGATTTTTTAACATTAAGAATAGAAAATAAAGGAGGACTGAAAGGAATAGCCTAGAATTTTTTTGTCAGTTTGTATTACTATGTCTGGAAAGTAAGTGCTTTAGTTTCCGCGCTCTTTTTATTAGCAGCTAGATCGTCTAGGGGATTAGTAGTAGTACTGTACTATATTGGTACAAAAGAAATTGACAGGTGTCATCTTAGTTTTTTGCAATAACAACATTAATCTTACGAGCGGATTGGGAGAAAAAGTTATAGATTTTTCTTACATATCTAAATCATACCGTAGCACATTAAGCTTCACATGTGCGACCTATACAGGGGCGTAGCCTTTATACAACCCGATTCCTATCGGCTTCCCTTCGGAACAACCACTTTTTTTAACGTCTACTATTGCCAAATAATATGGTACACCTGTGTGTGTAACTGTGTATCACATCACATTACATAATTATATTTAATACCAGTTTAATACACCATAAGACTAAAAACCTACAGTTTTTTGCCTGAGTTTATGAGAAATGAACAATTTTTTCTTCGGCTTCCCTCTAATGATAATTGTAGCTGCGCCACTGACACCAAGCATTTTCCTTTCACCGGCCCCGCCACGAATTCATTACCCCCTCGCTCCAGATCCAGGCATCCTTTAAGAGTCGAACCAGAAACCGTTGCTTAATTTGAATAACTCTTAAAACAGTGTACTGTGGAGATCGGCCGATATTATTGTTGCTCGAGCCAATGCAAATGAATGCATTGCCTTAGTGTCGTGAGAATAAGATCGGTTAACCCGTTCCCACGTAGCGTTTCGGTTAACCCCGTGTTAACCCTGCGATGGTGCGAAATCGATGGCCTGTTTGACCTCAGTGGACAATTTGGTAGCATCGCTGGTGAAATCGATGCTCGACGGGTTAGAAATTTTGAATGATTTTTCTTGAATGGTTTTTTTATGATGATGCAGAAAAAGAGGTCGTGACTGCAAGCGCTTACAGTTTGTGGAAACGAGAAGCAGAAATCTACAAAGCGGTAAATTTTCCGTTAAAGTTGGAATACGTTTGATGTTTTCATTGCGCAAAACATAGACTGTAGAAAATGTTTACACACAATAAAGCTACTCATTAAGTAATTCTTCCACATTTTTTAATTTCCCAAATACTACTCTTTAGCCGAAATAATAAAAACTGCATTCTCATTATACGTTTCAAAGGATAAACGAAGCCTATGATTCAGACGCAAAAGGCGCTCTACTAGATTGTGTACTTTTGTTCTGGTAAAAAAATACAAGTTTTCCTCTGTTTTTAATCTGCATGCCTTCACAACGTAGCTCCTTTCAGCTCGGGGCCATTTTAATCTATTTTCCGGTACCTATACACAAACGGACAAACAAAAAACTCACTGTTGCTCCAAAGTCGTTTACCGGGAAATTATATATAAGAGTTCTCTTTTTTTCTTAGCTGTAACTCCAATTTCAACTTTTGAACACTTTTCTCCGGATTTTGTTTTTGATGAATGGGTTCGTATTTTGTGAAGTTAGAAATAATTGTTTTCGCCAACCTGTGAAGTGAAATGTAAAGTCTGTCTATAACTGTCTGTATATCTGTCTGTTTATAACCACCTACCTAATCGTAAAGAGCGAATATATGGCATTTTTTCCTATACACATAATTACTTGTCTTGACTGACTGATTCATCAACGCAGAACCCAAACCGCTGGGGCCACAAACTTGAAAGGATCATGACCAACGATGTATGGAAATCCGTCTTAAGTTGAAACACAATAAATCTTTATTTATTATAGACTACGCTTTATATACTATTAAATAAAAGTATTCATTTTCACACAAATATCCGAGTTTTAAAGTAATTAAACAAATTCGGAGATAACCTAAAAATTATGTCTAAACTACTCGCAACTTATAAAATGACCACAGATCAATCATGTAGGTACAAAACAACATTCTGATTTCTGGGTATCAAAAGTGAACAATTGACACATCGCCTTCTCATTACCACCGGCATCGGTTGATCAGAATCAAGCATCGACATGATTAGAATCTCAAGAGTTCTGAAACACAACACAAAAACGTCCTGGCGTAATAAAACACAATTAAATATGAAAACGTCCTGTCGTTAGTTACATGAAACACGCTAAGTTGTTTAAAACAAACACACCAACGAATTTCCGTAAGTATTAGTATTTAAGTGGAGAGATTAATCGCGGTGAGTATTCTCATTCGACACATAAACAGTAATGGCGGCTTCCGCAGGCGCCGGCTTAGGGATGGCGATCTAGAATCGATTTTATAGGTCAAGCAAATTGTTTTTTTTTTATCGATCATAAACAATGAATTATAGATTTTTTAATCGATTTTAGAAACTTGAAAACGAGTTCCGATGTTTTTCCTGCGGATTGCAACTTTTAAGTTTAGATATCGATTATTCATTACATTTGACTAATTATGCTGGCAACACCAAAACGAGTAAGTGATTATCTATAGTAAAGCTGTCGATGTAGAATAATGGCGGGAACAGATCTATCAGAACTCAATTTATTGCTGAATCGATTCTTTCCTGCGATTCGGATAGATTTAAAAATCGATCTTGTGTGTTTTAGGAATAATCGTCATCCCTACAGTTGCATCTGCGTGAGACGAAACACAAAAATAAATATTTTCACAACGGAACTATGAAATACATATACAGTACCTACGTTATGATTATGATATTACAAATTATTTACCTATTTATGAGTTTAATATCATTTTTGTGATGTGTAAAGGCTCATACTTACGTAACTCGTACAAATGAAGAGAACGAAACGTCCATCATGAGTATATGGAAATGTAGCAATCGTTAATTTACTTTTTATCTTAAAATCATAAATCCGGATACGAAAACAAAATTCCTGAAGTGAAAAGCTTGTAAAAAATAAGAAAATAATTTGTATATTAATTTGGTTTTCATACGTGCAACTTTTCAAGACTGCTTTTGGTCAATCTCCTTTGGCAGTTGATGCCTTTTATGTTGTAAGCATCCACGACGGAAGGATTTTTGGAAATTTCACACGCAAGCGAAGCCGTGGGCATCAGCTAGTTATTATTGTAATCACCTCGTAAACATCTGCTGCTGATCGTGTTTCTAAGCACATAAGCAGTAATGTAATGTTGCAATTTTATTTTTAGTCTTTTGACGATGCTGTAGGCAAAATACATCTAAGTATTTGTCAGAAGAAATTGTTCTTTCATTTAAATTTAATAAAATAATCACGAAAAACCTCTAGAGATGCGACGTTGCCAGCCCGCGCGCGATGAATACCTTTATTTTCTTAAAATAATTATAATATTTATGTTTTTACTAAAACACTGTTAAAAAAAATTTGTTAAAGCTAACCGATTTTGTACTTTTTAAATTTTGTTTTTTAAATACTTATTAGCCATATTTTCGTAATTGGGCTATGTAGTGCACTCTGAGACTGCATATCCTATTGGACAAACGTATAAAATAAAATATTTTAGCACATTACAATGGTTGTATTCGTCTTGAAAGATAACTCTGACGTCTATTTTCGTAAAACGCTGTGAGGGGATTGCCTTCTTTTTAAAAAAGTGCCAATAAAAATTACATTATTACGTAGTAGTGCACTAAATTAAGACTTAATCTTTCTAAAACCGTAATATTGTGTGAAATAATCTGCTCACATCATTACGATTTTGATCTCGAAAAATTCGAAAACATGAAGTTTTCGTCGCGAATCGAATACACGCTCTTAAGACCAACCACAACCCACAAATCAATGCAAAATATATGCAAGCCGAAGCTAATAAATCAAATATTCTAAATCCAAACAATCCTAACAACGTGATGTTAACGTAGAACATTTTATCGATCGTTATCGACGACACAAATTCCTTTAAGCTGTATTGTATTATGTGCGCCGGCGACACAGCGTTGTTGTCCGCAAAAGCGATGCCTCGGGCTAACACGCCGGACATGGGGCAGATCCTAAACAGAAACCTAAAGCCGTATTCTGGGAAATTGATGTGAGAATTGCGTTGTATTGAAACGTTATGACATAAAAGCATAACATTGAATTTCTGTGGACACATTTTAAAAGCTTTTTAGGGTTCTTTACGTCCGAATAAAAAAAAACAGAACCCTTATAGGATCACTCGTGTATCTGTCCGTCTGTCACAGCCATTTTGCTCCAAATCTAATGGACCGATTAAGATGAAAGGTACACATATGAATTTCGATGATTCCAAACACGGACGTCAGTTTTGGGAGTCAAAAAACTTTTTTTTAAGTTTTGTGAATTGTACCGTGTGACATATCAAATGAAAGGGCTCATTGTGAGGGTCTCAATTATATATTTTTTTAACATTTAAAAATGAATAGTCTTAAAGCTATTTAAGAAAATAGACTAAAATTGACCATTGACCTCTTAACTCCGAAACTAATGAGACCAAAATTTTAAACAAAATGCAGAAAATAGTTATATACTTACAGATTACAGGAAAACCTATAATAAGTCTATGGTATTAAAATAACATGCTAAGTCTCTCTGTAGTTTCTGCCTACCCCCATGGGAAGAAGGCGTGAGTTTATTATGTTATGTTATGTCTCTCAGTATTGTGCGTCCAAACTTACATTTGCAGTTGGAATCTATGAGAGAATAATATGGTTTTCAAAAACAAAGTTAAGTTTGTGCTTGGGATAAATTCATCCCAACTACGAAACCCTTCATTTTGCGTGGTCCGACACACAATTAATATTAAAACAGCGAAATATTTCACAACTACTTGCGATGTTGCCTTATTTCAGAATATATTTCTGTAAGTAGGTTTGCACAAACACTTTTACACCTCAAATATAAATAAACTTTTAAAAATTTGATGAGTTCGGTGTTTCCTATCCGACTACTCTGAGAAGAAAGAATGAAACAAACTCAGAGGTCAAAGTCTCTTCACCAAGATTATGACTATAAAGTCCAGACATAATCTTGGTCAGATAATGTGAGGATCATGTACTCGTAGATTATTGTCTTAAATGGTCTTTTGAGGAAAACACCACACAAATTTGTGTCCAGTCAGTGCATGCAATTGTCAGTAATCGTCTAACTCAAATCAGAACTTAATTAATAACTTAACAATGAACGTCACTGCTGAATAAGGCCGTAGCTCCACGAGCACTATTGTGGGTTTGGACGAGCAATAACTATGTAGTGCGCGGACATTTCGGCACAATGCAGACCAGCCTCTATCATTTGATAGTCCTGTACAATACCAGCTTTTGATCTATGGCTTTTGAAATAATTGACGCAATTATCCGTTTCGTTTCGGGTGAACAGACATAGTTCAGTTTTCATATAAGATTATGCACCAGATTATTGGTGGCTCAGGTGTATATTTGTGAGGTGTACCTCATGTACTTAAGATATTTATTTCTGTTTTTTTAGGGTTCCGTACGTCCGAATTGAAAATGGAACCCTTATAGGATCACTCGTGTGTCTGTCTGTCTGTCCGTCTGTCACAGCCAATTTGATCCGAATCTACTGGACTGATTAAGTTGAAATTTGGTACAGATACGAATTATTGTGACCCAAACACGAACGTGTAACGTAAATAAATTACGCCTGGACAGCTTCTAACTCTATACAAAGCGTAAGTCCGATCCTGCATGGAGTATTGCAGCCACCTTTGGGATGGCTCAGCTAAATACCAACTTGCCGCGCTTGACTCGGTGGAACGCAGAGCTAAGAGGCTCATTGGTGACGTAAGACGCCAAGCTTCACAGCTTGCCTCATCGCTGCAAGGTTGCCTGCTTGACGGTCTTCTACAGATTATACTGCGGGGAGTATGCTCAAGAACTCCACGACCTCATTCTGCCGGCCCCCTTCTACCATCGGACTTCTAGACGTACTGCAGGTTACCATCCCTACCTACCTAGTTGCTATTCCACCAATTCGCACTAAGCGTTTCCAATGTCTTTTGTGATGCGCACAGCAAAGGAGTGGAACTCTCTGCCTGCGTCTGTGTTTCCGAACGCATACAACCCCGATCTCTTCAAAGTGAGAGTGAACAGGCTTCTTCTGAGTAAGCTCGCTCCATCGTCGACTTTGTCTCTGTCATCTCTGACCTAGACTAGAGTCAAGAACAAACCTATCTCAAATAAAAAATATAAAACAATGCATTTTGAATATGGGTTTCACTTTTGGGGGAAAAATTAGAAAATTAAAAAGAAAAAGTTTTGAAAACACAGTACGTCACAGTGGTAAACGAATTAAAACGTTGCTTCATTGAGGAGTACAACTGTGACGTGGCATGCAACTGAAGTGACAGGTACAGGTTAGTCGTGAAAATGTCTCAGCGGGTAGTGTAGGTACCTACTTGTGTGTATTCTATATCTACATATACAAACGTGTCTTTCTATGTGAACGCGTTGTTCTTCTTAACTACGCAACAGATTTTGAACCGATTTTCACCATCATTTAGAAATTTTATTCCGGAAGGTTTATGTGTATTCCATATTCATTCCTAATATCGATTAAGAATCTATTATACTCATGAACCTTCTTGGCCCTTTTGACCTTAACCTTTTTGGCTGTTAGGCATCGGCATAACAGTCAAAAAGACATAAGCGACATTTTTTACAAAATCGACTTATTTATATGGTTAGAATCGGCTTTTTGGCGGTTATGCATCGATATATAAAAGGCAATTTCGCAAAAAAATGTCGCTTATCCCTTTTTGGCGGTTATGCATCGATGTATAAAAGGCAATTTCGCAAAAAAATGTCGCTTATCCCTTTTTGGCGGTTATGCATCGATATATAAAAGGCAATTTTGCTAAAAAATGTCGCTTATCCCTTTTTGGCGGTTATGCATCGATATATAAAAGGCAATTTCGCAAAAAAATGTCGCTTATCCCTTTTTGGCGGTAAGGCATCGATATAAGGTATAGTAAAGAAATCGTCCTGGGGGCCAACCACCACCTCTTACAGCAGTATTATTTTAATGATACTTCAGTGTGAGAAAGAGATGAAACTATACAGCAAGTCAAGCTCCATCTCATTCCCACACTCAAGTAAGATTACAATAATACTGCTTTAAGAGGTGGTGGTCTAGAGCTCATGTTTTGTCAAGTAATAAAAACTGTGCGAAGCTGGGGCGGGGCGCTAGTTCTGAAAAAGAGAGACAGCTCAAAGAGGATAAACCCCCCCCCCCCTTCCCCTCCCTCTCTATAAACAAGTAACAACTTCCTACACTTATTAGTTTATTACATAACACAAACACGTTTGCTTAGCACGTCGCGCGTTGCACGATAAACGCGCCAACTAACACGCATTAATATTGGAAATAATTTATAATGATTTATTTTCACGAGGGGTCGCAAACTTCCCAACAGGAATAGTTCGTGGAGGAACGAAGTTTTAGAGAAAATTGTGTGGTTAAAAAGGTTAGGTGATTGAAGATTTTAGTTGAAACAAATAAATTGCCATCAAGTTCGTCCGTCAGGGAATTTATCTATAAAAAAAAATCATAAGTTTTCGAACGTCAAAATTATATAAGACAGTCCCCCGGCACGCCCGCCCTTCACTACATCCTAGTGCTTTAGCTGGGAAGAAGAAGTGGTGCAACTAACTGCAGCAGCACAGCTGTCTGTTCACATAGAAAAACTTGAGTCTATACAATAATAAAAAATTAAAAAATACAACAACAATACAATAATGCAAACTAATTAACATTCCGACGAAACAAAATATTACATTAAATTATTTGCCATAATTACATATGTCCACTAAACGACTAAACGCCGACAGACTGCACACCGACCAGACTTTACTTCGACGGGACTCTTCGCCGACAGGACACTTCGCCGACAGGACACTTCGCCGACAGGGCATCCTTACTTCTGATTAATCCGAACCTGACCCAAAAATCGTAACCCTAGACGGTCGACGTCAAGGGCACCTCGAGGTTTGGTTTAGTTAGGTTCCTTTTAACCCTGCAGACAGAAATAGGAGCCCCGCGTAGCGGGGCCCCGTCGACCTGTTGTCAGTCTGTCAGCGAAGAGTCCCGTCGAAGTAAAGTCTTGTTGGTGTTCAGTCTGTCGGCGTTCAGTCTATCGGCGTAGTGTCTGTCGGCGTTTAGTCGTACACTCAATTATGTCAGCTAGCACATGCCAATATACCACGAAACCAATGCAAACTATACGCCGCCTTAGATGGGACTTAAACATAACTGGCACGATCAGTGTTTTCTATATTCCTCAGCCGAAAAGAAATTATTTTTAGAAAAGCATATATTGTTATAACAACTAGGTACCTACAGCCAGCACCCTAATTGCGTAACACACTATCACTCGGAATCTGAATCATTTTGAAGCAAATTGCTAATCCATTGCTTCATAAGTTCGAAAAATTTGTCTGCTCAACACGTAAATAACGCAATGAAAGTTGTTGAACTGTCAAAATGAAACCGATTCCGATTGATAACGTGTTACGCAATTGCCCCGCAGGTCAAGCCACCATGTCCAGAAAATCAATGCTAATAAAGATAACTTCTTAAGACTATGCTTAAGGATTCGTAGCAAAGACAACTGATACAAAAGACAATCGCTACATTCCATTTCCTTCCCAGAAACTTTCCATATTCATCCAGTCCAAGAAATTCATTTAAACAAAACCAGCTCAGAAAAGTTTTAGAACAAATCCAGATAATACCTCAGAAATCAACCTTATTGGTTCCAACTATTCTACGTCAAATCAAAATACAGCATAAAGCGCTACAACATTTCCAGCACAATCCGTATCAAATAAAATAAAGAGCGGAGTAGGAAGCCTGCTTTCATTGGGGATTATGCAGCATCAAGCGCTTAAGTCACACTGTGGCTTGGTCGAGCAACAATGGGGATGTCATTTATTTACCACTTCGCAGTGTTTGTTTTATTAAAAGATGTTTTAGGGTGGCTGAGATACGGTGTGATACCTTTGATATACCGACTTATATGGGGACGGTGGAGTATCTATGATATAATATTAGAAATTTCGTGCATTATTTTATCATTTATCGTCAGGTAAGCAATTTAATTTTATAATACGTTGATTGTCCAGACGATTTTGAATTAAATCAACTAATAGGTATGCGTTATGGTGAAAAAATAATATAATTTAAGGTTGTTGTATACTATTGGCATTCGTAAGGTATCAAACACATCATTAAGGTAACGCCTTATAGTATTTCGATATGCAGGAAATACAAGTCCCCAAATTAAAACAAATTAAAACCATAACCATTATCAAGTACCTACAATAGGGACATTTTTCACCACAGTCACCCTACTCAAATAATTTTAATCAAAAAACAAATGCTATAGCTTCCAATCAAGGAGTCCTCTACCAAGTTAAAAGAATTTGATTACTCACGGAGTCAATTAAGTGGGTCCAGTAGGGTATACGACCTTATCACTAGCTGTATCATATTGTTATCTTATAGGGGATCTAATACAACTCATTTTGGAGGGTTTCAAAAGTCATGTAGGATATGACATGGAAATAGTTTTGAGTTTAAAGGGGTGGTGTTATTCTTTGCATGATTTTTATGAGTTGGAATGGAGCTTGCATTTTTTTTGTTTATCTAGATTACTTTAATAGTTAATTAGAATTATCTGAGATTTATTCAAAATAATGAATAGGGTTGTAATATTAAAATAGTTATTTCTAATCAGTCTTGTGGATGGATATTAAGAATCATGTATTGTTATGACCTGCTTGCTTGTATTGGCACAAATTGAATAATGAAAAACAACCAGAAATCAAATCTCGTGATTCATTTAGACGACACCGCGCGTGCAGTGGCGCTCTCATCGTTTGTTTGATTATTAACTTTATTTTAGAATGAAAATGCAGAAAATAAGCATTTTACGTTGTGCTCAACAAGACTATTTCAAACGGAAAATAGTGGCCACTAAGTTTTATAATAATCCTTCAAACAGATGAAGTATTATAATAAATCTTACTAATGTAAAAATTTAATAATAATAACGTATAGTCTTGTGGAATACAACGTAACATGCTTATTTTCTGCATTTACATTCTAAAATAAAATAAATAACCAAATAAACGATGAGGGCGCCACCGCGCGCGCGGTGTCGTCTTAACATCTTACTACTAGTACCTAATACTGGGACGGTCTTCAAGCTCGTCAGCCACCGGACCAAAGAGGTCAGATCTCTAATGAAAACATAATGATGAAGCAGAATCAAAATCGAGATCTTATCTTCAACATCCTTTACCTATATAAAATTACCAGCTGATTGAACTTTGATAGTTATTTGGGTGAGAGTTGACCGTTTAGGAAATAATGTATTTATTACTCCATTTGAAATAACATTAGAAATTTAAATAAACGTTTTTTACAGTCCGTTCAACCGATTTTGACTTCTATTTAGTAGGCATAAGGATGGCATTAAAAGCCAAATACCAACGTTTACTGCAGCTGCGCAATAGAAGTCAAAATCGGTTGAACGAACTGCAAAAAAAGTTTTTTTTTAAATCTTATTTCAAATGGTAAATAGGTAAGTAATGAAGAAAATAAAACTATTTTCATAACATAAAAACATAACATAACATCACGCCTTGTTTGTGTTGTGTTGGTTAGGCAGAGGTGTACCTATAGTACACCCACATTTCGCCAGTTATGTTTAAGTCCAATGTAATAGGGGGCGAGCCTATTGCCATCTACCGGGCACAAATCTAGACTCCTGGCTGCTACTGAGAAATTCCAGATAGAAAAACCCAATAACACTTCGCCCGACCTGGGAATCGAACCCAGGACCTCATGCTCAGCAGTAGCGCCTGCGACCACTAGACCAACGAGGCAGTCCTACTATTTTCATATTAAATAAATATTAATATATTTATAGAATGTAGGTAGATCAGAGATAAAAGTCGTAAGTTCAAACCTACCTCTTCATGTGCAATCCTATATAATATGCGTATTATATATTCATTATACTCGTATATTCATTTATCCACGCGGACGCGAATAAATTAATCACACGGAACCCTATTAAAACAAAATGTCAACCCACCCCGTCTCGGAACATCAAGATGTCACACGACAATGACTTTCATCATTTAATATCATTTATCTTTACCCTGTTTAGCTGTGGGGTGGGCAGACTACGTCACTAAAGCAGTGGGTGCCGACGACACTTTTATTTGCATTTATTTTAAATTGTTGGAACGCCTTGTTGGTCTAGTAATCGCAAGCGTTACTGCTGAGCACGAGGTCCTGGTTTCGATTCCCCGGTCGGGCGAAATGTTATTGGGTATTTCCATCAGGAATTTCTCAGTAGCAGCCCGGAGTCTGGATTTGTGCACAGCAGATGGCAATAGGCTCGCCCCCTGTTACATGGGACTTAAACATAACTGGCGAAATGTGGGTGTATTGACTACGGTACCTAAGTACCTACTTTATGTTATTTTAATGGTTGTGAAATATTAATAATGTAACCCTGAAATAATCAAGAACACCAAGCATACACCTAGGTAAACATACTAGTAGGTATTGTAAATCACAAATGTTTTATTATGGAATACTAGCTGAGCCCTGCGACTTCGTTCGCGTGGAAGTCATAAGATAGACAAATATTAAGGGCCGAACCCAATAATCTATTTTCAGTAAAAGACAGATCGCTATTGATGGTAGACAGTATAATTCTATCTGTCCTTATGTCAGGCCGGTAAGATTCCATAATCTCATAGAATATTGGGACGTTAAAATAAAACCATAGATAGGTAGGTTTTTCTATCACCAGTATGCCAAAACTGGTTACAGATAAGTTATTGGGTTTGGCCGTTAACGATTATTGGAAAAATAATAAAACTAAATAGGTACTATCGACTTAAATCTCTTTATTTACTACCAAAAAAATACGTTTTGGACTGTATTATATAATACTAATAAATGTTTTAGTTTCATTAGTGTGTTGCTGCAGATTAGATGACCAATAACTTACACTTATTATCCTTTTTTTGTGGATGGGAAATCATCAAATGACTTCTCCCGCTCTGGGCGGAGCGGGAGAGGGCGTGTCAGACTTTTACTGACTAAAACCCACCCGTGTTCCTTCTGTTGCCTGTGCCGGCCACGGTGACTCTTTCGAACATCCCGCAACCCTGGCTGACACTTACTATCTTGTACTTTTTGTTTTTTTTTTTTGTGGAACTAACCATGTTATATTACAATATTTTAGAATTTTTTGCTGTGAATATTTTAAATATACCAGTAGTTATTGTGAATCAAAAATATTTTCTTGTCGACTACTTATTTAAAAAAAAATCCATTGTTTCTTTATGTTTCAAAGTGAAAATATAGGTGGATAATGCGTTTTTCTCTTTCCCCAAAATGCTTTGCCCTTTATTTCGTTACAACTTGATTATGCTACGATCTTTAGAGTTTAAATAAGACCATAACTTCTAAGCTATCCCTGCCATTTCTTCTCAAAAATAATCAGTAAGGCCCTTTGTACACACACGTCTTTCTTGCTGCGGAAAACTACGGTTTATTTGCCGTGTGAAGGCACGGTCGTCAGTATTGTATGGATCACTATGGAAGCTTGTTGACGACACAGCATCACCACGACACGGCGCCGACGCTGGTTTGCGCTGTGTCTGTCCACGGCGTGATTCACATCCGTGTTGTATGGAAGACTAGAGGAGTCTGTCGATGGCACCGGATGACTTCACGTTTTGTGACGGCTTACCTACGCTGATTTTGTTTTAAAATGGAGATAAATCAAGAAGTATTAATTACATTGATTCATGAAAGGCCTGTGTAATATGGGATAAGAATTGATAAGATAATCGGATGTACCTTCTTTTCCTTTTTTTTGAGTTTTCTGTAGGTACACGTAATAAGCAATGATGATTTTTTGCACAGAAAAAACACAACTGAGCCGTACCTAACCGTTGTCAAGTCCGGTTGTTTGTCGTGTCATGTACAAGCTCACACGTTTTTTTCTACGGCGCGGTTTTTACGCCGTACCGTAGTGAAACCGTGTTGTGTACAAGAGTGTACGACTAAACGCCAACAGACACTATGCCGACAGACTGAACACCGACAAGACTTTACTTCGACGGGACTCTTCGCCGACAGGGGATAATATAATATACATACATAATCTAGGTACATTAATACCTTATGCCTGCTACCAGGTCGACGGAGCCCCGCTACGCGGGGCTCCTATATATGTGTGCAGGGTTTAAAGGAACCTAACCAAACCGAACCTCGAGGTGCCCTCGGGGTGCCTGTCTAGAGTCAAGAGCAAACCTATCTCAAATAAAAAAAAATAAAAAAAGAAATTACCTGCACTGGTAATAAAAGCATTTGATTTATTGATCAATGTAGGTAATTTGACATGTCCGACGTAAGTCGTGTATCGACAAAGAAACGCAACATCATTCAACTATCATTGTTTATAAAGACATCGTTATTCTTATCGTATTCTTAGATCAAATATCATCAAGTTTGTTACAGACATTGGAACTTAAAATGCACCTGTTTTATCCAGCAGCTGATCTATGTATATTTAAATTAGAGGTCAATGACACTCGACAATTAGCTAGCAGTCTTATGAAAACTTTTGTACAAAAAATAAAACCAACTGCGAAAAAAAAAACACTACAAAACGAAAAATTACTTTGATTTCGGAAGTCGCTGTCTTTGGTTTTGTATTTTCATTTTTTGCTACCGATTTCCGAAATCAAAGTAATTTTTCACTTCGTAGTGTTTTTTTTTGGCAGTCGGTTTTATTTTTTGTAAAAACAATTGTGATTTTTCACTTTTTAGTTATAGTATAGGCACCCCACACAAATTAGAATACATTACAGTGAGAGAAAGTTATTAGAACATCATCCACATAAACTAAGGGGGAAAAATACGTATTATTGAAGCTAACTCAAAAACCACCTAAGCAAAGTTAATAAATTTTACAAAAAACCAACTTCGAGTTATACCCTCCCGAATAAAATAAAAATCGTTCAAATCGGACTACTGTGTAAAATGTTAGACGTGGTCATACATAAAAAAAAAATATTTATATTTACGCGTCAACTTGAGAACCTCCTCCTTTTTTTTCGTCGGTTAAAAAGCGGTGACATAAATACATTGAAAATTGATCTAGGATTCTATAGGCACTGGTTACAAGTTACAAGTTTTTATTGAAGTTTTCAAATCAGAATCAGATATTTTATGAGTTTGTGTTGAACACCATTCCAAGTCATCCTCACTCAACACCGTCTCCGGACCCTCACTTTCTTTTGGAGGGTACACAGACGCCCTAAGCAATTCCATGTCTTCCTCATTTAAATCAATACACATTGTTCCAACTATGTCGTCTATACCAATTGTACCATCATTACTCATATCTACTTCTTTAATAAGATTATCTACTAGCTTTTGTGACATTTTATGACCATGTTTCGTCAAAATTATGGTGTTTAAGTAACTTGTATTAGGTATCTAAACGATAACATTGTAATGTCACATGTGCCTGAATTTCATCAGCATCCTATGAGGTGGTTCCAAGGGTAGGCGGTTCCATTGAAACCGTACCGGCTCCCGCAGACAGGCGAGACGACGTGACCCTGGTGGAACAATTTCTACCGGAGTCGCGTCGCGCCTGTCCGCGGTAGCATTAACACAGCAATGCAGCTAGGTTGCAGTTCGTAAAATTGTTAATAGTACGTCCCCGAACGAGGTCTTCTGGGATGTAGGTAGGTGGGTACGGTACTGAAAATAGAAATGATATTATACTTACCCCGGACGAGGACTACTGCTAATTAAATAAATCATCACCATCATTGGCACCTTGTTCCACCCACTGCTGAGTAGGGCTCCTTCCTTTTGTACCATGCTTCCCTGGTCTGTGCAAGTTTCATCCGGGTCTTCATTCAATCAATCTGCTTAGCTTTTTCCCAACTAAGTAAGTTGGGGTCGACTTCCAGTCTAACCGGATGCAGCTGAATACCAGTATTTTACATGGAGCGAATGCATATCTGACCTCCGCAACCCAGTTACTGGGTAATACGATACCCTTTGGTAAGACTGGTGGTCAGACTTCCGGGCTTCCGACGATCCATAACGACCGTCAAACATCCACGAATGACGACAGCCAGGATCAACGGCGTAGCGTGCTTTTTGAGGTACGAAGGGGTCTTGGTATGTAAAGATGGTCACCTATCCACGAACCAACCGTGGCAAAGTATTTTAGCTCAGTAAGTTTAAAAAAAAATCATGAGATTCACAAGACTAACAGAAACACCAACTTCAAAGCAATATTGAATGAAAATCAAAGTACTTACGTTCAAGAGAAACGATTACTATTATATCTGATTCGTTCGGATAACATCGGAAAGCGAAAAGTTTTCCAATAAGGATCGTCCGAACTATCCGTACCAAATCTTACGGAATCGTACGGAGGACCCAAGTTCACTGGCATACTTCAAATGTAACTTTTGAATTTTCATTGAAGGAAAATCTTTTTAGCTATTTTTTAGTAGTCTGATTATTTGTGTTTTCAGGAAATAATATTTTTTTATGACACATAATAACACATCGCCTGTTTTCCCCGAAGGGTAAGGAAGAGTACATAAAAATGTCCCAGAATGAACGCACAACCTCTTAGGGGGTCATTGTACTCACCATTATGAAGAACTTTTACTATGGGACCAAACCTGAAATCGCGAAGGAACAATCAGCAGTTCCCTACATTTTGACGAGTTATGTTTGCAAACATAAAATGTAGGGAACAACAGATTTTCTATTCGCGATTTCAGGTTTGGTCCCATGCATAGTAAAAGTTGTTAATAATAATAAGTACAATGACCCCTTAAGAGGTTGTCCGTTAAATCCAGGACATGTTGTTTAGTACATCCACATTTCACCAGCTATGTTTAAGTCCCATGTTCTCAAGCCTATTGCCATCCACCGGGCACAAGTCCAGAAAGTACAAGGCTGTTACTGACAAATTCCTGGGAACCAAACCCAGGACCTCATGCTCAGCAGTAGTGCTTGCGACTACGAGACCAACGAGGCAGCAGGGGTTTTTATAAATATGGCTAATTTCTCAATTGGATAATACTTCTAACTTATTAACGAGGCTATTAGGTACCTTACTTAGGCTCTACTTACTTAAAGATTTCATTGTAAGTTACATAAGTATTAAATTATTGATCAAAAGCACATTTATTTTATCCACTCATAATGTTTTAAGGGGGAAGCGCTAAGGTAGCCCGCGAAATTCAAATTTTCTTACGATGTTTGCAATTTGCAGCTCAGTGTCTATGTGTATGTTGATTAAAGTATGATTCGTGACTGTAACAAATATGTATTTACAGAATTATAATCATTAGAATCAGTATACAATTCCTTAAGTTCGTATAATTCTGAAATGTTAAGATTTCATGAAATATTCATCCAATAGAATTACTTGGTCTTAGAGAGTTATATTGATAACTTTAATGATTATAATTTTGTAAATACTTAATTATTACGGTGGCGAATCATATTTTAATCTACATACAACCTAATACTGACCTGCAAATTCCAAAAAACTTAGAAAATTTGAATTTCGCGGGCTACCCTGACGCTTTCACCTTAAGCTGATTTTACAAGTTAATTTATAAAATACGTATTAAAAAAGTTTGCAACATGTAAATGAGTTTTAAAATGTTTGTGATTTCAAGTCATAAATACTTGGAGACTAGATAGAGACTCAAACTACCAAAGTTTAACTCAAACATAAAACTAAAATGAACAAAATTTGCATTAAAATCGTACGAAAACCACTTTTACTCACAATTACAAAGAAAGCTAGCTACAAACTATAATTACGAGTTTAATCTAAGCTTATTTTACAGAAAAAAAATGTTTAAGAGCGTTTACGACGTACGGCATTTCATACAAAATTTCAAGTCTTTATTTTTCTAAATGAATCTACGCATAAACAGGATACATATGTAGGTCTAAAAAAATAAATGAAGACATTTTACTGGCCGCAATGTTCAATTTTATGTCGACAAAAATCAATAATTTTAATATCACAACGAAAACTCAAAATTATCCTTAACGGAGAATAGCTTAATTTTGCGAACAATATTTCCTATTACGCCTCTAAAGATTTAGGGGGTCGGCAGTACAATGGGGGGTTCTACAAAGGTTTTATCGCAGCCAGCAAGGTGCCTTAATAACGTTTTCTTAAGGTGTAAATAAGAGCTTACAAAGGAAAATTTTGAAAGGCTACCGGATTTTAATTAAGCGTAATCATTTTGTTTTATCAGTTATGATCATTATTAACTTAAATGTTTTGCTTTGTACTAATTTGAACTTGTTTATATTTATGAATATTGCGTTAATTGAACCTACATAATTTGTAAATATCATGAATATTACAATAAATGTCCTTCACACTGTAACGGCTCGTGGTTAAGCAACGCTTGTCGAGGTCGGTCCGTGGATGGGTTTCCATCCATTACATACCGAGACGCTGGTGCCTCGGCAAGCAAGTTAAGCAGTTGGTCCCGGCTGTCATTCGTAGACCTGTGACAGTCGTTACGGGTAGTCAGAAGCCCGAAAGTCTGACAATCAGTCTTGCCAAGGGGTATCGTATTACTCAGTTACTGGGTTGTGGAGGTCAGATAAGCATTCGCTCCGTGTAAAATACTGGTATTCAGCTGTATCCGGTTGGACTGGAAGACGACCCCAACATAATTGGGAAAATGCTACGCAGGTGCTGGTGACACTTTAAACTGATCAGTGGTTTTTGCGGAAGAGCAATCAAATTTTTACTACACGTTAAAAATTGGTTCTTTCCAAATTCAACCAAAATCACAAACAATCCTGCCAACTTTACCAACAATCCCTCCAAAAAATATTTCTAAAAAGAAAAAAAAAAGTTAAAAAGAAATTCTTTTTTCAATCCCAGCCAATAACGAAAAGTGATCTGACATCCAAAGAGGCCGATAATCATTTGGCGATGACTGGCCGTTTCTCGGCTTTAAGCCCCGTCACCTGTCATAACGCGACTAGCCTCAAACGAGGCCGTGATATATTTCCCCTTTTTTATTATTGTTCATATTTATTTTATCAGACGTCTGAGGAAAGAATGGCCTTAATCGAGTGAAGGATGCCTTGTTTTTATACTGACCTACTTTGTCAATGTTATAGGCCGAGGATTTTTTTGGTTGTGTGAGTGTGATACCTACAGCAGTTTTAGTTTTTTTTTTTTTTTTTTTTAATATATATATGTCGTTAGCGTGTGTTAGTAAGTTAAACTTAAAATAATACCTATTTGTCTTGTTGATACAATAAATGGTTAGGTTAAAAATCACGATTTCAGGATCATAGTCCCAATATCATTTTTGAAAACGCAATTCCTATCAGCAAATAGCCTCTAATGAACCTTATTTATTGTGATGTCAGTCGACCACACATGGGTGGTAAGTGTGGTAGCCCTTTGACCTTAAGCTGGCCTAGCGCAGACGCAGTTTAGCGTAGGCTAGATTAATTAGTTTTGTTACCACTGCGGTAGGTACGGCCTACCGTACAAAAAATATCATGGATGTTCTTTTATCAAATATCAAACACGAGACCTAAATCGAAATACCTTGTAGATATTCAAACCTTATTAAAGTAAAGAATAGAATTTACTTTAATCGAAATAGACGAAATTTCAAAAATATCTTTATAACCGAGTAACACTGAACATATTTGACATATACAAGGTGTAACATAAATAACGCACAACCTCTTAAGGGGTCATTGGACCAAACCTGAAATCGCGAAAAAAAATTAGCCTTTCCCTACATTTATGTTCGCCTAACTCGTCAAAATGTAGGGAACAGCTGATTTTTTTCGCGTTGTGGGGTTTGGTCCCATAGTAAAAGTTGTTCATAATGATGAGTACAATGACCCCTTAAGAGATAAACAGTGATTAAAATTACACCTCGTATAGTAAATATGGTTAGTATAAAAAATTTCAAGCGTTGTTTCAAATATGCATAGTTTAATTCATATACATTTTATTTTCATACAAGTATATATAATATAATAACCCTTTATTCATAAAAAGAACTAAAACGTATTATAAACCTATTTTAGCTATTCAGTGTTTGTTTTCTTCTTCCAAATTCAAATCATAATTCTGAAGAAATTGACTAAAAACTTTTTTTTAACTAAAATAGGTTTATTAAGCGTTTGAGTTTTTTTTTATGAATAATACGGTTAGTTTATAAGCTAACAGTGTTTCAAATTGAACAAGTTTACTTAACCGAAGTATAAAAACTTACTTAAATGATTAATGAAAGCGTCTAAATTTGCAATTTCGTAAGTGATGTAAACCTTGTGTTACATGTACCCTCAATTTCTTATGAATGTACTGCAATTACATTCTAATGTTTCGTCGTACCTACTCTTTGTCCAACCTGGAAAATGAACCCAGGACCTCACGCTTGGCATCTGGCGGCCACACAACCTACTTACTCACTAATCTGAAGTAGGTACTTAGCGTTAGGCCAAGGCTAGTTCCTAATGCTCTGTTCCTATAAACAAAAATGAATCGTTTTGCTTACCAATGGAAGCATGTTTTATTGCCAAACTGAGCATATAAATAGATTCGTAAGATAATTTTACCTGTAGTAGCTACTTCCATATGGGAGGGCTTATTATGCAAAGCTATGAGGTATTTGTTTCATTATTGGTAAAGATACAAGAGTCTTAATGTTAACCAATAAATGTCCGTAAATTATAGGAATCGGCCATTAGATCTGTTTTTAAATTGCAAAGGATAAAACCACGAATACTAGTCGTATCACAAAATCTAAAATGGTAATCGAAACGGAACTCTAAGCTCTATGCTTCCAAAACCAGAAGTAACTGCAAGTCAAATTGAAATCTTCTCCAAAACTCATGCATTACGTAGGTTAGAGCTTCATAAACTTGTATGGGAACGTCAAAAACTGGAAAATCATAGAGGTCTGGAGTGAACGGATTTGAGAGCGATTCCAACTACTTTATTGGGGACTAACGGAATCTGACTATAACTCAGCCAAGTTGGGAGCAATCCAACTTTGGAGCCGGTTTGATTGCATACCTTCTTGCTCAATTTGCAATATTTGTTTGAACAGATTTTTGCGGTTTATCTAAGAATTGGTATGATCGATGGCCTGAAGTTTATAAAGGAGGTTTTCTATTTTATTAAGTGACTGGCAACTTTGGACGTTTACATAAATTAAAAAAAGAATGCGTTTAATGATCCTGCACTAATCGCAAAAGTGAATTAGGGTGGGTCACACGATCCTTTGATTTCGATTTACTTATGATAATACTTTTAATGCTTTTTAAAGATAATAGAGAGTTGAAATTGAGATTTAATTCTATCAGTGATCGGCTAAGAGGTTTTACTTGTAGTTACGCCTTGATAAAGTACTTATGTAAATTAAGAATAACTTTGTTTGTTATTATGTTCCGACTGTTATTTTGACTCTAGAAAAGCTTTATTATATTTAACATAATATTAGTTTTCGGAACTATGTCTTACCGCTAATAAAGATAATTCACAAAGACATTTAATCCGGTAGAATTGTACACCCACGTTGTTAATTGGAACGCACGTGTATACCTGAATGCAATTTTTTTTTACGTTGCCTATTCCTGATCTCCGTGATATTATTATCCTTAACGAAACTTAACTTCACATTAAGGGATACTTCGTTATCAGCCTCTAAACCCTTTCAGCCTAGTCAGTCAGTTCTTAGAACTTGAATAAACACAAATATGAATCAACGATCAACGTGGGTGTTTCAAATAAATCAACGGAGAATGATTTGCGCAAATCACAGGTAAGGAGTGGACTTGGAATGGTTGGAGGAGGATAAGAAAGTTATAAATTATTGTTTAGAAAGTGAAGGAAGCTGGAAAGTATTTTTTTTTTATTATTTGAGACAGATATCGTAGCTGTTTAGATATCTTAGATGAGTTTGTTAAGGAAAACACAGATTATTATTATAATAATTACTGCCTCGTTGGTCTAGTGGTAGCAAGCGCTTCTAAGCATGAGGTCCTAGGTTTGATTTCCAGGTCGGGCAATGTTATTCGGTTTTTCCATCAGAAACTTCTCAGTAGCAGCCCGGAGATTTGTGCCCGGTTGGTGCAATAGGCTCGCCCACTATTACATGGGACTAACCCTAAACCTTTGGGGACAAACAGGTATGATGTTATGTTTTGTCTTTAAATCTATAGGTATATAAATAACTCACGGAATTGTCTACAGATTAAAGAATAAGCTCACCACAGAGCTTCTATGGTCATAAACATAAATTCACTATTTTTCGATTTCAAGCAGATATATTTATTTATTTATTTAATACTTCATGCACAGAAAAGTACAGAGGCGGACTTAATGCCATAGGCATTTTCTACCAGTCAACCTTTGGGTGATGCAGAGACAAACAGTGGTAGGTGCAATTATGAGAAATTGTGGAATACATATTTATTTAAATATAAAGACTACCTATTACAAACTATAAATATAATAATATATACCTAATTATATATAAATAAGCGCAAATAAATATATACATAAATACACGAATATACTAAAACAAATAAGACAAACAATGGGAAAACGTTAACGTTGTGATGATACTGCCAGCTTCTTACGAATGTGCTCGCGAACTTTTATTTTAAAGGATAATCGGTTGGTAGCCATCCTGATTTCCAGGGGGAGCGCATTCCACAGAGAGATAGACTGAACGAAGAAGGAAGAGTGAATAAAGTCTGTGCGATGAGAGGGACATTGAAGAAGGCGATTATTTGATGAACGTAGATTTTTATTGTGGTTGGCACAAATGTACTGAAAGTGGGGGGCAAGATAACTAGGGGAAGTGGGAGAGTCAAGAAATGAAAACAAGGTGGTCAGCGCCCTTTGCTCTCTGCGCTGGCGTATAGGCAACCACTTAAGAAGCGACCGATGCGCAGAGACATGATCATATTTACGCAGATTGAAAACGAATCGAATGCAGTAATTGAGAAGACGGTCAAGTTTGTCGAGGAGATCTGCATTCAGGTCATAGTAGCACACATCACCATAATCGATGATAGGGAAAATTAAGGACTGCACAAGCATTGTCTTCGTTCTCGTTGGTAATAAATTTATTAATTAATTTTTTTTTTTTTTTTTTATATTGCTGCCATTAGCCATTCAGTCAGCAAACATTTTCGGTATAAATAACACACGTATCTTAGTCTGATTTTTAATGAGTATGAATTAATTACATGTGGGATTCGTCAGTGACCTAATAACTCAGGCATTTAAGAACGGAAAAGATAATAAAGATTAATCTTCGCCTAGAAATCTATGTATATATACCTACATACAAATAAATAAAATAGAAGTGTCTGTTTGTAATGTTAAAATAACACGTTTTTACTAAATGTAGGTATATGAGAGTATCTACGGTTCTTAAACTTTATATAAACGTTATTTTTTATTTTTTTCTGTCTGTCTGTCTGTTTGTCCCGGCTAATCTCCGAAACGGTTGGACCGATTTTGACGGGACTTTCACTAGCAGATAGCTGATGTTATAAGGTACTCCTTTTCTAAGGTTACCGCGAAAGTTAAGAATTAGGGTACCGCGCAAAAAAATTAAAACCCATGAAATTGTAAACAAAATTCGATTCAAATAGGGAAGTATTGACACCACGCGGGCAAAGCCGCGGGCAACAGCTAGTTCCAATATAATTCTGATAGCTCCTGTCTGACGTCTGACCGTCCAATCCGACACAATAAATCCAAGGGAAATCTTTTACAAGGTGCTTACTCACAGATGATTTAGAGGCTCATTCACGAAGCAATAAATAAATTGGACAGTCATTGGTCGTTTATGGTTCCAAGAACATACAGAATGTTTGAGACATAGTGAAGATAATACTAACTGACTCATAGAGAGACAATTAAGATTTATTGTTTAATTATTAGGTATGCTAATCTAAAGACATATATCTTGGACTGTTAAGGTGATTCCGTGAATTCAGAAATGCAGATTTTTACGAGCAAAGTGGAGGAAAATGATACAAAATACGAACGTAGTCCCAACTGCGTTAGTATAAAGGCTCCTTCAAACAAGTGCGACGCGCGACGCGACACAAAGGTACTGCGAGTCGCACGAAGAGCGGTGCCTTTGTGTTGCGTCGCGATGTTCCTGAATGCACTAGACAGAGTTATACATTATAGAAGTGACAAGTGAAGTCTGAGTTGACAGGTAATATTGATCTATGGAGGAAGAAGATAAAAAAAAAGAAAGAAAGAAAATAAATTTATTTCACCCGCTTGAGACACACAATATTCACACAAAAACAGAAAAAAAAACTTAATATAGTATTGTGTGCCCCACGGCTGCGCCAAATAGACCCAGTTCAGCATAAATGCCAGACAACTATAGGCCGACCGCATAGATGAGACGTTGCCTGAGGTAGCAGCGCGGTGAGGGAGGGGTGATAGTTGTCACAAGTTGACGAATCACTGAGCTCTCGCAACACGTCACCACACCCCTCCCTTACCACGCTGCTACCTCAGGCAACGTCTCAGTTATGCGGTCGGCCTATAGTGCCTGGCGCTGGTTTAGAAGATATTCTGCACAGATGCTAAATAAATTGGAATGAGGGCAGGAGGAGGATATAAATATGCCACAGTAAACTTGTTCGAATCACTCACATAATTATGTAGATGTAAAATGCTGCCACAACTGAACTACCTTGAAGATCCGTCATCATTTCAGCCGAAAGACGTCCACTGCTAGACAATAGACCTCCCCAAGCACCGCCACTTCGACCGGGTCTGTGCTTCCCGCAACCAGCGGATTCCTGCGGCCTTCACAAGGTCATCAATCCACCTTGTGGGAGACCTTCCAACGCTACGTCTCCCGGTACGCGGTCGTCACTCCAGAACCTTTCGGCCCCATCGGCCATCTGTTCTGCGAGCAATGTGCCTGCCCGCTGCCACTTTTGGCAATTCTTCGGGTTATGTCGGTTACCGTGAAGATATTTCCAGAAATATACCAAAGGACACAATGGATGACATAGGGTCTTTATATTTCATTATTGATTCCCATATATAAACAACAAAAAAAAACAGAATTTAAATGAATTATCAGTTAACAGCGCACAATAAGTAGCTGTGCACATAAAGTGCATAATAGCTGCACTGGTGTTAAATTTTAGTACCCACATTAAAACTTTATAATTAGTAGATAGTTGCGACACTCCGATGTTCATATTTTAATAGGTACATCCCTATTTGAGTCGGATTTTGTTCACAATTTCATGGGTTTTATTTTTTTTTGCGCGGAACCCTAATTATTTTTCTAAACTAAAAGTAGCCTAAGTTACTTCTTATAACACCAGCTATCTGCCAGTGAAAGTCCCATCAAAATTGGTTCAGCCGTTTCGGAGATTAGCCGGAACAAACAGACAAAATTAAAAAAAAAAATTGTTATAAGTAGGTACCGTATACAAGGTGTAACATAAGTAACGCATAACCTCATAAGGGGTCATTGTACCTACTCATCATTATGAACAACTTTTACTATGGGACCAAACCTGAAATCGCAAAAAAAAATCAGCTGCTCCCTACATTTATGTTTGCATAACTCGTCAAAATGTAGGGAACAGCTGATTTTTTTCGCGATTTTAGCTTTGGTCCCATAGTAAAAGTTGTTCATAATGATGACTACAATGATCCCTTAACAGGTTGTGCATTATTTATGTTACATCTTGTATACTTTCATAGGCATTTAGTAAAAAAGTTGTTATTTTGACATTACAAACATGTCCCTATAGATAATTAGTAAACAGCTGTTGTCAACAGCGTTAGTTTTCACTATTAGTGTACGATGGAAGTAATTTCTATTATTTTAATGTTTGTGTCATATTTAATTGTTTACATTAAGCAACATTTTTTTATAGCTCCTATCTTACCTACATAGTATAATGAATAGAAACTCATGAAGTACCTAATTTCTCGAGTTGTTAGAACGGACATATAAATATTAATATATTTGATAATATGAATATTTAATAAAATTATGTAATTATGCTGTACTATTTGCGGTGTGCATGATGCGGGTGACAGAGAGGGTAAATTTATTTAATTTACTACTGTATTACAGATTCCGTATTTTACGACTATGATATTTAGGGTGCAACTAAAATATTGAGTCATGAAAATCGCGGTAACATTTTAGAGTGAACAAAGGAAAGTTTCGTCTAATGTCACCCGCACCATGCTATACTGCAAATACATAGTATAGACAATGTAATAAACGTTCTAAATGTGTGGCAATTTCAATCTGTGACCATTGTAACAAATCTTTTATTTGTAACCATTACGTTCTATTGTTCGAACACTTGTATCAATAAAATTAATAAATGTTCAAAGATTTCTAATCACATTTTTGTTCCGCACTTATTCTCGTGTTGATAACCTTACGACTTCCAGCGATGACGTCATGATTAGTCACCTATATTGTTGCTATAGATATCACACGACTATTTCACTCGCCCCACCATCGCCTCCGTGGCGCAATTGGCTAGCGCGTTCGGCTGTTAACCGAAAGGTTGGTGGTTCGAGCCCACCCGGGGGCGTTTCTTTTTGATATTTTTCTAAGACCGCCAAAATCTATTATTATTAAAACTTTATTAACTTATACACAGTTTTATTGTTTCTTGAATAATTTGAATAAATTAATATTCACGTTTTCTCAGTAAAGTTTTCCTGAAAAATAAATCCACGTGTAGAATTTGAGCTATTCTCCAAGGAGAGTATAGCCCTAAACTTTGTACAAACAGTATTTATTTCATGCTAGCGCGTGTGGTTTGATAATGAAATCGCAGCAAGAATCTAATTAACCTCTATTGACATCGCAAGATAAGTGCTTATTAGCTTGTTTTGCAAGATTGTTACAGCATAAATTGTTTTAATTAACATGTTAAAAACAAGGAAAATCATACCCACAAAAAAAAATACATGAAAATCTGTGATGTGAATTTACTCCTAGCATTTCAAATGTTTGCAGAAGTCAACAGGTAAGCTATCACAGAGCAATCAATCTGCCTAGCCTTTTACCAACTATGTTGGGGTCGGCTTCCAGTCTAACCGGATGCAGCTGAATCCAGTATTTTACATGGCGCGACTGCCTATCTGACCTCCACAACCCAGTAACTGGGCAATACGATACCCCTTGGTAAGACTGGTTGTCAGACTTTCGGGCTTCTGACGGCCCGTAACGATTGTCAAAGATCCACGAATTATAATGGAAGGCTTTAGTAGGACAGTTGAGAAAAAAAGCTAGGATCATGATCCTCCTAGCCTTTTCCCAACTATGTTGGGGTCGGCTTCCTGTCTGATCAGATGCAGCTGAATACCAGTATCTTACATGTAGCAAGTGCCTATTTGACCTCCACAACACATTTACTGGGTATGACTGGTTGTCAGACATTCGGGCTTCTGACTACCCGTAACGACTGTCAAAGATCTACGAATGACAGCCGGGACCAACGGGACCCCATAACATTCAATATCTATTGTTAATAGTATTTATGAAACAAAGTCGCTTTTCGTGTCTGTCCGTGACCGCGGTGTTTTTCTGGACTACGCAACGGATTTTGATGCGGTTTTCACATTTTAGAAAATTTATTCCGAATGGTTTGTGTATACCTTCTACCCGTGACCTCGTCCGCGTGAAACTTCTTATTCCCCGACCCACCGCGTCGTATCGCATCGTCCGACCATGCTATTACTTACTTCATTACTTACGAGTTCTTTCTGACTTTTTTTTTTCTTTTTACTCGGCTGCTAAGGGTTGTAGAGTGATAATAACTAGCCTATAATCTTCCTCAAGAATTGGGCTATCAAATGCAAAAAAAAAATATTCAAATCCGACTGGTAGTTCAAGAGATTAGCGCGGTGAAACAAACAAAAAAACAAACAAACTATTCAGATTTATTACTAGTATATACAGTATACTAGTATATTAATAATCTTACTTATATCAGAGCAGTAATGGCCCAGTGGTAACGGCCCCGACTTACGAGTTTGTAGGTCGTGGATTCGAATTCGACCCCAGGCAGGCGCTTTACTTTGTGTAAATAATTTCATCACCACTGCTCTCAAAACGGTGAAGGAAAACATCGTGAAGAAACCGGCATGTCACAGAACCATAAATTCGAAAACATGTGACATCTACCAACCCACACTGGGCCTACGTGGTGGATTATGGCCCACTCCCTCTTGCAGCGAGGAGGCCTGTGTCCCAGCAGTGGGAACATTATAGGCTGATTATGCTATGCTGTACGTAATAACGAAAACTCGATGTGTCAAATCGTAAAAACGATGTAAAACGGGGACGGGTCGCTAGTTATTCTATTAATAAACAGTGCACATAATTATAAACTTTTCTATCCTAATAAAACCTAAGTTTATCCTCAACATTATAATCATGACAAAATAGTTATTTCTCTCATAATACAAATGGGGAAACTAGGTGGGGTTGTGAACCTTTTGAATGGGTTCATTAACGCTTTCACGGGAACTAGGGCTCGCCCGGCTTAAGCCCGGGATACATGAGGCTAGTTTTTCAAAGCTAGTATAGCAAGCTAGAACCTCTGTATACTATCCTGCCTTGCTGTCCTGGCTTGACACAAGCTAGTACTGTTTACATGATGCTAGTAAATTTTAAGCCAATAGCATTGCGGTGATTTAGTCCGTAGAGTAAAACGATCCGATTGGGTACTATATTTGCCGGCCACACGAGGTTAGTACACAAGCCAGGATAGTTAAATCGATGTTGGGGGGCGCTACTAGCTCAAAAATAAAACCCCATCCTAATAATCTATCCTAGCATGAGATGTAAGCTTACTAGCTTTCTCACTAGCGTAGTAACCTAAAAATGAAACCAGTTCTGTATACACGAAGTCAGAGTTACTAGCTTGCTAGCTTACTAATCCTAGCCTCGTGTATCCCGGGCATTACGCTGTGTATTTTGTAAAAATGTTACAAGTACCACTGGCTGGATATTGAAGTAACGTTAAGCTTGAAATAATTTTCAGAATTTTATTATTTGGAATCTTTGACCAGACTTACATTGTAAGGGCGGCTTGCAGCAAAATAATACAAATCTCGGTTTAATTAAATCTCGACTATGCCTTAAACTCGACTTAAATCATATTAAGCATGTCTTGCACAATCCCATTTCACATTCGATTTAATTAAACTATAGAGACATGAGGAACAGGGTGTAAAGTTCACTCATCCTCTATGAAAAGGGAGGATCCTCCGACCAGACGGGTGTTGTGTCTGGTGGGCTACTGCCCGACGGTTGATGTCGGGATGTTGTATATATGCTAGTCGCGCGGTAAACTCTGTTTGCGCGATGCAGGATTTTGCGTGACGTCAGTGTGACGCGTTCCATTGTGGCGATGTAGATATGTCGCCACATCACTCCCCTCCGGAGACCGGAGGTCGATAGTGGGTAGAGTCGTGTATCTTGCGATGCTTGCCAGGGCCAGTTGAGGTTCCAGGGAGTCAGAACCGGGTGCCGCATATTTCACGGTGAGTCGGAACTGTCTGCGGAGATGCCCCCAGTGAGTCGGGGTGGCGCTGCGTTATGCTCCAGTGCGTCGGATGTGGTACAGCGCCGGGTTGAGGCTGACTGCTGGCGTCGACCAGGAGAGGTTTGAAGGGCTCTGCTTGTTTGACCGGCCGAGAGTGCAGTGTGCTGTGCCAAGGTTGCTGATGAGGCTGAGGGTGATGACCAGGTATGCGCGGTCGCTGCATGCTGGTGGTCAGGATACCCGTTGAAGCCGTGGGTGCTGGCTGGCTGTATGACTCGCTGCTCGAAAGCTCGAGGAAGTGATGCTGATGACGTCACGCTGTAGTAGTTGCACGAAGGCTGCGCTGACGTTCATGTTCGGGGTCACCAGTATAGAGGCATGAGGAACAGGGTGTATAGTTCACTCATCCTCCATAGAAAAGGGAGGATCCTCCGACCAGACGGTGTTGTGTCCGGTGGGCTACTGCCCGACGGTTGATGTCGGGATGTTGTATATATGCTAGTCGCACGGTAAACTCTGATTGCGCGATGTAGGATTTTGCGTGACGTCAGTGTGACGCGTTCCATTGTGGCGATGTAGATATGCCGCCACAAAACTGAGATTAAGTTCATTCGCCGTTCATTCTTTGCGTTGCGTTTTCAAATAAAAATGATGACAACTCAGTTCTGCGTTCTCAGTTCAAAATAATTTGATTTGTCAATTATGTCAATGTCAATTTGTCTATGTACCTACCCAATGAAGTCAGTGTTAGTTGTATTGTAGTTGTGTTCTCGTGTTATTTTCTAGTTTTCGTTAGCGTCAGCCATTATATTCATATGTAACATAAATTGCAATGATGAGATCTAGGGCACCTTTTTTACCACGGCAGAAATAATGCATTCATTACGTCTTGTGGAAAAATTCCCGATAAATGTCAAAATCGAGATCTTTCGAGCTATATGAAGAGCTCCAGCTTTTAAAATCGAATTCACTTGACTCTGTCAACGATGCGAAACCACTCATTCAGTACATTTTAGAAAATAATTTCGAAGAAATATATCCAAATGTTTACATAGCAATTATAATCATGCTCACAGTTCCCGTCAGTACAGCTTCCGCTGAGAGAAGCTTCTCAAAGCTAAAATTGATTAAGACCTACTTGAGAAGCACGATGAGCCAAGAGAGACTATCTGCGTTATCAATTCTATCAATTGAAGTTGAAATAGCGGTTAGTATTAGCTATGACGTAATCCTGAAAAAGTTCAGTCAGGCCAGAAGCCAAAAAGTTCGTCTATTTTAATATCTATTTGTGTAATTTTTGTCATCATTTGATTAGCAATAAAACTCGTTTACTCATACATTAGTTTCACTATAATTCGGCTCATGTAATCTAACGTTTTCTTTTTGACGGGGAAATAAAAAAGGCCTCGCGTACCTAATTTCGCCGACGTCCAAGTGTGGTCTAGCGCTGCCACTGCAGACGGACAAACAATCCTATAAGGGTTCCGTTTTTTCATTTGATGTAGGTACGGAACCTTCAAAACTGCTTTTTGGCAGAAATACTTCGTCAAATCATTAAAAATAGCCTAACCTAAAACATGCTATGTCACAACATAATTTATACTATCTTATTTTTAGCTGGATTCTTTTATACTAAGTAGGTGGGTATGCTAACGACAGGGGCGAGCGGGTCGCTAGTTATTGTAACAGGGGCGAGCGGGTTGCTAGCTATCGAAATAGGGGCGAGCGGGTCGCTAGTTATTGTAACAGGGGCGAGCGGGTCGCTAGTTATCGAAATAGGGGCGAGCGGGTCGCTAGTTATTGTAACAGGGGCGAGCGGGTCGCTAGTTATCGAAATAGGGGCGAGCGGGTCGCTAGTTATCGAAATAGGAGCGAGTGGGTCGCTAGGTATCGAAATAGGAGCGAGCGGGTCGCTAGTTATCGAAATAGGGGCGAGTGGGTCGCTAGTTATCGAAATAGGGGCGAGTGGGTCGCTAGTTATCGAAATAGGGGCGAGCGGGTCTCTAGTTATCGAAATAGGGGCGAGTGGGTCGCTAGTTATCGAAATAGGGGCGAGTGGGTCGCTAGTTATTGTAACAGGGGCGAGCGGGTCGCTAGTTATCGAAATAGGGGCGAGCGGGTCGCTAGTTATCGAAATAGGAGCGAGTGGGTCGCTAGGTATCGAAATAGGAGCGAGCGGGTCGCTAGTTATCGAAATAGGGGCGAGTGGGTCGCTAGTTATCGAAATAGGGGCGAGTGGGTCGCTAGTTATCGAAATAGGGGCGAGTGGGTCGCTAGTTATCGAAATAGGGGCGAGCGGGTCTCTAGTTATCGAAATAGGGGCGAGTGGGTCGCTAGTTATCGAAATAGGGGCGAGTGGGTCGCTAGTTATTGTAACAGGGGCGAGCGGGTCGCTAGTTATCGAAATAGGGGCGAGCGGGTCGCTAGTTATCGAAATAGGAGCGAGTGGGTCGCTAGGTATCGAAATAGGAGCGAGCGGGTCGCTAGTTATCGAAATAGGGGCGAGTGGGTCGCTAGTTATCGAAATAGGGGCGAGTGGGTCGCTAGTTATCGAAATAGGGGCGAGTGGGTCGCTAGTTATCGAAATAGGGGCGAGTGGGTCGCTAGGTATCGAAATAGGAGCGAGTGGGTCGCTAGGTATCGAAATAGGAGCGAGCGGGTCGCTAGTTATCGAAATAGGGGCGAGTGGGTCGCTAGTTATCGAAATAGGGGCGAGTGGGTCGCTAGTTATCGAAATAGGGGCGAGTGGGTCGCTAGTTATCGAAATAGGAGCGAGTGGGTCGCTAGTTATCGAAATAGGAGCGAGTGGGTCGCTAGTTATCGAAATAGGAGCGAGTGGGTCGCTAGTTATCGAAATAGGAGCGAGTGGGTCGCTAGTTATCGAAATAGGAGCGAGTGGGTCGCTAGTTATCGAAATAGGAGCGAGTGGGTCGCTAGTTATCGAAATAGGAGCGAGTGGGTCGCTAGGTATCGAAATAGGAGCGAGTGGGTCGCTAGTTATCGAAATAGGAGCGAGTGGGTCGCTAGTTATCGAAATAGGAGCGAGTGGGTCGCTAGTTATCGAAATAGGAGCGAGTGGGTCGCTAGTTATCGAAATAGGAGCGAGTGGGTCGCTAGTTATCGAAATAGGAGCGAGTGGGTCGCTAGGTATCGAAATAGGGGCGAATGGGTCGCTAGTTATCGAAATAGGAGCGAGTGGGTCGCTAGGTATCGAAATAGGAGCGAGTGGGTCGCTAGGTATCGAAATAGGGGCGAATGGGTCGCTAGTTATCGAAATAGGAGCGAGTGGGTCGCTAGTTATCGAAATAGGAGCGAGTGGGTCGCTAGTTATCGAAATAGGAGCGAGTGGGTCGCTAGTTATCGAAATAGGAGCGAGTGGGTCGCTAGGTATCGAAATAGGAGCGAGCGGGTCGCTAGTTATCGAAATAGGGGCGAGTGGGTCGCTAGTTATCGAAATAGGGGCGAGTGGGTCGCTAGTTATCGAAATAGGGGCGAGTGGGTCGCTAGTTATCGAAATAGGAGCGAGTGGGTCGCTAGTTATCGAAATAGGAGCGAGTGGGTCGCTAGTTATCGAAATAGGAGCGAGTGGGTCGCTAGTTATCGAAATAGGAGCGAGTGGGTCGCTAGTTATCGAAATAGGAGCGAGTGGGTCGCTAGTTATCGAAATAGGAGCGAGTGGGTCGCTAGGTATCGAAATAGGGGCGAATGGGTCGCTAGTTATCGAAATAGGAGCGAGTGGGTCGCTAGGTATCGAAATAGGAGCGAGTGGGTCGCTAGGTATCGAAATAGGGGCGAATGGGTCGCTAGTTATCGAAATAGGAGCGAGTGGGTCGCTAGTTATCGAAATAGGAGCGAGTGGGTCGCTAGTTATCGAAATAGGAGCGAGTGGGTCGCTAGGTATCGAAATAGGAGCGAGTGGGTCGCTAGTTATCGAAATAGGAGCGAGTGGGTCGCTAGTTATCGAAATAGGAGCGAGTGGGTCGCTAGGTATCGAAATAGGAGCGAGTGGGTCGCTAGGTATCGAAATAGGGGCGAGTGGGTCGCTAGTTATCGAAATAGGGGCGAGTGGGTCGCTAGTTATCGAAATAGGGGCGAGTGGGTCGCTAGTTATCGAAATAGGGGCGAGTGGGTCGCTAGGTATCGAAATAGGAGCGAGTGGGTCGCTAGGTATCGAAATAGGAGCGAGTGGGTCGCTAGTTATCGAAATAGGAGCGAGTGGGTCGCTAGTTATTGTAACAGGGGCGAGCGGGTCGCTAGGTATCGAAATAGGAGCGAGTGGGTCGCTAGGTATCGAAATAGGAGCGAGCGGGTCGCTAGGTATCGAAATAGGAGCGAGTGGGTCGCTAGGTATCGAAATAGGAGCGAGTGGGTCGCTAGGTATCGAAATAGGAGCGAGTGGGTCGCTAGGTATCGAAATAGGAGCGAGTGGGTCGCTAGTTATCGAAATAGGAGCGAGTGGGTCGCTAGTTATTGTAACAGGGGCGAGTGGGTCGCTAGGTATCGAAATAGGAGCGAGTGGGTCGCTAGGTATCGAAATAGGAGCGAGTGGGTCGCTAGGTATCGAAATAGGAGCGAGTGGGTCGCTAGTTATCGAAATAGGAGCGAGTGGGTCGCTAGTTATCGAAATAGGAGCGAGTGGGTCGCTAGGTATCGAAATAGGAGCGAGTGGGTCGCTAGGTATCGAAATAGGAGCGAGTGGGTCGCTAGGTATCGAAATAGGGGCGAATGGGTCGCTAGGTATCGAAATAGGAGCGAGTGGGTCGCTAGTTATTGTAACAGGGGCGAGTGGGTCGCTAGGTATCGAAATAGGAGCGAGTGGGTCGCTAGGTATCGAAATAGGAGCGAGTGGGTCGCTAGGTATCGAAATAGGAGCGAGTGGGTCGCTAGTTATTGTAACAGGGGCGAGCGGGTCGCTAGGTATCGAAATAGGAGCGAGTGGGTCGCTAGTTATTGTAATAGGGGCGAGTGGGTCGCTAGGTATCGAAATAGGAGCGAGTGGGTCGCTAGGTATCGAAATAGGAGCGAGTGGGTCGCTAGGTATCGAAATAGGAGCGAGTGGGTCGCTAGGTATCGAAATAGGAGCGAGTGGGTCGCTAGGTATCGAAATAGGAGCGAGTGGGTCGCTAGGTATCGAAATAGGAGCGAGTGGGTCGCTAGGTATCGAAATAGGAGCGAGTGGGTCGCTAGGTATCGAAATAGGAGCGAGTGGGTCGCTAGGTATCGAAATAGGGGCGAATGGGTCGCTAGGTATCGAAATAGAAGCGAGTGGGTCGCTAGTTATTGTAACAGGGGCGAGCGGGTCGCTAGGTATCGAAATAGGAGCGAGTGGGTCGCTAGTTATTGTAATAGGGGCGAGTGGGTCGCTAGGTATCGAAATAGGAGCGAGTGGGTCGCTAGGTATCGAAATAGGAGCGAGTGGGTCGCTAGGTATCGAAATAGGAGCGAGTGGGTCGCTAGGTATCGAAATAGGAGCGAGTGGGTCGCTAGGTATCGAAATAGGAGCGAGTGGGTCGCTAGGTATCGAAATAGGAGCGAGTGGGTCGCTAGTTATTGTAACAGGGGCGAGCGGGTCGCTAGGTATCGAAATAGGAGCGAGTGGGTCGCTAGGTATCGAAATAGGAGCGAGTGGGTCGCTAGGTATCGAAATAGGAGCGAGTGGGTCGCTAGGTATCGAAATAGGAGCGAGTGGGTCGCTAGTTATCGAAATAGGAGCGAGTGGGTCGCTAGTTATTGTAACAGGGGCGAGTGGGTCGCTAGGTATCGAAATAGGAGCGAGTGGGTCGCTAGGTATCGAAATAGGAGCGAGTGGGTCGCTAGGTATCGAAATAGGAGCGAGTGGGTCGCTAGGTATCGAAATAGGAGCGAGTGGGTCGCTAGGTATCGAAATAGGAGCGAGTGGGTCGCTAGTTATCGAAATAGGAGCGAGTGGGTCGCTAGTTATTGTAACAGGGGCGAGCGGGCCGCTAGCTATCGAAATAGGAGCGAGTGGGTCGCTAGTTATTGTAACAGGGGCGAGCGGGCCGCTAGCTATCGAAATAGGAGCGAGTGGGTCGCTAGGTATCGAAATAGGAGCGAGTGGGTCGCTAGGTATCGAAATAGGAGCGAGTGGGTCGCTAGGTATCGAAATAGGAGCGAGTGGGTCGCTAGTTATCGAAATAGGAGCGAGTGGGTCGCTAGTTATCGAAATAGGAGCGAGTGGGTCGCTAGTTATCGAAATAGGAGCGAGTGGGTCGCTAGTTATTGTAACAGGGGCGAGTGGGTCGCTAGGTATCGAAATAGGAGCGAGTGGGTCGCTAGGTATCGAAATAGGAGCGAGTGGGTCGCTAGGTATCGAAATAGGAGCGAGTGGGTCGCTAGTTATTGTAACAGGGGCGAGTGGGTCGCTAGGTATCGAAATAGGAGCGAGTGGGTCGCTAGGTATCGAAATAGGAGCGAGTGGGTCGCTAGGTATCGAAATAGGAGCGAGTGGGTCGCTAGTTATTGTAACAGGGGCGAGCGGGTCGCTAGGTATCGAAATAGGAGCGAGTGGGTCGCTAGTTATTGTAATAGGGGCGAGTGGGTCGCTAGGTATCGAAATAGGAGCGAGTGGGTCGCTAGGTATCGAAATAGGAGCGAGTGGGTCGCTAGGTATCGAAATAGGAGCGAGTGGGTCGCTAGGTATCGAAATAGGAGCGAGTGGGTCGCTAGGTATCGAAATAGGAGCGAGTGGGTCGCTAGGTATCGAAATAGGAGCGAGTGGGTCGCTAGGTATCGAAATAGGAGCGAGTGGGTCGCTAGGTATCGAAATAGGAGCGAGTGGGTCGCTAGGTATCGAAATAGGAGCGAGTGGGTCGCTAGGTATCGAAATAGGAGCGAGTGGGTCGCTAGGTATCGAAATAGGAGCGAGTGGGTCGCTAGGTATCGAAATAGGAACGAGTGGGTCGCTAGTTATCGAAATAGGAGCGAGTGGGTCGCTAGGTATCGAAATAGGAGCGAGTGGGTCGCTAGGTATCGAAATAGGAGCGAGTGGGTCGCTAGGTATCGAAATAGGAGCGAGTGGGTCGCTAGGTATCGAAATAGGAGCAAGTGGGTCGCTAGTTATCGAAATAGGAGCGAGTGGGTCGCTAGTTATTGTAACAGGGGCGAGCGGGTCGCTAGGTATCGAAATAGGAGCGAGTGGGTCGCTAGGTATCGAAATAGGAGCGAGTGGGTCGCTAGGTATCGAAATAGGAGCGAGTGGGTCGCTAGGTATCGAAATAGGAGCGAGTGGGTCGCTAGTTATCGAAATAGGAGCGAGTGGGTCGCTAGGTATCGAAATAGGAGCGAGTGGGTCGCTAGTTATCGAAATAGGAGCGAGTGGGTCGCTAGGTATCGAAATAGGAGCGAGTGGGTCGCTAGTTATCGAAATAGGAGCGAGTGGGTCGCTAGTTATCGAAATAGGAGCGAGTGGGTCGCTAGTTATCGAAATAGGAGCGAGTGGGTCGCTAGGTATCGAAATAGGAGCGAGTGGGTCGCTAGGTATCGAAATAGGAGCGAGTGGGTCGCTAGGTATCGAAATAGGAGCGAGTGGGTCGCTAGGTATCGAAATAGGAGCGAGTGGGTCGCTAGTTATCGAAATAGGAGCGAGTGGGTCGCTAGGTATCGAAATAGGAGCGAGTGGGTCGCTAGGTATCGAAATAGGAGCGAGTGGGTCGCTAGGTATCGAAATAGGAGCGAGTGGGTCGCTAGGTATCGAAATAGGAGCGAGTGGGTCGCTAGTTATCGAAATAGGAGCGAGTGGGTCGCTAGTTATTGTAACAGGGGCGAGCGGGTCGCTAGGTATCGAAATAGGAGCGAGTGGGTCGCTAGGTATCGAAATAGGAGCGAGTGGGTCGCTAGGTATCGAAATAGGAGCGAGTGGGTCGCTAGGTATCGAAATAGGAGCGAGTGGGTCGCTAGTTATCGAAATAGGAGCGAGTGGGTCGCTAGGTATCGAAATAGGAGCGAGTGGGTCGCTAGTTATCGAAATAGGAGCGAGTGGGTCGCTAGGTATCGAAATAGGAGCGAGTGGGTCGCTAGGTATCGAAATAGGAGCGAGTGGGTCGCTAGTTATCGAAATAGGAGCGAGTGGGTCGCTAGTTATCGAAATAGGAGCGAGTGGGTCGCTAGTTATCGAAATAGGAGCGAGTGGGTCGCTAGTTATTGTAACAGGGGCGAGTGGGTCGCTAGGTATCGAAATAGGAGCGAGTGGGTCGCTAGGTATCGAAATAGGAGCGAGTGGGTCGCTAGGTATCGAAATAGGAGCGAGTGGGTCGCTAGTTATCGAAATAGGAGCGAGTGGGTCGCTAGTTATCGAAATAGGAGCGAGTGGGTCGCTAGTTATTGTAACAGGGGCGAGTGGGTCGCTAGGTATCGAAATAGGAGCGAGTGGGTCGCTAGGTATCGAAATAGGAGCGAGTGGGTCGCTAGGTATCGAAATAGGAGCGAGTGGGTCGCTAGTTATTGTAACAGGGGCGAGTGGGTCGCTAGGTATCGAAATAGGAGCGAGTGGGTCGCTAGGTATCGAAATAGGAGCGAGTGGGTCGCTAGGTATCGAAATAGGAGCGAGTGGGTCGCTAGTTATTGTAACAGGGGCGAGCGGGTCGCTAGGTATCGAAATAGGAGCGAGTGGGTCGCTAGTTATTGTAATAGGGGCGAGTGGGTCGCTAGGTATCGAAATAGGAGCGAGTGGGTCGCTAGGTATCGAAATAGGAGCGAGTGGGTCGCTAGGTATCGAAATAGGAGCGAGTGGGTCGCTAGGTATCGAAATAGGAGCGAGTGTCGCTAGGTATCGAAATAGGAGCGAGTGGGTCGCTAGGTATCGAAATAGGAGCGAGTGGGTCGCTAGGTATCGAAATAGGAGCGAGTGGGTCGCTAGGTATCGAAATAGGAGCGAGTGGGTCGCTAGGTATCGAAATAGGGGCGAATGGGTCGCTAGGTATCGAAATAGGAGCGAGTGGGTCGCTAGTTATCGATGTTAGAAACACGCATTTCATTTGGGCACCTAGCTATTACTTAGTAGGTGAGCAGGTGAGGTTTCAGACCTAATTCTAGCCTGAGCGTTACAATTTAGAATTTGACATCACCATCTTTAAACAACTAAGTCTTGTTACCGAAACTGACGTTAAAGATAACATTATTTTTTAATTAATTATGATAATAGCCTGACAGATAAAACAACTAATTTATACCTCTACTAAAACCAATATGGCGGCTCAAACGACTTCCAATTACTTAAGCTACCGGTATTTTAGCCCCAGGACCATAGCCCTGTCCTTTTCTTTTTAAAAGAGACAGAAAGAGATGGGTATAGTTTATAGAGTTACTAATTGGACCACCCGTTAATACGGTACTTAATGACTATCTTATTTGAGATCAAGATTAAAGTTTTTCTGATTAATTTAAATGGACGCACGTAGATCTGAATGTGTCTGGAAGATATTTAAGTTTTTTTTACTGTTTTCTTTAATTAAATACTTATGAAGACTTAATTATTTAATTTATTGCTTTGGGCCTGATAATTTATGAACTTAAATAATAACTAAGCCCGTACGTTTCACATCATGTATCTTGCAACTTCCAATGCAACAAAAAAAACTAACATTACATTACAGTTCAACCCAGTTTTCACGCAACTCGCATAATTTATAATTAAAAACAAAAGAGCGTAGTATTTACGTCACAAATCCCGGCAACTGTACAGAAAACCAGACTAAAACTAAAACCAAAAACTAAAATAGCCGAAGCAGTCCATAAAGACAGGTGGCACAAAAAGCGGACGCTCTTTGTTACAAAGTTATAGCGGTAAAAACCTGGACACGAACGCCATCTGCCTGTGACAATGGTAAGATTTATCGTCTACTTTCGCCATAGGAGCGTCTCTGTGGAGCTGTTTGAGGCATGAGAGGTAGCGTTAAACTGCACGATTTGGGGAGAATTTTAGATGTACCCATTCATTACCCAATCAAGTTTTTGTTGTGCGGGTGCAGTCAAGTCCATAATTTAAATGTAAATAATTTCAAATTATTTTGGGTATGTAACTATCATGATATGAGACTCAATTAAATTTCTATTGTAACCGACCACTAGGCGGTCGATCGACAGCTGATGGGATCTAGTAATTTTGAATGGTTTTTTTTTTTGTTAGGTGTTACTAATGATAATTGATTTTTATTTTGTAAATTGGTAACAAATAACACTTTTACACTTTTTCTATATAAACCAGATGAGGTTGGTATTTTCTACCCAATACTCTGAGAAGAAACACTGAAACAAACTCGGACCAGCACCATAATTGCGTAACCGTAATTGCACTATCAATCACAATCTGAATGATTTTGAAGCAAATTGCTAATCCATTGGTTCATATGTTTGAAAAATGTCTGCTTAACAACGTAAATAACGCAATGAATGTTGTTGAACTGACAAAATGAAACCGATTCCTACTGTAAGTCTGTTACGCAATTGCCCCGTGAGTCAAAGTCTCTTTTAAAGTCCTTACAATTACATTGTAATGGTAAGATTATATGAAGACCATTGTAGGTTAATGTCTGAGGTGGTCTCCTGAGGAAAGCACCACAAAGGCGACTACCACCGTGTCCCTTTTATTTATTTTAAAGGTGCATCCACACCGAAGTTACTTTTTGTGGAGCAACGATTGCAAGTGTTAGTGGGCATCAACGGAGAACGAAAAGTTATTTAGTAAAAGTTATAGAAAGTTACCTGATGTTATCATGTCGCAAAATATTGCTTTTTTATTTAAAATAGGTTTGCTCTTGACTCTAGTCTAGGTCAGAGGTGACAGAGACAAAGTCGATGATGGAGCGAGCTTACCCAGAAGAAGCCTGTTCACTCTCACTTTGAAGAGATCGGGGTTGTATGCGTTCGGAAACACAGACACAGGCAGAGAGTTCCACTCCTTTGCCATGCGCATCACAAAAGACATTTGGAAACGCTTAGTGCGAATTGGTGGAATTTGAACTAGGTAGGGATGGTAACCTGCAGTGCGTCTATCTGTTCGACGGTAGAAGGGGGCCGGCAGAATGAGGTCGTGGAGTTCTTGAGCACACTCACCGAAGTATAATCTGTAGAAGATCGACAAGCAGGCAACCTTGCGGCGATGAGCCAAGCTGTGAAGCTTGGCATCCACCAGTTTTACGTCGCCAATGAGCCTCTTAGCTCTACAAAAAGTAACTTCGGTGTGAATGCACCTTAACTCTCTTGTTTTCTGGCACAGACAATCCAAAAATAGCTCATTCTGCATCTAATGAGCAGGTTAGTGTCAGCAACATTGTTAATGAGGCATAGAGCGGCTTTTTCGAAGAAGAATTATCCCATAATTAATTTGACAAATTATAAAACGCGCGTAAACTGCTACGGTTGGCTGTTGATAAATCATTCAATCAATCACAGCAGTTCACGCGCACTTTACAGTGTGTCACGTTATTTTTGCGATAATTTTCTTTCGAGAAACTGGCCCTCACTACCTCGGGTGTGCCAGATACACTTAGGTATTGCTCGTGGAACCAGCACCTCAGCCTCAGCTAACCAGGGGCCCTACTCCGAAGCATAAATCCGAAGTATCGGCCGAACTTTCGGAAGTTTTCAACTACACTTCATTCTATTTCATTCAGTCGGTTCGTATCCGACCCAACTTCGTTTTGACGTTTGATCAGATCCGAATCGATCGAACGAAATAGAAAAAAGTGGAGCAGAAAACTTCCGAATATTCGGCCGATACTTCAGGCTTACACTTCGAAGTAGGCCCCCAGCCTTTAAATGTTTATGACTTGAACCAGGTCCTTACAGCTGTCTTGTAGATTAAAATCCGGAGCATGTACCAATGAAGTCCTCTCACAATATATAATATATCAGAGCCGTTTGTATCTATTTATTTACTAACTCTTCTTCTTAGTCCAAATAACTGCTATTGATGATGCGTTTTAGCCTCTAGGCTTATTTACTTTGTATTTAATTTTGTTAATAACTAAGCCGAATCTATGCCCTGCGGTTTTAAGGGTTAAAAGCAAATTCTGTAGTATAAAACCAAAGTCAGAGAAATGGATCAGAAAATTGTATAAATCTAAATAAAAACAAATAATATTACCTAATAAAAATCAGTATTAGATTTTTATTAAAATTGAAACCGCGATTGCGTATATAAAGAAAGAAAAGAAAGAAAAGTCGTTTACTTGCAGCAAACATGACGCAAAGAGAGAACACATACACAAAAAGAACAAGGTGGGGGAAAATATGCGTCACATCCACGCAAAACGGCCATCGCTCAGCATAATGCTGCGACCCTATGCAAACAGAGTCCCAGCGCTAGTTTTCAGCGACAGTTGGCAATGACGTGATGACTTCGGCCAATGCAGCATGCAATGAAATATAAATAAGAAATAGAAATAACACAAACACACAATAGGTACTTAATCTAAATGTTTAAAAAAATAATAAAATATAATATTTAAAATGGCAACATTACGTTCCATCGTTCCAGCGTATGCAAATGTTGGCACTGCCAATATTAGATTCCAATTAAATTTGACGATGGAATAAACGAATAGGTACGTTCTCTTTAATTTGATCTAAGCAAATTAAAAACAAAAAAACGAGGCCGAACTGAAATTAATTTTATGAGAAAAGAAATATAACATTTAATTTTTGAGTTTATTTAATTTATTTTACAAAAGTTACATATAACATTCTATACTACATAATTAATGATATGTCACGATCCATAGTAGGTAATAATAGTAGGTATAATAGGTAGGTAATGCATCATGCCCAGTTAAGATAATTGAAGTACACCGTGTGGTTTTAGTCATTAAGAGTGTGACAGACCTCCACCCGCCCCAGGGGGGAGGACATCCATGAGGATTCCTAAACGCAAAAAAGTAGGTACCTAATAAAAACCAAAATACACGCCGTAATCCCTAATCCTAACTAATATTATAAATGCGAAAGTGAGTTTGTTTGATTACTTGTTTGTTACGCTTTCTTGCTAAAACGGCTAAAGGGATTTGGATGAAATATGACACATGGGTAGACCATGACCTGGGTTAGGACAGAGGATACTTTTATCCCGATATTCCCACGGGATCAAGACTTATGCGGGTGAAATCGCGGGACGCAGCTAGTTCCTAATAAATATGGAAAACACGCAACAGACCATAAAAAGATCATCATAAAATTAACGTCTAATTAATAAACTACGTATAGGTACTTTAATTCCCTCTTTTACAAAAAAGTTTTAATACCAAATGATGTTTACACGATCCTACTCCGATCCTGCCACAGATAACGAAATGTTCCCAAAACGTAAATTATTTTAAATTGAATAAAAATGTATAAACAGCAGGCGACATCCCTTTTATAGTTTTACCTTTATTAATGCGTGTTTTTAAAGAATTTATGTTTGACATTTGTGGCTGTGTACGCCGGCTACCATAAGTTAAAAAAAGTACTGGGTGCATGCTATGACTTTTTTATGCAAAGGGTAGCAGAACGATGCGTGTGCCGTTTCTGATAAAAAAGTTTTGACTTTTGTTTTGAAGTTAGAACTTCGGAAGGTAATTTCATAACTTTTTTCGGGAGGTTTTATAGTTTTATACCTACAACATTTTTCATTTTATACTAGCTTCTGCCCGTGACATCGTCTGCATGCACTTCAGAATTGAATCCAGACAGAAATGAGAAATGTGTGAGTAATAAAAAAGAATTATGGGATAAAAAGTCTTAACACTTCAACTGACATTGGCGTATCAAAATAATTCGCTATATTTGCGGCGACCTTGGCGAGGCCACACCCCTTTCGGACTACTTGCGTTTAAACCCCGATTTCTCGCTATTTTATTATGAAACTTATATGAAAGTGTAACTGATTCGTAATCTCTACAATATTTCCTATTCGTTGTATGACTTCCATGTAATTTGGTTCACAATAAAACGAACATGTTTCAAACTAAAATCAAGTTTTGTATGTTCACCCGTTTTTTTCATTCAAGTCTTTAGATATCAAAATTCTGCATAATTTTACATTTTAAAATCATTTTTCTACGAAGTTTATTAACCTATCAATAAGAAAAAACAATAATATAACAAAAAACCATTTACAAATATGTACAAATAACGAATTGAAGCACGTCATAGAATTTCGCGGCGTCAACTATGTTAACGCTCTGTAATTATCGTACACAATAACAACTGTGACAACAGAAACCCAATTCCCGTAACTAAAAACGTTCAAAATCTTCGCAATCTCATCTCAGCGACATTCAAATGTCAAAAATGTAGGAAAAATATAGGTATTTTTATCATATTGAGACAGATCTGAAGCCCAATTCCTATAACTAAAAACGTTCAAAATCTAGTCACGATCTCATCTCAGCGACAATCAAATGTCAAAAACTTGTCAAAAATGTAGGAAAATTATAGGTATTTTTGACATATTGAGACAGATCTGTAGCTCAATTCCTGTAACTAAAAATGTTCAAAATCTAGTCGCAATCTCATCTCAGCGACAATCAAAATATGTCAAAAATGTAGGGAAATTATAGGTATTTTTTTGACATTTTGAGACTGAGATCAGACTGTAAACGTTCTAAAAATTACGGGAATTGCCCCTCAGCTGTTATTGTTAAGTGCTAACCCAGATTATAAGCTATCTGTGTGCCAAATGTCATCCAAATCCGTTCAGCCATTTTTGCGTGATTGACAACAAACAGCCAAACAAATTTACGCAATCAAGACCCTAAAAGATGACTGATGGAATTTTTGACGTTTTTAAAACTAACTAATGAAATTGATCTATTATCTTAGGGCTCGGTGACGCCTGTAGGCGTCAGCAGAATTCAGCACGTCAAGGGCTCCACACAAAACTGCGAATTAGCACCGCATCGCAGCTTTGTGTGGTAGTCCCAAGGGTTAACCCTTAGGGCTCCCGAACAAAACCGCGATGCAACGCGAATTCGCAGTTTTGTGTGGGAGCTTTTAACCTGCTGAATTCTGCTGACGCCTCAAGGCGTCACCAGGCTCAACAGGTTAAGTGGACGTAACCGTAGTATAAAAATATAAGCTTTGACACCCTTCGTCTCTTTCGAGCCGACGTTATTGAAAGTTAAATTATTTAACGTCGCACGAGTTACGAGAATCATCAGGATCGTGCCGGAATTGAGCATTTCGTCGTCGACGTGGTACAACAGCGGCTCCCTTGACATCATCTCTCATCAAAATACAGCCGCCACACAACCATCGAAGTGACCACAGAACATAATTATATACCCTAAAGAGTGACTGTCACCAGCCAGTATCACCCTTATCCGACCTCTCCGGTGGTTCTTAGCAACTACGTAACAAAATAGACGGCGCCACTTGCTGAGCCGCCACGTTAATTAAAACAAAGTTAATAAAATTATTAAACCTGAACAATTCACAGTCATTAGGTATTTCAAATTGTTTCATACTTTACGTAAGAATTTGCCTGTCTGCCAGTCATTTCATAATTTCAAAGGAGGTAAGTTAAAGCCAGTGTTTTGTTTGAAGTCTAGATTTGAATTCAGACATTTTGTCATAACAACAAATGGAATATAAATTAGGAACAATAAATTATAGGAAATTAACTCGTTATTTTCAGATTTTGACATGTTTTTGTATTGAAAGCTGACTGTTCGAAGATTTTTTAATTTTTTTTTTATTTAAGATAGGTTTGCTCTTGACTCTAGTCTAGGTCAGAGATGACAGAGACAAAGATTTAATACATTGTGCGGTTTTATAATTTCTTACGTGACGATATTATTGTGGACGTCCGCGGCAGGGAAGTAAAATGTGTGGTATGGTAATACATGGATGTAATAACAAAAAACCATGCGCGCGTCGACGGTTTCCACGCTATAGTGCGTAAGAAAGTGGCGTCATTATTTCAAAAACTGCGCGGTGGCACCAACAGCATTTTGCAAATGATTGCATTCCACCATGACTGTCCCATACAGGCACACTGGGTGGGAATAGTTACGGCGAGATTGAAAAAAAAAAAAATTACCTAGTTGATTATATTATGCTACTAACATAGATTTTAAGAATATTGTTACTAACACTTTTATGGATTCTGTCCGAAATAAATGGCTAATATATAAATAAATAACGTTATCACGTTATCTAGGACGGAAATTTAAAAACGTCTTCATATATTTCCATACAATATACTACTTCCATGTGTTATCGTGATGCCGTGGATGCTGGACGTTCACGATAACATCGTCACTTTAGAAATTAAAAAAAAAAAACATATGTACCTATAGATGTGATTGGCTACGATGAATAAAGGATGAAAGAATCGTGGGTTTTACTTAGAGCACTGTTTGCAGTTTTTCACGACTGCACAAGGAAAGAATATACCGGTAGGTACCGCAAAACAAATTCAAGTTAATGAGTACTTCATCATTTTATAAGCATTAAAATACTTTATTTTTAATAAGTTTAAATAAATTTTATTAGAAAGAGGAATATTTACAAAGAGGCAACTAGCGACATCTGTCACCATTCTCATTCACTAACGCAATTTACATGAAGGGAATTGAACTCCTGCGCATTTTAAGGAAATTTGATAACTTGTCAGGACCTAAGCAGTAGGTCAGTTTTACACAAAATTCCTTAGTCTGACTCATCTATACCAAATGCCCATATAATGACCGCCTTGCCCGGGGGCAGGCTCCATTTAAGGGATATTTCGATAATCCCCTTCAATTATCTTAACATAGTAATTTACTCAATTATTTAAACTATTTCTGGGGCATTATGATTTATTGTGTGGGATCTATATTATTTCGGGATAACCTATCAACTTCATTCTTCTTCTCAAAGTATTATTTAGAATTTAAATAGCAATCAAATTGTAACGGAATGAGATTAGAACTACGCTCCCGATATGTAACAAAGACATTATTGCAATGCCACGTCAGGTGCGTAAGTAGTACTCACAACCGGCGTGCGTGTATGACCAGTAGCATACAGCCAAACTCGCCAGCGTCTTCGTAACTGATATGTATGACATACAGGGCATTTTTTAATCACTATCCAAATTTTCGCAGGGTGTTCTACCCATGAATATGAACAACTTTTACTATGGGACCAACTCTGAAATCACGAAGAAAAAATCTGCTGATTCATACAAAAGTTCAATACCTACTCGACCAAAATGGATGAAACAGCTGATTTTTTTTCGTGATTTCAGAGTTGGTCCCATAGTGAAAGTTGTTCGTATTCATGGGTAGAACACCCTGCGAAAATTTGGATAGTGATTAAAAAAAGCCCTGTATTGTACAGCGCCCATAGCGGACACAGAAGGAATTAAAATTCGTACCATGAGCACTCCAGATTTCGATAGGTAAGAAACCTAATGTAATCTATTCATAGTCAAACGAGGCAAAAGGAGTATGTAAGGATCGTAGCAGGTGGCGTTCTGTAGTTTCTGCCTACCCCCATGGGAAGAAGGCGTGAGTTTATGTATGTATGTCATGTATGTATTATTGGAATGCCTCTGAAGTAAAATGCTCGAAAGTATCAATAGCAGCCCCTAACATAGTATTATCAAATATCAATTCCAAAACCATCGCTATTAATTGTATGTACATACACTAAAACCCGGTGTCAGAATTGAGAATTTGAAGTTGAGAAGTTGTCAAACTCCACTTTAGCATTACTTTAAGGCGATTCTTTCAATGTAGCTCGCAAAATTTAAAATTTCTAAAGTTTTTTGCAAAGGAATTTTGAATTTCGAATGCTCAAACTCTCAATTCAAATTCTCAATCAACTCCAAATTCTCAATTCTGACACCGGGTGTAAAATAGCTCTTTTTGATCAAATACTCGTGTAGGAACTAGTGACACAGCTTTAAACTGTGCTCACCCCACAAGGATATACACACAACATACCCCGCAGTGCAATTTACTAAATCTCGTAAAGGCGCGTCGCACACTGGCGCAAAGTTAATAACGACCGCTGCAATTAAAGCGCGTCACACACCTGCGGGTTTGCACTGAATGTGTTTTTATTAAAAATGCTCACAACGTGACATCTGAGCAGTACAAGTTAAACTTTGTAAACAATATATTAAATGTGTCTTATTAGAAAAGATCTTAAATCAAGTTGTCCCTAAATCTTTTTGATAATTTAAAACACGTGTAATTTTCATGTATCTAATTATTGCGTCAGTCTGCATGTAAATTAAATTTTTGAATTTTGAACAAAATAACCTTCGAAATTGTTCGTAGTTTGGGTGCAGAAAATTATGCAAAAATATAACCCAATATTTTCTATTTGTAATCAATATAGTTAATTACGAAATACCTACGTACTTGTCTTTTAAAATTCTGCTTTCTTGTAAACAAGTATTTACCTATACCAACACAGGTATCCGAGTTCATTAGCAATCTTTCGGATCAATTCATTATTATTTTTAACAACAATGACTGATACAATAGTTATGTAATTACTATTGGTATTGCCCCCATTACATGGGACATAACTGGCGAAATGTAGGTGTACTATAGGTACACCTCTGTCTAACCCTTTGGGGATTACAAACGTGATGTTATGTATGTGTTATTGGTATATTTCTACTACTTTACCGGTATGCCAGTATCCAAGTCTGAACATCCCTGTAAAGTGGTTAGCATGATGTTATATCAAATGTAATCTCGGACGAGAATACAAGAGAAGTTCATATTTAACTGAGTCACTGTTGTTTTGTGTTTAAATAAACGTGCGTTTAGTTTTAAGACTAATAGTGGCATAACTCTTGTTGATACTGTATTTTGCGAGTGTTTTGTTTTTTGTGGAAGATTAGGATTTAAATAAGTGGTGGGGATAAAATAGAAATTTAAGTAGCGAACTACTTAAATTTAGCTTAGTCGAAACTAAGCTTTGTGTTGAAAGAAATTCGGTAGGGCTGTCGAAACTAAAATTATTCAGCTTAAACAAGGGATGATTTTGTCTAAAACACAATTATTTTTAACATGCTTATTAGTTAGACAGCTGGAATTTATCATAAGGCAATATTTTTTATGTACATACATCCGCGAACGTTCACGGTTGCCAACTATTCGCCCTTATTCCCTTAGTAATAACGTTGAAAATTGGTCGAACGTGAACGTTCGCCTACGTACCTACATACCCGTACGTACCTATATACCTGTTTTAAGTCAGGGTCTAATACTATCATCATATAAAATGCATTTTACTAAGGTGGAGTAGTTAACTGTTTTTAGGATACAGCCTCAACTTTGACTTCATACTCTTCTGGCTATGTCACACCAACAAGAACAACAGAAATGACTTCGAATCGTTTGTTTATTTTTTTGATGTTTATTTCGAAATCACCACACTATGACGCCGATTTCTAAGGCATATTAGCGTCGCCAAAACCGTCTTAAATATTTGAACGACAACAGCCATCATTTGTCTAGCCCTTTCCCAACTAATTTCAAATTCAAATACGTTTATTGTTTGTTTTTTGAGAAAAAGATCTTATAGTTATTCTAATAGTATCACTGTAAGGCCCACTTATAAAATTTGAATCCCATTCCAAATATACTAGATTTAAATTTAACTGTTCTGCATCTAATTCCGGATAGCTCATTTTTATGTCGTGCACTTCTAAGTGTTTCATATTTTCTTATATCGCTTTTTATCATTGTTGCCGCTACATAAATATATAATGAAGGCGGAGTTAAAAATTTTAAGCTCCTAAACACTTCTTTGTATGAGTCAGTCTGTTTAAATCCGGTTATACTTCTCACACATCTTTCTCTATCAGGAGAATTTCCCCAAAACAGAATCCCATATTTTAGCGTGGAGCCCGCATATGCATGGTAAGCGTTCAATAATCCACTCTCGTGTACAACTTTCCTTAGCATGTAAAAGGCATAGGACTGTTGGTTTAATTTTTTAGGACTAGATATGGGTCGACTTCCAGTCTAACCAGATGCAGCTGGATACCAGTATTTTACATGGAGCAGTCGCTCCATGTAAAATACTGGTATCCAGCTGCATCTGGTTACAGACTGGCTAGGCAGTCGCCTATCTGACCTCCACAACTCAGTTACTGGGTAACACGATACCCCTTGGCAAGACTGGTTATCAGACTTTCGGGCTTCTGACAACCCGTAACGACTGTCATAGATCAACAAATGACAACCAGGACTAACGGCTTAACATGATTTTCGAGTCACGAAGAGGTGTCGGCATGTCATAGATGGTCACCCATCCACGGACTGACCTCGACAAGTGTTGCTTAACCTTGAAGATCGACCCTTGCGGCTGTTATTATTTAGCCACGAGCCCCCCACGGAACGACAACCACCAGGCCATTTAATACAGGGTGCTTCCATGATACGCAATCAACATCAAAACCTTTCAATGCCAAACACAATCAATAACTGCGATTTCTTGAAACAGATGTTGATGAAAAATCCAAAATCTATAGCAGTTGAACAAAGAGTGAAAGTTTGACAAAACAAACCGGCAGTCCCTTTTAAAAACCATTATCGTTCACAGAGAGCCACTCTGTGCGAAACTCTAGAGCTATGTTGAGTTGTGGTGGTTGTAACAGCGGGTTGGCATGTGCCTTGTGCCATTTTTCAGCAGTAGACGGTTAGGCTGAACTAAGAGAAAACGTTCAGTATAAAAGTTGGAAGAAGGCGGAAACTTATTAAAAGAACATAGAGGTGAGAGAAGAATAGGCGAAAGTCAAGACGTAGACCAATGAAACGATGAATGGATTATGTGAGAGATATATATTAGGTACATACATGAATTTAAAAGTAGTGAATGATAGTGTGACAGTTGAAATGGGAGAATAGAAGATAAGAACTCGAGACTAGGGCTGGCAGAAGAAGAAAAACGATGGTAAAGCTGGAAAGAAGAGTTAACGTAACCTTAACGGTAACTACAGTTTTGAGCCGTTTGGGGTCGAGACGCTCGGGTCATGGCGCCCGAGTGCGCGTCTCCTTTTCAAGGAAATTTCGCGCCGACTGGTCGACACTTCACGTGACCAGAGGGCTGGCTCGTTCTTTGGCCAAATAATTAGCATTGCCATTCAACGTGGCAATGCTGCCAGTCTTCTGGGCACGTTTCCGGATGACAGCGATGCGGACGAGTACTTCGACGCCAAAGTTTCCTTTTGTTTTGTGTATTTATTTGTATAGTTAGTTAGTTCGTTAGTTAGTAATTGTATAGTGTATTTAAGATATGAGAAAAGAAAAATAAGAAAAAGAGTTTGAAATTTGACATGAAACTTGTTTAGTTTGGTACAAGAAAACTCTAATAAGTTTGCCACTGCTAAGAAACAATAAAAATCCCTACTAAGCCAGCTCGCTCCGCTTATCACCGATCGCTTACACCTAAAACCAACATCGAATTAATAGCAAAGAGCTATTCAATAATGCTCCAATGATTTTTAATATTCGAACAATTCGCAGTCTGATGTATTGTCCATTCACCGAGACCAATTTTTGGTTGAAACACCCCAACAAGGGAAATAAAACCCTGGCCAGCTTATCAGAAAGTTGAAATTTGCTTGTTGAAAGAATTTAAAAGCACATCCAGACATGTGTGTATGGTTGAGAATAATTACAGGGTTGCCGTAGACCAATATTTCATGGTTGATCAACCAACATCATAAGATGGGATAGAATTTTCAATAAAGCGAATTTTTAAATCGGTTTACACCGGATGCACAGTGCACTTGCGAAATTCGTTTTTGAAATTTTATTGTTCGTAAAGCAAACAGTTTAAAATTATTATACACAGTGATTTTAGAACGGTTAAAATGTGCGGTTCGGCGTATCCGACAGATGCGATAATAGCTCTGTGGTTAGGTTAGAACGCGGTCTGTTTTAATTCAGACGGATGCATGTGTTTTTAAACATTTGCTGTCTGGTCCACAATGATTAAAATCACAATATATAATTCATACATCTAAATGTAATTATCATTGTGGCTTTCTATAAATTGTCTAATAAGTTTGAAGGAATAGGTCATTACAAGAAAAGTTCAGGCTTCAGTACCTGAACGAACTCTATTTCATATTTACTATTAAGTTAGTAGTTTTAAAATCATCTGCATCAGACTTCGACTTATGAATTGTGTGGATTCACTTTATTTATTTACCAAAAAAATCTTTGTTTTTGTTATTTTTGCATTTCAATAACAGATAGAATCCCAACATTCTCCTAGCTAGCAGATCTGCAGTTCAGACGCCATCTGTTACAATCCTTACGCTTCGTTTCTTGCACATTCATGCATCTTTTCATATATATATGTAAAAATATTTATATGCGCCGGTTACGTCTACGAGTATATTACGAATCTGACATTGTGAAGGCAATTGTAAAAAAATATCGTCATTAATGTCACATAAATAAAATATGTTTTATCCTCTGTACCTTCTATTAAACAAGACAGAAGTAGTTCTGTAATTAGTAATTACAAATACACGTATTTATGATTGTCGCTAGTTATCTTAACCCTTAACTTGGCAAGTATACTAGAGGGCACAAGAAAATAAGATATGAATTTCGGCATGTGACCTATAGAGCACGGGTCTGTTTACAGAGAATATAAAAAAACATTATCCGCCAAAATGTCGAAACGTCAAGAACGGATCTCGCGCGTTAATTTGCAGTTTCATACTTTGCCAGAATGCTGTATCAACATGTGCTTTACATTTTGCCAAGTTAAGGGTTAAGATGGGTTACAATGTTATACTAAGTAGTTACCGCCGCTGATGCAGTACTGTGGAGGCCTTAGTTGAGCCTGCCTTCCGCAAGAATCCTCTTTGGATTATGACATTGGCTGGCTAGACAAACGTTGAATTCAATTGGAATTTAGAATAGGTGAAAAATAATGACATATAGTAATATTGTTCTGTATCGAGCCATTATAGTTTTAGCCCCAGTGTTTACCTGTTGAAATAATATTTTAAATATAGCTGGCAAAGCTAATAAATCAGTTATTTGAGTGTAACGGTCTTTAACTTTATAAATATCTTCGAGAAAGTTCCCCCAACACACCTCGAAGACGAGACCGCACACCACAGTACCTACCAGAGGTATCACAGGTGCATTGCCATCCCAAATACAAACCTCTTGTTCTTTTTTGTTATTGTGTTTTTTATTTGCGTCATGTTTTACCGCATATAAACGTATTCTTTCAAACCTGAAATGTCTTATGTCTCTGTGCGTCTTCTGATTACTCTTATCTTTAAAGGTTCTGTCAGGACTTTAAAAGAGACTGTGACATCTGAGTTTGTTTCAGTCTTTATTCTCAGAGTAGAAATCTAGTTTAAAAATATGTGATTGACGTGTAAAAGTGTTTGTACAAACCTACTTACAGCATTAAAATCATTTATGATTTATCTTTTTGTATGCCCGTGTTTCTGTCACAAATAAACCTATTTTTCTTTCTTTCTTTCTTATGTGCTTATAATTACCGAAACACCTTTAAACGGGAACATAGTAACGCTGCTTGATAGCAGAAATAGTTATGGTGGTAACTTTTCTTGACGAGCTCCTTCACATACAACTACTACTACATAGGTAAACCTACTACTCTTTAAAAAGAAACTTCTTTCAAATTCAAAGTCAAATCATTTATATCAATCAGGCACATAAAAGACAGTTTTGAATGTCAAAATTTACAAGAAAATAGAATTGATTTTAGTTACCCCTCCAAAAAGGTAGCTTTGTGTGGAGAAGATCGAGCAAGAAACACCATCCATTCATTAACACGACATACATTTCATAATTCCCTGGTCACCAGCAAAACGAGCAAACTCCTCTGTAAGTCTATCTATGCTAAGCATATTGGCGATGGCTTCTTGACCCAAATGTCGTTCTTACCCCCGGGAGCTCTATGCCGTCAGTTTGACGGAGCAAACGCTAAGCTGAGCTATTGAAGATAGATCGGTCGGGAGTGGAAGGAACGCAAGCGAAATTGTGATCTGAAGATAGAAGATTCTGGAATTTCATCAACCATGATTATTCCAAAATCTTATATTTAAAGTGACTGACATTTTTTAAGATATCCATTGAATCTACATCTTGGAATGAAATGTTTAGAAGGATCTAATGAAAAATTACCTACTCTTGAACCCAACTTTGTTTCAGCATTTCTTTTTGGAAACGCCTACTCTGGCGAGAAAATTAATTTTCCATGAAAAATGGTTTTGGACATAGAACTAATAATTATTAATCTCAGTGTGCTTTGCTTTGAAATAAAAAACCTGACTATAAAGTCAGGCTAAAGTAGCCTTTTGATGTTCCAATGCCGTCAAGATTTACTCATAGAACCAGAAAATACCAGATTTAGAGCAAACCAAGTCAGAGAAGCAAAAAACACAATCTTTGTACACGAACAAAAGCATGTTCATTACAAAAGTAACACCAATTATCCGTACCATGACTGTTAAACTCCTAACAATTTACACTATTTTTTCATAAAAGTTTTTCTTTGCATTCTTTGAGCGGTTACGGCGCGGGCGTCCACAAAGTCTGTCGAGTCCAGGACGTTTCTCGACCAACTTCTCTTATAAAATAATGCAATTAAATATTTCCGCTCTCGATATTTTTTAAGAGTTCCAGCGCAAAGATATTGTTCGGCCGATAGTTCGCAACTACCTTTGTGAGTTTCATTTTTTACTGAGAAAAACTTCGCAGCTACGCCTTTTGTAAATTCATAAATAGATTAAAAACATTTTGCTTGAGTAAAATTAGTGGTGCGGATTTTATAAACTTGTTTACTTTTAACCCGTTAAAGCAGAGCAAGTTTTCGGGATTTAAATTAAGTTTGTGAAAAGTTTAACATGCTTTTAGATGTTGTTTTGAATTTTAATTAGAATGTCTAAAAAGAAAATCATGAAATTGTAAAAGCTATGAATATACAATGTGTTTCTTTTGATATCCCATAACTCTAAGATACTCATCATTATGAACAACTTTTACTATGGGACCAAACCCGAAATCGCGAAAAAAAATATCTGGTGTTCCCTACATTTTGACGAGTTATGCGAACATAAATGTTAAACCGCTGATTTTTTTATACGTGATTTTAGGTTTGGTCCTACAGCAAAAGTTATTAATATTGATGAGTACAATGACCCCCTAGCGTTATGGGGTATCAAAAGGAACACGTTGTATAAAAATGTCTTAGATCTAAATCATTAGCACGTTCGATACTCTCAATTCTGGGAAAACAAAATCAATATTGATCTTAATTCAACGTACAAAATTATTTAATAAAACGTTCCATATTTCAGCATTAACAAAAAATAATACCTTCACACATTCTCTTTTACACAGAAAAAAACTTAACGCTCCTCTGTCCTTTCCTTTAACACTTAAAAAAAGAAATCCAGCACATAAAGTCAGTAAGTAACCAGGCGGCAACAAAACCCTTACTATAAAAAAATCCACTAAAAAAATAACGTTCGTAGCGAAAGCAATAACGACTTCTAAAACATACCTTTAAAAATTACTCTTAGTATTTCACCGTAGTGCGCAGTCTCAAAGGGTGACGCAACAAAATCTTGTTAAAGTTAATGAACAAACTTAGAGCGTCTCAGTTAAATTAGACACTTGCTTGCCACCCTACTCGGGGACGTGAAAGCGTTAAAAACTACCGCTGTATTAATAATTCTGTCGAATAATTATGTTTATGTAGTTGTGCAGGATAGTGTAGAATTGAATTTAGGATAATTGATGTAAATATAACTATTGGTAACTATATAACAGTACAGTGGTAACCAAATCAGTATTATGCTGGTCTCGCATTCTATTGTAACTCCGTACTACACTAAGCCAGCTCAAGGTCCGCTCCTAACACGACCCACTGACCAAAGTTTTACCACGTTCGGTCGACTGTACTTGTCTTTGTGCGTGATCAAACCTGAAATCGCAAAAATAAACTCAGCGGTTCCCTACATATCAGTTCGCATAACTCGTCAAAATGTAGGAAACAGCTGTTTTTTTTCTCGATTTCAGGTTTGGTCCTATAGTAAAATTTGTTCATAATGATGAGTACAATGACCCCTTAAGAGGTTGTGGGTTAATTCCAGGACATGTTGTGTACTGACTTACATACTTACATAATCTCGATGAGTAATTATTCCGTGTGACTTTTAAAGTTTATCATTACCAACACTTACGTCAAATATACCCAGTGACGTAACAGATAAACTCAATAAGAACCGTCTAAACAAATGTTTAAGTTTAAATTCTCGATGGCACAGAATGTTTACTTTCGGTGCTTTTAACTTGACCGGTGCACTTCCTGTTTGAAGAATGCAAGAAGCACGTGTTATCATTTATATTGTATCATCTATATCTGTACGTAAAGTATAAAACAAATTTACTTTTCGTGTCTGTCTGTGTCACCGCTTAACTCTTCTAAACTACACAGTGAATTTATTCAATTCAATGTATAAAACATTAAGGGGACTACAGGACCTAAAGCGCGGTCACTGTCGAACTGCATGGAAAAGAAAGAGAAACGTGATGACACAAACGCTGGTAATTTATTGCAAAATATGAAGCAATTGTCTATTTACAAAAAATCTATTGATTGGACTAAAAAATTAAAACACAATACGTTAATATGTTGCTAGTAGAATAATCTGATAAAAAATTAGAATGATTGCAATATATATCAGTATGGTTTTTAATCGTTAAAAGAATTTTTTAGAGGTATATTCGTGATTTTTTTCTATCTTATCAAATTAGTTGTATTATGTTTTTATTACACTACCTAACTAGCATATATCCTGAAGAATATCATATATTTTTCTGATTTTGTTTACTGCAGTGGATCATATACTTTTAGGTATTATAAAACTTGCGTTTAGATCCTGTAGTACCCTTAAATTAACTTTAGTTAGAGCCCAGAAACCGGGATGTTTTGACATGACGCCACACCAGTTGCACCCTTCCAAAGTATTGGCTTGTGTCCATAATAATAAAGGTATCTGGATTGAGTGACTAGCAAATGAGTAATTAATGAGTATCTATCCAGTAGCGTTAAAGTTTAACGTCCCAAGGAGGTCATAATGAGAGTTTTCTGAAATGACGTTCACCAGGTGGCAGCACTGAGACGTCAGGTCCTGGCACATGTCAAAAGTGTCAAAGTGCCTATATTTTCTTTAGTCTTGACTGAATGATGAACGAATGATCATCCAACGAATCATATATTTTATATTCATTGTCGAAATGGAAGACCTCTTTTCAAAGTGGAGCACACTGGTGGCGTGAATTATCATGAAACCCTCATTGGTGCTACATAACGACTCTTCTTTGTAAAATGTTTAATAAACACTTAATATATCTATTAATCCTATTGAGTTTCCATTCATTTCAATCATCATGAAACGCACTTCCTGTAGGTATAACTTATAGTTGTAAGTTTTATACTTTTTGAGAAAATAGAATCAGAGTTCCAAAGTAGCGGGTGGCCCGGTTTATTTGCTGTCCAGTGTATTTATCTAGTTACCTAAGTACATAAAGGAGTCAAGAAAATTTATGGCAGCGTTTTGTTCTGTTTACTATGATATGATTTTGTGTCTTCTTTTAGGCTTCTTCTACATAGCACCAATTACGACCCTTGGGATGTTAAAGATTACTTTTACACTACGGGATACCTCATACTATTATTATAAATAGGTAGTATTCAAATAATATTGTTATTTATCTATGATCATCCCACTGCAAAGCAATCGCCGCATGACATTACAGAGCACAAATAATGATTAGTGTTTTAATTTACAATTATAACTGAGTATATTATAATCTCTATCAATTCATACACGAAATCTCTTTAGGGGTCATTTACTCATCATTATGAACAACTTTTACTATAGGAACAAACTTGAAATCGCGAAAAAAAATCAGCCATTCCAAAATATTCGCATAACTCGTCAAAAAGTATGGAACAGCTGATTTTTTTCGCGATTTCAGGTTTGGTCCCATAGTGAAAGTTGCTCATAATGATGAGAACAATGACCCCTTAAGAGATTTCGTGTATGAATAGATAGACATTATTGTTTATGACATTATACAGCCTGTACTTATCGGAAATGTTAAAGTACAGATCATCAAACTGAACAACTTTCTGGATAATCTTTTCGCGATTACGATGTGGGTCCCATGGAGAAGGTTGTTCAGATTGCTGGTTCAGACTCTTAAATATGACCATACATTTCTGATGCACTCTATATACACACTATACACCCATGGTATAAAGAGAATGCCTTATCTGTACACATAACAAGCAGTATAACAGTGTCGTATATTCAACATGTTTGTTTGTGTGAGTGTAAAAGATTCTTCACCCGCAGCTTTATAGCAATTTTATACAGTGTTATTATGATTATAAATATTAATATTATGAGATTTTATGAGTAGCTATAGCATAAGCATAATCAGCCTGTAATGTTCCCACTGCTGGGACACAGACCTCCTCTCTGTGAGAGGGAGTGGGCTGTAATCCACCACGCGCGCCCAGTGCGGGTTGGTAGATGTCACATGTCTTCAAATTTTTGGTTCTAAGACATGCCGGTTTTCTCACGGTGATTTCCTTCACCGTTTTGAGAGTAGTGGTGATGAAATAATAATTAACACAAAGTGCCTGTCAGGGTTCGAACTCTACAACTCGTAAGTCGCGGCCGTTACTTAGTGAGTATGTCATAAGTAGGTATGTGATTGGGCAATGATATACTTTTATGTATAAATCGACGAAGAGATGTTATGCTTTTCAATTTACCACAAATCAAAAAAATATCGAAGCAAGATTAATATTCGTTTTTGTTTTTGTTCGTTCAACATCTTTCACTTCAAGTGAAAAGTCTGGACACAAAATGAAGCAAACGAGTAAAATGAATTCATTAATGAATCGATCCAACGATGTTGGATTTCGGCACTCGGCATTTTTCACTCGGCTATCGAATGATCGGATAATGAAATGAAAGGAGCAGAAAAAATTATTCCTATGTTATTTTGTCGGTATCGTGTGAATGTGGAATGAAACAGAAATGAACATTCACTCGAATGAAGCATCTGATATCGGCTTAAGGGCGCACTTCTGCTGCCTTACCCATCGGGGAATACAGACGTGATACTTTGTTATCTTATGTCAGGTTGAATTATCAAAAGTTAACTTATGAGGGTTTTCTCTCAAGAGGTTTTCCATTTCGATAAAGAATATAAAATTAATTTATGATTGTATCATATTGATTTTAATAAAACAATATAACAATAATGCACCTGTGCTTATTTTTTTTTGCCTATAGATCGCTATCGGACGCCATTACAGTCTCCATACTAGTGCTGTCCATCCATCATCTACTATTCACTAGTGATGTCCCTACATACTAAACATAAATATTACATCTTTTCCGTTATTTGATTGATTATTTTTATACTGTTTATAAACTTTCTTTCAACAACACCTAATAACAAACATGAATCCTTCCCTAATGTTGGGTGATATCCAGAACTGGTAACAATAAAATACAATAAATAAACTTTTGACTTTAGCCTTGTTTCCAAATAGTACCATAAGTTTTAATTTTTGATCTGTTGTACGCCTGTTTTTTTGGTGGGAAATCATCAAACGACTTCTCCAACTCTGAGCGGAGCGGGAGGGCGTGTCAGACTTTTACTGACTAAAACCCACCCGTGTTCTTTCAGTTGCCTGTGATAGGGGCCACGGTAACTCTTTCGAACATCCCGCAACCCTAGCTGGCATCGGCCCTAGCGGATCCCGTCAATAGTGCTGACATCTCTTTGAGGCGCGCGTGGAGCACAAATTTGTTGTATGCCTGTAATGTGAATTTTGATTTACTAAGTTATTGTTTAATTTTGAATATCCTCTAGCAACGAGATAAGTATTAGGTTAACATCACAACCAGCATTCAGTTTGAAGGTACAATTTAAGATATTTTCAATTATTAAGTTCTGTTTCCAACAGTCAACATTATGTACTTGACGTACTGATTCACTAAAAAGTTTCTCTTTGTCATTTTGCTCCTGGGATACGACTTGCACTTTTTTACCATATTACTTTTTTTTAATGAGGTAGAATGTACGTCATTACTGTTTTACAGACGTGCGGGTCGAAAAAGTGTATGAAAATCCATTGATAACGTGCTGTGTTTTTTTTTTTAATTAGGGCAGTCCAGTAGCTATCCTAATTAAAATATAGTATAATGCTAAAAGACAAAAAAAAATTATCACCAAGCGCAAAATGATACTGGTCACATACTTTTTCTGAACATTGATTTAAAAAAATAAAATAAAAATGGATGAACAAGTGCAAATCGCGCGCGCGTTTCTTTTGATTTATTTATCTGAATTTTCAAATTGTGTTTACGACCTACTCGAAATATTTTCCTCGTCGGTCTATTATAAAGCACTATGTATCACTCGGAAGAAAGTGCGATTCCCAATTCGTGTGTATTAAGGCCCTCGGCTGAGCCTCAAACTATATCCTCGTTAGTAATCGGTCACTTTCTCCCCTCGGTGAACAATGTACTAATACTTAGCTGTTGCTTAAACCTTTTCCAATTACTTGGCAAATCCCCACCGAGACACAGTTTTTCGGTTAAGTTGTACGACGTTGCGGCCATTTTTGCACACAGAACTTACAAACTGTACAGCGATTATCGCAAAAGATGGTACGTTATAAAAATGACGACTGCGCCATGTATCATGTTGATTATAATAAAACAACAACAACAGCAACAACATATCATCACGCGTTGTTTCCCCGAAGGGTTAGGCAGAGGTGTACCTAGTACACCCTCATTTCGCCAGTTATGTTTAAGTCCTATGTAATAGGGGGCGAGCCTATTGCCATCTACCGGGCACAAATCCAGACTCCGGGCTGCTACTGAGAATTTCCAGATAGAAAAACCCAGTAACACTTTGCCCGACCTGGGAATCGAATCCAGGACCTCATGCTCAGCAGTAGCGCTTGCGACCACTAGACCAACGAGGCAGTCAAAACACAAAACAAAACATTGCAACAATAATGCACATGTGCTTATTTTTTAGTTAGCTTGAGATCGCTATCGGACGCCATTACAGTCCCTACACTAGTGCTGTCCATCCATCATCTACTATTCACTAGTGATGTTCCTAATTACTAAAGATAGGTACATACTACAATGGTGATGTTCATCATTTGTTTCGTTCATCAATCAGTCACAATCACAGAAAATATAGGCGCTTTGAAACTTTTGATAGGTAGGTGCCCGAAAAAGATATAGCAGTGCCACCACCTAGTGAACGTCGTTTCAGAAAATCCTCATTATTGTGTGCGAGCAAATCTATCCCGAAAAAATCCAAATCCAAAAACTAGAAAGTTAATTTTAGAGTACCTTGGTCTTTGTCTTAGTAAGAACGTAATGTATAGGTAAAGGGTGTCTCAGTAAGAGTGCACTTTTTCATTTTAAAATAAAAACAAGTATTTTATGACAGAGTTGTGATATTTTTATTGTATTGTAAAGAAGACATGTTCCGATTAAGTATGGAATAAAATATCCGGCAAATGACCCCCACGGCTCCGATGACAGGCCATTACTCTTTTCATGAAATTTTCCATGACTTTTGCACAGAGATGTGGCTGTATCTCATCGATGACGCGTTGGATTTCCGATTTGAGCTCAGGAATTGTTTCGGGTTTATTCGCATAAACCCGAGATTTCACAAAACCCCAAAGAAAAAAATCGCACGGCGTTAAATCGCACGATCTTGGTGGCCAGTTGACATCAGAATTTCGTGAGATAATGTGTTCTGGAAATCGTTGCTGCAATAAGTCAATTGTTTCATGCGCGGTGTGGCAGGTTGCGCCGTCCTGCTGAAACCACATATTGTCCAGATTCATGCCGTCCAGTTGAGGCCACAAGAAGTCCGTTATCATATTCCTGTAACGAATGCCGTTCACCGTTGTAATGAGTTTTCACAATTATAACGCGTTGTTCTTTCGAAAAGCGCTCCATTTTTAATAATCGGAATAAACAAATGTGACAGCTGTCAAATTTCAGAGTTGCCACATGCATGAAAAAAAAATATTCCAATTTTAAAAAGTGCACTCTTACTGAGACACCCTTTACAAACTATATAGTTAAAATCGTTCACATAACATAAAAAGATCTCGAGAATAAGAAATCTCATCCAATTATCAATTTTAAAACAGTCGAAATGTCTCATGAAATTATGTAAAAATTCATCATCGTTTCAATTATATTTTTCAATTTTGCGTTTTGTTAAAAAAACGCTATCAGTGCTCTGCAAATATTTTAATCAGGGGTTGATTCAATTTGTTACAAGGTCGTGAGGTTATTCTGTACGTAAATGTCAGGGGTAGGTTGTTGTCCACCGCAGGATTGGTGCAATATTATCATATGCTACGTACACATCTACATAAATACCTAAAAAAAGTGTCTGTAATGTCAAAATAACAGCTTTTTACTAAATGCATATGAAAGTATATACGATACTTATAACAAAAAAAAAAACACAATTTTAAAACTTTTGACTGTCGTCTGTCTGTCGGTCTGTCTGTCTGCCTATCTATCTGTTTGTTCCGGCTAATCTCCGAAACGGCTGAACCGATTTTGAGATAAGCTACTTTTATTTTTTAGTAAAAAAGTGTGCACCATTAGAGGCTCAAAACGTTTTAAGAGATTCATTCATTTAAAAAAACGCACCTGCATTATTAAAAGTGCAATAAATTTTTAGAGGATCAGTAAAATATATCCCGTTTCAAAACTGATGAAATTATAAGTTAATCACACAGGTCTTTTTGGCTTTTAATCCCCCTAAAATATCGATCTTTTGACACAATGGACAGCATGTACTGGATACTCCCCTTTATAAACCTCAAAATTTGGGAAAATAAAGATTAAAAGTGTACACGCAACTGTTATAATTATAACAACTTAATTTTATTAATCCCTTGGGAATAACGTTCTTGATTTTTATTAAAATAACACATAACATAACGCCTTGTTTCTCCGGAGGCAGACGTGTACCTATAGTACACCCACATTTCGCCAGTTATGTTTAAGTTCCATGTAATAGGGGGCGAGCCTATTGCTATCAACCGGGTAAAAATCCAGACTCCGGGCTGCTACTGAAAAATTCCAGATAGAAAAACCCAATACAACTCTGCCCGACCTGGGAATCAAACCCAAGATCTGATCCTCAGCAGTAGCGCTTGTAACCACAAGACTAACGAGGCAGCCTTATTTATTAAAATAATACTACCATACTAAGTATGAGCACTTGACGCAAAATTGCACTTCGCAAAATGCGCTCTTCTCAAAATAGCGCTTCTCAAAATGTGCACTTTTCAAAATGAATGTAAATTTTATCACAATGGGTCAAAATAAAATTCGTTTGCTTACAATATTCTTTTAATTATTTTGCACGATTTTTAGCACGATAACAGTAGTTTCTTTGTGAAAAGTAATCACGTTCAGGAAATGTTTGATTATGTATTTACAGTATATATACACACATGATATTTACGTGTTGTTATTTAAAAAAAAATTACATTCCTGTTGGTGTGTTAGAGTAAATAAAAAAAAAAACATAGTGTAAACAAACAGTTTTTATTTTGAGACCATTGTGATAAAATTCATACTCATTCTGAGAAGTGCACATTTTGAGAAGTGCACATTTTGCGAAGTGCGTATTTTGAGAAGTGCACATTTGGCGAAGTGCGTATTTTGCATTATTTATTATGCCAAGTAATATACGTATTTTAAATTATATTAAATACACAGCGCAATAACTTAAGTAAAATAACCAAATATCATACTTTAAAAGTGCTGAACAACAGGAATATCTATCTACAACCATACAGGTAGGTAAAAAATACCTACTTACTCAAGCAAGTATTATTTATAACTTAAAGAGATAAAGTCAAAATATGTATCTAATTAAAATAATATAAGACGAAGAAGAAAATTAGTTATAAAATAAAAATACAATTACCAGTTTACATAAATAATATAAACACAAACAAGCGCTCTTCCTCCTCTCTCCTACTGCGCTGTGCCCGATAGGGTCCATAATTGTTTCATTAGTTTTAAGCCTATCAACTGTTTTGCCAACATTATGGAATGCAATGAAGAATTGAGAATTAATATACCACCACCAATTTCACAATGTTTTCCCAATTAAAGAACACAACATGGCAGTAAAGAGTAGGTAATCTAATCGTCTTGATGGTGCACCCAAAGGCGTGGTTTTTGAAGACTGTTTGCACTGTCATCGACTTCAAATATTTGTTCATGTGCAGTGCACTGCACGGTGCGGTAAACTGAGAAAGAATTGGGGGATACTACTTGAGAATTGTGGTTTAAGAAGTGCCTTTTTTTAGTTAGTAGGTAGTTAAAACAAGAATGTTATGCAGGGCGAAGTTAACTGGTGAAACTACACTGGACTATAGAACAAAATAAAAAAAAAAGATTTTCGTAAGGCGACTACAGGACCGAAATGAAAAATTTATAATGCCTAAAAATATACGATTTACAAAACAGTAAACAATAAACAATAAACAGTAAACAATATTATAAAAATATATAATATTATTCAAGATAAAATGCTCGTTAGATAGTGTGTTGAAAACATAATAATACTAATTTGATACGATATAAAAAAATCACGAAGATACCTCTAAAATTTTCTTTTCACGATTATAAACCATACTAATATACATGCAATCATTCAGATTTTTTGTTAAATTATTCTACAAGCAACATGTTATATTAACGTTTTAATTTTTTAGACCAATCAATAGATTTTTTGTAAATAGATAATTGCTTCTTATTTTGCAATAGCCGCACCAGCGTTGTGTCTCTTCTCTTTCTTTTCTATGCAGACCGACTGTGACCGCACTTTAGGTCCTGTAGTTCCCTTAAGGGGTCAAATAACTATAAGTTAACTTATTACACAGCTCTACAACAGCATCAGCCGATCTATTCTGTAAACATCACACCGTGAGCACTTAGGTGAAGTGAGTTTGAAGTGAGCTGTCAATCCCTAGTAGAGTAAGGTGGGATGACAGTTCACATCACGCTCACTTCACCTAAATTTTCACGGTGGGATCTTTACAGAATAGCACCACAGTTAGTAACTACAGCTGATTACGGGTCAACGGCAGCTTTACATATCGTTACTTGAAATTATGAGTTTAGATATTATTTTTACTGGAGGACTAGGTGTACTATAGGTACACATCTGCCTAACCCTTCGGGGAATACAGGCGTGATGTTACGTCGTTACATTATTTTTTTTGGTGTCTCCTCATTAGGTGTCGATATCCATTATATCCGTAAAGTTTCGCCAGTTAATTCAATTTGACCCTACATTAAGAATACTGTATTAATGTTGGGTGTGGCAAAAGAAGCATGAAAGTAGAATAAATGCTGTGGAAATGCGTTCCTTGCGAAGCATATGTGGTGTGACTATAAATGATAGGCTTGGGAATTGTGTGATCATCACGCAACGGTGCGGTTTATAACAAGATGTAATGACAAAAATTGAAAAGAGTATGGTTAGATGGTTTGGTCATGTTGAGAGGATGAATAAAAGTCGATTAACGAAAGGTTTACACGGCAGATGTGTGGAAACGCCGGGAGGGGCCGCCCTAGGAAGACATATAGTGATCTTATTGGTGATGTTCTTCAGAAAGGTCAGGTGCGTAGTATTCGCAGCCGGCGTGCGTGTATGACCAGATGTATGAATGTAAACGAGGCAAAAGGAGTATGTAAGAATCGTAGCAGGTGGCATTCTTTAGTTTCTGCCTACCCCCATGGGAAGAAGGCGTGAGTTTATGTATGTATGCATATATTAAAAATACTGGTAACCTTGTTGCAGATGTTGAGGTCACCACCTACTGCACAGATTAACCTTGACCAACAAAAAGTTACACAAAGTTACATAGATTAGATGAGGAATGGGGAATTAAAACCAATTTAACCAACTTTGATCTACTTGTACATGTCACCATACTTTTAATAAAACTTTTCCTTCAAAACCTTCAGAATATAAACAGTCCAAGGTCACATTTGACGCCAGTAGAACAAAAATGGAGACATCCCTTTTTCTTTCGAACTTTTCTCTGTAAGCAAAAGTTTTTAGTAAAGGCTTCTAAACAAAAAACTATTGGAAAAATATCAGTACTTTGTTTCGGAAATACGTACAAAGGATTTGGCTCCATTCCGACTCAAAGTCGTTCGCTGCATATCACTAGGAACAACAAATAAATACTAAATTTACGTTAGCATAGAATAAGACGATTAATCGAATGGGTTTTATGGCATGTGGCTAAGTAATAACAGCCACACGTGTCGATCGATCAGGTTAGGCGACGCTTGCCGCGGTTGATCCGTGGATGGGTGACCATCTTTTCATAACAAGACCCCTTCATGCCTCACAAAAGCACGTTAAGCCGTTGGTCCCGGCTGTCATTCGTGGATCTTTGACAGTCGTTACGGGTCATCAGAGACCCGAAAGTCTGACAACCGGTCTTACCACGGGGTATCGTATTACCCAGTAACTGGGTTGTGGAGGTCAGATAGGCAGTCGCTCCATGTGAAATATTGGTATTCAGCTGTATCCGGTTAGATTCAAAATCAAAATATTTTATTTCACATAAGCCTACATGGGCACTTATGAAAGGTCAGAAGCTAGGTACACGGTTCCAATTTGTCGTTTCCTATGGAGAAGAACCGGCAAGAAACTCCACGGTTACTCTTTTATAAAATAATTGGCATTTACAATGTTTTCAAATTACAGTGTTTTTAAGTATGGGAGGACAGTGTAGGCCTGTCAACAAGTACCAGATACTTAACAAAATAGAAAATGGTTTACAAATCTACAACGTTCTCACATTCACAAAATATAAAAGAATCTATTTAAAAGACATACACTACATACATATAATGTAAAATAATGAAAATATTATATCATGGAAGCCGTCCTTAACATAGTTGGAAAAAGGCTAGGCAGATGCAATTATAAAAATCAAATTTAACTAAGATTGTGCCTGTACAAAAGAGCAAGTCATATTTTGACAAATTCTCCATGCAAATGCGCTCAGAGAAAATATATCATCCCAAAAAATGTTAAAACAACCTACGTCTTACAATTTCCTAACTCGACTAATTTCAGCTCTACACCCACGTGATAAAAGTTAAACGTTGATCAGTCCCAGGACTAATGGGAGTTTTAGTGTTCCGTACCTCAAAAGGAAAAAACGCAACCCTTATAGGATCACTCGTGTATCTGTCAGTCTGTCTGACTTCTGTCTGACTGTCTGTCTGTCTGATTTCAGTCTGACTGTTTGTCTGTCCGTCTATTACAGCCAATTTTCTTCGAATCTAATGGACCGATTAAGTTGAAATTTGGTACAGATATCAATTTCTGTTACGCAAATAAATGAATATTGAATATGAGGGTCACTTTGGGGGGCCAATAAGAAAATTAAAAAAAAAATTCAACTATACCGTGTGACATATCAAATGAAAGAGCACTGTGAGGGTCACAAATAGTTTTTTTTTTATAATTTTAAAATAGTTTTTAAGTAATTTAAGAAAGTTGACCATACTCTTTATCTCCGAAACTACTGAGCCTTAAATAGTTATATACTTACCTGTAGATTACAGGAAAACCTTTAAGAAGTCTTAACACACTAAATCTCTCAATATTGTGCGTAAAAACTTACATTTGCAGTTCGAACATATGGGGGAACATGTTTTTCAACTACAATGTTAAGTTTGTTCTTGGGATAATTCTGTCTCTTCTTTCTTCATCCCAACTACGGAACCCTTCATTGTGCGTGGTCCGACACGCACTTGGCCAATTTTTTTCCAACTACCCACACTCTCCACATACCGCCTTAAGTTACCTCGCGTTATGATGATAGTCGCTACTTTTTCTGTACCGCAAAACTTTGAATAAGAAATATGAAATAAGTTTTTGCATAAAATATAACTTTCGTGAAAGCTGTCGGCCGTCAAAAAGAATGGGTATTTAGATACGTATAATGTATAAATATGTTGGAGGAGCTCGTGGCTAAGTATTAACAGCGGAACGGGTCGATCCATCAGGTTAAGCTACGCTTGCCGAGGTTGGTCCGTGGATGGGTGACCATCTTTACATATCGAGACTCTCGTGTCAAATGATGTCGTCGTTCCATATCGATGCATTTTTTTTTAGTTCCGATGCAGAAATGTAATGGTTTTGTAAAAAAGCTATTACGCACTTTTATAGGAATCCTAAACATAACTGGCGAAATGTGGGTGTACTAATAGGTACACCTCTGCCTAACCCTTCGGGGAACCAAGGCGTGATGTTATATGTGTGTGTGTGTTATAGGAATCCTGATTGACAGTTGATTTTCTAAATTTAATCAAAATTTAAAGAAAATTCTTTATTCAAATAGTGAAATTCACTAAAAAGAATCAATAACGATCCAAAAAAATTAAAATAACAATCCTCAATTGCGGCGATACTCTAAAACGTACTTGATCCCTAGACTTTTGATGTGTGTAGATTATAGACTTGCACTACTTTTTAACCGACTCCGAAAATATACTGAAGAATATGAAGGGCTACGAGTAGCTTCAATTCATCGTCAAGGTATAAGTATTTGTCAAGTTAGAAACCGAGGTAATTATTGTACTTTAGTTCTAACCTTCATCATCATCTGCCTAGCCTTTTCCCAACTATGTTGGGGTCGGCTTCCAGTCTAGTTCTAACCTTATCCCCATTTTAATAATTAATATCAGACGATTAAACTCAAATGAATTCCTAACTGAAAAAAATTTACTCACGGAAGGCGTTATAAGATAATTGCACACTTTTTCCTATCACCGATCAGAAGCGATTACTTCGTTAAAGATCGTAAAAGGTCGGGACGTGTCGGAACCTTATTACCGACGGAACGTCGAATGGGACCGTTCGGAATGACTTCGCAACTCGACTTCTGGCGCTGCAATTTAAAACAAAGTTTCGAAAATGGAACGCTACGAGACTCTTAATTGAAATAGTTGAATTTTTCGTACAAAGATTTCTGGGACTTTTGTGTTTTTTTTCTCCAACTTTGGAAGTAACTGTTCTAAATTCCAATGTAGATTTGTTTTTTATGGAGCGGATTTAGAAACTTTAGTTTTTGTGTTTAAAAGATTAATGGCTTTTGCTAACGTTGATCGAGCTGACGTGGATTTGTTCTTGAATAGACGTGCTTTTATACAAATTAGAGCTGTTGATTAATGTGTTCAAAGAGCAGAATAGAATAGAATAGAATAGAATGACGTTTACTGTCTCCAGTATTACAGCTAGTATTATTGGTACATATATAAAACTATAATATCGGAAGTAAAAGGTTCAAGCGTCAGCATTATGCTTAGCTCCCCTAGTGGGTTGCTAAGCGCTGGTTTTCAGCTTAAACCCTTGACTCCTGTTTACAAAAGAAAATAATTAGTACATTTAGCAACAACGGATTAAACGATAATTACATACACACATTGACATTAACACTATTTAATTAAAAAAAAAAAGATTTTTAACAGTTTGTGGACACGTACTGGCTATTTAAAAGAAAAGAAAAATATACACCCAGATACATACTTCTACTGAACGATGATGGGCATCTTTTATAGTAACTTGGTCCCATTTTTTTGGTAATCAAACAGTAATAATATTCATAATTACATCTAACGAATAACAACATCATCTTAATAGAAGAAGTAATTAAACAAAATATGGACCAAACTCCTCAAACTGCGAAAATAAGCAGCTATTTCCGCATTTTACGAGCGGCTATAACTTTTTAACAACTCAGTAACTCGCAGGAAATTTTCCTGTAACCTTAAAAGGAGTGCGGTTTTACGTTAGCCTTTCCTAATCCTGAACGACACACGGAATTGTTTAAAAGGGTAAAAAAAAATCGAAGGAGGTTTTCCAAGTCGGCCTCTAGTAAATAATTCTTGAAGTGGGCTTGTCTTCATACATCTTTCATGCGGTGTTATTTATGTGTTTCTGCGGTGTACATCTGGCCTTATTCTTTCGAATGTGCGCAAAGAAAAATGAAACAAGTTTCGGAATAAATAAAAGTTGCTGCGGTCCGTGATGACGCGGTAACGTTTTCGCGCATTGCTCTGATGAGTTGAGATTTTTTTGGAAAAGTCTGGACATTTTATTTTTTCTCGAGTTTGAAATAGAAAATTTGGGATTATTTTTACGATCGTGTCCTGTTCATTACCTACCCGTGATTAAAAAAAGAACATAATGGTAAAAAATAATCTATTTTTATTTGAGATAGGTTTGCTCTTGACTCTAGTCTAGGTCAGAGATGACAGAGACAAAGTCGACGATGGAGCGAGCTTACCCAGAAGATGCCTGTTCACTCTCACTTTGAAGATATATATTTCGGAAACACAGACGCAGGCAGAAAATATTAGAGGTATTTACCTTTTATCGCACAATTGGTAGGTACCTATCTCTGTTAGTTTTAATGATGGTCTGGCACTTTGAGTAGGTACTTTATGTGGCCTACCCAAATGTGCTTTCTTTGGTATTGTTCGTCGAGTCGTTGAGTTGTGATTGTCAAGATTACTGACAATTGCTTGCACTGACTGGACAGGTCCACTCAAATCCGTGTGGTTCTGTCCTCAACAGATCATTTCAGGCACTAATCTACATGGTCCTCACAATCTGATCTGACCAAGATTTTGTCTGGACTTTAAAAGAGACTTTAACCCGTGAGTTTGTTTTGCCATTTTTTCTCAGGGGTAGTCAGATAAGGAAGCGTCGACTCCATCTAGCTTAAATATATATATATATATTTTAATATGACGTGTAAAAGTGATTCCGACATCCTATTTACAGAATAAACAATTTTTCATTTCACTATCACTATCAATGAACTTTTTATTTATTGTTGATATTCAAATGTTTTTTTTTTTATTATTAGGTATTTCTTCATAATAACATCACGGTTGTAATCCCCGAAGGGTTAGACAGAGGTATAGTACACCCACATTTCACCAGTTATGTTTAAGTCCCATGTAATAGGGGGCGAGCCTATCGCCTTCAACCGGGCACAAATTCAGACTCTGGGCTGCTACTGAGAAACTTCAGATGGAAAAACCCAATAACACTTAGGAAGGATTTTTTCATCTGGAATTTCTACGAAGAAATACCTAAGACCCCCTAGGGTCTTTGGTATTTCATCTGCGCTAAGAACTCAGAATCTACTTAATAAGTATAAAACCAATCAATCTGCCTAGCATTTTCCCATCTACTTAAGTTGGGGTCAGCTTCCAGTCTAACTGCAGTCTGAGTCTGACTACCCATACGACTGCCGGAATGACAGCCGGAACCAATGGCTACGTGCTTTCCGAGGCACGGAGGGGTCTCAATATATACCTAAGGATGGGCCCCCATCCACGGGTCGACTTCAGCAAGCGTAGCTTAATTTTCGATCGACCCGAGCGGCTGTTATTATTTAGCCACGAGGCCCTCAACTTAATGTTATGAGCAAAAAATATCCACATAAATAAACTAAACCGAACCCTTTGAACGCGTCTAACCTGCCATAATCCTTCGGCAATCCTCGCTGACCTTCGGGCCACTTCGTATCCCTATTTCACCAGCAGCGAACCGGCGGGAGAGGCGATAAAAACTTTGTCGTCTGCATTATGAATACGACCGCAACTTAGGCGTGGACATGAAACAATTTGTTCTTATACTAGTGTGCTGTCATTTGGTCAGGTGGTGTAGTAATAAAACAAAGGAAATTAGACAAGACTAGAGCCAGTCTTCTCGAGCCTGTGTCAAGGATGAATCTCGAATTCAAAAACAGATTTACAGATTGGCGGTTGTGGCATACTAAGGCCCACTTGCACCACAAATCACTAAATACGTTTAGCGACGAATTTAAAACATCATTCTGTCTCTGCCATCTACCAACGATTGACAGAAACAGAACAATGTTTTAAATTCTTTTAGCGCTAAGCGTGTTTAGTGATATGTGGTGCAAGAGGGCCTTAATCTGACTAAAATTGTGAATAACAAATGATTGACTACCTACAACTATGGTTTTAGAATTCAGGCCTTAGTAATTATTTTTTGGGTACACCAGCTAGGTAGGCCCTTACTGGTGTAATCCAGAAATCATAGGCCACTCGTAGGTACTCTTTCGTATAGAGATGGAAAACTAGACAGCTGCATCTTTTTTTTTTACCTGCTTGCTTTGTCCCACCCCTCTGGGCAAAAGCCTTACTCCACTCCATCCATCTCTCGCGAGCCTGTACGTCCTCCTTCCAGTTTTGACGAAACCTATCCAGCTCGTCCCACCATCTTCTACGTGGTCTGCCGCGACTTCACCTCACTGTCTCAGGACACCGGTTCTGTGCTGTTTGGGCCTACATTTTGTCATGCGGCAGACATGATTTGCCCAGTCTCATTTAACTTGGGCAGCCTTTTGCAGCCAGCTGCATCTTATTCCACTACAAATCACTCATGACGGCCACTATTATCAACAATGAACTTACATCGGCTGATAATACTATATTATGATACAAGTGGGCTATGTTGGTCATTGCACCCGAGGCGGTATTATTCGCGCGAGCCGCAGGCGAGCGCGCTAAGCAAGCCGAGTGTGTGATCAATGCACACGCGTTTCATACGACGTTCTTCAACACATTTGCGAGGCAAAAAATAAAACAAACGTTTTATAAACTAATTACCTATGTAAAAAAAAATAAATATGGCCCGCGGATTCCTTTTATCGCGATATCTTCGCAGGTTGAAGGAGAGGCAAAGGCACGAAGCCGTCGAACAGTCTAATAGGTATTAAAAGCATAAAAACTGAATATTTTGTATATTATTTTGATGTAGAACACGAAAGATTGTTATTTTTTTTTAAAAAATGAATAATTTGATGAAATACTATGTTAATTTATCATATTTTATTTATGTACCTACACAGTAAGCATAAAAAGACATGAAGTCTTTTTGATGAGATTAAAAAGCGCACATCTTCGAAAATAGAATCAGTTATCTGTGGCGCACATTACCGCACTAGTGCGGTAACATAAAGTAAAAAGCACGCGTGTTTAATACACTGCAATATGAACTTAAAAGCGGTTCAATAAGAGCCACTTTACGAGCAAATGTGTTGAAAAATACTAAAACTTACCTTACCTTTTAAAGGCATGGCACAGAGAAATAAATTACAAACTGTTACAAAGAAAAAGACAATTTCTTAGTCTAACTAACTAGGTAGTTAATATTTCACAGTGCGATTATAATATTTCAAACATTAACACTCAATTATTTTAAATTGAAATAACTTGCTCTTATTAAAAGCCAGTGGAGAATTATGAATTAAAATTAAGTAATAAAAGCAGTAGAACCGTATTACAGGATTAAAACTTTAATGATAAAATATGTTTCAGTGTTTCATTATGTCGTTTCTGAAGATAATTTTGGAATATAAATTCATTTTAAAATGGTACCTTAGGAGCCTTTTGTTTTAATTTGAAAGTGTAATAAAGTTATGTCGTTTAAGAAACGTTATAATGAATTTTGAAGGTTGACTGGTAGAAAATGCCTATGGCATTAAGTCCGCCTCTGTACTTTTCTGTGCATGAAGTATTAAATAAATAAATAAATTTAAAATAATTAGGTTTTTTCAAAAGATAATATTCACAGTATGTTATCCTATGAAATCCGCTTGCCGCGGTTGCTCCGTGGATGGGCGACCATCTTTACATCCTAAGAACCCTCCGTACCTCGGAATGCATGTTAAGCCGTTGGACCCTGCTGTTATTCATGGATCTTTGACAGTCGTTACGGGTCGTCAGAAACCCGAAAATCTGATAATCAGTCTTACCAAGGGGTATCGTATTACCCAGTAACTGACTTGTGGAGGTCAGATAGTCAGTAGCATAACATAACATCACGCCTTGTTTCCCCGAAGGGTTAGGCAGAGGTGTACCTATAGTACACCCACATTACGCCAGTTATGTTTAAGTCCCATGTAATAGGGAGCGAGCCTATTGCCATCTACCGGGCACAAATTCAGACTCTGGGCTGCTGAGAAATTCCAGATAGAAAAACTCAATTACACTTTGCCCGACCTGGGAATCGAACCCAGGACCTCATGGTCAACAGTAGCGCTGGCGACCACTAGACCAACGAGGCAGTCAGATGGTCAGTAGCTCCATGTAAAATACTGGTATTCAGCTGTATCCGGTTAATTTGGAAGCCGACCCCAACGTCGTTGGGTATAGGCTAGGCAGATGATGGTATCCTATGAGAAGCCTCCGTATGATTAGTTTTTGTAGTAGGTACTGATGGTGTAAAGAGTTTCCACGATTGTCGCACACACCTGAGTGACTACTAAAGCTATGGTTCCGAGAAGAGCGGTGGCCGCCACACACCGACCGCTGATGTCGGGTTTGACTTTACGGTGTCGAAAAACGCTCTCTAGAAACACACCAACTGACTTTTATAAATAACGATTCGGTGATGTCAATCGTCCGTAAATCACGACGATATGTGGGGGCCACCCCTCTTCTAGGAAACCGTACTATGCCATAGCTTAAGACGACACCGACCGCACAGTGGCGCCCTCATCGTTTGTTTGGTTATTAAACGGAGCCTCCGTTATAAGGATTATAATAAAACTTAACAAAGTGAAACTACTGTTTGTAATAATAATAATAACGTATAGTCTTGTGGAGCATAACGTAACATGCTTATTTTCTGCATTTTCATTCTGAAATAAAAGAAATAACCAAACAAACGATGAGGGCGCCACTGCGCGCGCGGTGTCGTCTTAAGAGATTTTAGTGCCTTATTAATATAATTCAACCAGAAGATGCTCTCTATCCTCATATAAATACACCACCTGTACTACTTATCTATACAAATAAATAAAATTGAGGTGTCTGTTTGTAATGTCAAAGTAGCAGCTTTTTACTAAATGTATATGAAAGTAGGTAGGAGGTAGGTACTTAAAAAAACAATTTTTAAAATTGTTGTCTGTCTGTTTGTTTGTTTGTTCCGACCGATTTTGACAGGACTTAGGCTACTTTTATTTTAGAAAAAAAAAAAAAATTAGGGTTCCACGCAAAAAATTAAAACCCATGAAATTGTGAACAGATATTGCGGGCGGGAGATGCAACGGGGTGGATTGGGGGGGACGACGGAGTTTTATTAAAATATGGCTGTTATTTTAGTATACCTATTGTGTATTTTACGACTTCCGAAGTCGCGGGGCATAGTTAGTCCTATACTATAAAAAACACCCACATCTGCCAAAGAGTCTATAATCAACAAAGCTTCACTTAAATACCTGCTCATCCTAATAAATATAACCTGCTTAGACCTTAAGACTTAAAGCTTCAATGCCCTTCAGACGAAGCTTTTAAAATGTTTAGTGCGTTCAAAATGGCCGCGGAACGCATCACAAAATTTTATGCGATGAAGAAGACAATAATATTGCAGTTTTATAGCGCATGTAGGACCCTGGGCTTTTATGTTTATTCGGTCGGGACATAACAATAAAAATGTTTGTTAATATATCTTGTAATAATATGACGTCATTTTTCCTGCGTTGATATGTTTTCATAAGAGTTTTTCATGGAAAAGTATTTTTTTAAGGATGATTTATGGTAGACCGTGCCGGGTGTGAGCCAAAGTTCACGTACATTTCATGCTACACCGTGCAGCGCCCAGGTCCCGTCCGAAGTAAATTGAGCAGGAGGTCTACTCCCTAAGCACGAAATTCGTAGTTTCGGCCGAAGTTACGGGTGATTCCTACTCTAAATCACCTACGGATATAAGATAAGTTTGGGGCCCGACCTAAGAATGAATGACAGTTGTCCCTACTCTCAATGTGTATTTGCCCGTCCGATAAAGTTAAATATTCGAGTGTAGGATTCAATCCGAAGTTTCGAATTACCTTCGGACGGGCCCGCATCTTCGTTGACGGACTAACGGCCGAACACAATAACCTATCTATCTATGGTTTTAACGTCCCAATACTCTAAATGAGTTTATGGAATCTTACCGGCCTGACATAAGGACAGATAGAATTATACTGTCTACCATCAATAGCGATCTGTCTTTCACTGAAAATAGGTTATTGGGTTTGGCCATTAGAGAGTAAGACCCCAGACATGGTCTAGCAAAAATCATCCCTTAATCATTTTAAAATGAGAGGCATGTCATCATTGGAAAAAAGCTAGCTCATTGCAGTTCTTTCCAGCAAATACAAAGGGAAGTCCTCTGAGTAAATCGGTAAAGAGCATAGTGACAAACTTTTTTGTAAGTGCTGGAAATCTGTAAAATATCGGGAGCAATATTGAAAACAGGGTGAACCCTGTAACCTAGTTGATATCCATAAAAAGGAGGTACCTTTTTTCTTTTACATGAGGAACCAAAAAATCTACAAGGTCAAATTAAATTAGCTAGCGAAACTACGAAGACTTGATAAGTATCGAATTGTCGATATCTAAACACAATAAAACAAAAAAACCGGCCAATTGCGTGTTGGAACACGCACAATGAAGGGTTCCATAGTTGGGATGAACGAAGAAGAGACAGAATTATTCTAAGAACAAACTTAACATTGTAGTATATAAGCTAACAGACTTAAAACAATAATTATAATATGTACAAATGTAAATATATATATATATATATATATATACAGGGTGTGGCGTAAATAGTGGTCCAACGTTAAGGGGTCGATACACCATATATTCAGCTGTCGCATACCACAATTTGAAACGATTTTTCCATAGATCTCAGAATAAAATATTTTTCTATTCTTTTTTGAAAAATGTACACCTTGCTTTACTAATGTGGCTGTAATTTCTAAAACAGATATTATTTTATCATATTTTTTTCTGTTTATAACTGTGGAATACATGTGCTATCACATGCAAGTAATTTTGTAAATGTAATTTTATAGGTAATAAAGAAAAATGTGTTTATTTCAAAATGTAACTCAAATATCTAGAAAATTATGTGACTTGGGGTGCGAATGGTGTAAAAAAATGTACGACACTGTCGGTGACCATTATTTTAAAAACTTGTTCAATTAATGCAGATTCTAAAATAGTATAATAATAACAGACTCCTTAATTTAAACAAAAGTTGTAGCCATTTCTATTCAAAAAGAGCTGAATTGTACAGCCCAATTAGTAAAGCAAGGTGTAGTAAAACTTTCAAAAAAGAATAAAAATATTTTATTCTGAGATCTATGGAAAAACGTTTCAAATTGTGGTATGTGATAGCTGAAAATACGGTGTATCGACCGCTTAACGTTGGACCACTATTTACGCCACACCCTGTATCCTGTATATATAATCAGAGGGCATCAAAAAATTCGTCCGCATCGCTGTCAATAGGAAAAGTGCCCAAAAGGCTGGCAGCATTGCCACGTTGTATGGCGATGCTGATTCTTTGGCCAAAGAATAGGCCAGCCCTTTGGTCACGTGAAGAGTCGACCAACCGCTTGGCGATGTCTCGGAAAACCAAGTGGGCACTCGGACCCCATGGCCCTAGTGTTTCAACCCCAAACGGCTCGAACATATAACTCCCAAAAAGATCGGAATATTTTCGCCGTTTGAGGTTTTCCGCACCTGCAGCAGCCGCCCCAGCACAGCCCGCCGTACTAGGAAGATGGGTTGGCGCAAGGGTGTCGACACATGTTGCATCCCACACCAAAGGCCTGCCTAACTTCCAAGGCATTATGGTCATTCCGTCTATAAAATAAAATAAAATAATGTCATTAAAGCTGGCGTGCCGTGCTGTCCGGCCTGCGCTCTTACTACAAGACAGGCCATGATGTCCGAGGCAGTCGACGGCTTCACCGCACTGGCAGCGATGTGGAGCCCCGCAAGGAGCGCCCAGACGCAGACAGGTAGCGAGCCGGAAGGTGGAGTCACCCAGCAAATTGCCTATGTTGGGTGACGGTAGTGCTTGAAGCCAGAGGCCCGACTCCCATTCACCCACAGCCAGCAGGCGGGCACGCTCAGCAGTATTAGTGGACGTATTGATAAGATTATTCCGTACCAACCTGCAGAGCGGCTCATCCCACTGTCTCTGGGAAGTTGGGTTCACGGGCCGATCTGTATCCGGGCAAGTTGCTATCCAGGCGTTCACCGCATCACTCAAGCATGGCACTTCAGAGTCGACCAGGGAGGGAGCTAAAATTTTCCCCGTCAACTTTTCAGTGCTGTGGACAGAGGACAGGAACGCCGGTAAGCTAATACTGGTAATTTTGCGGACGCCGAGGCCGCCAAAACGGATGGGTAGTATGGCTTGAAGCCACGCTCGGTCGTCCAAGGCCACATTTAAAATAGATGTTAGCGTGTTGCGAATAATTTGGTCAGTTTTGTCCAACAGATGTGGCTGCTTCCATAAAGGGGAAAAACGTAGAAAATATATAAAATTTGGGCCAAAACAACAGTATTCGTACATTGTAGTTGAAAAACATGTTTACCCATACATTCCAACTGCAAATGTAAGTTTGTACGCACAATATTGAGATATTTACCGTGTCATTTTAGGACCATAGACTACTTATATGTTTTCCTGTAATGTAGAAGCACTATTTTCTGTATTTCTTTTTTTTTATTTAAGGCTCAATAGTTTCGGAAATAAAGGGTATGGTCTATTTTCGTCTGTTATCTTAAATAACTATAAAACTATTTATTTTAAAGTTATAAATATATATATAATATATATATACATATTATGTATATACACACACAAAACACACAACAAACAAAATACAAAATGGCGTCCCTGTTCGGGCGCCATTTTGTAGCGAAAAAAAAGAAGGAAAATACTTTTTCACCACATCGCATTTAACTTTGTTCTTTTAAAAAAAATAGGAAAACATTGCAATTTAATATAAAATGTAAAAAAATGAATATTAAAAGTATAAAAAAAACGTTGCGGGTTGATTTATGTAAAAAAAGAAGATAAATAGCAGAGAACTTTGGTCCGATATATATTATAGTTATAGTTATATATATATATATATTCGAGACCCCCACAGTAAGCCCTTTCATTTGATATGACACACGGTATAATCTGCAAAAATTTTTTTTTCATTTATTTACGTTATACGTCCGTATTTGAGACAGAAATTCATAAGTGTACCATTCAACTTAATCAGTCCATTAAATTCGGTGCAAATTGGCTATGACAGACGGACATACAGACACACGAGTAATCCTTTATGGGTTCCGTTTTTCTTTCCTTTTGAGGTGCGGAACCTTAAAAAAGAATAACCCTGTATTGTCACAAATCATGTATTGTCTAAGAGTAATGGACATAATTCTTCCTACTGATAATTTAGTTTCTACCAACTTGTTCACTAGACGCAGTACATGAAACATTCCATAACATAACGTAAAACTAACATCACGCAATAAAATAACTATACGTAAAACAAAAATAAAGTGCATTCGTAAACAGCCGAACACTTCCCCGAGCGCTCCCGAGCTCTCCCGAAAGTTTTCGCACACCATTCGAAGTTTTCGCAATTAAAGTGACGAGAACAGTTTTACGGAATCTTTATTAACTCAGTCGAGGAGTTGATTCGTTTGCTCTTGCTTTGGGTACAGTGATGTAGGGTGGTTGAGTTTCTGCATATGCAGTGGCGGATCCAGGATTGTCGTTTGCGAGGGACTTGACCCCGCTGAGGGCAGGTTTTAGCAAAGTAAACACTAAAAAGGCACACAACATTTTATTTTGCTCAAAGGCAAACAGGCGCGACACGCGACTTGACACAAAGACACCGCGTGTCGCGCGACGAGCGGTGCCTTTGTGGCGGACGCGATTCGCGTCGCGTGTCGCGCCTGTTTGCAGGAGCCGTAACGCATAACAAGCCTCCACGGATTACTTTTCGCAAATTCTTCAATGACTTCGTTAGGTTATAGATTATCAGATATATATCGGTGATGGTAGGCAAAACTGGTTAACCAAACAAAACATCTTACAGAATTGATGACAATAATACATTGATATACAAAAAGTTTTTTGTATATCAATGCAATAATACCTTAAGTAGTGTAATGCTTGCTAAAAAGTTAAATTAAAATAACATCAAGATCACTTTAAGAGGGTTGTCACATTTTACACTGCTCTCGCTCACACGGGACCAAATTTTTAATAATATTAAATGAAAAGATGCATTTTTGAAAAATGTATTCAATGGGCGGTCTACAAAATAATATTAATTTAATAGGTAATTATTAAATTATAATTTTTTTGATATTTCTCGGGACCCCAGGGTCCCGGACCTTTAGAAGGCATATGAGGGGCCGAAGCCAACTCGCAGAGGCCCGTTAGACGCTTTCAATGGAAATGAGGCACTAACCGACGATTATCCCTGTGCGTACTACGCAAGTGCACCCAAGGACAACCCCCGGATGGTGTAGGACTATTGCAGAATATGGAGACAAAAAAAAATTGGGCTATGGGTTTGGATGGCTAAAGTGGACTGGTTATCTAAAACTATGGAAGGACTATGGCCCCTGCCTGACCAATGTGTGATAAATACAATACACGGATAAAATGGCAGGGGGTGACTTGCACACTCAACAATGGGCCCCCGGAAACGGTCGCTAGCACATAGTGTCGTAGCGACAAGGGGGCAACATGTCTTGAGGTGCTTAAGAGGAGTGGAGAGGTATTCCACGGTTATCAGGACAATCCCGGAAGTACGGTCAAGATCCCTACCAGCATCTTACTGAATTATAATATTATTATTATTAATTATTAGTTTATTATTATTTTAGTCATTTTTATTGCGGCATTTATTTACATCATCTCAAAAACAGATCATAATACTTAATTACATATGTTTATTAGATAACACAATAGAAATGTGTTTTTGATAACTACCTATTAAATTAATATTATTTTGTAGACCGCCCATTGATTACATATTTCATAAAAGCATTTTTTCATTTAACATTCTTAAAAATTTGGTTCTGTGTGAGCGAGAGAGGTGCAAAATGTGACAACGCTCTTAAGATTTGTCACGGAATAATTCAGATGCGCCCTTTTGCCCTTTACATTAAATTATTCCCCTTTAAATAATAATACAACATGTCCCGGAATTAACCCACCACCTCTTAAGGGGTCATTGTACTCATCATTAGGAACAACATTTACTATGGAACCAAACCTGAAATCGCGAAAAAGAATCAGCTGTTCCCTACATTTACACGAGTTATGCGAACATAAATTAATGTAGGTAATCGCTGATTTTTTTTCGCAATTTCAGGTTTGGTCCCGTAGTAAAAGTTGCTCATAATTATGAATACAATGACCCCTTAAGAGGTTGTGCGTTAATTTCGGGACATGTTGTACAGAACGATGCTATTTTTTTAAATTACTAGCGGCTACGAATCCAGCATACCCCCTTTAAGTATTTAAATAAATCATAGTCAGCAATTCGAACAGCTCATAAAAAATATAAAAAATAAAGATGTTAACACGCGATCAAAACTCAATAGCTCGAAATGAAAGCAGGTGCTGCGTGGCGAATTGTCAATATTACGTCAGGCAAATAGCCTTGAAATAGCTAATGCCAAGTTTGGTGTTCATTCTGCTTATCTTGACAGGTAAAACTACGTTAAAATTACACCGATAAGTTACGCCTTTTATCTGGACGGGTAGTTGGTAGATGTACAGTCATCAAGAATCTACACTTTAACACTTTTTGACTACTGTGGTAACAGCCAGGTCCTGATGCCTCATTATCACTACTCAAAAGACAAATCCATAAGTAGATAGTTACGTCATTTTACTATTTTCAAGTTACACACCCCTCAATACCCCTATCCCTTGTACAATGATCTGAGTAAGACCTAGGACATAAAGCTTGATATCAGTTGTAATAATTTTGATTGAATACTGCCCAAACTCAATCAGTGATTTTATACCTACATAATTTTTATTAAACTGAAAGCATTCCCTCAAATACAGCTGTCTTGACCATTACCAAAAGTTAATACGCAACCCTTCCTTACATTTCCATATTATCATCAGTCACATCATAATGCAAATGGGACATAAAGACCTCAAATAAGGGTGTTTGCACACGATCAAGCTGCGAGGCGTGCAGGTGGCGGGATTGTGGCAAATTGCCAATAGCATGCAACCGCGGACAAGCTTTATCACATTACCCAGCCGCTGACGGTCGCTCGTGTATTGATGTGCTTTTAAAATTGTTAGGTGAGATGCTTCAGTATTATTTGATAGTGTTATTATAACCTTATCTTAGATCGATGGTTTTGTTTTTAGCAGGTGAAGTTATAAGAACTTTGCGAGGGTAACAGGATAGAGAGCCAATGATTGCGGACATTTTTATTAAGAACTTTCAAAAATGCTTTTTACAATGCTTTGCATTCTGGTACTCGGCACACAAAAACTGATATCCATAGGCTTCGAAATACGCTGTTGTTATAAAAGTAATTTGCTAAATGGCGGTAAAAAATTTCAGCCAGAAAATTCCGTATCAAAATGTGAGGTCATTGGCGAAAGAAGATCGTATTATTTCACTAGCTGTGCCCGCGACTTCGTTCGCGAGGATGTCAGAAAACAAGTTCCCTATTTGAATCGGATTTTGTTCACAATTTCATGGGTTACAATTTTTTTTTGCAAGGAATGCTAATTTTATTATTTTTTTAACATAAAAGTAGCCTAAGTTACTCCTTATAACATCAGCTATCTGCCAGTGAAATGCCCGTCAAAATCGGTCCAGCCGTTTCGGAGATAAGCCCGAACAAACAGACAGACTGACCATTTTTTTTAAATAGTTTTTTTTTGTTATAAGTACCGTATATACTTTTATAGTAAAAAGCTGTTATTTTGACATTACAAACAGACACTTTAATTTTATTTATTTGTATTGATCAAAATAGTAGGTTATACATTATTAACCCAATAAAACGATTACACAATCAGCTTTCTTACCTAATCCCAGACATCTCAAACATAGCTAGTAGGTACTCAACTTAATAACATCGTACTTGGCAACATTTCTACTAAACCTACATAGGCAGGCACTGTTAATATTTACCCGTCATTTTTCACTTGAACAAGAGTACAGTGACGACACGAGCTCGCCGCGATCTGAGCGATGATAAACGATACCAGATAGTGAAAAAAATTTAGCTAAGATGTAGGATTTGGGAAGGTTTTAATATGTTGGGTAACGTCGCTCTAGGTTATTAAAGAGATGTTCTTGATGACTGTAGGCTCTATTCAAAGTCAAAGTCAAAGTTTTTATTAAAAACAGGTGTAAATAAAATATGTATAGGTGGTACACTATGTTTTGCCGTTGACGGCGTACAAATATCAAAAAAGTAGTATCTAAAATTTATATGCAACAAAATTAAAATTATTAAAATTAATGACAAAATCTATCCACGCTAAATGATGACATAAAACTTATCTTAAAATAAAACAAATATTACATAATATCTGATATCATGAAAATACTATACTTACAGGGTTATTTTTAATTAATTTATTTATATGTTTACAATTACCACTTACTTTTGAAATTGGCTAGCTAAACTCCGCAGACGCAACAGATATCTAAACATGATAAAACAAAAAAAAATATTTATTTGATGATTTTTTTTGTGGGGTCATCGACCGCAGTTATTGTAGTCACTTGAAATATCAGTTAAATAAATCTGGAACCTAAACACGATTAAACATAAGAAAACAGTTGTTCTCAACTCGTACTTCAATTAACAATACTCCTTGACCTCTCAAAAAAACATCAAATCTTTTTATTTTATCGTGTTTAGATATCGATACCCTCAGCGGAGTTTAGCTAGTTAATTTAAAATAACCCTGTATAATACATACGAACACTCAAACGACACCTCACTTAAGGGTCCCCGAAACGATCAATTGCAGTTGTCAATTTTTACGTGATTGATACACATTGATGCGCCAATTGACCGTCTACCAAGTGCAATTGAAGCGATTGACAATATGTGAGCGTTCAAGCGAAAAGTGTCCAGTTCTCGGCATTTTGTTTCCGAGATATACGCAGTTTTGTAAAATGGGGTGAAAAAATTGCATTTCTCGGTTTTAATTGATTAATTATTAAATAATGCTCAATTATAAGTTAAGTTCATATAGTAAATGATTTTATATGATGTTTCTAAGTACCAGAAAATGTACTTAGAAATATCAGAAAATGTACTAAGTACCTACCAAAATCAAACTTTGAAAATGCTTTTTCTCAAATCAAGTTTTTCAGAGTTTCAACTTCAAATGTCTGATTATAAAAAAATATGCCAGTTTTTGAATATTTTTTAATCCTTATTATCAATTGACTATTCTAGATACCAAATCTGGTCTTAACTCAATACCCCACTACTGGATCCTTTTTGCTTGGACGCCCACATATAACAATAGAAATTGATGACAATTAATCAATCACAATTGATCGTTTCGGGAACCACTTAGATAATCTTCAAAGTCTTACTGTGAGACTTATCTAATTGATGCAATGATATTTGACTTTTAAAATTCAGGTTATATACTAGGAGCCATACTTCACCAGGACGCCATCGCTATGGTGGCGCAGCCAGGCCGCGTCGCCAACAAAACGCATGGTTGGCTGCGTAACCAAGCGGACGCCAGGTGAGCCACCCACCATATAGCTGTAAACATTTAGTTGGCAGCGCGACCTGGCGACGTCACTATGGCGTCCCGGTAAGGTATGACTTGTATCTCACTAGGACGCCATGGTGGCGCAACCACGATCGCGCTGTTAAGCGGATACTGGTGAGGTACCCTCGATAGAGAAGTACTATCGAGGAAACTTACATCTGACCAATTTAAAAACAAAATCCCGTGCACATGATGACCACATCTGTTAACAAGCGTTACTATAGTGGCCGAGCGTTGCACGCAACAATAGCCCTTACGGTGAATAGATGTTCGTTTCTACGATGGTATACATTTTGTTGGTAGCGCGACTGATTGTGCCACACTGGTGTCCTAGTGAGACAGGGCCCTTACAGCCTGTTTCACCACCTCCGGATGATTTAAATACAGGTTTACTTCATCATCTGCCTAACCTTTTCCCAACTATATCGGGGTCGGCATCCAATCTAGCCGGATGCAGCTGAATACCAGTATTTTACATGGAGCGACTGCTTATCTGGCCTCCACAATCCAGTTACTCGGTAACACAATACTCCTAGTAAGACTGGTTGTCAGACTTTCGGACTTCTGACGACCCGTAACGTCTGTCAAAGATCCACAAATGACAGTTGGGACCAACGGTTTAACGTGCTTTCCGAGGCACGAAGGGGTCTTTATATGTAATGAATGGTCACCCATCCACGGACCGACCTCGGCAAGCGTAGCTTAACCTTGGATCGACCCGTGCGGCTGTTATTTAACCACGAGCCCCTTCAGATTACTACCTAGCTACCTATTTTTAATTAGCTATTTACTTATATGGAGAATATTAGAAAGAATGAAAATGTGTTTATTGATAGGTGTTTATAAATACAAACAAAACCCATTAAAAACTGATTTTAGAAAATAGTAACCAAATATTACATTGTTTACCGAGGGTAGAAAGTGACCGATTACTAACGAGGGTGTAGTTTGAAGTCGGGGGCTCAGCCGAGGGCCTTAATACACACGAGTGGCGAATCGCACTTTCTTCCGAGTGATACAAAGTGCTTTACCTTCTATAGTGCTTACTGCTTTACCTACGAGGAAAATAAAAGGCAAGTTTTTAAAGCAAATTTTATATTATATTATTGTTACGTTACGTTTAAGTTATAATACTTTTGTCAGGGAGATTAATATTGGTTTGAGACGTTTGAGACAATGCAGAAGAGATTACTTGCTGTGCCTGTGCTATTGACACTGCGCTAGGGGAAGGCTATGGTGCCAAAGGGTCCACTGGTTCCCGAGGTGCCACAGGCGGCGTCATCAAATCTCCACTATCACTACGAGACGGCATTTCGAGTAGATTGTAAACAAAAATTGAAAATTTAGATAAAGAAAACAAAAGAAAGATCGCGCGCGCGCGATTTTCACTTGTTCATTCTTACTATCCGACTGCGGCGAAGCCAAAATAGGAGGGTTATTTATTTATTTATTCACAAAATCCACAGCTCTTTAACAATTTCACTTAGGATAGATAAACTAATCTTACAGCCAATTACGGATTTACAATTTACTAATTACACTTATTTTAAGCATCAGAAACAAACAGGATGTCGTGCTAGCACCTTCTAAGCATATCCAAGTGTGCAGTGTGTGCAAGTATGTGGTGGTGTTTTTTAAATCAATGTTCAGCAAGAGTATGTGGCCAGTATCATTTTGCGCTTGGTGATAAAAACTTTTTGTGTTTTGGCATTATACTAGTTAACAATGGATTTTCATACACTTTTTCAACCCGCACATTTGTACAACAGTATTGATGTACATTCTGCCTCATTTAAAAAAGTAATAAGGTACTTTCTGAGCAAGTATAGTATAAAAACTATTATTTTGTTTAGTTTTAAACAAAATAATATACAAAATCTGTTCCATTTTTCTCCATGATGCCTATATGCCGAGACTGTGAATCAGGCTTTTGAAAACTTGCATTGCATGCAGTATTTGTTTTCACTCTGCGTGCAACACAGATTCTAATCCTCCAAAAATCTCTGAAAACGAAAATCTTCAAAAAACGTGCAAAACAAATTAAAAAAATTTAAATCTCGTTTGCGACACGGTGACACAGTAGAGCAGAGAGTGGCGAATAAATAACGAAGGCGTCACTTCCGGTTGCGTTCGGAACAACTTCCGGTTTAACTGAATTAAAAGCTTGCGAGAGTTGTGTCTTACTAACGAACGTACGTTACTCGGAGGCTGTATTAGGTGTAGATATAGAGACTGAGATGAGTTTTGAGATGTTGTAGAGATATAGATTATAATGTCTACTATCAACAGCGATCTGTCTTTTAATGAAAATAGGTTATTGGATTCGGTCGTTACAATAGGAATCGGTTTCATTTTGACAGTTCAAAAACATTCATTGCGTTATTTACGTTGTTGAGCGTATAAATTTTTCGAACATATGAGGCAATGCATTAGCAATATGCTTCAAAATCATTCAGATTGTGATTGATAGTGTGTTACGCAATTAGGATCTGGTTAAAACGTAGACTAAACTCTTCACACTGTAGGGACTCTCCAAAGATCAAAAGTAAACATCTTCAACGATATATAAATATTTATTGATGAAGAAAGTTAATCTAATAGCCACGCTTAGGTACCTTCTACCATTGTAGATTAATAAATATTTCATAAATCGAATTCATCCTGTGCCTATCTTGTACCTGTGGTTAAGTAATAACAGCCGCACGTGTCGATCGATCAGGTTAAGCTACGCTTGCCGCGGTTGGTCCGTGGATGGGTGACCACCTTTACATACCAAGACCCCTCGTGCCTCGGAAAGCACGTTAAGCCGTTGATCCCGGCTGTCATTCGTGGATCTTTGACAGTTGTTCGTTATGGGTCGTCACAGGCCCGAAATGCTGACAACCAGCAGCAACTGGGTAGTGGAGGTCAGATAGGCAGTCGCTTAGACTGGAAGCCAACCCCAACATAGTCGGGAAAAAACAATGAAAATAATTTTCACTAGCTGTTGCCCGCAGCCTTGCCCGCGTGCATGTCATTTGATTCCATATTTGATTCGAATTTTGTTCACAATTTCATGGGTTTTAATTTTTTTGCGCGGAACCCTAATTCTTTTTCTAAAATAAAACCAGCCTAAGTTACTCCTTATAATATTAGCTATCTGCCAGTTTAAGGCCCGTCAAAATCAGTCCAGTCATTTTGGAGATTAGACGGAACAAACAGACTAACAGACACACAGACAGACAAAAATTTTTCAAATTGTTTTTTTTTGTTAAAAGTACCGATCTAATATACTTTCATAATTATGCATATAGAAAAAAGCTGTAATTTTGACATTACAAACAGACTGTATTGTATAGATGTACTTATATATTATAATTTCACCATCCACGGATTCATTGGGATCCATTTGGATGGGAACTGCCCAAGCCACACGTAATTCTTCACCAACAGAAACAAGCCTATCGACAAAGTTGCACTACATTCAGTACATTCCTCATAAACTCCGTTTTAAGTTCCGATACAAACATTAGTCATGTAAAAGCTTTTGAATGAAATAAAATGTTACAGAAAATCCACTTGTAACAACTTCTGAAATAGTCTAAACGAACAAAATATAGAAATGATATCTTTACTCTATCTCATGTTTTTTTTTTTCAGTTATATCTTGGTTTCCGTACGCTGTCTTCGGGTGACTACTGACAATCAGCGCTGTGCTGTGGGTCCCTTATAGCACAGCATCATGCTGAGTGGAAGCCACAGATGTCACAGTCACGACCTTATTGTGTGATTTGTTTTTTATTTTATTCCAATTAACTTACTTATATTTTTATGTGCACGTGTTTCTGCGAGAATTAAACCATTTTTTTCTTTCTTTCTTTCTTTCTTTCCTGATATTCGAGTATTTTTTTATGTATAGCTATGCTGAAAAACTGAAGCCATGTCGTTGCTATGCTACAACAAAATGCACTGGGGATTACGTAGGTGTGTTAAAAGGCTTGGGCAGCAAAGAGCTTAAACGAACAGTGATGACTTTTGCAACAGTGATCATGAATATCATGACCACAAAGAGAAAGCTCGTGTTTACAAGTAGACATAAGTACAAGATCTAATATACTTTTTTGTCAAAAGTTTGAAAATAAAAACTTATTCTCTGAAACCACAATAAAATTAAATCGATTCTCGTGTCATATCGATCCTAGAATACATCAAACCATGATCATGCATGATCAGCTTATAGAAGACAATCAAGACAGCTCAACACTGGACATCAATGAGCCGTCATGAACCTTCTGTGTTTACCTCTTTAGTGGCTTCAAAACATCTCCACCACGTTGCAGAGGCGTCTCTGTTTTCAATTATACCAACTAGGAATTTGATTACGAATCCTTTTTGGAGTTTGTGAGTTGGTTCTTTGTTTCCCTTTCCGTTCAAATTGAGTTTGAAGGTGGTTGAAATGGATGCGTCTTTGCGTTTGTGCTTATACGAGTAGTTTTATGTAGTGCGATTTTTTGGGCGAAGTCTTTTTTGGTAATGTTTTATATTCGGCATTATAAATGTTGTCATGACTGCTGCCGAGGTTTTGGGCTTTCAATGAAAGGCTAAATCTATACCAATAATATATCTATACTAATACTAATAATTATTATTTTATGGAGGTAAAATTTGTTTGTTTGCAAGTTTGTATGTAGGGGGTAATCTCTGGAACTCCCAGTCGGATTTGAAAAATTGTGATTGCATTTGATGGCCCAATTCTTGGGGAAAGTTATAGACTGTTTAACATCACACTATGGCCCTTAGGAACCGAGCAAAATTGAAGAAAGTCAGAAAGAACGCTAAGCGAAAAGGAAGTAACAGCATGGGCGGGCGATGCGATGTGACGGGGTGGGTCGGTGGGACAAGCAATTTCACGCGGACAATATCGCGGGCAGAAGCTACTGGCTTATACATTGCTTATACTGACAGAATCACCACATTAGGCAGAGAGATTAGTAGCAATTTGTATCATTGATTTATTTATTTATCAATTGCGCGCTGCACTTACAGTGAACACGAAAGCGCGCAGCAAGCCAAGAGCATAACATATAAAACTTCATGCAAACATTAAATAGATTTACTGCTATACATAAATATGTCAACATCCGGCTCATGAGCAATCAGGGCGTTCAGCAGACTGATCGCCTGGCTTGTGGAGCATATCGAGCCGTATGGGTACGCACTGGCGGAGCCGCGACCAGGCACGGCGAGGCACTGGCGCGCGACCGCCGCAGCCGGTCCGGAGCAACAGTAAGTATAGTGTTACCCTCAGTGTAGGACACTGCTGGCGCCTGTTTAGTGTCAAAGTCCCTTGGTCTCTTTTTACGACCCTCAAAAGTGTGGCAACATTTTTAGGAGATTTGTTGCAAGCGATTCAAAGTTTACAAGTTGTACTAAAAGTACTTTTAGTTATTCAGCAACGCGTTAAGTTGCAGCAGATAATAAAATTACTATGTTGCTTAAGTCCTGGTTACCTACAGCAGATGTGCCAGTATTTTGCTATCTACAATGTTGTGTTATTAATGTTACTTAAAATACCACTCACCAGGTTTCAAGTTTAATACCTGGGAAGTAAGTATAATGCAAAGACTTTAACTAGGTAAACTACCCTGAGGATTAACCCCCTTATATTCATAAACGTTGATTGAAGTTAAATGATATTTAAATGTCAAAAAATCTATGGATAACCAGTCGTTAACATTACTTAACTTTAAGCAGCGTTTATGATTAAGGGGGTAAATGCTTTGAAATCGGCAATACGATGTTATGTGTACAGCCGCGTCCTAATGACGCAATCATCGGTCGAGTACACGATCGTTGCGTTCAATGTTTGGCGAATCCGAAATCGTCATCGCGCTGACAGAGGGCGCGTTCGGTATTTCAAAACAAATGAACGCGACGATCGCGTATTCGTGCGACGATCAAATAGATTATTAAGCTGCGTTTTCAGGTAATGTTCTGAACAGTTCTGAGCGAGCAACCGTTTGTTCGCGCGGTAAATGAAAATACGTGAGCGAGAGAACATGTATGTTCAATGATGATTGGTTGGAATCGACAAACGAATGCTTGCTCGCTCATTCTTTCATTGAAAACGACGTCACGGCGAGCGAGCATTCGATTTCTTGTTCTAGTGAAAACAGATGTTTTCTGTTTTGAGCGAACTTCGGCAGAACAGCAAACATTTGCTCTCAACAATATGTTTTTCTTGGCAGGGTAGCGACAACTTGACTTTAAGGTGCTGTTAGGCAACGCACCATCTCTGCTACTTTTGACCATCCATAGGCGGCTTCAACCACATATCATCACGTGAGCTGCCAGCTTCTCTGCCACCCAACGACATAAAAACCGGTCAAGTACGTTTCAGACCACGCACACTGAAGGGTTCCGTAGCTGGGATGAAGAAAGAAGAATATTATCCCAAGAACAAACTTAACATTGTAGTTGAAAAATATGTTCTCCCATACATTTGACTGCAAATGTAAGTTTGTACGCACAATGTTGAGAGATTTGCCGTGTTATTTTAAGACCATAGACTTTTTATAGTTTTTCCTGTAATCTATAGGTATAGAACTATTTTCTATATTTTTTTAAATAACTTTTAAAACTATTTATTTTAAAATGATAAAAAAGAAACTATTCCAGACCCCACACAGTAAGCTAACACGTCCGTGTATGGGTCACAGAAATTGATATGTGTACCACATTTCAACGCAAATTGGCTGTAAACAGAAGGACAGACCGGCACACGAGTGATCCCATAAGGTTTCCGTTTTTTCCTTTTGAGGTACGGAACCCTAAAAACTAATGTGTAGCAACGCGAAAATAGCCAAGTTAACAGTAACAATAGTCACCTGCCTGTACCAACATTAACCTATTTCCCGTCTGTTGATTTTTATAACTCGCTACGACTTGCAGCTGACACATCACTCTAATTGAGACCAACGCTGGAAAATGTTCTGTATTTCTAACTAATGTGCCATGAAATGGCTTGTTTACACCTACGGGTTTTAGTTAAGTTCTAGTAAATTAGTACCTATAGCTATTAGTAAGTATTTTCACGGTATTATTTAGGAAAGAAAAGTAAATGACTGGCATGACATAAAATTGAAATAAAAAAAACCATTTTTAATTCTACATTCTTCAATATACATTTACCATGAATTGTAAAATTGTGAAGAATTTATAGAGTTTGAAGTGAACAATAGCCTGAGACCAGTTTTTTTTTAAGACAGTGAACTATACTCGTATTGATGAATAATCAAGAACACAAATGCACGCTGATACTGAAACTACTGAGACTTTTTACATCTCTTTTTTTTATAAATAATAATTATGTTTGATATGTCAAATACAAGTCTTTTGTCTTTTTATTAGTGTGTGGCGGTATCTACAACGCCACTGCAAACTACGCACCAAAGACCTGTGGTGCTATTCTGTAAAGATCCCACCGTGAAAATTTAGGTGAAGTGAGCGTGATGTGAACTGTCATCCCACCTTACTCTACTAGGAATTGAGCTCACTTCAAACTCACTTTACCTAAGTGCTCACGGTGTGATGTTTACAGAATAGATCGGCTGACGTCAGACAAATCCTGCATCGCGCAAGCATCTGCGCGCGTATATGCCGTGCGACTGGCATATACAAGATGTAACATAAATAACGCACAACCTCTTAAGCGGTCGTTGTACTCATCATTATGAACAACTTTTACTATCTGACCAAACCTGAAATCGCGAAAAAAAATCAGCTGTTCCCTACATTTATGTTCACATGACTTGCCAAAATGTAGGGAACATCTGATATTTTTTTCACGATTTCACGTTTGGTCCCATAGTAAAAGTTGTTCATACGTACAATAACCCCTTAAGAGGTTGTGCATTATTTATGTTACACCTTGTACACAACATCTCAACGGGATGAGTGAAATTTACACCCTGTTCCTCATACCTGTATAAGTGTGTGTATTTTATGTATACTTTATAATGTGCGTCAGATTTGTGCAGAATAAAAAAAGTGTACGGTCGGGGGACCCCCGTCAGTAACGAAGTTCCATCTCACGTGTGATTTAAAACAAAAACAAAATTTTCGCAGCCGCCATTTTGGATTTACATTTTGACCTCACTATTGACTTTAGCACCCTCTAAAACTATGAAAACGACACCCATGACGAAATATTTGAATATTTTCGTAGCTGCCATCTTGGATTTACATTTTGACCTCACTATTGGCTTTAGGACTCTCGAAAACTATGAAAACGATACCCATGACGAAAAATTTGAAAATTTTTGCAGCCACCATCATGGATTTTCTTTTTGACCGAATTCACAACAGAAGAAAGTTGCATGGAGGAACCATACAAGTATGAGCGCCATTTGTTAGTGACGACTTTTGCCAGTTTACTTCTACCGCAAGCCACGTAATTAGGAACTTCGTTCCAAAAATGTTTCATTATTTTCTTTTTTTTCTTTGATGCAACAACTGGGAACCTAATCCCAGTGGTTGCATCAAACGTCCACTCTAATGCACTGAAACTAATTGAGTACTAGTGACGTGTGAAAACGCCTTTAGTAAAAGCAACAACTTTTCCACAACACACAACGTTCTTCCGTTTCTTTTCTAATCTTTCCCCGTTTTCCTGAGGCGTGTTCTGTCTTGTGTCATATTATTTAATTATGGAGAGGAACACAGCCTCCAGCGTTCGTTAGATAAAGCGAATCATGTCGCGTCTGCGGGGACGTCTCGTTGTTGTGATAAAATATATATCGTTGTGTATGATTGTTCTGTTTTTTTGGGTAAGTAAGGAAATAGTGTTTTTTTTTTCATAAAAAAGCACAAAGGAAAATAGTGTAAACTATTTCGTAAATTAAAAAAAGTGTGAATCACATTCTTTATTTTTATTCTGTTCAATTAGATACTTTTCAATCTTAATCAAAATAAAGGTAGGGCAAAACTTGGCTAATTCGTGATATGCAGCTATTCGGTGATAGATAATATGTTTTTATTACCAAGTTACTACTGACTTGATAAATGTACATTTTTCAATCATTATAGTATTTGCCACATTTTTAGATATAAGTTAGCAAAGCTTATTTTGTCTACTATATCACAGTAAATTTAAAAAATAATCTGATCAATGAATCGAATTTTACAAGTAAAAAACAAAACTATCACCGATTACCCAAGTTTTGCCCTACAATATACTTTGCTACATTGTATAGACAATCGATCAATTTTAACCCTGTATTTGCTGGTAATAAAAGCGAAGCAAAGCGAAGCAAACGTGACACTGAAGCATAAAAGAGGAAATTACGTCACACGGGGTCAGGCAGGAAGCATGGTCAGGGCGCACCAACATTTTCTAGCTTGAGCAAAAATTTGTTATTTTGTACCAGAATATTTCTAAAGAGAAAATTCGAATTGAGAAAATTCGCTGTGGTTTAAAACAGTCAAGTGTAGAAAATATGTTGTAGCATAGATAAAACTTTAATTTCTTCTCCACAACAAAGCAAAAATAGGGCAGAACATACATGTAAATGTGTCCAAAAAGAAACACGGAAATAAACAATGCTGGTACTATATTGTTGTGCCCAATAAAATCCTGCACAACATCGCTGCACAGATTTTTACATATTTATTTACATAATAAATTTACCTACCTAAGTTTTCTACTTTCCTAAGCACATCAAGTTACATAAGCACCTAAATAACGCAAAGACGTTATACTAAATATTCTTCAGGCCCAAAAACTAAAAACCTATCCAAGGCCAATTTATCCTATCATCCACACCAAACCATTATTTCCGTTTTTAACCCCTTAAACGCAAACAACCGTCGCAGATAATCTTCACACCTCTGCTTCCAAACAATCATAATCCCCGATTCGAAATTCAAATTTAAATCGTGGAACGTTCGCGACGTCTGCACCAATCGAAAATTAATAACGGCCCATGCTCTTTGTTTATTGGAAGCACTAATCGGATCGGAGCTTTCGGCCGTTGGCAGTCGGCTTTCGGCGAATAAGCGATGTCCCGCACTGTTTTTGTTTTAATTGACATCGCGCTTACATTTGCGATTTTAATTCGATACAGAAGGATTATGAAGATTTTAATTGTTTCATTATAATTTTGTTTTATGTTTTTAATAGGGTTGTGGCTTAGTAATAACAGCCACACGGATCGATCGAACAGGTTAAACTACGCTTGCCGCGGTTGGTCCGTGGATGAGTGACCATCTTTACATACCAAGTGCCTTGGAAAGCACGTTAAAAGCCATTGGTCCCGGCTGTCATTAGTGGATCTTTGACAGTCGTTACGGGTCGTCAGAAGTCTGAAAGTCGGACAACCAGTCTTACCAAGGTATTACCTGTAAAACTGCGAATTCGCATCGCATCGCAGTTTTGTGTGGGAGCCCTAATTGGGTTGTGGAGATCTGATAGGCAGTCGCTCCATATAAAATACTGGTATTCAGCTTCATCCGTTTATTTAGACTGGAAGCCGAACCCAACATAGTTGGGAAAAGGCTAGGCAGATAGTGACTCGGATTGAAATTAAGGATCTCGTTTGTGTTTAAGTATGTTTTAATCGATAAAGTTAGGCACCGGTGTGAAGGCACAGATAACATTCAAAATGTTGAAAAAATAATTATGTACCTGTAGGCAGGGACTGAAACCGGTATGATCAATACGGATATTTTTTCGGTTACAACCTTTATTTTATTTACAGGTATTTTTAAAAGTTATCTTATTGCTTAAATTTAATACAACCGGTATTAATACCGGTTACTGAAATAAAATCACCTCTATCTTATACGTGCCCGTCGGTATTAGTCAAAGGGCGCGCATCACTGTGTGTGTGTCAAAGAGTCGAGTACACTCCTACCTACTTATCTGTGAAATGGCGAAAATTGGAACTACGGCCGTCATGTTGAAATGTCATTCGATTGTCAGTGTATACTACATTCGGGTTCTCTGGTTGTTTTGTCGTGATATTGCAGAATTTATAAAGTTAAATATGTCGAAAGCTATTAAAAGTGATGCTCGAAACATTATTCTAAAGGTTAAAACCTTTTTTGAAGAAGAAGCTCGGGCGGGGTCTCCGATTATTCCATTTGATCAAATATACAAACGAATTTCGGCAGCGACAGGTTAGTGTTGTCAACTTTCTTGTTATAAATTACCCGATACTTCACTAATTATTTAAGTCCACAAAATATTTGTTTCTATTCTTGCTGCAGGTTAGCGTAACGGTAACGTACATCTAATAGGTAACCTGCTAAGTGAGTGAGCAAACTAACCTGCCAGATTACAAATTTCTACTAACATTTATTTTATTAATATCTTATATTTCGGTCAGTGGGTCGTCTTAGGGTTTCAGTCAGGTGTGAGTCAAGGACTAATTTCAAAAATAGTTAAGGAAGGGCACGCAGCAGAAGAAACTGGTACAAAAATTCGGACACCAGGCAAGGAGAGAAAACGTAAAAGTGGATTTGTGCATGTTGATGATTTGGACATGGGAGTTATACGGAGGAAAGTACATGAATTTTATTCTGCTAAAAAAGAGGTCCCTTTTTTTGTGGATGGGAAATCATCAAATGACTTCTCCCGCTCTGGGCGGAGCGGGAGGGCGTGTCAGACTTTTACTGACTAAAACCCACCCGTGTTCCTTCTGTTGCCTGTGCCGGGGCCACGGTAACTCTTTCGAACATCCCGCAACCCTAGCTGGCATTGGCCCTAGCGGACCCCGTCAATAGTGCTGACATCTCTTTGAGGCGCGCGTGGAACACAACGCTCCATCGACTCGGGCCTGGTCCTTACCGGACGGCGAGCTACCCATTGCTCACCGTCCGCAAGCCCGCGCCTACGGTGGCCGGGAATCGGCTGCCAATTCCCGACGCCCAGGGCGTCTCCTGCGGCGACTAGGGGCGTGAGGGCGCAAAGTTTGCCTCTCCCTCACGCGTCCCGCCTCCTCCTTCGCGAGCATTACTGCCTCGCAGAAGGAGGTAATGGCTTCCCATGTACTCTCGCTCCGTACCATGGCCTGGACCAGGGCCGGACGCGAGAGATCGCCGCCGCCGATCGCTTCCGCGAGGACACGGCGGTGCTCCGCCCAAGCCGGGCAGACCTCCATCGTATGCTCCACCGTGTCCTCCGGGCGATCCACACAGTGGTGACACCCGGGCGTTTCCTCCCGCCTTATTCGGAACAGGTACCTCCCGAAGCACCCGTGTCCGGTGAGGACCTGCGTCAGGTGGAAGGTGAGGACGCCGTGGCCAAAAAGAGGTCCCTACTGTTAAAAAGCTTCTAGAGGTCTTAAAGACAGAAATAAATTACACAGGACAGAGAGAGAGTCTGCGAAAGCTGCTTCACAAGGTGGGATTTCGTTTTAAAAAATCTGAATCCAATCGGAAGGTTCTTATGGGTAATGAAATATCAGCTTGGAGAGCTAAGTACTTGCATGCAGTGGATAAAAATAATAAATATTCCCCAGCCCCGGCCCATAATTTATTTAGATGATACCTATATTCACTCTTCGCATACATCGGGTAAATGTTGGCAAGGAGAGGGTGAAGACGGAGTATTGGAGCCTGTATCGAAAGGGCAAAGATATATTATTGTTCATGCGGGAGGAGATACTGGATTTGTTACAAATGCACTACTTGTGTTTAAATCAAACACAAAAAGTGGTGATTATCATAACGAGATGAATAGTACCAACTTTAAAAAGTAGGTCATTGAAAAACTTGTGCCTAATTTACGAGAGCCATCCATAATAGTGATGGATAATGCTCCTTATCACCGTATTTGTGTGAATAAAGTCCCAAATACGAATTCCTTAAAAATTGATATGCAATTATGGTTGACCCAAAATAAAATTGTCTACGGAGAGAATTTGACTAAACCTCAGCTTTTAGAAATAAGTAAGAGAAACAAGCCTGAACCTGAGATATATGAGATTGAAAAAATTTTAGAAGACAATAGACACAAATGCTTATATTTACCACCTTATCACTGTGATCTCAATCCCATTGAACTCATATGGAGCACAATGAAAAGAAAAGTTGCTTATGTAAATATTGAGCACGAAAATGCTGAAATTCCCCGCTTAGTTAGAGAAGCTTTTGACGCTATTAGAGTTCATGAGTGGGCACAGCATTGTAAACACGTTCGCAGGTTAGAAGGAGAAGCCTTAAAACATGATTTGTATTTAGATAAACCTTTTATTATAGAAGTAGTAAGTGACACTGAAACCGAAAGCGATAGTGATAATGATGATAGTGGTACGGAAATAAGTGGAGTATGGCTTCACAACCAGGATGAAGTTGTGTATGCAGGTTCATCTAAAGATCACAATTACTGTAAACCTGGTTTTCAACAAATCATTGTAAAGCAATTTGTTTTTTTTTATTACACTACACTACCACTAGGTAGGTACCACTGCTGATTATAATAATTAGTCAAATCTGGTGTTAGGGGTTAGGTACGGTCATAACTAAATGCTAGACATCCAGGTACCTCTTGCAAGGTAGGTATCTACTTAACTTCGCATTAAATGAAAGTTGTATCCCCCCCGTGGAACATTTTATCTGCTGAATTTCCACTTCATTGGATTACTTTTTAGATAAAGCCATTGTTTATTGCTGAGAGACTAAACTGTTAGCGTACCTACGTAACTGTAAATTATCAAATTATTTTTATTTATTTTATTATTTTTATATAGGTAACATTGTTTTTAATTTGTAAAAACTGTAATTCTTATTAAACGATTATATGTCTAATGTGAAATTTCCTTCTTGAAAACTTACTCAGTTTTGGGCACCTTATATTAATTAGCAACACTGAATCGACGGTGCCGTCCTCTTTCAGTTTACAGATAAGTTGGTAGGACTGTAGACCCGCGCGCCGGCGAACGCCGACCAATCACGGCCCTGGCTGGTTGGTGATATTCTGCGTCTTTCAAGGTCACTTTTAGGTAACCTGTATCAAAACGGTAACATAAATAGAGGTAACATGTTTCTTCTTCTTTGTTACCTAGATAGCGGAAACCTTAGTCGTAGATGTAACCGATATTATTCGATACCCGTACCGTAATTTATATAGGTTTTCGGTCCCTGCCTATAGGCACTTAAATAGTTAAAATGGTATGTTTATGTCAACTGTCAATGTCAAGTTATGGCGGGCTGTCACAGCATGTTGAATGTCTTGGTCTTGGCTCTCCTGAATAAACCACGTAACTAGCTACATGTTGTTTTAGTCAAATACCTCAATTGGCGAGCCATAATATCGACTTGAATGTACATACGTCCAGCGCACCCTTGTCCCTGGCCGTTAAGCCCCAATTTTATTACCACGGCATCGGCTTTCTCTCATACGTGAAAATAGAAGCTAGAAAAACCATAAAGATTTTTAAAAACCACTTTTTCTGTCGTGTTTTACTTTAAATGTCGCGATGGTTAAGGCCTCGCCTCTCATGCCCGAGGTTGTGGGTTTAAATCTGGGCAAGTACCAAAGTGACTTTTTTCATTCATAATGTTCTTTCTGGGTTTATCATGGACATTACTGATAACAGTGAATGAAAAACATCGTGAGGAAACCTGGACTTAGTTATCTCCAAAACGGCTAGACCGATTTTCACGAGACTTTCACTGGTAGATAGCTGACTTTACGAGGAGTAACTTAGGCTACTTTTATTTTAGAAAAATAATTAGGGTTCAGCGCCAAAAAATTAAAACCCATGAAATTGTGAAAAAAAAGTCGGATTTGAAAAATTCTTTTTGCATTTAGTAGCCCAACTATTGAGGATAGTTATCGAGTTATAGACTATTTAACATCACGCTACGGCCCTTAGGAGCCAAGCAAAAGGAAACAATTCAGTAAGAACGCTAAGCGAATACGAAGTAATTGCGCGGGCGGGCGATGCAACGCGACGGATCGGGGGACGTTTACTAAAATGTGGCTGTTGTTTGCGAGTGAAGTCGCGGGGCACAGCTAGTAGTCAATATAACTCTGAAATCACCAACCCGCCTTGAGCAAGCGTGGTGATCAATCCTCGTGCCTTCTCTATATGAGAAGAGGCCTTTGCCCTGCAGTGTATCAAGTAACAAGCTGGTATTATTTGCATACTTTTTGTCTTCAACACAAGCCTTCCCAAAAACCACAACCTAACCTAACCCTAAAAATCACCACCCATCACCAATGATGGTTCAATCAAGTTAACCGTCCCGGTACCATTGTAACCGATCGCACGTACTTCATTAACCTTCTCTCACTACATTTGAGTTCGGTTAATCGCTCGGAACACTGAGTTATAGACGGTGTGAGGACGGTTGGACCCGTCGAAGATACGGGAGGCAGCGGGGAAGAGCAACTAAAACGTTTTGGAAGGCAGCTGAACCACACTTCCTACTAATATGATTCTATAAATACTAGACTGCCTCGTTGGTCTAGTGGTCGCAAGCGCTACTGCTGAGCATGAGGTCCTGGGTTTGATTCTCAGGTCGGGCAAAGTGTTATTGGGTTTTCTAGATAGAAAATCCAGATGGATTTTCTCAGTAGCAGCCCGGAGTCTGGATTTGTGCCCGGTAGATGGCAATAGGCTCTAGGCAATAACTGGAGAAATATGGGTGTACTATAGGTACACCTCTGCCTAACCCTTCGGGGAAAACAAGGCGTGATGTTTATAAATACTAGCAGGCCCGGCAGACGTTGTCCTGCCCGAACAGCGCCACATACCAGGTCCAATTGTGTTTTCAAACCATCCAGGAACCCATTGAAATATACACACATCATCCAAATCGGTCCAGCCGTTTAGGAGGAGTTAGGTGACAAACACACGTACAGAACAATTATATATATTAAGATATTATTATTTAATAAAGCCAATTAAAAAAACCGGCCAAGTGCGTGTCAGACCACGCACAATGAAGGGTTCCGTAGTTGGGATGAAATTATCCCAAGAACAAACTTAACCTTATAGTTGAAAAATATGTTCTCTCATACATTCCTACTGCAAATGTAAGTTGGTCGACTATTACTCGTAAACTTGTAAAGTCTACTTAGCTATGATAGTTTTTCTTTTAATTTCGTTGTATATACTACTACCATAATTTTTTCACATATACAAAACTAACCGTTTGGCTGGTCGAAGGGGAGGACACTTGATTCTAGTCCGCTGGTTCTTATGGAAAGAAAAATTGGAAAAGTTTCCCGGAAAATCTTTAAATTTGGGAAAAACTGAACGTCTTTTTTGTATGAATAATTGATATTTGAACAGGACAACATCAGTCTGGTTACTAGGGTTCCGTAGTCAACAAGGAATCCTTATAGTTTCGCCATGTCCGTCCGTCCATCCATCCGTCTACAGCTTAGCTCAGAGACTCTTAGTACTAGAAGGCTATAATTTGGCATGGATATACATATTAATCACGCCAACAAATTGATAAAATAAAATTAGGCAAAAAAATTTTTTTAGGGTACCTTCTGTACCTACACGTACAGTGGGGATGTTTTTTGTTTTTCTCGTCTACCTCATGGTGTGGGGTGTTTTTGGACAGGTCTTTCAAAAATATTGTAGGTTTGTGAAAACAATTTTTCGATTAAGGGACCCGTTTATTGGCATTTTGTGGATATCAATGGGTTTAAGCGATGAATTTTGGTAATTTTTGAATTTTTAATAAAATTGATTTAAAAAAAAAAACGTGGAAAAAAGTCCGAGTTTTTTGGCGTGAGTAGGTATCTACATAGCACAGACCGCACCACTTCGCTGTTTTCGTTTGTTTAACCATGCGCCGAACATCCTGTATTTAGATACTAACTATGCCACGCGACTTCGTTCGCGTGGAAATCGTAAGATACACAATATACTACAATAACAGTCGCATTTGGTCCTTGTATTTTTATTTCGAATATTATTGTTTCAACTACTACGTATTTACTCAATAAATTAAAACAATTTTTAATAATCTAAAAAAATTTCAACAAAAATAAAAACTATTTTTACATAGTACCTACATTTCATTTCTAATTTCAATTTGAATATAAATTTATTTTAAAACACTAAAATACTGTTAATTTAAAATGAATATGCTAAACAGTACACAATTGATAATAATAACATTCTACAAGACTCAATAAAATGGACCATTTATCTAAGCTATTTTAAAATAAAACTATTAACTACTTAATACACAAATAATTATTTAACTAATAATAAAAACTTTATCGCACGTTAACCTAAATTACCCTAATCTCTAGTCACAACGACACGTCAAACAACTAGTCGAATAACCCGCCCCTAACTGTTCCCGGCACAAAGGTGCCCATCACGCTTGCTGCATTGCCACGTTGGATAGCAATGGCTAACCTTTGCACCAAGAACGAGCCGGAGCGGGAGTCACCCGTTTTGTCACGGAGCCTGTGCCCTATCTCACTAATGAGCTTTTTGGCCTCAGAGTCACATTTGAATAAAACGACCTCATTCCGCCGGCCCCCTTCTATCAGCGGACATCTAGACGCACTGGAGGTTACCATCCTTACCTAGTTGCTATTCCACCAATTCGCACTAAGCGTTTCCAAATGTCTTTTGTGATGCGCACAGCAAAGGAGTGGAACTCTCTACCTGCGTCTGTTTCCGAAGGCATACAACCCCGATCTCTTCAAAGTGAGAGTGAACAGGCTTCTTCTGGGTAAGCTCACTCCATCGTCGACTTTGCCTCTGTCATCTCTGACCTAGACTAGAGTCAAGAGCAAACTTATCTCAAATAAAAAATTAAAAAATAAAACTCCTTCGTCCCCCGACTCGCCGCGTTGCCCGCGCTATTACTTCGCTTTCACTTAGCGTTCTTTTTGCTCGGCACCTTACTCTCGGCTTTGCTCTTGTATATACATCTATAAAAATAAATAAAATTTGTGTCTGTTTGTAATGTCAAAATAACATCTTTTTACTAAATAATACGTACGCAAGTAATACGGTACTTATAACAAAAATACATAGTAATCATAATCGTAAATCTTTATTTATCTCAACATCAATTTTTAAAATTTTTGTCTTTATGTCTGTCGGTCTGTGTCTGTCTGTATGTCTGTGTTTGTTCCGACTAATCGCCGAAACGGATTGACCGATTTTGACGGGACTCTCACTGGCAGATAGCTGAAGAGTAACTTAGGTTACTTTTATTTTAGAAAAGAATTAGGGTTCCGCGCAAAAAAAAATTAAACCCATGAAATTGTGAACAAAATCCGATTCACATAGGGAAATATTGATATTTATTTATTTATTAAAACTTTATACACAAGTTAAAAAGAATACCTTACAAAGGCGGACTTAATGCCTGAGGTATTTTCTACCAGTCAACCTTAGGGTGATGCAGAGAGAAAACATGGCAGGTGCAACATAAGGGATAGATAACACGAAAATAACCTATAAAATACTAGAATAAATACATAGATATATACACACATACATAAACGGAATAAACTTCGTCGGGAGAAATAACGAACGGTAGAGTAGAAATACCGATCATAAAATGATATCCACGCGAGCAACAGATAGTAATATTATAAATGCGAATGTAACTCTGTTTGACTGTTATCTTATCAGCTAAACGTATCTCGATGAAAATTGTCCCAAAGGTCTAGGCATAACATGGGTTAGGACATTGGATATTTTTATTCCGGTAAAACGTTCCTGTTGGCTAATTTCCATCTTCAAAGCGGGCAAAGTCACGGGCAAAACTAGTTAGCAATAAAATACGTTGCCCCGAAGTAAGTTATTGTTCAAGCCAACAGAGAGAATAAGAAATGACCACCGCAAGTAATTATCTCATGAAACTAACACCATACCAGGCAAATGATTAACTGAAAATGTTGATGGATGGACGGAGAGAGGGGGACCAAAAAAAGATGACAGAAGAAAATACAGAAAGAATAGAGAGGCCAATGAAAGAGAAAAATTTACCATTAACATGCTACTCCATTAACATCTCTGAACGATCGTGTCGGATTGCCGACCCATCGAATTATGAGACGTGAGAAAGTGCACCTGTGTCTGCGCATACATTTATGCCCTATAATATCTGCCGCGTCTATGGCTACTTTCTGCTGAGAATTTATTGTCTTTGGTCCCTGGCCTTACATCAAGCAATAAACAGTTTTTTTCATCTTTGTACTGCTTGAATATGATGCTTTTGGATACTTTGTGTAGGTGTATTTTATGACTTTTTTTGTAATATGTGTTTTGTTTGTGCAGAAGAAATAAATATTATAATTACATATATCCGCCGCCTTTCGCTTGTACCAACACTGAACTAAAATTAGGAATAACCAATGACATGGCAAACATTTTATGGTTTTGCCATAGCCCAGTGTTTGTGACACACGACTCAGTGAATTAGGGTTCCCTATGTCGCCAGAACCCTAATGGTTGGAATGTTCAATTGCTGTAAAAAGAATTTACTGTAAACAAGTAAGTAAGTATAATAATATTTTTCCACAAAGATTTTCTTTAGTAGAGTTTAAGTGACTTTACATACATTATACATAAACTCACGTCTTCTTCCCATAGGGGTAGGCAGAAACTACAGAACGCCACCTTCTACGATCCTTACATTCTCCTTTTGCTTCGTTTAAGTTTATATATCTGGATCTGGTCCTACACGCACGCCGCTTGCGAATACTACGCACCTGACCTTTCTGAACCTTTCCTGTCCTTCTAGAGCGTCCGTCCCGGCATTTCCACACACATCTGCCTCTTAAATTCCTTTTGTTAGTCGCGTATCACTCGTCCTCTCAACATGACCAAACTATCTTAAATTTTTGTCACTATATCTTCATTTAAACTGCACCGTTGCCTTACATCGTTGTGTGCATTTGTGTAACTTTTTCCTGTTTATTGATTTTTGACGGTTCAACATTGGGTGAGCATGTTTGTCAATAGAGACATTGATAATGTACAAGAAAAATACATATATTCTAGATGGTTTATTAAAATTGAAGGCTGTAATTTTGTGTTTCTTTTTAGCAGCTGCCCAACGAGAACCTCCCCAGGTATCGGTCGAGGCACTTGGCTATTAAGCCATTGGCTGTCACTACTTTCGGCACAAAGATCGCTGACTCCACATCCCACATGTCGACAACCTCACGAGTCAAGTCAAGATACTTGATCTGTTTTTCTTTCTCGGCTTTCACGAGGTTCCGGTCATGCGGGACCGTTATGTCAACAATCATTGTGCAATCATCTGCTCTATTTGATCCACCACCACTATATCAGGCTTATTGGCTATAATAGTCCTGTCAGTGATGATGGATCGATCCCAATACAATGTGATATTAGCATTTTTGGGAACTGGGTCAGGCACATACCATTATTCTTAATATTAGTTATAATTTTTGAAAGAGCAGCGATTTACAGCAATGTAAACCTGTCTCACAAGGGTGCTCTTAAAAATTCCTGATATCGATATCGGAAGAGTGGCCTCGATGCCAAGTGTCTCAATCAATCTGCCTAGCCTTTTTCCAACTATGTTTGGGTCAGCTTCCAGTCAAACCGGATGCAGCTGAATACTAGTATTCTACATGGAGTGACTGCTCACCTGACCTTCACAACCCTGTTAGAGCTACCCCGTCGTAAGACTGGTTGTCAGACTTTAGGGCTATAATACCCGTAACGACTGTCGAAGATCTGTTAATAACAGCCGGGACCAACGGCTTGTCGTGCTTTCCGAGGCACGGAGAGGTCTCAATGTCACCCATCCACGAACCGACCGCGGAAAGCGTAGCTTAACCTTCGATCGACCCATGCGGCTGTTATTATTTAGTCACGTGCCTTGTCTATGGTACGAATTACGATACTAGTTGTGACTCGACTCACTATCGAAACGTTCACAAACGGGGAGTTACATGATCTGGAAGTGGCTCATGCAGTTATTGAATCGTTTCTCGCCATTGTTTTGGAGGTCCACTTACCTAATATGCTATTTCATACATAACCTGGGAAGACAACGCTATATCTACTGTAGGTATTCATCTGCCTAGCCTTTTCCCAACTATATTGGGGTTAATTCCAGTTAAACCGGATGCAGCTGAATACCAGTATTTTACATGGAGCGACTGCCTATTTGACCTCCACAACCCAGTTACTGGGTAATACAATACCACTTGGTAACACTGGTTGTCAGACTTTCGGGCTTCTGACGACCCGTAATGACTGTCAAAGATACACGAATGACAGCTGGGACCAACGGCTTAACATGCTTTCTGAGGCACGGAGGGGTGTCTTTTTATGTAAAGATGGTCACCCATCCACGAACCAATAGCGGCAAGCGTAGCTTACCCTGATCAATCGACCCGGGCGGCTGTTATTACTTAGCCACGAGCTCCTCTACTATTCTCTCAAGCTATATCTATATTATGAGTCAATAAAAAAAAATTGTTACTAGGTGACCCGACAGACGCTGTCCTATCCAAACAGTAGTTCATACAAAAATTCCATAGATAAAAAAACGTTCAGTTTTTCCCAATATTCCATTTTTCCGGGAAACTTTTCCAATTTTTTTTTGTCCCAGAAAACCTTGCTCGTACTATTACGAACATTTTAATACCAAAAATGGTCAAATCGGTCCAGCCGTTCTCAAGCGATGAGCTTACCAACGAACAGCATTTAATTTTTATTTGTATAGATCTGTGACCTGTGACCTGTAAAAAATGAGTAGGTACCATGGGAGAAACGAACATCTATACAATGTAAGGACTATTCTTGCTTGCAGCTCTCGGCCGCTATAGTAACACTTGCTAACAGATGTGGTCATTGTGTGCTAGGGATTTTGTTTTCGAATTGGTCAGATGTAAGTTTCCTCGATAGTACTTCTTGCGTGAATGTTGGGAATATAATTAAACTAGCGGTAAACGTCAAGCTACCAAGCGGCTTTGACATAAAAACGCCATTTTACAACAAAAAGAAAAATCTGCTTAAGGACGCTGCAGCGCTTTAATTAATCAATTATGTTGATGGCTTCGAGCGACGAAAGTTATAGACAACTTACCACTTTACACAGACCTCTTCCCCTCCCCGTGGTTCTACTAAATTCGGGGGGAAGAAGGGTAATAGGGGGGAGGACAGAGGTCTAGGTAATTGGACGCTTTAATGGCGCGCCTTCTGATTGTTTTAACTATCAGTTTTTTATAACGTCGGTATAGTGAATGGGTTTTGTAAGAGAATAATAAGTTTTGAGGAGAGTTCTAGTTTCTGCATAGTTAGGTTAGATCATTAATGTGCGAGGCATTTGCAGCAATGGGGCACTACAAACTACACGCAATACGCACAATATAATCATTTAATTGTCTTGGTTTTTATTTCACCTGGGAAACATATTTTCAAACAGAAATTGTCTTTTTATCACTGGAAAAATCGAAACGGCAACAGCAGCTTGTGGACAGTTGTGACTATTTTTAACAAAAATCAGTCACCAGGGGGCCAACCTCCACCTCTTAAAGCAGTATTATTATAATGTTACTTCAATGTGAGAAAGAGATGAAGCTATACATGACGTCTAGCTGCATCTCTTTCCCACACTCAAGTAAGATTACAATAATACTGCTATAAGCGGTGGTGGTCTAGCTCCTGACTAGAAACTTACTCCCATTTACTTTAATAGTACTTAATTTTGATAGAATCGAAATTGAAAATATTAAATTCCGCACATTGCCATGGTGAAAAGTACTTAAAGCGAAAGCGCCAGGGTAGCCCGCGAAATTCAAATTTTCTTACGTTTTTTTGCAATTTGCAGGTCAGTATTGGGTTGTATGTTGATTAAAATATGATTCGCGACCGTAACAAATATCTATTTACAGAATTATAATTATTAAAGTCTATACAACTCTCTAAGACCAATGAATTTTAAGAATGACGATTTCATGAATTTTTGACATTTGAGAATTATACTAACTTAAGGAGTCATATACTAATTGCATAGTACTGATTCTAATGATTATAATTCTGTAAAAACATATTTGTTACGGTCGCGAATCATACTTTATTCAACATACACCCAGACACTGAGCTGCAGTGCAAAAATCGTAAGAAAATTTGAATTTCGCGGGGTACCTTAGCGCTTCGCCCTTAAATATATTTTACCATGAGAGTCATTCGTAATCGGTTCAGTTTGTCATTGAAAAGTTCCGAATCGGAATACTGAAAAACGAACTCAGAAAAAATCTTTTAAAATCTCTATAAAGAACGCAAATCAAAGCCTTAAAAGATCTAATTGCTGTATTGGCAACTTTGTAGCCTTTTCAATTCCTATTAAATCTCAACGAGACACAACAAAAGTCTAATCTCTTTAAAGCGGCTGCAAAAAATGAAGTCGAAGTCGGAAATTAAAGCCGCCGACTTCCGCCGGGAGACAGGCTCGATTTGTTTCAGAAAACGAAGATGGCTACCGTCTACCGAGGCCCGAGATCAGAGCATTGTGATTTTAAATGAAATCTTAATAGATGCAAATGAGGATTAGTTTTTCATTTGCTACGACAGAGGGCACCGTTTTCTTCGGATGACTACTCTTGAAATGGAAAACTAGTTGAAGCTTTTGTCTTTTTAAATTGGACTTTAATAAGGACTTGAGGACCATCTTCAGCTATGAAAAGGCTTTTGAAGGAACGATTACCGAACAGGCCGGTGAATCGTCAATACTGCTGTTGCTAGTAGATTTCATTATGTTTGGCGTGTTATTATTACCTACATAACATAACATCACGCCTTGGTTTCCCGAAGGGTTAGGCAGAGGTGTACCTATAGTACACCCACATTTCGCCAGTTATGTTTTTAAGTTCCTTGTAATAGGGGGCGAGCCTATTGCCATCTACCGGGCACAAATCCAGACTCCGGGCTGCTGAGAAATTCCATGTTATTATTACCTAAACTTACACAGCACGAAAGACGTTTTAAATCAGTTATTTAAATTAAAATTGGTTCCTACCTTTAGTCAATAAAAGTCTGACACGCTCTCCCGCTCCGCAAGCGGGAGAAGTCATTTGATGATTTCCCATCCAAAAAAAAAGGTACCTATTTCCAAAATTCTGAATGGATGCTAAAGCGATTGCGAAACTAGGAACAAAGTGACATGAAGAGACGTCATTATTGTGAAAATTGTTTCAAAAATCTTTCACTTATTCCAAAACTTCAGCAAACTCGCCAGATTAATCGATGTATTTATCATTTAGTCCCCCTCCGGTTTCGTCAGGTACTCATAATCGATCAAAGTTATAAGCTAGCGGTAATTCCCTATCGGGAAACGTAAACGGTAACCGAAATACCGCATCTATGGACCGTCAAACGTGATTAAATACCGAAATTCGGAACAACTGAGTTGTAAACAACGCCATCTATTAGCGGCGGTGAAAAACTAGAGTTGACAGTTGAGATAACGTTACGGTATGTTCAAGTTAAGGGATCAACAGAAGGTCTACTTTACTATTACTGCACGACAACCAACCAAGACACGGGCCTATGCGTGTCTCGGTTGGTTAAAAGCTTTCCAAGGTGGCGTACCTTAACTGATGACTTTGAAAACTTGCGACAAAATTTAAGAAGGTGTTCTACCCATCAATATCAACAACTTTTACTATGGGACCAACTTAGAATTCGCAAAAAAAATCGACCTTCCCGTAAGTTACATACCCGATTGAACTATTTTGTATACGAAGGTCGAATTTTTTTTTGTGAAATCTACATAAGTTGGTCCCATAGTAAAAGTTGTTCATATTGATGGGTAGAACACCCCCATAAATTTTGTCGCATGTTTTCAAAGTCAGCCTGTATAATTTAAAAGAGTGTCCATAGATTTTTTGCCTGTTTTTCTCCCTAAGAACCTACTACGCTTTAGAATGGGCAAGGTGTTCAGTTTCATGTTTCTGAACGACCAACTCCTATAAAACTCAAAGGTCCTTTAAATGGTTTAATTGAAATAAATGCTAGTTTGAGTTTGAGCGCCCAGCTGCAGCAGCTGTCCCGATAAACGCCTCATTGCATATTTGAAAGAAAGAAGAGCGTACGTAATTGAAATCATAAAACAGCATAGAATTCCGTGCGACCTTGGCAAACCGTACGCAGCGTTAAATAAGCCTTCTGCCTCTATTATTCAACGTTTTAACCCTCAGAACCACCGTGGGTCATTTAGACCGATAGCGTAGATTTATGCGAAGTGATTTTTAACCCTGTATAATGCGAAAGCTAACGGGTTGGGTCGCATGACGGATGGCATTGGGACCGAATTTCCTAAATTCGTGCTGTGTTTCGTCAATTTTTTATCGTCGTTGTGCTGTTTGTTGTTTATGATTGATTGTCGGGTATTGACGAGGTAATATGTTCATTTGTTGTACCTTACTTATATGTACCGGCAGCAGGAGGTATCATGCATCGTTAACCTGTAGGTTGAATATAACTTTTAAGGGTTCCGTACCTGCCAATCGGAACCCTATTAATAAGCCTCCGCTGTCCGTCCGTCTGTCTGTCAGCGGGCTGTATCTCATGAACCGTAATAGGTAGACAGTTGAAATGTTTACACAAATTGTGTATTTCTATTGGCGCTGTAACAACAAATGTAAAAAATTAAGTTATAATTTTAGTGGGTCCCAGTACAAGAAACATGTTTTTTTTTTAACTGAAGTATGATATTTTTTTTATGTAGGTGGTGTGTAAGTCCGACTCGCACTTGGCCGGTTTTTTATGTTATCGTGTGGCTATCAAACAGGTGACACCTGATGCTAAGACGTAGTAACATCTGGAATACCAAAGGCATTGCAGATGTGTTGCCAGTGCCACACGCCATACTAGCTTCAAAGCTGAAATCTGCCTATTATTTCTAATGTAGAGGAATGCTGACGCACATATCTATCCATCTTATACATATATTTATAATTACTTGTCTTACAAATTTTAAATTTTGGCAGTTAATTCCTTTTAAACATACGAAAACATTTTATTTAATCAATATATTTAGATTGATAAAATCTAAATTAAACAAAAATGTATATTTAGACATTTTTATTTAATTTCAATAGGGCAATAAAATATTTGAAACAATACCTTGATCCCTGGACACTTTTGATGTGTATAAAATGAGAAACATGACTGATTGACATATCAACGCACAGCCGAAAATACTGGGACTAGGAACGTGAAATTTTGCACTCGGCTTCCTTTTATAATGTAGGGGAGCACTAAGAAAGGGTTTTTGGAAATTAGGCCTTTAAAGGGCCTACGTAACTTTATAGGGCCTAACTAGGCTTTAGACTTTTAAGGGGGACTTCGTATGAAAAATATTATTTCATGAGTTAATAAACTTGAAACTTGGCACGAATACTTATCTAAGTAAATTATGACGTTTGTCATTTTTGTTTTTCTAAACTACCCCCTAAAGGAGGATTGGGGGGATTCAAAATTTTATAGAAGAATTTTAACGTGCAGTCCGATTAACTCGAAACTCAGTATTTATACTTAAGACTGAAAATAAAAAATAACGAGTATCAGGGTTTTTTTAATATCTACCCCTAACGGGTACTAAAGTACGAAATCCACGCGGGCGAAGTACGCGGGAAGTGCTAGTTTGCGCAACGAGCCTCACTCGTCCCGTACCCCGCAATACAAACGCGCCTTCGATCTTTATAAAATACATCCATTGTATTATTAGGTATCGTGATAACTAGTACATTATGACACAAGTGTATAATAGTCAATGCACGCGCGTTTCATACGACATTTTTCAACACACTTGCGAGGTTAAAAATAAATAAAGTTTCATAAACTAATTATCTATGTAAAAAAAAAAAATGAAATATGGCCCGCGGATTCTTTTTGTCGCGGTGTCTTCGCAGGTTGAAGGAGAGGCAAAATCACGTAGCCGTCGAACAGTCTAATAGGTATTAATCTCTCAAACGTCGTATGATCCCGCGTAGGTTCATAAGCAAAATACTCTCTAAACGACACTAAATATAATCGTGAAAACCGTTGAGCGCTCACATGCAAACGTCTTCTAGTAAGCGAACATTTGACAGGTTAAAAGCATAAAAACTGAATATTTTGCATGTTATTTGGACGTAGAGAGCCAAAGAATGTTATTTTTTGACAAAAATAAATAATTTTATCAAATATTATGTTAATTTATCATATTTTATTTATGTAAGTGTAAGTATAAAAAGGCATGACGTCTCTTTGATGAGATTAAAAAAGCCCACATCTCGGACTAGTAAATAGTTATCTGTGGCGCACATTACCGCACTAGTGTGCTAATATAAAGTAAAAAGCACGCGTGTTTAACACAAACATGCACAGACAAGCAAGCGTGTGTAATACACTGCATTATAATCCTAAGAGCGTTTCAATAAGAGCCACTTTAAGAGCAAGTGTGTTGAAAATAAATTACTAAAATAACTTTCCACGTTTTAATCTCTTTCTACACATTTCTAAGAACATTACACGCACGCACAAAACTGACTTATGAGTAAGGAAGTCATCCTACCATCCTTATCCAAATATTAAGGGACCAGCGCAGTCACATACATCTCTATCAGCCGTCTCAGTAGTCCTCCCTTGCTAGCCATATGATCTTTCTCACTATCCATCCATTGTTTCTTTGGTCTTCCTCCATTCATAAAGGAGAAAGCCCTGCACTGAAAAATCTGAAAGGGCAAAGATCTTCTGCTTTTTGTTTTGTTGTGCTGCTTGTTGTTGCTGTGTTGTCGTTTCTTTTTCTTTTTCGAAGTGTGTCCAAATAAACGTTATTCTTTCTTTCTTTCTGTCTCTTCTTCTCTCTTTTAGCGATAAGATCGCCCATTGCGTCACCTTAAGTAAAATTTCTACATTTACTTTAATTCGCTTAATAAATAGTACTCTATCCTATTCTTGTTCCTTCTGTACGAGCAGATCCATTTGGCTTGCAGTAAGAAAATTGCCTCCTTTACATAATATTTATTCTACTTATTTAAAATTCCCAATGACTCATAGTGTAACTTTTACAAGCAGTTGTAAAACAGTTGCGTGACGAGCACGGAGTTAGGGCGTCCCTATGCCCGGGGGACCGATAAATAGAACAAGTCTATATAGCACACGCCGTGTTTTTCAACTGTGCGTGTAATATGGTATTAGGGACGCGCAGATAATTTTTTTAATGGTGACGTCATGTCACTCCGTTAATAAATATATGAAATAACTATTATAAAAATAATTTATTTGCTTAGTAACGAAATAATTGGATAGGTAATTAAATTATTACGCTGAAATAATCCGAAATAAGAAATATCCGTTTCCCGTAATCCTATAATTATATTATTTGATGTTGGAATTAATATTATTTCGAGTAGAGCGATGAATTAACAGGGATTAAACAATTATTATTATTCTTTAGGTAGGATTTTGGTGTCACTACATTCTGATAAGTTACGTTGAACTTATCTGTTAGATGCCTATGGTTTCATACAAATTCTGTTTTTCTGAATGTATATTGAAGATAAACAATTAAATATTGAGAAAAATGTCTCGAAGAAAGTTTTGAGTATGAATGTGGAGCTATAAGAGTAGGGGAAGACCAAAGATGCGATGGATGGACTGTGTGAAAGATGATATGGCTAGAAAGGAGGTGACTACCGAGATGACGACTAATAAAAAAGACATGTTGCGCCGAACACAAATAAATTGGGATGAGGACAAGAGAATGATGATAACATAACATCACGCCTTGTTTCCCTGAAGGTTTGGGTTTGTGTACCTATAGTACACCGACCGACATTTCACCAGTTATGTTTAAGTCCCATGTAATAGGGGGCGAGCCTATTGCCATCAACCGGACACAAATCCAGACTCCGGGCTACTACTAAGAAATTCCATTTCATAGAAAAACCCAATACTACTTTGCCCGACCTGGGAATCGAACCCAGGAGGCTCAGCAGTAGCGCTTGCGACAACTAGACCAACGAGGCAGTCAAGAAGATGAGATGAATGATGATGTGATGATGAGGGAGTGATGATTTTGCATATAAACTGTGCATATCATTGCGAAATAGCCTGGTAAATATTTTTTTTCCATTACTTTCGTGTTCTCCAAAATACGCCACTCTTGTTAATATTACTCAACAACATCAGCCTGCGAAGGGGACATCACATTTTTAATTCCAAAACGACGCACCATCCATTTTCCTAAATCGAACACGTCATCAATTAAATTACTTACCCCTATTGTGACGTAGCGAACATGTACTCTAAAAACCAACTTAACGAAACCCTGGATCATTGAAAAATCAACGTTAGTGTTGATGAAATAGAGTTGTCAAAGACTGTAGCTGTAGTTTGTGAGGGGAGGCTAGGGTAAGTTGGTACAGTGAGGAAATTTCCCCCGAATTTTCTCTTAAGGGAAGCTCTTTATGTGGTCTCTTGGGAACCATAGTGTATGCAACTTGTAGTCTGCAGCGTCTGTGTTTGTCTATGACAAGGGGAAGTTTTTGTTTGGACCATAAACATGTTTCAACGATATCTATAAGGCATATGGATGGTCTAGACCCGGTCTCATTGATTTTGTGTTTGAACTTTTTGAGAGTACCTTTTATAAAAAGAGTTTACGGTGTTGATACAATGAGTTGAGGTCCTTTTGTAAGGCTTTGGTCACCTGTTTTTCCCATGCTGTTAAGATAGATTGCGTTAGTAACAAATTACGTTACTGCATAGAAATTTTAACCAAAAGTCTTCTAAATTAATAAATTAATTTTGTTTTCGTTCGGTCTAAATACCTAACGAAAACAAAAAGACAACAACTTCCTTAAATAATCAACAGTTAAAAACCTTTTCAAACAAACTAACATTAACTATTTTACATCACGATGAAAAACAAAAAAAAATGTCCACCTATACGGAACTTTGTCTTTCCAATCACTATCTATTAATAAGTTGAGGATTTGTGTTGATAAATAACTTTGGAAGGCAATTATCAAAAGGTATTACAAAGCAGTTGTGACTGGAAACGCCGCCGGGAGGGGACGCCCTAGAAGGACATTCAGTGACCTTATTGGTGATGTTCTTCAGAAAGGTCAGATGCGTAGTACTCGCAACCGGCGTGCGTGTATGACCAGATCTATGAACGTAAACGAGGCAAAAGGAGTATGTAAGGATCGTAGCAGGTGGCGTTCTGTTGTGTCTGCCAGTCCACCATGCCAGTCATGGGAAGATTGTATACAATAGTAACATATATTTTTTTTAAATATTTTTATTCGATAGTTCACATCGCCATAATATAGTAAAATAACCGACCAAGCGCGTGTCGGACCACGCACAATGAGGGATTCCGTAGTTGGGATGAATTTATCACAAGTACAAACTTAACACTGTAGTTGAAAAACATGTTCTCCCATAAATTCTAACTGCAAATGTATGCTTACGCACAATATTGGGAGATTTATCATGTTATTTTAAGACCATAGACTTCTTTTAGGTTTTTCTGTAATCTATAAGTATAGAACAATTTTTGTATTTTTTTTTTCAATATTTTAGGCTCAGTAGGTTTGGAGAAAAGGGAGGGGGGGGGGGTGTATGTCAATATAAAAAAATATACTTCAGACACACAGTAAGCACTTTTATTTGATATGTCACACGGTACAATCTGTACTTTTTAATTTTCTTATTTGCCCCCATATTCAGAATTCATTTATTTACGTAACACGTCCGTATTTGGGTCATAGAAATTGATATGTGTACCTTTCAACTTAATCAGTTCATTAGATTCAGAGCAAATTGGCTGTGACAGACGGACAGACAGACACACGGGTAATTCTATAAGGGTTCCGCTTTTCCTTTTGAGGTACGGAGTCCTAAAAAAAATTAAACGCCACAAAGCAATTTAAAGTGCTTAAAAAGAAAGTTAAAAATAGCCAACCGATACGGGCACTTTAAACGCCCGCCATTTTGGCGCGCTTGGTGTGAACCAAGCGCGCCAAAATGGCGGGCGTATGACGTCACCGTCATAGTCTATGACAACAAAACTGACTGAATCGCAAATAGTAAGAGTGTTTGCGATTCAGAATCAGAACACATTGACATTTATTGTGGTCATAGACTTTTATTTACACCACATTCGCTCTGATCAATAGTCGCTTTTTAAATAAATAAATTTCCCACAGTTTTTTTGCACTTTTCATAAATTAATTTCTTGCACAAAAATGAATTATTATCAAAATATTGAAAGAAGCATAATTTTGAAGTAATACGGTTTATTAAACAAAATATTTGAATCACAAGCATATTCGGGATATCGTTGATTTCTTCAGACAGTGGAGTAACCGATTGATTCGTCCAGAACGTCTAAATTATACTGTTCCATTTCTTTCTGTCAATTCACTCCACTCGTAGGGGCGCTTATTGATGGTTTACTCAAAACTAAGCGGTGATAAATCTTTTATTGAGTGGGCCGGACTCGAATGGAACACATGACTGAAAAAAAACCTTGTATTTTTTTATGTAATTCCGAAACACTTAGTAGGTATATCTTTGATTCACATTTAAAATGTGACGCTTCTTCTTTCAAGAGTTATAAGGGTAAGAATTTTATTTATTAGGCAATTGATTAATTCATTGGTCTGTATCATAGAAGAATCTAAACAGGATTCCAATTAAATAAAAAAAGAAATCTTAGAGTAATGCTGTTTCATTGGTAAAAATATATATAAATTCTTAAATATGTGTTAATTGAAATTTCTATGATTATAATTATTATGTGTAAAATAATACCTATCGTGAATCGTCATCTACTTTGATAATACTCCGTTGATTTCACTAGTAACAAATTATACAGGGTGGCAATTAGGTTATCACATTAATTGAAACCACGCATTCAGTACATGATTCTGGACCCCGCTACGTTAAAATTTTTTATCTGTTATTAAAAAACAAAATTTGCTGCTCCATACATTTTTGCCTACCTACGAGGTCAAAATGTATGAAGCAGCAAATTTTTTTCTAAATAACCGACGAAAAATTTCAACGCAGCGGGGTCCAGAATCATGTAGGGGAGAGGGGGGTAAGACGGGGTACTTAATGTTTGAATCTCAATAAAACCAACATTTTCGTGTCTTTAATATCTTTTTTATTTCAGTAATCATCTTTGGTAATCAGTCTTCCATAACTAATTCTAATTAGGAACATAATGTTAATAATTCAATAGAAAATTGACAAAAAGTAGAAAAGGTCAGATCTCCCCATCATGCCCCCTCCGTCGGGTAAGATGGGGTACCCTGAGGGGCAAGATGGGGTTTGAAGAAATCCAGTTTATTTTTACTGACAAAATTCGCAAGTAAACGTTGCATCTTCATCTTCATTATCTATACCAGCACAGCTTCAGTGAGCCCATTTGCCGCATGCAGAACAGGCGGCCCAGCCTTCATTTGAGTCCAAATAATAACCATTACAATACAAACATTGTGAATTTTCAATTTCACTATCGCTGTTCTCTATTAATGGGACATACTTGGATACTTTTTTATTTTTGGCCACTTTTTTCTTATTACCCGCAGATTTTTTTTCAATTTTCGTTAGTTCCCTTATTGCCTTTTTCTTTTGCTTTTCTTCCTCTACCAACTTCTTTTTTTTAATCGTCTCTTCCAATTCATTTTTATATGGTGATGAAGTTATTATTGCAGTTTTTCCTCGTTTTCTAACAACGCGAGAAGTTTTGCGTGTTGTTGGAAAGGGCATTATTTGCTGGGGACTGGCTACGGAAAATGCTGATTTTTGTGGAGTACTTGGTGTCTTGTTTATTTCAGGGTCATCAAGCCAACTAGAGCAACCAGGATCAGGGGATGATATTGTTGTAGTGGAGGTCGCAAGAGGAATGACTTCAGGACAGTTTGGTTCTGTTTCAATATTTGGCTGTGCTTCTGTGACAGTTGGAGGTAAAATCTGGGAATTAAACAACGGTGCCGCTGCAGCTGCTAATCCGATATTAGATGTTGGAGTTGCAGTCGTTGTAGTTGCAGGCGTTGAAGTTGCAGTTGTTACTTCAGTAGTCGGCTCTCTCTCGATCTGCGGAATATCCGTCATCAACGAAGCAGCAAAGTCACTTTCCGAGAAAACTGATGGATCATATGGCCAAATACCGCATTTTTTGAATCCATTTACAGCCGTTGACATAGAAGACGCCTGTATGAAAGCTTTTCCAAAAATTTCAGCAACTTGCCGAATTGTAACGACCATTCCTGGATTGCTGCGAAGCCAAGCTGTTATTTGTTGATCATAATATGTGCTCAATGGTCTCATGTAAGCAACATCAGCGACCTGAAGGCGGTGAGTTGTATGTGGGGGAAAACATAAAATGATAACTCCATGGGATCGAGCTTCATTTATGAGATCAATATTTTGAGTGTGGGTACTATGCCCATCCAACAGTAACAGAACAGGTCGTTCGGTTGTGGCTCCACTAAACTCGACAAACTTTTTAAACCATTCCAGAAATAACTCTGCTGTCATCCAGCCAGAATCACTGCAAACTCCCCAAGCTCCAGGTGCAGCATTTAGCATTAGCTGGGGATCCATCCTCTTTCTAGGATATACCATCATGGGTGGCATATATTGGCCACTTGCACTGAAACATATTTCGACTGTGATGGTCGTACCTCTTTCTGCGGAAGTTATGGCCCCAACTTGCTTTCGACCTCTTTTAGCTATTACTTTTGATTTTGTCTTGGGCACAACGGAAATTCCGGTTTCGTCACAATTATAGATTCTGTCAGGTGTCAATTGATGTTCATCATAAACATTTCCTAAGAAACTGAAAAACTTATCAACCGCCTGTTTATTGAATCCGGCAGCACGCGCAGCTGAGGTGCTTTCAGGTTGTCTTATAGACAATTCTGGATTCCTCTTTAAAAAGCTTTGTATCCAGTCTTTACCAGCTTCTTTTTTCAGATTATTAAATGGATGTGGTTTATTATTCTTAATTGCTAACCTGTAAACTAAGCCTCTAAGATCTTTAGTAGTTAGCCCGTATAGCCTGCTCTCCATATCTAATATATAATTGCATAACTGTTTCTCTTCATCATAAGAAAAAACTGTTTCTTTAGGGCCTAACTGTACCTTCATTTTCATTGTAGCTAAAGCATTTTCATTAGAGCTTTCACGAACCATCTTCACTTTTCTTTCCAAAGTGGTTTGGGGGACACTAAAAATCTTTGCTGCAAGATAGTAACCCATTTTGCCTTGTATCACAGAGTCCACCGCATTTCTCATGGTCTCTTCTGACCAATCTCCTCTATTTGTTTTTCTTCTATAATTTTTTACCATTCTGCAATGATAAAAAAACCAATAGTAGATATGTATATTACAAGTCATTAATCTTTTACTGATATAGCATAATAAACATTGGAACTATTTTAGTGCGGGCAAGATGGGGTACCCCATACCCCGTCTTGCCCTCTCATGTCCAAATAAATTAACAAAATAACCTCTAAAAGCAATGCTCTCACACACAAATAAACAATTCCTTACCTGCATGAGTAATCCTTGAACCATGTGAATAACTTTATTTGTACTTCGAAATGCTGTTATTTATAGAACAATCACGGTGCAACCAAAGTGAAAAAATGCTAAGAAAATTGCCAAATACTATTTTTTCCACATAAAAAACATAAACAATGGCGTCGTCGCTCTGTCACTGCGCGGACTAAAAGCTATTATGGCGGCGCTGCGTCACGCGCAGGAACGATCGTGATTGGTCAAACGGTTTCCGACATGAGACGGGTACCCCTTCTTGCCCGCCACCCCGTCTTACCCCCCTCTCCCCTACTGAATGCGTGGTTTCAATTAATGTGATAACCTAATCGCCACCATGTATATATATCTACATTTCGGTGTGACATTCGCCAACGTCCATACTACGTTGAATACACCGGTTCTCGTCCGATCACCGAAGTTAAGCAACATCGGGCGCGGTCAGTACTTGGATGGGTGACCGCCTGGGAACACCGCGTGACGTTGGCTTTTTTTGCACTTATTTTATGAGCATTTTTATACAATGTTAAATTCCGTTATACGCATATATTTTTTTAATTGTTTAATAGCTGACTCGTATAAACTTTTTTCCTTAAGTTTATTGCATACCTTTCAAAATGTGCCAATTGCCTAATGACTATATGCCTTTCTGGAGTTGTCGATTCACCCACAAATAATAACTTCCTCGCACGTAGTGAGTGTGTGTTAAGGTGAATCGCAATCACCTACAGAAGAAATCAAATGATATTATTTGCAAGTGTCGATTCGCCCGATACGGGCAAGTAAATTCGTGCGAATCAACCAATAAGCCACCTACATATATGTTTTGGATTTGCCTGACTTCGTCTATACAAATAAATACAATTGAAGTGTCTGTTTGTAATGTCAAAATAAGAACTTTTTACTAAATGCATCAGAAAGTATAAACGGTACCTACTTATAACAAAAAATAACGTTTTAACATTTTTGTCTGTCTGTTTGTTCCGGCTAATCTCCGGATTGGCTGGACCGATTTTGACGGGATTTTTACTGGCAGATAGCTGATGCTACGGCGGGTAACTAAGTCTACTTTTATTTTAGAAAAATAATTAGGGTTCCGCGCTAAAAAATTAAAACCCATGAAATTATGAACCAAAAGTCAGATTTGAAAAATTCTTTTTGCATTTGGTAGCCCAATCCTCGAGGATAGGTAAAGGCTATTTAACATCACGCTATGACCCTTAGGAGCCGAGCAAAAAGAAAAAGTCAGAAAGAACACTAAGCGAAAACGAAGTAATAGCGCGGGCGGACTATTCAACGCGACGGTTGGCGACGGGTCGGAGTTTTATTAAAATGCCGCAGTTATTTTAGTATATTGTGTATCTTACGACATCCACGCGAACAAAGTCGCGGGGCACAGCTAAAAAGCAATATAGCAGAACAACAATTAGCTACCTACCTATAGATTCAACGAACATTGTAATCTATGTAAATTAATACAATTGTGTTGTGTTGTAATATTTCACGTTTAAGCAAACAAATTAAACATGCCTTTCATCTGGCATTCAAATTCTGCAAGGCCTCAAGCTGTGACTGTTTAAAATTAGAATTATTTTGTTATTTAAATAAAATAGGGTTCGTAAAACTGTCAGTCCTGAAGACACAAACTTTATCAATTCTACCACATATTATTACGTATTCATAAGTATGTTATGTTATTAACGAACTAGCTTCTGCCCGCGACTTCGTCGAAAATATTCCATAGCTTTGCCCCGTTACTTCGTTTTCGCTTAGCGTTCTTTCTGACTTTTTTGTTTTTGCTAGGCTCCTAAGAGTCGTAGCGTAATTTTAATATCCTCCTATAACCTGTCCTCACGAATTGGGATCTCAAATGCAAACATGTTTGTTCTAATCCGACTGTACTTCTAGAGATTAGCTGGTTCAGACCAACAAACAAATATACAAACTCTTCAGCTTAATTTTATTAGTAATATAGATAGATAATTGTTGGATTCTTGCTGGCATTTTTTAGTATTTAATATACAGGATGTAAGGGACAGCCCTCCGCAAACTAACAGGGTGCATTCATCTCCTTATTTTGAACCATAATCCACTGGAAAATTTCTCAGGAAATTTTTCAATTTTTTTTATCGTTTTTTCAGTTCCTTCATTCCATTCAATTCCTTCATTTCAATGTAAAATTATATTCTATGTACGCATCACTCCATTTATGTAAATAAAACAGTAAAAAAAAAATCAGCAATGGATGTTGAAATACACGGCGGCCGAAGGCTCGCTGCGATCATCTTAGTATGATATACTGAATTCACCCCCATCAGTCTGCGGAGGGCTGTCCGCTGTCCCTTACACCTTGTATTTTTATAACTTAGTGCAAAACAGTTTCAATGTACAATACCGAAAGATTCGAAACGTAAAATGGTATTTTCGGGTAAAGACTTTAGGATCCATTTGAGGATTAGTATCTATTTTGTGGTTAAATATATTCGTAATTAAATTAATTGTTTAGAGCAAAGGATTTTAGAACAAGCACTTACCATAATAGTTATCGCCATCATCGCCAGCAGCAGTATACGGCCTCTAAAACGACCCACTGATGACCATACAACGCCACTACACACCATCACTTATTTTAACTCAATCCTCTACTAACTTCCTCCAGCAGCTACCAATCTCCCTGCGGGTATCGTTGCTGCATGATGCTGTAACTATGTAGTTTAATAATATTAGCCACTAAAATTAATGACACAAAAACTAAATACGCTCTTAATACAACTCACACACACTCAATTACACTCAACTTTTTGCCACTCGCGAGTACATCTCTGCTGCCTCTTTTGACAATGAGTTATCTGCCGTGAATTGCCCCTATAAGTTGCACTGGTCACTTTAAGGGCCCAGGCACCAATTGGCGAGCTTACAAATACTTTTTTTATCCATATAATCCAATATGGGGCGAATCTTCTGAGGCATCTTGTGATTGAGTGCGTCGCGTCGGCGATTTTTTTGCTTTTTGCTCTATTTGTTGGTAATTGGCTACGCTTGTCTTATTTTAGGGGTATGTTTTTGTAACTATTAATTTATCTACTATTTTATTATCTACTATTATAATTTATGGAATAGGTATGCAGTGACTTCTGTGCAGTGATTTTTACTGCTTTTAGGGACTTTTAGATGATCGTTCGTGCATTTATATGTTTGTTTTTTTTTAAAGTGCATTAACGAGCGTCAATACTGAATAATTACCTATTCAAGTCATCTAGTCATACGCGGCAGTGTGTTTGAAATTTAAAGAAAATATGATAAAGTAGGATTTTTAATTAATATATCAACACATTTTTTATTTATTTCAATAGGTAGGTACCTACTTATGTCTTTTGAATCACCTCCTGAAAATTTAAACTTCCATTTAACTTAAGGCTAGTTTCACGAATATATTTCAAAAGCTAAATCTAGCCATCACTGTTTTAATATTCCTTATATTCACAAACTGATGCCTTTTTCCATGGATAGAGCAGAAACTACCAGAACGCCAGCTGCTACGAGTCTTACATAAGTACTCCTTTTGTTTCGTCCACTTTCACGCAACATTCCTTAAATAAAGTAATAACCAAAACTATTAATTTAACCAAAATCATCATCACTATTCATGATTGATGATCCGATCCCATAAATATTCTGTGATATCTTAATAATGGTGTACGATTCCCCTTAGCTGGCAAGACATGGATACCCCTAAATTGGTTCAAATTGTTGTGGACCACATAATGCGAAGTTCTGGGTGATATGATAAATGGGGAGGGGGACGTTTTGTTAAACGGTATGCAAGACGAAGTATTTCGAATTAAAATAGTTAATGTTAGTCGCAATATTTTGAAGATGTTTATGTTAACTTAGGAGTGAATGTGATACGTATTTCCTTTGCATTGAAATATTATAACTACGGGTTGATCAAAAAAGTATGTTCGTGATTTCATGAATCGTTTTATTGTTAAGTTTGAAATATAGTTATTTATTAATAATAAATGACTTTATTTCTGTAAGTAGGTTTGTACAAACACTTTTACACGTCAATCTTATTTTAAAAACTACATGAGGTCGGCGTTTCCTAACTGACTACTCTGAGAAGAAAGGCCGAAACGAACTCAGAGGTCACAGTCTCTTTTCATCTTGGTCAGATCATGTTGTGAGAAAAGACGTTCTGATTCTGGTACTTGTTGACAGGCCTACACTGTCCTCCCATGTTTAATAACACTGTAATTCGAAAACATTGTAAAAGCCAATTATTTTTAAAATAGTACCCATGGAGTTTCTTGCCGGTTCTTCTCCATAGGAAACGACCAATTGGAACCATGCACCTAGCTTCTGACGTTTCATAAGTGCCCATGTAGGCTTATGTGAAATAAAATATTTTGATTTTGATTTCATACTGATGGTGAACGATCTTGACGTTGTTGGAACCGTCAAGAGCAGTGAAAAATAAATAAATAATAATAATAAACAGTGTGTCAGTATGGGAGGAGATTCTCCTGCATAATCAGCCTATAATGTTCCCACTGCTGGGACACAAGCCTCCTCTCGGCGGGAGTGGGCCTTAATCCACCACGCGGGCCCAGTGCGGGTTGGTAGATGTCACATGTCTTTGAATTTTTGGTTCTAGGACATGCCGGTTTCCTTACGATGTATAATAAACCTGTTGGTTTGCCCTGCAGTAAGATAATATTACAGCTTAGGCCGGGTAGCTGGTAAGTACAATGGCCCACACGTCATACACAACATAACATCACGCCTTGTTTCCCCGAAGGGTTAGGCAGAGGTGTACCTATAGTACACCTACATTTCGCCAATTATGTTATAGTTGTGTGTCCCCACACGTCAGTGGTAACAAAACCGTCTGGCTAGGCCAGCTTAAGGCGACGATAACCGACTTTTAATGATTTTAAACTTAAACTGAAGATCACGTCTAAATGAGTAGTGTTAATGATTTGGAAAAAAATTATGTCGGAAATACGGTAGTCGTCGTTTGACTAATCGGAACGCCAGCGCCACCAAGCGGCGTTCGATAGAGTCTACAACATAATGCTCGGCGACCGGAGTTAAGCAGGGTTTGTCGGTGGCTGTCGAGCAGTGAATACGTTAAGAAACTGTCGCGCGTTCCGTGTAGTTGTGTCGTGTACCTACAGTGTGTGAATAGCTAGTGTGTATTAATCTGATCGTGAATTATAATTTGATTTGAACTGTAAACGGTTTTTCTATTGCGCAATAACCAACACTACCCATAGCACGCCCACAGTAGTTAAAATATGGCTGACGATAATCAGAGATGTACCTTCTCCGTCATATATAAAAAAGCGTGTACTCCGCACGCTCAACCTCATAGCGAGTGAGACGGACTTATTCTGCCCATTTATTCTGTAAACATCACACCGTGAGCACTTAGGTGAAGTGAGTTTGAAGTGAGCTCAATTCCTAGTAGAGTAAGGTGGGATGACAGTTCACATCACGCTCACTTCACCTAAATTTTCACGGTGGGATCTTTACAGAATAGAACCACTGTTGTTCTCCGAGTAAATTCACAAAGAATACATTGTTTGTAATTTGTTTTAAGTAATAGATGTTAATTTTAGTATCGATTAAGTTTAGGCGCATTTATCGCATTGGGTTATCCTGTAAAGGCAAATATAAGAAGATAAATAAATATGTTATTTAGTTATTAACACAACAACATGCGTACCCTTCGCAGATCTACGCGAGACACAATGACTTTTTAATTGTTTCTGTAATTATTGGGATACGAAAGGTTAAGGAAATATACAACTAAAAGTTTTTCCTGTCACATAATGATAATTTAAAATGTAACATAACATCGTGCCTGTATTCCCCGAACCCGAAGGGTTAGGCAGAGATTTACCTACGTATAGCACACCCACATTGCACCAGTTATGTTTAAGTCCCACGATATATTAGTGACCCGCCCCGGCTTCACACGGGTGGAGTTTAGAAAAAAAAAAAAGAGGTGAACTCACCAATAAATACACACAATTGTTGTATGTTAAACATTTAATTTGCAATAAAAGTTATTGAGGTCAATAATCGAGATGAACTATCTTATCTTTTAAGTTGGACCAAATTACACATAGTGACCAAATTTCATCAAGATCGGTTCAGTAGTTTCGAAGTTCATTCAGGACATACATCGTGACACGAGATTTTTATATATAGGTATAAGAAGATATACCTATAAAATTAGTATCTCAACACATAATAGTTTCATTTCATTCGGCCTGAAACACTGTAGGTACCTCGACTCTTAATAGCACACTATGTAAATTGCAATTAGAAACTTACGCATAATTACCCAATTTTCGTGTGTGTGTGCAAGCTCAACTTAACTCGACGGGTTTAATTTAATACTAAGCATTAATTATCATTGTAAAATACATGCATAATGCATATACTTGTCCTCTCGATTACCTCCCCCGCCTGAAGCCCTGAAGACACAAACAAAACGTAAATAATACGGTTAATTAATACACAAAGACATTCAAACAAAGACTTTGAATTCAAACCCGACCCTCATGGAACCCTAATTCGCGTAAATCTTTAATTCTAGTATTCACCCCTCTATCGAGAATTACTCATTCTGTTACGTCAGGGGTGGTCACACTTTGGCACACAGGCCATACCGAAAGAGAAAACTTTATTACGTAAAACTATTACTTAACTTTTTTTTTCTTTGTTTTTTGATCTCTTTACTTTGATATTTTATTAATCTATCAGTAGTGTAAGCATGTCCGTCAAAAATATGAATTTATCTCATCATTATGTTAACCTACGGGGCAATTACCTACGTAACACAATTGGTTTCATTTTGACAGTTCAACAACATCCATTGCGTTATTTACGTGTTGAGCAGACTTTTTCTGTGATTGATAATATGTTACGCAATTAGGGTGCGAGTCTGTAGTGTAATGTAAACTTATTGCAAATTACATTTAAACTGTTAATTACTGTTAATGTTAGGAAGTGCTGTAATATCGTTCTTAAAATTGTATTGAGATCTTAAGGACTGTAATACTGTATGAAATAAAAGATTTATTTATTTTATAAGGACTAATTTGGGAGTGTTGTTAGAACTCCAAATAATAATGTGACACTGCCTGTAATTACAGCTCTTGTTAGTTTTCCAATAAAAAAATATCTTGTTGTTTTTAACACTAGCTCATTCTGTAATCTAGTCAATCCATCTATACAGCATTGCAACTATTTTTAATGACACAGTCAACTGAATTACAATTGCTAAACCTACGGTCTCCGAGAAGAGCGATGGCCACCGCGTCATAAAAGTGACGACCGCCATGAAAATGATGGCTCCGGGGTTTGACTATACGGTGTCAAAAAACGCTCTCTAGAAAAACACACTTCATAAATAACGTTTCAGTGACGTCATTCGACGGTAAATTGCGGACGCTATGTGGCGTTCACCGCAGTTTTAAGAAACCCTAGCTTTAGTGGAATAATATAGGTAAGTAATGAAGTGGATATCGGTAGTAGGTAGGCAGCGATTACCACAACAAATGAAACGATAACAAAATCCAACCACATATTTATAAGATTGTTCAACAAACGGTATCACCGAAAAGGTTCACCACCCCTATACCCTCGAGGTGGCTATTATGGTATACAAGTGGCGTACAAAACATTTGAAATAGTTCCCCCAGCATGCTCCCAACTTGTGCCAGTTCCTCTGCATCCGAATTACCTGAGGGAATAACTGCCACATGGAGGTTTAAGATGTGGGAGGAATGGAAACGGCCTGCGGAGTAATGTCTTTCATTTTGACAATTCTACAACATTCATTGCTTTATTTACGTTGTTGATCAGATGATTTTTTCAAACATATGAAGCACTGATTAGCAAAAATCTTTCGAATTGTGATTGAAGGTATGTTACGCAATTAGGGTGCTAGTGTCACGTGGTGGAGTTTTGAGGAAGAAGTGTTCGGGAGTGAAGAAAGTTTTGTAAGTTCAATAACGAACCTACTTCTCACTTTCTCACTCACTCTCTCTAATATTTTTACTTTTTAAGAATATTTTCAAGCATTATCACTGCTGGAAAATATCCTGACATTGGCCACCCAAATTAATAGTATTAACTAATTAATGGTACTTAGATAACCATTAGAAGTATATATGTAAGGCGCTATGCTTCTCTTATTTCATCTGTAATAATTATCTATTTATTATAATGAACCTCCATCCAGTATCCTACATTCGTAACCATAACTAAAGGAACACAAAACTGCACATACGCGTTATCTTATTTGGTATTGTTTCAAACGGAACTAATTTCTTTGATCATACATTCAGAAGTAGGAGTCCCGTAAGCTTATTATAAAGATAAAATTCAGAAGAAAATCAAGAGTAATGATTTACTGCGTAAAACTATGAAGCAATGCATTTTGTGAGTATCGTTGCTATTCGTAAATTTGTAGGCGCTTAACATTATTTTAGAGCAAAAAATAAAAAAATAATATACATAATTATATTATATGTTCTCCCTTCATTTCACCACCATGCTCGTCCACGACCATACCGGTTCTCGTACGATCACCGAAGTTAAGCAACATCGGGCGCGGTAAGTACTTGGATGGTTGACCACGTGACTTGGACTTGTGCTCATTATTCTTTTATTTTAATCTTTCTTATACTTTTAACGCATATAATAATACTACTTATAATTGAAAATGGAAATAGGAAAGCATTTCTTAGCATTACAGTTTACACAATATTCCGTACTTTCAGAAGGTTCCAAGGATATCTTTCATTCAATCACGCGGCATTTCCTTCAATTGAAACATTAATTTCCCGAGCACTTTGTGTCTGGCTTGTGGACCTTTTTAACCATTTTTAGGGTCATTAAACTAAACGAAAGGGCGCAAAACTGATCAAGTGTAAATATCTAATGTTTTTATTTGCGCCATTTCGGAGGGTCATTCGCGGGAATGTAAAATGCTGGAATAGAACTTATCTGGAATATAATTCTTTTGTATTTACAAAATTTTGAAAGTTATAAATAAAAATTGTGGTAACATAATTAATCTATCAAAAAAGCCAACGTCACGCGGTGTTCCCAGGCGGTCACCCATCCAAGTACTGACCGCGCCCGATGTTGCTTAACTTCGGTGATCGGACGAGAACCGGTGTATTCAACGTAGTATGGACGTTGGCGAAAGTTACTGTGAAATTTATGTATAAGCTAAAAACCTGTGATTATGTCGAATCTGATCATCTGATGACGTTATCGTTTAAAAAGAGATTTATTGAAGTAAACGAGAAGTTGTTTGAAACTGAAATTATATTCACACTTATTAAACAATATGGATTTAACTATCGGATCTGGTCTGAAAATATTTTTATTATTATTACATAACATAACATCACGCCTTGTTTCCCCGAAGGGTCAGGCAGAGGTGTACCTATATAGTACACCCACATTTCGCCAGTTATGTTTAAGTCCCATGTAATAGGGGGCGAGGGGGAGGGGGTTATTATTATTATCTCCTTTATTTCATTATATACATATAAAGTAATATTTTTAAATAGTAGAATATAAAAACACTTAAAAATGTAAAAAATAGAGTAGCCCACCGGTATCGGGTACAGGGTCGAAGCTACCGGCGGATCAGGCTCCAGAGAGAGAAACCTGACAACGCGAACTGTGTCCAGACGTACCGCTTTCTAAATAAAACCCTTCATCCAGCTGCCCAACGAGAGCCTCCTTAGATGTTGGTCGAGGCTCTTGGCATTAAAGCCATTGGCTTATACGACCATCGGCACAATTATCACTGATTCCAGATTATTATATCGATGCAAATAAATAAAATTGAAGTGTCTGTTTGTAATGTCAAAATAACAACTTTTTACTAAATACATAAGAAAGTATATGCGGTACTTATAACAAAGCAGCAATTTTAAATTTTTTTTTGTCTGTCTGTCGGTCTGTCTGTCTGTTTGTTCCGGCTAATCTCCGAAACGGCTGGACCGATTTTGACGATTTTGACGGGACTTTCACTGGCAGATAGTTGAAGTTACGGCGGGTAACGAAGGCTACTTTCATTTTAGAAAAATAATTAGGGTTCTGCGCAAGAAAATTAAAACCCATGAAATTATGAACAAAAAGTCGGATTTGAAAAATTCTTTTTGCATTTGGTAGCCCAATTCTCGAGGATAGTTACAAGCTAAAATCACACCACAACCATTTAGGAGCCGAAGGAAACGAAGTAATAGCGCGGGCGGGCGATTCAACGCGACGGTTGGCAACGGGTTGGGGGACGAGGGAGTTTTATTAAAATGTGGCTGTTATATTAGTATATTATGTATCTTACGACATCCACGCGAAGGAAGTCGCGGGGCACAGCTAGTTATTAATAAAGAAGTCAGAGGGAACGAGGGGCATGGTCAAGCTAGCACCAAGAGTGAAGATAGTTAGCGGCAACTGCGCACTCGCGCTCGCGTTCTTTTGGTTCGACAGCCGACGGCGACGGACTTCTCTCTACCTCAGTATTGCGTTTTATATGTGCCAAGTGTTATTCTTTGTTAAGTTTTGCTTGTTAAAAATAATAAATACTGGTGGTAGTGATTGGTTGTGCGTATTTTTACAATGATCCTGATTCTGGTAGATACTAATATTAATATTTCGGTACAAGAGAAAATTGTAAACTAGGTTAACATTATAAGATATCTAGGTTTATTTTTGAGCTAGTAACAAATGAAAAACATACCTATTTTAAACACAAAGATACTGTCAATTCTTATCCGTTTTCTGAAATCCAAGCTCACAGCAGGGTTTAGAGTTGGGACGCATTAATTTGGCAAAATCGAGCGACATTTTGGCAGATGTTAGCTTTAAATCGTTAACGTAATTGATTGGAGCAAGAGTCTAGGACTTTTTATTTTATGTTATTTTCAGGATTCCGTACCCAAAGGGTGCCAACTGCGGTGTCCGTCCGTCCGTCCGTCTGTGTCATAGGGTTGTATCTTTTGAACCGTAAAAGATAGACTTGAAATTTTCACAGAGTGTACTTCTATAGTCGGTATAACAAACAAATACATAATTAAAATAAATACATTTTATTTTATTTACAAGAAACGTGTTTTTATTGTATTGTACGTTTTATGCGCGATCATAATAATGGCAATACATACAAAGTTACTAATATAGCTATAATGCAAACTTAGTACGGAACCTTCGTTTGCGAGTCCGACTCGCACTTGGCCGCTTTTTTTTGTTTTGTTTAAGTAATCATGACTGGATCTGTTTGTGTGATGGCTTGGGTGGAGCTAGAGGTGTCAGCCTTAATCGTGCTGGTACAAGATCGATGGAATGCGATCTTTGAGTGCTTTATAGTCAAGTGGTGATTGATAAGAGTATAGAGTTTTCTATAGGTACACTACGCGTAGTAATATTAGGTGGAGGCTGGGGTCACAATTGACATGATGTTTTAGTACTTACTTAAGTTTTCTTGTAACTTATTATTTAGGCTTGAGGGCTTCTTTTTAAAAGAACCTTGCCTAAGTCTGGCAGAGGACTGTTAGAGATTATTACTTTAAACAGTAGCCTTTTAAATCACAGTAGTATTTTTTAAACAGTAAATTTGAAAAGTCAACAAATTCGTAGGTACCTAAATCTCTTTAAGTGCCTAACGCTTCTCTATTTATTTATTTATTTAGGATCTCCAGCAAAAGATATACCTACACAATACGTGACACACAAATAAAGGGCAACATCAGGTATTAAGTAGGTGTACTCCTTCACTTAGACCACAGCATGCACAGTGAAGTTAACAACTAACGGCTGAACCCAATAACCTATCTATCACCAGTTTTGGCATACTGGAGATAGAAGAACCTATCTAAGGTTTTATCATCCCAATAATCCATATGAGATTATGGAATCTTACCGGCCTGACATAAAGACAGATAGAATTATACTGTCTACCATCGATAGCGATCTGTCTTTTACTGAAAATAGGTTATTGGGTTCGGCCGTAAGCTAACAAAGTTAAAATATTAAGAATAGTTACAATTTTCAAAGAGAGTGAAACAATTTTGTAATTAAATAAACCATTAAGTTAGAAGACAAAAACTCTCACACAAAATACATCAACATTAGATGATTCAATTCCAACGCAACTTGTATTTATATCAGAATAAAATGCAACCAATTACTTTAAAACGAAAGTCGGGGACTCTGTAGTTGAATGCAAATAAAAGGAACCCCGTTTCCCCCCGCTGCCCGCAAATACCCCCGTTTACCCCGACCCCCTAAGTCCCCTGAGTAAATATGGGTGATGAATTAAAATTATAACGAGTATCTACCTCCACTTCTTAATGTTTAGTAAAGTATTTGGTTTTTTGTAAATTATATTGATATGAGATGCATGTTTATGTGGACGGTCCGTCTGTGGATCGATGGAATATTATGGATTAGGAAAAGAATATGTTTAGATCGTACAGCCCCGTTCAGATGGCGCTGTCCAGGGGTCGACTCCGAAGCATAAATCCGAAGTATCGGCCGAACTTTCGGACGTCTTCTAATATACTTTTGTCTATTTCGTTCGGTCGGTTCGAATCCGACCAAACATCAAAATGAAGTGCGATGAACAAAAGTCAAAATGAAGTTTGGTCGGATCCGAACCGACCGAACGACATAGATGAAGTGTAGTAGAAAACTTCCGAATATTCGGCCGATACTTCGGATACTGCCATGACTTGTGAATATTAACACTGTAATTTGAAAACATTGTAAAATCCAATTATTTTTAAAAGAGTAACCGTGGCGTTTCTTGCCGGCTCTTCATAGCAAACGACCAATTGGAACCGTGCACCTAGCTTCTGACGTTTCATAAGCGGCCATGAGGTTCATGTGATTTTTTTTTTGATCCTAAAAAACACATACAAGAGAAAATATCGTACTGATCATCGCCGTGTGTACGGAGCCTAAATGTCCCGGTAAGCAGACCATAACAATTATTAATCTGTTGAAGGATATTGAACGAGACAATAGAAGTTTTATTGTCTGGAGGCGTTTAGTGTGCCGCAAAGTGTACGAGAAATTATAATGATTAGTTTTAAAAGTTTCTCATAGCCCTCTAAACTTAAGAACCGGGGTAATCTGTTCCACAGGCGCGAATCCGAATCCCCGGATTTCATGTTTTGCGTAGCTAATTGGTAGGCTAGTTATTTTTAGTTTAACGAATTCAAATAGTGGACTTCTAGAATGTTGTGACCGTTAAAAAAACTACATTTGAATATAGTAAGATGTCCCTGATGATTTCCAATAGAACGTCTGCATGGACCCTCAACTAACGGCAAAAGATGACAGCGGCTGAATTTTAAGCAGCAGTTGAGTACCAACAATTTATATTTTATCGACATGTGGCATATTTGCATGTCTTGTGCACGTGTTTTCCCTAGAGACGGCGGGAAAAAGCACATGGTGTGCAAACGTGTATTTTTCCCCACACTTTTTGTGAAGGGGTGAAGTGAAACTGTATTCTGAGAAAGGTTTTTAACACTTAGCTGTGTGATTTTCACTTTAAGATTACAGCATCGTTTTATCAATAGTAATTTTCTGTAAAACTTTTTCTGATTCTGCAGAAAAAATATTATAATATAATAAATAAATAAAACTTTTTAATTCGGGCTGACAGAATCCATAGAATGTTAGTACAGTAAAACTTATGAAACTAGTGTTAGTATTTAAAAACAAAAAAAATATATACTTATCTGTGTATTTTCAACTAATATTGATTGTTACGTTTAGGCAAAAAAAAAATAAGAACATGCAAATCCAAATAGGTCAAATGCATCGTTAAAATCATAGACCATCCAATGCATCATTGAAATCGCAATGCAATTAATTAAACCGAAGAGTTTTATTTTATAAATTGCTTGAATAAATGGACAATGGATATTTCCAAACCCCTGATTGCCTATGCGTGCACCATTTAACTGTGACGAATAACATCATCGCAATAGATAAATATACTATTTCCTTTAACAGACAATTCAATTGCTTAATTCCACAGCATGACAATCACTAAACGAATTTATATAATGCATTCCTCGTTATTTTCAATGAAAACAAAAATGGACTCGTTAAAACTAATAAACCGTTCTAATTGTTGAAATTATGAATAAGAGCGAAATGTCGACACTCCCTCGAAACAAACATTTATTGAGGAAATATAAAAAGTTCGCGTGACAGAAATGTATTGAAAGTTAATAGGGAACTGAGCGGAAAGGGCGTTATCTACGAAAACTATTATTTTTATAACAGAAGGGGAGGGTTAGGCAATAGGCAAATAAATTTTGATACGCTGACAACACAACTTACATCGATTAATTATATTATGTTCATACAAGCTTGATGAATCATTCTCTATTCACAAAAAATAAAGTTAGAAAATTTTTGGTGGGCATCAAACCTCCATCTAGTTTTTAAAATAAGATTGACGTGTTGCAAGTGTTTGTACAAAACTACTTACAGAAATAAGATCATTTTTTATCATTTACTGCACAAAAGCCCAATCTTTGTTCTTATTAAATATTTTATGATAGCCGTAAATTTCAATGAAATCCTAAGAATCTAACAGAATATTAATTTCATCAAAGTAGACCAGCTTTAATTTCTTTAGACTTCGTGACAATGACATATTGTCAGTTATGGCCCAAATCCTAGCGTTAAAGTTGACCAATATAAAAACTTCCAAGGAGCATCGACCTAAGAAAAAATACATCGATTACCCACATAGCCAACAGGACATAGGAACCCATAAATTCAGCCATAATCCGACTGGATACAAGCTGAGTGGGGGAACTAATGGCTCGTCCAAAACACAGCGAAAGTTTTAAATTAGTCCCGAATCTCGGAGTTATCGCGCGGAAAATTGACGTGCCTACGGGAAAAACGGGCCCCAAACTATGTACTTCTTTCTTGATGGTGAATTTGTGGAGTTTCTTTGAAATAAAATTTTGAGTTATACGAGTACGTGGTTTCATATTGATGGAGAATAATCTTGAAGTAAAATTGCTGACGAATGAAAGTTAATCATTTCTTATAATTTGGGGTCCCTGAGAGTCCTGAGGTTGGAGAGTTGAGTTGATCCTGGGGGTAAAAGTATCTTAACGAAACAAGTCCCAAAACCTACCCTAACCCAACACTTGTTTACGTGAAAAGTAAGACCAACATGCATGACGGTTCTTAGCCTAGGAAACGAATCAGATGATGAACCCTCACTCACGGCTTAACTTTGTTAAAATTTACACATCAACAGGGCATGGATGACGACTCACTGAGAAAAATAATAAGAAATATTAGAGATCATTTTATATTAACTTTCTTTTTCATTTCTGTTATTATTGTTAAATACAAATATAAACGGATTACCGAACGAAAATCTAAGTATATTGGACTAAAAATACTAAAAAACATCATTAGACGGCTTGTATGAAGCCTAGCTTCTTATAGAATATCAGTTCCCACCGCTTCAGCTTCCTAATGGGTGCATCATTGTCTATCTTCTTGCTTTTTTTGTATTTTCTAAAGAAATCTGCATCGACCTGATCAACAAGGATGATTATTTGAAAAATTTGCCTTTCTTCTTGTTTCAGATTATCATCGAGAATTTTGCGAAAAAAGTTGAAGTAGCCCAAAAATTTATAGGGTTATAATGTTTAAGGCGAAGTTTTGGGCCAACAAAATATGAATATGTCTAGTTAAAACACCAATAGTTTACAGAGAAGTCAGTAAGACAACGAGAAAATGACTAAAAAGCCTGAAATAATGACAGATGCTCGTTCCGTAAATATGCATGATCCAAAATTCTTTGCCATGTGGGTCTATCCCATAAAAAAGCCTACCAACTAATTAATATCTTTCCCAGGTCTCACCTTCACTCTCTGATCAACATTATCCCTGACCCCTGCAACGGCACCAGCAGTGGACTCCGGCTGGTTCTTTACCCTGGGATAGAAAAGCCATCTCTTGGACCCGAAGCCATCACTCTTGAGGATCTCCTGAATGCGATTCTGTCGCTTTTTCGTTGCCAAAAATTTTGATGGGTGTTTCTTGTGATTGCTTGCTGTGAAACAATGATTACAGTTTTTATTCATTTAGATAAAACCGGCTAAGTGCGTGTCGTGGCACGCACAATGAAGGTTTCCGTAGTTCGGATGAATTTATCCCAATAACAAACTTAATATTGTAGTTGAAAAACTTGTTTGCCCCCATACATTACAATTGCAATTGTAAGTTTGTCCGTACGCACTATATTGAGAGATTTATCATGTTATTTTAATACCTTAGACTTCAAAGTTTTCCTGTACTCTATAGGTAATAGAAGAATTTTCTGTATTTTTTTTCAAAATTTTAGGCTCAGTAGTTTTGGAGATAAGGGGTAACAGGATAACACTAATCTTCGAAACTACTGAGCCTAGAATTTTGGTAAATTTTTTATCTATTTTCTTATATAATTTTAAAACTATTTATTTTAAAATTATTTTAAAAATATATTTGAGACCCTCAAAGTAAGCCCTTTCATTTGATCAGTCAAACGGTACAGTTTGCGTACCTACGTTTCTTTTCTAATTTTTTTTTTGCAAAAGTGACCCCCCGTAATAAAATTCATTTACAATTTTACGTTACACGTCCGTGGTGCTACAGAAATTCATATGTATACCAAATTTAAACTTAATTGGTCTATTAGATTCGGAGCAAATTGGCTGTGACAGACGGACAGACAAACAGACCGACAGGGTTCCGTTTTTTCATTCAGACGTATGAAACTCTAAAATTTCTCCAACATTTTTATTTTTTTATTTGAGATAACTTTGCTCTTGACTCTAGTCTAGGTCAGAGATGACGCAGACAAAGTCGACGATGGAGCGAGCTTACCCAGAAGAAGCCTGTTCACTCTCACTTTGAAGAGACACACATACATTTTGAAGTAAACAGGCAGAAATAATTATAAGCCGACCGCATAACTGAGACGTTGCCCGAGGTAGCAGCGCGGTGAGGGAGGGGTGTGGTGACGTGATGGAAGAGCTCAGTGATTTGTCAACTTGTGACAACTATCACCCCTTCCGCACCGCACGGCTACCTCAGGCAACGTCTCAGTTATGCGGTCGGCCTATAACAAACGAAATAATAGAAGTGAAATGGACTTACGAGTAAGATACAAAACTCTGAAAGCGTCAAGAAATCCGGGCTCCTTATAGCTTAGTTCGCGAGGACGTGTCGTGCCCGAAGGAGTGTGACTGCGACTCCGCGTTCTAGTGCGCGATCGCGACCGCGACTGCGTTCTCGAAGTTGTTCTCGACCGTGACCGCGACTTGGATCGCGTTCTGGACCGCGACCGCGATTTGACCCGTGGAGTGACGCTTCGCGAGCGAGAGCGCTTTGTATCTCTGTACTTCCTCACTCTTTGCTTTGATCTACTACTTCTGGAAAGGAAATAAGATAATAGATAACAATTTTATGAAACTTCAATGAAACTAAATCCGTATTCTTACATTTCAACCACACAGTAGTTCAATGGAACAGTGGTGTGCAACCGTAATTTTAAAAATATCAAAACAATAATGCATTCATTCACTAAAACCAGTAAAATCACAATTCTGTAACAGCTTGTTGGATCAAGTATCCTTTTGTTATCGTATTTAATCATGAAATCTTTATATACATATATAATTCATCTGTACGTGTGTGTTCAGTGACACTGAACTCCTCCTAAACGGCTGGACCGACTTTGATGAAATTGTATGTGTGTGTTTGAGTGAGTCCCTGGATGGTTTAGATTCACAACTTAACCCAGTAGTGCACTGAGATCGAGTTCTAGGAAACAGGACAACGTCTGTCCGGTCAGGTAGTTCAATATAAACCAACTGTATCCAGTGATATCTGTCAAATTGCTGATGCACAATTTCCGAGTCAAACAAAAGTTAGTTCTTTCCGTCTCATTACCAATGAGTTTCAGACTAAAGCTTCAAGGAATTCACTGGCCTTGAAACTCCTAGCCTTTAAGTAGAAAAGGCATGCTTTCAAGCAGGTTTTATACCTGGATCTCTCCCGGTCTTCATTCAGAGTTCCAAGTGAATAATATTCGCCAAAACCATCTCCATGATCAGGGTACTCTCCCTCCGGGGGTCGCATCTGCGGGAACGGTGGTGGATATGGGTACCCATAGCCTTCCATCAACAATTAACAACTCAACGCCATATAATACAAAAAATCACGAATAATTTGCACTAATTTTCATTTCGACGCTGTCACTGTCAAATTTTGTCTTCTTTTGGTTTGGAACTCCTTTGTTTTGGTGGAAGTTGGTTTTCTTTCTTCGTTGGTTATCTAATAAGTCAGCCAGTTTTGAACTGCTGGATCCTTTTCATATTATTCTTCTTTGACATGCTGTAACTTTGGATTTCCATACTTCTGGAGTAGCTAACTCTCAGATCTTTTAGGTGGAAAAATATTATTGCTATGATTTTCAGCTGGTATGAAACTTCTTCAAACTAACGCACCACCCTACCATAATATTCTTCATATAATTGTACACTGAACCAAATACTTTCCTCAGCTTTCTATTTTGCTGTATAGGTAAGTCTTACAAGTGTAAGATACTTTCAAATGTCAACGTTTTTTCGTTTACTAAACAGCATGCAAAGATTGAAATCGAGGCATTTAACAGCTAATGAAAATTGAAGTACCCTGTTCATTTTTCGTGAACAAAAATCTTAATCGCAAACTCGTCTGGTTCTTTTTCCAAAACCCTTTTAATCGTAACTTGTGATCAGCTTTAGCCACCCTTTAAACTTAAAAAAATATATATTTTTCCTCAAAAAGTCATTAAGCCACACCATCAATACGATAATCTAACTTGAAAATTTTCTAAGGCATTATTATCGCAAAGACTTACGATATTTTGCGAGTTTCAAATCGATTGTAATCGAGTAAAAAAGTTTTCGAGTAACTTATCGATTTGGTAAGAAAGAACAATTAAAGAAGTAAGATAAATTAGGAATCGATGAATGCTTAATGGTTCCCTCCATTAGAGGGTTTTGAGTTGGTGGAGCGGTTATTTTTTTAAAGAAAAATTTTAACTGCTCCCCTTTAAAGTTTGAGAGAGGACATGGATATAGAGAGAATGGTTGTGCTGTTATGTACCTAATAGGCAGAAAGTTTTATAACTTTTTCCTTCTGGTAATGATTGTTTATTTAAATTAGCTGTTCTGCAGGCACGTACTTTGCTTAAACTGCAGCATTAGACATCCGTATAGACGACCTCCACCAAGCACGATTTAATTGTTTATTTTTATACTTTATCATAATCTGCCTGAAGATTCAGACAAATCTTGTGATATTTTGTTGGAGAATAAGAATAAGAACCATTTATTTGCAGAAAATACAGGTGTTACCAGTTGTAAAAAAATGCTGGTTTAATGTACAGTCCATATTTTGCCTGTTTAGGGCATGCAAATCATAATTTTACATCTAAGTAAGTATTTATTTTAATAAGAGATTAAAATATACAGTTGTTGCAAGATAACATGCAGGACAAACATAGTAGATAAGTTCTTTTACGGCCGAATCCAAGAACCTATTTTCAGTAAAAGACAGATCGCAATTGATGGTAGACAGTATAATTCTATCTGTCCATATGTCAGGCCGGTAAGATTTCTTATTCTCTTATAGATTATTGGGACGTTAAAACTATAGATAGATAGGTTTTCTATCTCCAGTATGCCAAAACTGGTGGTATGTAGGTTATTGGGTTCGGCCGTTAAAGTGAAATTTCGTTTGATAAAACTGCTGGATACGAGACAAGTGACGTTCTTAGAGTTTCATCCCAGTTATTTTGTCTTTTATCATCAAAAACCTTTATGCCACTTCCCTCGACCCTAACTCCTCGCCGCAGCGAAGGCAGTACAGTGTTCTTTAACTCCGTTGCTCACAGCCGCGGTCTATTCTTCACTTACTTTTTAATATTCCTCAAGTTTTCAGCTCATTTAGATTTTATACTAAGTGTACTTTGTTAGAACAGTCCAGACTGGCTCGGCCGTTAGTGGGTTTTAAAGTGCGCCCAATAAGTGGCATTTATTTTTTATGAATTGCAAGAATGGAGGGAAAGTTATTGGTAGTGTTGAAGGATTAAAAACTCAGTTTATTAATAGATGGGGTTCTGATTTTAGCTTTACCTACCCCGCGTCCTAAAAAAAACGGTTGTCGCGCGAATTCCCGATTACGCGATCGGTTACATGAATTGTGACGTACTTACAAACGCGACTTGATTGATCGCGCGAGTAGATACGTCATATTTAAATTAACGAGCGCGACGATCGCGTACTCGCGTCGTGCGTTAGGATTAGGACACGGCCTTTGCATTAGGTTACTGGCCTTAAGGTAAAAGCGTCAGGTAGCGCGAGCAAATTTAAATTTTCTTACGTTTTTTGTAATTTGCAGGTCAGTATTAAGTTATAAAGGGTTTTCCAATAGGGACGGGTCGATGTTGACAGTCTGTGGCAGCCATAATATTTTGGTGGGATCTGTAAAATCTGTTGTATATTATGCAGTCAGTGATGCCAAATCACCATGGCAAGTTACACGGTTGAGCAGCATGTGCAAATGATAAAACTTTATTATCAAAATGAGTGTTCGTTAGTGCAAACGTTGCGCGCTTTGCGCCCATTTTACGGCAGACGCGGTGGCCCTTCAAAGTCCACTCTCCAACGATTGGTGACTAAATTTGAGACGACCGGTTCGGTAAACAACCAACCAACACCTTTACGTCAAAGGAACGCCAGATCGGCTGATAACATCGCCGCTGTACGTGAGAGTGTTCAGGAGACTCCGAGGCAGTCGATTTCTCGCCGTGCTCAAGAAGTCGGCCTTTCGCAGACCTCAACTTGGAGAATTTTGCGTCGGGACTTGGGTCTGCATCCGTACAAGATCCAACTGACCCAAGAGCTCAAAGTTAATGACCATAGACAACGCCGTGTGTTCGCTGAATGGGCATCGGAACGCTTGGAAGAGGACCCCGATTTTGGCCGAAAATTAATCTTTAGCGACGAGGCACATTTTTGGATGAATGGTTTTGTTAATAAGCAAAATTGCCGTATATGGGATGACCACAACCCATATGAGGTTCACCAGGTGGCAATGCATCCACAAAAAGTTACTGTTTGGTGCGGATTTTGGTGTGGCGGCGTCATTGGTCCGTACTTCTTCGAAAACGACGTTGGCGAGGCCATCACCGTCCACGGCGAGCGCTACAGATCAATGATAAACAATTTCTTTTGGCTTGAATTGAACAATATGGACGTGAACGACATGTGGTTCCAGCAAGATGGCGCTACTTGCCACACAGCGAACGACACAATCGACATTCTGCATGAACGGTTTGAGGGTAGAGTTATCTCTCGCAGAGGTGACGTGAATTGGCCACCAAGATCGTGTGATTTGACTCCGCTAGACTTTTTCTTGTGGGGTTTTCTGAAGTCGCAGGTCTATGCCAATAAACCACATTCGACCATTGCCCTGAAAGCCAACATAACGCAGGCCATCGCTCGGATTCAGCCGGATCTATGCAGCAGAGCCATTAAAAATTGGACCTCTCGGATTTGTGCCACCATACGAAGCCGCGGCGGTCATTTGAACGATGTCATATTCCATCCATAATGGCATAAATGGGCCTTTTAAATAAAAAATAAATTTTGTTAATATCTCACACACATCTTGTTTTATTCAATTTTAACATCGACCCGTCCTTTATATGTTGATCAAAATATGATTCGCGACCGTAAAAAATACGTATTCACAGAATTATAATAATTAAAGTCATCAATACAACTCTTTATAAGACCAGGTAATTCTATTGAATGATTATTTCATGAAATCTTGACAATTAGGATTATACAAACTTACGGAGTTGTATTACTGATTTTGATGATTAAAATTCCGTAAGTTCATATTTGTTACGGTCGCGAATGATACTTTAATCAACATGCAACTTAATACTGACTTGCAAATTGCAAAAAACATAAGAAAGTTTGAATTTCGTAGGCTAGCTGGAGCTTCCCCCTTAAGAAAAATCATATCGGGCTTACGATTAGGGCCGCAAATGTCTGGACGACCGATCGTACGCCCAAACCTTCTTCATGGTCGGAGCTTCTGCCGCCAAGATTGTGGCCGGTCGTGACGACGATTATTATGAGTATTGAGTATTGAATAATAATATTCAATACTCAATTATTATTGTAAATTATTATTATTACAAATTATTATTGTACCAAACGAGCATTTGAATGAAGATATTACATCAATATTTCTTTTTTTTTGTATGTGATAACATTTGAAGAATGTAAAAAAGGCCGTCTAGAAGAGCTACAGGGTCTTCTGTATATAAGAAGTCTGTTACTATCTGGCAAATTTTTAATAAAAAAGTACTCAAGATAATACTTTAAACATTAAGATAAACAAAGTCTTGATATAGTAATAATACGAGTACCTGTGTGATAACGAGAATATGATTTTGGGTTTGAAATACACGACTAGATAATATTTTTATCAGCGATTCAGAAAAATATTCCTTTTTGGTTTTAATCATTTATAAGCTACCAGTATTTTGTACATTGGGTTCTTCCGTTTATCTCCCTGATAATATAATCCATTACTCACCTTTTACAAAACCCACGGGAAGGGGTCTTCATTATCTTGGCCATGGTCCTAATGGTCTGTATCTCGTAAATTAATTAATCCGTTAAAGCTAGCTGTTCCTTATTTTCATTTTAAAATAAATACTTTCTAAAGGCGCCTGGTGCTTACTCCCGGTATTTTGTGCGACATCAATTAATCCACTGATGTCAACCTAAGCTGAGGGTATGAAAAACATAACGTCGCACATTCTCCACGAACGAGTTCCCCGAAGGGTGAGCAGAAGCAGCAGCAGGGCAGAAGTGATTAAAACATCCACATTTCGTTATTCTAAGAAAATAAAGAAAGAAAGTAAGAATAATGTTTATTTGGACACAGTTCGTGAAACACAAAATACAAATCCTACTACTATTATAAATGTGAAAGTTTGTGAAGATGTTTGGATGTTTGTTACTCAATCACGCAAAAATGGCTGAACGGATTTGGATGAAATTTTGCACACAGATAGCTTATAACCTGGATTAACACATAATATACTTTTTATCCCGGTGAGCCGTCAACCACGCGGGTGAAGCCGCGGGAAAAGCTAGTAACAAAATAAAAAGCGAAAATAATAATATATTTTTACAACAAAGTGTGTGCCTCGCGGTTGCGACAAAAAGGTTCAATTCAGCATTAATGCCAGTCAGATGCTGTCTTCTGACGCTGGTTCTCAGATAATATAAAGATAAGGAGGAGAGCCTATTGACATCATCATCATCATCTGCCGAGCCTTTTCCCAACTATGCTGGGGTCGGCTTCCAGTCTAGCTGAATACCAGTATTTTACATGGAGCGACTGCCTCACTGGTCTCCATAACACAGTTACTGGATACTACGATACCCCTTGGTAAGACTAGTTGTCAGACTTTCGGGCTTCTGACGATCTGTAACGACTGTCACAGATCTACGAATGACAGCCGGGACCAACGGCTTAACGTGCTTTCCAAGGCACGGAGGGGTCTTAGTATGTAAATATGGTCACCCACCCATGGACCACCCGCAGCAAGCGTAATGTAACCTGACCGATCGACCCGTGCGGCTGTTATTATTTAGCCACAAGCCACAGGCCTATTTCCATTAACCGGACACAAATTCAGACACCGGGGTTGCTACTGTAAAAAGCTTAAGCACGTAAAAATATGCGCCATAAATGAAGATTGATTTGTACAAATTAAGTACCTACTGAAAATAGTCCATGAACTGCATTCGTTTTCAGTCCTCATTCCAACCCAGTTGCTGTAACAGTTTTAATGGAACGTGAAACTCACATAAAAAGCATCATAGGTAGGTAAGAGGCATAATTATACAGAATTTTAAAGTAAATAAGCCGCGAAATTCCCAACATTGCTCACTCCCAGTCAAAGGTTGGTAGTTTTTTTGAGTGGCAGCAAAAAAATTGCAAATCGTACTAATTAACTGAAAATAGTTGGTACCTGTCGGCGGTAACCTACTTTTGGTGTTGGTAGGGTTACCTTCGACTTTATAACTTTTTGTCGTTTGTTTTGTGGAAGTTTTTGAACTGCTTATAAGAAGCTTAGTTCGCTTTTAAAGCTGATAAACATGCGAGCTAATTGCGTAACCATTTACTCGTACAATAGCAATGTCTTTCATTTTGATAGTTTAACAACATTTAGTGCGTTATTTACGCTGTCGAGCAAACGATATTTTCAAACCTATGAAGCAATGGTTTATGAATTACTAACTGTTGCCCGTGGCTTCGCCCATGTGGATGTCAATACTTCTCTATTTGAATCAAATTTTGTTAAAAAAAATCATGGGTTTTAATTTTTTTGCGCGGAACCCTAATTTCTTTTTCTAAAATAATAGTAGCCCAAGTTACTCCTTATACCATCAGCTATCTACCACCGAAAGTCCTGTCAAAATCGATCCAGCCGTTTCGGAGATTATCCGGAACAAACAGACAGACAGACAAACCGACAGACAGACAAAAATTAAAAAAAATTGTTTTTTGTTATAAGTACCGTTATACTTCATATGCATTTAGTAAAAAGCTGTTATTTGACATTACAAACAGACGCTTCAATTTTGTTTATTTGTAGGTATAGATTATCTCCATGTAACTAAATGATGCTTCCCGTATCATAAAATTATATTATAAGCGACGACCTGCCCCTGATTCGCATGGTTTTTACGCATCGAAATTTCTTTAATAAATGAATGTAATGTACACATAAACCTTCTAGAACAAATTCTCTAGAGTATGGTGAAAACCCATATCAAAATGCATTGTGCAGTTTAGAAGAATTAAGCGGCCACACAGACAGACACAAAAAACAACTTTGTGTTTAGATACCCACGAAAAGATAGCTGGGTTTCGGTCTGGTAGTGCTCGTCTAAGCTGAAATGACGTGCGCCACTACTTAAATCAGTATACGTAACATGGGAGAAATGAACATCTGTACACCGTAAGGACTATTCTTGCTTGCAGCGCTCGGCCGCTGTAGCAACGCTTGCTTACAGATGTGGTCATCGTGTGCATGGGATTTTGTTTTCAAATTGGTCAGATGTAAGTTTCCTCTATAGTACACTACTATAAATGCGGTAGTGAGGCGCGTCATCTCGGCTTAGACGAGCTCTATTATACACGCTGCTTTTTTATTGGCAGAGAGCTGCCACGATAGTGTTGTACTCATCATTAGGAACAACTTTTACTAAGGGACCAAACCTGAAATCGCGGAAAACTAATCTTCTGTTCCCTACACTTTGACGAGTTATCCAACTTCCTTCCTACTAATATTATAAATGCGAAAGTTTGTAAAGATGGATGGACGGATGGACGTTTGTTACTCTTTCACGCAAAAACTACTGAATGGATTTGGATAAAATTTGGCACACAGATAGTTTATAACCTGGATTAATATATAGCATACTTTTTATCTTGCTATCCCTACGGGATCGAGACTTATGCGGGTGAAACCGCGGGGCGCTGCTAATGCGAATATAAATGTAGGGATCAACTAATTTTCTTTTCGCGATTTCAGATTTGCTCCCATAGTAACAGCTGCTCATAATGATGAGTACAATACTATCGTGGCAGCGCCCTAGCCAATAAAAAAAAACATGTATAATCAGAATTTATTTACCACACTTTCTTCATGAAGGACGTTTATCTTCTTACTTTCTCGACAGTGTTCTCTTTTCAGTTAGTAACTGAAAATATCAATTTATGAAGCTCGGGGTACCTTTTAACAATTTTTCTATTTCATCTAGACTGTAAAGATCCTTGGAAGTTTCTAAGCAATGGACTACTTGCTAAGGAATTCCAACGTTTCCTTCCACTATAAGTAGTACTATTACAGTATAGCATTATCAGGACGGGCCCAGTGCTGGGACACAGGGCTTCTTTCTGAGATTACAACATGAAATAGATTATTATTGTGGACTCTTCAATATTTGAATCAATTTATGGTCAGAGTAGTGGTGACCTAGTGGTAACTGCTGCGACTTACGAGTTGTAGGTCAAATCCTGACAAGCCCCTTACTTTGTGTAAATAATTTCATCACCACTGCTCTCAAAACGGTGAAGGAAAACATCGTGAGGAAACCGGCATGTCCTAGAACCAAAAAAATTGAAGACATGTGACACCTACCAACCCACACTGGGCCCGCGTGATGGATTACGGCCCACTCCCTCTCACCGAATGGAGGCCTGTGTCCCTGCAGTGGCAACATTATAGGCTGATTATGCTTATGCTATGGCCATTTCTAATTAAGGGGTTACTGTGATTTATGACTTGTAAGGTTGATAAATCACACAACTTTTAATCGTTCAATCTAGTTCGAAATTCCAGCACGAAAATATCCCATCACAAGAAAAAAACGCGCGATTTTAAATTAAAGTATTAGAGCTTCAGAACTCATACTCTCAGTAATTTCGCAGATGGCAACCCTAGATTTTTCCTATTTGAATATAATTTGTGCAGTGGACGCCTTTCAATCGAAAGTCAACTCTACAAACTTGCGTACAAAGATGATTTTTGAGTGTTTGTGTTCTTATGCTTCATTTCTTCATAAGTATTTGGCTGAAATCCCGCGTCATAATATCACCGGCAGGCACATGACGTCACTGACAGGGTGTGACGTCATTTTGGAGTTTTGGCTCTGTTTTGATATTTTGCTGCAATACCGTTCAGTTTTCGTATTTTCACGTTCTGAAGGGAAACTTAATTTTCTTTGTGGTTTGGCATCGTTTTCGATGACCCGTGTGCGACGCCTGTTTTGTATTTTATTCTTTCCAACCATTTATTTTACTTTAGCGAGCATGAAGTATTGCATTTTTTCGTCTATGGTTGCCTGTCAATAAATAAGGAACTTCATAGGCGTGCTTATGTCAAAAGTAAAATGAATGGTTGGAAAGAGTATATTGGAGTTAGTGGTGGCTGTTTCAAATGGCGTAGGCTGTATATCAGTCTCATTTGATTGCTTGGAAGTAGGCCCCAAAGTGCTTTGCCCTAGCTTCCCATAAACAAATAAATTCGTCTTCCGCATATACAAAAACTATACTTACCTACGCGAATGTTTCTTGTCGTGGCAAAAGATTTGCTAATCGCTAGTCAGCAGTTCAGTACTGTAGGTAAGCGAGGAGTGGAGGCTCATTGGACACACTTTAATCACTAAAATCCATGAGATAGAACTTTTTGTTGATAAAAAGAAAAGAAAGACAGAAAATAAATTTAATAAACCACACCACACATAACATTACATCACAACACAACACCACCACCACCATCATTATAACATTTTTTTTTTGTTATACAGGCGACTGAATAGCTGACCTATGATCAATGTATTTATTTCCAAATTAGAATAGATAATGCTTACTTAAGGGGGAAGCGCTAAGGTAGCCCGCGAAATTCAAATTTTATTACGATTTTCGCAATTTGCAGCTCATTGTCTGAGTGTATGTTGATCAAAGTATGATTCGCGACCGTAACAAATATGTATTTACAGAGTTGTAATCATTAGAATCAGTATACAATTCCTTAAGTTAGTATAAACCTGAAATGTTAAGATTTAATGAATTAGTCATTCAATAGGTCTTGGACTTGGTCTTAGAGAGCTGTATTGATGACTTTAATTATTATAATTCCATTAATGCATATTTATCACGGTCGCGAATCATATTTTAATCAACATACAGCCTAATGCTGACCTTTTTTTTTTTTTTTTTTTGTGGATGGGAAATCATCAAATGACTTCTCCCGCTCTGGGCGGAGCGGGAGGGCGTGTCAGACTTTTACTAACTAAAACCCACCCGTGTTCCTTCTGTTGCCTATAACGGTACGGGCCACGGTAACTCTTTCGAACATCCCGCAACCCTAGCTGGCATCGGCCCTAGCGGACCCCGTCAATAGTGCTGACATCTCATTGAGGCGCGCGTGAAACACAATGCGCCGTCGACTCGGGCTTGGTCCTTACCGGACGGCGAGCTACCCATTGCTCGCCGTCCGCAAGCCCGCGCCTACGGTGGCCGGGAATCGGCTGTCAATTCCCGACGCCCAGGGCGTCTCCTGCGGCGACTAGGGGCGTGAGGGCGCAAAGCTTGCCTCTACCTCACGCGTTCCGCCTCCTCCTTCGCGAGCATTACTGCTTCGCAGAAGGAGGTAATGGCTTCCCATGTACTCTCGCTCCGTACCATGGCCTGGACCAGGGCCGGACGCGAGAGATCGCCGCCGCCGATCACTTCCGCGAGGACACGGCGGTGCTCCGCCCAAGCCGGGCAGACCTGCACCGTATGCTCCACCGTGTCCTCCGGGCGATCCACACAGTGGTGACACCCGGGCGTTTCCTCCCGCCTTATCCGGAACAGGTACCTCCCGAAGCACCCGTGTCCGGTAAGGACCTGCGTCAGGCGGAAGGTGAGGAGGCCGTGGCGCCTCTCCAGCCACTCCTCAAAGAGGGGACTTATCGCCGCAATTGTGGCGTGCCCAGCGCTGGGTTGCGACAATCGCACTCTCCATGCCGCCATGAGATCCTGTCGGAGCTCTGTCCGCCGTGCCGCGATTTCTCGCGGCAGCGGGGTTACGCCTCGGCGTTTAGCCTCTTCGCGCCACTCCCACATGTGCGCGAGGACTTTTGCCTCCAGATCCCATGGCGGTAATCCGGCAAGGAGGTTCGCCGCCTCCCCGGAGGCCGTGCGGTATCCCCGGGCTAACCGGATGGCCATGACCCTCTGGGACGCGTTCAACCGACGGACCGGTCGCCGCCTCACGGAACGCGCCCACACCGGAGCTCCGTAAAGGGCCATGGACCGCACGACCCCCGCGTAGAGCTTCCGGCAGGAGGCGTGTGGAACCCCCCAGATTGGGTAGGAGCCGCCTCAAGGCAGCCCCGGCCCGCTCCAGTCTGAGAGCCAAACGTCGGAAATGCTCCAAGCCTAATGCTGACCTGCATATTGAAAAAACGAAAGAAAATTTGAATTTCGCGGGCTACCCTGGAGCTTTCACCTTAAACCGAAACACTTTGTACATGAATAATAGTACAAGCTAGGTCATTTATTCATCGCAAATTTTTGCAATCGACGTCTTCTCAGTTCGTCAGCCGCATCCACATTAGTCTTGCCTAGGTAGAGCTGGTCCATCATCAAAGCTGAATAACTTGGTTATTAATTTAAATTTATGCCTTGTGCCGCGAATGCAGATGCTAGTGGCACAAATTATTGAGATGATGATTCTGATAGCTGATCTATTCAGTTGCTAATTGATAAGTTCTTGAAGTGAAAAGTTCTTGGCACATTGAGCACTTTTGGTAGGGTAAAATCATACGGATTCGCGACAAAAATCAAAAACAAAATATTTTATGTTACATAAACCTACATGGGCACTTATGAAACGTCAGAAGCTAGGTGCACGGTTCCAATTGGTCGTTTCCTATGGAGAAGAATCGGCAAGAAACTTCACGGTTACTCTTTTAAACATTATTGGCTTTTAAAATGTTTTCAAATTGCAGTGTTATTAAGTATGGGAGGACAGTGTAGGCCTGTCAACAAGTACCAGGTACTTAATAAAATAGAAAATGGTCTACAAATCTATAGTCAATAGACTGTAGGTTTGGAATTCTACCACGCTCTCACATTTACAAAATATAAAAAATAAAAAGAAAATTAGAAAATTAGATTAGAAATTGTGGATTTGGTTTTGAGATTTATTTTTTTATTAGATTATCTGAGATTTATACAAGGTGGAACTGGAGCTAGATTACCACCTCTCAAAGCAGTATTATTGTAATCTTCCTTCAGTGTGGGAAAGAGATGGAGCTAGACGTCCTGTATAGCTCCATCTCTTTCTCACACTGAAGTAACATCAAAATAATACTGCTATATGAGGTGGCGGTTGGCCCCCAGGACGATTGACATTCTTTTAAACCACGTAAAGAGAATCATGTTCTTTACCCGCATACAAAAAATCAATCAAATCCAATGAATACTTTATTTTCATTTTCTTATTTTTCAACATGATGTAGATCTGAATCCGTAATTATAATAGGTAAACATTGTAAGGTCAAGAACCTGTGCAAAACATATGATTCTATTCTCTGCGTTTGTATTATTCTCCGACTAAAGTGCTTGCGCCTACCTACCTGCGCTCCGCACCGCCGCCGCCACGCCCCGCACCGCACCGTTGGTCAGTGACTTTTAGTGAGTGTAGATAAAGCGTGTTAACTTTTATGCAGTTGATTCTGCTATTTATTTTGTTTGAAAACTGCAATTTTTAAATTTTCCATTAACTACTAATCTTCGTGTTTTGAAATGTTTCGATGGATTAGTACTATGCTCGTTTTCATTTAATGTCGTACATCTAGATACACGTTGTATAATATAAAATAATTAAAAGATTAGATCATGGAAGTATGTGAAAAAAAAATTAAAGTAATTTGGGAGCTGGATACCAGTAGTTTACATGGAGCGACTGCCTATCTGGTCTCCACAACCTAGTTACTGGGTATTACCCATTGCCACCCCCCATTTACCCCTTAAGTTTTTCTTATTAAGACAATAAAAATCAGCACAGAATTCAGTCTTCACGAAATATTTGTCTATCCAAATTTTAATTCCCATATTAGTCTCAATTTTAATTTCAATTTTAGTTTATATTTTAATTTCCATTTTTATATTCGGTTTATATTGTTATTTTGTATGGATCATTGATATCTGAATTAAAATATTTTTATTTTATTTTTATTTAAGTATTTAAAAACTTTTTCTCAGACAGCCAACAAACTCCTTTTATTAAAAAAATCTAATAATAATAATGTCTAAAACTCTCTCGGTGATTCTTTGGTTTACGCCTGTAAATTAGTTTCGCTAGTACACGCCTGCGGGTTCTTTTGCATAAAATTTAGATTTTCCCTCGACATCTCAAGGGGACCATATCAAGTTTTTTCGAGATGAAAATTCTTGACAAGCTTAACATGACTTTGTCATATCTATGGTCTATAAGATGAGAGGAGTTTCTGTTGGATTTTTTCGGTGTTATCTTTACATAATAATATTTTTTTTAACGGAAGAATTTTTTCAGGTAGGTACAGTCAGCGTCAAAAAGATGTATACAATATACATTGTCAGGAATTCATTTATTAATTGACTAAAATCTTTGTCCCCGTAGAAGATGGTGGGACGTGCTGGACAAAACAAAAGACCAGTGGTCCATATTAGCCCTGGATCGAAAGAGCTGGTAATCAAGAGGTATTTGCCCCGCAGTGGGATAAAGGCTAACATAACAATGTTTGTCAAGTATTCATCTTTTTGAGGCTGTCTGGTCTGTACCTACCTGCCTGACAGCGCACAGCCTCATAGTGTTATGAGAAACAAGCTGTTGCCCGCGGCTTTGCCCACGTGGATGTCAATACTTCCCTATTTGACTCGGATTTTCTTCACAATGTTATGGGTTTTAGCCTAAGTTACTCCTTATAACATCAGCTATCTGCCAGTGAAAGTCCCGGCAAAATCGGTCCAGCCGTTTCAGAGATTAGCTGGAAAAAACAGACAGACAGACAGACAGACCGACAAACAGACCAACAAACAGACAGACAGACAAAAATTTAAAAAAAAATATGTTTTGTTTTAAGTAGGTACTGTACGTATATACTTTCATATGCATTGAGCAAAAAAAAAAACTATTATTTTGTCATTACAAACAGATACTTCAATTTTATTTATTTGTATAGATGTACACAAAGAAGTCATTGCCCTGCTGATTTACAATTTTACATAGGGTCCAAGAGGTACAAGAAGTTCCGGGTTCGATTCCTAGGTCGGGCAAAGTGTTATTAGGTTGATGGCAATAAGGTTGCCTCCTATTAAAATAAACAGGCGTTATATTATGTGTTGCCGCATTTCTTTCGATTAACTTTATCTTCACAGCGATAGCTTTGTTTATACTTACTCTGCTTACCCAACGTAACCTACTTGAAGGTATCGCAAAACATTTATTTTATGATTACGATCGGAAAAATAAATTCTTATAGATATTATTTTAACAAAATTTCCCTCAACCCTCTTATTCGTTTACACCTCAGCCAATTTCTTTGATATTCCTTTCCTATAAACTGGATATTGATAATAGTCAAATCAGAATCGATCGCGCGCCACGTCAAACGATCTTCACGTAGAGGTGTTTCTTTGAACTTCGAATGTAAATAGTGATGTGGTGTTGTAGAATCGCGGCAGGAATATTTTGGCGAAAAGGAATTTGTTATTTATTATTTTTGCTTATATTTATATATAATTAAGTATATTATATTATTATATTTATAGTTTGTAATATGTATAATAAGTGTATCTTTATATTTAAAAAAATATTTATTCCTAAAATTTTCGTAATTGCACCTACCACTGTTTGTCTCTGCATCACCCAAAGGTTGACTGGTAGAAAATATCTATGGCATTAAGTACATTTTTAAGGTATAAAATAAATAAATACAGAAGTAATCCTTGTCTAGCTTTATTACCTACCTAATTAAAATTACTTACATGCAAAAGTTCTAGAGACAAATTGATATTGTAGCAAAGAAGCCCTCGAATCATTTCGGCAAATTATTTGAAAATAATATCCAATTGATTGTGGAACGAGCATGACTCAATATTATGTATGTGGGTCCTTGTTTTTTTTCTTTTCTTTTCTCTCAGCTTTAATCATAGTTTGCCAGTTTGAGTAAATTATGCGGCCTACCCAAATGTCCTTTCTTTGGTATTGTTCGTCAAATCGTTGAGCTCCTTAACTTTTATGTTGAGCTGTACAATTACTGACAGATGCTTGCACTGACTGGACAGGTCCACTCAATCTGTGTGGTTCTTTCCTCAAAAGACCATTTCAGACACCAACCTACATGGTCTTCACATGATCTGACCAAGATTATGTCTGGACTTTAAAAGAGACTGTGACCTCTGAGTTCGTTTCGGCCTTTCTTCTCAGAGTAGTCAGATAGGAAACGCCGGCCTCATCTAGTTTAAAAAGAAAAAAAAATGTTTGACATGTAAAAGTGTTTGTATAAACCTACTTACAGAAATAAAATCTTTTATCATTTATTATATATTTTTTTTAATTATTACAAACTAAAGAAGTAAGTATAAAAATAAAAAATCGGTGCAATTAAAAACCTAAATAATAAAAAAAATCATTCAGCAGCTTGCCTCATTACTCAAACAATAATCCCTGAATATCCGCACGATATTTTTTAGATATCACAGCACATCACTGTCCCGAAATCGTTTGAATCGAGTGCGAGACGAAACGAAACAGGCAAGATCGACGCTCTTGAAACAGTTCGAGGGCTTTTTTAAAACGAGACGAACCTTCAATGGTACTTAGTGCCCCTGTTAGATTCGGTGTCACGCGAAAAGTGCTTGGCGAAAATATTTTTCGCGAAAGAAGGTAAAATATAAAAAAAGCATTTTTTTTCATGAGAATTCACGGACGTGTGACGAAATTGCTCTTGGATATTTTGGTGAAGTGATGATTATATTTTGTAGAGGTTATAATCGAGAAATTGAGGGTGTGTTTATAATGTAATAAAAAGTAAGAAGTGTGGACAAATCTAGAAAATTTACTTGAAAGCGGGATGCCAAAAGCTTAAACAAGTAACATTAAAAAATATTGTCTATTTCTAATATTGATTCATTTTTATTTCTTCAAAAAAAAAAAACATGCACTTTTATGCACATTTAAGCAAACGGTAGGTATTAGGTATGTAGGTACTTACAAAGACTAAGTATGAAACAGTAACACAACAATCTCAACATTTCACAGTTGAGATCCTATTATCTATCTATCTACATCCAAACGGAATGAAGCCATTAGAACATCCATCCATTGTTGCATACAAATTGAAGCATTGGCACTATCCGTTAACAAGAAACAACATAACTGCTACCCTACAATAGAAGACGCCTAAAATGAACCCTTTGAAACATTCGAACGCGAAATTACCGGCCAAAGTCTTCGATACTCGAATGTGCAAAGTATCCGTTAACACCCGAACTCAAGCCGTTCCAAATTCGAACGCGAAATTCCTCGCACGAAAGAAAGTATTCGAAATTCGAATGCGCAGAGTACCCGGTAAGCCCAGCAACTTGCTACTTAGCCACACTCAGGCGCGCACTCCCTAATGACGCGACTCGCATTGTACCAACTTTTTCATCCGGACTTGCATGAATATGGACTCGGACGCCTTTGTGAGCGTCCCTCCTTCCTCGCAAATCTGCAAACTTATCCACCGACCCCGAAAACCCTGACATATTCGAATTTGAACTCTGTAGTTTGATGATTAAGGTTCTCGAGTGATTGAAGACGTTGTAAATCAAAGTTTGTTAGTAGGTATTTTTTTATTTATGTTTTACGTTATTTTTACACGAGCCTCGTCCTTTCAGTGAGGTCCATTCACGCTTCAGAGTATATAAAGAATCTGACTCTAATTGAATCTTCATTACTGCTCGAAAATATTTTTTTTCTATTTCGTTTAGAATTTGGGTTAGTTATTTTTTCGTCGTTTGTTTAAATTTTGCTCGTGTAATTAATTAAGGTTTCTTTGATTTAATTATTTTTGTTGTTTTTCCTGTAAGAGGAATTGACGGACAGACAGATTCATGAACGGTAGGATCAAAGTGTAAACTGGCCTTTGTGACCAATGTGAGCTTTGGACTACTCTAGGCAATCAGCACCCTAACACACAATTCAACAACATTCATTGCGTTATTTCCGTTGTTGAGCAGACAAATTTTGCGAATATATGAAGCAATGGATTAGCAATATGCATCAAAATCATTCAAATTGTGATTGATAGTGTGTTACGCAATCAGGATGCAGTTTTGCCCATTTGATTAGTGAATATGCCAGACAAGCGGCTGCTGGATACCTATGCGTCTCCTGAAAAGCGAAAATGATGGTAAAACGACTAGTATTGGAAACTGCGACTAGTGAAAGAAGTATTACCTAAATAAGTGAAATCAATCCTTACCAATCAAGAGGACAGATCTCCAAAATAATTTTCTTTATGTTTTTCGCAAACGGAACCATGTGTACAAACTAGTGTCTGTCGCAAAGGTCCATATATCACGCGCCACTCAGGTGATTCTAAAAAACAGAGGTAATGCGCTCTAAGTATATTGTTTCTCAGTACATATCACCTGAGCCTGTTGTATGAGAGTTTTATATGTACAGTCGGCAACAAACTCAAACTCAAAGCATTTATTTCAATTAAACCACGTACACTACACTTACACTTCATACACACACATACACACACACTCACACTTTTGAATTGTCAAAGAGTGGGTCAGTTAGAAAGTTGACGCTAGTTGCCCATTACAATACGTAGATATCTCTATGGAGAAGAACGGACTGGAAACTCAAAGGACACTCTTTTAAATCAAGATTATTAGAAAATCCTGGGCACATTATTCTTGTTGCTTCTGTATGTGAGAATAACGTAAAAAAATAATAATTAAAAACAAATCAAAATATATGATAAAAAAACAACAGACTTCCAAAGAAAAACAATACTAAGTGAAAAATAACTTTAATTTCGGAAGTCGGTGTCTTTGGATCTGTATTTTAGTTTTTTGCCATCGACTATAATATTTGAAGAGTTCCCTCGATTTCTCCAGGATCCCGCCATCAGATCCTGACCTGATGACAACGGAACCACCAGGAAAGTATACTCTTTCAAACAAAAAAAGAATTTTCCAAATCGGTCCAGCCATCTTCGAGTAATCGGGGAACACATATAAAAAAAAAATTCCAACGAGCTGAGAGCCTCCTCCTTTTTTTTCAAAGTCGATTAAAAAGGAATTGATTGTTAATATCCATAACAGAATTACACTTTTCCTCCCACATACCAAGTTATACTGAGCTAACCAGACATAATGTACTTGTAACTCACCAGAGTAATAATTTCCCTAATAAAGTTTCCCGTGTGATACTCTTCCCCTTGTTAGTCCACCCTATTATAAACACCATGATATATCATTAGCTGAAAACCTCACAAATCGTAACTCAGCTTACCCACGCTTGGTGGTATTATGTAAATAGCGAATGCTACTGGTTGCTCGGGTGTAGTGTTGCAGTACGACAAAAATGACAGGTTAAAAACTAGTTCAAGAAATCGTTCTTTTAACCTTAAGCCCGCTTTTTCGTCGACCACATGGTCGGTCACCATCAGGTGAAATTGTGGTCAAATGTGAGCTTTTTAATAATAATAAACATAACTTCCAACCTGTTATGGAAGTTGATTTTATACCTTCTACTCTTCTCTTTTCGTCTTAGAAAAATCTATATTAGGAAATTGTCGATGTTGCCCACTTATAACGAATGCTATCATATGATGGTCATCATCTGCCTAGCCTTTTCCCAACTATATTGGGGCCGGCTTCCAGTCTAGCCGGATGCAGGTGAATACCAGTATTTTACATGGAGCGATTGCCTATCTGATCTCCACAACCCAGTTACTGGGTAAAACGATACCCCTTGGTATGACTGGTTGTCGGACTTTCCGGCTTCTGACGACCCGTAACGACTGTCAAAGATCCCCAAATGACAGCCGGGACCAACGGCTTAACTTGCTTTCCGAGGCACGGAGGGGTCTTGGTATGTAAAGATGGTCACCCATCCACGGACCGACCACGGTAAGCGTAGCTTAACCTGATCGATCGACCGGTGCGGCTGTTATTATTTAACCATAGCCGCTCCAGTCATACCTTAGTAACTGATCTATATTATGGGCACCACATGACTTTTCAATATTTCTTTGGCAAACTTATTATTTTCACCGCACAGCAACCGTCGCACAACTGTTTTACAACCACCCCCTCACTAACGTTCACACATAGCTCCCCAGATTTGAATACCGACCAATATGTTTGTTGGTACATAAGATGATGACGTCACAACCCGCGTCACACTAACAAGCCTCCGTGATACGACAAATTGTAAACGTCTTTTATCTAAACCACCATTTTACATATACTACATCACCATAAAACATAATCAAAAATGACCCTTACTGCCTTGTGTTAAGGTTGACGAAATTAAAGGAGGACAGTATATGTATGGTTGTTGTAAGTATTTTGTTGTTTGACATAGGATGGAGTCGCGATTCTGAACAAATAACACGGGTTTATGTAAGGATTGATATCTGGTACCTTTGTGTGTTTTTTATCACGTGTGGATTTTATGTTATGGTTGCCATCTGAAATGCCATGTCTTGGTGTTATGTAAATTGTCGAAACTGTTATTGTGGCGCACAGAGGCAGGGTTGTATGAAGGGAAAAGCACCAGCATGATTTTTGTGTGCGCAATTTCGAAGTGTTCGTAAATGTAAATAATCTTTGACAGTCGTTACCGGTAGTCAGAAGCCCAAAAATCTAAGAAGCATCCTTACCAAGGGGTACCCAATAACATGGGTATGGTGAGATAAGCAGTCGCTCCACGTAAAAAAACTGGTATTTACGTACGTTAGTAAAATTTTAGTTTTTGGTTTCGTCATGGGATATCTTACAACACAACTTCTGAACAAATTCAATGATTTACAAATGCTGTCAGGATATTTTGTCTATGTATCCTTTTAAAACGGTTTTTGATCCATCCATTGACATGAATATTTACTTTGTAAAATGTAATATTATTTTAATTACTGTGAATGTGAAGACTATGTGGGTCCTTGTTTTTTTCTTTTTCTTTTCTCTCAGCTTTAATCATAGTTTGCCAGTTTGAGTAAATTATGCGGCCTACCCAAATGTCCTTTCTTTGGTATTGTTCGTCGAATCGTTGAGCTCCTTAACTTTTATGTTGAGCTGTACGATTACTGACAGATGCTTGCACTGACTGGACAGGTCCACTCAAGCTGTGTGGTTCTTTCCTCAAAAGACCATTTCAGACACCAACCTACATGGTCTTCACATGATCTGACCAAGATTATGTCTGGACTTTAAAAGAGACTGTGACCTCTGAGTTTGTTTCGGCCTTTCTTCTCAGAGTAGTCAGATAGGAAACGCCGGCCTCATCTAGTTAAAAAAAAAAAAAATGTTTGACATTTAAAAGTGTTTGTATAAACCTACTTACAGAAATAAAATCATTTATCATTTATCATAAATCTACTGTCCATTTCCACGAATCCACGCACATTGCGTGCTTACTTATTAATTATGTTATGGGTGCTTTCGTACATCAAAAGCAATTATTTCGGACACGCAATGGGATTCGTAATTATTGTGATGTTTTTCGGATAATTTTAATTTTAGTGAACTTGATGCAAGATAAATGAATTTTTTGTTTTTTTTTATCTCTGTAAATCTCTTATTAGTTTAACCTAGAAGGTAAGTAAATTACTATCGAAAGTACTCCCTATTATTGTCGTAAAATGACTTCTTCCATCAAATTCTTTGCATCTTTTCTTGAGAGATTAACTTACATAATTCCCGCCTCAATTATCGCCTAACGAAACAATTGTTTGCAATAATAATAAATTAATCGTTAATACGATTAATCATTGCAACAATGATGTAATTTATATTAATTAAGGAAACAGCGTGACTAGTGCGACCAATTTAATGAGAATTATTAAGATTATCCCGGGATTATTAGTGTCGAGGTAGGTACCTAGTTACTAATATATTATGTTACTGATCCTAATAGTAAAAATAGACCCACCAATTGTCGTGGGAATGGAATGGGCTTAAGTCGCAAGAGGATGGGCAGCTCTTGTGGTCTTAATTGTGAATTTGTAAGGTGGCACAACATGACGGAGTAGGTACTATCGACGAAACTTACATCTGACCAATTTAAAAACAAAATCCCGTGCACACGATGACCTCATCTGTCAGCAAGCGTTACTATAGCGGCCGAGCGCTGCAAGCAAGAATAGTCCTTACGGTGTATAGATGTTTGTTTCTCCCATGGTACGTGCTAGTGTTTTTATTACAATTGCTATATATTATATAGATATAAAACTAACTATTTTATTACTAAATCACAATCTGACGTTAGGTATCTACCTTAGAACATCCTTAACAAACCTCAAGATTCCTGCAACCACCACCACACACTGTCAAAAAAAATTATTCAAACTCAGCCCTCACTCCGTGAAGTCACCTAAATCCCGAACATACTAATCTGAAACTTGGTCACAGTAGCAGCGATGATGGATAGCTACATTTGGAGCCCGAAGGCCCGGGTCCACAATAAATCATTACGGATCCGGACCGAAGGCCTACGGACCCGACGGCCCGTAAAAAAAGTAATTCCTTCATCACGCCATTTTTTCTCGCTTTTCTCTTGAGCGAGTTTAACTAAGAATTAATTAACGAAAGCAACAGGTTCACTGGCGGATATTTTTGGTAATAAAATGGTTTAATTTATATATGGTGATTTGGGTGAATCTTTGTACTATGATCTTTCTGTTAGATTATACACATTTAAAAATATGCTTCGATTAAAAAAAACACGTTTCCTGTATGGCGATGGGAACCCCCTTTAATTTTTAGCATTATTTTATTTTTATTATTTTTTGCTATAGCGACAATAGGAATACACAATCTGTGCAAATTTCAACTGTCAACCTATTACGGTTCATGAGATACACCCCACAGACAGACAGACGGACGGACGAACGGACGGAGAGCGGAGGCTCAGTAATAGGGTTCCGTTTGGCACCTTTCGGATACGGTACCCTAAAAATAACATATTTGTAAAATTTTCTCGACAGGTGCTGCAGAAAACTATGAAATAATCTTACAAAATTCTCAGATTGTCGCTCGTAACCTGCTAGTTTTAAAATACGTCCTTGGTATCAGCGGGATAGTTACAACCACGTTTTTTGTTTTTTTTAGATGTTTGTTTTTTTCTATACCTGAAGTGGCAGTGGGCTAGCCATGACGGTCTAAGTTCTGATGGCTTGTGGAGCAGACGAGTCCTGTGGAGCTATTTTGTAAAGATCCCACCGTGAAAATTTAGGTGAAGTGAGCGTGATGTGAACTGTCATCCCACCTTACTCTACTAGGGATTGAGCTCACTTCAAACTCACTTCACCTAAGTGGTCACGGTGTGATGTTTACAGAATAGATCGGCTGGAGTGGATACCGCGTATCGGCAAGCGTAGTGTGGGACGCTCCCCAGCTAAATGGACCGACGACCTAATGAAGTGCCTGGGACAGACTGGATGAGGCAGACAGGATGTTGTGGCGTAGCCTATGTCCAGCAGTGGACTGCGATAGGCTGAGTTGAAATGTTTGGCAAAGAGCACCAAAAAAGTTCTTCAGAAGTCCATAAGTAACCTTTCGTACCATGAAACATAACAACAATTACAGCTTGTTTTCACCATGAATCCTCATTTTAATAACGGTCATCCTGTTTATTCCCATCGTTGTCCCATAATGCCCGAAATTGCCCTTTAACGCAATTTATAATGTAAATTATTTTAATAAAGTCGATCCCAGTGATTTATGGTCACAAGTTTTAAAGTTGTTTATTTTAAAACTGAAAAGTGAATGTTTTATATTAAATTATAGTTTCAAATATTCAAGAGGTATTAATATATAGTTGATGATGATTTCGAAATAAAAAAGATAAAATTCGTAATTCAAAAAGTTGGTGAAAGTGTTTAAAAAGTTTGAGACAAATATTAGATTTTAAGCTCTTTCTGTGGTTTTTGATATTAAATATGAGTGACCTTAGAATAGTTTTCGTTTGATTGCTCTAGAGATATTAAAATAATAATATAGTACCTATGTGATTCTGATTGGCCCTTTTTGTTCAAATATTGATAAAATCAACTGAAACTTTAATAGCTTTCATTGAAATTGTAATAATAAAGACTTAAAACAATAAGCTTTATAAGTCACGTGAAATACCACCAAAAATAACATAACGGTATTAAATATTATACTTTTACATTTTGAAAAGATTTTATACAATTGTATAATTTTTTTTTCAAAATGTATGTACGTGTGTGTTATATGTGGGTGTAGGTACTTACCTATACAAAGTTATTTAAAAATATAATACCTAATAAAATAAAGAATCAATAGTAAAAAAATAAACCTATGAACTCAAAAAAGTTGCACAATTCACGTCAAAGTACATAAGTACAGTACCTAACAAGATTTCGTTGAATAAAAAGGTCGTCGGACGAACATTTCGTCTGTCTTATAAATCACGTTACATCTCTCCTTGCAAACTTTTCAATTACAAGCTTTGAGTGGGAATCTGCGGTGGAGGTGGTAAGAGTGGACGCGGCACTTTGGACGCGGGACCAAGTGACAGCTAATGGGTTGAAGGGTACCTACTGCGTTTTTATGTGAAAAGGACTAAGTTAGGTAAAATGTTTACTAAAACCTTAGAGACTCTCTCCCTGTAGGTAGGTATCCTAGTAATAGTATTTATGTGCAAGTTTGTACTTAAGTGTTGATGTTTGTTATTCAATCATGCAAAAACGGGTGAACGGATTTCGATGAAATTTGGCACACAGGTAGAGGTCACACCTGGGTTGGGACATAGGATACTTTTTTAGCGGTAGTACGTTCCCGTGGGATCATTTCCGACGTCGACGCGGGCTAAGCCGCGGGCAAAAGCTAGTTTTGTTATAAAAACGTGATTTAACTTTGTTTAATGAAAATAAGCTTTTTATTTGTATTAATAAATTTTCAGTGGGTGTAGGTTATGTGGTTATATCACTGTTACATCTTATTCTAATTGGTATCTACTGTACCTAGGTAGGTACTATCGAGGAAACTTACATCTGACCTATATGAAAACAAAATCCCGTGCACACGATGACCACATCTGTTAGCAAGCGTTACTATAGCGGCCGAGCGCAGTAAGCAAGAATAGTCCTTACGGTGTACAGATGTTTGTTTCTCCCATGATACATTATAATGATTGCATTGATGTGCCTGTTATTTAATACATAATATTCAGCGAAAGGAACTTTCGACTTTTTTCTAAACCGCATCCAGCCCACGCGAAGTTTCTCAACTCCCAAGTATCAAGACTGGGCCCATAGCAATCTCCAGAAACATAGCGAGCCGGTGCCTTAATAGAAATTTGAATAAAATCAATTTATTTTAACGCGGCCCCCGCTTATCGTACCCTTAATAGATTGCTGTTCGGGAAAAATAAATGAATTTAACTCCATATAAGTACTTATTTCGAGTTTTTGACGTGAGTTATTGAGCGTGTGTGTTGACGCTGTGTTAACGAGAAAACAGTGTTTTTTTGGGTGTTTTAAGCGAGTGGAGGAAAATATACTGGTTTTGCGATGTTCGTTTTAAGTGAGTGGGTTTCTATTTGAAACTGAATTGCTTTAAAATGAGCCTGTGTTGATGGCTGCTTTGTATTTTGTAACTGTACCTTTCATACCTGTACCTTTAAATACTCCGACGAAGATGCCTCCGACTGCATGAGATTGTTTGGAAACAAAATAGGTTATCTTGTTTCCATCTTTTTTAAAGTTCACGTTTTACGCAGTCGGGTTTTTTGATTTTTTAAATTTCCTTTTTTTATGTTACACTTTTTAGTTAGGATTATTTTTATCCTTTCTCGTACAAAATTATATAAACATATAATTTGTATACTGGATGATGTTTTTTACAGTCTCGAAATGTTTACCTACAGGTTGCTCTACCCATGAATATGAACAACTTTCACTACGGGACCAACTCTGAAATCACGAAAAAAAAATCTGCTGTTTAATAAAAAAGTTCAAACCTACTTGACCAAAATGTATGAAACAGCAGATTTTTTTTTCGTGATCTCATAGTTGGTCCCATAGTGAAAGTTGTTCATGTTCATGGGTAGAACAACCTGTAAAAATTTTGAGACGGTAAAAAAAATCATCCAGTATATTTCTGTAATCACCATTTAAAACTCTTCATTTTATACCCTACTCGATAGGTTTGGGAGAATTATTTTTTTTAAACGTGTCTTGGTGCCAAAAATCTGCCATTTCGATTTTTTATAATTTTAATATACCCAGTGACACTCGCAATGAAGGCGGATCTAACACATCATTCATCAAAATCGGTTCAGCGGTTCAGCCATTTAGTAGTTAAGAGGGAACATAGGAACGGATACATATGATACATACATACAGGGTGTCAAACATTGCGACGAAGCCAAAAAGGAAGGTTGTGCCCTCCTTTTTTGGCTTCGCCGTAGTCGGATAAACCTTTGAATTCTGTGGTTTACCTAACCATTGACAATAATAGAACAGATAGGTATCTATAAAACTACAGGACTATTGGGACAGTTTTCTTTATGCTTCACAATTCTCTTTATAATTAATACAATCTGGCAGCCAGCCAATCCTCAACAAACCTTACTCCTTGATGAAGACTTCTAAGTTCCAAGTTTGAATAATAACGGTCATATCACGTCCTATTATGCTACGATTGCCATAAAAGATAATCAAAATAACTCTTCGGAAAGTTAATAAACAATCTTTGGAGCAAAGCTAAGATAGTTTTTCTCTTTTTCCATGTGCCAAGTCCATTGCTGAAGGTCAAGAGCAATGAGGCGATCTGTAACAGTATATCAAAGTCGGTAACTAATTCAAAACATGTCTAAGCGTATGTTGGGTATATTTCAACTGGCAACACTGCTTTGTCTATGATGTTGTGACTTGTGAGATGTGCTTTTTGGGTTTTAAGTGGTTTTGGTTGTAAATCAAGAAGGAAATGTTGGACGAAAGAAAGTTTATAACTCGATATTGATTCATCAGAAACGAATGTTTATAACAATTATGAGCTTACTCAATAGCTCCTATTAATTGTACGAGATATTTTCGCTTTTGAGGTACTTTTATAAGTGGATTCGAAAATAAACCGAAGTATGGGCTACCTACCTTTGTGGGTCCATGTTTTTTGTGGGTCCTTGTTTTTTGTGGGTCCTTGTTTTTTGTGGGTCCTTGTTTTTTGTGGGTCCTTGTTTTTTGTGGGTCCTTGTTTTTTGTGGGTCCTTGTTTTTTGTGGGTCCTTGTTTTTTGTGGGTCCTTGTTTTTTGTGGGTCCTTGTTTTTTGTGGGTCCTTGTTTTTTGTGGGTCCTTGTTTTTTGTGGGTCCTTGTTTTTTGTGGGTCCTTGTTTTTTGTGGGTCCTTGTTTTTTTTTCTTCTTTTTCTCTCGGCTTTAATCATAGTTTGCCAGTTTGAGTAAATTATGCAGCCGACCCAAATGTCCTTTCTTTGGTATTGTTCGTCGAATTGTTGAGCTCCTTAACTTTTATGTTGAGCTGTACGATTACTGACAGATGCTTGCACTGACTGGACAGGTCCACTCAATCTGTGTGGTTCTTTCCTCAAAAGACCATTTCAGACACCAACCTATGTACATGGTCTTCACATGATCTGACCAAGATTATGTCTGGACTTTAAAAGAGACTGTGACCTCTGAGTTTGTTTCGGCCTTTCTTCTCAGAGTAGTCAGATAGGAAACGCCGGCCTCATCTAGTTTAAAAAGAAAAAAAAAATGTTTGACATGTAAAAGTGTTTGTATAAACCTACTTAGAGAAATAAAATCATTTATCATTTACATTAGTACATCGTAATAAGAATTGTAGTGAAACGTAGAAATAAAAAAATATATTTTATACATTCTGAGAATTATGTTTCCAAAAACAATCAAACAGAGCCAAGGGACATCTTCATCTTGGTGTAAAATTACGTATAAATTACAACAGATGTTTAGGAAACTTGCCTTCCCACAGAACGAGTGGTTTGCCTTTCAGTACAGGACCCTAATTGAGTTTCGACATCTATTTATTTACGCAAACGATTATCTAAATTGCGTTAACAGCATCTGCTACTTTTCGCACCCGGGCTCTTGGACTATCTCAAGGTCGGGGCACAGAGTAGTTGATGATAGGATAATGAGTTATCATGCGCTTTTATACTTCATACTTCAGGAATTTATTTTACAAAATGTCTTCTTTCCTCTCGGAGGAGCTCGTGGCTAAGTAAGAACAGCCGCATGGGTCGATCTATCAGGTTAAGCTACGCTTGCCGGGGTTGGTCCGTGGATGGGTGACCATCTTTACATACCGAGACTCCTCCGTGCCTCGGAAAGCACGTTAAGCCGTTGGTCCCGGCTGTCATTCGTGGATCTTTGACAGTCGTTACGGGTCGTCAGAAGCCCGAAAGTCTGACAACCAGTCTTACTAAGGGGTATCGTATTACCCAGTAACTGGGTTGTGGAGGTCAGATAGGCAGTCGCTCCATGTAAAATACTGGTATTCAGCTGCATCCGGTTAGACTGGAAGCCGACCCCAATATAGTTGGGAAAAGGCTAGGCAGATGATGGTCTTCTTTCCTATTTTGATATTGTATTGAAAGTAATGTACCCCTGATACTTTTTGACAACCCAAAAGTCTGATAACTAGACACATGTGTACACATATGTACATATTACAGCAGAAACTAAGATCTTTACAAACTCCTTCCGCTTCGTTTACGTTCATAAATCTGGTCATACATGGATGCCGTAAAAAATAACAAAGCAATAATAATAATTTCGATAGTGCTCAGTAACTGGCGTTTGAATGTGGAAGACAGTTCAGATACATCTGCTTAGACCAGCTATTATTATATTCTTAATGCCAAGTAGGTTTTCTTGTGGAGCATCTACTTTTCATGCCAAAGCTCCCTCTCTAAGGAAGTCTATAAAAAAAACCTAATTAATCGCGAAACAATCCAATTCCTAAACAATTTCCCTACTCTCCAGGGCGCCATTAACAACACAATTCACTCCGCTGCCTCTGTTACATAACTACTCTGCGCACCTAGACCGGGAGCAGTAAATTGTACCGAGCATTAGAACTGCAATTTGTGTATTGTTCAAGTGAGGGGCTTGAACCCCACGACAAAGTTATGGATTTAAGAGGACCCTTACATCGCTGAGGTCACGCTGTGAGTGTGTGTTTGAGATGCAATTTTATGGCTGATATGAGTGTAATGTATTGTGGAGCTGTAGATATTTGGGAGCTGTGTTGGTGCAATATGTTGATTGTGAGTTATTGTGGGTATTGTTATGGTAATTTTGTGTAGATGTGTTGAGCCAAGTTTGTAGTTGTGTAGTACCTACCGCCAGCAGACTTCGTGTGGAAGGAGAAATAGAAGTATTAAGTTATTTAAAAAAAATGTGTGTTAATATTATCATGGAGCATGGAGCGACTGCTTATCGGACCTCTACAAGCCAGTTACTGGGTAACACGATACCTCTTGGTAAGACTGGTTGTTAGACTTTTGGGCTTCTAACGACCCGTAACGACTGTCAAAGATCCAAGAATGACATCTGGGACCAACGGCTTAACGTGCTTTCCGAGGCACGGAGGGGTCTCGGTATATAAAGATGGTCACCAATACACGGACCGACCACGGCAAGCGTAGATTAACCTGATCGATCGAGCCGTGCGGCTGTGATTACTTGGCCACGAGCCCGTCATTAAAATTTTAATAAAAGTAATGAAAGAAAAAAAAAGTTTTAATACTTAAAAAATAATATATCTACTTTCTATCAGGGTCTATTTAGACTGGAAACCAATTTGCCTGAAGTGTCCTCCACAACCTTTTTCTCAAAGCAAAGAAAAGAAATATTAGTAAATGAATATTATTAATGATATTGTATGAAGATCTAAAACAATATTGAAAAACTATTCACTTATTAAATAACTAAAACCAAGAGATCATTACAGTGGTGCTATTCTGTAAAGATCCCACCGTGAAAATTTAGGTGAAGTGAGCGTGATGTGAACTGTCATCCCACCTTACTCTACTAGGGATTGAGCTCACTTCAAACTCGCTTCACCTAAGTGCTCACGGTGTGATGTTTACAGAATAGATCGGCAGGATCATTTACTGTTGAAGAGAACTAATAGGCTGCCTCGTTGACCTCATTGGCCAAGCGCTACTGCTGAGCATGAGGTCCTGGCTTCGATTCCCGGGTCGGACAAAGTGTTATTGGGTTTTCCTGTTTGGAATTTCTCAGTAGCTGCCCGGAGTTTGGATTTGTACCCGGTTGATGGCAATAGGCTCGCCCCCTATTACATAGGACTTAAACATAAATGGTGAAATGTGGGTGTACTTTAACTACAGCTCTGTCCAACCCTTCGGGGAAACAAGGCATGATGTTATAATATAACTAAAAAACGACCGTATATCGTATATAAAAACGCTAAAAGGAAAATGTTTCTATATCTCATAGACATATTTTCATACTACACTAACATGTGTAGGACCGTTATTATTTTATCATTGTGTTTTATTTATATAACGAATTATTGGACACAATTCGGGAAACTGTACCAATACAATATGTTACATATTTTTATATGTTACCCAATTTGGTATTGCATTGTTTGTTAGGGTTACCACGCAGTTAACAAAAAAACTTAATCTTGAAATTGTCGTAAAAAAGTTTTGGATGCTATTGTATTTTCTCTTTAACAAAGTTCTAATTGTAATAGAAGTAATCAATCTGCCTAGCCTTTTCCCAACTATGTTGGGGTCGGCTTCCAGTCTAACCGGATGCAGCTGAATACCAGTATTTTACGTGGAGCGACTGCCTATCTGACCTCCACAACCCAGTAACTGGGTAATACGATATCCCTTGGTAAGACCGGTTGTCAGACTTTCGGGCTTCTGACGACCCGTAACGACTGTCAAAGATCTACGAATGACAGCCGGGACCAACGGCTTAACGTGCTTTCCGAGGCACGGAGGAGTCTCGGTATGTAAAGATGAATAGAAGTAGTAACATAATTATTATCAGTAACAAAATAGCCAATGGAAATTAAGTCTTTATCAAAATTATGAATTTAATTTAATTTAAATGAAACAGCAAAGAATTCCAACAAATCATCTGGGGGCCAACCAGCACCTCTTAAAGCAGTATTACTTTAATGTTACTTCAGTATGAGAAAAAGTTGGAGCTATACATGACGTCTAGCTCCATCTCTTTTCCACACTGAAGTAAGATTACAATAATACTGCGTTAAGAGGTGGTGGTCTAGCTCCTGTCCGTCCAATATTCCCGTTTGGCCCCACACCCAGCCCTACACCTCCGAGCAATATTACTAATACACATATAAGCGATATCCACTTATTTGTCTCGACGCGATCACGTGCCAATTTTATAGCATCGCCACTCGTAAATTGAAATTGCGGCCCGTTCTCTCGACAGTGTACGGTCTATGTTGCTGATGTAGTGCCCGAAGTTTTCGTGCCAGCAGATTTGCTTCAGTGGTATTATTTATTTTGCTTCCTCCCTTTTGCTTGTTCAGTTTGTTCATTGATTAGCTGTTTGTCATAAGGAGGGAAAACGGTATACGGCTGAACCCAATAACTTATCTATCACCAGTTTTGGCATACCGGAGATAGAAAACTTAACTATCTATGGTTTTAACGTCCCAATAATCTTTAAGAGATTATGGAATCTTACCAGCCTGACCATAAGGACAGATAGAATTATACTATCTACCGTCAATAGCGATCTGTCTTTTACTGAAAATAGGTTATTGGGTTCGGCCGTTAGTAAATACGTTATTTTTACAAGCTTTATATTAACTTGCTTCGTTCTGTCTGATTCCGGTTACTCGCTTCGCGTTTTTTGTAATAGGTTCTCTTTTCCCACGCTGTCTGTTTAAGAAAACAATCCATTACGAAAAATCCTAATAATGGGTTTTCCAATAAGAGGTGTTATTTTGAATAGCCCGCTATTTCGGTAGATGCCACTTTTGAAGCTGTAATTTTTTAACATTTGATAAGTAGAAACTACGCCATTAATAAAAATGGAAAGATACACGCTTCAACAACGCACTGAAATTATTAAAATTCACTACAAAAATGGTGAAAATTTGGCAGAGACGGTTCGTAAAACCCGAACATTTTTGGGCCATCGTGAAGCACCTTGTCGGACCGCAATACAGAAATTGGTGGGAAAATTCGAGCTGTTGGGACAACTTAGTGATGTGAAGAATAAAACCCGTGCACGTCGCTCAAGAACAGCCGAGAATATTGCTGCTGCAGCCGAAAGTGTTGAAGAAAACCCAGGTTTGTCCATTCCTCGTCGTTCTTTGGAATTAGGCATTGCACAAACGTCATTACACCGTATTTTGCATAAAGATTTGGGTCTTAAGGCTTATAAAGTTCAGTTAACACAAGAACTCAAGCCGGCCGATCATCAACAACGTCGTGTGTTTGCTGATTGGGTCGTTGAAATGCATGAAAATGATCTGGAATTCCATCGAAAAATCATCTTGAGTGATGAGGCCCATTTCCACCTCGGTGGCTTCGTCAACAAGTAAAATTGTCGCATCTGGGGCTCGGAAAACCCAAGAGTTATTATTGAAAAGCCTCTCTATACTCAACGTGTGACTGTTTGGTGCGGTTTATGGTCCGGCGGAGTCATTGGACCTTACTTTTTCGAAAATGAGGCTGGAGCCACAGTTACGGTGAATGGATTGCGCTATCGAGAGATGAATAATGATTTTTTATGACCGGAATTGGATGGTATTGATCTGGACAACGTTTACTTTCAACAAGACGGCGCTACGTGCCACACAAGCAACGAAACCATTGATCTTTTACGGGAAAAGTTTCCGGACCGTGTTATCTCTCGAAGAGGTGATCACAATTGGCCACCGAGATCTTGTGATTTAACACCTTGCGACTTCTTCCTTTGGGGCCACGTGAAAGAGAAGGTCTACGCCAACAGCCCAGCGTCGATTCAAGACCTCAAAGATGGAATTCGTGAGGCTATCGAGGACATAGGGCAGCCACTTTGCGATTTGGTTATGGAAAATTTCATGAAAAGGTTATGGTCCTGTAAGCTTGGTCGTGGTGGTCATTTGCCTGATGTTATTTTCCACTATTAACGGCATACGTTCCTCTTTATAATGAAATAAACATCCGATCATTTATATTAAAAAATGGCATTTTTCTTTGAATATCAAAATAACACCTCTTATTGGAAAACCCTGTACTTCTAAGAATTGCTAGTTATTCTACGAAAGAGACAGTCTAACAGAAACACATCAGATTTTTATTTTTAAAGAAAAATTACTTTCGCAAGGTAAGAGCGTTTACGACGTACGGCATCTCATACAAACAAGTCTCATTTTCAAGTGCTTGTTTTTCGAAATGAATGAACCGATTTTAATGAAACTTCATATGCATAAGCAAGGTCTAAAAAGTTAGTGAAAAATATTTTCGAAAAATTTTGCTACGAGTACATCTAAGTTCGACCGATTTTAAATTTTCCGTAGAAACAGAGATTTCCAATTGTCTTTTTTTATATAAGATATTTCGAAAATGTTTTTAACTAACTTTTTAGATCCACGTATCCTGCATGAAGTTTCATTAAAATCGGTTCATTCATTTCGAAAAACAAGCACTTGAAAGTTTGTATGAAATGCCGTACGTCGTAAACGCAAGGCATAAAAAATGATGAGGACAAATACTTCAAAATTAAAGTCCTACTCACCAGACTATGAAAAAGCCGAGAAAATAGGGAAGCCAGGCGTTCGCAGGTGGCGCAAACTGTCGTCTTCCTCAACACATTACACACGTCCCGGTTTATTATGAACGCATGGTTACACGAGGCTCCGCTGCCGGCGCCGCGCCGGGTGCAGCTGATGAAAAACTGGAGGCGAATGATTCAGGTAAAAGTAATGGCTGGAATCTTCCAGAGAAAAAAAGGAAAAAAAAACTGTATTAAAAGAAATGGAATATTATGATTTGGTTTAGTCGCAAGTACCTACTGTAAAGTTATGTTATAAATAAATAAAAAAAAAGGAATCGAAACATTTGTTTTTAAGTATGTGACTACAAACTCCTGTTCAATAATTAACAGGGACCATTTAATATTATTTTTTTATTTATTCCAATTATACAGACCTAATACAAAGATTAGGTAAAATTGGTCAAGATTTTAGAGTCTAAAAAAGCTGAACATATTTATGTACAACCGTTGGAACAGAGGGCAGATAATACGCCATTCGTGTCAATTTATAATCTGCTTAATTTTAGTTATTGTTTATATACCGTTCTTAATTAGTAACATTATCATTAAATTCATTGTGTAACACTTCACACTGCAGAACCTATACCACGTCCAACAAAAGTTCTATATTGTATTATCTTTAAGTTGACCAACAAATTGGAATAATCACTGAAATAACAGACTTCTGATTTTTGACAATTTCCATGAAGTTTTCATAGAAATTGTTCTACCGGTGTCGCGACGCGCCGTCGTGTCGCGCCAGTCGCGGACGAGCCTTTAGCCCTTTTTATACACAGTAAAACAAAAATACATATTATAAAAGAAAAGTAAAATTTTTAATAAAACTGAGCCGGCACTGTGCCTTACAATTCAATCCTGAAAAATATATAGGTACCCAAACACGTGTCTAAACCTCTCCATAGAAACCCCCTCTTACTAACATGTGGTTAAACTAACCTAGTGTTTAAAAACAATTTAAACTTATATCTTTTAGAGCTTAGAAGCAACATATTGGCACAAATTTATTCACCCTGGACGCCAAACGTTGGTTTAATTCGGCGTTAAGTTTCTTCAGGGGAACCGGCTGTTATATGTGTTAACACCCTTAGTGTATGGATTTGAAATTGGAGTATAATATTTAACCAATTGAAGGAGTATAGGAGTAAGTATAGGTACCTACCTCTAACAAGACGATATTAACGTGGACGTCCACGTTCACGTTACGGCATCACGATAACACAAGGAAGTAAAATGTATGGAAATAATGAAGACGCTTTTAAATTTCCGTCCTCGATACCGTTCACGTATGACGTGCACGTATTTCCATACATTTTATAGACGTGGACGTACATCTATACAAATAAATAAAATTGAAGTGTCTGTTTGTAATGTCAAAATAACAACTTTTTACTAAATGCATATGAAAGTATGTTCGGTACTTATAACAAAAAAGCAATTTTTAAAATTTTTGTCTGTCTGTCTGTCTGTTTGCTACGGCTAATCTCAGAAACGGCTGGATCGATTTTGACGGAACTTTCACTGGCAGATAGCTGATGTTACAGGGAGTACTTACGGTACTTTTATTTTAGAAAAATAAATAGGATTCCGCGCAAAAAATAAAACCCATGTAAATGTGAACAAAAAGTCGGATTTGAAAAATTATTTTTACATTTGGTAGCCCAATTCTCGAGGATAGTTATAGGCTATTTAACATCACGCTACGACCTTTGGAGCCGAGAAAAAAGAAAAAAGTCAAAAAGAACACTAAGCAAAAACGAAGTAATAGCGCGGGCGGGCGATGCAACGCGGCGGGTCAGGGTACGAGGGAGTTTTATAAAAATGTTGCTGTTATTTTAGTATATTGTGTATCTTACGACTTTCACGCGAACAAAGTCGCGGGGCACAGCTAGTAAATTATAAAAGCGCACATTATGTTTACGTTTACCTACCAATATTACGTTTAAGTACTAAAAGAGGTCACCTTAATTTCAGATACTGACAACAAAGTCTTTGATAGATGGCTATGTTTTGGGCAGGGAAATACAATTATTCCCTGTATTTTATTGAATACCTATCACTGTCTTATAAATCATTGACATTAGGCAGTATTTTGACCCGACCCATGACGTCACCAATAAGTAAATGAATTGCATTTAAAGTGGAAATGTTTCTGTAAAATAGACACACGCTATACTTATTTACCTAGCACAAGCTAAATGATAAATGATTTTATTTCTGTAAGTAGGTTTATACAAAAACTTTTACACGTCAAACATTTTTTTTTAAACTAGATGAGGCCGGCGTTTCCTATCTGACTACTCTGAGAAGAAAGGCCGAAACAAACTCACAGGTCACAGTCTCTTTTAAAGTCCAGACATAATCTTGGTCAGATCATGTGAAGACCATGTAGGTTGGTGTCTGAAATGGTCTTTTGAGGAAAGAACCACACAGATTGAGTGGACGTGTCCAGTCAGTGCAAGCATCTGTCAGTAATCGTACAGCTCAACATAAAAGTTAAGGAGCTCAACGATTCGAGGAACAATACCAAAGAAAGGACATTTAGGTAGGCCGCATAATTTACTCGAACTGGCAGACTATGATTAAATCTGAGAGAGAAAAAAAGCTGAAAATGATATTTGATACATATCTATCATCCAATAAAAGCAGTGGTGGCCCAATGGTATCGGCCCTGACTTACGAGTGGGTCGTGAGTTCGAACCCAGGCAGGCACTTTACTTTGTGTACTTAACTTCATTACCATTGCTCTCAAAACGGTGAAGGAAAACATCGTGAGGAAGCCGGCATATCCTAGAACCAAAAAATCGAAGACTAGAAAAATTCGTTTGTTCGACATCGTAAATAGCGCAATGAATGTTGTTGAACTGTCAAAATGAAGATAAAGATATAGATAATTTTATTTGTCAAAACATGCGTATATATGCAAATTAAGCATGCAGGATGTCGCAGTATTAATATTTCGTACGTCCATGTTTCACCCGTAAGGCGTACAAATTTATAAAATTTACAAAAAATAAAAAAAATAAATTACTAAAGGCACAAATACAAGTACATAATAGTCAGCAATAAACATTGATAAGCCAATAAAATAAATTAATCATAAAAGGTCACAAAAATTAAGGATTAATGAAAGAAAAATAAAAAATGTCAAATAGTGTCATTCAAAAAGTCATTTACACTATAATAACACTTGTCTGTTAATAAATCTCGAATCTTTTTTTTTAAACAAAAGATGAAAGACACCGCAATTGTTAGTGTGATATGCAATTACCCCGCTGAATTTGTTTCGATTCTCTAATCTAGCCATCAGTCATCCCGTCCAGTCATCCGAATATCGGTCACCATGCTTTATTATCTTATTAACCTGACAAATATACCAAATTACATATTAAATCGTTTTCTTATATTAAAGGGCGGAAATCACCTCAATGTGGCGTTCGAAGCAAAATTTATCGTCTGCCGTCACCCCAAATTTTATCGTGGAAAAATACATCTTTTTCGCCCCAAACGGTTTGTCAACGTCCCACGGCGATTCAGTGGGAATGGTTGACGTTTTATATAAACTCAACGTTGTTACTGTGGGCGAAATGTAATTTGCAGACTAAGAGCTTATTCTTATGTAGGTTTCTGAGCTGATAGATTTAAGCTGTTGTGTCTGGAAGTAAAATATAGTACTTGTGTAATTAATCATTAAGATTGGTCTTGCCTGTCGTGGCTGCCTGTCAAAATAGACTATTTGTCCCATGGGTGTCGTAAAACAGCAGCGTCCTCTCGTGTTCTTTATAACAACTTACCACAATCACCAATCATTTTTCTAAGTGTGGACTGTGGAGACTATAGGTGAAGACAATTTCGTCATAACTTTCTTAACTATTGTTGGTGTCAGCTTCCAGTCTGACCGCATGCAGCTGAATACTATAATAGTATGTTAGATGGAGCAACTGCTTATCTGACACTACATGAGACCCCTTAATAAGACTAGATGTCAGACTTTCGGGCTTCTGACGACCCGTAACGACTGTCATTGATCTTCTAATGACAGCCGGGATCTGAGGCACGGACTATCTTTCCAAATATCACTACTCAATTTGTAACTTGTGTTAGCTTCGTAACTTTCGAAATGCCACTACTTAATGAAAATCACGTCGCAATTTTACTTATTTTTTGATAAATGAAAAACAGATACCCATGGATAGATAGATAAGTAGATAGATAGATATGTATAGATATATAGATAGAATACTCTTCTTTATTAGTTAGATATTCATGCATCAGTAATGGTGACATTTGGTGGTCGCGATTACAGGCCTTTACTAAAAACATAGCACATATTGTATGATGAATTTAAATTAATTATTATTGAACATTATTGATTATTTATTAGTTTATATGACATGTTTTCTTACTGGATTTTATGTAATATGATTTTAATTTCTGACCTTTGATGAATTTTTGGTATGACATGTTTAAATATTTTAACGAGTTTTAGGTAGGTACCTAAATGATTAGAATTTTTGAGATAGTGTTTTTTGTTTTGTTTTATGTAACACATTCAGACACAATGTAAATTGTTATTGAATAAATGAAATGTATTGCTATGTATATAGAATGGCACTGGAATGTAACTCGATTTACCTACTTACTGACTATGTCACTTGAGATGCAATCTTTTGTCCCCTTCAGCGTTCCCATACGACTCCTTCGGGGAAAGAGATAAGCGAATGTTTGTTCTTGAGTCGTATTCGTGTGAGTACAGTAGACCGCGCGTCAGTGATAACAAAACCACTATAAGCTAGACTCTTAACGGCCGAACCCAATAACCTATCTTCAATGAAAGATAGATAGCTACTGATGATAGACAGTATATTTCTTTCAATCCTTGAATGACGTCTCACAATCATCAATACAGGCTATCTTTCTAACGAAAACAATAGATAGGGTTCTTTACTTGGTCCTCCCGCGCGTTCCGTTCTAACCAACATCACATTAAAAAACCACGTGTATTATCAGCCTTTTTATAAAAAAAATAATTATATTTAAATTCTTAAATGACTGGATTAACTTATAATTAAAACTCTGTACGTAAATAGTACTTTAGGTATACAAGATTTTACTGCGAGAAGAAATGAAACGTAATTGACAATTTGACACAAGAAAAGTTTTGTTTTGGTTGGGAGGACTGAGTGAGAATACAGTGAAAAATAATTAGATCTTGAATAATGAGACTGATTCTTGTCTATTGAGCGCTGTAAGTAATATCATCAATTATTTTAAAGATACACAAAAATACATTTTTACGTATTACGTCAGTAAATGCGAGAATTAAGTAGTTAGTAAAGATCTATCCGAGGCGGTGCTTCATTTTTCGGTCCTTGCGGCATTTATAAGTTCTCTGTGTACTTAGTTTGATTTTAAGGTCCAATCGACCTCAAAATCACTTTCTCAGTCGGATAACTATTTTACCATTTCAAAATCACTTTCACTTAAAGTACTTTAACTTGAACTGAACATGGCTTATATTTTAATAATTTAATAGGTAATTATTTAAAACAGATTATTAACATAAAAATATAAATATCCTAAACTAACTAAAACTATTAACAAACTAAAATATGGCGTCGGAAAATTCCTCCGCATCGCTGTCGACTGGTAATGTACTCAAGAGACTGGCGGCATTGCCACGTTGTATGGCAATGCTTAGCCTCTGACCAAGGTAAAAGCCAGCCCTTGAGTCACGGGAAGTGTCAACCAGCCGTTTGGAGATTTCGTTGAACAAACCATGAGCACTCGGACCCCACGGCCCGAGGGTTTCAACCCCAAACGGCTCAAAAATATAATTACCGATAAGGTTATTATACTTTCGCCGCTTGAAGTTTTCCGCAGCCGCTGCAGCAGCGCCAGCACAGAACGCAGAGCCAGGAAGATGGGATGGCGCAAGAGTATCGACACAAGTTGCGTCCCACACTAAAGGCCTACCCACCTTCCATGGAAATAAAGACATGCCGTCCGGTCTCTTGTCATCGTCGTGTGCCAAGCCATTGGGTTCTAATACAGCTAGAACGCCGACGGTGACAAGGGCTCGTCGGATGATGTCATTAACGTTCGCGTGCCGCGCTATGCGAGCCGCACTTCGACTGCAAGACAGGCCGTGGTGTCCAAGGCTGTTGACAACTTCGCCACAGTGACAGTGATGAGGAGAACAACAAGGAGTAACTAGTCGCAGGGAAGCAGCGAGGCGGAAAGTAGTGTCGTCGAACAAAATGCCTATGTTCGACGACGGTAGTGCATGAAGCCACAGACCCGACTCCTACTTACCCACAGCCAGCAGGCGCGCACACGCCGCAGTAGTAGCAGATGTGTTTAGTAAATTGTTCTGTACTACTCTACAAAGTGGCACATCGCACCGTCTCTGGGAAGATGGATTGTCGGGTGGATCTGCATTCGGGAAAGCGAGTCAGCAGGCATCCATAGCCTCGGTGAAGCACGGCACATCAAAATTAATCAGTGTGAAGCGATAGACTCTCCTATCGATATACCTACATATATCGTCGGCTAGTATGATTCCTTAAGGCTAGTATGATTCCTTAATCTCTGATAGATTATTGGGACGTTAAAACTAGATATATATAGGTTTTTTAACTCCAGTATGCCAAAATTGGTGATAGATTGGTTATTGGGTTCGGCCGTTATTCTATTGAAACTCCGTACTACGCTAAGGCAGCTCAAGGCCAAAGTGTTACACTACTACTGTACAAGGTCAAAGTATTACACAGACATGCGGCCTACTGTACAAGGTCAAAGTGTTACACAGACATGCGGCCTACTGTACAAGGTCAAAGTGTTACGCAGACATGCGGCCTACTGTACAAGGTCAAAGTGTTACACAGACATGCGGCCTACTGTACAAGGTCAAAGTGTTACACAGACATGCGGCCTACTGTACAAGGTCAGAGTGTTACACAGACATGCGGCCTACTGTACAAGGTCAGTGTTACACAGACATGCGGCCTACTGTACAAGGTCAAAGTGTTACACAGACATGCGGCCTACTGTACAAGGTCAAAGTGTTACACAGACATGCGGCCTACTGTACAAGGTCAAAGTGTTACACAGACATGCGGCCTACTGTACAAGGTCAGAGTGTTACACAGACATGCGGCCTACTGTACAAGGTCAGAGTGTTACACAGACATGCGGCCTACTGTACAAGGTCAGAGTGTTACACAGACATGCGGCCTACTGTACAAGGTCAGAGTGTTACACAGACATGCAGCCTACTGTACAAGGTCAAAGTGTTACACAGACATGCAGCCTACTGTACAAGGTCAGAGTGTTACACAGACATGCAGCCTACTGTACAAGGTCAAAGTGTTACACAGATATGCGGCCTACTGTACAAATCGCCAAGTGCGTGAAAAGTAAGAAAAAGAAGAAAGGAACGTGATTGCTGTTTTCTTTTACCATTAGTTATTTATACCTAATGTATCCTTTCATTGGAAAAGTTCCAGCCAGTATTTTTTTTAAGTGCATGAGGAAACTATTTTCGATTATCTGCTTCAATGTTCGGAGCTTTACTAAGTACAATACATATTTCAAATTGTCCGCCATGTCCTTTAAAATTACTTAATTATATCGTCAGACTGCCTCGTTGATGTAGTGGTCGCAAATGCAGTTGTAGTCGTAAGTTTGATTCCCAGCTCGGGCAGTGTTATTGGGTTTTTCCATTAGGAATTTCTCAGTATCAGCCCGGAGTCAGGATTTGTGCCCGGGTGATAACAATAGGCTCGCTGCCTATTACATTTGACTTAAGCATACTTAACTGGTGTACCTAATGTAGGTGTACCTACTAGTACACTTCTGCCTAACCCGTCGGGGAAACTGCCGTGATGTTACTAGCGACCCGCCCTAGCTTCGCACGGGTAGCACTAATTATTTATAGCCAGATGACTTGTTGTGAATGATTAAAATACCTTGAATTCATGCAAGCCTAGTACTTTTTGTTAGGTCACTATTCAAAAAAATATGACATAAAATTACCAACAAGCCAAAAAAAAAAATTCTGTTGATCCGATCGCTAGCAAACTTCACAGGATCACCCGCTGGGCTAATCTGAAGATTGCCTGAAAATTTCATCAAAAATGATCGAGCCGTTTTGGAGTCCATAGGGAACATACACACACACGTATAATAAACTTTATCGTTTCTTTCTTTATACACACGTACATACACCCACCCATTTTTATATACAGGATGTAAGGGACAGCCCTCCGCAAACTAACATGGTACATTCAGCTCCTTCTTTTGAATCATATTCAACCGGAAATATTCTTAAAATTACAATCTCTGTACGCAGCACTCCATTTATATGAATAAAACAGCTAAAATCAAAAAATCAGCAATGGATGTTGAAATACTCGGCGGCCGAAGGCTCGCTGCGCTGCCGTTCGCTACGCGCGTTTTGCTACGGTAACGATACATTGCGTGTGAGGTAATAAAACAAATCAGGTTTATTGGATTCCCATAACGTTCCTGAAATAATTTCATGTACCGGACATCTTAGTCTGATATATTGAATTCACCGCATCAATCTGCGGAGGGCTGTCCCTTACACCCTGTATACATATAAGTATAGACTGTCATTGGGCTGAAAACGTAATGTATTAAGTAACTGTCGCCCGATAACAGCTTGCCAATAAATAAACACTGTTACGCAAAACTAGAGGCTAATAATATAACACATGATGACGCGACGTTGCTAGTATTAGCTCCCGAGTCAATTTCCTTAAGCGGCATTATAAATCTCTTAGACGCGGCGGTCTCATCTTAGTGCGGAAATGCAGACCCGACCCCGTAGAGTTATAGTGTGTTTTAACAAGGGAAATGTTGTAGTTTTTCACTTGTCTCGTATTCCTACTGCTTTATTTTCAATGTAGATTTTGTGGTCTGTGAGAATGAAACAATTTTGTGTTTTGTAGAGTGATGAGGGTTTTTAGTCGGGTCAGTGGAAGGAATACATGAAATGAAGCAGTTAAAAGCAGTGTTTTGGTTTGAAATTATGAGAATTAAGGAGACTACTATATTAAAAAGTGACCTTTCTATGTCACATTTATTTTAAAAATGCAGTATCTACTTGTATCAATAAGACTTAGGTACGTTACGTACACCCGAACGAAAAAAAATCTAACCTACCGAAAAACGGAAAACAATTTAGAATATTTTTTTGCAATAAAACGTTTCCCTCAAAAATAAAACCGCGGCAGTAAATAATAATATTTATTATGCAAGTGACGGCAACACTGCATGCCGCGAGTTTCTATTTCACGCACAAACGGTCTGAGCGCGTCTGGATTTATGCGCGGCCCCGCGATGACGTGCTGTCGCGTCGCCTCTGTTAGATGCATGACCCAGTGATATTTATGTTGGGAATATATTTTTATATGACGCTATTACGTTACTTTTCGAAAGCAGTTTTTAAATTAGGTAAAAATTAGGACCTTTCAAGTTATTGGACAACAAACAAGCGAACGAGCTACCCGATGGGAAGTGATTAACGCCGCCTTCGGATATCGGTATGATCTGGGGGCCAACCACCATCTCTCAAAGCAGTATTATATTAAGATTACTTCAGTGTGAGAAAGAGATGGAGCTATACAGGACGTCTTGCTCCATCTGATTAAAATAATACTGCGTTAAGGGGTGGTGGTCTAGCTCCTGCAACGTGGATGCGTTGCCATCCCCCCAGAGACATGTGACTGGAATAACATCGGCACTCATCTTTTTAGGGTAACATAAAGAAGAAGTCCCCATACAAGAAACGTATTTTTTTTTAAGTAGGTAAAAACTTCTTTAAGCGCGTTGAGCACTTTTTGGTAGGGGATAAGCTTACGGTTTCGCGACATGGAACATGGAACATAGGTACGACATGCTCCAACGAGTTTTTGTTTGTATGTTAGTTTGTAATGGGTAAACTCAAAAAATACTTAACCGATTATAAAAATTCTTTCATTAATAGAAAGCTACATTATTAGTGAGTAAGAAGGGTTGTATTTTATTGTCAAAAAAAATAGAGATCCCTACGAAAATTGCAAAAATGTAACCCAAGGTAGAAAAAAAATGCCTATAAAAATCATTATTTGGCGTACGTTGCGAAAACTATTGATGATACTAAAATAATGTAGGTAGGTACTACATGTTACTCTTCATTAAGTACAAAAAAGACCGCGAGGCTATATGTTCGGGAAGGGTACACTCACTGCCAGTCCCGCAGACTCACGAGACTGATCAGAGATGGCTAAAGGTCTCTTGATCACAGTGAGGGTTAATGAGACAAGAATATAAATTCAAATCTGATTTATTTACATTTTGTTACAGCTTATACCTAGTCTTGCCATAAATACTGAAACAAAGAAAAAAAAATTCTATTGCAAATAACATTTATTACTTTTACAGTGTGTTAGTTTAATACATAAATATAAAACAATTTAAAATATAAAAAGCTTATTCGAAGTGGTCTCCATTGGCTGCAATACAGTCCTTTAAACGTTGAGGCCAGTTATCAATAGAAGCACGCACTCTTTTCATGGGAAAATTCTTCACTGCCAATCGTACGGATTGTTTTAGGGACTCCAAATTATCATGGCGTTTAGAGCAAGCCGTACTCTCTAAAACTGACCATAAATCATAATCCAGCGGAATAAGATCGGGACTAGACGACAGCCAGTCTTCAGCTCTGATGAAGTCCGAAACGTTCGTTTCCTACCAAGACTGCATCGACCGAGCTTTATGACCTGGCGCCGAGTCTTGCTGGAAGGACCATTCTTGGTTGGTTGGTTCTTGGCAGCCAAGGGGACCCTTTGCTGCCTTTTTTTAAATATGCAGTATTAAAATAATATTGTACGGTGGTACGGAATCCTTCATGTGCACGTCCGAATCGCACTTGGTAGCTTTTTATTCTCTGTCCATTGCCTTCGACCAGGAACACAGCAACGCTGTTTTTTGGCGGAAATAGATATAGTGGTAGTAATTCCCCGGAAAAGCTTCTTGTAAAAGTGTTCTTCTACGCTAAAGTATCTAAGTAATGGTTTTCCTGATACACACCGGCGAACAAAGAATGCGGGTCAGTACGAAAAACTAGAATTACTCTTAAAATAATAGAGCTAGCGGCATTGATGAAACTGTATGTTGTAGATAATTTACCAGTTAATAAAATTACTCCAAATGTTGGAAACATTATTAGTTTAATTGTCAAGATTACACAAAAAAACAAAATATCAATAATTTTTACGTTGATGACGTTGGGTTTTTCTATCTGGAAATTCCCAGTAGAAGCCCAGAGTCTGGATTTGTGCCCGGTTGATGCCAATAGGCTCGCCCCCTATTACATGGGACTTAAACATAACTGGCGAAATGTGGGTGTACTATATAGGTTCACCTCTGCCTAACCCTTCGGGGAAACAAGGCGTGATGTTATGTTATGTTATGCAACCCAACAGGAATTCAGGAGGAACCATGCTCTAAAATCGGCACCTCACGGCAGTTGAAGTAACAAATCAACTTAACAATCCAGACTCCGGGCTGCTACTGAGAAATTCCAGATATAAAAACCCAATAACACTTTGCCCGACCTGGGATTCGAACCCAGGACCCCGTGCTCAGCAGTAGCGCTTGCGACCACTTGACCAACGAGGCAGTCAGTCTGTTGGGTTGCTTAGGTTTCAATTCTCTTGAAGTAAGACGGTCGCGCGATCAGATGACTGTGATATTTAAAATTCTTAGGGCGATTACTGATGTTCCTGATCTGCGTAATGAAATCTGCAATCTATTTGTCCCAGACAATTACTGTCGTAGCAGAAAGCGCTCTCCTGAACTCAAACGATCTTGATATGTTTGCGAATGATTGGAAGATGATACTTTCAGAATATTAGAATTTCTGTGAGAAGAATGCATGACTGTGTTAAATAAATTATAATTGCAATAATTATTTTATGATAGAATATTCAATATTTATCAATATAAATTTATACAATTAAATATCATCAAATATCAAATATGATTAAAATTCCAAGATCAACTTACTCGATAGCAGGCAATAATTATTTTATGATAACATAATCAATATTTATACATTTATACAAGTAAAAAGATTATCAAATCAAATATCAAATATAATTAATATTTCAAGATCAACTTACCGATGATAACTCCACGAATGTCGCACACTATTATGCAATCAATAAATAACAATAATAATGTTACAATTAAGATACAATTTTTATAATATTAGATTTAAATTTATTTTTCGAGCATGCGAATATATTATAATCAATCTCATACCTTATTGTAATCATTCTATTGATTATTAAGATCTAGGAACTGAAGCGCTAGAAGAGCGCTAGCTATGATGTTATAGTGTGGGGGCGTAGAATAATGGATTGTAAACTTATATTTTATTTACATTATATTATGTTTATCAGTTCATCTCAGAGAGAATTTGCACGCACAATCTTATAAATTTTTTACTTAAAATATAATTCAAAATTCGCTTGAGTGATCGAATGCAACCATAGCTATTTTTCTATCAGCCTGTACGACATAAGTTCACCTTTTGCATGTAACCTGTAAGGTGAACGTTCACTGGTCCGCACCGGCCGCAACGCACGCACGGCACGCAACGGATTTTGGTTTGCTTTACAGTACCGACCTTACGATAAAAATTCTCCCATCTACCAAAGCCCCGACGGAAACAGTTCTAGCACACTCAACTCAACAAAACAACTAGACTCGTGACATATTGAGACTGACGACTTACGAATTGTTTGCGAAAACTTATCAGAGATACCGAAAATATGCCGCCGAAGACAATATTTTCGCTTATCTAGTATAATTTATGCGAAAACTTAGAGCTACTTGGTCACTTGGGGAGACGACTCGTTCGGGACGTCGATCGAGATAAAATCATACTTTTGTAGTAATAACGTTCCTACGGAGTTCCTGTTTGCCATTTTGTAATGTTATTATTCAAATTGTTGAATGTTTTGTTCGACGTTTCCAGTTCATGCTTATTGTTGTTTTCGGAACAGATAAGGAGTATTTTAGAGTTTAGGTGTTTTTTGTCAAGGACTGTTTTCCTTGTTCTAATTCTAGTTCTTTTTCAGAGTATCGAATTGATGCAAGCTTAAACGGTACAATCAATTAAATCGGGAAATCTTTGTCAAATCAAAGTCCAATCATTTGTTTCGAATAAAAAATAAATAGAATTGATTCTAGTCGCCCCTTCCAAAAGGTAGTTTCGTATGGAGAAGAATGGGCAAGAAACTCCACCGTTATTCTTTTAAAATGTTTTACAAAAATTTGTATACATTAATTATATAATTATATGTGAAGACGATGTACCTAGAATAAAAATTACTCTACCACAATAGGTAAAGATCTCACAACATAACTTATCTACTTCCTGTCCTTCCTGTGTTCGAACTGTGTCCAAATAAACGTTATTCTTTATCTTCTTTCTTTCTTTCCTACTGGCTAAGACTGACAAAATTAGGTACTTGAAGTGAGCTGCCATTCTACAGGGATTGAAACTTTTACAGAATAGATCGTCAGGTTAAGTACTCTTGCCGCGGTTGGTCCATGGATGGATGACCATTTTTACATACCGAGACCCCTCTGTACCTCGGAAAGCACGTTAAGCCGTTGGTCCCAGCTGTCATTCGTGGATCTTCGACAGTCGTTACGGGTCATCAGAAGCCTGAAAGTCTGAATCATTGCAGTCTTAACAAGGGGTATCGTATTACCCAGTAACTGGCTTATGGAGGTCAGATAGGCAATCGCTCCATGTAAAATACTGGTATTCAGCTGCGTCCGGTTAGACTGGAAGCCGACCCCAACATAGTTGCGAACAGGCTGGGCAGCTGATGAGATCGCCAGATTTAACTACATTTTGTTATTAGGAAACCAGACCTCAACGCTATCCGGTATTTATTTCGGTATTTCTATTGAGCGGTAGATTTTTGATTCAAAGCCGTTTCTAGAATTGTTAGGAAGACGACTCTCTATTATAATTGGGTCATAAATTACTCAATTAATAGCCCCGGAGATTGAGTGGAAATTGACAATTTACGGCTTTACGATCTAACTGAACACATCGGAGTTACTACAGAATATATCGTAGGTATTACAACTTTACGAGCTATGTTGGAAATTAGTTACTGACCGGAAGACCATTTCATAATCCTGTTGGTGTTCTATAAAGTAAGTAATTACCTAGTTGACATTAAAAAAAAATCAGTCAAATCAAAATCACTCTCTCTACCTCTCTTCCAGGCTGGTCTTTCTCTTCCACTTCGCTCTATCCTCGACATGGTCTTCGGATACCTGACCCCTCCATGTCCTTTAGCACTACAGCTTTCCACCTTGTTTTGGGTCTACCTCTGGGTCTTGGACTGGGAATGGAAAGTTGTAGCGCCAAGTTCCCTACATGTTCAGGCGGCCTCCTTTTCACGTGACCATATCGTCGCAGCCTACTCTCTTGCGTCTCGTCGGCGATATCGCGCACGCGCAGTCTTCCTCGCCCGTACTTGTTACGGATTTTATCAAGCCTGGTAACGCTACATATCCACCTCAACATTTTCATTTCAAAATCACTCAAATCAAAATAAAATAAAACAAAATTACGCCTGTATCCCGACAAATGTAGGGCAGAGGTGCACGTAGTTTAGATAGATGCAGTTCTTACCTACATCCTTTCGCGAAATATGTACATAATTATGTTTAAGTCTCATGTAATATTGAGCCTAATGTCATCACAAATCTAGACTCCGAGCTGCTATTGAGAAAGTCTCTGTACAAAAACCTAATATTCAATACAAATAAATAAAATTAACTGCCTGTTTGTAATGTCAAAGTAACAGCTTTTTAGTAAATGCATGTAAGGTACTTATAACAAAAACACAATTTCCAAAAATTTTGCCTGTCTGTCTGTCTGTCTGTTTGTTCCGGCTAATCTCCGAAACAGCTAAACCGATTTTGACGGGACTTTCACTGGCTGATAGCTGATGTTATTAGGAGTAACTTTTATTTTAGAAAAAAATATGGTTCCGCGCAAAAAAAAAAACAATTTCATGGGTTTTTTTTGTGTTGACATCCACGCAGGCGAAGCCGTGGGTAACAGCTATTAAATAAATGAATAAATTCATTTATTTTAGACTAATTAAGTTGTCCATAATTGTTAGTCACAATGATCTTAGTATTGACACATTCATAAAAAAAAAATAAGATAATTCAAAATATAAATAATAAAATCACTCCTCGTCGCTTCAGTGCTTGTTTGTCCTATCGACCAAATTTATCGAAAATTAACTTTAAATGCAGTATTATTAAGACTTAAATTTTAATCCTGTTGGTTAAGTAAAATTTAAAACTTTTTTCTCTTAAAACAAAAAAAAAAATCATTTAAATTTTATTTGTGACACGACATTGTCATGAAAATTTTGTGCTTATTTATTCTATATCCAGTGTTTGTTTGATATCCTACATCGTAAGATACGTTGAGTGACGCCATATCCGCCATTTTGTTTGATTTATCGCCGTGACTGGTGTTTAGATGTGATCGAACTGCTTGTTTAGCTACTACTTTGTGGCCCTTTGACTGGGTGTATTTTTTAAATGAAAACCAAGTTATCATTACAAATGGTCGTTAGCGAATGTGTTTATTTTTTTTTAATGTATACAGCGATCGAGGAAAAAGGGACGGGAACAAACGGGCCAATCACAACAAGCTATCACGTCATTTAGCTGTGCTGTGATTGGCTTACGATGACGCGACCGAATTCCGTTTGGATATACTCCCAAACATGCCCGCGGCCTTGAAAGCTTCAGCTTACAATTGATTTTCCATTTATTCATCTTCGACCAGAGGACAGATCTTCGTGTATGGCCGTCTCACGATGCCTGATGATGTTTGAATGTCTGCTACTCGTGAGATACCGTCGTTGCCAGGTATCGTCTTCATGATTCGACCCAATTGCCATTTCAATGGTGGAAGGCTGATTTCTTTAATAATGACAAGCGTGTCAGGTTTCAAGTCTGCCATATTTTGTCTCCATTTGGTTCTAGTTTGTAGCTCCGAGATGTATTCCATGGCCCAGCGCGACCAGAACTGCTGCCGGATCTGTTCCACTCTCTGGTAGCGAGTCAGTCGATGAACAGGTAAGTCTCGCAGGTCATCTTCACAGACTGGTGCGGTGAGTGGTCGTCCGATCAAAAAGTGTCCAGGGCTAAGGGGAAGATAGTCTCGAGGATCCGAAGACAAGGGAGTCATTGGTCGAGAATTCAACATCGCTTCAATTTGACATAATACTGTAGTGAGCTCCTCGAAGGCTAAGTGAGCGTTGCCCACTACTCGGCGGAGATGGTACTTGCATGATTTGACCCCAGCTTCCCACAAGCCACCGAAATGCGGGGAATATGGGGGAATAAAAGAAAATTGAATGTGTTGACCCCTCGCATAGTCAATAATATTTTTTCTACATTTTAATAAAAACTGAGCAAAATCATTACTTAACCCTACAAAATTGCGTCCATTGTCCGAAAATATTTCCGACGGCTTTCCGCGCCGTGAAATGAAACGCTTAAGCGCCAGTAAGTATGCATCAGAAGAGAGGTCACTAACTAATTCCAAGTGTACTGCGCGCGTCGTGAAACAGATAAACAGACAAATGTATGATTTGATTAGTTTCGCGCCTCTGCCTTTTCGATTTTGTATGAACACCGGCCCTGCGTAGTCCACACCTGTGCGAATGAAAGGAAAACCAGCGGTTACCCGTTCTTTAGGCAAGTTGCCCATGAGTGGGGTTAACGTTTTACCTCGAATGCGCTTACAGACCACACATCGTTGCGTCACCTTCTTAGCTAAGTTTCTACCTGACAGTGGCCACCAATTTTCGCGCAAACGGTATAGTAACGCTTGAAGTCCGCAGTGCATAGATTGGTTGTGTTCGTGCCTAAACAATAAGAGTGTAAAGTGGTGTTCAGAAGACAAAAGAATCGGATGTTTTTTACTATAATTAAAGTCAGGCGAATTCTTTATCCTACCTCCCACTCTAATTATACCTTCAGTATCCAGAAACAAATTTAAACTCGCAAGGCTAACGCTTGACTTGACATCTTTACCATTCTTTAGTAAATTATACTCAACTGGAAATGATTCCATTTGCGATAATCGTGCAAGTGTATTAATGGCATGTCTTAACTCAATAACAGTGATCGTACCTGTCAGCTGATTTGTTTTGTTGCGCGCGCAGCTGTTGTGAATAAAGCGTAGTACATACGCAGCAACATGACTCATGCGATTAAAACGTGAAAACCTATTGAATGGAAAAAATGTTTCGAGTGTAGTATTTTTTGTTGATAATGAGTTTATAACATTTGCTTTGAGTTCAGGTAACTCTTTAGGCAAGATTTCATTAACATTCGGAATTAATTGCAAATTTAAACTGCTATCAAAGTCAAAGCCGTGCATAAAGTTAGGGCCTTCCCACCATAATGACGATGAAGATAAGTCCTCAAGACTTACACCACGCGTAACCAGGTCAGCAGGGTTATCTCTTCCACTCACATGTCGCCAAGAAAACCTACTCGTAAGTTCGTGGATTTCAGCGACTCGGTTTTGCACAAACGTTTTAAGTAAATTAGGTGCCATGCGTAACCAACCTAACACGATAGTCGAGTCGGTCCAAAATGTGACGTCATCAAAGTTACGAGTAAGGGAACCGTTAATCCTGTCAAACAGCCTAGCACCCAGCAACGCACCGCACAGTTCCAAACGCGGTATACTAACGGGTTTCAATGGAGCCACTTTACCCTTAGAAATAAGCAATTTTACAGTCACCCCACCAATACCTACACAACGTACATAAGCGCACGCGCCATATGCAGTTTGTGAAGCATCTGTAAAAATGTGTAACTCAGTTCGAGTAGAATCACACTGAAAGACGTGTCGTGGAACTTTGATAGTGCGAAGATAAGAAAGACTGTCAACAAACCGGTTCCATGTTCGCACGACATCAGTGGGAAGCGGATCATCCCAATCTAATTTTAATAGCCAAAGTTTTTGCAATAATACCTTGCCAATGATAACAGAAGGGCTTAACAATCCTAATGGGTCATATATCTGAGAAACACTTGACAGAATTATGCGTTTAGTAACAGGATTGTTGCCGTTTTGAAATTGTGTATGGAAATTAAACTCGTCCGCGATGCTACACCAACCTATACCTAATGTTCTGCATTGACTATTATCACCTAAATTTAAGTCACGAAACATACTGTGAGCCGACTGTGACGTCGTTGGAGCTGATGCACCGTCGTCGAGTTCAAAGTTAAACGTCCATTTACGGAGTGGAAAGCAGCCGGACTTAAGAATGTCTGATGTACGTTTGCATATGTCGAGTAGTTTGACCTTGTCGTCATACGAGGTCAAAAGGTCATCTACGTAAAAATCGTCAGTTATGACCCTTTTAACTTCGGGGTCCGTACACTCGGCTCCTAATTGCTTAAGACACCTAACGCTAAGAAACGGCGCCGACGCTGTGCCGTATGTTACGGTGCTCAGCTGATAGAACTCGAGCTGTCTTGCCGGATCATCACGCCACATAATAAGTTGCAAGTTACGTTGAGAAGGATCAACAAGGACTTGACGGTACATCTTCTCGCAATCTGCAATTGCTGTGAATTTAAATTGTCTGAACCGTAGCAAAATACCCAGCAAGTCTCCCTGAATAGGAGGTCCTACAAGCTGGATATCGTTGAGAGATTTGCCGTTACTAGTCGCAGCACTGGCGTCAAAGACTACACGAAGCTTCGTAGTCGTGCTGTGGTCTCGAAAAACGCCGTGATGCGGCATAAAATAATAAGGACTCGTATAAGAATCAACCTGAGTCATATGACCCAAATTGATATATTCGTGTATAAAATCAGTGTATAATTTCTTATAGCTAATAGGTGCGCGTAATAACCTATTTTCCAAGGACAAGAAACGCCGCTTTGCCTGAAGAAATGATTCACCCAAAGCATCGGGCGACTCTTTAAGAGGAATGTGAACACAAAATCGTCCATCTTTATTGCGCGTAGTGGTTGTGATGAAAGACTGTTCACAGGCCTGCTCTTCGTCTGTGTGTGTATTCCGAAGCTTGGGTAACTCCTCCAACTCCCAGAACTGACGTAGCTGATTGTCCATGGATTGAGTGAAGTTACATTGCACATGTCCATTATTATGATTTGTATTATTAATAGGACCCGATATTATCCAACCTAACTTCGTGTTCTGTAAGAACGGACCGTTCGGTAAACGCATCTTGCCATCGATAAGCAAGTCCCAAAATCGATCCGCACCTATTAAAACATCTATCTTTTGCGGCCCTAAAAATCGCGAATTTGCCAGCTGCAGGTGTTCAGGAATCCTAAACTGTGTGATTTGTGCCTGCATAGCAGGCAATGTGGCCGTTATTTCAGATAGAACGAAACATTTAATGTGAATTGAGTAGGAATTAATACGTGATTTAATTGCTAGATCACACGTTTGTGTACAATGTGATACCAAATTACCTACTCCTCGTATTTCATGAGTGGACTGTACTAGCGGAATATCTAACAATTCGCAAAACGAACGTGCAACAAAGCAGCTCTGGCTACCGCTGTCGAGTAATACACATGCGACATGATAATTATTATGTTTATCAGGAATCTCAACTAACGCAGTAGATAAGAGAACCGGTTGCACATCCAAGCATTGCGTATGTGTGTGTGTATCAGTGTGAACATTGCTAACTTGAATGAACTGCTTTCCGTTATTGGGATCATGTACTGTCTCAGAGACGCGCGGTGGGGGCGCGTATGGTGCGCTAGCCACTGCCGCCGCAGTCGTCGTACCAGTCACGGTACAGCTAGAATCATTAGGATGAATAAGTGAATTATGTTTCATGTTACATTGTTTACAAGGTCCCCACAAGCAACCGTCTAAAGTGTGTCCAGAGCGCAAGCAATTCTCACACAAGTTATTATCTTTGACAACCTTTAATTTGCTTTGTAAGTTCATATTAATGAATTGTGTGCAAGTGTAAATTGGGTGTTTACCTTTGCACACTACGCACAATCTACGCGCCTTACGGCCCGGCGCTGATGGTGGATTACTTGAGAAAACATTGCAGTGTGTTACATTACCTCGGACATTTTTTGTTTCTGTCTTATGGTGATCTTTTGTGTGCGATACTGATAGTGCTAATGTTTCCAATAAGTCAGCCTTACATTTGAGGAAATTAATCAAACTGTCAACCTTTAATTTAGTTCTAGGGGGGGTGTTTGCCAATAATAAACCTCTATGTTGTTCCCACTCTCGTTCTGTGGTTCTATCTAGCTTAGAAACAACTATATATATTATAAGCGTATCCCAGGTATCTGTTGGCTCATCAAGGGTTTTTAAAGCGCGTAAATTGTTTATAATTGTATCTATAAGTTTCCTAATTAGTGAAGGTGACTCTTTCAATGGTTGTATTGAGAACAATGCTTTTAGGTGACTATTCACTAATAATCTATCATTATCGTACCTATTTAGGAGTAATTCCCATGCCACAGAGTAGTTAGCTGCAGATATCTCTAGCGCGTTCACAACTGACTCGGCACTTCCTTTGAGCGAAGATTTTAGATAATGGAATTTTTGAATGTTACTAATCTCGGTCGAATTGTGCACCAAAGATATAAAAGTGTCCCTATACTCGAGCCAGTGTTCATACACGCCGTCGAACGTAGGCAACATGATGGTTGGTAATTTAACGGACACTGGTCTGTTCATATGCTGACATGGTTTGGAACAATCAGTGACCTCTTCACTGACGCTAAGAATGGATTCAGCTCGGGCAATAGTGTTATAGTAGCCGTCTTCGAAATGTTGGCGCTGATCTAACTGATCATCTATATCACTATCGGAAACTAGTTCTTCAAGTTTTGATTGTATTTCATTAAATTCACTAAATAAAATCTCAGCACCCTTTACACGTAATTTTAAATCTATTTTTAACTCACTAGATATGGTTGTTACACTGATAGTATTTAAATAATTAGCAAGTTTAGTTAACCTGCCCTTAACGATACCACGTTTCCTAACCAAATCGCGCATGATTTGCTCAGTTTTTTCATCACTAATAGTTCTATAAGGGGACCTATCTCGTGTTTTGCTAGGACCCTTCCCATCATCAGCCGTTAACGGCATCCCGGTGGCCTGTGAAAAGTGGAGTACTCACGTGCAAAGTGACTGCGTGTGAAAACGGCTGGTGCTCGTAGTGACACGGTCAGCCGGTGTGTCGCTCTGCGCAATGGGCAACCCTCACCAACACCCTCACTGGAATCAGATCACAAAACGGTATTACACTTATGAACTCAGCAGGTCTTGAAAACTGGAACTTGATAAACGCACCGTATGTCCGCTTGTTCTTTCAAATCTTCGATTGTCCTTTCACATCAGTAAGATTGAAGGTCCTTGCGTGAATATGCTGCTGAATTTGCGTTTTTAAGTGTAATTTCGCTCGTATTTATGTGCCTGTGTGGTCGTAGCAGCGTGGCAGTCCAAAGGTCGCTTGACTCGACGATTTGGTTTTTTAGCTTCAAATCCTCGAAATATGGCTCTGAAGGTCCAAAATGTTTAGATGTGATCGAACTGCTTGTTTAGCTACTACTTTGTGGCCCTTTGACTGGGTGTATTTTTTAAATGAAAACCAAGTTATCATTACAAATGGTCGTTAGCGAATGTGTTTATTTTTTTTTAATGTATACAGCGATCGAGGAAAAAGGGACGGGAACAAACGGGCCAATCACAACAAGCTATCACGTCATTTAGCTGTGCTGTGATTGGCTTACGATGACGCGACCGAATTCCGTTTGGATATACTCCCAAACAACTGGAGACATCACAAGAATCACTTTGTCGCTCCCGAAAAAAATGGTAAAATCGTTTAAATTTTTATGTTTTTTTGCTTGAATTGTTTTAGACAATTGCCAAATTATGTCTAGAACATATTGTAAAAGTAAATAATATATAATCAGATGCAGCCGCAAACTGAGCAGTGAGTATTTTTGAATTTACCCTCGATTCCGTGTTTAATTTGAAACAGGTAGCAAGAGTGCGTTTGTATAAGTAAGTAGATTGTTATTCTTAGTAGCGTAATGTGTCGCCTTACACGCAGAAAGACAGGATTGATTCCCAGTTTGTCAAATTTATAAAATGTCTTATTTCTTTAACTCTGACGGTTCTGGGTGTTGTTACTGTAACACGACCCCAGTGCATCCGTTAATTCGGTAACTAATTGTTTAAAATACTGGTCCCTTATTCTGAGACCGAATTAACACCAACCTGTATATACATAGATCAAATAAGCACGCAAAAACGAAACAGTCACTTTGTCCTATCTCTAATGAGGTAATGTTCTAAGTCCACCTTCGTATTTACGTTTGTGCATATTTGTTCTATCTCCACATAACTCTAAAATAAAGTATAACTAATTACCATTTATAGATGATAATAAAATTATAACAATCAATTCATAGGTAACTCATGTTTTAAGAAAGACCTTTAAACCTCGAAACTAAAGGTTTTTAAAAGAAATAGAGCAAAAAACTATTCTACTGTAAAATGTAACCAATGGTAGATAGGACAAATAAGAACTAAGGCGACGTCATCGTCATGTCAAAAATATCATAATGTCATCTCGTCACATGAAGCTCGATGAGTTTCCCCAGCACTGCAGACTCTGACCTCTCAGAGATCATCCTTAGGATTCCGTTGGCGCTAATAACACTTTACCCGACCTGGGCATCGAACGTAAGACCATACTCAGCTGTTGCTCTAGCAACCTTAAGAACAACGAGATAATAAATCTATTTCAGAGCTACAGACTTGAGACAAAATTAAAAATTAAAACATCCTCCCCATCCCTTCTTCATCTCACAAAAGTTATTAGTCTCAGGAAATAGGTTACTGTGGTGAAATAGGAAATGCTATGGAAATTTTACAATGTCGTCTGGGGCCCTTTATAGCCCTTCTGGCCATGGGTTGAGTGATAAAGATGGTTCGCACTATGTAAGGGGAGGGCCTGAAATGTAAACATGGACGTGAATTTGTGCTGGCTGAAATCTTTTTGTAAAAATATCTGTGTTAGTGAAAATTGATTCCGTGTTTCTTACGATTGATACATAACAGCACCCAAAATGCGTAACACACTATCAATCACAATCTAAATAATTTTGAAGTATACTGCTAAACCATTCCTTCATATGTTCGAAAAATTTGTCTGTTCAACAACGTAAAGAACGCAATGAATGTTGTTGAACTGTCAAAATAAAACCGATTCCTACTGTAAGTGTGTTACGCAATAAGGGTACAGGTTCGAACCTTCACTGAGCTTTACAGCAAAATGCAGCTCATGGTACCTTCTCAGGCGCCGCTGATTTATTATCGCGGCTTGGTTTTCTATCAGTTGGAGTGGTTCTCTCGGTTCTTGAAAGCCAGATACAATTTAAGATCAGTAAATCTGTCAAATACCCTGTAAGGATCCCAAGGCCGAAACCAAATCTAGCACTTTCTTCTCAATCGCTTCCTCACTGCTGAGAATCGTGACTCCGTTTCAAAGCGTCAACGGTCTTTCTCCATCTATTACGATCGGTGACCGCGTGGAGGTTGGATCATTCGGCTCCCTTCAAAATGATTGAGCTAAATAGCGCCATCAGTAGGGACTGGTCATCTCTTAGCTGCCGCGGCTTATTTTTATTTTTGTCTTTCTCACTTTTAATTATAAATTCAACACAAAGATGTAACTAAGATTTTTGTAACAATATAATTTAAAAGAGTATCCATGGAGTTTCTTGCCCGTTCTTCTCCATAGGTGCCTACTACGCTTTGGAATGAGCAACTAGCTTCATTTCTGACTGACCGACTCCTTGACAATTCAAAAGTGCCTGTAAATGGTTTAATTGAAATAAATGTTTTGAGTTTGAGTTTGGACTGCGGCGCTGGTACCTCCAGTTGTCTGAACAACGTCGATCCGACCACGTTTTGGGCGTCAGCCTCTAGGTATCTTGCCCTCCATCTTTCTAGCACTTATGTCACATAAAATCTGTTCAATAGACTAACGTAGGTTATAGATATTAGGCTATTTATAAACATAGGGATAATGCCGAAGCTCGCTTCAGCTTCTACAAAAACCTTTTCAACCACGACATGCCTCAATTCACATCATAACATAACATCACGCCTGAATTCACCAAGAGGTTAAGCAGAGGTGTACCTATAGTACACCCACATTTCACCAGTTCTGTTTTTAAGTCCCATGTAGTAGGACGTGCCTATTGCCATCAACCGGGTACAAATCCAGACTGTGGACTGCTGCCGGTTGCGAACACTAGACCAACGAGGCAGACACACATTCACAGAGTGTTTGTACAATTGGTAACTACAGTATAGCGCGTGTCGCTTCGTGAGATAAAATTACTGTACCTTCGTTGCTGCAGACATTTTAATACGATAAAGCTACATATCAAAATATAAGGAGGAAGTTGCAGCCTATAACTTCCTCCAATTTGATCGTCTAAGAAATAAGTGACAATCGTGCGCATACCGACATACTTACCACATTCTGTAGGGGTGCTCCCCTCATAATTTAATATAAATAACGTTGAGTTTCTCTCGCCATTTTTATAATGTACGCTATGTGATGCAACGAGGTTGGACGGCTATTTTTGGATTGATATAGAGCTGTTGTAACTGTAGAGTGTGACGGTATTGGTAGTGTGTCTAATGAGAGATTTTTGAAGTGGACCTTCTTAGACGGCGATTGGATAATTAGACGAGATACGAGAGTGAAATTGCAAGGACTCGTCACGTTTAGGCACATTTCATTACATGAGAAAGAAGAAATATATAACTCTCTCTGTCTCTCACACTAAATATCTCTTCTTTATTTTTTAAGAAGTTTCACTTCTATCACGTGTTCGATGCTGCTCGCACAATTTTTTCATGTACTTGTACTTTTACCCAAAACATGTATCAATACACTCGTGAACTGTTGAATGTCACTAACATTATCATATTTACGTTTATGGCTATTTTTTTTTGTTTTAACATCATCTGTCTAGCCTTTACCCAACTATGTTGAGGTCGGCTTCCAGTCAAACCGGATGTAGCTGAATACCAGTATTTTACATGGAGCGACTGCCTATCTGAAACCGCAGCAAGCGTAGCTTAACCTAATCGATCGACCCATACGGCTGTTATAACTTAGCCACAAGCCCCTCCGCACAAGCCCCCCAGGGGCCTCCTAAGTTTGCTGATATAACACGAAAATTATTTGTGTAAGCTTGAGTTGTTTAAAGTATATCATAAATTACCTCCACTAGTATGTCAATGGATGATAAACATGCTTAAAAATATAATCTGGACGCATGCTTTGCAGAAATTGATCCAACACATGATACTTAGCTAGGTAATAAAGTAAATAAGTAAGGTGTTAATCCTTTACGCGGGTTCCTAACAACACTATCATATATACACAGACACACCTAAATGATACCCAGACACACTCACCAAACTCTTTACATATATCCCAACCCTCACGCTACCACAAGCCAGGGGCGACAAACATCATAGCTCCGTTCGTAATCGTTGGAAGCAGACACGTTAAACACAGGAGGCTATAAAAATTGTGCAAAAACCATAAATTTTCGCTCACATTCAATTATTGGAGACGTTGGAGACGCGTGGTGTTCGTGAAGGGAGAAGAAGTAATTATGGAATGATATGTGTGGTACGCACTTGTAGTTTGGTAATAAATTATCGAGGCACGTGAAAGGAATATGTGGGAATGGAATAGTTACTGATTGCAATTTTGTGTTTGGTAATCAATTAGATGACATTATTCGTGTTAGCAAATGCTACTGTTTCATGCCGAGGTAAATGTGTCGAAAATCGTTTATTTACAAAACTTCGCTGTAGATAAATGAACAAAAGAATCAGCTTTCCAAACAAAATAAAAATATCTGTCTCAACACGTTAATGGTATCTATTCATGATGACGAGAACGATGGTAATATTGCTCAATCTGTTTATTTGTGTAACAGTGCAATCAATTAAACAAGACGGACTAAATTTGCATAAAAATCGTGGCCCCAAGTTTGGAAAACCAAGCCACCCCACATTCAGAGAAAACTAGGTACCTACGTACATACAATGAAAATAAAATCCATATTCCATCGATTCAACGCTCAAATAGCCGTCACAATACTTCCACACGTCCGCCTCACGCCACGGTCACGCCGCGCGGTCGCACTGCGGCCGCATTTGTCACGCAGCTCAACCGCACTCGGTGCCATCCGTCATACGCTCTTGACTACATCGGTTATGGCATAGATTATGGGGGTGCAGAAGGGAAGGGTATTAAAACGAAAAGTTAAATGCCTAGGTGCCCTTTCTAGAATGGAAAATTGCGACCTTTTTTTTAAATAAAGAAAGAGTAGATTTTCGAGATTGCTTCGTCTCAATTTGTATTTTTTACGTTCTCTTGCGAGAAGTTCTAAATAATGCTTCTAATAAATGCTTCTAAAGATGCTTACTTGAAGATAGCTCTACAGATGTACCTACTATAAAGTGACAAGCGTGATGATATTATTCAATCTATTCTGGACAGAAATTAATCCTTTCATCAAGATTTGATAGTTTCTGCTATTTTGCGTTCCATGTAATAAGGGGTATTTGCCATACTACAGCTAATCCAGCTGTGTGTAACAGATGAGTACCTGAGCAGGCGGCGGCGGCTGCTGGTGGTGCCGACCGCGCGCACCAATCTGCTCCAGCGCGCACCGCTGACGCGCGCGCTGTGCACGCTCAACATAGTAGCGGATAAAATTGATTTTTTTCTTGTTCTCTGAACGAATTTGGCGACCTCTGAGTGTTATGTTATAATTAAGTTTTTCTGTGTTATGTTTGTTTATTTATTTATTTAAAAGTACAAAGGCGGACTTAGGCATTCTCTACCAGTCAACCAAGGGTGGTGAGGAGATTATATGGCAGGTGCTCTGTTTGAGAGGAACGATGCTAAAAAAAATATTATCAAATATATAATAATTAATTAGGAATACAAGTACATAAAGAGCTTTTAAACTTATAATAAACATACATACATATTTACTATAATATATACCAACGTTATACAGGGTTTAAGGGACAGCCCTCCGCAAACTAACAGGATGCAATCAGCTCCTTGTTTTGAATCATATTCCACCGGAAATATTCTCAGGAAAATTTTAATTTTTTTAATCGTATTTTCAGTTATTATTCATTAAATTCAATGTATAATTACATTCTCTCTACGTAACTCTCCATTTATGTAAATAAAACAGCTAATATAAAAAAATCAGCAATGGATGTTGAAATACTCGGCGGGCAAAGGCTCGCTGCGCTGCCGTTCGCTACGCGCGTTTCGCCACGGTAACGATACATTGCGTGTGAGGTAATAAAACAAATCAGGTTTATTGGGTTCCCATAATGTTCCTGAGATAATTTCATGTACCGGTCATCTTATATGATATACTGAATTCACCCCATCAGTCTGCGGAGGGCTGTCCCTTACACCCTGTAAATACATATACATATATATTATTTTTTTATTTCATTGTAAATTTTGTTGATAATAGGTAGTTTATTTAATAATAATCAGAAAGTATGGAGCTATCTATATGTAGACTTAACTATCGCATTAGGGCAACCTGTAATGATATATTTAAGGTGTTTATAAATAAAAAAAAATAAAAAATCTTCATTTCTTTTCATGAGCTACTTAACTTTTCTACAGCTCTTTATTGCCGAGAAAAGGCTCTCCCATCTACGTAACATCATAATCTATGCCACCCCTCAAGCAGGCATCTGTTAGGTATCGGTTTATGGCCGACCAACCGCAAGTGTCCCGTTAAAATATTACCCGGTATTACCCGATATTACCGGGTATTACCGACGCGTGCCGAATATTACACGTCATTACAGTGGTCATAACTTGAGAGGCTGTGGTAATAAGTACGTTGGTATGGTTTATGTTGTCATTTTGACCCCAGTTTGGTGGTGACGTCAGAGGTCTTGTAATCGTGGTGATATTGTGATGGCAGTAGCGGGTGGTGCATTCTTGGCGTTATGCTGAGAGTGCTATTGTCTTTTTTAAAGCTGTTTTTTACCGTATCATAGTGTCGTCATGGGCCAGTGGTTAAGCCTCGCCTCTCATGCGAGGTTGTGGGTTCAAATCGGGGCAAATACCAATGTGACTTTTTCAATTCCTAATACGAGTTTATCTCGTACATAAGTGACATCGTTGAAGAAAAAACATCGTGAGGAAACCTGGACTTATATGAGCAAGCGTGGTGATCAATGCTCGTGCTTTCTCTGTGTGAGAAGAGGCATTTGCCCTGCAGTGGGACACTAATAGGTTGGTATATATGTATATATATATAGTTAAAGTATTTAACAAAGGAATTTACCCATGGAATGTTTAGACACCAATACAAGTCAGTTATAAAAATAAATAATATTATATTTACCTATGATAAATAGATAGGTTATGTTTAGGCGTACCTACGAGAGTAATACAACACAGCAGCAGTATGACGCACTGCTACATATATAGCAAACCAATAATTAGAGTAAAATGACGGTCTTATCGGTAATAGCGATGTCTATCAGACAACAGTCCCATGACGTGGATTCTTAAGAGATTGAACCTTTACATACCTACAAGACATTATATAATTACAAGACGTGTAATAACGAACGTCCATAGAAACTTTTATACCCTTTTCCACCTTTATTGAAAGAATTTTCAAAAATCCTTCCTTAGTCACTTTCAATATCAAAAAGGAACTCATAAGCACAATTTTTCATGATTCTTGCTAGAGCCAGCGGTTTAGCCCGTGCGTTGTCTATCTGTGTATTTATGATGATTATTTAGTAAATTGTACTCTTGAAAGTAACTATGTCTTTCAATAAACAACCCAACAATTAGCGTTACCATTCCATATCCAATATTAAACATAACTTCCCATTGTTCACTGACGTAACCACACCATAACAAACGGCCATAGAAGGGAGAAACTCCCATAATCATAAAATCTTGACGCGGGGATTAGTACAATATGATGGTTATTAGTATACACAGGTGGATATGGCTGCTATCCTTGTGGCTAATCCCTTTGTGACTGCTTACGACACCATAGAGTCCCATATTCTATGGCGCTGGCATCGTAAGCAGTCACAATAGGAAGTTACACCCAAAGGTGACGTTATCGTAAGTACTATCAGGTTTACGAATGAGAATAATTAAGTCATTCTAGCATTAAGTCCGCCTCTGTACATTTCTGTGCTTAAAGTAAACCTGCTTAACCCAGGGACACCTTTTTGCTTCAGTGGATTCAGCGGGTCAAGGGCTCCCACACAAAACTACGAATTCGCGCCGCATCGGGGCTTTGTGTGAGAGCCCTAAGGGTTAAATAAATAATCTTTTTGAATTTCTTCTAAACAGTATCTACTTTTATAACAAGTTGCCAAAGCCGGTTACGGAAATTAGCGATGGAAAGTTCAAAAATCACATCAAACGTGTCCTTATTAAAAAAAGCATTATTAATAAAGACTACGTTGAAGACATAGAAGTTTGGCGCTAATTCCTTCTGCACATGAGGCTTCTCTAGTACTTCATTAACAGCATAACTATTAATGTAAATGTCTATTAACTGCTCCCAAATTACTTTAATTTTTACTATTTTTTTATTTGTTTTTACATACTTCCATGATACCTTTTCATTATTTTACATTATATAGTCTTGTCTTTTAAATAGATTCTTTTATATTTTGTGAATATGAGAACGTTATAGGCTTAATGGACTGTAGATTTGTTTTGACCATTTTCTATTTTGTTATGTACCTGGTACTTGTTGACAGGCCTTCACTGTTCGCCCTTACTTAACAACAGTGTAATTTGAAAACATCGTAACTGCCAATTATTTTTAAAAGAGTAACCGTGGAGTTTCTTGCCGGTTCTTCTCCATAGGAAACGACCAATTGGAGCCGTGCGCCTAGCTTCTGACGTTTCATAAGTGCACAGTAGGCTTATGTGAAATAAAATAATTTGAATTTGTTAATTGCATCGATTTTTCAATTGAGTGTGAAATAGTCACATGAAAGTAGGTACTTATATAACGAATGCTTGTTTCTTATTCAAATTATTTTTTATTGAAGGAAAGCAGTACCACATGCAGCGAGCTCCGCACAGTAAATTACAATTGATGCGATAGAATCAAGGAAAACTAAAGAAACCTCAAGTTCGTCCTTATACTCGTAGGTATGGTACGAATACAAGAGTGAACTCGAGATTTCTTTCAGTCATAGTTTAGGACTTATTGTATTCACTTTCCTTCATAATTATTTTAGTTTCCAGTTCAACAAGCACTGCTGAGCTTAACTATGTAAATGGTAACAATATGTGATCATACTCCTTTTGCCTCGTTTACATTCATACATCTGGTCATACATGCACGCCGGTTGCGAGTACTACGCACCTGACCTTTCTGAAGAACATCACCAATGAGATCACTTTGTGTCTTCCTAGGGCGTCCCCTTCCAGCGTTTCCACTCACATCTGCCGTGTAAATACCTTTTGTTAGTCGACTTTCATTCATCCTCTTAACATGACCAAACCATCTAAGCATACTCTTTTCAATTTTTGTCACTACATCTTCTTTTAAACCGCACCGTTGCCTTATCACATCATTCCTCAGTCTATCATTTAGTCACCAAAAAAAAGGAGGCAAAAGGAGTATGTAAGGATCGTAGCAGGTGGCGTTCTGTAGTTTCTGCCTACCCCCATTGGAAGAAGGCGTGAGTTTATGTATGTGTTAGGCTTTGTGAATTTTGATTTTGCTAATCGATTATTTTCATCGATATTCGTATCAATAGAGCTTTCATTTTAATATTTTATATTGGCAACTTTATCCTTTTTTATATTCGTGGTCGCTCTGTGATTGGTTGACGAAAAATGGCGGGAAACAATGAGAGAGCTCGCTTCTTCCCGCTAAAAAAAATGTGTGGTTACGCGCGTTAAGGGAACGCTTGGCCAGTTGCGCGGGCTCTTGAATTTTAGGACTCGACGCGATAGGTTTTTGAGGGTTAATAAGTACCTAGTGCTAAGTATTGATTTTTGTATGTGCAGTTCAATTGAAATATAAGACGATTACGTAATCCTTGAATCATTATTTGACTACGTCCTGATCCTGTCCGTGTTTCTCACATATGTATGTATGTGATCATCGATACGTTTAGAGTAAATCAATCAATTAATCATTTATTTTACATAAAATACATTCCAAATTGCTAGTATTTACATATTAAACACCTTAAACACTAGCGTTAGTACATACATTTGGCAATTAATAATAAGAATGTCAAAGTCAATAATCAATATTAATCAATTTTAAAATACAAAACAGGATTAAACCTAATAATTCACGACATTTTCACACAAATAGACGCTTCAGTCACCATTTCCTCTGAAAAATGTTTGCCGCGACACCTGAAACTACCTCCACTAACACTTAACAATTAGTCCTGTAAACATAATGCTAATTAACACTATGCGTACAGTACAGTACAGTGTACAGTAGTGAACAGGACAGGTAACGCAATCATCCGCTTTAATGACGTCGTTAACTTGCATGCGATGTGCGATGTTGCTGTAACTTGCGTGTGGGGCCGTCTGGCATGTGGAGGTAAGTGCAAAATGGTGGAAAATAAGAGTAGCTTTGTATTTTTAAAAATGACGTCCTAAAAAATTATCAGCAGCAATCATTTTTATTATAATCCATCCAGCGATCACTCGACTTGCCCAAGTGTTTAACACGTTAAGTGCTAGACAGACACAATAGAAAATTTATTAATATAGTGGCAGTTAACCTGTTAAGGCAGGAGTCTTGCGTCTGCGTAAACGCCATTAGTATATTTATTGGTATATTTCCATGGCGACCGCCTTGATGCGGCGTACAGCAAGACGCTGTATATGGTTGATGAAGTTTGTTTGAATAACGTCAACATATTATAATGTGCACCTTGCATGCTATGTGCGCCGTGTTACATTACTTGCAACGAGGGTTATAACGTAAATGGATGAGGGCCCGAATCTGTACGAAATAATCACGAAATAATATTTTATTTCTGTCGAATTTTATTGCGATATAGATATGGCTACTTATTGTAACCCAGTTGCTAAGTGGGAAACTACAATCTACATCATCATCTGCCTGCCTTTTCTCAATTGTATTGGGGTCGGCTTCCAGTCTAACCGGATGCAGCTGAATACCAGTATTTTGCATGGAGCGACTGCCTGTTTGACCTCCACAACCCAGTTTGGGTAACACGATACCCCTTGGTAAGGCCGGTTGTCAGACTTTTGGGCTTCTGACACGTAACAACTGTCAAAGAGCTACAAATGACAGCCGGAACCAACGGCTTAACGTGCTTTCCGAGACACGGAAGGCTATTGGTATGTGAAGATGGTCACCCATCAACGGGCCGACTGCGGCAAGCTTAGCTTAACCTGATCGATCGACCCGTGCAGCTGTTATCACTTACACTACACAGCCACACAAAATTAATTAATTAAAATTTTGTAAAAAATGTCATCAAAACACGCACTTCCCGCCTTATTCGGTTACACCGTGCAACTAAAAGCGGACGCGCGTTTCTAACTACTGAGTACCATCAGACTCGTTGTGTTATTAACATGTAAATGTGACGTCACTGTATGTTTGTTTGTCACTGCTGCTTCTGAATTTACTGCTAAATTTGATGCGGCAGATATGACTGAAGCAACGTTACGAAACGACGGAATAATTGAGGAATTATGTAAAGTAAGTAAAATATTAACGTACATATATGTAAAGCTGACATCAGACGCTTCTCTTTTTATTGTCTTTCATTCCGCATTTTCCACGCGAACTGAAACGTCTAAACACAAAATCAGTTAAAAGTTAAAACTGAATTAGTTAGTGAACCGAATCAACGATGCTAAATTTCTCTGGACTTGGCATCTTTCACTCTACTACGGAATGATCGAGAAATGAAATGAAAGGAGTAGATGAACGTTCATCCTTAAGTAGTGACCTGTGAATGTGGAATGAAATAAAAATGAACATTCAGTCGAGTGAAGCGTCTGATATTTTTCCCTATCATCGCATAAGGAATTTTTATTTTGTATGCTACTATAAAATGTGTATCTATTCATACACGAAATCTCTTAAGGGGTCACTGTACTCATCAATATGAACAACTTTTACTACGGGACCAAACCTGAAATCGCGAAATAAAAATCAGCTGCTCTCTACATTTTTACGAGTTTTGCGAATATAAATTTACGGAACAGCTGATTTTTTTTTTGCAATTTCAGGTTTCGTTCCATAGTAAAAGTTGTTCATAATGATGATTACAATGAACCCTTAAAGGACTTCGTGTATGAATAGAAACACTTGAAAACAGATCTCCTCGTCAAACTTCACCGTCTTCTCAATAACTGCATTCGATTCGTTTTCAATCTTCGTAAATATGATCATGTCTCTGCGCATCGGTATCTTCTAATGTGGTTACTCATATGCCAAGCGCAGAGAGCAAAAAGCGCTAACCACCTTGTTTTCATTTCGTGACTCCTTCTCTTCCCCTAGTTATCTAGCCCCCCACTATCAGAACCAACCACAATAGAAATCTACGTTCATCACGTAATCGTCTTCTTCAATGTCGCACTCACCACACTGACTTCATTCACTCTTCCTTCTTCGTTCAGTCTATGTCTCTGTGGTATACGCTCCCCCTGGAAATCAGGATGGCAACCACCCAATTATCCTTTAAAGTTAAAGTTCGCTAGCACATTCGTAAGAAGCTGGCAGTATCATCACAACGGTAATGTTTTGCCATTGTTTGTATTGTTTTAGTATATTCTTGTATTTATTTGTTCATATATTTATATATAATCAGGTATATATATTATATTTATAGTTTTTAATAATAGGTATACTTATATTTAAATAAATATTTATCCCAATTTCGTCATTGCATGTACCACTGTTTGTATCTGCATAACCCGAAGGTTAACTGGTAGAAAATGCCTATTAAGTACGCCTTTGTAGATTTGTATGCTTAAAGTATTAAACAAATAAATAAATACTACGTAGAATACATCGGTTCTCGTCCGATCACCGAAGTAACGCAACATCGGGCGCGGTTAGTACTTGGATGGGTGACCGCCTGGAAACCCCGCGTGACGTTGGCTTTTTGTTAAAATCATGTTCCACATTCGTATATTTTTATTTAAGTGGAAATACTACAAAGAATCCCCGGTCGGGCAAAGTGTTATTGGGTTTTCTATCTGGAATCTCTCAGTAGCAGCCCGGAGTCTGGATTTGTGCCCGGTAGATGGCAATAGGCTCGCCCCCTATTACATGGGACTTAAACATAACTGGCGAAATGTGGGTATACTATAGGTACACCTCTGCCTAACCCTTCGAGGAAACAAGGCGTGATGTTATGTTATGTTACTACAAAGATTGATGCAGGTTGATTTTTTTTTCAATAAAGTATAAGCAAATCAAGTTTTTATTAAAATCAAGCAAGTCTGGCAACTTTTCTCTATATATCCACAACTCAACAACTGAACTTAATACAGTTAGGAAAATAAATTGTTTTGTTTATCTTTACACACTGCGTCAATTTGCCGTGTTAAAACCATTCAACAACGGTCAAAGAATGACAGCTGTGCTGTGTATCTGACTTACGGACAGTTTAATTTGGTAGTCAACTTGCTTTACAATTAAGCTCCCTGACTTTACAACGGGTTTCCCGAACAGTTTTAAGCAGCGTGATGGACGAAAATAATAGAAAACTATTTTATCATTTTCGAACATTGGTACCACCGGCATAATCTCTCTAAATTTCCCCATGCTAGCTAGCATGCATGCATTAAATTGTATGGCATATAAATTTACATTGAGATTGTTAATAAAAATATCAAGGACCTCTATGTACATCAAACTACCCACCGATTTAATGTAAACATATATTGTAAACCATTACATAAGCCAGTTTGCATTGCAGATTCCCGTTAGTGCAATGCAAATACTAATAGATGCTCGCCATTATACACTGCGGGACAAAAACATGTCGGCCATGGAAAATTGAATTTCCATAGATACGCCTCTGTGACCGAGCTGGGATGGGTTTACAATGGACCCTAATTGTCTTTGTGTTTACCAAATGGGATTATACTGGAACGTCACTTAAATATTATTATTAGTGGGTCGATTTTGTGGTGTGAAGTGTAATATGGATTTTGCAATACCAGCATTACCAACGTATTTTATTTATTTATTTATTTATTAACCACGGATGACTTACAGCTAAAACAAACAATAAAAAATAGTATGTGAGACTGACAGCCAATTAAAAGTCATCACTTCTAAAAACAGATTGGAAAGAAAGAGCGTGAACAACACAACACAGCTACCAAAAAAAGAGAGAAAAAAACAATATAACATTCAAGCTTAAACTAAATTCACATTTTATGTAATGTACTATAGGAGAAACGAACATCTATTCACCGTGAAAAAAAAATTCCGTGCACACGATGACCTCATCTGTTAGAAAGAAAAAAGAAAAAAAGAAAAGAAAAGAAAAGAAAAATATTTTATTTGGGACACGCACAGGAAATACAACAATAAAAAAAAACATTAAAACTAACAATATCATAAACACAAATAAAGTAAAAGGAAAGAAAAAAAAACAAAACAAAGAAGACCTGTGCGAGGCCAAAAAGGCAAGTTGTTAGCAAGCGTTACTATACCAGCCGAGCGCTGCAAGCAAGAATAGTCCTTACGGTGTATAGATGTTCGTTTCTCCGCTATCGGAGGTACTATTACCTATCGAGGTTGCTCCATGTTGTTTAACGGCTGAACCCAATAACCTATCTATCACCAGTTTTGGCATAGGTAATAGGTAATACGGGCTGGTGTCCGCAACTCCACGTCAATGCGCGTATTTTGCGTGATGGGTGGGAAAATCGATTATTCGATCCACCCCAGCTCCTCAAGGAAGGCCAGCAACGCCTTGGTGTTACCGACAATCTCACGTAGGGTACCTGGGTCACCGAAGTACTTTGCCCTGTATGTGGCGAGCACTGGGCAGTTTAGTAGCACATGAGCTGCTGTCTCGTCGTCCTCCATGCAAGCCCTGCACAGCGGACTGTCTGTGACTCCTATGACAAAGAGGTGTTTATTAAATGACCCGTGGCCAGTTATGGCTGCTGTAATTATACGCAGCTGCTGTTTATTTAGCCGGAGAAGCCGCTTCGTGAGGCGGCCATCAATTGCAGGGACTGCTTCCTTGGCCTGCCTACACTCACCCTGCTCTGACCATTGCTTGTGGTGTTGCTCGCTGGTGCGTTTCCTTACCAGAGTGCGTATGTACCCGAAGGGGAGTGGCACGATGGGTTCAGGTCCCACTGGTGCCATGCTCGACCCCCTCCTGGCAAGTTCGTCGGCTGCGTCGTTTCCTAACGAACCGCTGTGTCCCTTGATCCATTGAATGGTTATGTTATTATGGCTACCCACCTGGTTAAGGCGCTGGTGGCACTCGTATATTAGCCCAGAATCAACTGTGTGGCTGTTTAGCGCTTGCAGGACAGCCATGCTGTCTGAGAGTATACGGATCGAGTGGTCCTTAAGTTCCCTGGCCATGATGGCTGCAGCCGCCAAAGAAACACCCATGCATTCGGCCTGGAACACTGTGTTATGGACACCCAATGGTGTGGCTATGTGCATGTTGAAGTCCTCCGAGAAGATTCCAGCACCTGTACCACTACCTGTTTTGGATCCATCCGTAAAGATGCGCAGCTCCGCGGGGCACAAACCCTCACATCGGTGATCCTCGTGGAGTTGGATCCTGTATTTTTTATCAAAGATAAATTGTTTGGGTACCCGGTCATTTATGGCTTTCGTAATGGGGAACTCCTTGTTGAGTCCCTCAAGTAGCACGGTCTGTGGTGTGTCTCTCTTACCCCAGAGATTCAGTGTATTAAGACGTACCGCCGCCATCGTCGCTTCCTGCTGTATAAACAGGTGGAGCGGTGGTAAACTCAACATGGCTTCCATTGCTGCAGTCGGAGTAGTCCTCATGCAGCCCGTAATTGCCATGCAGGCTAGTCTTTGCATGCGTTGCAGTTTGTTGCAGGCTGTAACTAACTTGGTTCGGGGCCACCAGACCACGGCCCCGTAGGTGATCATGGGGCGGATCACAGTGGTGTACAGCCATAGTATAATTTTGGGGGATAGGCCCCACTTCTTACCTATCATTCGCCTGCACTGCCAGAAGGTGATGCAGGCCCTGTTTAGTTTATTGTCTAAATGACTACTCCAGTTTAACTTACTGTCTAAAGTAACCCCGAGGTACTTGACTTCGTTGACCAGCTGGAGTTCTGTATTGAACAGTTTTGGTAGGCGGAATGGGCCTAATGCTCGCTTGTGGGTAAACATGACCAGTTCAGTTTTAGTGGGGTTCACTGATAGGTCAAATTCCCTGCACCATCTTTCTACGATACGTAGCGCTTGCTGAATGAGGTTGCAGATAGTTCCTGTCACCTTCCCCGATACAAGGATTGCGAGGTCGTCTGCATACCCTACTGTATGAAAGCGTTTGGCGTTGAGTCTGGTGATGAGGTCATTAATAACCAAATTCCATAGAAGGGGGGACAGCACCCCTCTCTGGGGACAGCCTCTGGCTAACATGGCCAACTGCTGCTCCCCCTCAAGGCGAACCACTCGTTTGCTTAACATGTCAGTCCATCCACATTAACATCCAGTCCGTTAATACCTGTTCTACTCCATGTCTGGAGAGGGCACTGCTGATGCTGGAGAAGTTGGTTTTGTCGAAAGCTCCTTCGATGTCTATAAAAGTGCCCAGGCAGGAGCCTTGTTGGTAAATCGCTTCCTCAATCTGGCTGACCACTAAATGAAGAGCAGATTCGGTCGACTTACCCGAGCTGTATGCGTGTTGGTTACCGTGTAGCGGTATGGTTTTCAGAGCGCCGTCCCTAAGCTCCCTATCACACAGCCTTTCCAGAGTTTTCAGTAGAAAGGAGGTCAGGCTGATTGGTCGGTGGGATTTGGCGCTTGTGTAGTCAACCTTACCTGGCTTGGGGATGAATATTACTTTCACTTCCCTCCATCCTTTGGGAACGTATCTAAAGGCCAGGCACGCTCTCAATAAAGGCACCAGTCTTAATGCGACAGAGGTTCCACCCCACTGAAATAGGGCGGGGAAAACTCCATCAGGACCAGCTGCCTTAAAAGGATGGAAACTTTGGATGGCCCATTGGAGTTTCTCCAACGTGATCACCCTACTTGCATAAAGCCAATCGTTGTCTGATGGTGTTGAATTACATCAAGCCAGTCGATTACCTGTGTAAAGACACATCCAGGGAAGTGAGTTTCAATGAGGACGCGTCTCGTTTCTTCTGGCAAGGAGGTGAGTGTATTATCAGGTTTGCGGAGGGCAATGGACCCCGGTGTGTTCTGTTGCGCCAGTACCTTCCTCACCCGATTAGCTTGCTGGCAAGATTCTATATTACCACAAAATTTACGCCATCCCGTGGTACTCCTGAATCTGATGCATTTTTTGTAGCTGGATTTGGCCACGTAGTAACTATCCCAGTCCTCATCCGCACATGTGTTCATGGCTCTATTCAGATCCTGCCTTACCTTGCCGCGCTTGCGCTCCAGGTCAGCACCCCACCAGGGTTGTTTACCTGGAGCGCTACGCGGGGTGGTTTCTGGGCAGGCAGTTAGGTAGCTGTCTGTCATTGATTTGGTAAGATAGCTGACTTGTACCTCAATCTGTGTCGTGTCCGCAAATGTCGCCGGATTGCTTTGTGTCGCAAGCTTGAATTCAAGGTTGCGTGTGTAGACGGCACGATCCGTGTTACGCGGATTGCGCCGTGGTGGTGTTGAAGAAACACAGACCTGGATGTCGAAGCGGATCCACCTGTGATCTGAGCAGGAGGCTTCTTTGGAGACCTGCCATCCAGAGGTGATTTCCGCCGCTCCCTCTGTTGCCAGAGTTAGATCTATGATTGTGCGGCTTCGCCTGGTTACGAATGTTGGTTCCGAGCCAGTGTTTAGTAGGGATAGGTTAGTCGAGAATAAGTAGTCAACCAAGGCCTTACCCCTTTCGTTTTGCGTGTCCATACCCCACAGTTGGTGGTGAGCATTGGCGTCGGCCCCGACGACGACCTCAAACCCGCACATCTCGCAATGGCTCACGAGACGGGCAAGGTCATGCGGAGGCGGCGCCTCCACCTCAGGCATGTAAGCCGAGGCGAAAACGATCACCAGTTCCGTGGCGTCTTCACGCTGTATCAGCAGCTTTGCTGCAGAGACATCTCTGCAACAGAAGTCAGTCAAGAGCTGTGCTTTGAGGTTACCTGTCATGTAGATGCACGCTCTGGGATTATCGTGATCTGTAGTGACCAGGAGCTTACCGCCAAGATTGGAGAGTCCTTGTATGCGGCCGCCCCTAATCCACGGCTCTTGGATCAAAGCAATGGCCGTGTGTTGAACCTCCATCCACTTGCGAAGTTGAGCCGTCGCGGTCTGACTGTGGTGGAGGTTTGCTTGGAGGATCCTACAAGTTGACGAAGGGGACGCCATCGCTGGTCGAACCCTCCTCGTCTTCCTCCAGTCTGAGCCCGGCAAACAGGTCGCCCTCGTCGAAGCCGTCCCCCCCCCGGGCCCGAAGCCGGAGACAGGATCATGTCGTCCAGCTCCCCACCCGATGAAGGGACGGCACCCATGGTGACGGTGGCAGGAGCGGCCGACTCTGCTGCAGCAGGTTCAGCCGCAGCTGCTTCCGGGTTGTTTGTTGGAGGAGTGGACTCCCCTGCTGGTGTCTGCGGCAGCACCTCTAGCGCCTCGCAGATGGTTCCAGTGGCGGGGTCCCAACCCTGGGGGACGTCGGTGAACCTGCCGTTCCGGCCCTGAAACTTTACGTACACCGCTCCCAAACCTGTTGAGAGACGGCGCCCGGACTCCATCAGGGCCGGGATCTGGTCCACAGGCACACCAACCACCACGAACCATGCTGCGGCTTGTTTGTCGGCATGCAGAAGTACCCACCTCTTTATGTCGACCCAGGGGTTCTGGTAGCTAAGAGCACGACCAATATTGGTCGGCTCACCGAAGACCCCCTGCTCGTCTGGGATCACGATGCCACATCGTGCTCGCTTAAGGATCTCCGACTGGCTCTTGACGACTAACGAGGTGCTAGTTGGGAGCGACAAGTCGGAGACTGTTTTCCTTAGCCAGGCTAAGGTGTAGTCGTTACCGCACCACAGTTTCAGGACACCCCCGGCGAACATCGGCTTGGCGTTGAAGGTCGGCCCTGGAGTGTCTAGCTTGGGGGAGCAGGCCTCGAGAATGATCTGCTTCTGGATAGCAGCGAGTACCTGGTCCGATACGTCCTTGCTGAGGATCCCCGTGCGGTCGCAGGTGATCGCGACGTCAAGGGTAGCGCTGGCAGCTTGGGCGTAGCTTCGTTGTGGGACCCGTTTGGATTGATCAAGACGCGGCCGCTTGTGCTCCCCCCGAGGTGTCAATGACTCGTTGAAAGCTCGCTTAGCCGCGGCCTGATCCTTCCAATCGGGTCGCTGTGTCTTGTTATGTTCCTCAGCTGGTCTCTCTGGAACACTGGTCGGCGGTCGACTGGGCTCTGGTCGGCTAATGCCGGCCTCAGACTGCGACCGCTTCCCGGCGGAGAAGTTGAGCTGGCCGCTATTCGGTTTGACCGAACTAGCGGCAACGGACTGCTTATTATGGGAGCCTTTACCTGCCCACCTGCGTGCTTGGCGCCGCTCCTTCCTCGTCAGTCTATCCCTCATCTTGCCCTGTTCTGAGGCAACTGGTGTACCTGAAGGGCCAGAGCAAGAGCAACGGGCTTGTTGAGTGCGTTTACCCTTGCCCTTGCGCGTCTGCACTTGCCAGACGCGTGAAAACGCGTCCTCGGTGCAGCTGGTTGTCTCCGTTTGACCGGAGATGGCCGTCTGATGGGGGGAGGCTAGAGGAGCCTCAGGAGGAGGAGGAGGAGAAGGGTGTTTAGTTTGGCACCCGGTACCGGTGTTACCCGGCACTGGCGTCTGTGAGGAAGGGGTCGGACCGGCAGTGGTATTAATCGTCGCCGTAGTCCTCGCCCGAGTTTGAGAAGGGTCGGTACTGGTCCCAAGCAGCGCCGACTTCCTTTGTTTGGGAAGGGACTTTGTGGATTTGGTCTTAGCTGTGGTTCTCGCCACAGCCGGACCTGCACCCGCGCTGGTACCCGCGGCGTGAGCCGCAAAGCCACCAGGGGCGAGAGAAGTGCAAGCACCTCCCTTGGGAGTCTCATTGGCTTTCGCCTCCACTCCGGTGTTTGGTTTTTTAACTGGCCTTAAATTGTCCATGTTAAAGTTAACGATAAAATTCATCTCTCTGGCTCCCACCCGCCATGGAGCCCGCACCTGGGAACGTCTCACTATTAAAAGCTCGAACGTTAGGACTACCAGAGAGATATAGGGGCGCAAGGCTAGTTTACAGTGCGACATCGGGTGCTCGATCGGGTTGGCGTAGGGGGTCGAAAAGGCCCACCCCCAACGAACTGATCAACCCTCACTTACACCGTCAGCATGACCTTTACCTACCGCTTCGGCTGTCCGAGGACGGCCTCAGCGGACCTCACGCACCTCTCCTGTGGCCCTCTGACGGGACACTGTGACCATTTCCTTACCCCTGGCTATTGGGTAGGGCCACCGTTTCGCTTGAAATCCAGACCGAAGGGGGCGTGTTGCCTTACGGGCACATTACCGCCAGAGCCGCTCGGCTCAACCCCCCAGGACTCCTTCATCCCCGCTCACGGCGCTCAACTGCGCAGGTCCTAGCACAGGTGATTGTTTACTCCTACTCGCCATCAGCTTATTTTAGTGATAGACGAGCCCGCCACCACCCAATCACAAGGGGTCGCGGTTAGGAGTGGAAATTGGAAAAGTGGAGGTGGAAGGAGTGAGGATGTGGGTAAGGACGGAGTGGGGGGAGGGACTGTGTGAATGGGACAGGAGGGATAAGACGGGAAATAATGGGGTTACGGGAGAAGGGAAGTGATGACGCCTGGCAGTTTTTGTTACGTCTAATTCTTATGGAATTAGACCAAGAACGGGGTGGCAACCTCGAGAAGGTGCATCCGCCAGACTTGCCTTGAGGATCTACACGACTGTAGCGCTCACCCTCAAGACCCTATGCCTGCATCTATACTACCAAGCAAAGCAAAGCAAAGCATGTCATTGTGCAACCGCAAAAGCATAAATCCAGACCCTCCCCCCAGTTTTGGCATACTGGAGATAGAAAACCTATCTATCTATGGTTTTAACGTCCCAATAATCTGTAAGAGATTATGGAATCTTACCGGCCTGACATAAGCACAGATAGAATTATACTGTCTACCATCAATAGCGATCTATCTGTTACTGAAAATAGGTTATTTGGTTCGGCCGTAAAGTGGTTTACCCGATTATCTGAAAGAAAAGTGAAAAACTTTATTATGTTAATAAGAAAATTTAAAATAACTGAGTAAATGTAAGCTTGTTATAGTAACTCTATAACAAAACAAAAAGCCAACGTCACGCGGTGTTCCCAGGCGGTCACCCATCCAAGTACTGACCGCACCCGATGTTGCTTAACTTCGGTGATCGGACGAGAACCGGTGTATTCAACGTAGTATGGACGTTGGCGAGTACAATCCTGAAATATCCTGAAGCAATGCGCCTACTTACCTATAACTTTTTTAGAATGGACCAGGGGAAGGCAAACGATTAGGTATGTCGGACGCATAGCAGCCAGCACCAAGCCGCTTGTACACGCTAAGAAAATTCACCGTGTCTACTGCAGACAGGATCAATTCATCATGTACACGACAAGAATTTTGTCGGACCTAGGCAACTTGTCGTGTCTGCTGCAGGCAAGACAACGAACGTGTACACGATAAGATTGTTTTCGGGAGTCGTGCGTAGGGTATGGTAGGCTGCACTAGTCAAGCCTGTTATTAATTTTCGATTGTTTGTGAGTGAAGAGAAGAATCGTGTTCTACGAAGCAAAAAAAAATGATAATTGCAAATGATTATAAGTATAAAAGAATAAAAAAGGAAACAAAATATAAGAGTACTGGGTTCATCCGAGTCTACAAGTAAAACATGAGTTTGATGGGTTCCTTACTCTTTATTACCTCACCTCGCCCGCCCCTCCCTGTACCGCAGCAACACAAAACGCGTCGTGTCTAGCGCAGACAAGATTTTTGCTTGTTCAGCACCGTGGCAGTGTGTACACAGTTCGTGTGTAGAAACGACACGAATTCTTGCGTAGGCCTGGTGACTTTTCTAAGCATGTATGTACAAGCGACCTAATTGCATAACACACTTTCAATCTCAATTCGAGAGTAATTTTGAAGGATATTGCTTATCCATTGCTTCATAGGTTTGAAAAATTCATCTACTCAACAACGTAAATAATGCAATAGACGTGGCTGAACTGTCAAAATGAAACCCATTGCGTTCTTGTCATTTTATGTGTGTTACACAATTATACCGCTGGTCGGTTTTCTCAGCATATGCGGGGAGTCTTCAGAATGCTACAATAGAAGTATAGTCACACAAACTATTTGATATACAGACAGCAAACTTGCAACCACCTTGAAACGTTGTGAGTGTGCTATGATGCCATTTCTTTAAGGTCACTCAGCGCCAGGGTAGCCCATGAAATTTAAATTTTCTTACGTTTTTTACAATTTGCAGGTCAGCATAAAGTTGTATATTGATTAAATTATGATTCTCGACCGTAACAAATGTGTATTTATAGAATTATAATCATTACAGCCATCAATACAACTCTCTAAGACCAAGTTATCCTATTGAATGACGATTTCATGAAATCTTAACCTTAATCTTATCTTCTTGAGTTAGTGTAATCCTTAAATGTATGAGTATTACTGATTCTAATGATTATAATTCCGTAAATACATATTCACGAATCATACATTACTCATACATTAATTAACATACACCCAGACACTAAGCTGCCAATTGCCAAAATCGTAGGAAAATTTTAATTTCGCGGGATACCTTAGGGCTTCGCCCTTAACTCGTAAGTATGCCATAATCTTAAAAAGCTATTACCCACACAATAAAAATTAATATTGGCAGTGTAGTGGACAGAATCAAATGAATATGTTTTGCCTGTACACCAAATAGCTTGCTTTACTGTACACAATATTTAATTACAATAGTAAATAGTATTTATCGGAAATAGGTTAATCGTGGTTTAACTAATCGGGACGCCAGCGCCACCAAGCGGTGCTTGACAGAGTCTACAACATAACGCTCGTCGACTGTTCACCGGAGTTAAACAGAGGTTGGTCGGTGGCTGTCGAGCAGTGAACACGTTTAGAAACTGTCGCGCGTTTGTACCTACAGTGTGTGATTAATTTGATCGTGAATTATAATTTGATTTGAACTGCAAACGGTTTTTCTATTGCGCAATAATCAACACTACCCACAGCACGCCCACAGTAGTTAAAATATGGCTGACGATAACCAGAGAGATGTACCTTCTCCGTCATATTTTTAACTAATCAATCAAATCGTCTCGTTTTATAATTTAACCTCAACTGGTACTATAGTCAGTTGCCCTTACCGCAATCCAAATATGATTAATATTTCAAATAATTCGATCGCAGCAAATTTTGTTTGAATACCTCTCCCTCTGCCAGACTCCCTAGGGTGCCGGCTTAATTATTTTAAAGTTATGACTAAGTGAATTGGTTACAATGTGTTTGCGGATTTACGGTATAAACTTGTGATCGGAGAGAGGTGGTAATGGAGATTCGATGCTGTTGGAATGCCCGGAATTTATGTTAATGCTTTGTTAGTTTTTTTTTCTTTTAATAAAATACTTCCAATGGTCTGTTCCAAAAGTATGAGTTGAAAATGAAAACAAATAGCTCACAAAACGTAGCTGTGGATGCCAATTTGTGATGCCACTTAAAGCTTGAGTGACTTGTTTATTTAAATACTTAAACTAGAAAATTCTAATTTTAAATCATCCTATAGATGTTTTTCATTTGACAATTTTATTGAGATTAATATTATAACCTCAATTGTAGTCGATGATAGTAATGTTATTCAAACTGTTAATAGTTGTTGGAAAAAATGGTGAGATTGATAGAAATTGAAACCTTCTAAATACAGATGAATGTGTTGCTAATTTCCTTTAGTTAGTGATTGCGTAAGAATTTAACTTGAACAGGGTTTATTTACACTTTCATCATGTAGTTTTGGAACTGACATTACATTAATAAACTCAGCCTATCGCAGTCCGCTGCTGGACATAGGCCTCTCCCAGGCTTCGCCATTACGTAACTGAACTTAAGTTACCCGGGGCTATTGTAGCCAAGGGGCAAATATAACTGATTGAAATAATTCGTTATTGTTGCACAATAAGTTATCTCAATCAGATACGTTTGCCCCCTAGCTACAATAGCCCCGGGTGACCCATGGTGTAATATAGAAAACAAATCGTTCAAAAAAAAAAACATACCCCAACTGAAAATGTATTAGCATTGCCACGAAGAAAGATGAAACCGCAGCAGGAAAAAACATTCGTGAAATACTAAAAATATTTAGGTAAGTACTTACTTTAATGCAAAAGTGGTTCGTGGTTAAATACCTAATTACAGCCGCACGGGTCTATCACTACGCTTGCCGCGGTCGATCTGTGGATGGTTGATCATCTTTAGATACCGGGACACCTCTATGCCTCGGAAAGCACGTTGGCCCCGGCTGTCATTCTTGGATCTTTGACAGTCGTTACGGGTCGTCAGATGTCCGAAAGTCTGACAACCAGCCCTACCAAGGCCTATCGTGGTACCCAGTAACTGGGTTGTAAAGGTCAGATAGGCATTCGCTCCATGTGAAATACCGGTATTCAGCTGTATCCGGTTAGACTTGAAGCTGACTTCAACATAGCTGGGTAAAGGCTAGGCAGATGATGACTTACTGTAACGCAAAAGAAGAAAAATCTGAATAGTGGTATCTTTGAGCTTCGTATGTTTTATGTCAGAAAGTGTAACACAACATCCGAACCTTCAGTATGACACTACTTTCGCTAACTTCCACACTACGTTGAATACACCAGTTCTCGTCCGATCACCGAAGTTAAGCAAAATCGGGCGCGGTCAGCACTTGGATGGCTAACCGCCTGAGAACACCGCGTGTGGCATCAATGGCTTTTTGCTTTTTATGGTTATTTAAATAAATGTACCACCATAACTGGCGAAATATGGGTGTACCTTAGGTACACCTCTGCGTAACCTTTCGAGGAATACAGGCGTGATTTTATGTATGTGTGTTTGTTAAATAAATATTATCAACAGTAATTTTATTGATTTAGTAATGACATATTATAAATGGGAGTGTACGAGTAAACGCCAACAGACTGACAGCAGGTCTGTCTGCAGGGTTCAAAGGAACCTAACCAAACCGAACCTCGAGGTGCCCCTGACGTCAACCGTCTAGGGTTAGGATTTTCGAGTCAGGTTCAGAATAATCAGAAGTAAGGATGCCCTGTCGGCGAAGTATCCTGTCGGCGAAGAGTCCCGTCGAAGTAAAGTCTTGTCGGTGTTCAGTCTGTCGGCGTTTAGTCGTATAGTGCATAAATGGAGAACTGATTCTATTACGTTTTACTATTTAACAAAGTACCCACAGGGTGTAGTAGAAGCAGAAAAAGGATTTAATTGAATGAATATTCAAAGGAAGCTTTTTTTTTTTTTTTTTTTTTTGTGGATGGGAAATCATCAAATGACTTGTCCCGCTCTGGGCGGAGCGGGAGGGCGTGTCAGACTTTTACTGACTAAAACCCACCCGTGTTCCTTCTGTTGCCTGTGCCGGGGCCACGGTAACTCTTTCGAACATCCCGCAACCCTAGCTGGCATCGGCCCTAGCGGACCCCGTCAATAGTGGTTCAAAGGAAGCTAACACATAGACTCTTATTTTGATCAAGTTGTTAACCTCAAATTAAAAATAGTTCTCTTTTAATGCCCTACCCGAAAAAAATCATCAGCAAAATCATGATATATCCGGAAGTTGACATACAGAAATTGAATTGATATCACTTCAGCGTCGACCCGTACCATATACCTACAATGGGCGCACATTATTTGCATTTTCATACAACTGGCCAATCTGCATTGCAAACTTCCTCTACAGATATGCTAACTTGGGCCAACATAAATCTACTAACCAACCATTCGAATTTACACCTTATGATTTCAACTAAAGGGTTTAATATTAAATGCTGGAAAGTTTAGGCATGTTATATACAGGTTGGTGTATTTGCTATACGTCGGGTTGTCATGGGTTGGCTTTGACGTGTCGGACAAACAATTTCTCAAACACTGTTTGGACGATGCCTCGTTTGTCAGAATTTGCCGTTTAATTCTCATGTAATCGGATATATGTAGTTGATATGTTTGTTTTACAAATCAGATGTGTGTTTATTGTGTTAACAAGCGATTTCGTTTGTGTTCTCGGAATGCTGAAATATAGGTACTGCAGTTACATTTTGGTGAACTGTCTGAGTGCAAATTCAACGTTTAGCTGGTCTAATTCTGATTATTAATTTACCTATTGCAAAAAAAAAGTCTCTCTGCAACGCCATGTCTGTACGGTTCAAACAGAATTTTTATAGACATGGAGGGAATTCCTGAGTAATTGTTTTATACCTCTATAATCTCCAGTTAGAGCCATCCCAGAATAACGAACATCTTTTAATGTTTTTGCAAAGGAAAATACCTAATGTTTTTTTTTGTGGCATCTACCTGTATCTTCGACTTGGATTTCATAAGTAACACCCTGTCTACAATCAATACAACAATAAATTTTATAACACTTCATGGAATTATAAAACACCCATCACATTTACACTTAGTGCCAAAACATTGGTACACTCGTCACGTCATCGATCGATTACAGTGCTCGCTCGTAAACTTGGCACTTTCAATTGCTAGACAGTGTTTTAGATTCTGTACTTACGTTTATTTAAAGAAAAATCATCCTTAATACTTGTTATTAAGTGAGTTTTTTTATGCTTAAAATAACGTGGTTTTGACGAGAAATCGACATTTTATGGCAAGCGTCTAGGGAGCTTTTGAAATGTTTAGGGCCCTCATTTACGACTAGTTCGAGTAGATATAATTTATATTGTGATTTTAATGGCGTTTTGATTGCATCTGGATCGTACGTATTTTGTTTTAGTACTTGGACAAGGGAATAAAAAAATACTTATCTGTAAAGTGTCTAGCAGATGTCTGCCTACTTTTATGTCTAATAAATCGACTTCTTCTTTATTTTAAACCTTCTTCTTAAGTCTGTGAATCTTTAATAATTATACTAAGAAAGTAAGAACTAATGAAAAGTACTAAGTAATTATTACTTGTCCTGACTGGTTCATTAACGCAGAGTCGAAACTACTGGGACTAGGAACGTGAAATTTTGCACACGGGTTCCATTTATAATGTAGGGAAACACCAAGAAGGGGTTTCCGGAAATTCGACCTTTCAGAGGGTGATAAGAGGGGATTTTTTTTTTGTATGAAAAATCTTATTTCTTGAGTTAATAAACTTGAAACTTGGCACTATACTGTCCCATTGGAGGGTGTCAAAATTTGTATTGAAGAATTTTAACGCGCGGTCCGATTAACTCGAAACTCAGTATTTATACATAAGACAGAATATAAAGAATAACGTGTAGGTACCAGGATTTTTTTAAACTACCCCTAATAGGGTACTAAAGTACGAAATCCACGCGGATGAAGTCGCGCGGGAAGTGCTAGTACTTATAAATTAAAGGTTAAATACTTATCTAATACTTAGTCTAAAAGAACGCTTTTCTCTCCTCGCTCGACTCTAGAACCGAACCCGGCATTACACACTCGGTAGCCACACTAGCGACGACTAAACTAACAAAACACAGCATTCATATTGACCGGATATTGAATAATGTAGGCACACAGCCCGGTTATCCAAACATACGAAAATTCATATATTTGTTCCGTTAGAAAAATATACAAAACCATATTTGACTGTGATAGAGTAAAAACTATTTATTTACATTAAAGTCATTTTTATTTAAACGGTCATACTGTATTTTTTTCAAGGACTATCAATAATCTGTTCACTAGTAGCGCCACACCGCAATTTTTAACCGGCACGGTGCGCCGCAGTCTCAAGCCAACCGGAGCGGTTGACGACAAACCGCAAGTCAATGCGTTGGAATTATACGATTTCATACAAAATAGACATCCGGTCTACCGCAACGGTGCGCCGCATTGTGTCTAGCTGGTAGTGCGTTGGCCTTAAGGGGGAAGCTCCAGGTAGCCCGCGAAATTCAAACATTCTTATGTTTTTTGCAACTTGCAAGTCAGTATTAAGTTGTATGTTGATTAAAGTATCATTCACGACCGTAACAAATATGCATTTACTCAATTATATTATAATCATCAAAATCAGTGACACAACTCCATATGTTTGTATAATTCTAATTGTCAAGATTTCATGAAATAGTCGTTCAATAGAATTACCTGGTCTTAAAGAGTTGTATTGATGACTTTAATTATTATAATTCTATAAATACATACTTTTTACGGTCGCGAATCATATTTTGATCCACATACAATCCAATACTGACTTGAAAATTGCAAAAAATATAAGAAAATTTAAATTTCCCGAGCTACCTGGCTCTTTCGCCTTAATGTCACAGATTTTTTCCTGAGCGAAGGTATCTCCTTCTCGTATCGAGATTTCTCCGCTCCTAGAAAAAAAAATTGCATCAAACTGTAGTTGGTCCCAGTTTTCGTAAGAATAATAAGATTTTACAGATTTTTATCACATTCCCGAACAGTGGCGGCTGGTGGGTCATAGAAGTGGTGGTGCACTTTGTCAGCTTATAGTACGCGACAAATACGTTGAACTAAAATGGCCGTCGATGCATTGTTTACGCGCCTCCCCCCGCTGTGCCGCAGACCCGAAAATCTGTTACTGCGTATTGAAGGTCGATCGCCAATTCGGCCTGGGTGGTCCAGTCGATTTTATATCTAATTTTTGTTGAAAAGTTTTATTGTTGCTTTTAATATTGACGATAATGTTCATTTTCACAGCGTTTTAGTATTTACACACTCCCACAGCTCAATAAGGTAATCCTTGCAAAATGTAAACAAACACAAAAACACGCGCGTCCGCGATGGAGGGTTGCCAACCATACTTTATAATAACGTATCTTACTTTAATTTTGTTAAATATTTAAACTTTCTTCCAAAAAAATGAAGAATAATGAAAATATTCTATTTTAAATCTTTACTGTAATGCATTCTTGTGAAACTAGTACTACGTAACAAATCAAGTCTTGAAGTAAACACAAAATTTAATAAACCTAAAAAGGGAACAATTCCGTTCTATTTTGATCGTATAAGCCGACAACAAACTGTAAAACCCCAAAAAGGAACTATCCCATACTATTTTCCAGTAATAAAAAATAGTTTGAAGTTTTTTCGAGTCAGAAACGCAGACCTCTGTAATACGTCATAGTTTTAAAATACTGCACCAAAACATTGCCAGTATCTCATCTAAAAGAGACCTCCTTGAACTTACCTTACAGGAACTCCAGGAAATGAATAGTGCCCCTGATGCAATATGCCTTTCTGAGACTTTCATAAAAAAAGGTAATGCATTTCATATTAAAATCTATGGTTACAATATGGCGGTTAACTTTTGCAGAGAAAAGCAAAGGGGCGGTACCTGTATTTTGCTTAAAAAAGGCGTCGTTTTTAAAGAGTTACCTTTTATAAATACATATGCAACACAAAATACTTTCGAAGCATGTGGTGTAGAACTTACACGTAATAAGCTGATTATTATTTGTGTTTATAGAACACCCCAGTCTGATCCCACTCAGTTTTTGGTTAAATTAAATAGTCTTTTGGATCACGTATTTAAAAAATATAATTCCAAAATCAAAGTTGTTTTGGCAGGGGACTTTAACATTAATACTCTTCAGAAAAGTAATATTAGTAGTCAATTACAAGAATTGGCATATAACCATAACTTAAAACTACATATAGATCGTCCAACTCGTAAGTCTTCCTGTATCGATCACATTCTTAGCAACATTCTTAATGCTAATGCCACAATATTGCCACTTCACCTATCCGACCACGACACAGCGCAAATGTTGAGTTTTCTCTTGAAACATCAAATACAAAATCGGACAGCATACCATTTCTACGAAAGAGACTACAGCTTGAATAATATCCAAAAATTTAAGGAATGTATAGGTAATTTGTCATGGTCAGAGGCTTACGCAGAAAACGACTTAAATAAAGCATTCAATTGTTTTCACGAAGTATTATGCTTGTTCCATAATTTATGTTTCGCAAAAATAAAAATAAAAGTGAATGCCAACAATAAAAAGAAGCTGAACTGGATAACCAAGGGTCTAAAAGAAAGCTGCAAAACCAAACGATCTTTGCGTTATCAATATTATAAAAATAAAAATATAAAAAATAAAACGGAATACATTAAATACTCAAAGATTTTACAAAAATGTGTCTACACATCAAAAAAAAACGCAAACATAAAATTTATAAATAACAGTGAAAACAAATGCAAAGCGGTATGGAGAGTTATAAAAAATGAAATCACAGACAGTACTGATATCCCCAGCATTGAAAATATTCAAATTGACAATACCATACTCTCAGATCCTGTAGCTATAGCAACAGCTTTCAATAACCATTATATTAATATGGCACAATCTTCGAGTAAGTGTGTAAAACCACGTAACGAGTGTTCAATGGCCCACTCGATGTTCCTTAACCCAGTATCCGAAAATGAAGTTAGAGCAGAGATCATGTCATTGAACAACACAAGTTCCGAGGGTTATGACGAGATTAATACAAAAATGTTTAAAGCATGTACTAATGAACTAATTGAAATAATAACGTATTTAATTAATTTATCATTCTCAACTGGCACTTTTCCCGAAGCACTGAAGATGTCAATAATTAAGCCCTTTTATAAAACTGGTGAAAAGTCAGACGTTAATAACTACCGCCCAATTACCTTAATACCTATTATATCGAAGTTATTCGAAAAGTGCATGAATAAAAGACTAATTGAGTTCTGTAATAAATTTAATATCATACGGAAGGAACAGTTTGGTTTTCAAAAAAATAAATCAACAACGTTAGCTATCTATAATCTTATTAAAATAGTATTAACGAATATTAACAACAACTATTATACTACTGGGCTGTTCTTTGACTTTTCCAAGGCCTTTGATCTAGTCTCTCATGAATTATTACTACAAAAATTGGAGGCAATTGGAATTAGAGGCATTGCACTTCAATGGATATCTTCTTACCTAAGTAATAGACAACAACGTGTTGCCATTACAAGAATGGATAAAAATAATGATATGACAACGCATTATTCTGACATCAAATGTAACAAATATGGCGTCCCACAAGGGAGCGTATTAGGACCTATTTTATTCTTATTATACATCAATTCTATTACTAATATAGCTAATCATAAATTCATTTTATTCGCTGATGACATTTCTATTATTATGACATCTGATAAAAAAACCAATACAATTAATGATCATGAGACTGAAATTAATAATATAATTGAGCGACTAATTGAATGGCTAAATCAAAATAACTTATCTATAAATCTTAAAAAGTCCGTCTATATACAATTCAATAAATCTAATGCAAAATATAATATTAAAATGAATATACATAGAATTCACGAAGTAACTCAGACTAAATTTCTAGGCGTAACCTTGGATCAAGACATCAATTGGAAAGCACATGTTGAAACAGTTTCCAAACGAATTAACAAGTTTGTATATGCACTGAAACGGATCAGAAACATAACAAACATTAAGACAGCAATAACAACATATCATGCGTATGTTGAATCGGTGCTGCGCTATGGTTTAATTATGTGGGGTAATAGCACCGATCAAAATAGAGCGTTTGTTGCACAAAAAAAATGCATTAGGGCTATATATGGGCTTCAACCAGATGAATCCTGCAGGCCAATATTTAAAAAACTTGATTTGTTACCATTGCCGTCACTTTATATATTGGAAATTTGTATGTTTGTGTGGAGGCACAAAAAGTTGTTCACTAAAGCAACCGATCTTAATTCTCGAAGCCGTCGGGACCCCCACAGGCTCGCGTTAGATGTTTTACCTAGGCTTGCAAAATATAATAAAAGCTACATGTTTATGTGTGTCCGGATATACAATAAGATACCAGAGGAATTTAAAATATTAAATAAAAGATTGTTCAAAAGTAAATTATATAAATGGTTATCTGCTAATAGTTTTTACAGTGTCAAGGAGTTTCTAGAGCATACCATCGGGCGATGGCAGCGGTTGTATGTTGTTGTTGTATGTAAATTTGCACGCTTATATTCATGAAGCAAAACATGTAGAACCTACCAGTGTATTCATATTACCATCTTGTATACCATGTTTTATGCAAATAAAATATTATTATCTTATCTTATTATCTTATCATTTATGAAACACTAATATAAATAATTACTGAACTATTTATTGATGCTTCTACCTTGAAACATGAACACGTTTCTAAAAATGTAAGGATACCTCATGGAAAACTGTTAGTGTATTCTAGGAACACATAAAAATTGTCTTCGAGAGAAGAAACAAATATATAAATAAAATTTTGAAAAATACTTATGTGGGTAAAACCGCGGGGCGCTGCTAGTAATTAATAATCCTGAAGGTCTGACAATTTGGATACCCTTTCTTTCTAACCGTTGACAAAATATATCACATCTTAGGCTCTACAGTGGAAGGTAACTCTAACACAATTAGGAAAAGTCTGTCGGAATGTTATCTCTATCCTCAAAGACAAATACAATTGTATAGAACACAGACTTTACACTGCAGTTCAATTTAACGTAGGCACCATCTAATATAAGCGCTGAGTTTGTAGTTCGGATAATTTCGCATTAGGCATTCGCATACAATTAGAAGATGATCAGACGGCTGCCTGTGCAAACTGGATAGATTAACGAACTCCGAGCAAACAAGCTATTGGAGGCGCAGGCGATTCGTGTGTCTGTATGTTTGTGTGATTGCAGTTGGTATGAATATGGTGAGTTGCGGATGTTTATGGATGAGGCAGGAGAATAGTGTTGGATGTTCATTAGACAGCTAGCAGATATTATAATCAAAGTATGTAACAGGAGCTTACATCTTAGAACGAAAAATACGCTCTGTGTTTTAGTATTAGGTTTTATTTATATTTATATACAGAATATCAGGAATGTTTTTGAGTTCTTTCATAGGTTTTCAAGAATATCCAACAAAAAAAGTAAGTAGGTGATGCAATTTTATTTCACCAAAGTGTAAATTACGAATGGCTTTGAACACTCTTATTTTGTACCTGCAGCACATTGTTGTTCAGCACAGTAGAATATATTCTACGACTAATTTAGACTGCGATTTTCCATTGTTATTCTAACCACAAAATAATGTTAGCCATCATACAGGATAACAAACAAACCATTCACTGACGGAATGCGTAAATAGACGGCTGCATGCAAATTCGTTAGCTGCACACTTATCGAGCGGATCGGTGATGGATAAAATGGAATAGGTAAAAGTTACATACATACAGATGTACTATCGAGAAAACTTACATCTGACCAATTTGAAAACAAAATCCCGTGCACACATGATCACTTCTGTTAGCAAACGTTACAATAGCGGCCGAGCGCTGCAATCTAAAATAGTCCTTACGGTGTATATATGTTCGTTTCTCCCATGGTACCTACACGTCTGTCATGTGAAAATCGGAAAACAGAAAACATCCAAAAAAAAATCTAAATTATTTTTTTTTTATTTCAGTTAAACCATATGGGCACTTATGAAACGTCAGAAGCTAGATGCACGGTTCCAATTGGTCGTTTCCTATGGAGACCGCCTGTGGAGCCGGCAAGAAACTCCACGGTTACTCTTTTAAAAATAATTAGCTTTTACAATGTTTTCAAATAATGTTAATACGTAGGGAGGACAGTGACCACCAACCAGTATCACCTCATTTAATCCTTTCCAAATGCCATTATTAAATACAATTATTTTAATAAGATCAAGAGTGTCTGTCTTATGACATGCTATTAAAGAAAATAATAATTCTCAAATAAGTCATTTAAAAAAATTTAATTTATTTATTTCAGGTCCTTGACCCATATTAAATACAAAAACAACACACAACTTTGTCAGTTTTATGACTGTGACTATTATGAAATTAAATAAGTAATAATTAGTTGATTGAATAATATTTGCTCATGCGCGTGAGTCACCGCAGTGCTTACACCGACTACTGATGTCCGCCATGATTAATGTTTATTTTGTTTTTGTTATACCTGCATAATTTCTCTGTATTGAGCAGTTCTTTGATGCAGATAACTATCATTCTCATCCGAGTTGCATATTACCTCGTGGAGAGCAGAATTATGCAGGTTCGATAGTCCCATCGGCGCCCTATCCAGTAACCAGGCGCCCGACTCGTATTCACTTTAAATGCAGACGTAGGTAGTAACGAATCGTTTCTGATTTGCAACAATTCCGTTCTCAACTCCTTTACATTATCTAATGTCGCATAGGTTTTCATTTCGTCAATTGCTGCTTGCATTCGTACTAAATCTTTCAAAAGCTTCGTATAGTCCAAGTGGTCGGGCGTAATAGGTGGCAACTTTTCAAGCCTCCAGGCCACAAACACAGGAATATCATCCGGCTCAGCAGATTTGAACAAATTAACGATATCCGCCAAATCCCTTTGTTCTTTGCCCTGGTTTTTCGTATAATCTTACGCAGATTCGAAGGAATGGCATCGTAAAGAAGTGACTTTGATTTTTTAATTTCATAACTTGTGAATGATGAGACACAAATACGCTCTAAAATTTCTTCGTCCACAACAGACACTTTGTTCGGGATGTAAAACAACATTTCGTCGATTACAATGTTACACTTTATAATGTTCGTCATTTTCTTTTTACATATCGTGGAATAGTAATTTTATTCTAGGTGCATCGTCTTCACATCTAATCACATAATTAATGTATACAAAATATTGTAAAACATTTTAAAAGAATAACGGTGGAGTTTCTTGTCCAATCTTCTCCGTACGAAACTACCTTTTAGAAGGGGCGACTAGAATCAATTTTACTTTTTGGAAATTTTGACGTTCAAAAGTGCTTTTTACGTGTCTATTTGAAATAGGTAAATGATTTGACTTTGGCTACCCGAATTTAAACTATCTATTTTATATCCTAACATCACGCCTGTTTTTTCCGAAGTGGCGAGGTATAGTTCACCCACCTTTCGCCAGTTATGTTTAATTCTCATGTAACAGGGGCGAGTCTACTGCCATCATGCATAATCAGCCTATAATGATCCCACTGCTGGGACACAAGCCTCCTCTCTTCGAGAGGGAGTGAGCTGTAATCCACCACGCGGGCCCAGTGCGGGTTGGTAAATGTCATATGTCTTCGAATTTTTGGTTCTAGGACATGCCAGTTTCCTCACGATGTTTTCCTTCACCAGTTTGAGAGCAGTGATGGTGAAATTATTTATACAAAGTAAATCGCCTGCTTGGGTTTGAACCCACGACCTACAACTCGTAAGTCGGGGTCGTTACCACTGGGCCACCACTGCCCTCAACCGAGCACAAATCCAGACTCTGAGCTGCTACTTGAAATTCCTGACGGAAAAACCCAAGAACACTTTGCCTGACCTGGGAAAAGAATCTCACTCAGAACAGTCGCGCAGACTATTTATTTCATTTTAACTAAACAATTGACGGAGCATTTTGAATTGCGAAGCAATTGTTGAGTTACCTATCAAGAAGGTTGAAGCTTCTTGCTCTCTTCTCCATAGAAATCTACGCACAGGCACTGGAATGCCAATGAGAAGAAAGGACAAGAAACTTAAAGAAATCATCACTATTTATCACTTCTATTCTCAACCACTTTTGAAAATCCGTCAATAAAAATGTTGAAAGAACTGCCAAACATGTTATGTCTTCTACTCCGTTAACTGTTGGCCCATCCGTGGGTACTAGTATCTAGAAAACAACTAAACAACACAAGACCTCAACCCAACATCAGGGATCACAAACCACCCACCTAAATAACCAAACATTGCTCGCCACTGTCAAAGCTTACAAATACATAAGAGAAATAGCGGGCCTAACAACAAACCCTTAAATCCGTGACGTCACTTGTAATGATAACAAATGAACGGCGTCGTAAGTACGGGCTCCCAGGACTCAGGGATCCCGGTGGTTAAAGACAGGTAGGTGATACACACAGGTGAGAGTTTAGCTAGCGAGTTGGCGAACATGTACGGGCAAAGACCGAAAATGTTAAGCAGTTTTTTACACACATTCCTTTCCCACGTCAGGTGCAGGTCACCTTTTCGAACTGTCATTTTCAATCAAAATTTTGCAATACGTAGACGAGAAAGTAATAGGTGCAAGTGAAAATTAACCTTAAGTAAGGTGCTGAACAGCAACAGCACAAAAGGGAGGAGGAGGAGAACTCAGCAGTGGGTGCCAATGATGGATGATGATGATGAAAGTGATGAACATCTTTATTCCGTGAATGTACGGTGAGCGATGAAAACGAAGGTGTTTTATAGCAGTGATGTAACACCGTGTGGTAATACTAACATACAATCCGGCCGTTGAGAGAATGTGTTCTTGATACTTCTTAACAACTGTCAGTTTCATACTCACAAATGCGTGTTTTGCGAATTTGATCCTTATTACAACTAGAAATTGTCCAACTGACAGGTTTCAGGAACGCATTCTCACGAGGGCCGGACTGTTATCATTTTCATCTTCCAAGCGGAGGGGATTTATGAGGATATTTTAAGTGGTTTAAAAGAAGATATACATATACACTTTTACACATGTGTAGCACGATGGATATAAGGACCGTGATCATACGGTCATAAAGTAACGTATAGGTAAACAAAACAGTTCTTTGTCATTACGAACCACCATATCTAATATGGTAGTTCGTAATGACAAATAACTGTGTTGTGTTTTCAGCACCTCGGCCACTTTGCGAGTATATCACGGTGTACGGGTATATGGTGGCAGAACTTACTGGATTGTCATACAAGTGGTTTTGAAACAAAAAAAAGCATTTACTTGTTTGGCTGTTATAAAAGAATTATTGTTTATAGAAGTTTTGCTACGCATGTTTTTAAGTAAGACACAAAACATGTGCTTTTTTCTTAGTTACTTAAATCGATGTCTGTAATAAATTCATCTTGTTTTTTTTTTCATTACGAAAAAATAAAATATTGAAACAATAAATTGTAACATTCAATTAACTTTATGGTCCGTGTGTCACTTATAAAGACAAATTGGCTCCTTTACATAATAATCGAGCAACTCTTGGTACAATGGTAAACGGCGTTGTCTGATCAGCAATATTGTTACTTCATTCCGTATTTGTAATATTGTGATTGTGAATATTGCAAGTAATTATTTTCGGGAATTGATGGAAGAAAAATGAAAACTTACTGTAAACTGTTAATGTTTTAAAGAGTGACCGTAATGTCAGGAAAATGAGAAGCCATTATCTGCTCGACATTTACCAGTGTCTCTTTGTGAATGTATCTTATGTATCGTGAGTGTTTAAGGCGACGATAACCGACTTTCAACGATTTTAAACTGACGATCACGTCAAAACGAGTAGTGTTAATGATTTAGAAAAAATATATGTCAAATTAGAGCATTTTGTTAATAAATTAATATGTGAATATTTTAGATTATCTTTATTTAACATAGTGTAATTAATTTGTAAAGTTATGTCTAATGCGGATAAAAACTGAGAATCACACAAGAACTATTAAGCTTATTTTTTTGGAACCTTCATCGTTTTAAAGATAATTTAATTATTTATTTATTGTACGTATTTTATTATACCTTTTGTTTTATGTATAATAAATTAATAATGCGTCTAATTTGGGACAGAGCTCCTCGATAGGCGAGTCCTATTACTGGGTGGACGTACGAACACGCAAGCTACTCACTCAAAGCTGTTGGCATATATCTGCGTCTTAAAGGAAAATCCCGCTTATATGTATGTATAACACCCAGACCCGGATCAACTATCTGTAAGCCATACATAGCGCCATCATTTGTTTTACTCAATTTATCTGACCTACTGATAAAAAGCCGGAATTCCACGATCCACATGCTTTACATATAGATGAAGTAAAATCGAATGGTTTTACTTTAAAAATGAATGATGCGTGTGTTGGATCTTTAGGTTCCCTACAAAATGGTTGAGCTGGATGGTGCTGATCCACACGTCATGTTCGTGAACAGGCGCCGTCAGCTGAGACTGGTCATCTCTTAACGTCCAGGGCTTATTAACACGCTTGTATTAGCTTCACTTGTCTAACTAACTAACCAATGTAGAAAAATCTTGTTAGTAAATTTTAACCTACATAAAGAATACACCATAAAAATCACAGATATAAATAACTTGCAATACTTATAATTGTCGTATCGGCATGAAACTTTGTATGTTTAAGTAGTTTGGAACACAATACTATATTTTGATATGTTGGCGCTGGTCTGATGATGGAGCTAGAAGGTGGATAGTGGAACTCTTCAATTTCTACTAATAAACCCCTCGAGTTGGGCTCGGACGATTCGGTTTGACGAGACTAATAATATATTAGGCATGGTAACGAGGGTCTGATTATGGAGCCAGGAGGTGTATAGTGGAATCCTTCTGTGGCTACTAGTAAACCCCTCGAGTTTGAGCTCATGTGATTCGTTTTGATGAGTCCAATAGATTGCGCTTGGTGTTGAGGGTCTGATGATGGAGTCAGGAGGTGGGTAGCGGAACTTTTTTGTGGCTACTTTTGAACCGTTCAAGTCATAACTTCGTTGACTTCAGACTTATTCATTATAAAGAATATACTAGACTATAAATTAAAAAAAAAATAGTTTCAAAAAACACGCTTTTATCACGCACAAAAAATGATAAAATAATTAAATTAACTTGTATTAGTTAAGATATACGTACCTATGCAGCTTGTCACTTCGTTTATATCTAATGATTAATTCAAAAAGCGTGGAGCGCTTTGTTTAAATGAATTAAAAGTACACCCAATTAAAAAGCAAAAACAACAAGAATAATGTACCCAGGATTTAGTAATATCTTGATTTTTATTAAAAGAGTGTCCTTGGAGTTTCTTGCCCGTTCTTCTCCATAGAGATGTACGTTATGGATGGGGCAACTAGCTTCAACTTTCTGACTAACTGACCGACTCTTTGACAATTCAAAAGTGCCTATAATTGGTTTAATTGAAATAAATGCCTTGAGTTTCGGGCATACCCTTTATTTCTACGTCTTTCAGTCAAAATAAATCAATTCGATTTATCATAACACATAACATAACATCACACCTGTAATTCTCGTAGGGTTTGCAGAGATGCACCTATAGTACACCCACATTTCGTAATTAATAATAGGTGCATACAGGGTGGAGCTTTAATTTAAGCTATTTTTTATAACAAACGAAAACTACAAGAAATTTACCCACACTTATATTTATAAAAGCTTGGCAATTTTGTATAAGAAACAACAACCGTCATATCTCCACCTTTTTCTGGTTTAAAATGTTCGCATATTTTATTAGGTATTCCACTATCAGAGTCTCAAATATTCTGTTTTTAGTGTTCAGAGTTGACCATGACACGTCCCTCTAGAAAAACCTATAGAAAAAAGTCAGGACCAGACGAGTCAGGTGAATTTGGGGGACAATTAAGGTCAACATAACATAACATCATGGCAGTAATCCCCGAAGTGTTAGGCAGACTTGTCCCTATAGTACACCCACATTTCGCCAGTTATTTTTAAATCCACCTCTGCCTAACCCTTCGGGGAATACATTCATGATATTATGCTATGTGATATATTATAATTGATTGAATAGTTTCAAATCGTACCCTAAAAGTGAAAGTCTACTGGTCCGCACCGGCCGCAAGGCCGCAACGCATGCACGGCACGGAACGGATTTTGGTTTGTTTGTATAAAGAAATGAACCGAGCGCTCAGTGCGGGCGGTACCGATAGTGGACGCAGTGCTGTATGAATTCATACAAAGCAAACCAAACTCCGTTGCGTGCCGTGCGTGCGTTGTGGATGGTGCGGACCAGTGGACGTATACCTTAATAATATAGTATTAGAGGATTTGTCAAGTGAGACTCCGACCTTCCTAATGGCGTCAGCGTAGTTTGCTACGCTGACGACACGCTGGTCCTGGCGCGGGGGAGGTCGCACCAGGCGGCGGCCGAATTGGCGACATGCGGGGTTGCGACAATTGTAGAGAGGATCCGGCAATTGGGACTCGAGGTGGCCTTGCACAAGTCCGAGGCCATGTGTTTTCATGGTCCTCGGAACGCACCACCGTCGGGTTCCCAAATAACGGTAGGAGGGGCTCCCATCGGTGTCGAGTCGACGATAAAGTACCTGGGACTCGTCCTCGACAGCCGGTGGAATTTCGTGGAGCATTTCCGACGTTTGGCTCCCAGACTGGAGCGGGCCGGGGCTGCCTTGAGGCGGCTCCTGCCCAATCTGGGGGGTCCAAACGCCTCCTGCCGGAAGCTCTACGCGGGGGTCGTGCGGTCCATGGCCTTTTACGGAGCTCCGGTGTGGGCGCGTTCCGTGAGGCGGCGACCGGTCCGTCGATTGTACGCGTCCCAGAGGGTCATGGCCATCCGGTTAGCCCGGGGATACCGCACGGTCTCCTGGGGAGGCAGCGAACCTCCTTGCCGGATTACCGCCATGGGATCTGGAGGCAAAAGTCCTCGCGCACATGTGGGAGTGGCGCGAGGAGGCTAAACCCCGCTGCCGCGAGAAATCGCGGCACGGCGGACAGAGCTCCGGCGGGATCTCATGGCGGCATGGAGAGTGCGATTGTCGCAACCCAGCGCTGGGCACGCCACAATTGCGGCGATAAGTCCCCTCTTTGAGGAGTGGCTAGAGAGGCGCCACGGCGTCCTCACTTTCCGCCTGACGCAGGTCCTCACCGGACACGGGTGCTTCGGGAGGTACCTGTTCCGGATAAGGCGGGAGGAAACGCCCGGGTGTCACCACTGTGTGGATCGCCCAGAAGACACGGTGGAGCATACGGTGGAGGTCTGCCCGGCTTGGGCGGAGCACCGCCGTGTCCTCGCGGAAGCGATCGGCGGCGGCGATCTCTCGCGTCCGGCCCTGGTCCAGGCCATGGTACGGAGCGAGAGTACATGGGAAGCCATTACCTCCTTCTGCGAAGCAGTAATGCTCGCGAAGGAGGAGGCGGACGCGTAAGGGAGAGGCAAGCTTTGCGCCCTCACGCCCCTAGTCGCCGCAGGAGACGCCCTGGGCGTCGGGAATTGACAGCCGATTCCCGGCCACCGTAGGCGCGGGCTTGCGGACGGCGAGCAATGGGTAGCTCGCCGTCCGGTAAGGACCAAGCCCGAGTCGACGGCGCATTGTGTTCCACGCGCGCCTCAAAGAGATGTCGGCACTATTGATGGGGTCCGCTAGGGCCGATGCCAGCTAGGGTTGCGGGATGTTCGAAAGAGTTACCGTGGCCCCGGCACAGGCAACGGAAGGAACACGGGTGGGTTTTAGTCAGTAAAAGTCTGACACGCCCTCCCGCTCCGCCCAGAGCGGGAGAAGTCATTTGATGATTTCCCATCCACAAAAAAAAAAAAAAGGACATCACGTGACCATAGTGACGCAGCGAGTGGAAGCGGCGACACAACGTAAGAGGGGCGCTCACGCACCTCGTTCATTTTTGCTCGGGAGCTCGGAAGCGATGGACGAGTATTACGAACTGTAGATATCAATTATTTCGGTATTTAACGGTTTCATGTTATTGTGATTTATTTTGTATTCTGTTATTTTTAAATAAATACTTCTAGGCAGTTGCTTCTTTCTTTAAAAAAAAAAATTAAATGATCTTCTGATCCATAAAAATAGCAAAACGTACTTTGTTACAAAAAGCTCGTATGATATAGGTATGTTAAGCCACTTTTTCTCTAAAAAAATAAGTATATTAACATAAATATCACCTTAAAATATTTTCATGATATGGCAAAAAAAAATCTTTGTACTTACCTAGCTTTAGGCTATTATAAAGGGGACAACACATTTACATTTCAAACGCACTAGCGGTTCGGTTAGTTTGCGGGGTGTACGCGAAAAACTAATGCACCAAACTTTTGAGGTGAAACAAGAACTCTAAAACTAAACAGCCGTTTTTGAAATTAGCACAAATAGAGGCGGTCGCGAACTTTTGTTTGGTATAGTAAATACAGCCGTATTATTATGGCTCAAACACATTTTTGCGTTAATAACGTACCTATTGTTGAAATAAGGACGAGAAGTTAAATCCGCAGTAGATTTCATCTTCTCAATTGCAAAATAGTATCATACTGCGAATTATTACGGCTAAGAAATTAAAAGGATTTTTATTAATTTATTTTGGTACTGACCCGTAGTAAAAGTTGTTCATAATGATGAGTACAATGACCCTCAAAGAGGTTTTCAGTTATTTCAATTACAACTTGCATAATTAGGTTCGGTAACTATGTATTAAGTTAAAGGGGGGGTTTTTACTCATGGCACTATTCAAACCTACAAAAACTGTGTGACCAAAGTCAAATCATTTTTTCATATAGCACGTACATTGTACAACAAGGCACTTTTGAAAGTCAAAATTTACAAAAAAATAGAATTGATTCTAGTTGCTGCTTCCAAAGGGCAGTTTGATATGGATAAGAATGGGCAAGAAACTCCACCGTTACTCTTTTAAAATGTTTTACAATATTTGGTATACATTTGTATAATAATATGTGAATACGATGCACCTATAATAAAATTACTTTACCACAATTATTGGTATAAAAAAATTAAACATGAAGCAATAACATATAAATTAATTATGTGATAGAAACTTGGTGCTCACATATTTACAAATATTGTAAAAGTATAGGTACGATCTTCCTAAAATTATAACAAGATATAAGTCAGTGTGTGAGCTTAAGAGAGCAATGTGGGCATCATCTCATGTGTCACGAAAAGCTGGCCAAGTCTCGTACTTAAGAAACGATCAAATTCAAGACGCAATCTCATCTCAGCGACAATCAATGTCAAAAACTGCGGGGCAATTCTCGTAATTTTAAGAACGTTCACAGTCTGATCTCAGTCTCAATATGTCAAAAATACCTATAATTTCCCTACATTGTTGACAAGTTTTTGACATTTGATTGTCGCTGAGATGAGATTGCGACTAGATTTTAAACGTTTTTCAGGAATTGGGTTTCTGGAAAAAACTGTAGGGAAATCAGAGGTATTCTTGATAGGATAGAATGCGAACTTCTTAAAAATACGGGAATTGCCCCCAGGAGCTAGACCACCACCTCTTAAAGCAGTATTATTTTAATCTTACTTGAGTGTGGGAAAGAGATGGAGCTAGACGTCCTGTATAGCTTTATCTCTTTCTCACACTGAAGTAACACTGTTCTCAACATTGCACTATCTACATTCTAGGAAAACACTAACTTTTAGTCATCTCTACTCAGTAACTTTCATCTCACAGACATACCGCGGTACATCTTGTGACTAATTTTCCTCCGCCTCGCGAACTCCGGGTCCTAATTGCTAAGTCATCAACGCTTGATTGGCACCTGAGCGAGTTGCGACGCTGTTAGCATAACCTGCACGGAGGAAATATGTATGTGGTCTTAATAGTAAAGAGTTTAAGGTACAGTGAACTTTAGTGCACTTGTTGCAAGAACGATTGATCTTGATACCGTTAAAGTTCCTTGCCCTGCAGGATTTCTCCTGAAGCACACACAATACCCAAATCAGAACAAAAAATCTACGGCTTACAGGTAGTTGTTTCCAGTAGGCCTCGTCTCAAACCCGTGACCCCGATAATTTATCTACAGTGGTTATCACCTTATGTAGCTTTAAATTACGATTAAAGTTTATATAACTTGAAGCAAAAATTAATTTCTAAAATTATAAAACTCGAAGTCGGTTAAAAAGTAACACACATTCAAACCCTGAAACATGTATGCTTGTGCTTGACGTAGCAAGAATCTAATTTATAATTATGGTACAAACATTAGAAGCATACAATATTACTTTTAAAGCCCAAAACGAAAATAAGAACCCCAAAAATCCCTTTTAACTTAAAACTCTGTAAAATAAAACAACTGTTTATCATACGTTGCTTTTAACATTACATTTTTAATATACTTAAGTGCAACTTTCCGGTAAAATGTTTCGGTAACATAGAGCCAGCAAGGAGGCTTTAATATCGTGTAAGTTTATAATACCTACATGTAGAATTTATTATGTAAAAAGGTTGTTATGAAAAAATAGGTTTATGTAAGCTTACATGGCCGTGAGAATCTTAGAGACCTCTTATCTGAGTGATTAAAATGTGAGTTAAAAGGAATGTTTCTTGAAGAGAGAAGTAAATTAAATTGCATGTATAGAACTTTATAATTAGGACGTCTCTCTGAGGGTTCCGGAATAAGGTGATCCTACATAGAATCTGTGTGGTCGATATAGCCCACGTAGTAAGCAAGTTGAAGAGGCAGTGGGCTGGCCATATTAACCGTAGAACCGATAACTATGTAGGGTAGATGTGTCCTTGAGCGGTGACCGCCAACCAAAAAACGTAAGGTAGGATGTCTTCAGATTATATGGAGACCTTCGTAGGGTGGCTGGTAGCAGCTGGATGAGAGAAGCCGATGATCCGGTTCAACGGTGAGCGATTGGAGAGGCCTACGTCCAACACGTTTAGCATAGCCACTGTATATGTGGAAGAAACGAAAGACAAAATGATAAATCATAGCAAGATATCTACGGAGCGATGTGAAAAAAAAACGTTTGCGATCGGGGGAACTCTGTCAGGAACTCCGTTCCTTCTCACGTATGATTTAAAACAAAAACAATATTTTCGCAGCCGCCATCTTGGATTTACATTTTGAGATCACTATCGACTTAAACACCTTCGAAAACTATGATGAAAACGACACCCATGATGAAGAATTTGAAAATTTTCGTCACCGCACCCGTGGATTTACATTTTAACGTCACTATTGGCTTTAACACCCTCGTAAACTATGAAAACGACACCCATGATGAAAAATTTTTAAATTTTCGCAAACGCCATCTTGGATTTTCATTTTGTCCAAAGTCACACTTTCTCACTCTCTATCTGAGAGAGAAAGTCTCATGGAGGGGCATAACGCTTTTTCGTTACGTGACAATCTGAATCTACTGCAAGCCGCGTCAAAGTACTTCGTTCCAAAAATGAAGGAATTAAATATCACTTTGCTTACAATAGAAAGAGATAATATATGTCTATTCTTTACAGAGAAGAGAGAGAAGTGGTCATGCCTCACGTGCAGCACACGATTATCAGATTCATTCTTTCCCAAAATATAAATTTATATTTTAATACCACTCACTTTAGCAAAAATATTTCAAAATAAACCTTTTCTGAGAATAAAAAAGAATTTCAAAACATTTTTTGGGGCTTACCACATCCGTATCCTTTTAATGGATGCATTAGCTCTCCCGGCTTTAACCACTGCTGTTAGTTTTTACTTTTACGCCTTTGTTTTCACCTGGTATACTATTTTAGGCTCTTTGTATATTTAAGCTTTTCCCATAGTTGTTTCGACAGACATTAACAGAAATAATTCTCCAAAAGAACGTGAATATGCAAAATGTACATTAAGTAATAATATCCACTCTTATATTCATTTAAATCTATACTACAGTATTTTTTTTATAAAATGCTGTAAAATGATTATTTCGTCGAAGGATGCTATCGTCCGTTCACTTTCTCGTAGCGTGATGCCGGAGGCGGCGGCGTAGACACAGCATTCGTAGCAGTGTTGTAACAGCGTAGGCAGTTCCGTAGACACAGCATTCGTAGCGGCGTCGTAGCAGCGCGTAGGCAGATCCGTAGACACAGCATTCGTAGCGGCGTCGTAGCAGCGCGTAGGCAGTTCCGTAGACACAGCATTCGTAGCGGCGTCGTAGCAGCGTAGGCAGTTACGTAGACTTATCGTTGTCGTAGAGGGATGTGTAGCAGAAGTTAACCTCGACATTTACAGTATTTTTTTTTTTGCTTATTTGTATTTTCTGTCTGTGTGTGAATAATAATTAGCGGTACTATACATTAAAGTAATTAAAGCCAAACCTACTTAATTCCCCTTACAATAAACTAAAAACACATTTTTAAAAAAATACTAAAAAATCTTTAGGAAACGTAGCAGCACTTTAATTATATAGATATAATATTCTAACTTTGTCCATTTTTTTGTTAGCGCCAACCCTGAATAATACAGAGTTGAAAGTAGAGCTAATTAAAAGTTCGATGCCTCGGGACCGCGGCGACCCTAACTAGTTAAGTTACATTTTACACTTTATTTACCTATTACATTATAGTCATCATCTGCCTACCTTTTCCCAACTATGTTGGGGTCGGCTTCCAGTCTAACGGGATACAGCTAAATACCAGTATTTTACATGGAGCGACTGCCTATCAACTGGGTAATAGGAAACCCGTTGGTAAGACTGGTTGTCAGACTTTCGGGATTCTGACGACCGGTAACGTCTCTCAAATATCCCAGAATGATAGCCGGGACCAACGGTTACCGTGCTTTCCAAGGCACGGGGATTTCGGTATGTAAAGATGGTCACCCATCCACGGACCAACCGCGGCAAGCGTAGCTTAACCTGATCGATCGACCCGAGCGGCTGTTATTATTTAGCCATGATTCTCTTACGTATTACGTTGTAGTGTGATAGTTATTTTTAATGGTAATGAATGGGGAAAGAATATAATTATCTCAGAATTCGTCAGTGTTCTAAGTGTTTGAATTACCAATAAGTTGTAAATTCAAAGCACATGTGACTTTCATATACAAAATGTCCCGGAATTAACGCACAACCTTTTACGGGGTCCTTGTACTCATCATTATGAACATTTTTTTACTATGGGACCAAACCTGACATCGTGAAAAAAAATATCTGCAGTTCCCTACATTTTGGAATGCGATCATAAATATAGGGCACAGCTGAATTTTTTTTCGCGATTTCTGGTTTGATCCCATAGTAAAGTTGTTCATAATTATGTGTACAATGACCCTTTAAGAGGTTGTGCGTTAATTCCGGGACTTGTTGTATAATCTGTTGGTTCAATCAACTCAAACAAAGTTCCCATACAAAAGCATTCTTACAACATGCAATTGTCTAGTCTAGAAACTAACAATACCTACTGATCATCAAAAGAAAATTATCGTATTAACTGTCGCTTACCTTCTTCTATCATCATTGTACTATAATGCCCTGCCACGATACTAGGGCAGACCAGTACTTATATGTGTGTGTGGTCTCTCCTGGAGGTGTGTTATTGGTTATCTAAACGAGACACACAGCAGCACTGCTATCACTATTTATTGGCTTATGGGAATGCACGTTACATTGTCAACCGTAAAGCTAGCACAGCACTGACTCAATATAAAACAATTTGACTATATGTCATAGTTCAAACCTATTCTCTATTTCAATAAACCAGTGTTTGTCTTATCAGCCAATGCCACAATCCGTGGAGGATTCATGCTGAAGGCCGGCCCAATTAAAGCCTCTTCTACTTCGTCTATTGTCATAGGTAGGTACTTCACTTTATCCGAATACCTAGTATTAAATTAACTGTTTATGACTATTTTATATTTTTTTTCATCATCATCATCTGCTGGCCTCTCCAATTGCACGCTATTCAGCTCGATTCTCGGCAACTCTCATCCAGCTGCTACCAGCCACCCTGCGAAGATCGTCGCTCCACCTAGCCTGAGGGCGTCCTACATTACGTTTGCCGATTCACGGTCTCCACTCAAGAACACGTCTACCCCAACGATCATCAGTTCTACGGCTAATATGGCCGGCCCATTGCCACTTCAGCTTGCTATATCGACAACTTTGTTTCTCTGCCGGATCACCTCGTTCCGGATTCTATCCCTCAGAGAGATTCCAAGCATAGCTCGTTCCATAGCTCGCTGAGCGACGTTGTATTTATGGACCAGCCGTACCGTACGTTTCGGCTCCGTAAAACATAACAGGCAGGACGCACTGATTGAAGACTTTAGTCTTGAGGCTCTGGGAATACGCGACGAGAAGACTCGACGCAGCTTCCCAAACGCTGCCCAGCCCAGCTGAATTCTTCTGTTATCCTCTCTCTCAAAGCTGTTCTTACCAAACTGCAGAATTTTCTCGACGTAAACGTATTCTCGAACAACCTCAAGAGTACCACATTGACAGCAAATGGTCCCGGAATGGCGTGTTCGTTGAACATAACCTTGGTTTTTTTTTCCAAGTTCATCCGAAGACCAATGCGTACAGAAGAATCAAACACGCCGTCCAGCATCTGCTGCAAGTCATGCAGCAATTCAGCCAGTATGACGATGTCATCTGCAAATCTCAAGTGTGAGATGTACTCGCCGTTAATGTTAATGCCGCGTCCTTCCCAGTCCAGCGCCTTAAACATATCCTCCAATGCGTTAGAGAACAATTTCGGGGAAATTACGTCCCCTTGTCTCACCCCTCAACACAGGGGGATATGTTCACTTCACCGGTCTTGAGTTTGAATGGTCATTTTCGCGTTTTCATAAAGACATCTCAGCACTTGGATGTATCGCCAGTCGATTCGGCATCACTGCAGAGACCCCAAAACAGACCAGGTCTCGATTGAGTCCAAAGCCTTCGCATACAAACGCAAAACATAGGGGCCGATTATACTCCTCGAACTTCTGTATAATTTGCCGAACCGTGTAGATGTGGTCTATGGTGCTGTATCCTCCTTGAAACTGGGCTGCTCCGGTGGCTGAAACTCGTCGAGCCTTCGCGCTAGACCATTCGTGACGACTCTTGAAAAAAACTTATATACGCGGCTTAGGAGCGAAATGGGTCTGTAATTCTTTAAAAGGGTTTTATATCACCTTTTTTAAAGAAAAGAACATCCACGCTCATTCGCAATGCTTCTGGAGTTCTCCCAGAGAACAGGACCGAGATGAAGAGCTCCCGAAGCTCTTTCAAGACAGGACTTCCTCCCGCTTTCAGGAGCTCAGTTGTAATCCTGTCCTCACCAGGGGCCTTTCCATTTTTAAACTGTTTAAGAGCCGCCTCGATTTCATCTTGGCTGACTTCTGGCAGGCCTTCCGTGAAATAGCGGGTTAAGGTGGCTCTGGAATCCTCATTTTCGAGATCATTTCGAGATGCATGCGATGCGTACAATTGGCCGTAGAAGTTTTCGACTTCCGAAAGGATCTCCGGCTTCGAAACGACGATATCCCTACTGGTTTTGGTCAACTTCGTCAGGTGGCTCCTCCCAAGTGAATGAACGAACACTTTCAACCCCCGGTTTTGCTCAATCGCTTTCTCTATAGCGCGTGTATTGGAGCGTCGAAGGTCGTGTCGTACCAGTGTTCTAATATTTTTTTTGAGTGCCCGTTGTTCTGACGAAGTGATAGGTGGGTTTTCACGCCGTTTTGTCATTAGCTCCAGAGTCTCTTCCGTTTGGACTTTTTGCCCGTACGCCGCATTTTACAAAATCACGTACCTTCCTCCCTGAGGATTTTCACCATTTGGTCGAGCACCTGGTCAACGTCATTTGTGGTTTCCACGGCAGCAAATCAGTTCTCCAGGTCTGACTGGAACGCTTCAGATCCTAACATAGTTTGGAGCATGTTTGGCCGGAGCCTAGACTTCACTTTAACGAATTCGCTCGAGCTTAAAGTTAATATTCAGAGAGCCTCGGACAAGTCTGTGATCACTGCCGGTGTTAAACCTCTTGATAACCGAGACATCCCTGAATATATGCTTTTTATCCGTTATGATGAAGTCCATCTCATTTTTCGTCATAGTATCGGGGCTTCGCCACGTCCACTCCCTTGGGGCTGTTTCTTAAAGAAGAAATTCATTAAAAAAAACCTCCCCCACCCTCCTCCTTCCCCTCAAGCCCTCTTCTCAAAGAAGTTCACAAGCATTTGCCCCCTATGATTTCTGCTGCCAAACCCGTAGGACCCTACTACCGATTCAAGGCCTTGGAGATGGTCCTTATTTTTTAAATCTAAGTTTATTGTAACTATTCTAATTTTTATTCAAATACCCACTATTTTTTACGTGATAACTGTCGGTGTATTACTGCATAGTCCGTCGCGCTCAGCAGCCGCCTGTACCGCTGTGAGAGTGCACTGTGCACAGAGCAATCTAGCTAATCGCTAAGAACAGGTTTTGCTGAGACAGGTCTTGTTGTTTCATTTTTTTTTTTTTTTTGTTTTCTGTAATTTTAGTTGATTACTAGTTTATTTATTTATTTATAAGTATAATATGTGTTAGGTATGTTGAAACTCTCTGTCACTTGTCTCTAAATAAAGGTTCAATAGAAAACCAGCGTCAGACAGCATCTGTTCAGCAATTTTCACTTTTTTATTTTGTTATTTGTACTATGTGTCTTACGAACTGTGTCAAAATAAACATTATTCTTTCTTATTTCTTTGTTAGTGTTTTTTTCACAAGTTAGAATTGGAAAGTTGTTAAAACTTGATTCGATATTCGAATCTGATGAATGCTGGTTTTTTACCTGATTTGCCGCCTATAATAAACCACAAGACGTAACATCATCATCTGTCTGCCTTTTTCCCAACTATGTCGGGGTCAGCTTCCAGTCTAACCGGATGCAGCTGAATACCAGTATTTTACATGGAGAGACATATGACGTATATTTTTTCCCACATAATCTAATTCTTCGACGTTTAAAAATTGGCTAAACATTTTCTCGTTAAATATTCTGTACTACCCCACCCCATTTACTTGCCCATCAGAAAGCTAACACCACCACAAACATACATATTCATCGACAAATAATATGTTAATCAATAATGGTATAGTTTAAACACAGCCTGTAAGCCGATGGCGGCGACAACCCATAAATTTGAATGGTCAAGTGAGCCCCGACACGGGACAGGGGTGCATAACATTGAGATTATTGGAAGTTTTGATTTTGGCTGATGGACAATGGTGTATTGGTTAAGCAAAAATTTATCTTGTGGACACTAAGTAGTGACCAGTGTGAGTAGTGTAGTGACCAGCCACGATACACAGGCAGGTCAACACGTAGATTGTCTGTAGGGTCTCGACTTCGAGGTGTGTTGGGGAATCTACGTAGAAATATGAACACGGATACACTATTCTTGTGATTTATTTGCTTATATGAAAGCAACAATACATTATATGAGTAAAGCTAGTACCTCACTGACTCGACATAAAACAATATGACTATCCGTCATAATTTATACCTATTCTAAATTCCAAATAAAACCAGTGTTTGTCTTATCAGCCAATGTCATAATCCGAAGCGGATTCATGCGGAAGGCAGGCTCAACTAAAGCCTCTACAGTACACAATTTGTTAAACTAGCTCACATACATACACACACATACATACATAGCCAACTCACCCCACCGCAGCTGATGTCGGGTAATAATCACCGTTATTATTAGTAAAAGAACGGTGATTATGACTTACTTTCGTAAGTATTTAATAATTATGTGGATGATTTAAAAATATGTCACGGGCCTATTTCTTTCTGTTAAATTCGCCGGACACATTAAATAGACTGTATTGAATATACAAATAGGCACAAAAATATTATTTAACATTAAAACAGCACAGACTAGTTTCCTTTTAAAACATTGTTTTATTCATTAAAAAAACCTAGTCATAATCTAAGACCATGTTTACTTGACATTACAACTTTACCTCAGTTTCAAGCAATATAGTAAAAGTAACATCATAAAAGTAAATAAAATATTATAAAATCTAGAATTATAACATCTTTTCCTCAAAATTTTGCCGTATTTTAATAACTCCACTCAATATTCGTGGCTGGTGCAGCACAGTCGACAATCCCGTCGCTTCAGGCGGTAATATCATGCGAGTTGAGACATCTCAATATAAAACCGTGTGTATGTTTATTTGTATAGAGTTTTCTTCTTTAACTGTATGGAAGGAAGATGGAAAATTGTGTTGTGATAATCTGCTCAAAGAAGTTTTAAGACTATGAAAGCTATCAACTAACAGCAGTCGTTAACGTGTAATCGTGTTTCATTTGTTTGGGAAACAAAAATGAAAAAAAAACTAGCTATAAATCCTGAAAAAAAAAAATCAAACACAAAGTTTTTAAGCCTTTTTGAAAATTGTATACCTTAATTGTAGCCATCAGCTTCTGAAAGTAGTAAAGTTGCCGTTGCCTCAATCAAATCATTATTACAAAGTTACTCCTAATACAGTCATTCCCACCATCTCGTTCTACATATTTAAAAATCTTGTGACACAAATCATAATCAGATATTGCGCTTATTAACAATTTTAGTATCACACACCAAAATATTATTACGCAATTTATTAAAACAATGCAGAAAATGTTGCGCTCCCCTACCGCAGTCAGACTACAGCGCCCAGAGCTGTTATATGATGCAGAAGTCAATTCACACCCTCGTGTATAAATAGATATAGAGTGCCATGCCGCCTGACAGGCCATGCATGGGATATCGCTTAACACCCCTTTGTCTAGGGTAGCTATCTGTGTGTATGTGGGTGTTGGTCTGATAATCTGTTTTGAAAGATTTAGAAATTTTGGAGAAGCAATTTGAAAACTCTGAAATAGCAAGGGATATTGTTATTTTTTATTAGCAAATTCGGCGTTGTAATGTTCTCAACAGTTGCAGTCGCAGAATTGTGAGGAGATAATAATAATGCCAAAGCCATTATATGAAGAAAAAATTATGCGCTTATCATCTTTAAACCAGCCAACTTAACAACCTTCGTAAGCCTTGAAATCTTTCACAAAATCGCTCGTTTTAAACATCAAAAAAAAAAACAAGAACATTATAAGGAATTTGATAATTATATCAAACCTGCGTTTGATTTATGAAAATGTGCCTGAACTAAAGTCATATTTGTACAAGCAACAAACAATGCATAACATCACTATTAATAATCAGCCTATAATGTTCCCACTGCTGGAACACAGACCTCTTTCTGCGAGAGGGACTGGGCCGTAATCCACCACGCGGGTCCAGTGCGCACTTTCCTCACGATGTTTTCCTTCACCGTTTTGAAGTGAATATGAAATAATTTACACCAAGTAAAGTGCCTACTTGGGTTCGAACCCACGACTTACAACTCGTAAGTCGCGGCCGTTACCACTTGGCCGGCACTGCTCTCACACTCACTATTCTGACTCATCAAAGAGCCAACGCTTTCCCAAAAAACCTCGACTATCACTTGTATATGCACGGACACATAAGTAGGACACAGATCGGCAAATTAATGACAAATGACAATCAACGAGAGAATGTTAACCTAAACACTAAATATGTTTGTAGAAGCAACAAAACGTTATCACAATACCTAAAAACACAGAGGACCACAGCACTATTCTGACTCATCAAAGAGCAAACGCTTTCCCAAAAAACCTCGACTATCGCTTACATATGCACGGACACATAAGTTAGGACACAGATCCACAAATGAATGACAGAGAAGAAGAGTGCCGCCAAATTGCATAGTCACTCACGGGGGGACAAAGCGAAACGATGGTTGTCATCCATTTTAAAATCTGTCGCTAGCGGGGGTGTGTGCGAAGAGTTGGGACTTTTAGAAAATTGAGTGTTTAGTTGGAATTACGTAGTCCTATTTCCTATAGTGGTATAGTGGGCGCAATATTGTCATTTGCACTAACGTTTAAATAAATTAGTAATGTTTTGAGTTGTTATTAGTAAATTAATTGAAAGAATTGCTGCTGCAATCTTATTTCCCTGATACGTCAAAAATTCTTACGAGACCATACTGATACATTTATTTTAATTGTTACAGGGCTTTCGAGTTAAATAAATATGAGCTGGAAAACGAAGAGTGTAAAAATCTTCTGACAAGGGATGTAATTGACAGCAGAATGATGACTTACAACGTTACACGAAAATTGAAGAGATGATCTGTTTGCAGCTGGTTTAATACAAAATCATGATCAAACGCGTACAAAGATGATGTAGATGTACCGTATGCAAAAATTTCTAAACGATGCCCTCACCAGATTCATCAGACAATGGAAGTGGCCAACAACACAACTCTGTCATAACCTCACATCAAAATATTACCAATCTCAAACCAACACCCTTTTCCCCATATTCCCCTAAGTCCCCAACATCCGTAGTGCTGTGCTATGATTTATGGAACGGTGCAAATGGGTTACGGTGACAGCGGACGTGTGTCGCCACAACACTACAATTATGCACATTGCATTACGCTTTGAAAGCGACTCAAACGCTTTTTTGTACATTTCTGTCAGTTTCTAGGCCACGGGTTTACCTTGATACGTTTTAATGACGGATTGTTGTTGTTCCTTTGTGAGATTGGTGGGGACTTTAAAATCTATGAATTGTTCATAAGGTGTTAGAAATATTTTTATATTATTGTACACTAGCCCGACAGAAGCAGCTGGAGGCCTGTGCCCAGGCAGCGGTGGGATGATGCAGGCTGACAGTAGTAGTAACTATTATTAACCAAGCTTTTTCTGTGCATATTTTTGCTAAGGGCTCGTTGGCTAAATCCACAGATAACAAATAAATAAATAAAATCGTTTATTTGTACACACACAAAAAAAAAACATATAGTACAAGACGAAGTCTTAGGATTAAGTTGTACAACAGTGACATAGTTTAAAGTCGAAACATCTGACTCCTAAACTAGGCAAGAAGCCTGTATCTTAGAAGCCGAAGTTCCCCCAGATTTCATTGCCGTACAACAATATTAACATTGATCGTCGTACAAGTACATACATCTTTGTTCAAGAAAATTAGCAAAAAAAAAAATTAAAAAAATAAAGACTAAAACATTGGGAAAAGAAAAAAACACATACAGCATCTTTAAGACATCACTCTGAGTAAATTTTCCAGTTTCATCATATGATAACTCCTGCAACCAGTTGGTAAGTAAATTTTTCACCTCATATTTTGTACAGGTACAGATGGCATAGATACTCTACGTATAATTCCATAAAGAACTCACAAGGAGCCGTAAAAGCATTATAAAAATACTCATCAATCCAGAAATCTTGTTCACCGTTGGCGCCTAACAAAGTGAAGTGAGGGAAGACTTTCTTCAATTTAAGAAATATTGTAGACATAATATGAATAAACTTCAATTTCGCGATCCAGCTAAAAAATACAAGAGGAATCCCAAATTAAAAAATGATGGCTCATTTTAAACTGAACGTAAGTGCACTAACACCGCAAATGAAGAAAATTCAGAAGGTCTGTTTCTAGCCATTCACAAAGAAAGGAATGAAATTATTGAACGATTTTGAAATTATCCACATATTAATTGGCTGCTCTTTCTGAACGTGTCAAAATAAAGGTCAGTTTCCACCAAACGGAAAAATCCTTGCGGATACTCGAGCACTATTTATGTATGAAATAGAATTTTTTTTTTGCTATTTCATAGTTGATCCCATTGTGAAAGTTGTATATAATCATGAGTACTTTCATCTCCTGAAAAATTAACAGTGAATTAAAAATCACCGTGTATAACGTAAGTTTCACGATTGTTCTTATTAGGTGAAGATGCAAGAAATGAAATTGTTTATTCTGTAAATAGGATATCGGAATCACTTTTACACGTCATATTAAAACGGGGGGGCTTAAACAGGTGTTGGTGTACTATAGGTACACCTCTGCCTAACCCTTCGGGGAAACAAGGCGTGATGTTATGTTATGTGTTATTAAAAAAAATAAGCATATGGAGTCGACATTTCCTATCTGACCCCTGAGAAGAAATGGTGAAAGAAACTCAGGAGTCAAAGTCTCTTTTAAAGTCCAGACATAATCTTGGTCAAATCATGTGAGGACCACGTAGATCCGTGTCTGAAATGATTTTTTGAGGAAAGAACCACATAAATTTGAGTGGACTTGTCCAGTTAGTGCAAGCATTTGTCAGTAATCGTGTAGCGCAACTCAGGACTTAAGGAGCACAACGACTCGACGAACAATACCAAACAAAGGACATTTGCGTGGATGTGACGCATATTTTCCCCCAACTTGTTTCTTTTTGTGTTTGTGTTCTTTTTTTTGTGTCATGTTTACCGCCAATAAACGTATTTTCTTTCTTTCTTTCTATTTGGGTAAGCCGCATAAAGTATTAAAAATTCCAGACCATCATTAAAACTAATTGAGAAACGAAAACCGAAAATTAAAAAAAAAGATGACCCACATAGTACTCACATTCGCAATAATTAAAGTAATATAATACTTTTCAAATTAAATATTCATGTCATTTTGTATTTAATATTCAACAATGTCAATATGTAGGGTGTCTCTTATGGAGTTTCCTATAGAACTTCTGTTCCCTACCTCCCTAGTACCACGGCAACGCGTTACCGCAAGCTAATATGGTGTGCTAGCTTTTAGCAAGCGGCTTTTAGCAAAAATCATTTGCTACCGGCTTGTATTTAGAGCTAAATCATTTTCAACTCTAATTGTTAATATGAGGGAGAATTTGTTTGTGGGTGTTGGAGAGTATCGCTGTGTTTTTAGTTTAGCAAGCATTGGTACTAATGGTAACACTGAAAGAGGTTTTTAAACTTTTTCATATTCATATCTCTTCTCCTTTCTCTTCCTTTCCTTCCTCCTTCCTTTTCTCTTTTTTCTTCTTTTCTCTATATATGTATTTCTTAAAGTAGTCTTTATTTGCATTCCATAATGTGTGAAGATCTTACAATGGGCTTAAAGCTAAGGTACAATTACGGACCCTGTAGGGTACAGCAAAAAGTATAAAATTAATGTTGAAATAAAATTAACAATTTTAAAACATGTCCTTAATATAGTGCCGTAAGTGTCTTTGTAGGTATAATTGCCACAATGAAAAGTTTCGATGATGCCAAAAAAGCAAATTATGTCTAAGCGTCATAATAATATCTATCATTTACACGTGTAAACACTATTGACACAATTTTCTTTGTTAAGACAAAATATGACTCGCAGAACATTAAAAACAAATTTTACTGTAAAGACAGCTTCTTTCGCAACATTTTATCTCTTTACAGCGAAGAACTAGTTCGAATGTCTCACATTGGATCTCCCTCTCGGGACAAAACGTGAAGATAAGGCCACATACTTATCACAACCATTGCCATTAGCCTCTGTGGCTAGAAACGGCACGAGAATACAAAATCAGCCTTATTTTAGGATGTGTTTTGCTGTTGCGTCCTTAATTCGAAAGTCTGAAGTGTCTGAAAACTGAATTAGCATCTCAGAGATGCACTTGCTAACTACCATCATAATATCTGCTGATATTCCAGGAGACAGAAGTAATACTTTCATCTTGGTAGAGATCTACTCACCTAAAGCTGCTGAAACTGGTTAAAGTTGGCTAGACTTTTCGTTACCTATGACTTTCAATCTGCCTGCCTTTTCCTAACTATGTATGTTGGGGTCGGCTTCCAGTTTAACCGGATGCAACTGGACATCAGTATTTTACATGGAGCGACTGCCTATCTGACCTCCACAACCCAGTTACTGGTAAATGATAAATGATTTTATTTCTGTAAGTAGGTTTATACAAACACTTTTACAGGTCAAACTTTTTTTTGACTACTCTGAGAAGAAAGGCCGAAACAAACTCAGAGGTCACAGTCTCTTTTAAAGTCCAGACATAATCTTGGTCAGATCATGTGAAGACCATGTAGGTTGGTGTCTGAAATGGTCTTTTGAGGAAAGAACCACACAGATTGAGTGGACCTGTCCAGTCAGTGCAAGCAACTGTCAGTAATCGTACAGCTCAACATAAAAGTTAAGATTCGACGAACAATACCAAAGAAAGGACATTTCGGTAAGCCGCATAATTTACTCAAACTGGCAAACTATGATTAAAGCTGAGAGAAAAAAAAAAACAAGAACCCACATAGTCTTCACATTCTCAGTAAGGTCACGAAACTCCCCACAGTCGATACAATTATTAAAGAACTAAAAACTGGGTAATGCGATACCCCTTGGTAAGACTGGTTGTCAGAATTTCGGACGTCTGACGACGCGTAACGACTGTCAAAGATCCAAGAATGACAGCCGGAACCAATGGCTTAACGTGCTTTCCGAGGCACGGGGGATCTCGGTATGTAAAGATGGTCACCCATCCACGGACCTACCGCGGAGCGTAGCTTAATCTGATCGGTCGACCCGTGCGGTTGTTATTACTCAGCCACGAGCCCCAATTACCTATGACTTTAATGAGATGAAATTGTTTATTCTGTAAATAGGATATTGAAATCACTTTTACAAGTCATATACAAAAAAATATAAGCTAGTTGGAGTCGACATTTCCTATCTGACTACCCCTGAGAAGAAATAGCGAAACGAACTCAAGGGTCAAAATCTCTTTTAATGACCAGACATAATCTTGGTCAGATAGTATCTGACCAAGATTATGTTTCTACCGAAATGTCCATGTGCCTTCCGTTGAGCTACTTAAATGTTAGTGTAAAAAATATCTTCACTGAATCCGCTTTGAAAATGTACTATTGAAGACAAAAGTGCATGGAGAGCCTAAGGTCGACTTTTGACTGAGGTTTTGCATTACGTTTCATGACTTTCATGAGACGACTAGATGGCGCTGTTCAAACATGAAAATAACACCGCAAAGCTTAAAAACCTTATTATGCAGAGGCACATAATAAGGTTTTTAATACCTAAAATAATTACTAAGAAATAATAATATATTTATATTCAAATAAACATAAATTATTTTATTTTCTTATTTCCGAGTACTTAATACAGCGCCATCTAAACCAAACCAAATAAACCAATTGGTATATTAGTTAATTCGACTACAGATGGCGTAGATCATAAATAATAAAAATCCCTACATTCACAAACTAGCTCTCATTTTCGCATTCTACAATAAGTAGATCGTAGCTCAGGTGGATAAGCATGACAGAATAACAAAGCTCGTTTCACAGGGCACTGGTTCGAAACCCAGTTCACAGTCGGTTTTTTTAAATTTTATTATTATATAATGTAATTTATATTCTATTTTTTATATTTTTAAACGTTTTTTATTTTATTTTTTGTTATAAATAATATAAGATGTATAAATGAATAAAGGCATAATATACAAGTATACATATACTACTCTACTATATATAACATTGTATAAATAAATATATATAAATTAGTTTCGTAATTGGTGGTAAGTATAAGTATTATTAGTAAGAAACATTTATGTAAGAAGATTTAGATATATTTTTCTTACAGATTAAGATTTACTAAGTTTAGTTCTCGTAAAGGATAAGAAATTAAACTATTTTAGTGATATTATACATTAAGACATTTAATTCTCAAAGAAGAATACAATTTATTTCTTTCTTTCTTATACAGTGTATAACCTAACCTAACAGTTTTACACCCAATTGACAATTATTTAATTCACTTGTTATGAGAAATACAAGTAAAATTTATAACTGAATAACTCTATTACAAAATGGAAGACATTAACAAAGTAAAACTGTATAATAGATGTTATAAGTATTCTAAATCAAAACTGTGTTGTGCTATTCTTATAGTATTTAGTTTTATTTACATAATGTTATAATACCTTACACTATATATGCAACCTTAGTTCTGTAAATATTTTACCTACTCACAAATTATAAAAAAATTACGTTTTGCATAATTATGGTTAGTGGTATTGACTATAATGATTGATTTGTGCATTATGTTATGACTAAGGTTCACAGCTTAAGTATTCGTTCCAGAACGAGGAAGAAATTGAAGCTAAACCTCAAATCAATAACAATTGTAAGACCGGGTTATAGCTGTCATTTTGGGACCAATTTGTTTATAATAATAAATAAATAATTAATTATATTAGAAAGGAATCTATATGTATATTGTTTTTATTTTAATTTCTTATATTATATAAGAAATCAAAATCATTAGTGTAAAAACATTTTGTTGTTATAAAGTAGTGAATAAATTTATCCCACTTACACTAAGTTTGATCACTGTAATTTATCAAATAAATTATAGCTACCCCGGTCTTTGTTATTACTCAATCCAATAGTCAACACTTTATATTATTTTTTTAATATTTCGTGTGTCCGCCATTTTGATCGATTACAGCTTGCAACCGCGAACCCATGGAGTTTATTAATTTTTCACATAAATTTAGACCCCGTATAGAATCCCATACCTGCATGCAGTGAGTACTCAGTACTTCCTTAGTCCTTTCGTTCCTATTGTCCCACCTTTGAACCATAACGCCCCATAAATTTTCAATGGGGTTTAAATCTGGCGATCTCGCAGGCCAAGGAATAATCTGTATATCCGATTGCTGGCTAAACCACTCTTGCACAATTATGGAACGGTGTATAGGACAATTGTCCTGCACGAACGTTATCACTGGCATGTCTTCTACAGGAAAAACATTCCGTACGGTGGGCAACATGACGTCATTCAGCACATCTATGTAGTTTACACTGTTTGCACGACTGGGTATTACAGTAAGTTCTCCTGGTCCTGCAGCACTCATCCATCCCCAAATGTTCACTGTTATACGACCGGATTCAGAGTTAGGCACAACGTGATCACTATCATAACGCGTATTATTCCTACGCCACAACCTAACTCGCCCATGCTGGCTAGACTTGAAAGTCTTTTCATCACTGAAGATGACTCCGTTGCTCCAGTCGAAATTTCTGTATTTCAAAGCGAACTCCAATCGTGCTCTTTTATTAGCTTCGGTTAGCAATGGCTTAATAGCATGTCGACGATAATGCAGACCTTCACTATGAAGAGCACGATACACCGTCCGCAAAGATGTATCAAACAACTCTGCGTAATATCTTGTTGGTGTAAAGCCATTTTCCTCATAACCTTGCACCATAAGTTGACGCTGGTCTGAGTCAATATGGCGTCTTCTGCCAGATCTACTACGGTGTTCCAACGAACCCTCTTCTTGAAACCGCTTTATCCATAAAGTGACAGTCTTTACCTATAAGGGAAATATATTATTTATTATTTTCGTGTATGGATAATAAAATAAATAACGAACAGTGATTTTAAAACATTACTTACGTTTAAGCCAGTTTCTCTCGAAATTTCAGAATAATTTAAGCCTTGATTATGCAATGCTATTATTTGGGCCCTCGTAGCCATATCAATATTTGAACGCGAACTCATGATAAAAATAAATATTAAAAACTTGTAAACGCAATCGTAACTGAACTCACTCATAGATAGTAAAGAACATTATGATTGAACAAAAAGATTTAATTTTTACACAGTCAATATTAAACTACCCTCAATTCTTTTGAGATTTATGATACGGGTTAAAGTCACTTAACAACTTCAATATAATAAAGAGAAGGATAATTTCAACTCAATGCGTAATGACGCAATGGTCCAGTGGCTAATGGTATCGGTAAATTTCATGCCACCGAGTTCGAATCCTAGTTATTACGTGCTTTGCTTTATAAGGTTTGTAATGTCGTAGGAGAATTTGTGTTAAAATTGAGTAATATTGTAACTAGCAAAAAACAAGATAATGTTCTTGTATATTTTCCAATCCAACTACTATACTAGCGCCATCTATGTCATCCAAGACATATTATTAAGGCGATGAAACCCTGTACAAACGATTTTGGTTTGGAACTCTCCATGCACTTCTGTCTTCATGTGTACCACGATGATCATAGTATAAAAATAAAAATTGCAAAAAAAAAACAACCAACTTCCAAAAAACACTACACAGTGAAAAATAACTTTAATTTCAGAAATCGGTGTCTTTGGATCTGTATTTTAGGTTTTTGTCACCGACTTCTGAAATTAAAGTTGTTTTTCACTTTGTGTTTTTTTTGGAAGTCGGTTAATTTTTTTGCAAAAAAGTTTTTTATTTTTCACTTTTTGGTGGGTCGGTTTGTAATTTGTCTAAGTTACAATAGCCTAATGACAACTGCTCATCACCTTTTACAAAATATTGCTATTCCCGCTGCAGGGACGTTAATTGTTGAGGAGTTCTCTTGGTACTTCACCATCAGCTCCACTTCACCATATGCATTGTGACGAGCTTATTATTGCGTGGCAATCATTTTAAAGAAACCGAATCGCAATCCATGAAATGCTTATTATTGAGTTGTTCCGGTGGCCATCTGTGGTCTTTCATCATCAGTTCCACTTCATCAAATGGTGCTTTCCGAGAGCAAATGCACAAGTTACTATAAAAAATACCCAAATCGCTATAGGTGTGCCTATAATATTTGAAGAGTTCCCTCGATTTTTTTTGAATAGTAAAGATTATATGATGAAAAACTTTAACCATGAGTAATTTGTCGATGTAATGGAACCGACCTCTTGTTTAGTCGAACTAAAATTCACGAACCGCCACTCTCGAGGTATTCCCCTTTTCGGACAGAATTTGTGCGAATTATTCTTTGAAAGAACGGTCACCGGTTCCTCCAAGGAATATAAGGACTGATATTAATAGTTCTAGCCTTAGAGATAACGTTTTCGGGATATTTTCGCACGTTCTGTGCTACTTGAGCAGTGGTGGCCCAGTGCTAACGGCCCGGACTTACGAGTTATAGGTCGTGGGTTCGAACCCAGACAGGCACTTTACATTGTGTAAATAATTTCATCACCACTACTCTTAAAACGGTGAAGGAAAACATCGTGAGGAAACCGGCATGTCCTAGAACGAAAAATTCGAAGACATGTGGCATCTATCAACCCGCACTGGGCCCGCGTGGTGGATTACGGCCTACTCCGTCTCGAAGAGAGAAGGCCTGTGTCCCAGCAGTGGGAACATTACAGGCTGATTATACTGTGCTATTTTACTAGGGAAAATGTTTGAAAACCTACCGCGGTTTACCTATTTTGAAGCTACTAAACTTTGTTTGCATAACATCACGCCTGTATTCTCCGAAGGGCGAAGGGAAATCTAGACTACGGGCTGAAAAATTCCTAATGGTAAAACCCACTTTGCCCGACCCGGGAATCAAACTACTAGACCAGCGAAGCAGTCAAATCTTCATTCTTATCTATACATCTTCTATACAAATAAATAAAATTGAAGTGTTTGTTTGTAATGTTAAAATAACAAATTTTTACTAAATGCATAAAAAAGTATAAGTACGTACACATGAAGACAGAAGTGCATGGAGAGTTCCAAACCAAAATCGTTTGTACAGGGTTTCATCGCCTTAATAATATGTCTTGGATGACATAGATGGCGCTAGTATAGTAGTTGGATTGGAAAATATACAAGAACATTATCTTGTTTTTTGCTAGTTACAATATTACTCAATTTTAACACAAATTCTCCTACGACATTACAAACCTTATAAAGCAAAGCACGTAATAACTAGGATTCGAACTCGGTGGCATGAAATTTACCGATACCATTAGCCACTGGACCATTGCGTCATTACGCATTGAGTTGAAATTATCCTTCTCTTTATTATATTGAAGTTGTTAAGTGACTTTAACCCGTATCATAAATCTCAAAAGAATTGAGGGTAGTTTAATATTGACTGTGTAAAAATTAAATCTTTTTGTTCAATCATAATGTTCTTTACTATCTATGAGTGAGTTCAGTTACGATTGCGTTTACAAGTTTTTAATATTTATTTTTATCATGAGTTCGCGTTCAAATATTGATATGGCTACGAGGGCCCAAATAATAGCATTGCATAATCAAGGCTTAAATTATTCTGAAATTTCGAGAGAAACTGGCTTAAACGTAAGTAATGTTTTAAAATCACTGTTCGTTATTTATTTTATTATCCATACACGAAAATAATAAATAATATATTTCCCTTATAGGTAAAGACTGTCACTTTATGGATAAAGCGGTTTCAAGAAGAGGGTTCGTTGGAACACCGTAGTAGATCTGGCAGAAGACGCCATATTGACTCAGACCAGCGTCAACTTATGGTGCAAGGTTATGAGGAAAATGGCTTTACACCAACAAGATATTACGCAGAGTTGTTTGATACATCTTTGCGGACGGTGTATCGTGCTCTTCATAGTGAAGGTCTGCATTATCGTCGACATGCTATTAAGCCATTGCTAACCGAAGCTAATAAAAGAGCACGATTGGAGTTCGCTTTGAAATACAGAAATTTCGACTGGAGCAACGGAGTCATCTTCAGTGATGAAAAGACTTTCAAGTCTAGCCAGCATGGGCGAGTTAGGTTGTGGCGTAGGAATAATACGCGTTATGATAGTGATCACGTTGTGCCTAACTCTGAATCCGGTCGTATAACAGTGAACATTTGGGGATGGATGAGTGCTGCAGGACCAGGAGAACTTACTGTAATACCCAGTCGTGCAAACAGTGTAAACTACATAGATGTGCTGAATGACGTCATGTTGCCCACCGTACGGAATGTTTTTCCTGTAGAAGACATGCCAGTGATAACGTTCGTGCAGGACAATTGTCCTATACACCGTTCCATAATTGTGCAAGAGTGGTTTAGCCAGCAATCGGATATACAGATTATTCCTTGGCCTGCGAGATCGCCAGATTTAAACCCCATTGAAAATTTATGGGGCGTTATGGTTCAAAGGTGGGACAATAGGAACGAAAGGACTAAGGAAGTACTGAGTACTCACTGCATGCAGGTATGGGATTCTATACGGGGTCTAAATTTATGTGAAAAATTAATAAACTCCATGGGTTCGCGGTTGCAAGCTGTAATCGATCAAAATGGCGGACACACGAAATATTAAAAAAATAATATAAAGTGTTGACTATTGGATTGAGTAATAACAAAGACCGGGGTAGCTATAATTTATTTGATAAATTACAGTGATCAAACTTAGTGTAAGTGGGATAAATTTATTCACTACTTTATAACAACAAAATGTTTTTACACTAATGATTTTGATTTCTTATATAATATAAGAAATTAAAATAAAAACAATATACATATAGATTCCTTTCTAATATAATTAATTATTTATTTATTATTATAAACAAATTGGTCCCAAAATGACAGCTATAACCCGGTCTTACAATTGTTATTGATTTGAGGTTTAGCTTCAATTTCTTCCTCGTTCTGGAACGAATACTTAAGCTGTGAACCTTAGTCATAACATAATGCACAAATCAATCATTATAGTCAATACCACTAACCATAATTATGCAAAACGTAATTTTTTTATAATTTGTGAGTAGGTAAAATATTTACAGAACTAAGGTTGCATATATAGTGTAAGGTATTATAACATTATGTAAATAAAACTAAATACTATAAGAATAGCACAACACAGTTTTGATTTAGAATACTTATAACATCTATTATACAGTTTTACTTTGTTAATGTCTTCCATTTTGTAATAGAGTTATTCAGTTATAAATTTTACTTGTATTTCTCATAACAAGTGAATTAAATAATTGTCAATTGGGTGTAAAACTGTTAGGTTAGGTTATACACTGTATAAGAAAGAAAGAAATAAATTGTATTCTTCTTTGAGAATTAAATGTCTTAATGTATAATATCACTAAAATAGTTTAATTTCTTATCCTTTACGAGAACTAAACTTAGTAAATCTTAATCTGTAAGAAAAATATATCTAAATCTTCTTACATAAATGTTTCTTACTAATAATACTTATACTTACCACCAATTACGAAACTAATTTATATATATTTATTTATACAATGTTATATATAGTAGAGTAGTATATGTATACTTGTATATTATGCCTTTATTCATTTATACATCTTATATTATTTATAACAAAAAATAAAATAAAAAACGTTTAAAAATATAAAAAATAGAATATAAATTACATTATATAATAATAAAATTTAAAAAAACCGACTGTGAACTGGGTTTCGAACCAGTGCCCTGTGAAACGAGCTTTGTTATTCTGTCATGCTTATCCACCTGAGCTACGATCTACTTATTGTAGAATGCGAAAATGAGAGCTAGTTTGTGAATGTAGGGATTTTTATTATTTATGATCTACGCCATCTGTAGTCGAATTAACTAATATACCAATTGGTTTATTTGGTTTGGTTTAGATGGCGCTGTATTAAGTACTCGGAAATAAGAAAATAAAATAATTTATGTTTATTTGAATATAAATATATTATTATTTCTTAGTAATTATTTTAGGTATTAAAAACCTTATTATGTGCCTCTGCATAATAAGGTTTTTAAGCTTTGCGGTGTTATTTTCATGTTTGAACAGCGCCATCTAGTCGTCTCATGAAAGTCATGAAACGTAATGCAAAACCTCAGTCAAAAGTCGACCTTAGGCTCTCCATGCACTTTTGTCTTCAATAGTACGTATGTAAAACAAAAAAGCAATTTTTAAAATGTTTGTCTGTCTGATTGTTCCGGCTAATCTCCGGAACGGCTGGACCGATTTTGACGGGATTTTCACTGACAGATAGCCGATGTTACGGAGAGTAATATATTAATTAGGGATCTGGGGAAAAAATTAAAACCCATGAAATTGTGAACAAAAAGTCGGATTTCAACAATTCTTTTTGCATTTGGTAGCCCAATTCTCGAGGATAGTTATAGGCTATTTAACATTTCGACCCTTAGGAGCCAAGCAAAAAGAAAAAAAGTTAGAAAGAACACTGAGCAAAAACGAAGTAATAGCGCGGGCGGGCGATGCAACGCGACGGGTCGGGGGATGAAGGAGATTTAATAAAATGTGGCTGTTATTTTAGTGTAATAATATTATTGTGTATCTTACGACTTCCACTCGAACGAAGTCGTGGGGTACAGCTAGTATATATTTTAATGTTTTATTATATAGATACTTGTATATAACAATACACTTCTGGACACATCTATTGGCCCACCTTGTATTTTCAGTTTCGTTTGGTCCTAGCTAAAGTTTTATATTAGGTCGAGCAAAAAGTTTTTATGCAGTTTTGAACCTGGCACATTCAAAATTTCATTCAATAGGTAGTCTTTTTTTGAATTTCGAACACAGAATTTAAAGAAACAAAAGACAATTTGGAGCCTGTTTCTTGATATCAAACAATCGAATACTAAGAAAACTTGGTTTTATTGGTTTACTTGGATTTAATTCTTGAAAAAGTGATTGATATCTTTGGTTTTGCAACAAACATTACTTATTCTTAACATTAAGGTGAGGTTCTATCAATAATCTATGGATACCTGAAGTCGCCGCCCAAGCTGTGGCACTTATTCAGGCCGGACACAGCCAAAGAAACGTGAGTGCTCAACTTAATTTAAGTCGATCTGCGGTCCGAAATGTTTATCGGAGGTACCTAGAGACTGGCGGCTTTGTTCGTCGCCAAGGAAGGCCACGATCTCGGGTCACAACTGAAAGGCAGGAACGATTCATCGTGACGACCAGCTTGAGAAATCGTCACCTTACCTCCATTGAGATACAAAACCAACTTCGCGACTTCCACGGAGTATCTGTGAGCGCTCGAACTGTTTGGAGAAGGTTAAAAGAACGCGATATGGTACCACACAAGCCAGCTAATGGGCCCAAACTAACGCGAGCCCACCGAACAGCGCGCCTTCATTTCGCACGCAGTCATTTAAATTGGACACAGCAAGATTGGAGCCGTGTACTCTTTTCTGATGAGTCTAAAATTGTGTTACATGGCAATGATGGAAGGAAGAAGGTCTACCGACGTAAGGGAGAGCGTTTCGCACAATGCTGCTTTGAAGAGAGGGTTGCTTATGGCGGTGGCTCATGGACTGTCTGGGGCGGTATATCCGCGAGCGGCAAAACTCAACTTGAGGTTGTTACAGGACCACGGCTGCCAACATTAAATGCTGAAAGGTACATTCGTGAGTGCTTAGAACCTCACGTGATACCATACGCGGACTATGTGGGCCCAAATTTCCTTTTTATGCATGATAATGCAAGAGCCCATGCGGCCGGCATCGTCAGGGAATATCTTCGGGATGTGAACATCACAGTTATGGACTGGCCAGCCAGAAGCCCAGACATGAACCCCATTGAGCACATGTGGGACGAGCTAAAAAGACGTGTTAGGGCTCGTCAGCCAGTTGCCCAGACGATGCAGGAGTTGAAAACTGCCATAGAAGAGGAATGGGAGATGATCCCTCAAAATTTCATAGAGCGGTTGATAAACTCTATGCCTAATCGTATGAGAGCTGTGGTAGATGCCCATGGAGGCAACACGCGTTATTAAATTAAACCTTTATTTGATAAAACATGTTTTTTATTCAAAAATCAAATGCCTTTAACAAGGCGCATATCCGACTTGTTAGGCGTAGCTCCATGTCGTATGGTATTCTGAATTCAAATTTAAAACAATACGATCGAAAAAGATGGTAAAATGTATCAGGTTTAAAACTGCATCAACAGTTTTTGTTCAATCTAGCAATCATATTTCGGTAGGGGCCATCGAAACCTAAACTCTAAGGTGGGCCAATAGATGTGTCCAGAAGTGTATATACTATAAGCTTGTATATTGTAATTAAGATTTACAACTAAGCAAACAAACTTCATTTCTGCAAAATAAACCCGGAAAATAAAACGCGCATCCTTTTAAACATAAAATTATTACCAGAATTGTAAATTTAACGTATTTTATGTACTCGATATACATTCCCCTTCTCATCACCATAGAAAATACCATAATCTGCAATAAAAAGCGACAATTACCCATAAAAACAGCACCTCCGCCATTTCTAATAGGGATTATTCACACTGCCGTTAAAGCCGCTTTCCTTTGACAATTTAATAGGTATTTACCTCTGTGGAAATAAATCAGATATGCTATTAAGATAAGGTGAAGAGAAGTGACGTCACTATCATAAATGAGCTTCGTGTGTTGTTGGTTCGACTCCCAGTTAAGGGCCAGGCTAAACGGGTGGTTCTCCCGCCGCGGGAACCCGCTCCTGAACCGCACTAGACACAATTTAATATGGAATAAACTGCGCGGTTTCCCGCCGTGGTTCACAGGCTGGACAAAATGGACCGCCGCATGCAGCGTCACACCTCTGCTGATAGCCGCTCCTTCAAACTACACGATGGCGGTTTTCCTCTATTGCCATTCTTTCGACCCGTTCATCGGTTGATTGGTTCACTCCACTCCCGCAAACCGCCCAGCTCTTTCTTGCTCTCTTTGAATGAACAAAAGACAGCGATAAACCGTATTCCGTGTAGTTTGATGGTCTGCGGCAGCTTTCTCAAGCGGATTCCCGCGGCGGGAGAACCACCCGTGTAGATGTGTGTAAATTTTTTTCAATTGAAATCGTAAAACTGTCTGTTAATTTTTTGAAGGTAGTGACTTTGTGAGGTTGTTATTGGACGTCGAAAATGTGTGTTAATTTTTGATTGGCAGAATAGTTCTGTTTGATATACGTAGATTAAATGCAAGTCGATTACGAAAAATAAAAACCAAAAAAATGGTTATTATATATTTTCTCATTTTGTGTTTGTATTTATTTTCTTATTTTACATTTAATTTCGTTTCCTTTCTATGATTTTCGTGTTATGTATTTTTATTGATTTCATTATTTTTACCTTGTCAATAATGTACCTACATTAAAAGTACATGATGCGGTCTCCTATAATAAAATAATATAGGAGACCAATTATTGTATTTGTCCCTACTCTGTGTATCTATAGGTGCATGTAATTGTGTAGCTTCTGTTGGAGATCCAATAAACAAATAAATCTATCAGCAGAACTATCCCGTAAAACACACCTTGAAGAAAACTTCTGTATTCACATTGAAAACAATGTCACAACAATCGAACGAAAAATACCAAGTCCAAAATTCAGTGTCGATATAAAGTGAGTTTAATAGTGAACTTACTTCAAATCTAAAATTTTGAAAATTCTATGTCGAAACAAAGTGAGTTTAACAGTGAACTTATTTCAACAATCCTAGCAGATTGTAGAAAGCTCTGTGAGTTTTAGGGTATTTTTTTATGTAAAAAATAATAGAATTGTTAATTGTTTACACTATAACTTTAATATCGGCATTATTAACCTGTCTTCATAAACAACATATCTCCATTGTTTCCCAACTCAAAATCCTGAGGTATTTACGTAATCCTTGGTTTAAACTCAGTTTTAATGCTTGCCTTTGTACAAGTCTCGGAAGAAGCCTGAACGAACAAGTCATGAAATCTTAAGATTAAGTGAGAGCTCCGTTTTATCTTATAGGGGCAGCGGACACCGGACTTAACCGGTTTTTACTGGTTTCACCAGTTCACACCAGTTTGTTGGAGCTTAAGTTTAGGAATTGTGGGAAGTTGGTGTCAGTTTGAACTTTAGGAGTCTTTTGGTCTCTAAATTTATCAGGTTACTTGAGTAAAATATGTGTTTATTAAGAACTGTTGTGTAAAACCTATCTGTTTAAATAGGTTCGCCATTTTGTGTCCTAAACACACCGCTATAGTACGGTTACCAAATAAACAATGTAAGTACTTAAGTAAAGTATCCTGTTTTTGGGCGTGATCTCGAAGGGTTAAATGGCTTCTTCTTCCTATAAAACCAGCCTTAAATATTTGAAGATGTTTAACAGACCTTTTCTCTCTGTTTGTCTAATATATTATTCACATTTTCTGCGGCATTCGTTAACCAATACAAATGCTACGAGTTACAGTTTTATAGATTTCCGTCATTTTGTCTTTTGTGAGACTTTTAACTAATGTATTGTGTTAAATATAACCTCCTCCTTTTTTGAAGTCGGTTAAAAAGGTAACGTCCAATGTGAGTCTCTCCCAAAATCATTGTTAAGACTGGCCGTAGACGTAGCTTTGAATTAATGATCAGATCGCTCGCGCGGCTACCCTTAATTAATAACTAATGAAGCTCCTCCTACAGGGAGTTACTTTAGAAAAATCCTCGATACTTCACTTTGTTAAACAGTAGACTATTTTTGTTGGAGATTTCTTTGCGTAGAAATATTATGAGCATCATCAGGTTGGGTCGATTTGTTACCCTTTGTACTGTGTTTGTTGTTGGTTTTACTAGATAATATTTTTACCTAATTAATTTCCAAAATCCTAAAGGAGAAGATAGATAAATATAATACTCTTTATTAAGTACACTAAAAATATAACACATATAAAGTAGAAAATTTACAAGGGATGACACAATGGGCGGTCTTATCGCTAAGAGCGATCTTTAAACCTTTGGATGGATTAAGGGAGAAAGGACAGACAGTACTGTAGGTAGTCTGTGGTGTACCATTTACACATATACAATAAATACATTCACTTCTCTTTGTAAATAAATATATATATAAATATACAATAATAATCATAAAACACGTGCAAAGAATGAAAGAAGATGAGGAGTTTCTCATTGCGATGCTAAGTATGGGTATGTACTCGTATGTTTGTGTAGATTATCTTTGTTTTTAGTACGAGGGGTTCAGAAACCCCTCAACCGATTGTATTTATTCAAATGGGCGTATATAACGTACTAATTAAAATAAAATTGGTCCACTTGCACGCCTTTAACTAAGGAATATGCTGTCAGAATCATCAGGCTTGAATTAGTACCTAGGGCAAATGGCATCCTATAATCCGTTCCATTTGTTTATTAGATACCACAAATAATATACACTTTTCAAGACCTAGAATCTAGCCGTTGGCTAGACGAAGCGGCTAAGAGTCAGTAAAAAATCTCTCCTTAAGAGATGTAACATTTTAAACGTGCTCATACTGAGAAAGGTAGGAATTTTCACAGCAGTCTTAAAGTAAGAACTTTTTAGGAAAAATTTTACACTTTGAAGGGAATAGACGCCTAGTGCAAGTGCTAATTTGGTTGGTAAGGTCACCGATTGAAAACTAGTAACACAAATAATTGGAAATAAAAAAAAAACCGGCCAAGTGCGTGTCAGACCACGCACAATGAAGGGTTTCGTATTTGGGATGAAAAAAAGAAGAGGCAGAATTATCCCAAGAACAAACTTAACATTGTAGTTGAAAAACATGCTCTCCCATACATTCCAACTGCAAATTATATATGTTACGGCTAAAACCCGAAGTGCGGCTACAACTAGTTTTAGCCGGCTACAACTAAGTGTGGGCTGAAAGGTAGGTTAGGTTAGTACTGTGACTACACAACACACCTAGTTGTAGCCGCACTTCGGGTTTTAGCCGTAACATATATATGTTAAGACCATAGACTTCTTATAGGTTTTGTCCTGTAATGTGTAGAAAAAGAACTATTTTCAGTGTTTCTTGGTAGTTTCGGAGATAAAGGGGGTATGGTCAATTTTCGTATATTTTCTTAACTTTAAAACTTTTGATTTTAAAATTATAAAAAATAATATTCGAAACCCCCGCAGTAAGCCCTTTCATTTGGTATGTAACACGGTATAGTTTGCAAAACTTTTTTTTAATTTTCGTATTTGCCCCTCAAAAGTGACCCTCATATTCAAAATTCATTTATTTATTTACGTAACACATCCATGTTAGGGTCACAGAAATTGATATGTGTACCTTTCAACTTAATCGGTCCATTAGATTCGGAGCAAATTAGCTGCGATAGACAGACAGACAGACAGACACACGAGTGATCACATAAGGGTTCCGTTTTTCCTTTTGAGCAACGGAACCCTAAAAATAAGCCAAAAAATATCGATATTTCTAAACAAACACCCGAAGAATAACCTTTAGGCAGTCAGCTAAATAATGTGTAGTTTCTTTACAACATACATACTTACGCCTTCATCCCATGGGGGTAGGCAGAAACTACAGAACGCCACCTGCTAAGATCCTTACATACTCCTTTCGCTTTGCTTTAGTTTTTTCATTGCATAAAATTCTCACGAATGTTTTATTTTTCAGAATTCTCAACTGGCAAAAAAGCTACTAAATCGTCCAGTGAAAACCTGAAAACGTAGCCTATACTATATAAAATAGTAAGAAAAATAATCGGCCTGCGACCTGCGTCTTTGTCGACGTATTTTATACATCAAGTACTAGGATCTGGTATAACGTAGCAAGATGCTGCGATATCCGTCTCGGACACGTTTGCACGAGAGTCTTACAAGGCGGCGCCGGCAGCGATGCCGTGTGTTAGCTCATTTATAGCGGCACATGGGAAACGTCTTGGGTAAACAATTATTAGAAGCGCGTTCTTGTTTTTTCATACTTTTTTTACGTTTTGCTTTCCTCTTATGTAATGCTGAATTAATTAATCTAAAATTATTTAAAAAGTTTTATTTATTCGAGTAACGAGTATGGGCTCCCACACAAAACTGCGAATTCGCATCGCATCGCAGTTTTGTGTGGGAGCCCTAAGATAATATTTGCAAAAATAATAATAATATGTACAGGTATATAAAAAAGGAAGGGAAATAGTCATTTGGCATCAATAGTTGGAAAAAAAATGGCTGACAGTATTGCCACGTTGTATGGCAATCCTAGTTATTTGGCCAAAAAATAGGCCAGCCCTCTGGTCACGTGGAGAGTCGGCCAACCACTTGGAGGTGTCTCTAGAAACTAAGTGGGCACTCGGATCCCATGGCCCTAGTGTTTGACCCCAAAGGGCTCGAAAATAGAGTTGATTTTATATAATACAAAACTCATAAGGTGTTTTTTTTTACTGTCAAATAGCCTATTATTTTGTATCATGCATGCATTGGAAAGTACCTACCTAGTACCATTCTCTGCCCAAACTCTCTAAATCCACTCTCCGCAACTATATCTAAAACTACCCAAAATACCTTTTCGACTACCCAAACTGTGCAGATAACCACGCAGTTCGCCTGAGTAGCGAAGTTGTGCCGAGCTCTGCGCGGTCATATTTCGTGCATCATGTTATTAAGCCGACTGCACACGGCGCAACAGCGAGCGATGTGGCGTGCCTGTGGCGCAACTTTATATGGGCTACGTGAGCAGGGTTGTAGTCTTGAAAATTGTGTGTGGCATTTCTTGTGGATGAAGTGATTTTGGGTTTGTAGTGTGTGTGTGTGTGTACTGTGAACACATTTAAATAAAATGCAATGGAATCCAGTGCTTTTACGTTCTTTCTCTAAGTTTTACATTATCCTACTATATAATAGTCTTATGTGAAATATTATTGTTTTTTTTATTGGCTACTACATATATAATTATTAAGTTTCAAGGCACCATACTGTTTATAATTATAAACGCACGCGCATGCGAATGGTCGTTAAGAAAGATGATTTGGAATCACTTAATAGATGGGTTTTACAAAAGAAAACAATGTCATAATTATGTATTATGTATGAATCTATGATGATTTATCTTGCCATTAATATTAGGACACAAAAAGTATCCTCCTATGCAACCCGCATTATTTCCCATATTATACTGATTGTGACCATTCTATTCCTCTTGTGTAAAGTTAAAACTTGAGATGTGATGAAACACATTTGCATGCGAATAACATTTTCGTATTATTTATAATTTTACTTTCAAGCGTCTAGACGGGGACGTTAGGAATATTAAAGAAAATTTTATTACTACGAATAATAGTTGAATGTTGTGGAGTTTGTTAGATAAAATCGCTTAGAGGTATTACAAAGAATTCTTTAGGGAAGTTAAGATAAGACCTTATAATACAGTTATGGCAAAAGTATGTTGTGGTCGTTTTTGCAAGGACCCTGGACCGCAGTGTTGGGCATCTAGGGTTATTTCAAGGGACCAGGGGGCCAACCACCACCTCTTAAAGCAGTATTATTTTAATGTTACTTCAGTGTGAGAAAGATATGAAGCTATACAGGACGTCTAGCTGCATCTCTTTCCCACACTGAAGAAAGATTGCAATAATACTGCTTTAAGAGGTGGTGATCTAGCTCAAGGTCAGTAAAGCTCTCTTTTCTACAATTAGGTTACAATTTACTGAACGAACCCGTCTGTCAATCGTAGCAATCATCTCAGGAACACCTACTAGATCTATGTAGTTGTTAAATACCAAATATGACGGTAATGACACCGTTAATGTGAAACTGACTCACAGAAGCTACGATAATTGGCAAGGAAACCATCGGCTGAAAAAGTTTTTATTTTTCACTTTTTAGTTGTGGAACCTGCCCCACACAAATTCGAATACCACGGTAAATTACAGTGACAGGAAGTTATTATAACATCATCCGCCTAAACTAAGTGGGAAAAATACGTATTATTGAAGCAAACTCAAAAACCAAAAAAAAAAAAAAAAAAAAAGCAAATTCAAGCCCAAGCAAATTTATATGGGACCACCTAAAATGCTTTCCAAACAAAAAAAGAATTTTCCAAATCGGTCCAGCCATCTTCGAGTAATCGGGGAACAGACATAAAAAAGGTTCCCGACGAACTGAGAACCTTCTCGTTTTTTGAAGTCGGTTAAAAAACAACTGGAGATAGTCTTCTCCCAATTCTCATTACTCAGTCATACTACTCGTATCACGCTGAGCATTAAATCTCATAACCAAGTATATGCCACATTTCTCCAATTCCACAAAGGAAAACTAAATTCCATTTCTCTATAAATAAACAATTGGCGTTCTTTATTTTTGTGTGTTGCCATACATTTGTTGTGGGCCATAAAACAAGCGTGGGGTCAGTTTAATGTTACGGAAAATTCGCTTTTACGAAGGAACTGTAGAACTGTCGAGAGAATGAATGCTTCGGTACGTGGATGAGTATAAAACAATGGTTTTATGGCCCGACACGCTCTTTTCTTGAGGTTTAAAGTAGTGTCAAAGGATCAGTACAAAAAGGTTGTATGATTTTCGGTAAGGACAGACCTCTTCTGTGTTCCCGTGGGAATCAAAAACGTGTAAGCTTATTTAGAATAGAAAGGCAGTAGCTAATAGGTTCTGTGATACTGAAAAGATGTTGATTGCTGAAAATTCTCTTGTGCTATGGTCAAAATTACGTTTCATTTCGATTCATATTTAAATTCTTACTTCCGGCGAACTGCAAACAATACGTTTTATTTAGTAAACACATAGATATTGTAGTTAAGACTCAGGGCGGATATCACCAACGAAACTGAACGCGATCATTTCACGCTGAACTCAGCTCAAGCGTTTAACTGAGTTCAGAAGTCCAGTTTTGATTTCACCATCAAGCAGTTACCCATCTGTTCTAAAAACACCATTTTCATTGCAGTAAGTACCATTCTGTCACTTCTTGAAGCAGTGTTTTCAACCGTTCTTCTAAAAGGTGTAAAATAGAAAATACCCTCGTTTAAAAATGTTGAATTTCCCGAACACCTGCCGAGGTGTTCCGAAGTCAGTGAAGTGGGAGGTGCACCACGTGTCTACAAGGATGCTACGTCTTACTTGTTTTGAAGACTTTGAAATTAATAAGAGAGCATATTTTGAAGGGATGCGTTATTTAGAAAAAAAGTTGATAGTTGTATGCACATTTTGTTTCTGCAATACTTACGTATATTAATAAAGCATTACTCTCAAAACTATGATCATCTTTCTGATGTACACGGATCATAATAATTATGGCTAATTTCTTTTATTTAACACAGGCGTAGATATTAAAAGGATCTTTCTTTTTTCTGTAGGCACAGGAAAAGCTACAGACAAGTTTGTTTCTAAGATTAAGTCAATGTTATTATAAGTTGCTGTTAGAAAATTCTAATAAATATACACACCTTGGTGGTACACCTTGTGTTATCATTTGACATCATGCTGAGCTGAGGCCCTTTGGCATTATACGCATTGTTTTCTGTTTTTTTTTTTTATATAGTTTTAACGTATTTTAGTTTTGTTTTTTTTTTCTTGTAATGCCAATAAACGTATTTTCTTTCTTTCTTTCTTTCTTTCTATACGATGCCATCAGCAGCACAAAAACAGAGGAGGTTGGCGCGAATTTAAAGTGTTACATACCAACCTTAGCTGATTGGCAGTATTTAATAACGGTTTTAAAGCCACACCTCTACTTAACACTTCAAAAAAATTAAAGTCTCATTTTAACCTCTTTTAAACACGTACAACTTTAAACAACTTAGCAACTTGCAGTCGCAAGTAATCACCCATTTGTACACACAATCCACACAGCGCTACAGCGCTGGACGGCAACAATACATGAAAGCATTTAAGCGAAACAGCCAACTCTTCTCCGAATTGTTGCGTTGGCTGTGCATTTGACCACGGGGATGCAGTACTGTGGGTTATCATAAGGGTTAAAACTTGGTGAGCGAGTTTCGAGTGAATTTTGGGAAGACTTAAGAACTATCTAGGGGTTTTTAATCCGGTAAGCTAAAGTAATGCAAAAGTGTATGCATGGAAATTATTACAGAAACAGGCCGTTGATTTTTCTTAATTTCTTTAAAGAGGTCTTTGGTATTAATATTAAAGAACCTGTTTTGTGTTCAGAAAAATCTAATTGAGACGACTGAAGAAAGACTGCATCGTTGGTCTAGTGGTCGCAAGCGCAACTGCTGATCATGAGTTGTTGGGTTTTTCTACCTGGAATTTCTGAGTAGTGGCCCGGAGTCTGGATTTTTGCCCGGTTGATGGCAACAGGCTCGCCCCCTATTAACTGGCGAAATGTGGGTGTACTATAAGTACACCTCTGCCCAACCTTTCGAGGAATATAGGCGTGATGTCATGTTATGTGTAAAAATCTAATTTCACGCCGAAAACCAGCTCTAAAAATACTCCATATCTTAATGTACCTAGAGAATATTTTTCACAATCTTCGAAGCTTTTAATAATCGAGTAATCGTAGTACCTCCCACGATATTAGAAGTAACATTAGTCGCTGGGACAAGTTTAATGCTCGTCGCTATAAATATACGCTCAGCTGATGTATTTACAGCCGCACAAATTGTACCTTTATAACAGCTCGGCGGCCTGGGATCACCTGGACCATTGTACTTAATGTTGGTGATAAAGGATTATTGTTTACTAGCTGGTCTGACTCTTTGAAATGGCACAATATTTTGGAAAACGGATTGTGTATATGGTACAGTAAATCTTGCAGAATAATATCATGTTATTGAGCACTAATAATAAAGCTGAAGAGTTTGTTTTTGTTTTTTTTTTTGTTTGTTTGGACGCGCTAATCTCTGGAACTGCTAGTCGGATTTGAAAAATTCTTTTTGCATTTGATAGCCCAATACTTGAGGAAAATTATAGGCTTAAATCACGCTACGGCCCATAGGAGCCGAATGAAAAGAAAATAGTCAAAGTAAAAGCGCGGTCGGGCGATGGGATGCGATGCGGTGGGTCGGGGGCCGTATCACGCGTACAAAGGGGCGGGTAGAAATTACTAATAAATTATGAGAACCTGAGGGCGTAGACAAAGTGACATTCTGTCAGTGATAACGATGATGGAAAATTCTAAAATGTATGGGATTGACGTCAGCTACCGAAAAGATTATGTACTTAAACAAAACACTTTGAAAGCGATTACCATTTGTATAGGCCTCTGTTTCAAAGTGTTAACCGTAATTTATCAGAAGTCAGCAAAGATCACACCGCTCCGTAATACTTGACCAATCATAGCTCAGGTAGAACTCAGAGAGAGTGGTGGCTCAGTGGTAACAGCCGCGACTTACGAGTTGCAGGTTCGAACCCCGACAGGCGCTTTACTTTGTGTAAATTATTTTATATTCATATTAATTTATTTGCGTCCCACAAGGTAAAACAAGATGTTAACAAAAGGCTTAAAGCCGTTGTAGACCCTCTCAGGGCACAGCAAAAATTATTGTTAGATACAAGCTTTTACTTAAAATTAAATACCCACACCGCACACCGCTATAACATACTCACACACCCACTTTAACTCCTCAGGCACGCACACTTTCACACGCCGTATTCTTAGCTATGTAAGTATAGATATTAAATTGTAAATCCTTAATTGGCTGTAGGATCAGTTAAAATAGTTTAGGTTAAGATTGTAAAGAGCTGTGGATTTTGTAATACATAAATAAATAAATAGCTAAAGCTAAAAATTTAAATAAAAATAAACATGAAAACTGAATAATTTACATTCGCGTAAAAGTTAATAACAGTAACATAAATAACTATATTATTGGCAAGTAGGCAGCTATTTTCTTAAAACATATACATATAAACTTATACATTTAGATAAAGTTATATTTACTTAGGTAATATACACTACAAACACAACAACACAAACACTTACCCCTTATTCATAAACGTTGATTAAAGTTAAATGATGTTTAAACGTCAAAAAATCTATGGAAAACCAGTCGCTAAACACAACTTAACTTTAAGCAGCGTTTATGAATAAGCGGGTTATTTAATAAGACATCATATTTTAAGATTACAAATTATTAATAAGGAGATAAGTTTTACGTGTATCACAATTAGACACAATTTCATCACCACTGCTCTCAAAACGGTGAAGGAAAACATCGTGAGGAAACCGGCATGTCCTAGAACCAAAGATTCGAATACATGTGCCATCCACCAACCCGCACTGGGCCCGCGTAGTAGATTAAAGCCCACTCCCTCTCGAAGAGAGGAGGCCTGTGTCCCAGCAGTGGGGACATTATAGGCTCATTACGCTAGCATAGCTCAGGCAAAATAACTTTTCCCCAAAACATATTTATAGACTAAAACTAGCTGTTGACCACGACTTCACCCGCGTGGATGTCAATACTTCCCTATTTTAATCGGATTTTGTTCACAATTTCATGGGTTTTAATTTTTTGGCGCGGAACCCTAATTCTTTTTCTAAAATATAAGTTACTCCTTATAACTTCAGCTATCTGCCAGTAAAAGTCCCGTCAAAATCGGTCCAGCCGTTTCGGTGATTAGCCAGAACAAACAGACAGACAGAGAGAAGAAAATTTTGGAATTGTATACTGATTCTAATGATTATAATTCTGTAAATACATATTTGTTACGGTCGCGAATTATACTTTAATCAACACACACCCAGACACCGAGCTGCAAATTGCAAAAATCGTAAGAAAATTTGAATTACGCAGGCTACCTTGGCGCTTCCCCCTTAAGTATAAATACTGAGTTTCGAGTTAATCGGACCGCGCTTTAAAATTCTTCCATACAAACTGTGACACCCCCAATCTCCCTTTAGAGGGTTTAGTTTAGAAAACAAAAAATGACAAACTTCATAATTTATTTAGATAAGTATTCGTGGCAAGTTTCAAGTTAATTAACTCAACGAATAATATTTTTCAAAGAAACAAAATCCCAACTTTAAACCCTTTTTTTTCTTTTTTTTTGGATGGGAAATCATCAAATGGCTTCCCCGCTCTGGGCGGAGCGGGAGGGCGTGTCAGACTTTTACTGACTAAAACCCACCCGTGTTCCTTCTGTTGCCTGTAAAGGTCGAATTTCCAAAAATCCATCCTTACAACATAAAAGGCATCAAATGCCAAAATTTCAAGTTTGTAGCCGCAGCGGCTTAGGCTCTGCGTTGATGATCAGTCGGGACAAGTAAATATTATAGATTTACCTTGACCAAGATTATTTAGCTTAAATATAATTATGTTTGTGAGTAACATAAAGCGAAATATGATATAATTAAATACTTTATACAAGATAACACTAAAATATATAAAGAAAGAAGAAAGAAAGAAAGAAAAATTATTTATTCTGCACAAACAAAACGCACATTACAAAAAAAAAATGACACAGTACACACATATAAAGTATCCAAAAGCCTCATAATCGATCTGCATAAAGTTTACAATTTTTTTTGTTCATTGCTTGATGTCCGAGCCAGGGATCAGAGACAATTTACGTTGCCTCTGTGTGCATATTGCGCTATGATATGAGTATAGTCTGTGAGTATAGTAATCTGTGGTAATGCGCACAGATCATATAATAATATACTAATATAAAATTATTACTATAATTATTATCAAGATGTAGATGCTATAACTCTTGGTGTACCAACTACCCACCCGGGACTATGTTCATAGCTACATGAAACGGGAGTGGTTAGTACTGAGAATTGGAAGGAGCTTTCCTAGACGCAGTGCAAGGATGCTAGCCTTAGTGGGTCGTGTTCGCGAATTAAGTTTGCCTTGTAAGGTGTAATGAAAGTTGCGTTGTGTGCTCTTATATTTTAACTAACCTATTCCTGAATACTACTGCTGACTACTGGGTGTTACTGCTGCCTCGTTGGTCTAGTGGTCACAAGCGTCACTGTTGAGCGTGACCCCGGCTCCACACGTTGGTCCCAATGCCGGTACCAACGTTGGTTGGTTAGTTCATTAAGGCATCCATAAGTTGGGAGTTATGCTAGTTTAGTCCCGTCAGAGCCAACGTGAGCCATGTCAATATTATTTGATAGTGAATGAAAAAAGAAGAAATGATTTTTCACGAATCAACAACAAAATTTTTGTTCAAATTCAAAATATATTTTTTTTTATTTGAGATAGTTTTGCTCTTGACTCTAGTCTAGGTCAGAGATGACAGAGACAAAGTCGACGATGGAGCCAGCTTACCCAGAAGAAGCCTGTTCACTCTCACTTTGAAGAGATCGGGGTTATATGCGTTCGGAAACACAGACGCAGGCAGAGAGTTCCACTCCTTGGCTGTGCGCATCACAAAAGACATTTGCAAACGCTTAGTGCGAATTGGTGGAATAGCAACTAGGTAGGGATGGTAGCCTGCAGTGCGTCTAGATTTCCGATGTTAGAAGGCGGCAGGCGGAATGAGGTCGTGGAGTTCTCGAGCACACTCACCGAAGTACAATCTGTAGAAGACCGACAAGCAGGCAACTTTGCGGCGATGAGCCAAGCTGTGAAGCTTGGCATCCACCAGTCTTACGTCGCCAATGAGCCTCTTAGCTCTGCGTTCCACCGAGTCAAGCATGGCAAGTTAGTATTTAGCTGAGCCATCCCAAAGGTGGCTGCAATCCTCCATGCAGGATCGTACTTGCGCTTTGTAGAGAGTTAAAAGCTGTCCAGGCATAAAGTATCGCTTCACCCTATTAAGGATGCCCGGTTTCTTGGCTGCAGTTTGGGCTTTGTACTCGATGGTGGCTCCGAAGTTGAGACATGATGTCAACTCCATGCCTAGGAGCTCGAGCCGATCAGTTACAGGAACAGATGTACCCAGAAAAGTAGGAGATTGTATTTTATTTCACATAAGACTACATGGGCACTTATGAAACTCTATTCTTATTATTCCGGCTTGTGTTATTGAGGAGCTCGTGGCTAAGTAATAACAGCCGCACGGGTCGATCCATCAGGGTAAGCTATGCTTGCCGGGGTTGTCCGTAGATGGGTGACCATCTTTACATACCGAGACTCCTCCGTGCCTCGGAAAGCGAGTTAAGCCATTGGTCCCGGCTGTCATTCGTAGATCTTTGACAGTCGTTACGGGTCGTCAGAAGCCGGAAAGTCTGACAACCAGTCTTACTAAGGGGTATCGTATTACCCAGTTACTGGGTTGTGGAGGTCAGATAGGCAGTCGCTCCATGTAAAATACTGGTATTCAGCTGCATCCGGTTAGACTGGAAGCTGACCCCGACATAGCTGGGACATTGATATAGTTATACCGGCTTGCATCCCATATTACCGGATGTGCTTGGTAAAGTTCTAAAAATTCTAACATCTTTTCATTCGTCCATACGGACGGCGCGCGCGGCGTGGACGAGGACATCTTAACAGACCGCTGCCCCCGCACTGGAGCTAGACCACCACCTCTTAAAGCAGTATTATTATAACCTTACTTCATTGTGGGAAAGAGATGGAGCTAGACGTCGTGTATAGCTCCATCTCTTTCTCACACTGAAGTAACATTAAAATAATACTGCTTTAAGAGGTGGTGGTTGGCCCCCTGACCGCACTCGACCGCCAACGTATGGACGAATCGCGAGCGTTGATACGCGCCGGCCAACTGCTAATGCTCGCACCAACGTTGGGGCCAATACAATTTTCTCGATCCATACGTTGGACGAGCGACATTGGGGCCAACATTGGGACCAACGTGTTGAGTCGGCTTGAGGTGCTGCAGTTCGATTGCCAAGTGTGGCAGTGTCAAGGTTAGTCCGTTTATCCCACCCCAAAAAATCCACCCGATGGATAAGCGGAAAAGTATGTCGGAGAATTCACCCTAGGCCTAGTTGGATAAACGGAGTTTGTAGGTTTAGGGTGGATTCTTGGACATGCGTTTCCGTGAATTCACCTTAAGGTGGATTTTTTGAGGTGGATAAACGGAATAACCCGTGTAATTGACTTTTTCCGTCAGAAATTTCTCAGTAACAGCCCGGAGTCTGAATTTGTGCCCGGTTGATAGCAATAGGCTCACCCCCTATTACATGGGACTTAAACATATCTGGCGAATTGTGTGTGTACTATAAGCATACCTCTGCCTAACCTTTCTGGGAAAACCGGCGTGATGTTATATTATGCTATACCTATAATATTATACTATTCTTCAATCTACTAATCTAATCAAAATCAGTCCACGTTTGACAACTATAAACTGAGAGTTAGCAATCTGGCAACGTTCTACATCCTGTGGCATCGTTTTAACCTGATTGGACAGACGATAGCATCCTAATTGTATTAGATGACCCGCTCAGGTTTCCAATGAAATTGTTTTGAGATAACAACTCGTTTGTTACAGTACCTAACTCAGGTTTGGTTGCGTCTTTCCAATTTATACAAGGACAAAACGCAGCCATAGGAAACTGCTCGCGTATACTTTACATTGTAATTCTATTTTTAAATCTGTGATTACAATGTATACACGAATTTTGCGTACTGCTCGTGTATAGTTTGTAACGTAAACGCGCGCGTCCTGGTTCCAAACTATACTACTTCACTTACTCCTGACAAGAATTTTAATAAATAAAATAAAATAAAAATAAAAATCATTTATTTTCAGGCATCGACTGCGCATAGCATGTTAGTATTACCAAAAAAAAAAAACTTACAAACTATGTTAGTAGTAAAACACAAAAAAAAAACAGTATCCGATTAGAGGAAGATTTATCAAGTCACGTGTCTGACATGTAGCTTGATAAACCTATCCATTGTAGGCCCTTCTAACCTATCTGTACAGTTTAATAAAAAAGTCAATCCTAAAAATATTAAATAGCCAAGTAACTGCGACCAACTTGAAAGTAGCGCTCGCCGGCCGCTGCCACGGCACCGCTCGCTTCGCTCGCTCGGCTCGCGCGTAGTTGGTCACAGTTTTAACCCAACCTAAACCAATTGGTCAGAGTGCCATACCTGAATTATTGCGACCGATTCGGCATTATAAGCCACACATACAATGCTGCTGCGACATATACACAATTAGTCCGCATGCGCACTGGCACTGTATATTATGGAATAAGGTAGTTAATTATGTCACTACGAAGTATACGCGAGTGTTTGCGTACTACTCTTGTATAGATTGGATGGCTTTAGTAAAAAAGTGATTTCCATTCAATACGCGATTAGTTTCACACCCTTGCGTTCTGGCCTTGTACAGAATGAAAAGACGCGCTTTGGTTGGGTTTGTCAATAAGTACTTGTGATTGGTTAAAGACTTCCTACCACTTGTTTACTCGAACTGGTATTTTCGAGAATATCCAGATTCCAGTATACAATCAGAATAAGGTATGTTACGGTTTGCTACAAATGTCGAGTACCACTGCATCTTTTACACATCATAGTTAAATTATTCGAAACATATATTGTATGGATTTCAACGCTTCATATAATAGCTAAAAGTAAATTTTCTTTAAATTGTACGTCTGTTCCGATTTTTATTAAACATTAAGCTCTATAAAATCTGAAGTGTTAATCGACTTTTGTCGCTGACTGTACCAAGTGGCAAAGTTTCAAAAACTACAGAAAACGTCGTTTTTAAGATGAAGGTCCGCACCAGCCGCAACGCACGCAAGGCATGTAACGGATTTTGGTTTGTTTGTATGAAGAAATGAACAGAGTGCGGGCGATACCGTACCGATAGTGGACGCAGTGCTGTAGGAATTCATACAAAACCACCAAAATCCGTTGTGTGCCGTGCGTTCGTTGCGGCCGGTGCGGACCAGTGAACATTCACCTTTAGACAACACTAAATTGTTTTTGTCTATGGCATAAATTTTTTTAACTCTGGTGAGCACACTGTTCAAATACAAATATGTAAGTAATATGTTTTTCATTCCAACAAAACAAAATACACACAACTATTTAAAAACAAACAAGGTTTTTTTACCGCGCTATTTTATCAAAAAGTGAATGCAACTTGACATCCGGCCTGCATCCTAAATAAAAATCTGTCAATCAAACGGTTCCGTAGGCGATTTGGACGCACACGACATAAAACATTCCGTTTTGAGTGGGTTGGATAATTGTGGTTTATGTAGAAGAGGTAGCGATATAAAGCGATTTGAGTACTCTTTTCGACGGTAGGTGTTAGTGACGAATAGCTTTATTGTGTGGCGGCATCTACGTATACAACGCCACATGCGAACTACGCAACAAAGACCTGACGTCACACAAATCCTGCATCGCGCAAGCAGAGTTTACCGCGCGACTGGCATATGTACAACGTCCCGAGATCAATCGTCGGGCCATTGCCCACCAGACACAAGACCCGTCTGCTCGCAGTATCCTCCCTTTTCTATAGAGTATGAGTGAACTTTACACCCTATTTCTCATACCTCTATACTTGAAATGATAGGAAAGTCCGACAACGGATTTCACGAACACATGGAAATCTGAAAACGCTTGATTCAAAAAATATTTGCTTGTAATTTGTATACTGTAACATTTGTTTCTTATTGTGATAAGGACAGGGAGCTCTCCATGATAATGGATAGGGATCGCTGTCCTTATCTCGATAACCACGGTGTCAAGATACGTAGATAGGTACTGTTTGATAAAACAGTACCGACACCGTCTTGACACCGTAGTTACCTAGCAAAGAAAAGCAGGTCAATAGTTTTCTCTTCGTTCGCCTAGTGATAGGTAAAAGAAAGAGAATGCATTTATTTAACACAGACTAAAAGGCACACAATATAACATACAGCAGATTAAAAAAAATGCAAATAAAAAGTGTAAAGTGCAATGTACTAAATTAGCAGGAAAATGCATATGCATGCTTGCTGTCTTGCTCATATGGCCATTTAACCAACACAAAATGCCACAAAAGTTCCAGTACAGGATTTCACATGATACACATGGCAGCTATTTCAACATCAAACCCGCTCTCGCTACCGCTTATCCCTTGGCCCACAAAGTCACGCAGTGTGCGCGTAACACAGGCTGGACGCGGGACGCGCATAACGAATGTCCAAACACTGAATAGCTGATGAACAATTTGCATACCTGAATCGCTGTAATGTACTGACACCGCTACTGGCATAGTTTGAAGGACAGCCCTTAGATTCGTAGGTGTTATGATAGTTACGTGACTCTTGTATTCCCTGAGAGGTAGGCAGAGGTTCATAATATAGACATTACATTTTTAAGTTAAGTTTTAAATCCGGGGAGCGAGTCTACAATCATAACCGGCATCCACATAAACGAGTCGGTCAATATATAAAGCAAAATCAGCCTATAATTTTCTCACTAGTGGGAGTGACACAGGCCTCCTCTCTGCGAGAGGGAGAGGGTCATAATCCACCATGCGCAATAAGTATACAATTTATTTATTAGCTTTTCTGTCGAACAGCCAGAAAACTAATTCGAAAATGACTGATGCTCAACCAAGTTTTTAAATAAGGTTTAGTATACAATGTTGTTCGCAGTCCACGTGAGGCCGACTCTTTTCAGTTCTAGTAACACTGGAAGCTACCTACCCAAGGTAAGGTAAAGGTAAAGGTAAAAGCTTGCACTTAACACACGTAAAACATAAATAAATATATTATAGGTAATAAATTCTTAACAACCTGAGCACGTAAAAATCGAGCGAAATGTGTCTGGGTCCTTGACTTGATGCGCTTTTAATATGACTCAAAAGCTCTTAAAAGTAATGCAAAAATAATTATTTATGTTTATTTCATTTGTTTATGCCAAGTTTAGGTAAAAACACTCGTTTCACAAAAGTTGCAAGACTTATCATCATTCAATGATAACAGCTGGGCTAAGCGTATACATCTTCATTCAGAATCTAAAATTGGAACAGTTATTGTTATGCATTACTTGTTTCAGTTGGTAAAAAAACATTGGATTTGAAACGTGATTCAGGCATAAAAGCAGTAAAAATATACTTAGCAAAAATTTCAAATTAGTTTGCAGCTGGCGTTTTTATAGAACATATGCAGTAATTCTCACCATCATGTTGATGGGAAAGAAAGAAAATCCTGAAAATACATTTACTCAGCACAGACCAAAAGGTGCAAATGTTTTTTTGTAGAAATGGGTTATCTCATTGCTCAAATGGATGTTGTGAAAACGGATGTTCCCAAAATCATAATAATTTTTGTGCAGTGTTGATAATTTTATTCTAAATATCGTAAACACATTTCTAGTACTTACCTATCCTGTCAAAACCTAAATTCTAAACCAGACGTACACATTTTCACCTCACATGCGTTCTAAATAAAAAGTCCCCAATTAGTTGAAAAGTCTCTCAAATCTGCACAGCGTGGTCGCCGGACGTTAGAGCGGACGCTAGTGCGATTTCATTGATTGAAATGTCCTGCGTTTGAATACTGGACATAGCATGTGTGTTGTCTGTTGTTGGGGATTTTTGTGACGTTTCGTATTTTCTATTGACGTGCGATATTTTTTGTGTGTGTCACCTGACTGAAGGAAACACTAGCACCCTAGTTTGAAAAATTCGTCAGCTCAATGTTGTTGAATTGTTAAAATGAAAGGCATTGCCACTGTGTGTAACACAGTTACCCTCTGGACTTGATCTCTTATATGCAATAAGCATAGCAATCTATAAATCGTTATCCATTTTCTGAATTAGATGACCTCTTAGTTCTGCAAAGAAACTATTAAAGGCTACAATCGACATAATGAAATCATCGATCTATTTGAAAAACATGATGACTACGGTAGCATTTTCATAGGCTCCTGTAAACCTTTGCCTTATCTTTATCTATTTAAATAATAATATCATCACAAAGTCAACAGCCATGAAAGACCTGGGAGTCACATTCGACCGAAAGCTCACCTTCCACGACCGTATGGCCATGGTAGCTAAACAATCCTACCAAAGGTTAGGTTAGGTTTTGTTCTGCGTAACTGCCGTGATTTTCGCACCAGTCATGCCCTCAAAATAATATTTAATGCGCTCGTACGTAGCAAGCTGGAAACCAGCTCTTGCTTGTGGAATCCACATGAAAGTACCTATGCAGTTTTATTAGAAAAAGTTCAGAAAGCGTTCCTTAGGTACCTATACTCGTATAAGCAGAAACACGGCTACTATCCTTACCTCTATCCGACAAAATTCTTACTGGGTTGCCTCGGATATAACTCGCTAGAGGTAAGGCGAGCTCGAGATCAGCTCACAATTACCTGTAAGACTCTCCGTGGCGCTGGTGACGCTCCTGGTTTGCTCGCGGTGCTGGCGCGCTTCTTTGTCCCAGACAATTACTGTCGGGGCAGAAAGCACAGGCTATTTGCCGTACCTCCATGTCGTACTGTTGCACGCGCTAAGTCTCCAATTCCTCGCACTCTGGCCGCACTTAATGATCTCTTGGATTCTAATCCAACAGGCGATCTGTTTGCGGATGGATGGACAAAGATTTTATTGGTATGTCAGAAGTACTGTGAGAGGAATTTATGAAAGTGCTGTTAACCTTCTTTTACTTTTGTATGTTTTAATATGTGTTATAACTGTCTGTTTTATTTTTATAATTTTAGTTACTTTAATTGATTATAACACAACCATTGTAATTAAATAAATAAATAAATACCTTTTAGGTATAATTATCTTGAGCATGAGACAAATCTTAAAGGTACAAACACGGTATGAAAAAAGGTATGCAGGAATCGAACCTGAGTAGAACCAGTCTCGCGCATAGTCACTGCGCGTAATGAGACGGCGTCGTTCCATTTAGCCTTATGAGTTTTTATGAAAATGTTCCATTAATTAGGCAGGTATGTATAATCACAGGTACCTACCGTTTCATACATTGAACAAAAAACTTTTTTGCAAAATAAAAACAACCGACTTCCAAAAAAACACTACAAAGTGAAAAATTTAATTAAATTTCGGAAGTCGGTGTCTTTGGATCTATATTTTAAATTTTTGCCACCGACTTCCAAAATTAAGTTATTTTTCACTTTGTAGTGTTCTTTTTGGAAGTGGGTTGTTTTTTTTTTTGCAAAAAGGTTTTTTATTTTTTCACTTTTTTATGGGTCGGTTTGTAATTTATCTATGTTACAATAGCCTAATGACAACTGCTCATCACCTTTTACAAAATATTGCTTTTCTCAATGCAGGGAGGTTAATTGTTGAGGAGTTCTCCTGGTACTTTACCATCAGCTCCACTTCACCATATGCATTGTGATGAGCTTATATTGCTTAGCAATAATTTTAAAGTAATTGAATCGCAATCCGTGAAATACTTATTAACTGCTGCTTTCCGAGAGCAAATGCACGAGTTATGATAAAAAATACCCAAATCGTTATAGGTGTGCTTATAATATTTGAAGATTTCCCTCAGTTTATCCAGGATCCCTCCCATCATCAGATCCTGACCTGATGACAATGGGACCACCTGTGAAGTATACCCTTTCAAATAGAATTTTCCAAATCGATCCAGCTGACTTCGAGTAATCGGGGAACACACATAAAAAAAAATTAAAAAAGATTACAACGAACTGATAACGTCCTCATTTTTTGAAGTCGGTTAAAAATAACAGTAATTTGAAAAAAAACAAGGATTTTCTCGTCAACAAAAAAAAAAACACCGCACGCTCATCGAATCTTGTCCAATAGTTCCCCGTTTTTTTTTACAATACAACAGATCGATGGGCGTCCATTGGTCGCATTTGAACGGTGTGTGACCCACATTGGTCGGCAGACGTAATATCCGGTACGGCGTCCATCGCGCACCGGAAATTTCATCAAATCTGTCATACGATTGATAAGTTATCGTCAAGTAATGTTTGTATGTTATGGTGTGGTGGGTGCTTTCACTTTATAGTGAGAGGGTAAGTAGTGAGTTTTGGGTGACCGCTGAAAACCAGCGCCGTGCTGTAGGTCCCCAAAGCACAGCATAATGCTGAGTGGCAGCTTTTCTGTCACAGTCACGATTGCCGTGCTTCAAATTATATACAACATGTCCCGGAATTAACACACAACCTCTTAAGGGGTCCTTGTATTCATCATTATGAACAACTTTTACTATGGGACCAAACCTGAAATCGCGAAAACATAATCAGCTGTTCCCTACATTTTGACGAGTTATGCGAACATACATGTAGGTAACAGCAGATTTTTTTAGCGATTTCAGGTTTGCTCTCATAGTAAAAGTTGTTCATAATGATGAGTACAATGATGATGATGATTTTATAATAATTATTATTTATTTATTTTTTTATATTTCTCGGGACCCTAGGGTCCCGGACCTTTGGACGGCATATGAGGGGCCGAAGCCAACTCGCAGAGGCCCGTTAGACGCTTTCAATAGAAAAGAGGCACCAACCGACGATTATCCCTGTACGTACTATGCAAGTGCACCCAAGGACAACCCCCGGTTGGTGTAGGACTATTGCAGGATATGAAGACAAAAAAAAATATTGGGCTATGGGTTTGGATGGCTAAAGTGGACTGGTCATCTAAAACTATGGAAGGACTATGGCCCCTGCCTGACCAATGTTTGATAAATACAATACACGGATAAAATGGCAGGGGGTGACTTGCACACTCAACAATGGGCCCCCGGAAACGGTCGCTAGCACATAGTGTCGTAGCGACAAGGGAGCAACATGTCTTGAGGTGCTTAAGAGGAGTGGAGAGGTATTCCACGGCTATCAGGACAATCCCGGAAGTACGGTCAAGACCCCTACCAGCATCTTACTGGAATACTTCCTTCCTTCAAGCACGTGTGCTCTTGCGAATCTCTACTCAAGCCGGCCAATAAAGGCAAGAATGAGGTGGGAGGTCAGTTCCTCGTCAGTGTTCACTCCAGCCGGCCAATAAAGCCAAGCCAGAGATGAGGAAGATGACTTCTCCCGGGAGATAGGGTCCGTGGGGTCGCTACTGCCCAACAGCTCGCCACATGGTGCCCTGCGGGTTTCTGTATCTCTCTTGGTCTGGCTCCTCACCCTAGACCTGTTCCGGCGAAGTAAACTCTACCGGCACAGACCTAGAGTTCGAAGCGCGCAAGCCCCACCACGACGTCGAGATACGGCGATGGGGTTAATATTATATTATTATAATATTTTTAATATCATTGGTAATTAGCTACAACTTTCTGACTAACTAAGCGACTCTTTGACTATTTAAAGGTGCCTTTTGGTAAATGAATTGGTACCTAGAACATTTTAAATACAATTAGAGATACCATTATCAGTCTAGAAAATGCTACAAGGCACAGCTAAAAAGAAATTCTAATAAGTGCGACTTACCTATAAAAACTAGTCCAAAATTGACAATACCTAACCATGGAACTCGTAAAGTTTAGCAGAAGACTTTTGTTTGACTGTAGCAGGAGTAGACATAAAAAATGTGAAGCAATTTCACTCGCCGCCCGCAGACTGTCATGAATATTAAGCATTTTGCGCCATCCGACACAGAGTAGGGGATTTTATGCAGATGTGACTGCGCAGTCTTAAGAAACAAAAACCTAAAGATCTTCTACTTACATAATACTACTTTATTTACTTGTGTACATATTCTATTTATACCTAACTAGCTTCCGCTCGCGACTTCGTCCGCGTGAAAGTTGTTGTTCCTCCGTTCCACCCCATCGCATCGCATCGCCTGCCCGCGCTTACTTCGTTTTCGCTTAGCGCTCGTTCTTACTTTTTTTCTATTTGCTCGGCTTCTAAGGGTCCTAGCGTAATGTTACATACCCTATAGCCTTATAAAATGCAAAAAGATTTTTTTCAAATCCGACTGGTAGTGTCAGAGATTAGCGCGTTCATACAATCAATTAAAATAAAATGTGTCGGTAACTAATAGACTAAGAGCATTTTTCTTTCTGTAAGCATTTTTATACCCGTCGTAATTTCTAAACGAAAGGTCCGATTCGAATAATTTAAAAAGGAATTTACATTGATTATGGAACTATTTATTTGGATAAGGATTAATACCATGTTTATGAAAACACCTTCGCAAATATAATGCATTATTTTATAACAAATTTGATAGAATCATTAAATTTTACACAAGAGTTGCAGGAGGAGTCGGTGGAGTGATATAACGAAGGTGAGCAATAAGAATGAGTTTTTAAAAACTCATCAAATTAAATAGGGGATGAAAGTGTATTGGGAAATCGTGGTTTTTGCCTGCGGGAGCTCCCATCGGGAACACAGCTTGTAATAGAATAATGGTGTTCACGAACATACCAACTGTGTGTATAAAGCTTATTTGAACTTTAAAGTTGTTTAATACTTTTCCTCTTTAGCTGAAGCTGTCTCTACAGGTGCATTTTGACCAAATCCAAAAGAATTTTTTTATGAACTTCCAAACTTCCTGCTAAGCATTGCCATACAACGTGGCAATGCCGCCAGTCTCTTGGGTACATTACCAGTCGACAGCGATGCGGAGGAATGTTTCGACGCCATATTTTAGTTTGTTAATAGTTTTAGTTAGGTTAGGCTTTTATATTTGCTGCCTCGTTGCCTCTCGTCTACTACTGCCTCGTTGGTCTAGTGGTCGCAAGCGCTACTACTGAGCATGAGGTCCTGGGTTCGATTCCCAGATCGGGCAAAGTGTTATTGGGTTTTCTATCTGGAATTTCTCAGTAGCAGCCCGGAGTCTGGATTTATGCCCGGTAGATGGCAATAGGCTCGCCCCCTATTACATGGGACTTAAACATAACTGGCAAAATGTGAGTGTACTATAGGTACACCTCTGCCTAACCCTTCGGGGAAACAAGGCGTGATGTTATGTTATGTTATTATATTTTTATTTTTATTGTTTGTAAGTTAATTTAGTACCTATAAGAAGTTTATCCAGTAAATAAATGTATATAGGTTAGAACTTCCTAATTCGTAATTAAGGAGGTCTACCAATTTGTCAGTTTAAAAAAATCTACTGAAAGTGTAGAGGTTTTTTCTTGAGAGGAACAAAACTTTGCAATCATCACTTTTAAAAGACCACTTCAAACCTTTTCAGTTACCTAACTGGTACAAAATTTGTTGTTAGGAACTTACTTACCAACATACTTTTAGCAAATACCCTTTCAAAATTATTAAGATGTCTAAAAATAAGCTAATGATAAAGGAAGTATTAAGGCTCACACAGACAGGCACGACGTGACTCTAGTAGAACAATTCTATGAAAACTACATGGACATCGTTCTACCAGAATCGCGTCGCACCGTCTTTCTGCGGGAGCCTTTAGACGAAAACCTCTTAGAAAAATTGGCAGTCCACATTCAAATTAGGTATGTAAATTATAAAGGATATTTGTAACGTTATAAGCCAAACCCTTTTAGGCAAGTTGTATACCTGTGCAGTCTGTGGTAACGTAATCTTTGGCAAAAAACAGTATAACAAAATGCGGCGGGCGTCGATTGCCGCGCTTACGATACTTCAGGGTCATATTTCAGCTGAAACCGGCGCGTTACAGATTAGCTCCAATTTTCTTTCGTACTACATTGAATACGCTTCAATTCGGTTGTGTGGGGAGCCTGATTTGACTTCTCCTGGAGGGTTAAATAAGTATATGAAATAATGAAAAAGAGAGATTTGATTTTTTTGGATTTTTCTGGAAATAAGTTTGGTTAGATTTTATGTGAGTTGTAAAGGAAGAAATTTTGAGAAACAACTATGCAACCGTATAAGAGTACAATATAGTCTAATATTAACGAAGTTCATAGTCACAAGAGACATCGTAAAGGTCTTCAATTATTTTTCGAAAATTAATAGCACTTCGCGTGCCCAAAAGATTTAATTCAATAACCCAAAATCAGACCAGAAACTTAAAATAAACGTAAAATTTAAACTAACAAACCCACAATTAATCACTTTAAAGCTAAAACTAATCACCTAAAAGGTCCGACCGTCCATAAACAAAGAAGACTGACCGATAAATTTTCACGTCTAGCGCCTTACGGTAGTTAATTTTTAATTCGACAGTCCGCAGGTCTTACCCCGAGGACGGTCGATGCGAGACTGATGAGTATCGTGGTGGAGGGTGACCGCACAGCTTAGTTATTTCGACTACCGTCATTTGTTGACTTGCTCGTTTTAAATTAGATGTCCGAGTGGATGTTTTCTTTTATCTTTTTGGGCACTGTTCGGGTCCGTTTACCTGAGTTACGTTAATACCTTGTCAGGATGTCCTGTTTCATGCTCGTTTTGATATTTTAGTGGGCCATCAACTATTTCAAGGTCAATAGATACGTAATAGAAGACTTACCTAACGTTTCTTTAGATCTTCAGTGCAGATAGGGTTTCAAAAGATTTATTGGATGGCAAAAATGCAATTTTAGTGATACAATGGGCAGCACTATCCTCCCGATTGACACAATAGGCAATGCCATTCTTCCTTGTGATTAAAACTACCTACTACTCGGAACATCTTACTGCCACATGAGACGGTTATTGCCATAACCGTCTCATGCGGCAGTAATCCTCTGAAACCTATTCATAATGATTATTCATCAAAACCCACCTACTTAATGTTAGCATGGACTTTCCTGCTCGATCCATATGACAATATCTTAATCCTAACTTATTCTTACTAAATCTTCCTAAAGATAGAGAGAAATCTCTTTAAGGCATCCTTAACAAGTGTGACGCAAAGTTCCTCAGTATATTTATTTCTCCTTTGAAATTTGTTACGAAATACCGACCCAGAAGTTTGGTGTATCGTTTTACAGTCCATTGCACCATCTCTGTAACGTCATTAATCAATGTCAAAATACTTTAGAGTAAACCCGGCATTGGAATGCGCATAAAAAGGAATTTGCTGTACATTTCGTGTTGGCCTGCTACACGATTTTCTTTTTTTTTTGTGATTTTGAAGTGAAAGAAATATGCTTGTTGTTAATGTGTTTTTAAATGCTTAAACCCTACGGCTACACGTAACTTAACGTAATGCTTCTACTTGGTACTGTTTGGTCTAGCTTTAGGTAAAACTTAAGAGTCTAACACCCGGTTTTTTGAATAAAGAATTTAAAATTGAGAACTTATCAAACTCTACTTAAAATGTAAGAAATTTTGAATTTCACAGGCCACATTGAAGAAATTAAAGCTGGATTTAGAGCAAACGAGCGAATGCTCATTCTACCCCCACTCCATCAAATTCTTTTGGTATAAACAGAGACAGAGCATTCTTCCGTTTTGTTCTTAATTTATTAAATATGCAAGCATATGTATTACACAATCACTGAGAACCTAGCTGACAAATTATAATTTATTGACATATATTTATTTTTTATTTATAATATTTTAATTTGTCAGCTAGGCATGTAGCTAATTTTAATTTTTTTATTAAATTAAATTAAGTTTTAATGCTTTTTTTCTATTAATTTTTAATTGTTATAATTTAGTTTTATTTATAAAAGGGCATGCATGAAAAACTCTCCGGTTTTTTATCCAAATACAAAATTATAAGTGAAGATCAATTTGGTTTCAGAAAAAATAAATCGACCACAACAACTTGTTTTGCTCTGTTAAAATTAATAACGAAAAGCCTTAATGATAAACTACCAATCATCTCCATTTTTCTAGATATGTCCAAGGCTTTTGATTTCATGACTGTCACTCACCGTCGTGTCACTGATAATTTATAAATTAGACCGACATGGCATAAGGGGAAACGCGTTGAAATGACTTGAAAGCTACCTTACACCTCGACAGCAATGTGTTGAGATTTTGGTACAAACAGGAAATCAAAAGCGCGCATATAGGTCTCACTATCGTGAAAATAACTGCGGTGTTCCCCAAGGGAACATACTAGAGCCGCTTTTATTCTTGCTATATGTTAATGACTTGCCTAGTGTAACTTCCCACAATTGCATACTATCTGCTGACGATACGACCCTTAGTATAAACGTATAAACTAGTATAGTGTAGTTTTATTATAAACGAAAATGACGACATTGTTGAGTACCAAAATGAAATAAACATGACATTAAATAAAATCGTTACATGGCTTGAACTCAATAATCTTCATATTAATATTAACAAAACAAAAATGATGCAATTCCAGACATATAACAGTACGCGTCCACGGCTTAAAATACAATATGGAAATGAGATAATAGAAGAAGAGATTACGTAAAATTATTTGAGATAATAATTGACAAAAACTGTAACTGGAAATCTCATATTGATGATCTATGTAAGAAGATAGATAGATTTGGATTCGTTTTATATAGTCTAACATGTGTGGCTAATGTTAATGCAGCCCTATGTGCATACCATGACTATGTCTCATCAATTTTGCGCTATGGCATTATAATATGGGGTTATTCGGTTGAACTTAAAAGAGTGTTTCCAACTCAGAAAAAATGCGTACGTTCAATTTGTGGAGTGCACCCACTGGACAGTTGTGTTCCACAATTTAAAAAACTTAAAATACTGCCACTTCCAGCACTATACATTTTTGAAATTCGTATCTTTGTACACCGAAACAGACAGGAATTTGACTTGTACAATGATGTTGTATCCAGACCCAGCGGCAAAGTGCATATGCTTAATGTTCCGAGGTCTAGAATTAAATTGTTTTCTATTAATGTATACTGCATGTCCATTAATGTTTATAGCAAAATACCTGATGGCTTCAAAACTCTCAATCTCAGAATATTTAAATGTAAATTATTTAACGTTCTTTTAAGAAAATGTTATTACTCGAATGAAGATTTTATGAATGAAAAATTTACCTAAATATTTGACATTATTGCCTATAAATCATATTGTAACTCCTTGACTTTATTGATTTTTGATTTATATAATTAATCTTCTTTACTTTTAATTATTGTTCAATTTATTTAAATTTTTTGTAATTCTAATTCTCATGATAAATAATTTAATTTTAATGTAACGATGAACCGTAATTTTACAAACCATATTTGTACACCGGAAACGGTAGAATATTATAATGCATAATACATAATGCACATAACAGCTTTGTACAATATTCTGACAAATAATTGCTTTCTATTCTATTCTATTAATTAATTATTCATGTTTTGTTGCATTTATTAATAATTAATTCGAAATTATAATTAGAATATTTGTGCGCCCCGTAGCAAGAGCGTTAATTTTAATTAATATTGACATCTGTACTTTTTTGTTTACCTATGGTCTATAGATAAAAAATATTTGAATTTGAATTCGTAGTTCTATCTTGTTTGCGGAGATTCTATGGAATGTTCTAAAATGCTCGCTCGCTTGATGTAAACAGTGACGGACGAGCATGCGAACAGTTGCCTAGAGCGTTCTTTCGTGTTCGGACGTTCTCGCTCCTTGAAGCGATATTTTAAAAGCGTTCCTGTGTTCTAGCGACTTGACAGATAAATATCTTTATTTGGAAGCTTATTACTTATCACTACTTTATGGCCCGGCCTTTTTTTATAGCAGAATTTTTTTCTATAATTCGTATTTGATTTACTAATTTTGTCTTTGATCGGAGTCAATAAATAGTGAAAATAATTTCTACAAAAAAAAATTGTATTGACACTTTCTTCTTGTAGTTTCATGTCCACCATTGTATCACCCACATTATCCAGTCACCTTCTTTTAATTAAATTCGTCACCCACGAACGTCTCCTCCTTCTTTTATTTTTAAGTAATTGTGACAGAATGATAAATGTAGAATAGTGACAGACAGTGTACCTAGTCTACAACCGGCCACAGACATTTGACGAATGAGCAATGAGCACTCGTTAGTCTGATCTAAACATCTCTAGAGCATGTGCGAGAATTCCAGTTCTTGTTTGTTGTCTTTCTTGCTCGTTGGTATTCTTTTGGTGTAAATGATGAAAACGAATCAAAAAAGCAACAAACAACGACGCTCTGTGTTCTTGTTCTAGCTATAGCTTTATATTCGTTTGTAGTACTAAAAAACAGTTTGACTAATTCTCAACATAAAATTCTTAATTCAAACACCGGGTAGGTATATTAAACCCAAACATCTAAATGGATACCTATGTATGTATAGTGCAGCATTTTCCATTCTTGATCAGGAATGTTATTTTTAAATTCGGAAACAACTTTTTATTATTGTTTTGCTTTTTTTCTTTCTAAACTGAAGTTCACAGCGAAGTAATATTTTTTTCGAAGATGCAGGGACCAAACCTGAAATCGCAAAAAGAAAATCAAGTGCTCCCTACATTTATGTTCGCATAACTCGTCAAAATGTAGGAAAGAGCTGATTTTTTTGAATAAAAATATTTATACACAAAGGAACTCCATAAAGTTTCCATGAACCAAAATCCAAAAACAAAAAAGCAACACACTCTACAATAACAGACTGCTTAATTACTCCCCTACCAATCAAACCCCAACATGTCCCAACCTGTCTATTAAAATTCACGCCTCGCCCCTAATTCAGGGGTAAACATCAAAAAAGTATTTTTTGCCCTAAACTCTTGAACAGAAGGTATGTAAGTAAAAGGACTCATGATTTCTCAAAGGAATGTTTGCAGGGGCTGTGTCGACAACGCACGAGTTAACTTTTTGACAGGGATACCTTTGCCGACGTGATAAGAATCATAGAAATGTGCTGGAGATGCAAGTGATATGCTTATAATTTTTGTTAAAAGGAGTTCTTTTATTCATGCTATGGTCTCTGTCACCCAAAAGATAGCTGATAAAAGCTCAGCTTACCACAAAATGCCTGTTTTGAAATTTAAAAAAAGAATAGCATTTATTTCGTGACAGTGAATTGGAAAATTGAAACTGTACTTAAAGTATCTTTTGTATAGAATATTCTTTGATATTTAATTTTAGAAAGACCTGAAAATTACCTAAAAAGACTTACTGCTGGACAAACCAGTTAAAATACGTGACACCGGACAGTCGTACGTTTTTGTTAAAAAATATTCTACTCATTCAGTGTTGACTTTAGTCTTCAAAGGCACATGGTTTATTGTGAATGTCCAGTTAACCTGGATTGAAACCAACCAACCAAGATATTATTCTCTATACGCTCCTCTCATATCTTGCCCCACACACGAACCGCAGAATCCTGTGAGTTTTTCTGCTCTGATGATTTTCAGCCAGATCTCTTGTTGATCCGAGAACGGCGAATTTTTCGTCAATACGTGAACGAATTCTGTAATATTTGGGGTTAAACGCGTTACTGCAGCCTATGGCCTCAGTCTGGTACTTACGTCGGCTCATAGATTATTTGTTCAGGATTCGTTATCAAAGATTGTTGTCAGCTATTTCGGGCTACTGAAATGCTTTCTAGTTTTTTTTTTTTTTTTGGGTAAACAGAAAAATATTTTTTATTTATTTGGTGAAGAATTCAGTGGGATTGAGTGTAAATTTTAGTTTATGGCTGTCATTTGAAGGTTTTTCAAAAATATTTTTTTTCTTTTTCAGGAGTAAAGTGTAAGTGGCCCCAAGCTGTATCTTAAGTGTTAGATACCGTAAGTAAGGTCTATCGGTAAAGTGGATCCTGTATTAAAACATAAATTAAACGATAATAAATTAATTTTCAGATTTTTTGTAGTAAGTACCTATGAACCTACTGAGTAGGGGACGGTCGGGCAAGACGGGCCCCTTTTAAAGTTGATCAATTAAAATCCATATAAATGAAAAGCTATTTCTTAAATGAAAGAAACATTCTTGAACACAACCTATTTGGCTATCATAATCAACATAATTAATTAAACATTTTTTAACAACATCAACTTTTTTTTATTGCAAAAAACCCGTTTTGCCCTTAGGGAGTTGGTAAAACGGGTATCCTAAGCGGGCAAAAGGAGTACAATATGTAGCTTACATTCTAATCAAAACTGAGATCACAGAAGTAGGATCCATGCCCACTATAGGAAGAGCATGATTCATGAGCCCACTCTTGACATTGTGAGCATTGAATCCAGTCCTCAGACGGGGGACTTACGTATTTTTCCTTGCATATTATACAATGCAAGTCGCCATTTTCTTTATCCGTGTTATCCGTTTCCTTCTTACGTTTTCTTTGCCCAGATGATGGCGACCTCTGATCATTAACTTTCAGCTGTCCAGGTTTTATATTTGGCTTCGTGATCTTAACTTTTTTTGTTTGTGATTTCTCAAATTTATCTTTTTGTTGAGATTTTATGGGAGTGCTAGTCAGAATTTCAGATCATAGTGGCTGTCTGCATCTGTTTATTTTTCTGACAGTTTTTTTTGTGACAATGGGTGAATTTCCTGAAGTATAACTGTATTCTGGTATCCGATTGATGGTGGCGTAGGTGCTCCATGTTCTATGTTTGTTATATTCAGATCAGATAGATCCATCGGTTCCATAACTTGAGTATTTTCAGGCTGCTGGTGTAATCTTGCAGAACTGATGTTTGATGGAACTATTGGAGTCTGCATAGGTTTTGTATATTGATCGTTTTCCATCAGCTGTTGTACATTTTCAGATCTAGCAGCTGGTGCCTCTATTTCTTGTTTAAATGTCTGATGTGAAACATTTTCAGTCAACGTTTTATTATGAAACAGGAACTTTAAATGAAACGGACTTAAACATAACTGGCGAAATGTGGGTGTACTATAGGTACACCTCTGCCCAACCCTTCGGGGAAACAAGGCGTGTTGGCGTGTTATGTTTATAGAGTTTTGGAAGATCAAACCATTGTTTTTCCAAAAAAAAAAAACACAAGTTTCAAACTTGTCGAGTTTTGGTTTTTTAGGTACATACGTAAAATTTTTGACTTTATTCAAATCTAGCTTGAAATCAGGCGAACGTTCAAAACTGAAGAGAAACTTTCAGTAGGTACATGTACCCAGCGCGAATAATAAACGTATAGCGGGCGACATAAAGCCATAATCGTGCGGTTACGCGAGCTTCACGCAACGACCACTCGGGGGCCATCAGACGTACAGTGTGGGAAGGAGCTACCATGGAAACACGACTGGAAGTCGAAGGAGTCGATGTCGATATACATAGGTATGACGTTTGAAAGTGATTTTTACATGCCTATTTGAATTATATGATTTGACTTTGACTTTGACATACAGTACACATATCAAAAGTGTCAAGGGATCAAGTATTTTTTTAAATGATAAATTATTTTATTTCTGTAAGTAGGTGTATACAAACACTTTTACATGTCAAACATTTTTTTTTCTTTTTAAACTAGATGAGGCCGGCGTTTCCTATCTGACTACTCTGAGAAGAAAGGCCGAAACAAACTCAGAGGTCACAGTCTCTTTTAAAGTCCAGACATAATCTTGGTCAGATCATGTGAAGACCATGTAGGTTGGTGTCTGAAATGGTCTTTTGAGGAAAGAACCACACAGATTGAGTGGACCTGTCCAGTCAGTGCAAGCATCTGTCAGTAATCGTACAGCTCAACATAAAAGATTTTATTGCCCTATTGAAATTTAAAAAAAAAAATATTTAGATTGATTAAATAAAATGTTTTCGTATGTGTAGATCAACGAAGTACTCTCTGCTTTTGCATTAATAATGACTTTTCGCGGTTTTTGCTTATGTGTGAAGGATTTTTCGCCTTAGTTAATCCTGACATTAAAATGTGATAAAAAGATAAAAATTAAAGTATTTAAAGGTTTTTATTGCGTAAAATAAACAATTGGTATTTCCTCCGTTAACGCGTATAACACAATCGTAGCGACTCAATATGAGTTCATCCAAATCACGTTGCGGAATGGCCGCCCACATCCGTTGTAACAGGAGAAAAAGATTTTCTGGTGTGTGCACGGCATCCATATTTGGCAGAGCTCTTTTTTGAAGCATATCCTATGCGAGCTCAGTGGGATTCAAGTCTGGCGATTGAGCAGGCCATGGCAGGACGTTGATATGTTAGCTGTGGCAAGTGCGTTTGCAACGACTCTGGCAGTGTGTGGACGTCCATTATCATGCATAAGCAGAAATGAAGCACCAAATTAGGTCCGCAAAGGAATGACAACATCCTGATACAATCGTTTCAGCGTAAATCTGTGCATCGAGATTGCCTCTGATCCAAATCAGTTCGATTCTTCCACCGATCCAAATACCCGCCCATCTCATGATTATTCTACTACTGTATGCATGGACTTCCTGTCATGATTTTAAACGATCTTGGTGTCCGGGGGTCCTTCAATACAGTATACGTCTAGAATCTGGCCTCATACCAAAGCGAGATTCGTCAGAAAAACACATAAAACGCCACTCTTCTTCTGCCCAATTTCTGTGTTCACTGTGTAAGCGGGCTCTGCGATTGCGGGGCTCAATAGGTGGCACACGTAGCGGCCTTCGGGAACGGAGATTGACTTCATGCAAGTGTTTTCTTATGGTTTGATCGCTTATTAACATCCCTGAAGAGCTATGAAGCCTCGTAACCAACATTATCGCGGTCATTGTACGATTTCGTGGAACAGTAATTTGTATGTAACGATCATGTCTGCGTGATGTAGTGATGCGAGCTCGTCCTCCATGTCGCTCTGCCACGCTGCCAGTGATGCGTTAACGTGTCCAAAATCAATTTATAAAACTCTGCGTGCGTAGTGCCCAGAGCATTGCCACAGCACGTTACTGAGAACCAGCTTCCAACATTCCCACGATTCTGATCATTTCTTCTCGGCTCAAATGACGTCTTCTCTCCCTAATAACGTTCTTTTGTGTTGATTCAACTCAGACGTATGGCAGAAATTTTACTGATTTGGCCTCAAACCCGTTGCAGTATTCAAGATTTTCATCTTTTGACCGAAATTCAAAAACTATTCCCTTTTCAAATGACGAAATTTACTAAAAGTATTCATAGGAGCTACAAAAATATAATTAAAGAAACAGATTTTTAGTAACTAGCAAAAACATGCTTGATCTCTAAACACTTTTGATGTGTGTGTAGGTATATGATATTTCCAGTAAAAAAGTACTCAGAAGATGACGTGTCTTTAAGTGACAAGGTGAGAGTAGACATAGTAATCCTTGTTATATATACGTATTCTTCGAGCAAAGGCGAGAGAAGAAAAACACAATGAGACCTTTCACAAAAACTTATGACTGATTTCATCCTAGTGGCACTACACAAATCAAAAGAAAAATACATTAAGTAGGTACTATTACCGGGAAAATTTTCAGCAGAAACCCTTTTTTTTAGTGTCGTGAAAAGTGACAAAAGGGACGACTAAATGGTAACGCTGTGAGGAACACGATCACCAAACCGCCTGTTAAACATGGCGAATTTATGTTCGATGAATTATTTCATGCTAATTCCGTATCACGATGTCCGTATCAAACAGTTTGAAATATACATCATCTCTTCTACAACCAGACCTGCATGATTGCCTTAGACTGTATTTTTTTTTTTTAATAATTTATATTTCTAAAGTCGAGTCCTCATTCACATAGTAGTCCCCAAGCCGGAAGGTCATGTATCGCCGAAATTTCTATAATAACGTGGAGTCGTGGCGCGGCGGCCCCACCGAGTGGTTACCAGCGCTCCTTATGAATAAAATTATCTTTGCTCGCTGATAATGTAAATCCTTGATGGTGAAGCGATTATGCGTGGCTCTAGTTTGAATCATACTTACATAACATCGCGCTAGTATTCCTTGAAGGGGTAGACAGACATGTAAAGCAGACTAACATTTTGTCAGATAACAGTGTCATGCTGGGCGAGTCATTATTAGACACAGATCCTACTTTATTACTGACGAAACGTGGCTGTACTATGCAACTTTTATACTATGTTCATCATTATAAATACTCTAACTTTTGCCCGATGCTTCACCCGCGTGGAAGTTGGAAATTAGCTCACGGGAACGTAATACCGGGATAAAAAGTATCCAATATCCAAACCCAGATCATGGTCTACCGGTGTGCCAAATTTCATCGAAATCCATTCAGTCGGTAAAACATAGGCGGATAGACAAAGTTAATTTCGCATTTATGATATTCGTCATATTTTCTTATTGATTTTTCGGAATCAACGGTCTCCAAAAAAGCTTCGATATTTGCAAATTGGACCAAAAAAGTCACCCAGCCTATTACGCCGATCCAATATAAATATTTTCCATATTCGTTCAATAAACATACAAATCTTTCCCGAATAGTTATTTAAAGCCGGCTGATATGCCTTCACGGTCCAAATGCTGGGATCATACCAACCGCATTACAGATCAAGTGATTTTATGAAGCATTTCAAGTATTAGCTTCGATTTCAAGTATTTTTGCTGTTATTTGAAGTATTTTGCTGTGATTTCCATGATGTGGTGAGATTGAATGGCGTGGGTTGGTATAGAATATGGATGCAAGTTGACCGTGCAAGAAAAGATGCATGAATTTGAAAGATTAGCTTATGCAAGATGCATTTTATGTACGTCATATTGAATTATTTTTAGTTTAGATACTTCTACTATACGATATTATCAGGGAAAGTTAAAAAAACCACCACATCAGCGGACATCTAGACGCACTGCAAGTTACCATCCTTACCTAGTTGCTATCCCACCAATTCGCACTAAGCGTTTCCAATTGTCTTTTGTGATGCGTACAGCAAAGGAGTGGAACGCTCTGCCTGCGTCTGTGTTTCCGAACGCATACAACCCCAATCTCTTCAAAGTGAGAGTGAACAGGCTTCTTCTGGGTAAGCTCGCTCCATCGTCGACTTTGTCTCTGTCATCTCTGACCTAGACTAGAGTCAAGAGCAAACCTATCTCAAATAAAAAATAAAAAAAACATCTACCATTGCCATAGCGATTCTGATATGTGGTTCTAATCAAGACACATCTCGTTAATAGGTATGAGCGATTCAAAAACTCAATCAACTCTCAAATTAATACCTAATTGAGATCTCGTTCCCAGTAATAGAACTAATAGTAGTAATTTATCTATTACAGATGTGCTAACGTATTTACCTATCAGCCGGTGCCTGATGGGGTTATTAATTACGTGTCGACTGGCCAATACCGATCTGTCGGCAGAAGCTAAGTAAACTAATGTCTGTAGAGAAGTATATCGTTACTTGGATGGCAATATTTTTCTTACCAATAGAAGCCAGGATCTCATATGAGCTAACCAAGTTAAGTCTCTCTGTAAACGCAATTCTGTGCTAAAAGGTTTGTATTTTAATCCTACTGTCTAATTATTATGAGACCCACCGAGGGTTAGCCTCAAACCTGGTTCCACCAGAAGATAGATTCGATGATCTTTGGCGCATCGAATCTTTCTTCCTTTTTCTTTTATAGTTTTTATTTCTTTATTTTTCTTATCTTTCTTTTTTGCGGAGTCACATCATAAACAATGTTCTTCCTCCTGTCTTGCTTTTTGCCACCTACACTTTGAGGGATCTTTCTGAAGGCACAGCTAACGCTCTCGATGTGGTCGAGTTCTGGTCGCAGTCTATTTGATTCAACTTAAATATTGGAAACCAGAAGAAGAAGATTCCAGTAGAGAACTAACAGGTTAACATGTAAACGTGTTGATTGAAGTTGAGAGGAGAGATGTTACAAGTAAATGCAAGCTGTTGTTCTGTTCAAGATATTTAACAGAATACCGCGCGCGCAGTGGCGCCCTCATCATTTGTTTGGTTATTTCTTTTATTTTAAAATGAAAATGCAGAAAATAATTATGTTACGTTATGCTCCACAAGACTATACGTTATTATGTCGTTTATTCATTTTTCATTCTTATCTATTTACATTTTTAAATATTTCTAATTAAAATATATACAAAAAAACATTTAAAAATATAAAAAAATAGAGGTCCACCGGTATCGGGAGCAGGGTCCAATCTACCGGTGGTTAGGGCTGCCGAGACAGGAACCTCCTCACAATACGAGCCGTATCGAGGAGTACTGACTTCTGAATCAGGCTCTTGATCCAACCGCCTAACGCCAGCCTCGAGAGATGTTGGTCGAGGCTTTCGGCCATCAGGCCATTGGCCGTTACGACAATCGGCACAATGACAGCCGAGGTCATATTCCACATGTCAACAACCTCGTGTGCTAAGTCGAGATATTTTATTTGTTTCTCTTTCTCAGCTTTCACGAGGTTCTCGTCATGTGGAATGGTAACATCGATAATCATTTCGCGGCGCGCTAATCGATCTATCACCACTATATCAGGCTTATTGGCGACAATAGTCCTGTCAGTGATGATATACCGATCCCAGTACAACGTGACATGGTCATTTTCGAGAACTAGGTCGGGCACATACTTGTAATACGGCACCTCGGAGTCCACAAGTTTGTATTTCAAAGCAAGTTGCTGGTGAATAATCCTGGCCACTTGGTTATGCCTGTGCAAGTACTCTCCGTTAGCCAGACGAGAACAACCAGAGATAATATGTCTGATGGACTCACCCGGACGGTGGCATGCCCAACACACGTCAACCGTCCCGTCCTTCATAATATGTCTCCGGTAGTTATTCGTCAAAATAACTTTATCCGTAATTGCACAAACAAAACCTTCAGTTTCCCCAAAGAGGTCACCAAAACGTAACCAGGATACGAACGCTAAGAAATCTACACCGGGCTCGTGTAGAGCCCGATAGAAGCTCCGTGCAGCTCCTTGCTTTGCCATACCTGCTTGCGGTCGTCGGTAGTAAGTACCACAGGTTTGCGCCAGTTCAAAGAGAACTGACGCAAACCTGTGGCTAAAGAAGAAGATGGCTAAAGAGCCATGGAGAGCGGGGTGAGCCCCTTGTCTACTGCGACTACATCACGGTGCATACCCACTTCAGCTTTTAAAAAATATTCCCTGAGATTGCACACCTCGCGGTTGTGGAGGGTCTTTGCGTTTAAAAAGCCTCGACCTCCGCACTTCCGCGGGATGTACAATCTCATTACCGATGATCGTGGGTGATGCATCCGATTTGCGGTCAGCAGTGTACGGACCCTCCTATCCAGGGCATCGAGTTCAGTCTGACTCCATTTGAGTATGCCGAAAGAGTATATCAAAACCGGCATGACCCAACCGTTGAAGGCGCGCACCTTGTTTCCGCCTGAGAGAAGACTATTTAATACCTTCTTCAGGCGACTAAAGAAGCGCTCCCTCAACGATTGCTTCATGTCAGCAACGTTGATGCCTAAAGCTTCCGACATACCCAAGTATTTATAGCTTTCGGATGAGGAGAGGGATCTAAGGTGTATGGAATCCGAAAGTTGAATTCCCTCGGATTCCATAATCTCGCCTCGCTTTACATGCATGACTGCACATTTGTCCACACCAAATTCCATCCTGATGGCGCTACTGAAAGTTTCAGTTACCTTCAGTAGCTCCATTAGTCGCAATTTGTTGGGGGCAAAGAGTTTCAGGTCATACGTTATTATTATTATTTCAAACGGTGGTTTTACATTGTTAAGTTTTATTATAATCCTTAAAACGGAAAATAGTGGCCACTATTTTCCGTTTTCGCATTTTCATTCTAAAATAACAGAAATAACCAAACAAACGATGAGGGCGCCACTGCGCGCGCGATATCCTCTTAATTATCTCCTTTCCTCTTCTGGTGGATACCGGGCTGGAATCAAGAACCTCTGATTAGGTACACACTTCATTACTTTGTCAAAGCAAGATAGAAGAAGTTACTCTACCACACAATCATTTCACCTCCTTTTATTTAAAAAATCGTTTTCCTATTTAAAATAAAGTAATCCATCCCTATTTATCATCGAGGGCCGGTACGCGAACCGGCCCGGTGATCCGTGCGCCGCCGGTCAAAAGGTTCTATATCCGGGCCGGTCTGGTCGAGCAAATTATGGCGGCGCGGAAAATATTACGTAAATCAAATGTCCGGTTGCCTTTAAAATAGGTCTTTTAAATTTAAAGTTGGATTTTTTTATTTTATGTGTTTAATAAGGGCTTGTGAGTTTTGGGTGTCTCAGTGTTGCTTATTGGTGGAGTGATGTCCTAATGATGTTTAGCATTGAGCATACTTTTTTTAGGTTTTAAAAACAGGCTAATCTCAGTCGAAAACTAAGAAACCCAACTAACAGCTAAATTAAGAATAAAAACATTCATAGTTCACAGAAAGCCCAAAGGAGAGAAGAAATAAATCGTCCATTTTCGTTTTGTTTTCTTAACTAAAAGTTTTATCAAGTTTAATAATAAAATAATCAGCTAATGGCTTAATTGCCAAGAGCCTCGACCAACACCTAAGGAGGCTCTCGTTAAGCAGCTGGATTAAGGGTTTGATTCAGAAAGCGGTACTTCTGGATGCGGCTCGCATTGTTAAAAGGTTCCTCTCTCTGGAGTCCTGACCGCCGGTAGCTCGGACCCTGTTCCCCATACTGGTGTGCTACTATTTTTAATATTTTTAAATGTTTTTATAATTTTTTATATTCTAATATTTAAAAACATAATTTATATGTATTTAATGTAATAAAGGAAAAAATAATAATACCAGCCTATTACTGTCCCACTGCACGGTAAAGGCCTCTTCTCCTACAGAGAAGGCACGAGCATTGATCACCACCCTTGCTCAAGATAAATGATAAATGATTTTATTTCTGTAAGTAGGTTCATACAAACACTTTTACACGTCAAACATTTTTTTTTAAACTAGATGAGGCCGGCGTTTTCTATCTGACTACTCTGAGAAGAAAGGCCGAAACAAACTCAGAGGTCACAGTCTCTTTTAAAGTCCAGACATAATCTTGGTCAGATCATTTGAAGACCATGTAGGTTGGTGTCTGAAATGGTCTTTTGAGGAAAGAACCGCACAGATTGAGTGGAACTGTCCAGTCAGTGCATGCATCTGTCACTAATCGTACAGCTCAACTTCAAAAAGTTAAGGAGCTCAACGATAACAAACGATAGGGTTAGCGATTTCAGACTTATATTAACTAAAGTAATTCCAGGTTTCCTCACGATATTTTCCTTCACCGATGTTAGTAAAGTCCAAGATATAGTCAGAAAGTACATTATGAATTGAAAAAGTCACACTGGTACTTTCCAGGACCTACAGCCCCGTGCATGAGAGGCGAGTCCTTAACCATTGGGCCATCACGACATTACACACGGTTATTTTTACTTGGCTTCTTTTTTTTTTTATTCGAGATAGGTTTGCTCTTGACTATAGGTCAGAGATGACAGAGACAAAGTCGACGATGGAGCGAGCTTACCCAGAAGAAGCCTGTTCACTCTCACTTTGAAGAGATCGGGATTGTATGCGTTCGGAAACACAGACGCAAGCAGAGAGTTCCACTCCTTTGCTGTGCGCATCACAAAAGATATTTGGAAATGCTTAGTGCGAATTGGTGGAATAGCAACTACCAGCTCCGATGGTAGAAGGGGGCCGATGGAATGAGGTCGTGGAGTTCTTGAGCACACTCACCGAAGTAAAATCTGTATAAGACCGACAAGCAGGCAACCTTGCGGCGATGAGCCAAGCTGTGAAGCTTGGCATCCACCAGTCTTACGTCGCCAATGAGCCTCTTAGCTCTGCGTTCCACCGAGTCAAGCGCGGCAAGTTGGTATTTAGCTGAGCCATCCCAAAGGTGGCTGCAATACTCCATGCAGGATCGGACTTGCGCTTTGTAGAGAGTTAAAACCTGTCCAGGCATAAAGTATCGCTTCGCCCTATTTAGGCGATTTGATTATGGCGATTCAACGCGACGGGTCGGGGGACGAGGGAGTTTTATTAAAATGTAGCTGTTATTTTGTTTATTGTGTGTCTGACGACTTCCACGCGAATGAAGTCGCGGGGCACAGCTAGTATACTAATAATAAAGCTGAAGATTTTGGTTTTTGCTCGTTTGGACGCGCTAATCTCTGGAACTCCCGGTCGGATTTGAAGAATTCTTTTTGCATTTGATAGCCCAATTTTTGAGGTAGGCTATAGGCTATTCAACATCACGCTATAACCGTTAGGAGCCGAGCAAAAAGAAAAAAGTCAGAAAGAAGGCTAAGCGAAAACGAAGTAATAGCGCGGGCAGGCGATGCTACTCGTATGATAAATGATAAATGATGTCAGGGGACAAGAAATTTCACGTGAAGTCGCGGGCAGAAGCTAGTGTATACTGTGTACCTATAAAATAATAAACCTCGATCTAAATATAGCTATTATACCTTTCAACCTATCTAGAAGCTACAATACAAGATAATCAAAATTTAAATAAAAATGTCTCTATTTTCCTTCTTACAATGCAGCAACACAAAAAGGGCGAAACTACATTTCATACATTTTATCGCTACAGCGAAAAAACCTGGTACACAAGCGTCGTTTGTTTACAAATGGCGCGAAATTTCTTTATGTTTCAAACCTTTTCGGGTAAATAATACCAAGGGATTTTTTTACTGTAAATATTCCTAATACCTTAAAGTTTATTATGAAGGGTGCGATCGCCTAAAGAGACGGTCGGTCTAATGTAAAACCTTCATTTTTGTATAGGAAAACTTTCGCTTCTAATTTGCGGTGTCGCGTTTCGGATTTTTCGTTAGCGCTGTTATTTTTGGCGGGCTAATTTATATGCTAATTCGATTTTGGACATTTATAACTGGATATTATGATTATGTTGTTATTTAGCTAAGAAAAATAGGTCTTTAGTGAGATTTAGAAAGGAGAAAGGTACAGGCCTTAGGTATTTAACTATACACTTCTATAAAATAGAAGGATTGGACAAGTTAGGGAATTTAACTTTAATATTTACGAGGAAAGTTCGTCATCTTTTTGCAAATTAATCCATTAGAATTTGAATATTTATTTAGTTATTTATTAATAACTAAAACTATATATTTTTTTTTATTTATATTTACAGTTTGCACCACACATACAAGTTATCGGTCCATACAATCACAAAATTACAAAATTAGTTTAAATTACATAAAACTAGACAAAAGATGGAATTAAATTTAATTTAATTCCATCATCATCATTAAATTGGCGACGTAAGACTGGTGGATGCCAAGCTTCACAGCTTGGCTCATCGCCGCAAGGTTGCCTGCTTGTCGGTCTTCTACAGATTGTACTTCGGTGAGTGTGCTCGAGAACTCCACGACCTCATTCCGCCTGCCCCCTTCTACCATCGGACATCTAGACGCACTGCAGGTTACCATCCCTACCTAGTTGCTATTCCACCAATTCACACTAAGCGTTTCCAAATGTCTTTTGTGATGTGCACAGCAAAGGAGTGGAACTCTCTGCCTGCGTGTGTTTCCGAACGCATACAATCCTGATCTCTTCAAAATGAGAGTGAACAGGCTTCTTCTGAGTAAGCTCGCTCCATCGTCGACTTTGTCTCTGTCATCTCTGACCTAGACTAGAGTCAAGAGCAAACCCATCTCAAATATAAAAAAAAAACAGAATAAGATAAAATTAGATAAAGTAAGTAAAATTAGATAACATTAAAAATTTGACAACATTAGATAAAGTTAGACAAAATTAGATATAAATTAGAATAAAAAACAAAATACAATTTAATTTATTTACTCCAAGGAGATTGTACTGGGAGTGGCAATGGACTATCTGGTATACCGGATATATCGGATATATCGGGTATGGACTATCGGGGTAGGTATCGAGTAGCAGTGTTCAGGAAACTCAGTTCAGTACTCGCAAAGACATCTGAGGATTCGTCATATATAATAGCAAAATGTTGTTAATATGGGTGAGAGCTAGGTACAATGGACTGGTCTTAAGGGTTATGGTACTGGTTTGATGTACTGAGAATAGAGGACGTTGCGGTGGGCGAAGTGTGTGTCGAATGGGTAGTGGGATGTTAAAGGAGATGTATTGTAGTAAGGAGGAATTGAAGTGGGTACCACGAATTAGGCGGATGAAATATTTTATCAGACTAAGATTTCTCCTTACTTCTAAACTATGCTCTTGCGACTGCCCCGTTTCTGTAGTGCGTCGGAAATGTTTACACTTAATCGAACCGACGGCTTTCATGCGGTCTTTCGAAAAAAAATCACATCATTAGTAACCAGAACACGGGCCAGTAGCAACAGCATTCTGAAAACAGTGTCAGAGTTTCTATTCTCCCATTTTGAGGCATTTTGTGGAGAGGATGGCCAAGTGAGAAATTTTTACCATGTTGGTCATCTTCTGTGCAAAGTGCTTCAAACTTAAACAAAAATAATAATTTTAATAAATCACTTACTAACACTAGCTATAAGGTATTACTTTAACATTATGGATCTCTGTTGTTCTAATAAAGAAGTTTTGATTGATAAACTTTGGTAACCCACCATACCTAGGACAATATTGTAACCAATTAATGTCTTGGCCACTAATCGTTACCTACTTACCAGTTAACAGCAATGTGGAGGAATTTTTCAACGCCATTTAGTTTGATAATGGGTTAAGTGTTAGAGTATTTTAAGATTTTATTGTTTTCTATTTTTTACTAGCTGTGCCCCGCGACTTCGTTCGCGTGGAAGTCGTAAGTACACAATATACTAAAATAACAGCCACATTTTAATAAAACTCCCTCGTCCCCCGACCCGTCGGCGTTGCATCGCCCGCAAGCGCTATTATGTACTTTGTTTTCGCTTAGTGTTCTTTCTGACTTTTTTCTTTTTGATCGACTCCTAAGGGTCGTAGTGTGATGTTAAATAGCGTATAACTATTCTCGAGAATTGGGCTACCAAATGCAAAAAAAATTTTTGAAATCCGACTTTTTGTTCACAATTTCATGAGTTTTAATTTTTTTGAGCTGAACCCTAACTATTTTTCTAAAATATAAGTATCCTAAGCTACTCCCCGTAACATCAGCTGTCAGCCAGTGAAAGTCCCATCAAAATCGGTTCAGCTGTTTCGAAGATTAGCCGGTACAAACAGACAGACAAAAATGTAAAAAATTTGCTTTTTTGTTATATGAACCGCTTATACATTCCTATGCATTTACCTAGTAAAAAGTTGTTATTTTGACATTACAAACTTATTACTACTACATTACATCAATTTTATTTATTTGTATACTTAGATTATTTATTTGTATAGATTTAATGTGTATAGTTTGTTTGTATATTTAATTAATTTCTTACTATAACTTTAGTTTCTTACCAATAGACGGCGCTGTCACCCTCAAACTCCCAGTCCTAACATTGCCTCTCCCTGTTTCTACATAAAAAATCATCTCAATATATTTCTAAAAAGCTCTCTGGTTATCGTTTCACCAATAAACGTCTACGACACTTCGCCATCAATTTTCTAATCGTCCCATTTCTCAACTCTGAGTTGATACGAAAAAAATTACTGTATGCCACAGAATAGAATAGTTCCATACATTTTTATTGGTATACTGCGGCTTTTGAAACAGGTTTTGTTAAAGATATTTTTGGTGATAAAGTTTTATAGTCTCGTTTCGTTTGGGAGTTGAAAACTGTTTGCATAATGTGTCTTCGCTCCTTGTATAAGCTCACGTCATTTGTATGGATCATAGTTTTCTTTATGTAGAGTAAAAGTGATAGAATTTTCTTCGGGAGTCTATAAGGATTCTATTTATTGAATAAAAAATGATGATAATGTATAAGTACAGGATATTTTTCTGTATAAAATGAAAATCTACGAAAGTGAAAAATTTAAGGACAGACATCCTTATATAAACGGGCACTCCCGTTTGGATAAGGACGTATATCCATACTGTCTTTACTTTTAAACACGTAAGCCACAATAATAGTTATAATTCCCAACCATTGCAACACCTGGAAGTCAGAACCTACAACGACATCCAACCTGAAAGCGCCGACGAGTTACACAAAAATGATTCATCTGTCTTTGAACCCGCAACGAAATCAATCAGAAAAGAACAATCGTATAAGAAAGACCATAGTTACCCCTCATAGATCTGCCAATATTTCTTAAAACAAACTTTTATCCAACAATAAAACACAAAAAACCGACTACACAAGTAAAATGCATTTCCCACCCTCTCTGCCTACACCCCAACGTCTGGCGCGGATATAAAGGTCCGGATATGAGATGCCCTTTGACCGGCCAAGTTATATCCTGCCTGCAAATGTAGATGTACTTATACAGTAAGTACTGAACAGTCAATTTCAGCTGGCTGTTTATTTTTCGAGGCGTTTGGGAACGACTATTTTGGCAAATTTGGATTGTAATTTACTACGCAATTAATGTATGGGGCTGTATGTAGGTAATACGGCATCGGGCAAGGCGCGGTGATGACAGGTGGAATAAGGCAATGACTGGGTGGCGTCCAAGGACTGGAAGACGAAGTGTCGGTCGTCCGGCAGCGAGATGGGCGGACCACATTGTTGTCATCGCAGGTGGAACCTGGATGAGGCTGGCACAGGAACGTGGGGATTAGCGCATGAAAAGAGAGGCCTATGCTCAGCAGTGGGTGAAAACGTGCTGTGGATAATGACGATGATGAATACACAACAATTATTTAACGTTTATACAAAACAATACAGGATTATTCATATTAAATAGCAACCAAAAACCACTAAGGTTTAAACTTGTGCTATCATGAGTCTATCTCAATATCGAACTATACAGTGATGCATTTTATAGGTACCTATGCGTTATTGTCGATACAATTAATAACGTCTTTAGGTCTATTATAGTTAGGATACAATCATTCCTACATAATACTTAAGTAATATTGCTTAAGTTTAACATTTTTATGTGTTTATTTCTGTGCGTAGACTAATGGCTAAGATAGGAGCTTGTGGCTAAGAAATAACAGCCGCACGGGTCGATCGATCAGGTTAAGCTACGCTTGCCACGGTTGGTCCGTGGATGGGTGACCATCTATACATATCAAGACCCCTTCGTGCCTCGGAAAGCACGTTAAGCCGTTGGTCCCGGCTGTCATTCGTGTATCTTTGACAGTCGTTACGCGTCGTCTGAAGCCCGAAAGTCTGACAACCAGTCTTACCAAGGGGTATCGTATTACCCCGCAGGCAATCGCTCCATGTAAAATACTGGTATTTAGCTGCATCCGGTTAGACTGGAAGCCGACCCCAATATAGTTGGGAAAAGGCTAGGCAGATGATGATTTCTGAGGGTAGACTATTAATAAGTCCCGGTATAATATAATATAATATAATATAATATAATATAATATAATATAATATAATATAATATAATATAACTGGTAGTTCGTTCGCCATACGTATTGTTGGCGCGTTGTGTACGAAGCCTATTCTCAGAAACTACCCGAGTGCATACAGGATGTTCGATTTTATTTCTTAAAGATTTATTGAAAAATTGTTCTTTTAATAACAAAAAATGTATTTGCATATGAACAGGTAAGACATTACAGTGTTTAAAGAGGCAATTTATACTGTCGTAAAATTAATTTCTAATTTTGGGAGATACTATTGTTTTTAAAATTCGAAGTTGGATTTTGAAAATACTATCAAGGTAGGTTTTATAGGTACAACCATAACAACTAAGGCCATACTGGATGTAGGATTCAGCCATTGCGTAATAAAGCATTATCTTCACTTTGAAGGGCAGGCGGTTTTTTAGTATGGTCATAATTGCGAGAAATTGCCGAAGTTTATCGCAAACACATTTTATATGGTAACTCCAGTTAAACTTATCATTTATAATTACTCCAAGATATGTTTGTTTACTGACGACATCTATTTGTGGACAGTTACAATTAATCGCATTGACCGAACGCAAGCAGGCATGGTCATGGGCACTTAAGTTCCATTTTCTAATGTATAGAGATTTAATAACCAATAGTTTAGTTTTGCTTGTACTAACCCAACATCGTGACACCACCTTGTCAAAGCGTCCAGGTTGAGTTGTAAGCGTTCGCATCCTCTTTTAGGATTTCTATCAGCAGTAACAAGGCAAGTGTCATCCGCAAACTGATAGCATTTACTATTCATGATGCAGTTATTCATATCATTTACATACGACAAAAAATGCAGGGGGCCTAATACTGAAACCTGAGCTGTTCCCTGAGTTTCAACCATCCGTTCACTACAGATGTTATAAATTTTTACAGTAAGGGTTCGATTTTTAAGATCTTATAATATCCTGCGGGGTAATTGCGTAACACACTATTTATTTACGTTGTCGAGCAGACGAATTGTTCTTATGAAGCAATGGATTAGAATTTTCCTTCAAAATACTTCTGGAGTTCTGGGTGCTGGTCTTTAGCATAAGCATAGCATTAATAGCCCTATAATGTTCCCACTGCCGGGACACAGGCCTCCTATCTTCGAGAGTCACATGTCTTCGAGTTTTTGGTTCTCGGTTCTGGGTTTTTGTTCTTTATTCAAACAATTATTTAGGATCTACTTTTTAAAATTTGGAAATTTTGAACTCTTATTTTTTATAATGGCTGCACACTTCTAAATAAATATGTATAGACGCTTCTTTATCTAAGTAAGTACCATTATCTTATTCCGTACGACATTATACAGCAAATTGAGAAAAATGGGCAAGTTCAGAAACTTTAAATTATTGACACGAGCAGCAAAATGTGCAGGTACCAGTTGCTATCCCAAATGTTTCAGGCGCAATATTTTCATTCATCATTTTTTAATTATAAAAATGCACATTACTTACAGGTGTCAGTAGCTCCAGCAGCATTGGAAACAATTACACAAATGTTTCTTTTCTTGTTTTTAACAAAACCGCGCCTAAACAATTTTATTTTCCTGCTAATCAAAGTCAGCGCCATCTAGTATCGTTGTGAAGAACTGCAGTAATTGTGAGCACGGCGCGGTGTGATAGACAACATGAAAAGTAGTGTGATAAAGTATCGCTAGATGACGACTTCTTACATTAGTTAAAGAAAAAAGAAATAGATTTTTCTTTGTTCAATTTAGGGATGTTTTATTAAATAAGTTTGCTGAAAAAGGGCAAGAAAATTGAGGATTAATCCATCTTGGATCTGGGATCCTATTCCTAGGGTCAATGTTTTTAAGTTTATTAATAGGTAATGTAAGTACTTAATAATATGCTATAACTCTAGGTTCATAGACTTACACTTTTACCTATTTTCTTAATGCACTTTTTTTAAACATTACTCCCCTTTTTTACAAAATTAAATGTGGATATAACCACCTAGGGCCCATTTAAGACTAGTTTGGTCGTCACTGACTTATGTAAGTACTTATACAAGCTAGGTGTAACATAAATAACGCACATAACCTCATAAGGGTTCACTGTATGTTATCATTATGAACAACTTTACTATGGGACCCAAACTGAAATAAAAAAAGATTTAATAATATAGGTACTTACCGAAATAGTACCTACCTAATAAAATGCTATAGACTCTGGTTTCTTATACCAACTTTTACTTATATTCACTGACAGATAGCTGATGCTATAAGAAGTAACGTAGGCTACTTTTATTTTAGAAAAAGAATTAGGGTTCCGCGCAAAAATTTAAAAACCCATGAAATTGTTAACAAAATGCGATTAAAGGAAGTATTGACATCCGCGCGGGCGAAGCCGCGGGCAACAGCTAGTCGATAATGAATTGAGTAGGTAGGTTTGCTAAGATAGTCGAAGCCATGATTAAACTTGTACACACACCCCGATTGTACCTACTTCGGTGAGTGTGTTCAAGAACTCCACGACTTCATTCGGCCGGCCCCCTTCTACCATCGGACATCTAGACGCACTGCAGGTTACCATCCTTACCTAGTTGCTATTCCACTAATTCGCACTAAGCGTTTCCAAATGTCTTTTGTGATGCGCACAGCAAATGAAGGAGTGGAGCTCTCTGCTTGCGTCTGTTTCCGGGCGCATACAACCCGATCTTTTCAAAGTGAGAATGAACAGGCTTCTTCTGGGTAAGCTCGCTCCATCGTCGACTTTGTCTCTGTCACCTCTGGCCTAGACTAGAGTCAAGAGCAAACCCATCTCAAACAAAACAAAAAAAAATCGTCAAACACTCGTGCTCTTTAATTAAATGGCCAAAATGAATTAGTTAGATAGCGGTAACTGCGCAGACGTGATGTGTATCGATAGATATCTAAACACGTTAAAATAAAAAAAATAAAAAAAGAGTTAATGATATTTTATTGGGTCAACGACCGCTTGTAATGATGTAACTTGAATTATGAGTTGAGAAAATCTGTTTTTTTGTTTTGTTTTATCGTGTTATAGTATCGAAACGAAACCCATCACGTCTGTGAAGTAAACTGATATTTCAAGTGACCACACTACTGGCGGTTGATGACCCCAAAAATACTCATCAAATTAATTTCTGTTTCCTTTTATCATGTTTAGATATCGATACCCATCACGGCTGCGGAGTTTCTATAGCTAATTTAATTTGACCCTGTAGAGAAGGTATGGCTGAAACTTTAAAAAATCACTGTAAACCTATACAATACAAATAGATTGTTTTTAATTATCTATTTTTTACATTGTTCTCACATATAGAAGCAACAAGAACAATAACAATGTACCTACCCAGGATTTTGTAACAATTTTGATTTAAAAGAGTGTCCATGGAGTTTCTTGTGCATTCTTCTCCATAGAGATCTACGTTTTGGAATGGGCGACTAGCTTCAATTTTCTGACTAACTGACTGACTCTTTAACAATTCAAAAGTGCCTGTAATTGGTTTAATTGAAATAAATGCTTTGAGTTTGAGTTTGATTTTATATTCATATTTTTTGCCTGCGTAATAAATTATAGGTACTACCGAGAACGATATTATTTTTAAATACTATTTTACATCGTTTTTTTTAATAAGAGGATTTGGAATATAAAACCATAGGCAATCTGCAAAAAATGGTCACTAAATCTAAAATATTCAGTATTCACAGAACAATTCATACAAAATAAATTCAAAAGAAAGGTTTCGACCGTGACAGGACTCGAACCTGCAATCTTCGGATCCGAAGTCCGACGCCTTATCCATTAGGCCACACGGTCCTTGTAAGTCGTGGTCAAAATTATTCATTACATTCGCATTTTAATCGATCCGTCTATTTTTTGTGTTTTTCCTTATTTTATTTTAGTAACAATAACTTATTATTGATTTTTTTATGAATTGCCCGTAAATTCTTACGAACGTAAAGAAGTACAACCGATAACATTTCCTTATCTCTGAAACAATGTACATATTTATTTTCTAAAAGTTTCAGGGTACAATAGTTACAACAGAAGAGGTACCTCAAAATGATGTAATCATAATCATGTAGGTGGATAATTAATTTTGGTACTTCATGTGTTTGGTAATTTTGTAATAAAAGCAGTGACGAAAAAATAAAAATAGATGTTATAGGTAATGTAATATCCTAATTACAAGAAAATTATTACATCAATCCTGAGAATCTAGTAAAGAACACTTAATTTTAGTACAGCGCCATCTATCGATTTTCATGTAAACTATTTAAATAATAGGTATTTGATCACTCGTCCGAACAGGAGTTCGGTTGATAGCAAGCTGTTGAATAAGTTCTAGCAAGACAGAACAGATGGCGCTAAAAAGTTGTTTCAATAGTCAGCTAGATGTCACTATGCGCGTCTTTATTCTTTTGTTTCAAATCTGTTTTTTACATTGTGTTGTAGTTCAACTCTCGTCTTGGGCCTTGGGCCAAGACAAGAAGACAAATTATTTTTTAAATCCCGTTAAATAGAAAATTATAACAGGGTTATGCATGTAAAAGCTTATTGTTGTTATTTTGCTTGACTTTTTCAGACCAATTTATGGTAAAACTAAATGAGTAGGTACCTAGGTACCTACTGTAATAACTATTTTCCAATTTTACATATTGTTTTCTTAAGAATTGTAGCAGAATACGTCTTCAAGAAACCCGAATACACTTCGGGCCAAAATCATTAGGCAGCTCGACCCATTGACTTGGCACCATCGTCCGCCTTGAGTGCCAATTTGCCAGTCCCTGGAACACTTAGACGAATGTGTTTGCCCCTTAGTACGTGCCCTCGACGTTTAACGACAACTTGGCAATTTTGCCATTCTCGAGTGGCGTCCGTTTATTTGGCTTTAAGTGTACGTAAACATTTAGGCTATTTTAGAACTTAGTAGTAGCTTATGGTACTGTAATGTATGTATACCTTTTATTTACGGCAGGTACCTATAGTCTACATATAGGTACCTACTAGGTATCTATACATTACATCTTTACCTACGTAGATACAAATAAATAATATTGAAGTATCTATTTGTAATGTCAAAATAACAGCGTTTTACTATAAAATACATATGACAGTATAATATATCTACGATACCTATAATGGAAAAGCAATGTTTAAAATTTTTGTCTGTCTGTCTGTCTGTCTGTTCCGGCTAATCCACGAAACGGCTGGACAGATTTTGACGGGACTTTCACTGGCAGATAGCTGATGTTACCGGGAGTAACTTAGGCTACTTTTATTTTAGAAAAATAATTAGGGCTCCGCGCAAAAAAAAATTACAACCCATGAAATTGTGAACAAAATGTCAGATTTAAATAAATCTATTTGCATTTTTTGGTAGCCCAATTCACGAGGATAGTTATAGGCTATTTAACATCACGCTACGACCCTTAGGAGCCGAACAAAAAGAAAAAGAAAGAACACTAAGCGAAAACGAAGTACTTAGGTACCTAATAGCGCGGGCGGGCGATGCAACGCGACGGGTCGGGGGACGAAGGAGTTTTATTAAAATGTGGCTGCTATTTTAGTATATTGTGTATCTTACGACTTCCGCGCGAACGAAGTCGCGGGGCACAGCTAGTGAAGACTATGATATGTTATAGGTACTTAGAGCTTACCTAGGTATGTCTTGTCAAGATTATGTGAGAGTTGTGGGACCCTTCTTTATGTGTTGATATACATAGGTAGTTAGGTAATAAAAAAGAAGAACGAGTAAGATGTAGTGACAAAAACTGAAAAGAGTATGCTTAGATGGTTTGGTCATGTTGAGAGGATGAATGAAAGTCGACTAACAAAAGGTATTTACACGGCAGATGTGAGTGGAAACGCCGGAAGGGGACGCCCTAGGAAGGCATATAGTGATCTTGTTGGTGATGTTCTTCAGAAAGGTCAGGTGTGTAGTACTTGCAGCCAGCGTGCGTGTATGACCAGATGTATGAAAGTTAACGAGGCAAAAGGAGTATGTAAGGATCGTAGCAGGTGGCGTTCTGTAGTTTCTGCCTACCCCCATGGGAAGAAGGCGTGAGTTTATGTATGTGTGTGTACATAGATAGGTAAACGTTACTTTGATACGAATAAAGAGAAAGAGGATGGGCAGCTACACTATATAATAGATTATTATTTATATTATTACACACACAAGTAGGACATTACATATATGTATTACATACATTATTACATATATGTCAAAACAGCGTGAATCAAATTCGAGTTTATTGTTAACTAATAGTTCACCTCTTTCATCAGCCAACCAGGTCAATAACTTTTTTGTGAATGTTGGGAAAACTCTTGCCGAACAGATTCCTCAGCATTACAGTGATCAACCACCTTCCCAAACATTGAATAATAGGCACACACTACAATCTTTCGGTTTGCTGGACACTGACGAAGATGAAATAACACGAATAATTAGTGGACTAAAAGATGACTGTGCTGTCGGATGGGATAATATTAGCAGTAAGATCCTTAAACAATTCAAGCACATTTTGGTACCTCCCTTAACCCATATTTTTCGCATCTGTTTATCTGAAGGCATTTTTCCTAAATGCCTAAAAAAAGCAGTTATAATCCCTATATTTAAATCCGGTAACAGACACTTAGTTAATAATTATAGGCCTATATCGTTACTCTCATCAATCTCTAAAATTCTTGAGAAAATTGTAAACAGCAGACTAGTTAATTATTTAGAAAAACATAATTTACTATCATCTATGCAATTTGGTTTTAGAGCCAAATTATCCACAGCCGATGCGGTGCACCACCTGACTGATTATGTCTCAGAGGAACTTGGCAAAGGAAACCAGACGCTGGGGGTCTTCCTTGATCTAGCGAAAGCTTTTGACACAGTGTCTGTTTCTGCGCTCCTAAACAAATTAGAGACTATGGGAATAAGGGGAACCCCGCTGAAACTCTTTGCTGACTACCTAGGCGACAGACATCAATGTGTTAAAATAGACAATATCACGAGCGATGTGCAAAAAAATACTGGTTTTGGTGTTCCCCAGGGCAGCATTTTGGCCCCAACCCTTTTCCTCGTTTATATTAATGATTTGTGCAATTTGAACATACTACATGGCAAAATTGTTTCATATGCTGACGACACGGCCTTAATATTTACCGCTAAAACCAGTAAAGAATTGTACGAATACGCTCAATTAGGTTTCAATACTGTGACTAACTGGCTTCAAAGTAATTTACTAACGTTAAATGCTGACAAGACAAAATATATTCAATTCTCCATGCGCAAGCCTCAAATTAATATTACTCATCCTCATCTTTTTGCTCATAAATGTGCACTCCACACAATCAGTACATGTGACTGTCCTTTTATCCTTCAAACATGCAACATTAAATATCTCGGAGTAATAATAGACGAGACTCTCTCTTTTAGACCACACATTGAGAGTCTGATTAAAAGAGTGCGCAAATTAATCTATGTCTTTAAAAAACTGCGAACTATTGCGGATCCAAAAGTAATCACACAAGTTTATTTGGCCCTAGGGCAATCCGTAATCCAGTACTGTATCACTTCATGGGGTGGAGCACCCAAAACTCACTTACTCCCTCTTGAAAGAGCTCAGAAAGCCATATTAAAAGTAGCCAATTTCCATCCCTTTCTCTATCCCACAGATCTCCTATACAAATCCTGCAACGTACTGACAGTTCGCCAGCTTTTCATTATGCAACTGGTATTAAAACAGCACACCATGCTTACTTACAACACGGAAAATACTAATAAGAGACGGAATGATATTGCCTGTGAGTCTAATTCCTTTTCAAAATATGTTTTTATAAATAGATTTTTTACATTTTTAGGTCCATTTCTATACAATAGACTAAATAAGAAACTAAGTATCTATAAGTTAAATTATTATAGCTGTAAAAAGACAATTGTGCAATATTTATTAAGCATCTCGTACGTAGAGACAGAAGACCTTCTTTTTGTATGTAAATAAAATGTGATGTGTCCTCTAATTTTAAGTTTTTATTATAGGTAATTGATAAATTGTTATTTTATTATTGATGTGTACATAAGCACTATCTAGCCTGAAACACAGGTTTCAACCTAGTTCAGGCAAATCAGCAACTGTGTTCTGTAAAAATTGTTTGTAAAATATTTTAATGTAAATGTGCCCTGTTTTCTAAATAAACGATATATATTATTTATATTATTATTACAGACAGCTAACATTACAGTAGGTAGGTACATGCAACCTGCTTCATTGTAAGTAGGTATTATGTATCAAAACTATCATCAATTGCATTAAGGTTCCTGCAAGAACCTTAAGAAAGAGAATATTGATGAGATACATCGAAGATTTGCAACAGCTTCCAGTTAGTGTTGCCCAAATTCAGTCTTGGTCTTGCAGTCTTGGTCTTGTTCTTGCGTTTTTGCAAGACCAAGACCAAGAACAAGACCGCGTATTTTTAGCAAGACCAAGACCAAGACTGACCGTGCAAGACTTGAGCAAGAACAAGACATAGCCTGCAAGACTCTTGCGTCTTGCAGCTAGGACTTAGCGCTATTTCACTGAGTAGTTAGGTGTAACAGTTCGGTGTATAGGTAGGTACGCTTAGGAATTCTATGAGACGCAAAAAACTGTATCAAAGAATATGAAAAACTGGACCTATGCGCATTACGACTAATACCATAAACATAGCGAATAAAAAAATATCTATTAAAATCAAACTGAGTGCATGCATAGTTATGTTTTAACCATCGGCACTTTGATAATGCGGCATCAAAGGTTTTGTACTTACTTCTCAAAGAAATTTGCCGCTTTTCGGAAGTACATGGTTATGATACACGCGCCGGCGGCTTCTTTTGAAATCTAAAACAATCGTTGCCGCCACGCCGAAATCATAACATTTGTGACACTATTTGATTGCCGCCATAGGGCGTAGGTATACTCATGCAAAATAATTTCGAATTTTTTTAAGAGTACCTACAGGTGTTCCAAAGAATAAATAAGTTTCAGAGTGCTTAGAATGAAAATGAATACATTATACTGATCACGCAAGTAGTATTATGATTAGGATAAAATGGTAAGGATAGGTAGTAGATGTCATATTAATTCATTCTAGTAAGTATATATTATAATATTGATTACTTATATGGTTTTAAACTAATTACTTAATTAAAAAACTCTTTTATTAAATTTCTTATAAGTTGAGGGTTCAATCTCTTTCTAGACAGATAAGTATTGTTCTTTAAAATACAGTCAAGTTATTGTAATTAATTTGTTTTTTTACATGTTTTAGCAAATGTAAGCTTATAAATCATAAATGTTTATTAAGAAACAGTTACTTCCATGGAAAACGACATATAGGTCAGTTGATTTTTCGAATTTCTTATCAAATCTTCAGTTATTTATTAATCTGCTTGATCTTTACTATGGCTATGTTAATTCAAGCTCACAATGTTCCAATTCTAATACGTTTTTCTAAGATTTAAAGTAAACTTTAATAAATAGTAATAGACTAATAGGTAATTGCAAGACTTGCAAGACTCTTGCTGCAAGACCAAGACCAAGACCAAGACTGGGAGCGCAAGACCAAGACCAAGACCAAGACCAGGTGTATTGGCGCAAGACCAAGACCAAGACTGGCTAAGTCTCGTCTTGTTCTTGCATTTGGGCAACACTACTTCCAGTGGCGCAGATACAATCATCATTAGAGGGAAGCCGAAGAAAAAATTGTTCAGTTCTCATAAACTCAGATAAAAAACTGTAGGTTTTTAATCTTATGAATTATTAAACTGGTATTACCTAAATATAATTACCTATGTATGTGATGTGATACACAGTTACACACACAGGTGTACTATATTATTTGGCTATACCTACTTAGTAGACATTAAGAAGAGTGGTTGTTCCGAAGGGAAGCCGCTACGAATCGAGTTGTATGAAGGCTTCGCCCCTGATAGCTTCCTTCTGTCTGCCAACGAGCAACCAATCTGTCTCATACGGTTACTTACTGCTGAAAGCAGTTAACTCTCAGCAGTGAACAATAACAGGCTGATAGCTGTTAGTATCACGGTAGTAGGTATACCTACATACCTACCATGGGAGAAACGAACATCTATAAGGTACACCGTAAGGACTATTCTTGCTTGCTGCGCTCGGCCGCTATAGTAACGCTTGCTAACAAATGTGGTCATCGTGTGCGCGTGATTTTGTTTTCAAATTAGTCAGATATAAGTTTCCTCGATAGTACATACAGGTGGAAAGTTCGAATAATGTGCCCACGAAGGAAAGTACTTACCTACCTACCAGGGGCGTAGCCTTCATACAACTCGATTGGTATCGGCTTGCCTACGGAACAACCACTCTTCTTAATGTCTACTATTACCAAATAATATGGTACACCTATGTGTATAACTGTGTATCACATCACATTACATAATTATATTTAAGACTAGTTTAAAAACCTACAGATTTTGATCTGAGTTTATGAGAACTGAACAATTTTTTCTTCGGCTTCCCCCTAATGACAATTGTAGCTTTCATCTCTGCTACCTACCAGCTACCATAAATATTGGAACTAGCAAGTTTTATTCTCATAGGAAACATTTAACTATTATAGTACCTACCTACCATCGCGGTGGACCACTTTTCGACCTTATTTAGGTGTTACTGACGTACCTACGTTTATTTGTAGTCTTGAAACTGAATTTAAAACATTAGGTACCACAGAACCTCCAGAACACAGACCACAGACCTCATTACAATCACTATTGTCTATGATATACCGTTGATATACGGCCGACTACTGAATTGACCATAAACAGAGCCACCGTAGGGAACTGCACAAGAAGCAGATCGTGGTGTGAAGTGATATTGTCTAGACTTCAGCACGCCTAGGTAACTGCTAGATTCCTACAGTTACTTGTACCTACCATCTCGTAGTATCGTTGGCCATGCCATAGTTATATCAGACCAGTATCAAATTGATAAATTATTGCCTAATTATACAGCTACCTAATTAAAAGCGACCTACTCATAAGTTATAAATTACAACTTCCGTGTATCTGCCATCAAAATCTAACAACTGGCTGCCTACCACCAATACACCCAGTCGTACTTAAACTGAAAAAAAATAAATTCAGCTTCCCCAACGATCCAAAATCCACCCTATGTAACGCAAGAAAGAGTTGAAAATCCCCTAACGAAAACAAGACCACATTAAAAAAAAAAACTATTTATAGAGAGCTGTCAATTTAATTCGGATCAAATTCTGGTCGATTAAAAGCATCTGTTCTTTCATACCATACAAAAATCAACTCTATTTCCAATCAGCAAGGTGGACTATCAATCGATTCAGCTCTCAAGTGTGTAGCATGATATTTTTTCCGAAACATTCTTGACCGCGGGTGGCCTACACACGAGCGTTTTCTCCTCCAATCAGAATCTTTGTATTTGAGATGAAACAATGCCGCCTTTGTTAGGGGCGTGGCTTTCTTTGTTCCCCACAATGGGATGACAGTTGGTCCCTTTGTGCTCATTGTGTGGGGCATTGTTCGTCTATTGTGTGGTTGGCAGACAGAGAAGGGGGCGGGGCAAGTCTGATATGTGCTGAAATTTTGTTTTTACCTAAAGTCAGGATGTTTTGATTGGTGTGGTGGGAAAGTATCTTGGGAGGTGACGGTTGATAAAAAAAAGTCGTGATTAAATAAAGTGGGCGTCGTTGTTCTAACACTTAGGTATAAAGTGTTAGTCAGACCTACACAGACTAGTTTCGGGAATTTCAACCAGTCGACACCACTCGTTTAAAGATAGTCTATGAAAAAGTTCGATTCAGTTCTTCTGAACTGAACAACAAGTAGATCTATGTAGGTTTCAAATAGAACTTCTCGTTCCTAACAACTTTGGTGGGTGGCTCAACCCGGTTGTACTCAGTTACCCCGATTACTTACTTAGGTAACTATAGTAACGGTAAGTACCTACCGATATAGTTTTTCAGCTAGGGTTAGATTTTTTTACTCCAGTGGTCGATCATTCCCTTTCTCTGACTTGTATCTGAGCGGTTTTTAAGACATTTGCTCACCAAGGTCTATTGAAGGCGTGACGCGACGGAGCGACGCTATTCTTGTAGAACAATTTCCATGAAGTTTTACATAGAAATTGTTCTACTAGAGTCGCGTCGTGGTTTTCAGGTGACTACCGAAAATCAGCGCTGTGCTGTGGGTCCCTTGTAGCACAGCATCATGCTGAGCGGAAGCCTTCTTGTCACAGTCATGACGTGCAGCTGCCGACTATGTCTGTTTTGAGCTCGTGATTATAATGTGCATCTGTTTTATTTAATTTTTCTGATTATTCATATCGTTTTGTATGCACGTGTTTCTGTGACTAATAGGTAAACCTATTTTTCTTTCTTTCTTTCTTTCTTTCTGTCGCGTCGCGCCAGAGCCTTAATATCCTTCAGTTTCTTATATTGTTTTTCACATTACAAGTAGATTAAGTAGGTACCTACGCTCATTATCCTCGGTTCCAATCTGCTCAACTGGTGCAATTGTTGTCTTGTTAAGGACATTTTCTTAATTCTCACTTGAAATTATTATCTATCTATTAGGTAGGTACTCGTGATCTTTGGTTCATTCATTTTGGTCATTTTTATCTGTCGCCAAGATTTTTTTCTTAACTCCCACTAGAGGTTAGGTACCTTTCCAACAATCTTATTGCCTCCCATTATACCAGTTATCATTCCTCCTACCTCCTAACTCCTCACTCCGCGCTACAGACCAATAAAACTGACGTAACAACCGGAGTGTCAGCCAGACAATGTTATTGATCGCAGCGCGACAACGCGACGCGAGACGCGGCCACGTTACCTCGCGTGACTCGCGGGAGTGTGTTGTACGTTTAAATACCTTTCAGAAACAATCGAGCTCAGCTGTAGATGTCGTAGATATGGATTCTTCTGCAGTTATGTACTAAACACACTTTTGTTTTTAAAATAAGAAGAAACTGGAATCTTCAATCAAGTTAATGTTGGTGACTACGAATGAATTAAGAGGATAGACTACTTGCAGCAGTGTTTTCTCATCAAGCATGGCGATTATGACATCTTCCTCTTTGATTCTTTGTTAAAGCGATTACAGCCCATGTTCACGAGATGACTGAAGGCAGTCTTTTCTAAAGACGTAAACGTAATTCTGCGTTAAAAGAGCCTCTATGGGAGACTATAGATACGGTACATCTCGGGCAGTCAGCTCGTTACCAACCTGGCTCAAGGATAAATTTTGATACCACAGCATGAGCTAGCATAAGCTGACGATAGAGAAGAAGAAAAAATTGAGTCAGAAAACTTTCGTAACAAAAAAGAAAGAGTTTTAGAAAGACATTTCCCCGAAGAGATTCCACTATTTAGACTAATCCTTTTTAAATCAATCGGGTACCATTCACCTCCACTCATGTGGAGAGGTACAAAATATTAATAATGCAATAGCCTACACGCTTCGCCGTTTATGGGGCTGTATGGGGTTGTATGGGGCACGGGGCTGTGTGGGGTATTGTGACACGTTCAATGGGTAATACCCCACGACAACAGTACACCTGTGTTGTTGTCGTACCTATTGATTATTTTGAATTTTTGGAAGTCTGTTTAGTGTTTTGTTTTTAGGTCGGATATCAGTGACGTGAATCAAATGGCCAATTCAATGTACCTACGTGAATCGATTGTTTGACAAAGTAGTTTTTAAGACGTGATGCCGTTTCTTTAAAAGTAGGTAATAACTAGTTAGATATCTAATGAGATAATGATAATGGCTATCGAGAAAGTGCACACCTTTATCCAGGTTGACCCCTCAAAGAAAATTTCTTAGTTACACATATAATATATATTTAATACTGGGCATGAGTTGACCGAAATTTCGCGGCGATTTTTTTACACGCACTGAATTTTCAACGCTCAACTTAGAGCCGAAAGTTGAAAATCCAACAGTGTTTTTTCGACGCGCTAGAATGCACTCTATTGGATACTCAATGCTCGGATCAACACCGAGAGTTGAAAATTCAGTGCGCGATAAAATTCCGCTGCGATATTTTTCCGTCCGTACGAACGATCTTAGACAAACTCATACATACATACATAAACTCACGCCTTCTTCCCATGGGGGTAGGCAGAAACTATAGAACGCCCCTGCTACGATCCTTATGTACTCGTTTTGCCTCGTTTACATTCATACATCTGGTCATACACACACGCCGGTTGCGAGTACTACGCACCTGACCTTTCTGAAGAACATCACCAATAAGATCACTACATGTCTTCTTAGGGCGTCTCCTCCCGGCGTTTCCACTCACGACTGCCGTGTAATACCTTTAAATACCTTTTGTTAGTCGACTTTCATTCATCCTCTCAACATGACCAAACCATCTAAGCATACTCTTTTCAATGTTTGTCACTCCGTCTTCTTTTAAACCGCACCGTTGCCTTATCACATCATTCCTCAGTCTATCATTTATAGTCACACCACACATGCTTCGCAAGGAACGCATTTCTACAGCATTTATTCTACTTTCATGCTTCTTTTGCCACACCCAATATCACTTCCATACATAAGCGTAGCCACCAGCACTCCATTGTAAACAGCCAGTCGGGCCTTTTTGGACATTAACTGGTTGGTCACAACCGCATGTATAGCACCATTCACTTTATTTCCCGCATTTACTCTCCTTTCCACATCTTCATCAATCTTTCCATCCCTTGTAAACAGACTCCCCAAATATACAAACTCACTTACTTGCTCCACACTTTTATCATTTATTTTCACATCACACATCGATACGTCCTCTTCTCTTTCAAACACCATGACCTTCGTCTTATGCACATTTATATTCATCCCTTTCATCTTATATGCTTCATCCATGACAGTCACCATGTCTTGCAACTGTTCTGCTGACGATGCAAGTAGAACTTGATCATCTGCGTATCGAAGGCAAACTCTTTTCAAACAAAAGTCGTCTTACATTCAAACTTACAACTCTGCATACCCAACAAAGCTAGCAAGCTCATATCTACCCACTGTCCACTCTTATACGCCGCAGCCTCCCGAGGCCGCGAGATTGAATAGTGACCGTCTGGGATGAACGGATTACCTTCCAATATCAATACCGACGTTATTATCATCCTATAAATAGCCTGTCTTTTTGTGGAGATGAAAAGCAATTTTGTTGTGGTTGTATTTATTTATATATATTTGTTTTAGAAATCATTCTGAGTGCAAGTATTATATTCTATCTAGATTAGCAAATAGGACGAAGGATCGATGGTAAACGCATATTTTTGAAACTGGTAATGGAGCCGGATGACTGTCTCGTTGGTCTAGTGGTCGCAAGCGCTACTGCTGAGCATGAGGTCCTGGGTTCGATTCCCAGGTCCGGCAAAGTATTAGGTATTAGGTTTTTCTATCTGGAATTTCTCACTAGCAGCCCGGAGTCTGGATTTGTGCCCGGTAGATGGCAATAGGCTCGCCCCCTATTTCATGGGACTTAAACATAACTGGCGAAATGTGGGTGTACTATAGGTACACCTCTGCCTAACCCTTCGGGGAAACAAGGCGTGATGTTATGTTATGTTATGGTAATGGAGCAATCAGTCAGAGCTCTTTGCATTTAGCTTGATTTGGGATAGGGCAATATACCTACCAGGAGTCAGGGAGAAAAAGTGACCTTCCTAAACTAAAGGAACCCTTTGTTTATACTCTAGTAATAGGCAATAGAATTATCCATACCTAAAGGTTATACCTAAACCCTGTTTTTTTTACGACACAATGAAAACAACTAATCTTGCTATTTACACATAGATTTTTAGACATTCATAATAGTACAGTCACAAGCACTAATATGTATAGGTACACTGAGCAACTTTTAAAAGTCATTTTCTCCTACTGTGTTAATTGTAATTTTAGTTGTTACGAAAATAGTATTTTGAAACCCATAATATGTATTATGAAAGAGGTCTTATCTTAAAGTTGCAATCGTAATTCCACGAGAAAAACGCTTTTGAATTGTGCTAAGTGTATACATATAAGTGCTCGTGACTGTACATACAGCACCTTCGGAACACACTATCAATCACAATCTGAATCATTTTGAAGCAAATTGCTAATCCATTGCTTCTTAAGTTCGAAAAATGTGTCTGCTCAACAACGTAAATAGCGCAATAAATGTTGTTGAACTGTCAAAATGAAACTGATTCCTAATGTATGTTACGCAATTGCTCCGCTGTTTACCTAACTTAAAAAGCTACTATTTTATAGAGTGACTGATTGCTCCAGCAGCGTCCATGGCTCGAATTCAAGACATTCAGAAGTGTACAAGTTTGATCGATAGCTCGAATTGTTCGGCACAAGTCCCCACAGTATGGGTTTTAGCCGTGAGAAAGAAGTCAAGGGTCAACGTAATCATCAATTATGATCTGGACTTAAAAGGCAAAAGTCTTCACACATTCTCTAGTATGTAGATACCAGTGGCGCAACTACAATTATCATTAAAGGGAAGCCGAAGAAAAAATTGTTCATTTCACATAAACTCAGACAAAAAATTATGGGCATTTTTGGAATGTTTTTGATCTTATGATGACTGTATTAAACTGGTATTTATAATGTGATGTGATACACAGTTACACACACAGCTATACCATATTATTTGGCGACAGTAGACATTAAGAAGAGTGGTGCTTCCGAAGGGAAGCCGATAGGAATCGGGTTGTATGAAGGCTTCGCCACTGGTAGATACAAATATTATTATATCATTCACACTTCCCGCGGTGGTTTGTGTCAATGTTGAGTGTGATTAAAGCTAGTTCAAAAGTTAGGTCATGCCGTAGTCAAAGTATAGCTAGTTACTAGTCAGCTAGATGATAAGTACTGTTATAACTCGCACGGACGTTATGGTGCCGGGCGGATTACTAAGTCTTTAAACGATACACTTTATCAGAAGATAAGGTAATACATATTATTATATCGACATCATCACCCTCAGGCAGGGCCGGCAGGCCGACTGTCAACCTATATCGTTTTTCCACAGTTCGAACTTTAAAATTAATGCTTGTCTTCATAAACTAATATACGTTTAAACCAGCGAAGGTTGCATGCTACTAGCACGCTCGGTTAAAACCTCTACAGTACCTACAGCTGGACTGAATGTGACGTAGGACATTTAATACCTATGGCCGCTCGAGAAAACTGTCTTATATAATTTACGACCAGTTATTGGTTAAAATTAAGACTCTTATATCTTTACCAATAATGAAGCAAAGACCTCATAGCTTTGTATTGTAGACCCTCCCATATGGAAGTCGCTATTACAGATAAAATTATCTTACGAATCTATATTTAAATGCCCAGTTTGGCAATAAAAAATGCTACCATTGGTAAGCAAAACGATTCTTTTTTAAGGACACGAGCATTAACACACTTCGCTAAAACTCTTTCCGGCCATAATCATGGAATTACCTACCTAAACTTCTCAAGAAACCTTATCTATTTAAAGGCTGATTTCACCAATGAAAATGACATTGACAGCTCTCGAACTTAGTTTAGATGTGCTGATTGCGTTCAGTTTCATTGGTGAAATCCGCCCTTAGAAATTGATGTGACAATTTAAACTTTTCCATCCTCGGCCCTCTACGAGTCCAAGCGCCAGTTGCAGTGTACCCACACAACATGACGCAGTGTGATGCTGAACATCTACCTACTGTTCTATTACTGCGTGATATCACTTATCAGTGGTAGGTATTAATTTAGCCAAGCTGTGGTAGGTACAAGCTTGGCTCGGATTTGCTCAACAATGCGACGCCTAACGCGTCTCGGGTGGGGGCGAACTGTGCTGGTATGACCATGATGTTAGTAGAGTCAGAGACTTGACGAGATCAACGGAACACTTGACTTGACACGATGAAAGTCGATTCAGTCACTTGAAGCTTTTATTAAGCCCATTTTTACTTTGACTACGCGACACCTAAATGTATTGCATATTAAAAGCGCACTGATGGATTTTCAACGGTCGGCCCAGCGCCGAGAGTTGTCACTTCAATAGTGCACTTTGAGAAAATTCCCTACATCGGTGCCTCCTTGGTTGGTATTAAATATACTTGATCCCATAATGGGGTGAAAAACTGCAGTATACAATTTAAAAATTGCAAAACACTACCCAAACTTAAATCTTTGAGTAACCTTATGGTTTACGGAGGACCTACCGAGACCCAACAATATTTGCTATGGTATAGTACCTACTTATCTACAGTCATGCTTTGAAATATAATTTTGCGTTCGCAAGAAGAAGATAACCAACAACGGGGAATAAAATATAACCTATAAACTAACAATCTGCACTTTTCAAACGTTCAAAACCTGACTAGATGACTGAAAAAAAACCCCCGTCACGCAGTGTCTTCACCATCGTGGTTCTTCTAACTTAGGCCCCAAAGTAAGTACCTGGACTATCCTAGCTACCCACCGTACTCTCGCCACCCTAGCGGGGAGACCGGGCCCGTCTGGCACACAATGACGCCGCGTAATAATATAATCGTCTGTCGCCACTTGCCATTAATTAAATTTAAAATTTTCATTGCTATACGCCATTGTTGTTTCAGCGTCTTAGCGTGTTGTGTGTGGAATTTGATCAATGTTTCATTAAATGAATGGGGCTTGCGATATTATATTAATAAACTTACTTTGTATTAAAATATTTTGGGTTTGCCACCTGTCTAGATGAGGTGAAAGGTAACTTTTCCTTCACCACTCCATCACTTGTGTAACCTCAAAAGGATAAAAATTTCTGAAAACATATTGGCTAACAGATCTAACTATGCCTCCAATAAACCTTATTTCCATTAGTTACAATTCCCTTTGCCTATATAAAATAAATAAAATAGAAGCCGCATTCTTACTCAACCCACACAAAAACACTGTAATCAATCTTACGTAAAAAATATAAAAAATACAACCGATCATTTACATGAATGGCCGAGTTTATAGGTTAGAAAAAAACATGGCATCGAGCGGCGTTCCTAAAGAGGTGCATTGACAAACAGCCAACCGTTTGGCTAATCATTGGGTGCAAGGGTGCAACTTTATAACTTAGCACCTGCGTCTTTATATCCACTATAAATATATCGAAATACACCCCCTTTTGAATAGAAAGGAAGTGATAAAAAACCCTTAGAAACTGACACCATAAAACTTCTTGGACTTGACTTTATTTTTTTTAATTTTCATTCATAAAGCTCGGTTGTGTTTGGGATTCGCGTTCGATTTTTGATATTTGGAATTGTGGACGAGGTTTTGATTTTCTTTGTTAGAAATGTTCCAATGATATAACCTATTTGCAGTCAGGCCAATTGTTATGTACTGATCGTCATTTATTTTTAAGGTTTCCTTATTCAAAATAAAAATCTATCTCCAGCTGGGTAATTGCGTAACACACTTACAGTAGCAATGACTTTCATTTTGATAGTTCAACAACATTCATTGCGTTATTTACGTTGTTGAGCAGACACATTTGTCCAACCTATGAAGCAATGGATTAACAATACCCTTCAACATCATTTAGATTGTGATTGAAAGTGTGTTATGCAATTAGGGGGCTGTTTACAAATAAATCATTCTTATTCTGATTCTGGCGTTAGAGATTAGGAAAGGTCTACTTACTTGGAAAATAATTCCATAACAAGATTCATCATTACTATCTAAATCCCAGCAATAGCCATGCTTTCCCGAAAAATACAATAAATTATATTTCAAAAAAGATCTAACGACCACCACAATACCATTTCAACAAGTAGGTACTTAATTTAAAATAGAAATAATAGCACCTCCTTTGCTGAGTCAGAATCCCACAAGGACATTTAGTTACGGCCAGAGAACACCATAAAAACTCCATGGGAGCCGGGAATTCCTTGCCACCGTCCCTTCAATGACCCTTTTTTATTGACAACCGCCATAGACTTATAGTCTTGTGTAGTAGATCCATTGATAGCTGAAAAATTTAAAAGATAGTAGTAATTATTGGGTAAAATTGATTAGAATGTTCATTGAAAGGTCTACGGTCTCTAAACAAGCTTTAAATCCGAGCATAATAAAATTATCATGGCTTTTCAAAATCTTCTTTCCACTAGGTACTTCTATTTTCTTCAGTCTCTCCCACAAACAGTAAGAAAACCGTGCGTTATAAAAATATGAGTCAATCAGCAGAATGGTAACAGGGCTGACCACGGTAGGCTGGCGGGTCAGCAAAATGACAACAGGGCTGGCCCCGGTGGGCTGGCGGGTCAGCAAGATGGTAACAGGGCTGGCCACGGTATGCTGAAAGGTCAGCAAAATGATAACAGGGCTACCCACGGTGGGCTGGCGGGTTAGCAAAATGGTAACAGGGCTGGCCACGGTAGGCTGGCGGGTCAGCAAGATGGTAACACGGCTGGCCACGGTGGGCTGGCGTGTTAGCAAAATGGTAACAAGGCTGGCCACGGTGGGCTGGCGGATCAGCAAGATAGTAACAGGGCTGGCCACGGTGGGCTGGCGGGTCAGCAAAATGGTAACAGGGCTGGCCACGGTGGTCAGGCGGGTCAGCAAGATGGTAACAGGGCTGGCCACGGTATGCTGAAAGGTCAGCAAAATGCTAAGAGGGCTGGCCACGGTGGGCTGGCGGGTTAGCAAGATAGTATCAGGGCTGGCCACGGTGGGCTGGCGGATCAGCAAAATGGTAACAGGGCTGGCCACGGTAGGCTGGTGGGTCAGCAAGATGGTAACAGGGCTGGCCACGGTGGGCTGGCGTGTTAGCAAAATGGTAACAAGGCTGGCCACGGTGGACTGGCGGATCAGCAAGATAGTAACAGGGCTGGCCACGGTGGGCTGGCGGGTCAGCAAAATGGTAACAGGGCTGGCCACGGTGGGCTGGTGGGTTAGCAAAATGGTAACAGGGCTGGCCACGGTGGGCTGGCGAGCCAGCAAGATGGTAACAGGGCTGGCCACGGTGGTCAGGCGGGTCAGCAAGATGGTAACAGGGCTGGCCACGGTATGCTGAAAGGTCAGCAAAATGCTAAGAGGGCTGGCCACGGTGGGCTGGCGGGTTAGCAAAAGGGTAACAGGGCTGGCCACGGTGGGCTGGCGGGTCAGCAAGATGGTAACAGGGCTGGCCACGGTGGTCTTGCGGGTCAGCAAGATGGTAACAGGGCTGGCCACGGTGGGCTGGCGGGTTAGCAAGATGGTAACAGGGCTGGCCACGGTGTGCTGGTGGGTCAGCAAGATGGTAACAGGGCTGGCCACGGTGGGCTGGCGGGCCAGCAAGATGGTAACAGGGCTGGCCACGGTGGGCTGGCGGGCCAGCAAGATGGTAACAGGGCTGGCCACGGTGGGCTGGCGGGTCAGCAAGATGGTAACAGTGCTGGCCAGGGTGAGCTGGAACCGCTGGATGTACATTTAAGTAACGTTACACGTGGAGGCACCCCACAAGCAAAGCCAAGCTAAGCTAAAGATATCAATCGCCCAATGTGGCCATCCTCTCTCTCATTCAATGTCTATACTAGCCGGATACATTTCGTTCATTCATATTTACGCCCAAAACCCAAAACTCCGTCCCCATTGGAGTGCAGCCCTAAATTCTCACAATGCACTAAAAATCCACCAACAAGAAAAACACTGGCTACCTATATATTATTTTTAATCAATCCTACAGCCAATTAGATGGAGTTCAGCACAATTGTCGCCGCAGAACTTTGATTGGCTCCACTTGGGCCCAGTACACAGTCCAATTATGTTGAATAGAGGCCAATTCAACGCTACCAAGTTTTATTGTGGTGTACTGAACCCGGCGTCAGAGGCAGGCTAGGATTCAATAGGCCAATAATTAAAACCGACGACATCGGCTTCTTCGTTCGAGAGATTTCGATTTTTAATTAAATTTTGTTTTGTTTTAGTTCGTGGTGTATAATTGAATTGTTTTTCGTTTAAGGCTGACGGTTTCTGAAGGACTGATCAAGATCGAACAGTGATTCTGTGGAAATTTGTTTTAGCTGTTGTGGTTTGAACTCCGAAATAAGGACAACAAATCATCTGAGTTAGCAGAGGCGAAGCGCGCTAACAACTCCATTCCTACCGGCTTCCCTTTGGAGGATCGAAAGAGTAACTTCACCTACCACCATTGAAAAATAGCACATGCAGTCATGTCTATGACTGCCAAATAATGTATATTCCAACAACAACACAAATTGTTCTATATAAGCCGGCGCCACAATGTGATAATCATATTTGTATGATGAACTGAACAATTTCTTCTTCGGCTTCCCTCCTACGAAATGTCAAGCGTCGCCACTGTGAGTTAGCATGGGATTTTGGGCTTGCTGAAATTGGAAGTTCTTGTAAGTAAATTGTTCTAAATTACTATTATTATTATACTTGTTCCGTGGTTTTCCAATGCTGGGGAGGATGGTTGCTATATTCCATGTGTGTCGACACGTGATCTCAAAAGCTACTTCTCTCGTCAAATGTTCGCCTACTAGAAGCCGTTTGCGTGTGAGCGCTCAACGGTTTTCACGATTATAAGTATATTTATTGTCGTTTCGAAAGTATTTTGCTTATGAACTTATGGGGTTCATACGACATTTGAGAGGATAATCGTCGAGGCGATCGTCAGTAGGAATATATTATACCAGACTTGGCAGTCAGGTTCAGCAGTTCATAAGTAATCACCAGTGATAGGAATAGGTAGTGCTAATTTACCTAAACTTCGAGGAAATAAATCCCAGAATAATTTTAATGACGTTTAAATCCCGGGATTTAAAAACCACGAATTATTTATTGAACTTTATATGTAATAACAAATAATTGATTTGAAAAATCATAACATTTTTAGGGTTACACACACACACACATTTATATTTGTAATTTTTATGGTGTACATAGTAAAGAGTATTCTATCTATCTATAAATAAAGTCCAATAAATAATTCGTGGATTTTATATCCCGGGATTTAAACGTCATTAAAATTATTCCGGGATTTTAGAGGAGGTATTATCCACTCTATGTTACTTCCTTCCTAGAAGTTTAGGTAAATTAGCACTACCTATTCCTATCACTGGTAATCACTGAAGTATTGAACATTAGCTTCAACAAACTGTGTTATGGTCATAATCTCCATGCTTAAAAGTTAAAGAACGCGACCTATTTCATAAACTGATACACTGCCATTCTTTATCGAACTCAGCATAGAAATATACTACATTTGAGTATCATATAACAATCCACAATAGTGATGGGACATAACAAAGTAGTCGGGTGACGTTAGATTCTGACTTGTTAGACGAAAATGCATGTTATACTGTGGTAGATAAAGATAGTTTTATATTGCCTCTAGTTCGTATAGCAGGATTGTTGCGTATGACGTAGGAAGGTAATTTTAACTGTAGAGTTCCTTGGTGTAGTTTTTTCAGTGTACAAGGATTATTAGGGCAACGAACTGTATCGATGCAAAAATCAATTTTCCATTGAGATGTGTTTTCCATTGATTTTTTTCAGTCAGTAGGTATCCTACTACTATTAGGTATAAGTGCGAATGTTCGTGAAGATGGATGGATAGAAGTTTCTTACTCTTTCACGCAAAAACTATAGAACGGATTTGGATGAAATTTTGCACATAAATAGTTTATCACACACAGTAACACAACAGTTTAGTTTGTAACACATAGGATACTTTTTATTACGATATCCCCACGGGATCGCGACTTATGCGAGTGAAACCGCGGGACGCTGCAAGTACCTATAGGTACTACATAAATGTGTAGGTATGTTTAAGGACGTATATTTAAGACAATTATTTCTGGATCACTCTGTGGGATCAGTGGTCTCGAACCTACCGATTTTTCGGTATTTCTACCGATATGGGCTCTCGTTATAAATTAGTCTGTAAGTTTTTTTTTTAATAAATAAACGAATTTGATTGAATATTGTTTTTTTTTGTCAAATACCGATTTTGGGTACAAATATATGGCAACTCTACCGATCTCGCTCTATGACGTTCGAGACCACTGTGTGGGATGCAGAGAGAGGCAGATGATTAGGTATGCACCTAGGTAAGTGCATGTTTCTAATTTGTATTTCCAGAAATTCTTACGGATAATTATTGAAATTCAATTCCAGGCTTCGATCGAATTTGCAAGTACATATATATATATTTTTTTCAGTAAATAAAGGTTTTACTGATAAATATATCAACAAGGTTAATAAATGATCACCTTAAGATGATTCTAAGTACCTAATTAATAGGACACAAGAATCCTAAAAGTCAGAATCGAAATTTGTGATCAACAAGCAAACCTTCCAGACAATGACGTCACGTCACGTCAAATGATTCAGACACATATGTTTGGAACCAGAAATTGAAATGTTTCACAAAAAAAAAAAAAACTGGAGAAGAAATGTACTCAGCAGTAGGTACTTAAAACAATCATCGAAAGAAAGTACTATTAAGGCGAAAGCGCCAGCCAGGGTAGGTAGCCCACGAAATTCTAATTTTCTTATGTTTTTTTGCAATTTGCAGGTCAGTAATAAGTTGTATGTTGATTAAAATATGATTGGCGACCGTAACAAATATGTATTTACTCAATTATAATCATTAAAATCATCAATACAACTCTCTAAGGCCAACTAATCCTATTGAAAGACTATTTCATGAAATCTTAACATTTCAGTATTATATTAACTTAAAGAGTTGTATTACTGATTCTTATGATCATAGTTCTGTAAATACATACTAGTTACGGTCACAAATTACACTTTAACCAACATCCACCCAGACACTGAGCTGCACATTGCAAAAATCGTAAAAGAAAATTTGAATTTCGCAGGCTACTTTTGCGCTTCCCCCTAATATGACTGTTTTCGACTACACAATCCCATTTTTGCTCCCAAACAAACCGCAATAACACCTAGCTCCTCAAACTCCCCAACAGCACGAGGCGTGATAAAAAGCTTCATAATTAAATACTTTTGTGTCACAGACTCATAGATAGTATCACTGTCTGTCTGTCTGTGGGAGATACCATGGATCTAGTCGACAATGTGTGGCTATTGTGGTGCGTGGCGTGAATACTAAGGGGTGATGTGACAATGTGATGAGTTGATAACGATTTTAATTTGTGTTCAAACATTGGCCCATTTTGGTCATATCGACTTAAGGCTCCTGCAAACAGGCGCGACACGCGACGCGAATCGTGCGCGATACAAAGGCACTACTCGTCGCGCGACACCCAGTGTCTTTGTGTCGCGTCACGTGTCGCGCCCGTTTGCCACCTTTACTGTTTTCTAGAATAACACGGCAAATTAAAAATTGAGTGTAAGATAGGGAATTTGCACCCATATTCTAAGTCAAAACCTCATGATTTCCTGGACTCGACTTAACCTCACTTAGGTAGTTTGATATTCATAGTTGCAATTTTACTCCTCATCTCAAACAGTTTCCTCAGTTGAGGTGAGTTTGTGTTGAGGAACGAACTGTCAAATATGGAATTGGCAATTGTGACTTTAGGTCTTTAACCTTTTGAACGCCAGAGCATAAACGCACGCGCATGCCCTCCACGCCAAGCCACAATTTTAAAGTTTAATTTCTCCTTTTTTGTCATCAAATTTCTCTATACCCATGGTATAAATTAATTCGTTTCAAGCAATTAAATATGGACAAGAACTTAAATATTTAAGGTATACAAATAAAAACACACAAAAGTAATGATTTAATTGTCTATTTCGTGATAAAGTGCACCGCATTATTTGTCACATATTTGTGTCGTTGGCATACAGGGCACGCGCTTGCTTGTCACGTATATGTGACAATGGTGTTCAAAAGGTTAAACCAAAAGAAGAATAATTTCTACAAGAAACTTCTCTGTCGGTGAACAATTGATCTTACTTTTTAAAAATACCTATTAAAGTAACAGTTTATCTAGGTATGTAAGTATGTATACCGCAGGTAGGTACCTACTTTCGAAACCTGAGGGTTTCTTTCAAACGACTGACGAAACAGCTGGTCAAATAAAATTTTACTACCACTAGCCCCGCGCCCGGTATCTTCCGCATGATTACTGTCCAATCCAAAAGAAAACAAAAGCTGAAAAGCAAACCAGATTTTCCCGTCAAAATTAAAAAAAGGAATTTCCCCTGCCTCCAATCTTCCTACAGATTGGAAAAAACAAATACAAAGAACAATACACTCACGTCAATACTTGATATCACTCATAATCAATAACAATCTTAGAGGGGCAATCTTTAAGGTAGAAAAGAGGGTTTTTTAAAGTCCTCTGAGGGTCGGTACAAAGGATGTTTTTCAGAGTGACAGAGGGGCGGACACAATACATGTCAGACAGCACCTAAATTATGTGTTTGTACCGAAAGTTGTACCAAGTTTCGGATTCATAGATTTATTGTATTTCTTCTTTAAAATATGCGGGAAGGTTCGCGGGGTAAGGTGCTGGAGGTATGTTTGGTGCAGTTTTGGTGTGGCCTAAATAATAGCGTTGCTAGCTAAAGCTTTGAAGCTGAGAGAGGATTCGAAAATTTTATTTTTGGATAACCTTTTTGCTGAGTATGTTTAGTAAGTCTTAGAAAGTCTTTCAGATACTTTGTAGTTCCATCACCGTCCGTACCGAAAAATACGTCAAGAAGGAATCTATTTAATAGAGGAGCACGAACAATGTTCGTGTACAGGTACACCTCTGCCTAACCCTTCGGGGAAACAAGGCGTGATGTTATGTTGTTATGTTGAACAATGCCAAGTCCATTTTCATTTCTACTAACTACTGGTATTGGTTAAAAAAGATGCCACTTTGAGTCCGTTATCCTGAACACAATTCGACCAATTTTGTATTCAAACGGACACAGTCACGAAAACCTTCAGAAAAACCCAACCTTTAAAAGATTCCCTAATTCCCTATCTAGTGATTCATAAATTTTTGCATGCACCATTTCTAATTCACACCACACAATATTAATAACAAACCAAAATCATTATCTTGCGCCGTCACCCACTGCTCAAAATACGATCACGTTTTGACAGGATGCTGTCAAAATCCGATAAAAGTTTAAAGCGCACGCGCCGACACGTGCCGTTTTGACATTTGACATGTCGGGAACTGTCAAAAATGACAATAGAGGGCGAACGGTCAAGTTTTTGTTCTTTAAATTGACTTTTGACCACAGGGGTTGGTGGTGACAAGAAAATTGTTAGTATTAATGTGGTAAATGTTTATAGATGCAGTGATTCAAGAATTTTATAATGCGAAAGGTAACCAGCGAAGCAATTGCGTTACACACATAATGGTAATCGATCTCAATGCCTTTCGTTTTACGATACCTATTTTTAGCGTTCCGCAACTCAAAAGGAAAACGGAACCGATATAGGATTACTCGTGTGTCTGTCTGTCTGTCCGTCTGTCACAGCCAATTTTCTCCGAATCTAATGAACCGATTAAGTTGAAATTTGGTACATATCAATTTCTGTGGCCCAAACACGGACGTGTTACGTAGGTAAATAAATGAATTTTGAATATGGAGTCATTTTTGGGGGCAAATAAGAAAATAAAATAAAAAGTTTGAAAAACTGTACCGTGTAACATTAAATGAAAGGGCTTACTGACTCGAATAGATTTTTTTTTAATATTTTTAAAATAAATAGTTAAAGTTATTTAAGAAAGTAGACGAAAATTGACCATACCCCTTATCTCCGAGTATTGAGGCCAACAACTTTTTTTGCAAAAAACAACCGACTGCAAAAAAAAAACACTACAAAGTGAAAAATAATTTTAGTTTCGGAAGTCGGTGGCAAAAAACTAAAATACTGATACCAAAGAAATCGGAAGTCTTTCACTTTTTAGTTGTGGTAACTACCTACCCCACACAAAGTCCTGTACCACTATTTGCAATGTATATAACAGTGACAGTAAATTATTATAACGTCATCAACTAAGTGGAAAACATTCGTAGGTATTATTGAAACTAACTCAAAAACCACTCATCAGAACTTGAACAAATTTATACAATCACTAGTGGGCCCGGCAGACGTTGTCCTGCCCGAACAGCGCCACCTACCAGGTCCAATTGTATTTTCAAACCATCCAGGAGCCTATTGAAATATACACACAAAATTTTATCCAAATCGGTCCAGCCGTTTAGGAGGAGTTAGGTGACAAACACGCATACAGAAATATATATAAATAACGCACAACTGTACTCATCATTATGTGTTCATAATCGTGAAAAAAAATCTGCTGATCCCTACATTTATGTTCGCAAGACTCGCCAATATGTAGGGAACATCTGATATTTTTTTCATAATGATGAGTACCCCTTAGGAGGTTGTGCGTTATTTATGTTACACCTTGTAGGTATATAAATATTAAGCAAATCATAAATCTTTATTTATCTCAGTTATGTGTAAGTCTCATTTAATAGGGGACAAGCCTATTGCCATCAACCGGGCACAAATCCAGACTCCGGGCTGCTACTGAGACATTCCAGTCAGTCAGTCACAAGTAACGGGCTTGCTCAGGTCCGTGTAGGTTTAATCCGGCTCTTTTATATAGGACATGATAATTTACAAAACAGTTATAGGTATTATAAAGCCTGAAATTGCAATTGAGTAGGTATATGCAGAACATGAAATATTTAAAAACAAAATCAAAGAATAGCAAGTCAACATAAAATTCAGAGAAATATACAAATTATTTATATTATTATTCATTGATACATACTTAGGTATCTAATTAACAAAATAAAATAATAATGAGCACAACAAAAAATGAAGAATGGAAATGGGGAAATGAAGAATGTTGTATGTATGGATGTATGTAAGTGTAGATGTGTGAGTGTAAATGTGTGGGTGTTAAGACACTGGTTTAAGACACTAGTTAATAAGTTTTCAGTGGCAATTTAGTCCAGATTTAATGGTCGATTGCGTAATTTTCTTTTATAAATAGCTTTTGTATGAGTGTAGATAGTTATTTTGTTATTAATTGAATTATAAATAAAAGTGCCAAGAAAACAGAAACACTTTTGGGAGAAACTAGTGTTACAACGGATGATTGAACAAACAGTTGTTGATCGTCCATTTTGTGTTGGTAAATCGTGATCTAAGGGAAGTTCAGTGTGTTTTTTTAATACTGACATGAGAATGAACAACTGCCGGACCGTTAACACTTGGCAGTGTTGGTAAAGTTCGAAAGATCGATAGAGGATTGGCAAAAAGCAACTAACTTTTAATATGGCTCTTTGGGCTCTCTCTAAATATTTATCGTATAAGTTTTAGAGGTACCGCCCCAAGTGGTAATGCAATATTAGTATATTGCATACATGTTTTTCAACTACAATGTTAAATTTGTTCTCGGGATAAGTCTGTCTCTTCTTCATCCCAACTTCGGAACCCTTCATTGTGCGTGATCCGACACGCACTAGGCCGATTTTTTTTTATGGCAGCTTGTAATACGCAGTTGCAGAGTATCTATAAGGCTTCTGAACTACAAGTCGCCGGTTCGAGTAAAAATAAAACAATGTTTCGGTATAATCCCGACAGGGTAAAAACTTTTCCTTCACAATTTATTTGTCTGCAACACATAACATAGCATCACGCCTGTATTTCCCGGAAAGGTTAGGCAGAGGTGTATCTTTAGTACACCCAACAACAACACCAACACCACCACCTGTCTGCAACACCTGGTGAAGAAACCAGCCAAAAGAATATGAGTTTTTTTTTTATGAGTTTTTCGCTAAAACTTTGTTCTAAGACAGCGGTGAATGCTCACACAATAACGGCGGCAGCGGTCAAAATACAGAGAATTGCTGAAAATAACAAATTTCCATGACGGCCGCTGTAATAAATACTTATGACATAATCGCTTCCATAGAAGAAAAGGAAATCAATTCTACAAACTCTTCTAAGAATCTATCACTATGACACACCTGTCCACGTTTCCACACTGCATTCGCAACGTTATTGAAACCGTTCTAAATAATGGCAAAGTAATTGCTGTTATTAGCCGTAATAACTGTTTTCATTGGAACGCTGTAACACCTCTAAGACGGCACGTATAGTTTCAGCGTTTAATGTCATAATTACTGATAATTTCAGATAATGTCATAATTACAAGAAAATTATTGATAATTTCTGTGGAAAATGTGTGATGAAAATACGCCGTACAATTTTCATTGGGTTTTGTATAGTTTTATATCGCAAAACCTTCCTCAATGCGTTATCATTGCATAAGTATTATTGTTAATTACTAGGATTTTCTTCGAGAAATAATGACGGAGAATGTCTTAAAATTGTCCTCCAGGCCGGATTTCGGCCATGGTGACCAATCTCAGCGGAGACCAGCCTTCAGCCCGGGTGATATGATATAGTGCAGGCGTGTGTGCGCAGACACAGTGCACTCTCTCTTCCCTCTCACTTTTATAGTCCTCCAATGGGACGGCAGCAATCTGACACCGGAAAGAGATCAGGCGCAGGGCCAATGGCTTAACGTGCTTTCACACGGGGATATCCACACCGCCATTTTCCAAACTCCAGGCTGTTACTAAGAAATTGCTAATGGAAAAACCCAATAAGTAACACTAGGCCCGACCCGGGAATCGAACCCAGGACCCCATGCTCAGCAGTCGCGCTTGCAACCACGAGACCAACGCACAATCCAACGGAGCGAGAGAAACAGGGAGTGGGTAGGTACTGTAGAGGCTTTAACCGGGCGTGCCTTTAGCATGAAACCTTCGCGAGTTGATTGCTTGATTTTAAAAGACAAACAATGATTTTGAAACTTAGAATAGGTGAAGAAAAATGAATGGATTTGACAGTCGGCCTACTGGCACCACAGAACACATATACTCCTACCCGGCACTGACTGATGGTGTGATAAAATATGTAATGGATTTATTCTATGATTAGAAGTATACTGAAAAGTGTTACGGCGTATTATTTACACACAGGGGGCCAACCACCACCTCTTAAATTAGTATTATTTTAATGTTACTTCAGTGTGAGAAAGAGATGGAGCTATACAGGACGTCTAGCTCCATCTCTTTCCCACACTCAATTAAGATTACAATAATACTGCTTTAAGAGGTGGTGGTCTAGCTCCAGATCTCCTAGAGGTAACGGTTCGTCCAAAGCACCGGGCGAATCGTTATAGTACCTAGGCCCCTAACTGATTGATCGTCAGGGGCGAAGCCTTCATACAACCCGATTCCTATCGACTTCCCTTCAGAACAACCACACTGCTTAATGCCTATTATCGCTATTGCCAAATAATACGGTACACCTGTGTGTGTAGCTGTGTATCACATTACATTACATATATTTAACTCGTCAAACGTCCGCCTACTAGGAGCCGTTGGTATGTGAGCGCTCAACGGTTTTCACGAATATATTTATTGTCGTTTTGAGAGTATTTTGCTTATGTACCTATGGGTGTACATACAATGTTTGAGAGGTTAATAATACCAGTTTAATACAGTTATCATAAGATTAAAAACATTACAAAAATGCCTAAAATTTTTTGTCTGAGTTTATATATTTCTGTTGACTGAACTGAACAATTTTTTCTTTGGCTTCCCTCTAATGATAAATGTAGCTGCGCCACCGTCGATCGTCAAAGAATGAATGATAGCAAAAGCAGCCTTCAAAACTATGACGAATTCGATACAGCCAATTTCATTGTGGATTCCGAATGTTTAAATCTTGATGATCAGCAACTGATATTCACAGGATGATGTTATTATTTACTTTGCAAAAACTCGGCCTCCCTAACAAAACAGAAGGATACTTTATCATAAGGATCCACTCGAACAACACCTAATTTTTTATCCGTTCCCATCAAATTGAAGGAGCAAAGACCCTCAGTATGGTATAAAGTTTTATATATCGTAATAAATATATTTTATATAAATGCTGATTTTGTTTATACTAAAAACAATCGCAGCAGAACTGAACTGCATCCGACGCGTAGATTGTTTATTTTCCTTCGTTTTGTCGTAATGGTGTTGGCAGGGGTGTAGGTTGTGTTACAGGGTGTGGTTATTAACAACCGACTTCTTTAGTTCATTGATTTTAAAATAAAATGCTTGCTAGCATAGCAAGTCTTTTTTAACACAATTTATAAGTGTTTCTTGGATTAGTAGTATAAGTAATAAAAAATACCTGGCTCATCAAATAAATTAATGGGTGGTAAAATGATTATATTGTAGAAAGATTGTATAATCATAATCACTTAGTGGTTTATCTAAAAAAATGATGCAGTTGAATAATAAATATTATTACTTATAATTAAAAAAATACACGTGGAACTTATTCTCAAAAAGAAAACGTACACAAACACGCCTATTTTTCTTGATATTTAAAAACATACTAGATATTTAGGCGATAAGACCGCCCATTGTGTCACCCTATGTAATACTTCAACATTTTCTATATGTAATTCATATGGTGTAAATAATAAAGACTAGGTATTCCTTTCTATTTATGTAAGAACTACCAATACGATACGGTTATAATAATGTTCGGAAGAGTAAGTAGTACATGTACAAAGGCAGGTAACTTCCCACGTACGACTGAGCCGGGGAACGGTTGAGGTAATATCAACATCAATATGCTATCTAGTACACTAGGGCTGCATTCCGAATTACACCATAATCGCTCACAGCGCTCACATCAATAATTTGCGTTCCGATTTAGATGTCACGATTGTGATAGCTGAGAACTGTCAGCAATTCAGAACGCTTGTGAACGCGCTCACCGTGCACTTGAATACTCTTAGTTGGGTTACAGTATTTCTTTGTGTATACATCACAAATTTCTTCTTCTTCTGTGGTTAGGTGGCGGCTGTAGCCAGAAGCACAATTTCGATAATGCCACGTTAGTTTTAAGATATTATGGGACTTAAAACAAAACAGCACAGCTGTCATTTTTGACAGCGCTCACGGTGTTAACAATTTAGGGCATGGTCAGCGTTGTCGCAAGATGGCGCATGTCATGACGTCATCTATGACGATTGATGGGACATCGTTATCGAGCTCACGCTAATTCGGAACGGCTGTAAGCACGCTCAAATCGATTACAGCGCAATTCCGAACGTAGGGCAGATAATGTATTCTGAAGGCATATTGCCTTTACTATGGTTGTGTACTTATAACCGTACGTACTACCTAGGTATCTACGTATTATAATTTAGGTATAAAATTACAATAAGGATATATTGCTGAGAATGTTTCAATTATTTTGCTAGCTAAGTACATAGAGGTAGTATAAATGACAGTAAATACTCACAATATAACTGAGTCTTGTTTTTCTTGTTCTGATTTGCATTTGTTTTGCTGATATACTTGTCCACTACAAGTAACTGTTCTCTATAAAATTTACTTTTTCTGCGACTATTCTTTGTAGCACCACCCTGTATATTTTCACCTTTCAATTACTAGGGTTCCCATTGTTTATGTTATTCCATCGTATTTGGCGCACAAAAGACAGCCCGGTTGTTTATTTTATGCCAAATCACTACCCTAGTGCGCAATGATATCTATCAAGAGCGCATATTTTATTAAAAAACATGGGGGAAAATACGCCTTCACGAATTTCATACTTGATTGCTACTCGAAACAGTTACGTCACTGCGAAAATATAATTTATATCAACAGAAATAAGGTAGATTTTCGAGTATGGGCAGGGTACAATAATTTGGCGACTGTCGTAGGGCACTTTATTATTTTAATAAATTTTAAAAGTGTGTACTGAGCGGTGATAATGACTGAATAAATATATTGTTTTGCTTCAAAAATGGATATGTTGATTTTGTATGCTGCCATCCGCGGATTTATTGTGATGGGGTCTCTTCACCTAAAGAATATAGTGTTGGAGCATATTTTTTAAATTTACGTACAGGTTTAACAGCAGGCATTTTTGTTTCTCAGCTAAACTCTTATTTTTAATTTGTTAGACTAAAATTACATAACATCATGACTAAAATGTCAAAATGACTAAAAGATCGATCGCAGTTGTCATTCTGGTCTAGCAAATTAAAAATCAGAGTTTACATGGTTTTAGCAGCTCTGTCGACTCCAGGCCCACTAGTTAAAATAAATAATGGTGTCATTAATTAATTGGTAAAATAAAATTCTGTATTAAAACTTCTAATCATTTTAATTACGTATAATATTTTTAAATCGAGATAATAGTCCCATCATTACAATCGGCTATAATTTACAACATATTTTTACATATACACTAATTTTTTCCATAAATTACTATTTAAGGCTCCTGCAAACAGGCGCGACACGCCACACGAGTCACGCGCGACTCAAAGGCACCGCGCGTAGCGCGAAACCTTTGTGTCGCGTCGCGTGTCGCGCCTGTTTGCAGGAGCCTTTATGTCCTAAATATAGGTAGGTAATGATTAAAAAGTTATTTTGTATTTTAACTTACAGGATATATTTTACTCAAATGTGGGTTGCAATAATGCAAAAATGAAATTATTATTTTATATGGCAACTTATAAATGCAAAGTGAAAACAAATGGCCAAAGGAAAAGTACTAATAATTAATAATTAAGTTATGAAATACTTAATAGGTAATTTAGTTATTTATGGTTGGATATTACAATTATTTATTATAATTGTAAAACTTTTAGATGGAATACAAGCTTTGGACCCCATAGTTGCAAACGACAGATTAAATTAAAACAATTATGTTATGGAATGAGGTGTGGGTACACTGGAATATTATTAAAGACTATTTAAAATAATCTGTCCTAAAAACTAGGGGTTAACAACATCTATTTAACTTTAGTTTAACATTTATTCATTTAATAACAAAAAAGTCACTTTTTATTAATTACAAAGCAGTTTTTTTTTTCATTAAAACAAAATCAAATCAGTCAATAATTTACAATTAAATTGCTACCAAAATCAGATCTACTGAATTATGAATGAAGATAAATAAAGACAAGGAAAAGGAAAGATAAGGAAATTAAAAAAACAGGCTGCAAAAAATAAACGACTTTTCAAAATAAGACGCGATTTCCATAATATAAATACACGTAGTAAACATGAATTTGTGATACCCAGATTAACTAAAACAAGCAAGTCATTTCTTATAAACAGTATCCGCTTATATAACAAGTTGCCAAAGTCGGTTACAGAACTTAGCGATGGAAAGTTCAAAACCCACATCAAACGTGTCCTTATTAAAAAAGCATATTATAGGATTAAAGACTACGTTGAAGACAGAGAATTTTGGCGCTAATTCATTCTGCACATGTAGCTTCCCTGGTACCTCATTAACAGCATAACTATTTATGTAAATGTCTATCAACTGTTCCCAAATTACTTTAATTTAATTTATTTTATTGTTTTTTTACATGCTTCCAGGGTATTTTCATTATTTTATATTATATAGTCTTGTCTTTTAAATAGATTATTTTATATTTTGTGAATGTTAGAGCGTTGTAGGCTTTATAGACTGTTGATTTGTAGACCATTTTCTATTTTGTTAAGTACCTGGTACTTGTTGACAGGCCTATACTGTCCTCCCATGCTTAATAACACTGTAATTTGAAAACCTTGTAAAAGCCAATTATTTTTAAAAGAGTAAACGTGGAGTTTCTTGACGGTTCTTCTCCATAGGAAAGGACCAATTGGAACCGTGCACCTAGCTTCTGACGTTTCATAAGTGCCCATGTAGGATTATGTGAAATAAAATATTTTGAATTTGAATTCCGTTTTATAAACTATGATGAAAAAGTCCCCATTATATTCTAAAGCAGTTTTGACATTTAAACATTTTTTTAGTTTACAAAATGACACGTACGAATCTAAAGACAAAAATATAACAATTATTCAACTATATTTACAAATTAATATTAAAAGTCGTTGTAATTAAGTTTGGACTTTTAAATTCCAATAAATTATAATTATTGTTATAATAACACCATAATTTTTTCAATAAATAATTATTTTAGGATTCAAAATAATAATTTATTAGGAAAATTATGTGCCACTATTACAATAATTAAGTTAAATATTTCTTTATCGATAAAAGAGTTTTTTTTGTTATTCTCGGCGTGAGTCATTTTTAACTGAGAGCTATTAAGTTTTTGTCTGAATTACGTGAATTTACGTGTAACATAGACGTGATGTCTAATGTACCCACTCGTAAAACTCGTGGCTGCAACAACCTATTTATTGAGGAGTTATTTATAGCATTTCCAAAATGCCTGCGCTGTTTTCCGAATCGATATCAAACAGTTTTGATTGCAGTAACATTGAAGTACTTTTTGCCTTTTAGTCATTTAAATATTTTTAACTAAAACTTTTCATCGACACAGAAACAGCTCTTATTTTATGAACTAACTATATTCACAATGTACAAATAGGTACATATTCCTATACACATAGTAATATCTAAGAACTTTAATTTATTTCCGAGGAAATTAAGAAGGAACTTTGGAGCACAAAATAAAAATAAGAAATAGTCCAACACTCGTTTAAAAAGACCAAAACTTCTGACGAAATCAATTTATTTCGTGAAAATTCACATTTAAATATATAAAAAAAATCGTTTGAATAGAATAATTATAATCTTTTAATTAACTATATTAGAATAGAAACAATTTACAATTTTTAAATTCACATCGAATAATAATATCGAATTTCGTCTCTTCAACATAATTTTTTTCGTTCCTGGAATTCCAAAGAAAACTAACTCCAAATAATTCGCAGTCGAAAAACTATAAAAATAAACGAATAAATAAAAATCAACAACAACAAACTAGGTTTCAGGTCAAAATATGACGGTGAGAGGTCGCCGGAACTCCGGCCCTCCTTGTGTGGCCTGCGGATACTGTCCGGGGTACTGCGGCATGAGGATACTTGAGGATCCTTGGTAGTAGGAAAGGGAGGGTGAAGGGTTGGACCCTGATGATGAGCTACCTTCGGTCCTGTCTTGTGCCTTGGGCGTCATGTCAGGGGACTCTGCGGGGGAGCGGGGGGATAGACTTGACGGGGCTGAGTTGACGGAGCTGAGTCCCGCCATGGCGGCCGCTGACGCTTCCGAGTACATCTTACTGATGTCGACCGGGTATGAGCGTTGTTGCTGCTGGTCCATGTACATGTAAGCCTTGGACAGCGCGGCTGAGTCCAAGTAGCCGCGGGAAGGGTCCGGGTACATGCCGTAGCTGCGGTATTTCTCAGCCTCGATGGAATATTTCGACATGTCCATTGAGGTGCCAACCTGGAACAAGCAGAGAAATTGGTTGGTTTATTTTTTACTTGGAATCAACAAATAGGTATGTTTCTTTGATTTTCAATGAAATAAAACCTTTTGTACACAAGTTTGCGTGTTTCTTTTAATTATTCTCAAGTTATTGATTATAATAATTGTTGTTATTGTTGTTGTTGTGTTGTTGTTATAGTTTGTTGTTGTTTGTTTGTTGTTGTTGTGTTAATTGTTATTGTTGTGTTGTTGTTGTTGTTATAGTTTGTTGTTGTTTGTTTGTTGTTGTTTGTTTGTTGTTGTTGTGTTAATTGTTATTGTTGTGTTGTTGTTGTTGTTATAGTTTGTTGTTGTTTGTTTGTTGTTGTTGTGTTAATTGTTATTGTTGTGTTGTTGTTATAGTTTGTTGTTGTTTGTTTGTTGTTGTTGTGTTAATTGTTATTGTTGTGTTGTTGTTGTTGTTATAGTTTGTTGTTGTTTGTTTGTTGTTGTTGTGTTAATTGTTATTGTTGTGTTGTTGTTATAGTTTGTTGTTGTTTGTTTGTTGTTGTTGTGTTAATTGTTATTGTTGTGTTGTTGTTGTTGTTATAGTTTGTTGTTGTTTGTTTGTTGTTGTTTGTTTGTTGTTGTTGTGTTAATTGTTATTGTTGTGTTGTTGTTGTTGTTATAGTTTGTTGTTGTTTGTTTGTTGTTGTTGTGTTAATTGTTATTGTTGTGTTGTTGTTGTTGTTATAGTTTGTTGTTGTTTGTTTGTTGTTGTTGTGTTAATTGTTATTGTTGTGTTGTTGTTGTTGTTATAGTTTGTTGTTGTTTGTTTGTTGTTGTTGTGTTAATTGTTATTGTTGTGTTGTTGTTGTTGTTGTTATAGTTTGTTGTTGTTGTTGTTGTTAATTGGTTATGATTTGATTTGATTTAATAATTGGGCACTTTAAATAAGGTATATTTTACATTTATGATTACTTGCTGTTAAAAATATATATTCATACAGTAAATAACGAAACTCAAGAATGACCTTATCAAGAGTCAAGAATTCAAGAGAAATGCAGCTAAATGAATGAAGTCTTCATTTCAATATCTTCATCATAAATATCGGATAACTACTAAATACCGAATGCATAATGAATCGGTTGCAAACAAATCATAAATCGAAACATTGCCCAACGTTTACAAGTCAACAGCACACCAAGATCTTTTCATACAACCTTTATAAGAAAACTATAATCTATCTTAACAAGAATTATTCACAAACAACATAATTTAACTGAAATTAAATATGAATTTTCGTTAACAATTTACACGTAATTCATTCACAGTCAATATCCTACTTTACGTTGTGAATATAAGGTCTGAATTTGTATGCGGATGTATTGAAACGTAATGCAGTGCTGTATTTTACACGCTCAGACACACAAATCACACGTAACAATGGAATCGAATAAAGCTTCGAATTTTAAATTTTTTAATGAAGTGAGCCCTACACAATATTGTGAGGAAAATATCGTTTGGACGTAACACACACGAACACTTTGTTCGGCGAACAAAAGAAGGATACAGCCGATACAGGTTGAAGTTACGTGCACGATAATTTACGGAGCTCGACAGGTGATACATTTTGTTGCGTTAATACTTCATGTAGCTGCAACACTGTAGCGGACTATTCTGCCTTATGCAAATATTGACATGCAACTGAGGAAGAATGTGGTGATTTTGTATATTTGGATAGGGTTACAATTTAAAAACTTTTCTTTTGGGGATTAATAATGAAAAAGAGTTTAAGGCTCTCTTTTGATTCGTTTTTTGACCGTTTCACTATCACGATAAAATCGGATTAGTCGAACTGTTTGACATTTATCCACACACTACAAAGAACTATTGAAAAAGCATAAAATTATAATTTAAAGACCTTTACTAATCTTCATTCTTCGCCCCCAAATGTAAAGGATTCCTATATTTATATAAAAAAATCTTAACAATAGGATTTCTTCGCCATCAAAACACCCACTCATACTATTCAAACTGAACCCTGTAAAGTCAAAAGGTTCGCCCACAAGCTAGCCTATCTTTGAAACCGTGTGTAGCGTCCGTTAGCGCATAACATACGACAGCCGGTCACAGCTAGCGCGCTAAATCAGGATTAGTCCGACGCCCAGGCATCATGTACGCAGTTTACTGCCGCCCTTACGGGTATTTTATAGCAAGCCAGTTATATACGAGCCAGGGTTTTTTGTTCTGGAAAACTATGCGGCGTTTATCAATGTTGAAATAGGATGATTTTGTACATGCATTAGAAAAAGTATATTGAGTGTAGGATTTTGTCAAATATTTTAGGTGTTTCCATTCGTGCATTATTTCGTGGAAATTGTGCAACATATCGACGACGAACTGCCATTTTACAAGGAATTGAGAAATTTGATTTTGAAACATGCGAATAACGCCTTTAAATTCAAAACGATAAAAAAGTGAATTTCTCGAAAAATGTCAGATAGGAGGTATTGTCAGTTCGCCGTCGATATGCAGATTGAAAATGAATACCTAGTTATGAAACCATTTTCTGATTGCATCTCTCTCCTCGAATCTAATCACTTCAAGAGGTTTCAGAGACTTTATGATCAGTCAAACCTTACAAGAAAAAAATAACACGGTATGAATTTTATTGTAGATCATTTTTTCCAAGAATAGTAGCAAATTACTCTAAAAACTGATTTCACACTGCATCAATTGCTAATGAGTCGCCAACCGCTCAGCAACCGTGAAAGTAACCCATATCACCCGGCGATAACCATGGGTAAATCATCTATCAACATAATCGAATACTGAAATCACAATGGTTCGTTAAAGACCTCAACTTAAACGGTAGGTAAAGAAAGGTAGGGCTGCTACCGATGCAGAGTACCTACTGTGGCTTGACTATCATTAAAAGATACTGTGAGGGTTTAGGTTTTAGAAGGGCTCGTGATCTAAGGTTAAGCTACGCTTGCCGCGGTCGGTTCGTGGATGGGTGACCATCCATTAGGTACATATCGAGACCCCTCCGTGCTTCAGAAAGCACGTTAAGCCGTTGGTACCGGCTGTTATGCGTAAATCTTTGATAGTCTTTCTGGTCGTCAGTCTGACAACCAGTCTTACTAAGGGGTACCTATCGTATTACGCAATAACTGTGTTGTTGAGGTCAGATAAGCAATCGTTTCATGTATAATCCAGTTCAGTTGCATCCGATTAGACTGGAAGCCGACCCCAATATAGTTGGGAAAAGACTAGGCAGATCACACAAAAAACCCTGGCTTTACTCATTGGGTAATTGCATTTGGATGTTTGTAGATAGCCCAGATGTCTGGATATATCTCGCCTAAGTCTGATGGTCCTTCAATGTTATATCAACAATACCTTTATAAAAAGAGCTAGGCTATTTATCTCTGACAAGTTGGAAGAAGAAATCAAAGACAAAGTCACAATACATAAATTAGACTATTTTGTATTTATCCCTGCAACAAGCTCACAAAACAGGCAACCCTAATGAGTCGAAAACGCCCAATCACCATTTTTAATACAACACAGGTAAAGTTGCAATTGTTGATATGAATAGTGGCTGATTATATTGTTTACTACCGGTACCGGTATCGGTATCGTGGGCATTCGACACGGTAATCGGAAAACTGCGGTATCATCCAATAGTTGGTCTATTAAGGGGGTGCGAAAGACCGATGCCGACGGGTGCAGGGTTAATTAAATGTTTTGGTCACGCCTCGGCAGATTGAGGTTAGGTTCTTTGTGTGATGTGTGAGTTATGATGTTCAGATGTTTTTTCTAAAGACGTTACAAATATTTTAAGTTTTTTTTTTGGGATGCAGAAGCTGATTGACCGTTTTAACCCCTCAAGGCATTCGTTGGTGATTTGAAGTCATGGATAGTTTTTGCCAAGCAATTGGATGATGCAGGCTGACAACAACGGTAGATAAATACACACATAACATCACGCCTTGTTTCCCCGAAGGGTTAGGCAGAGGTGTAAGTACCTATAGTACACCCGCATTTCGCCAGTTATGTTTAGGTAAGTCCCATGTAATAGGGGGCGAGCCTATTGCCATCTACCGGGCACAAATCCAGACTCGAATCGGTAGATAAATACATATATGTATAATATACGCCAAGTAGATAAGAAGAGGTTATTTAGAAAGATACTTTTACTGTTTCAATAGTTCACGGATGGGTGACCATTATACAAGATGTAACAAAAATAACGCACAACCTCTTAAGGGATCATTGTACTCATCATTACTACTTACTACTTACTTATCATTACTTTTACTATGGGACCATATCTGAAATCGCGAAAAAAAATCAGCTGTTCCCTACATTTTGAAGAGTTATGCGAACATCATAAATGCAGGGAGCAGCTGATTTTTTTTTCGCGATTTCAGGTTTGGTCCCATAGTAAAAGTTGTTCATAATGATGAGAACAATGACCCCTTAAGAGGTTGTGCGTTATATATGTTACACCTTGTATATAAGTACATTACTTAAAACGAGACCCCTCCGTTCCTCGGAAAGCACGTAAAGCCGTTGGTCCCAGCTGTCATTTGTGGATCTTTAACAGTCGTTACGAGTCGTCAGAAACCCGAAAGTCTGACAACCAGTCTTACCAAGGGGTATCGTGTAACCCAGTAACTGGGTTGTGGAAGTCAGATAGGCAGTCGGTCCATGAAAAATATCAGTATCCAGCTGCATTCGGTTAGACTGGAAGCCGACCCCAACATAGTTGGGAAAAGGCTAGGCAGACTGACATTGCAATAATAACTATAAAAAGCTTCATAATATTCTAAAAGAATCAGAAGCAATCCCTAACTAACCTATTGCAATCATAAAATAAGTGCCCAATTTGTTAACATTTTCAATCAATGCTTCATTTAATTTAATTTCGTTAGCTGATTCGTGTCAATGTCATACGACAATCATTGTTGACTCAGCCTTTTCTTGTCTCCACTTACTTCGGTAAGCAATCGTATTTCTCAATATTGATGAGAATAACTGTGTCGTCAGTCATCTTTTCATTTGTGGTTTCTTTGTTAGTAGCAAATAACGTTTATATTTTTATGAGATTTCAAAAGTTTATTTTTTGGTAGCAGCATGTGCTTTATTGATCAGAGCCACCGCGCACTAGGCATAAGATGGTGTAGTGGAGTTCGCTCACTAGGCAGCCAAGAAATCCTGACTGCGGCAACCATTAGAACGCGTTTGATTGCACGGCAGCCAATTGTCTGTGGGCACGCCATAATTGCGGCGATAAGTCCCCTCTTTGAGGAGTGGCTGGAGAGGCGCCACGACGTCCTCACCTTCCGCCTGACGCAGGTCCTCACCGGACACGGGTGCTTCGGGAGGTACCTGTTCCGGATAAGGCGGGAGGAAACGCCCGGGTGTCACCACTGTGTGGATCGCCCGGAGGACACGGTGGAGCATACGGTGGAGGTCTGCCCGGCTTGGGCGGAGCACCGCCGTGTCCTCGCGGAAGCGATCGGCGGCGGCGATCTCTCGCGTCCGGCCCTGGTCCAGGCCATGGTTCGGAGCGAGAGTGCATGGGAAGCCATTACCTCCTTCTGCGAAGCAGTAATTCTCGTGAAGGAGGAGGCGGGACGCGTGAGGGAGAGGCAAGCTTTGCACCCTCACGCCCCTAGTCGCCGCAGAAGACGCCCTGGGCGTCGGGAATCGGCAGCCGATTCCCGGCCACCGTAGGCGCGGGCTTGCGGACGGCGAGCAATGGGTAGCTCGCCGTCCGGTAAGGACCAGGCCCGAGTCGACGGCGCGTCGTGTTCCACGCGCGCCTCAAAGAGATGTCAGCACTATTGACGGGGTCCGCTAGGGCCGATGCCAGCTAGGGTTGCGGGATGTTCGAAAGAGTTACCGTGGCCCCGGCACAGGCAACAGAAGGAACACGGGTGGGTTTTAGTCAGTAAAAGTCTGACACGCCCTCCCGCTCCGCCCAGAGCGGGAGAAGTCATTTGATGAGCCAGAGAGAGACAAGTGGCGTGGCTGCCTTCAGTCACCGCGCACTTGGCGTAGCAGCCAGACGTGTTTTGTGTGTCGAATGAGGTTATAGTTCTTCCACGTCCATCTTGCTCGACAGAATAGGCACCTTCCAGAATAGGCCTTCGACTGGTTGCTATAATCTGGCTGCTCATTATTTTGGCTGCCGCAGCATGGCTGCCTAGTGCGCGGGGAGCGTAACTAGCTTCTGCCCACGACTTCGTTCGCGTGGAAGCCAACTATACCACAAAACCGTCGGCAATATCGGCTTTTAGGTCTATCAGTAAAAGATTTTTTGAGGGACTTGTGGCTAAGTAATAACAGCCGCACGGGTCAATCGATCAGGTTAAGCTACGCTTGCCGCGGTTGGTCCGTGGATGGGTGACCATCTTTACATATCAAAACTCCTCCGTGCCTCGGAAAGCACGTTAAGCCATTGATCCCGGCTGTAATTCGTGGATCTTTGACAGTCGTTACGGGTCGTCAGAAGCCCGAAAGTCTGACAACCAGTCTTACCAAGGGGTATCGTATTACCCAGTAACTGGGTTGTGGAGGTTAGATAGGCAGTCGCTCCGTGTAAAATACTGGTATTCAGCTGCATCCGGTTTGACTGGAAGCCGACCCCAATATAGTTGGGAAAAGGCAGGCAGATGATGAGTATAAGATTTTTTTAAATCGGATGAGTAGTTTCGGAGATTACCTCCTGCATCCAAACTCACAAATATTGCCTCTTTATAATATTATTAACTACAAATGGTATTCATTATACTGTACGAATACAGTAACAATTAAGCACATGCTGCTACCAAAAATAATGATAGAAATGTTTTGAGTTGTGAATGGGTCATTGGGTCCCTTAGTTCAATAGGTAAGTAACTAAGAGAAGAGGCAGATCAAAAAAGAATGAAACATGACTTGGTGAAGAGGTGAAGAAAGAAATAGCTAGTAACAAGACGACAACTGTTGCGACGGCAACTCCAATAGCCATGTTCCATCATGTCATGCTTCCCTTACTGCCTTGTTTCAAAAACCCACCCTTTATTACTCCGATCGGACAAGGAATGCAGACAAGGGCCATTCGAATTGTTGTTCCAAATGTTTTTCTATTCTTTAGCTAATACTTTTCTATCGATATATCATTTATTCCTATTGGAGCGGGTACCAGATTCCATACATTTACTTGCATCTTCCTTAGGTGAAGGCTGTCGATGATTGGCAATTGAATTTAGGGAATGTTGAACTAGCTCCAATCTCACAGTTACAACTTAATTCGTAATTTTTAGGCTTCCGTACCAAGAGTGCCAAACGGAACCCTATTACTAAACCTCCGCTGTCAGTCCGTCTGTCTGTCTGTCAGCGGGCTGTATCTCATGAAACGTAATAGGTGGACAGTTGAAATTTTCACAGATTGTGTATTTCTATTGCCGCTACTTACAACACACAAATAATAATAATAAAACAAAGTTATAAATTAAAGGGGGTGTTTTTTGTATATTGTACGGTGGTATGGAACCCTTCGTATGCTAGTCCGACTCGCACGTGGCCAATTTTTTTTTTTTAATGCAGAACAATTAATAATTACCTTTGTCGTCTTCATACCCGAAAGCAGGGTTTGAACAAACTTCGAACAGAACCTACACATTCATAAGCTCCATAATGTCTTTCTTCATCGACAATTCGACATGAAAGAAAACATTAACAATGTGATTGTAAAGATTTCAAAACAATATCTCACAGCTATCACTTTTAACTTTCAAGAAAGCTTGAGTTGGAGCTAAAAGCATTTACCCAAACACGGGTTATCAGTTAATGTAATCAACTAATTGAATTCGGTACAGACAACAGTTATCAAGACAATCGGGACTTTCACTTAAAAGTGTTTCATGTTAAAGTATGATGTATGTGTCGTAAGGAGTAAAAATACCAGTTGGTTTTAAAATACATTTTTTAATTTAGGTAAGCCTAAGTAGGGCGAAAACTAAAAGAATTAGGCGCAAGCGCAAATACTTAGACTTAAAGGCGTTGCGTGGATCGAATAATCGATATTCCCGCCCGTTACGCTAAATACGCGCATTGACGTGAGTTGCTTATACCAGCCCGTATTACCTTACCTACCTAAGTACTTAGACTCTAGCTTTTTTTATTCTTACCGTAGGGTTACATTGAGATGAATGAATAGGTTAAAACAAAAGAATAGTTTAACCTATAAAAGCTTGCAGGCAGCCGAGTTCTATTGATCAATCAATATCTATCTACTTCAATAATTTTGTATACAGGGTGTATCAGAAAGGTGTGGTCAAATTTAAGGGTGTGGGATAGACCATCAAACTGAACTACTTTCTCCATGGGACCAACATCGTAATCGAGAAAAAATTATCAGCCGTCCCAAACATTTGGGTCGAGTAGGTATTGAAGCTTTGTACGAGACAGCTGATAATTTTTTCTCGATTACGATGTTAGTTCCATGGAGAAAGTTGTTCGATTTGATGGTCGATACCACATCCTTAAATTTGACCACACCTTTCTGATACAGCCTGTATAGTCTTGTTTTACTCATAGCTCTAAAAGAGTGGTTCAATTAGTAAGATCTCATTTACTGTAGATATCCAATGCATTACACAGTGCGAACCCTTCATCCTCCAATAGTATTACATTATCAACCACATCTTAACTTTCTCCCACATCATTCTCCCCACATCTTTAATTCTATCACGTACTTACAAACAAATAATTTTATAATCCCGACATAATGCAATAAAGCTGAAACAACGATCACCCTCCGCCCCCGACATAGACGTCACTTTCACAAGATTAAACGTCAAATAGAGGAGGTTTTTAAATCGGAGGGCAAAGTCCCAGGGGCAAGCGATTAGGGTGTTGTCATAATATGGTGAAGATTGCGAATTTTGTTTTTTTTTCTTTTTACTTACTATACAATTCTATTTGTTCAGTATGTAAATATTATTTGTTTTCTAGTAGAACGTCACTTTAAAAAGTGTTCTAAGGAAACGCAGTTACGTGGGCGTTGGCGTTCATTTAATTTCCTGTTTTCTCCTTGGTTCAAATGATACTAGTCCACAATTTTTTTTTACGATATAATATATATGAATATCACTGTCCCTGTTTTGTTTTTTGGCGTAACTAAAAAAAAAAAATATTTTTTGGCGTAACTCATCATCTTCCTGCCCTTATCCCGTATTATTTGGGGTCGGCGCAACACGTTTTTTCCTTCCATTCTGTCATTTTTTGGCGTAACTAATTGAATTTAATTAATTTTAGAGAAAAACAAAAATCGCCAACGACCACGTGACCGCCTTTCCTCTTAAGTCATTAGCATTAGTACTGTAAAAGATCCCTGAACTTGGAAAAAGCATGGTATTTGGCAATTACGAATAGCTTAGACTTCGCTGCAGCAATAAAATTTTCCTGCAAAAAATTAACCTTGTATTTTTACTTCAAGGGGTAAGTGTGGGTAGGCTATTGAAAATTGACGACTGCCTACTTTCTTAATGATTGAAATCAAGGGATTTAAGACCGGAATTGGTTGCACGTAACGACCATATTTCATACAAAAGAAAAAGAGGAATAATGCAACTCAATTCAAGTTTATTTTATTTTTTGTTTTTATTGCGTTGTGTGTTAGATTTTTATTTTTTATTTGTAGATTCACTATTCTTTTTACTAAATACCAAATTGGAGAAGGGTAGGGGGAAATATTGTTACAATAATATTAATTCAATTCTATATTTGGATCGTAGCAGGTAGCGTTCTGTAGTTTCTGCCTACCCCCATGGGAAGAAGGCGTGAGTTTATGTGTGTGTGCGTGTATTTAGATAAATTCTATTGAGTGAAAATTTTGCATGCCTTAAGATAAAATGTATCGGGACTATTTATAAAAATTACATCTTATCTATACCTACATTATAACCAAATACATGATTTATATTTCTATTATTTCTAACAGATTACAAAACTACCACCAAGATTGATTAGAAAAGAAATAATACAAACACACAGTTGCAGCGGGTAAAAAGATTTCGACATAAATATTCGCCCCAAAACGGGTCAAACATACATCATGACGTGTCTTCATCCCAGGATGCTTACGTGTCAAATATTGAGTTAATTCGCCAGAATTTGTTTTAGGGAGCGAATTGTTTGTAGGGTGTTCAGTTTCAACAACCGGAGAAGATTGGGGGAAGAGATCGAGATTCAATGAGATGTGCTAAATAAGTAGGCGTTCTTATGTAATCTTTTATTTTTTTGACGTGTGATTGAAAAAGGGTTCGTTGTTTGTGTAAGCAGAATTGTATGCGAAATGCGAGTTGATTTGGACTTATGTAAGATGTAAATGTTAGTTCAATGTTGGATTTGGCGATGGCTAGGGTAGATATCTTGAAGGCAAGAAAGATGAAAATTATTGAAAAACTAAAAGCTTAAACAAATCATAATACTTGTTCATTGTGTCCATGGAGTTTCTTGCCCATTCTTCTCCATAGAAATCTACGTTTTGGAATTGGCGACTAGCTTCAATTTTCTGACTAACTGACTGACTCTTTGACAATTCAAAAGTGCCTGTAATTGGTTTAATTGAAATAAATGCTTTGAGTTTGAGTTTGACTTATTGAGCTGAGTTTATTTTGTTAACACAATAGAAATGTGTTTTTAATAATTACCTAATGAATTAATATAATTTATTAGTTCGCCAATTGAATACATTTTTCAAAAAAAGCATCTTTTCAGTTTCTGTTCTTAAAATTTTGGTCTCGTGTGAGCGAGAGAGAAGAAAATAGACAAAGGCAAAGGAGTTAAAACAATCCTCAAAGGTCTGGCTAGCAAAGAATAAACCGAAGAAAAGGAAGATCTTGAAGCAATAAGCAATCCATACTTTTAATCCTCAAAACTGATCATAAACATCCAATCTGATTCATGTTAACACCTCAAATCTACATTTATTAGAACATCACAAACAACCCCTCGACCACTAATTATTTCGCAACTACCCGCTGCTACACCCAGGGCTCTACGATACGGGGTGCGACGGGAGGAAACCGACTCAATTGCGTGGTATTAATCTTTGTACCTACTATGTTTTAATTAAAATATAACGTTACGTTATAAATATTATAACTACTTCTGAATCTTCTTCAGGAACGCAAGAACTTTTTTCATTATTTATGAGAGAACTGTTTTTTTATATATTTCTTTAGAGAGGAGTGATTGTAGCTGGTTCCAAATAAATTGAGATAAGAGCAGCAGGATGGAAATCTGATGTTATACGTTATAGAAAATCTCCGTCCAGTACGATCCAGTCCCAAGGTGATCTTTTGACAAAGTTCTGTCAAAAGAACACCTCAGAAGAAATTGTGGTAAATTAAACTGCCAGAATTACCTATTATATTATAGCAGGTCCTTAATTATCTCCGTCAAAAACTGATCACCTTACCAGATACTCGCATAGCGTTAAAATTGGATTCGAAATTGATCCCTACGGTATTAAAAACTCACCCCTTGCAAATTACATTACTCATCCTTCATAAAACCATCAATTTCTAACATGTGGTTTATCCAATCATATTAAACGCTGATCTCGAATAGCAAATTTTCGAAAATTAGATAAAACTATTAACACGGTTCATAATTATGACGTGTCAGCACTTTTTGTACTTTTTTTTTTTTTGAAAATTTCTTCCGCACGATGTTCTTATTTCATGGTGTTAATAGCTTTAAGCAGAACGTTAAAGATTTCATGCCTTCGCGCTAACTGGCTGATCATATAATTAGCGCCTAGTGGTGACGCTTCGGCATTTCTCGGAAACATTCGGCAATCTGGTCGGGTTTTTTTTTCGTTGGAATTTGTAGACCCTTTTCGTTAAGTACATAAGTTTAACCTAAAGCAAATGCTCAGCGAATTAGTTGTACTTGGAGTCTCTATTAGTACACTAAATAATGTAGATTATTAGCCAGCTAATTCCAGATTCTGGAGTACCCAACTACCCGCCGTCGGTTCTCCAATACCTAACTATAACCGATTACCCACATTTTGAGATAATTTTTCGATTTCTTGTTGCTTGGAAGAGGCACACATTGCAGTTACTATTAATCTGAATCTTACCTGTGGATTTGGCGTTAGAGCAGCATTGATAGCATTCTGCTGAGCTGCAGCAGCTGCCGCCGCCGCCATGCTGGCTCCCAGTGGCCCATACGCAGCACCATAGTACCCTCCCATCGCCTGACCCATGCCTCCACCTGCCATACCTGTAGAAAAAATAAAAGAATATCTGTAGTGACGTCATTGCCGGCTTTAAAAGCTGTAAAAGCTGTAGGACTTTATTGTAAGGAAACTTTTTCATAGTTTCGACCTCATTTGAAACTTTGTTGTCCTTCCTTTGCAATTTCATTAAAGTTGCCTTTGGGTCATTGCACGAGGACGTATAGTAAACAAAAGTTCAAACTTGAGTGACTTCTATGGGGCAAAGGGTCAGTGCATGATAGCATTAATAGACGAATGTGGTCTGGTTGTGTTTTTAGCTCAGCGACCTGTGCAGCAACATGTGGAAATTTAACCATTTTATGAAGTGAACACATCTTTTTCATTATTATGGGTAACCAATTTTTTGAGCTTACACAACCAACAGCATTAAAATGGACAGCCAGTCCCAATGAACTATTCAAAACAAATTCCACAACAGTTCTAAATTCAAAACATTCATAGACGCTAGAACGGAATGTCTAATTCACACCAGTAGTCAGTAGGCAAGTGGCCGCCGTAATGGACAGTACTCTATAGACCGACGCACATTCATAATGGCGCTCCGGGAACTCTGATTCGAGCACCAATTAATTATTTCATTGTGCCTCGAATAATCCCGCCCTCGAGTACTATTAACTAACGGTCAGTTCCTTAGACGTGTTCATTAAATACGCCTCAACGGGACTAGTTTACTCGCTTATTGATACCTAATGAATTCGGATTAGGAATTTAATTTAGAGCGACTGATTTATGGTACAAGTCTGGTTTTATTAAATTTTTAATTCGATTTTTCGTACTGATCTATGTATGGATATAAATTATGTAGATCATAAAATAAAACACATTGTTGCAAGATACAATATAATTACATTTTATTTGAATATTAATTGAACCATTTTTAATATTGTAAGAGGGATCAGCATACATAATAATATTAGATTAAATTAAAACCTATAAATTACGTCAGCAATCCACGTCGGAGAGGTAAAATGGAACTGTCAAATCTCGCGGCGAAAAATATTTATAATACAACCAAATTAGGATGTCACGACAATCTAACCACTCGTAATGCTATTACGTGAAAATCGAAATACACTTCATGTCCCGCGTGAAATATTCGAATATAGAATTTAAATAAAAAAAATATATGAGACACCCCTATTGTGGTGACGTCAGTCGAATCTACAATATATTATAAACCGCAGCAAAATTATAAAGCAGTTTATTAAAAGGACAATGAATTCTCTGTCAAAGCAATAAGGTGCGATATCGCTTGGGAGTTTATTTTCAGGGACGCAAATAGGTAACGTCAAGGTTTTTAGAAAGGGACGATCGAGATTTTTTTATTATATTTATAATTAAATTCCCTGTCATCTCTTTTGGGTATCTGGCCTCCTGGTATTGGCGTTCGCGCGATGGGTTTTTATTTTCATATTTTCCAAGTTTTCATTTAATTCGTAGAAAATATGAATGAATTCAGACTGCTAATAATGCTTTTGATTGACGGCTCGACCATCATTAGTAATTATTCCTCAGTAAATGGCAGATTTTTTCCAGTTGCTGTTGCGTTCAAAGGAAATTATCAGTTATGTAACTGACATACAAGGTGCTTGGTAGTGATTGCCGACGTCCAGTGTGTCTGTAAATTATATCTAAACGGCCATTTACACGCTTATCCGAGTATGAAAGAATACCACAAAGTAAGTGCTTATAATGGCGCACGTGGTAGCGGAGGAAAGCGGATCATGTGGTATATGTTGACGACTTAATTGTATTCGGGATGACAAGATTTGGTTTTCAAGTTATGAAGAATTACATTAAAATTTAGTCATGAATACTAGAATAGCTAGTATTAAGGGTATTTAATGTACTTCTATAACGAATCAGTTGGCTCGCAGTACTTGGGAGTTGAGCCTTATAGAAACGTTTACATCTACCCTTCAACGTCTAGCCGTCTTTACCGTAACTTCCAAGAAAAAAAAACTACAAGGCTTCATGAATACTGAATCTTTTAGCTCACGTGGCAACTCTATCAGATTTTCTCGAAACAAACCCTCACAAGTTCATCAAAGGCTGCACATATTATAACCCTAAATTACCTCACTGTTGGTCGAACAATTCGACAACAAAAACCCAATTAATTTCTACCCGGTTTATACAGAAACCGCTTAAATGCAACATCAAAACTGTAAATGACTAATTTTAATTAAGAAAACAAACGACTTGAGAGTCGTTACGTGGGACTTTTTCGACTCGAAACTTGGTTTGGAAGTTGAAAAAGTCCTTGAAAGGGCTCAAAAGGGTTATTAAAATAGGCGATTTTTGTTACTCTGTGGAACTTTAGAAAGTAAAAGAAAAACAACCTGCCTTGGTTATAAATTACTTTGAATAGAGAAAAAATAAATTGTACAAAACTCGGGGAATTCTAAGATAAACTTCCACGTGGAAAACATATGAATGCATCAATTAGCTTAGAAGTTGCAAATCTCACGGGGGAAAGTTTGGCCTAAGTCCCTGCAATATTAACTACCTATTAGAATGCTTAAGGAAAATATGATGAACATACAAAAGAATTGTTTCCACAATTCTTTTTCATCAATTGAAGTCCACAAAAATTAAAAGCTCCCTACAATGGATGTAATTTCAAACACGATTCACCTTCGTCACAATCCATATCATTCATAATGACCATCTTCCGACCGGCCCCTGAATATGTAAATATAGTCCCAGCATTGTAAGGATCGACAGAAAGGTCGGACAGCGGGCTAAATGGGATTTTCGTACGGGTTTCCTTTTCAATGCTCCCGTTTTTTCTTTCCACTCTTTATATTTGAATGTGTTAAATTTCTCGGAAAAATGCTTATTTTCTGTCCCGTCAGGTGGGTAAGGTGATTTATAGAGTGACCTTAGATGGTATCAATGGCTGAAGGTGTGGCTTATTTCAGAAGTTTTGTGGAAATGAGTTTTGGGTTGCCGAATTGTTCGTACTTATATTTGGGTTCATTTACCTCGATCGAGGTAGTAAAATAAAATCCAAACTGAGCATAAAGTGTCTCATTCGATACTAACACCGTTGGTACCTACTAGTTTTAATAAAGATTCAGAACTAAAGCTCGACTTTAGTTGTAAATTTTTCAGTAAAAGCTTAAGGCAATTTCCATTCTGCCACATTTTTCTTTTGCTTAGAAAATAAAAACCTATTTCTTCACACCAAATCCCTAATATAAAATCAGATCACCAGTTCACAACATAATCCCGTGGAACCCTAAAACAACCTTCAGCAGTTCCATTTATCCCTCAAAAACGATCGGAACAAATGACAAGGGGTATATTTTCGCCATTTCATAGCATGGGGAGGGTTGTCCGCAGACGTACTTAACAAACCGTGGTTAAATTGATAGATTAGTCACAATTTGTGCAAATCATCGTTTTTGCTTGTTTGCAGTTGTGATATGGATTTTGGTTGAGTGATAGAATTATCTCGTTGGGATTATGTTAATAATGTAGATTTGAAGTGATTCATATTGGCTGCTGTAAATAGTTTTATATGAATTCATATGAGAGCTATCGTTTGGGTCATAGTTAAAAGTTAAGCCTCTGTTGGAATAAGTAGTAAGTAGGTACAAGATATTTTCAAACCGTTGCAGTAAGAACGATTTATTAGACTATTGTTCAGTCCATAACATAAAAGAATTCAAAACAAAGTTCTCACATACATATATACCATCAAGGTGTCGTAAACCCCAAAAAAATCAAAGCAAAAATATAAACAAAACGGCGAGTCATTTCCTAGAGCCATAAACAAAAATTTCTCGCTCCACACGGCCGTTCTCCCCAACGTCCCGCGCTCAACTGTCATGTAAATGACGTCACGTGACCGGAAGCAGTTTGGCGGGGGGAGGGTCTTCCGGCGACGCACGCGATTGGACACTTCCGTTCGGTAACAAACTACTGGTATATATAATATGCTAATCCTGAATAAGCAATTTATTGGATTATTGTACGGTAATCCGTTGCCTGTTTTGCCTGTAAGTGAGGATTAGGTTGGATTTTTTGGCGATAACAGGAACTTTGTTGGACCTTATACGAAGATAAAGCTCCTAAAATGTTCGGGTACGCCGTACTCGAACATAAGATATACACACACACACACACACACACACACACACATACATATTATGTCTACAGATTTGTTATTTTTTCGGTCATCTATATACGTATCACGTATACAAGGTGTAACATAATTAAACACACAACCTCTTAAGGGATCATTGTAGGTACTCATCATTATGAATAACTTTTACTATGGCACCAAACAAAAATCCACTACTCCCTATATTTATGTTCGCATAACTCGTCAAATGTAGGGAACAGCTGAATTTTTTTTCGCGATTTCAGGTTTGGTCCCATAGTAAAAGTTGTTCATAATGATGAGTACAATGATCCCTTAAGAGTTTGTGGGTTATTTATGTTGGGTACATCTTGTATATAATTACTTGTCCCGACTGATTCATCAACGCAGAGCTTAAACAGCTGCGGCTACCAACTTGAAATTTTGGTAGTTGATGCCTTTTATGTTGTAATCATCCAGTAAGGAAGGATTTTTGGAAATTCGACCTTTAAGGGGGTTAAAAGGGGAATTTTGTTTGTATGAAAAATCTTATTTCTCGAGTTAATAAAATTAAAACTTGGCAAGAATACATATCTAAATAAATTATGAAGTTTGTAATTTTTTTGTTTTCCTAATTTACCCCCTAAAGGGCGATTGGGGGTGTCCAAGTTTGTATGGAAGAATTTTAACGCGCGGTGCGATTAACTCGAAACACAGCATTTATACTTAAGACCGAAAATAAAGAATAACGTGTATCAGGGTTTTTGAAGATCGACTCCTAGCGTGGTACTAAAGTACGAAATCCACGCAGACGAAGTCGCGTGGTGAGTGCTAGTTTTTACATAAAGCTTTCTTCATTATGTTTCGCACGTTATGTGCGTCATTTAAATAGAGTCTTTTACTTTCTCTGTAACCCAATTAAACTTTGCTCGTGTAATAATTGAATTATTGTAACAGTTTTTTTTTCTGCGTTGCAGTAGGTAGGTAGGTAAATATGTTTTTTTTTTTGTCACAGTCAATAAAAAGACGGAAGTTACGTAAAAGCGGTTGCCAATGAGTGGTAGAAAAAATATTGGTCTGAGTTTTTGTTAGCAGTAGGCACCGAGACCAAAATAAAACTAATTAACTTAATTAATTAAATTAATTAATAAAATACACTAAATTAATTTACCGTAACACTATGGCTAGTACATTTTTTGTGTAGGGCGGGGCTAATAGTCCCATTTTTTACTCTAAGGCCCATAAAATTAAAATCGAGTACTTACTGTCAACAAAAAATGTTGTATGAAACCTTACACAATTCAGCATAACGCTCAAATAGTCGGAAGTGTGAATATTTATTTGATTTCCGAAAACTTTAGCAACAAATGTAAAATGGAATTCTGTACTTTTTACCCCGCTCACGGGGTAAAAAGTCCCAGGTTTGGGGTAAGAAGTCCATAAATCCTAAAGGCAAGCTAATTAGGTATTTATGGTCAATTATTAGGTTAAATCAAAATGCATTATTTTAAAATCAATATCTAATAATATTTCTGTTTATTAAAATATCAATATAATCAACAAATCTTAATATTTTAGTATAATCAACATGACATTCCAACTTGAAAACAATTAAACAAAACGAAACGTGAATTATTTTGAGCTTTGCTTATAAACATACACAAAATCAGTCTTATAAGACTGATTTTGTGATTTTGAAATTAATGCCATTACATTATAATGTAATGGCATTAATTTCAAATCTTAATTTATAATCAGCTAAGTATTTAGAAACTCCCTAATCTTCATCGCTATCGCAATTAAGACAAATAAAATTCAAATTTGAATTAAAACACACACATCGTTCATGTGCCCAACCTTTGCAAATTGAACATTGAATCCACTGCTCTCCTGACTTGCTTTCTGAATAAGATTCGCAGCATATAATGCAAAAATACTCTTCATCTTCAGAAGAAGGTGACGGGCTATTCTCTTTTAAAATTTTCTTCTTTACTGTCATTTTCTTCTTATTTTCTTTGGTTTTTCTCATTTTACTCTTCTCTTGTTCTTTCTCTAACTCATTTTTTTCAGGAGAGTCAGTTAAAATAGTTGCTTTGCGACGTTTTCTGGTGTTTGAGGTTTTACGGGGTCCGGCTTTGGGCACAGGTAGAACGGCTATAGGGGAAAATGTTGCTTTAGATGTTGAAGGTTGAGGAGATATTGCTCTTGGTTGTTGTATCGATTGTGCTGGCTGAGTTTGCTCTATACTCGATTGTGCTGGCTGAGTTTGCTCTATACTCGATTGTGCTGGCTGAGTTTGCTCTATACTCGATTGTGCTGGCTGAGTTTGCTCTATACTCGATTGTGCTGGCTGAGTTTGCTCTATACTCGATTGTGCTGGCTGAGTTTGCTCTATACTCGATTGTGCTGACTGAGTTTCCTCAGATTTATTTAGAAGTGGAGGTATATTTTCAGTGTTATTAACATCAATGGGACGATCTGTAACATTACTTGGAGCGTAGTCTGCATCTGTGAATATTTCGCGATTAAATGGAGAAACACCTGATGCCTTAAACCCCTTGATAATATTAACAGGTGAAAGAGCCATGGGTAAAGCAGTGCGGACCAGTGACAGGATGTCATATATTGACATGGTTTTTCCTGCATTATTTCTCATCCATGAGTCTTGAGCTCCAGACAAATAAGTCTTGAACGGACCAAATACAGACACATCGAGGGGCTGTAACTTGTGTGAGCAGTGGGGAGGAAAAGATAGCATAACTACACCGTTTTCTTTTGCCAAATCGAGGGTCTTGACACACAAATGTGAAGAATGATTATCCAGTAGAATAAGAATCGGAGTGTCTTTTGAAGGTCTTACATGGCGGATAAAATGTTGAATGAAGCAAAAAAACTCTTCATCTGTGATCCACCCACTTGGATTTGCTTTTCCAATACAGTCTGGTGGACCATCACGAACGAAGTGATCATGATAATTTTTTCTCGGAAAGATAAACATTGGAGGGATGTGAGAGCCTGTAGCCGAGACTGCTACTACAAGAGTGACATTAGTGCCTCTTTCTCCAGATGTAACAGAGCCAATGTTACGTTTGCCTTTTGCTGCAACTATTTTAGAAGGTTTTAATACAGTTGAAACCCCAGTTTCATCTACATTCCAGATAGAAGAGGCTGGAAATTTATACCTGTCCATAACTTCAGCTAATTTATCGAAATAGTTTTGAACGTTGGTACGGTTGAATGAAGTGGCTCTACTGAGACTCGTAGCTTCGGGTTTTCGGATAGACAAAGAAGAGTTCCTTTTTAAAAAAACAGTCATCCAGTCTTTACCAGCCATTTTTTTCTCTTGCCAGGAATCAGGTACAGCAATTGAGAACTTAATAGCGCAATCGTATGCTAAGCGGCGCACCTCTTTAGGTCCCAGTCCATGAAACATTTGCGCAAGCATAAGCAAATAATCGCATAAGCTCTTCTCTTGATCCTTGGTAAAAACTTGCCGTGTAGGAAGGTATCCAAAACATATGTTACCTGGGTCTTTCTTCAATCGTGCAATAAACCTTTTAAGAGAATTCCTGCAGATATCGTAATCTTTCGCTGCTTGACATAGTTTCTTCTCACCTTTATTGACCTCGTCTGCAGCCAATTTCATAATATGTAGCGGTGTAGTCCCTCTATCTGTCCTTCTTTTATAATTACGCATCCTATAAAAGAAAAAATTACACAAATTTTATTAAACATATCACTTCAATAGAACATATGGGGTAAAAAGTCCTCTCGCGGGCAAGAAGTCCCATCGGTGTACTTCTTGCCCCATACCTACGTTCAGTGATTTGCAAGGTTATAAAATAAAAACGGTTAACAACAAGAACATTTTATTACCATGCATTATTTACGGGTATAATAAGACTGCAATATGAACTTACCTTAATCTTTTCTTTAAAGTCAATGTAGATCTATGAAAAAAACGAGAACCAACACTTTTTTTACTCTTGGGCGCGAAAAAATTCCGATAGCCGTGTTACTCGCGTGTGCGCTCCGCGTCGACTGGCGGCTCACGGCTTCGTCGTCGCCCCTCACCCCGCTTCAGGTCACGTAGACCGTCTGTTTCTAACGCTGATAGATACTGTGATATGTATGTTGGGACTTCTTACCCGCCGGACTTCTAGCCCCGCCCTACCCTACCTTGAAAATTCCATAACTACCACGTTAAATAAACTAGATTTTTCCAGTTTTATCTTAATTTTAAGACGGTTTTAGACCTTAATTAAGTAATCTCGTGCAAGTGAGTCATTTTTGCGACGAAAAAGAGACAAATCGATTATTTTATTTGTTACACTCAAAGTTAAGGAAAATGCAACATCATTAGCTGAACAAACAAGAATTTGCTTAGAAAAATAAACTGCCGAGCGAAAAAAGGTGGGAGACCTTTTTTCGCTCGGCAGTTTCAGTTTATCTTTTGCTAAAAAAAATCTCTTCATGGTTATTAATTATGAATGCTGTAAATAAAAATAAAGGGAAACATCTGTAACGAACTTGGCGAACTGTTTGCCTGACATCGTAAGTCACAATCGGTTAAATCATGTCAATTCTTTTTTCAAACTTAAACTCAAAGCATTTATTTCAAATAAACCAATTACAGGCACTTTTGAATTGTCAAAGAGTCGGTCGGTTAATCAGAAAGTTGAAGCTAGTTGCCCATTCCAAAGCGTAGAGCTCTACGGAGAAGAACGGGCAAGAAACTCCACGGACACTCTTTTAAATCAAAATACCTATTAGTTACATCATTCATGTTGAAATTAAGTTTGTGAGAACAATATAGAAACACGTGCACGTTAAAAGCGTCCGCAACAAAAAGATAAAAACCAAAAACGATTCAAAAATTAAAATAAGCCGGGGCAGCTAAGAGATGACCAGTCCCTACTGACGACGCATGGATCAGCACCATTCAGCTCAACCATTTTGAAGGGAACTTAATGATCCGACTTAATGGTCCATTTCCTTTTGTCATAGTAGTATTTTTCTGATAGGTATAATAAGGCGAAAATCCGTAAAGGCTCCTGCAAACAGGCGCGACACAAAAGAACCGCGTGCCGCGCGACGAGCGGTGCCTTTGTGTCGCGTCGCGTGTCGCGCCTTTATGCTAATAGAAACTTAAATGCTTGGATGGAATCATAAACATTTCAGATTTCGTGATTTCTTCTGTCCCTTTTGTACTTTGTACTTATTACATACATAAACTCCCGCCTTCTTCCCATAGGGGTAGGCAGTAACCACATAACGCCACCTGCTGCGATCCTTACATACTCCTTTTGCTTCGTTTACGTTCTTATGAACATAAACGAAGTCTAAGTAACGAGTTTGTTATAAATCCTATCTCCCTTTTTTTGTTGATCAATGGAAAATCATTTGTTTCAATACCAAATCATCGACGTAACAATATAGATAATATGCCAACTATTTACCACCAAGACAACACCCGTCTAATACAAACAAGGGAACAATTGAATATCTGCGTCAATTATTATTAGCTGTACCTACGATGTCGATACAATAAAATGAAAAACATGTATAACCGATATGTAAACGTAAATTGTATGAAAAGATGGCATTGTAATATTCAAATTTACATAACAATTAATATAGTTTAACTTGTAGATATAATAAAGCATTTATGTATGGGCGTTTCGACACAACAGACTAATTTTATGAAACACACTGTATGCGACAATAAGGCTGATACACACAGTTGTTAAAATATAAGTAGGTAATGCTTGTCAGGAATTATTTACTATTCTATTTCGTCATTCATATTGTTTGTGTAGCGTAAGACTAATGTCTTAGTCTGAATTTTAAAAAGGTAATGTTAGTATTGATTTTTGATGGATTTGCTTGTCCAATGTAAAGGAGACAACACATAAAATGGCTGCTGCAGCTAATCTATGACAGCAAGATACAGGCTGATAGATAGAATATGACTAATTTTAGGCCCCTGCTGTCTACTAACTTACAGTTTATACCCAAGATGGCAGTTTCTGCGATTCAATTGAATAAAAAATTGACAACCGGTATCTAAATACTTACCTGTATAAAGTGACGTTTTTTGTGTTCTATGCAGCTATTTTAGTGTAAAAAGCATTTACGTAACAGCTTTAGTAAAGACTAAAGAATTAAAAAAAAACAAGCATTGGCCGTTTCCAGAAAGATATTAAGTGAGAAGAGCCTTAAAACCAATTTCAAAGCACTAAATAGTGAGTACACTCCTTTATATCATTGTAATAGCGATGAATAACAAGCATACAATATAATAACACCATTCTCTATCTAAGTATATAATTAAATACAGCTGAGTCAATTCGAATGGTTTGCTTCAAGAACCAGCTAGTTTTTGGATTTCTAAGGCAATTAGATAATACTGATTTTATTAAACGACATTGTACTTCGTTTCTTCTTCATCCAAGCATTTCTATTAATATAGTTTTTAAGTAATTTGTAATACACGCTATGGGCTGTTGAAGAATGAAAATAAAATGGTTTTTTTTTAACAAAAATTGGTCCTTCGATCCGGATAGGCCTGGCTATCCACCAGGACTAAGCTAAGAATTAAGGAAATGTCCACAATCATTATTGACTAGCAGCGCCCCGCGGTTTCACCCGCATAAGTCTCGATCTCGTAAGGGTATCGGGATAAAAGTATCCTATATGTTAATCCAGGTTATAAACTACCTATGTGCCAAACTTCCATCTAAATCCGTTCAGTAGTTTTTGCGTGAAAAAGTAACAAACATCCATCCATCCATCTTCACAAACTTTCGCGTTCATAATAATGGTAGGATACATTTTCCAATCCATGCACAGATCTACAGCTCTGATATTAAATTGATTTTTTCTTTAGCGTACGAAATGCTTACGTTTACTATGGATGCGATTTTAGTAATAGCAATAATTATAATGATTAATAACTATAATAAGAATATAATAATTATACTGTAAGATTTATTATATTAGTGATGAGCGCAAGGTCTACCAACATTAAATTTTGCAACTAATAAAAACGGCGAAGCTTATGTTTGAATATTTCAAAACTAACCAAGAGTTCATTGAGTTAATTAATAAAGTAGTTTCTTACATAATCTGTAACACGTGTTTACATTGTCCTTGTATTTATGTAGGTTAAATATGGAGCTGAGGTTTCACTGACAGCGGAAAACTGTACCAAGTACTTAGTACTGATACCAAATCTTATATTCCTGGGATGCCTTTCTAGTCCATATGTATTATATTATCTGTCGAGAGACTAAAACTTAAATTTAATAATTCTGATTATTTACATGGTTGTGTTTCAGCTTTCAGGGAACGCTATGTAGAGGATCCTATAGAACAATCTCTATGAGTAAAACTGCAGTCTGAGCAGTCAGCCGAGGTACCAACCTCCTGACTGTCTCATTTCTTTTAACATCAAAATCTTAGGTTCAACATGTGAGAAGGAAACACTTGATTGATGAATTATCTCTTGGACCAGTAGTTGGTATTAGAGATCATTGTCATCACGATCATCTATTATGAAGACACATTGCAGCAAATTATGAAGACGCTCATGCTCGACTCTATACAACACCTAAAGATAAGAGTCGCCTATCCGACAACCTCGGCCAGGTTTTTTCCCGCTACCCGCCTTCACAGTGACCACATTCCGACACTATTTGTTCAAGAGATTCCACCGCTGTGTTCAACATAATTCGTGCGGAGCCCTGCCTGTATTGTGCCAACAACAATGACCGATGGAATGAATCCCTCTGCTTCGCTACTCGTGCACAATGTCTGATCATGATTGGGGACATCACTAGTTCGTATGTGTATGGAATTGTGTTTTTAGATGTTATTGTAAAGACACATAATTAAAAATCGATCAATAGAATCAAGGAAAACTAAATAGTTCAGGGATTTTTACGTGACTGCAATTTATCATGAGGTACCTAGTAGGATCTACGTCACAGACTACTGGGTTTTTGTAAGTGCTTTTTTTCCTAATCGCGAAAAGACCTGAAAGTATAGAATCTCGTCCAAGTTCGGGGAGAGATCGAAACTTAAGACTTGTTCACCCTAATAGGGGCTGGTGGCTGGTCCGTCCAGGCCCTATCTACATAGTTTATCAACATAAAAACACATTTGAACTTTTTGCCATCGTTCCATCGATACACTAAAAAGAAGCTTCATACTACAGATCATCATCATCATCTACCGAGCCTCTTCCCAACTATGTTGCGGTTGGCTTCCGGTCTAACTGGATGCAGCTGAATACAAGTATTTTACATGAAGCGACTGTCTATCTGACCTCCACAACTCAGTTACTGGGTAACACGATATATTTATTTATATACAGGGTGTAAGCGACAGCCCTCCATAGACTGATGGGGTGAATTCAGTATATCATACTAAGATGACCGGTACGTGAAATTATTTCAGGAACGTTATGGGAGACCAATAAACCTGATTTGTTTTATTACCTACCTCACACGCAATGTATCGTTACCATGGCAAAACGCGCGTAGCCAGCGGCAGCGCAGCAAGCCTTCGGCCGCCGAGTATTTCAACAACCATTGCTAATTTTTTTGTTTTAGCTGTTTTATTTACATAAAGGGAGTGCTGCGTACAGAGAATGTAATTTTACATTGAAATAAAGGGATAGTAACTGAAAATACGATAAATACATATGAAAATTTTCCTGTGAATATTTCCGGTGGAATAAGATTCAAAATCAGGAGCTGAATGCACCCTGTTAGTTTGCGGAGGGCTGTCCCTTACACCCTGTATATTACTTTATTGTAGGTACACCACAATTATACATAGGTACTACTCCTTGGTAAGACTGGTTGTCAGACTTTCGGGCTTCTGACGACCCGTAACGACTGTCAAAGATCCACGAATGTCAGCCGGGACCAACGGCTTAACGTGCTTTCCGAGGCACGGAGGGGTCTCGGTATGCAAAGATCCCATCCACGGACCAACCGCGTCAATCTTAGCTTAATCTGATCGATCGACCCGTGCGGCTTTTATTACTTAGCCACGAGGCTCTCGTATAATATACTGGTGATTTGCGCCCAATAGCAGCTAAATACTATAGATATTGGGTGCAACTCACCAGTCTATTGTATACCGTCTTCTTTAAAGAAAAACAAACGTTATCATAACGCACCTACATCACTAATTGTCTCAATAGTAAAATCATCGGCATAGATGCTTCTCATTGGTTTTTTGATTTAATTTATTATGCCTACACACTAAGTAAATAAATATATTCTCTTTTAAAGCAAATAAAAAAAATCTGCTGTTCCCTAAATTTTGACGAGTTATGCAAACATAAATGTAGGGAGCAGATAATGATGAGTAAAATGACCCCTTAAGAGGTTGTACTTTAATTATGTTACACCTTGTATATTATTCTAACTGTCATGTCTCCTACACGTATTGTTTTTTTATTGGTTATTGTGTCTATGTCATTTTTGATAACATTGTCTTTGATAAAAAAAAATATTTATCTGAAAAAAAAATTATTTAAAAATATATATCTGGTCTTCAGATATTTATTTATTGATATTACACTTCAACAACTGACTCACTAGAACATACACAAACAAAAATCACAAACAGTTAGGTACAGATATTGTGAGTACGTCACTTACAGATGTGCACAGCACGAGCAAACATCTTGATGATTAAGGGACGGGGTAGGTACCGTTAGTTTAGTTGCTTAAATAGATTACAGTAATAATGAAAAAATATATATATATACGAGAATGCGCTAAATATTCATAGATATTCATTCATTTTGTCGAAATCTTTTTGACGTATGAAATAATCTATCAGACAGACGCATTGCTTGTTCTTAAACCAACATTGATACCAATGTTTGAAGCCAACTCGCTTTACCCATAACCTTCAAATAACTCTAATTGTATCATACCAATTGCCACAATTTGTGACCAAATCACCGACATGAACCTATCAAGTTTTGGTCAAATTACCCAGTGATGGGCGGGCTGGCGCGTGCGCAGGCTCTTAGGTCGAAGTGTGGAGCCCTAATGTCAGTGACGTCACGTGTTAGCCGCGTGGCGTTAGAGTTAAAGGGCTTTTAGTTGTTAAATATATTTTTGTGAGTTTTCGTTTTGGGAATGGCTATTGCGATTGTTTTGTTTTTGATGTAGCTGGTGACAAATATAAAGAAAAATAAACTACATGGTAGGTCGGTAGATGTTATTTAAAATGTTTCATGTAAGGCCAACATACATTGTTACATGGGGAATAATACCTACCATAAATTACACCTTGTTAGCGTATTCTTTTAGCTGGGTAAATAATTGTGTAGATTTGTAGTTGTCAAATTATCGTGTGTAAAACTTATTTGTTTGCTAGAATTTTGAACGAGTTTTTTTTTACAAATTACCACCCCACATGCTCATATACATAAAACTCAAATATTTAATTAGTTAAACTCGTAAAAAGAAAAAAAAACCGCGCGAGGTACTTACACAAAACAAAAAATATTACTAATTAAAACATCCGCGGCCGTATTAAAAATGATTTCGAACTCGCGAAGTAATTATTCACCCCCAGTTTTATTTCAGAACATAAATTCACTGCTGCAATTAACTTAAAAGCCATGTTAGTGCAAAGTATGGCGCGACCCTTGAATAAGGGTCACGACACACGTGCCGACTCCGCCCACATTTAGTCCGGCGACCGCAATGTTGACGGCAAGTGAAAAATTGTGTGAATTGGGTAATTTACGAAAGGTATGTATAAAGTGGTGTTTATTTTTGTCAATGTATGGATGATGATGCGGGCCTGGTAACAGGCAGGATGAGGCATAAATGTGAGGTGATTCACACGGTGTTGCTGACCATACCATACCATTGATATTCTAGCCATCTGTTAAACTATGAGTGTAAAACCTATGTGTTTCAAACATTTAGCTACAAAATAAACGATTCAATGTTGTGAATTATTTATTTTGTAGCTAAATTATGCGTTTAGTCATTTATCACAACTAAATAAATGTGAAACTCTATTCAATTATTTTCTGTTGTATTTATTTTAGACTGTTTTGTTTTTCTAATAAGAAAAAAATCTTTTGTAGGCAGTCGCTCCGGCGCCATGTAAAATACTGGTATCCAGCTGAATCCGGTAAGACTGAAAGCCGACCCAACATGGTTGGGAAAAGGCTATGCAGATGATGAATAAGATCCTTTTGTCACAGTAATCAAGTTCGTAACAGTTTATACCTACCTTTTAAGTTTTCACTTCTAATTTTATTTCAAACTCATGAAACCTTATAAACTTTCAAAGTAAGCCACAAACACCCCTTTAAAATTCAATAACAACCCACGCATATCTTTTAAAAAGCGAAATCTTTCAATAATTTTAATCGCATGTCAATGGGGTAACCCCAAACGGACGAGGCTTGACGCACCCCAACTAACCCTATTGTCACTTTCACATTGACAGTGAAAACTGTCAACTGTCAAAAGCAGCCAAGACGGTTTAAACTATGCGTTCCATTTTCGCTTTTCATATTTGGAAATCTTTTGTTGAGTGCGCGGCGGGTGCTCTTATGTGACGATGTTTATAAGCGCTTGTTCGATTATGTGTACCGAGCTTTATTTAAGTGTGGCGTGCTTTTAAATTGTTTTGCTTACGATATTGCTTCTTATTGTTATGATTTTATTAGAAAAGCAAGTATCAACAAATATAATGCTTACTGTGGATAATGATATCGTATTCTGCGATAGCGACTACTTAGGAAAAATGTGTTCCAAACTTTTCTTCAGGACAGAAAGACGACGTGGATAGGTAGTCAAAAATATGAACAAGAACTGCTACGGTCGCTAAACTTCAAAGCAACCAACACCAAGATGGACGGCCATTACAACCTTCCATCCAATGAAACAGATTTGATAGTAGACGTTTTGATGACAACAAATAAACATTTTTGTCAAACACCGACATTTATAAGGACGTTTCAAAACTTTCTAATAAAACGATACAACTTTTAGATGACGTCGAATCAAAAACTATCGCGGGGCGTCATAAATAACAATATTTATGTGTTGGTATCGACATTCTTTCAGTAAATAGCGTATGAAATATATAGTTTTGATATAGAAAGGTTTTTATATAGTGTACGTGTAAAAATGTTACGTCTGTTCGTTTAATTTTAGGAGTCACGAGACACGATCGTGACTGTGGGCGTAACTTTTTGTTGGCAGTACAGTAGGCGACTGACCTGCTTGCTGCGTTTAGTGGAGTTTAGGAGCCAGTTGATAGTAATTGTTGGTACTGGAAGATTGGTCGAAAATTTTGGAAGACGAAGTGTTTGAAATTGAATTAACTTTACAATTCATTCAGAATCGAAGTGAATAATAATAAATAAACATATTCAAAATAAATAAATAATAAACGAATGAATTATTTATCTTTTTACTTAAATAAATAATGTACTAATTATACATAACTAACTGTCTGCCTTATTAATTAACATTCGCAGTAATTTTATAAGACCGAAAATTTCATAGCCGTTTATCTACATTTCAATCATTTAAATGTAATTCACTAACAAACTAATAACGCAAGCAAAAAAAGCATATGGACTAAAAACAAAAAGATCGGTACACGTGACTACGAGCACTTTCATTAAAACGAACAAACTCGTGGAACCTGAAACAGATATCAACCAACGATAACACTAACAGTAATTTCTTTCAACAACAACCATTCTTTAGGCGCACACAAAAGCGACTACAAATACCTACTCGACTCAATCCACTATCTCGTCCACTGCGTCAAAACGAGGCACAGCAATTGTGTAATCCCAATTCGACTAGCGGATTCGATGACATTCAATGAATAGGCTGATAACGTCAGTACAACCGGCCCTTTGTACGCAGCCTTCTATGTAGCTATTTGTACAAAAAGTTTTATAACATTCACTACATAACAGAATTGTTTCGGTCTGAAAAAAATTATTCGAAATTCGAACACGATATTGGATTGTGGACTGGCGCGGAACGATAGTTTTGTCTGATTTAGATTTGGAATGAATGCGTAACTTAGGACGGTGATAGGAGAAAAATAATTAAGGAAAAAATGGTGGAATACCTGGCGTGGGGTGGTTTTTGTGGCGAGTAGTTAGGTGTTGTTTAATTAAACGTTTGTTGTTAAGGTATTGTGATAGTGTGTTGCTGCTGCAGGGTTACGTAAGCAGTGTGCTCTATGAAGTTATTGTTAGAGTTTACTCCATAAGAATCGATTTTTATATAAGGCCCTCGGTATGGAAATTTCATGAGGAGTGAATTTAATACAAGCGTTAACTCAAAAACGTCGTTTTTCTGCGCAACGTACCTTGCGCATTTTTCACTGAGTAAACTCCAGTCGTGCGTCGGAGCTGACACACACTTTTTTTTTATTGTCATTTTCCGGCATTTTGTAGTTAACAGTCATTTATTGAAACGGATTTAACAAGAAGGCTTAAGAAGGCTTCTTTTATAAAAAAATATTCGTTATAAAGTCCCCATAAACATCAACCTGCAATTTATTGTTTGATTTAGGGTTAGTGCAGACTGGTGCGACGCGACGCTGGTAGAACAAATTCTGTTAAAACTTCATGGAAATGGTTCTACCGGTGTCGCATTGCGCCTTCGCGTCGCGCCAGTCTGCACGAGCTTTTAGTGATATTTGAGTGACAATAAACGCCAAAAATCCAAAAGCTCTCAAATAAAATCTAAGCTCTAACCGGAATAGACACAAACTTACAAAGTCAGTCTTAACTAGCTTCAATAGATGTAACTCTTTTAAGCTCTCACTTCTACAGCTTTCACGAAACATTTTTTACCACAGCCTATAAATATAAAAGCTCGTGATATTACAATCATGTTGTCCGTCCGTCCATCAGGCTGCGGCAACAATAAAATGCAATAAACAAAGGTTTTACAACGCATAATGACAGCTCTCGACAAAATATTACTTTTTGTTGAACACAATGACGATTAATTCGTAATTAGCGACAATGTTGTCGGCTCGTGTGTAGACAGTATTACGGGTTTTATTTTTTGGTCCTTGGAACTTTGAAGGGGGGTTTGGGATCAGTAATTAATTAGAATTTGGATGAACTTGATGTTTAAATTAGCCTAAAATACTGTTGCATTTTGTGCACACACAGACATGGAAGAATACCTAAAGGTTTTTTTTTTTAAATAATGCGATTGAAAAGCTTGACCTTATCAACTTTGCAGTGAGCCAGTGCACTCATGTGCGAGATGAGGTCTACACCTGCACCCTAATTGCGTAACACATTACAGTAGGGATCGGTTTCATTTTGACAGTTCAACAACATTCATTGCGTTATTTACATTGTTGAGTAAACAAATTTTTCGAACATATGGAGCAATGGATTAGCAATATGCTTCAAAATCATTCACATTGTGATTGAGTGTGTTACGCAATTAAGATGCAGGTCTTAGTGAGTCATTTACCGACTAGTATTAATTATTTCCGACACGTCTTTGGTGAACTTAGTTATACAGCCTCAGTATGTCCAGCACATGTTACTCAATTTTGTCAGATCTCTTTACAATTGTCAATCTCCGTACAAGAACATTTGTGCACGAGGCTAATCATTATAAAACAGGCGTAAACAAAGAGTAATAAAAAATACTCACCAGCTCTCAATGCATCCATGGGCACGCTGGGGTACGGTATGGAGTACGGGTAGCCCTCCTTCCTCAGCGTCTTGGGCTTCCTCCTCGGCCTGTACTTGTAGTCAGGGTGTTCCTTCATGTGCATCGCCCTGATGCGCTTGGCTTCGTCGATGAAGGGCCGCTTCTCGTCTTCGGAGAGAAGCTTCCATTCAGCACCTGGAGGAGACAAAACATTCTTATTACTAGCGATCCGTCCCAGCTGCACATGGTTTTTACGACTTGGCAAAACATCAAGATTTTTTTTTTTGTGAGGGAGAAATACTCTCTATGATGGTCAACACCGCATCAAAATCCATTGCCTAGTTTAGTCACACAGACACATGAAAAGCTTAAGTCTTTAATTTATAATACCTATGTACAGATGATAAATGATATACGTGCACCTAGCTTCTGAAAGTGCCCATGTAGGCTGATGTGAAATAAAATATTTTGCTTTTGATAGTGTTAAATGATTTATTTCTGTAAATATGCAGGTCATAATAACACTTTTAAGTAACACGTCAAAAATAAATTATATTTAGAAACTACTACTCTGAGAAGAACACCAAAACCAACTCAGAGGTCACAGTCTCTTTAAAAGTCCAGACACAGGTAACATAATAATATAGTAGAAATACACAATTAAGGTACAGACAGCCGGGGAAAGAGACCGAGAATTAAGTAGGATATCGATCTGACAGGAGGTTCATGATGATTACAGTGCTACAAGGATCTTGTGGCGGTTGAATGCCATTGACAGAAGGGCGCTGTTGGTTCTTCATCATCATCATCATTTCAGTCGAAAGACGTCCACTGCTGGACATAGGCCTCCCCCAAGCACCGCCACTTCGAGCAGTTCTGTGCTTCCCACATCCAGCGGATTCCTGCGGCCTTCACAAGGTCATCGGTCCTCATTGTGGGAGGCCTTCCAACGCTACGTCTGCCGGAACGCGGTCGCCACTCCAGAACCTTTCGGCTCCATCGGCCATCTGTTCTGTTCTGTGAGTAATGTGTCCTTAAGTTCCACTTAAGTTAGGCAATTCTTTGGGCTATGTCGGTTACCTTGGTTATCCCGCAGATCTCTTCATTTCTGATTCGATCACGTAGGGAAACTCCAAGTATAAAAAAATCGCCGCGATATTTTTACTACCTAAAACGACCTTTGAAAGATAACTTATGTGAATCAATACAACAGGTTGGTAATAAGTAGGTGCTTCCTTAGGTTCGCATACCTAGCGAGAGAATAATATTTTTCAGTCGAAAACTATTCTGAAGAGTAAGTATTTACACTACGCTAACTAAAAGTTTCACACCCACGTAAAATTTTTAAACCGTTTCATAACTTTTCGCACTCACATAAGTGACATACTCACTAACGGGTCTCCAAACGCTGAAACTTGGTCTTTTATTGCCCAATTCACAGCACGGTGTGTAATATTGCCATTAGCACTCATCTTCTTTATTATTAGACCATTAGATATTATAAACTTCTCTGTTTTGGTATCTACTGAACCAACGAGTTTGAAGAGTCGCATCTTTTTTTTTTGTATTTTGTCATGTGTTCAATTCTTTGCCTTCGAAAATCGCCTGTAAAAAGTGTGTATTGAAGACCAGCCGTAATAAACAGCCCGTCCATGTCACATCGATATTTCATGCCAATATTTTAAGCGTGTCGGGCGAAGTCGGCATTTCAAAATTGGCGTGTTACTAAAATTAGGTACCTACGTGACCAGATCTAATTAACAACAAAAAGGAAAAGGAATCTGATATCATTAATAGTGTCTATTATACTTTACATTAACTGGCGTATACTATAAAAACATTGAACAAAAACAGAAAGTAATTTGCCCTAACCATCCTTCATTGCTGAAACAATGGCATTGAATCGATACAATATAATCGAAGGCACCAACGACCTGTCTCCCAGCGCGATTCAAGAGACCAACCCTTTGTCTCCCCCCATTTATAGAAGGTTGTATTCATCCACCGTGGAGGGGCGCCATCGTCCATTCAAACAGACAAGACAATCCCAATTCAGGCGGGTATAAAAGCGAAAACAATGTCGCTAACATAGAAAGGAACAATCCGGCTCCGAGGACCAGCGGTAGTCTCTCTCTCACGCGGGTAAATGTTCCTAAGAGTGAAAGAGATAGGAACAACAATGGCGGAAAGCGCCGCCTAATGACGAATTTGCGCTTTTCATTCCACAACAGAAGTTTTTCCCGGTTCCTCATTATTATGTCGATACTTTGGGGTGGGTTCGTATCTTTTGTCGGCGCGGATGATAGGATCGTGTGCTTAGTAATGACAATGGTATAAAAGACTAATGTTCTATTAAAATTACGTTGACGGTCTCGTGATTGTTCGGGAAAAATCGGCTTTACTTTTTTCTGGTGAGAAGAAAATGACGCATTAGTCTATAAGTAGGTACAAATTGCTTTGGTGTATTTTCTTAGAGGATAAGATATATCAAGTACTTACACATCCTTAAAAGACCTACACACATTAATTTAGCAGAAAAACGTTATTGGAAAAGTCGCACAGTGTTCCTCGTTACGAAAAGTCGATGCCAAAATGAAGTGCTACAAATATTAGTTTATGATAACAATCATTCATAATCTTAACAGAGCGTGCAGTTTTACATCAAAGCGCTCGATCTAAATATAAATTTAATTCGCAAAGGTCGATTAACTGGGTCTCAAACAAAGCATCGAGAACAATGATTGATACTATTCGATTGTGACCGGGCATTGCAAGCATTGTCTGCGCTCGAATCGAATAGGTTTTCACAAGTTCAATAAGTAGTTGGAAAAGTTCGTCTAGTGGGAGTTTGTAATTACGCGACCTGTTATGTAGTTTAATTAATGATTGAATTAAGTATTCATTGATGGAAATGCTCAAGGGTACTTACCTACATTGATGTCCTAAAGTTTTGCTCGATTAATGAACTGGATTTCAGATTATGCTTAGGCTCAATTTAGGCTTTAGAAAAATATTTAATTCGTCCATTTCTTTTACTACAGACAGTGTCTATTTCTTTACAGGTAATATGTAGTTTTGATACATTTTTCAAGCATGGTAATTTTTTCATCGATATAAACTTAGCTACATCATGCACAACATCGATTTGACGTTACAAAAATAACAGAACCTCCTCATTCTCTTGTACACTAATTTAACCACCTAATTAAACCAGCAACGTGTGACACTATTTTCCGTTGAACAGAAACTTCAAACAATAACAAATTCCATGGTTTATTTATTCAATTGCCTACCAGTTTTGTACGCAAAACACACATTCAATATTAGCTAATTACAACTGCATCATTCATTTGCATACGACAAAGCGAAAAACAAACCTTTCAACACAGTAGAACAATTACTTTTGTACATATCGAGTAGCTTTCCAACAGCCCACAGTGCACGGTTGTCACCTCCATTTTGAGCTCACAAGTGTCACAATTTCTTTACAGGTGTAACACTGTGCACATTGTCTCTGAAAGCTGTGGAGTGTAAGATTTTTTTTCTTACGTATTGTTTTTAAGACAATGCTAAATTATAATGTAAATAGCTACTGCATGTTTTTGTTGTTCGACACGTAATTCTTATGTTTCGTGAAAGTTTTTCTGACGAGCTTAATATGTTATTGTTATAGGTGTGTTTGCGAATGTCAGTGGTTAAAATAGTGTGGATCTCTTGCATAAGTTACGCGTGGCTCAGTCCTATTCACAGAGCGGAGGCCTGTGTCCCAGCACTGGGAACATTATAGGCTGATTATGGTATAAGCATAAGATTGACAGTCATTCTTTTAAGTTCTCATTTAACACGTTAACTGTCCATAATTTTTCAGCTAAAATAGAACAACTTAACTCACAAACCATGAAGATAGAGCTCATAACGTTGACGGTACACGGACGTGACGGTACACGGACGTGACGGACACACGCGGCGTATATCGGTACACTGGACAGATAACGTGTTAAGGACTAATGAAGCTTTTTCCGCTTTTAAAAATGCAGTGACATTGCCGTGATGCTATTTTAATCAAGAGACAAACTAAATTATTACATACACCAGCGGTGCTATTCTGTAAAGATCCCACCGTGAAAATTTAGGTGAAGTGAGCGTGATGTGAACTGTCATCCCACCTTACTCTACTAGGGATTGAGCTCACTTCACCTAAGTGCTCACGGTGTGATGTTTACAGAATAGATCGGCTGACTGTCAACACTATTATATATAAACCATTAAACATACCTATCTCCGAAGGTTCGTTCGAAATATGTGTATTCTTTCTCATTACATCTGAATTTCAGGTAATATCGAAAATAATCACAATAAAACATTTACATGAAATAACTAACCAAAACGTAAACCAACGAAATAAATTGTAATATAACCGTTACCAATACTTTCAATATTTACACCCACAAAAGGCCATATTTATGACAATACAGACATCCTTGCTATACAATTCGTTCCCCACACTTTTCGCTCTGCCAACCCTGCAGGTATTTATTTATTCTTAATTAACGGCAACACTAACAATCTTAGCAACAATACGCACGTGTCGATACTACTAAAGTGTTGCCACTACACAATAATTATTTCCTACAGCGCCCGTTCGTTACGGGAAAACAATGGCAATGGGATGGCAACACTGAACAATGATTGTCCGGTATTCAGCTGTGGAATTAGGTATAAATGGTTATTAGTTATTTGTGTTTAATTGGAATTGAGAAATTGGAAATGCGTTTAATTAATGCTCTCATTAAAGTTATCGTGAATCTCTTTTTCCGCAATTTTTTAACTATGATGAGTTCACGGAAAATACAATAAATTTCCGTAGCAATAGTGTAGTGATCTAAAGTTTCTCAGTTTGCTGGGAAAATTGGGGTTACTAAGTAGTCAACGATACCTTCTACAACCTGCACAATGTGCCCAATATTTCTGGGAATAGCACATCACTAAGTAATTATTTCTTTTCGAGAATAATATTGTCATTTTATCATGTGACAGATAGTTATTGATTTCCTTTCCGATATTTTCATTTCCTTTGAAAGAAACATGATCGTGTTGGTTCTTCTCATTGTACAGAAAATATGAGCTTTTTGCTGGAAATAAATGGAAGGTTTATTTGAAACATATCGAGCCTTTTCAGGGAAAACATCGTAAGCGCCAAAAATCACAAAACTATTTTTTCTTCGTAACCTCTTAATTAGACAGTTTTACAATTAAATTTTATTTTAAATTTACACGACTTTATTGTTGTAAGAAATTATCATCGTAAATGAAAAACATCGTTAATTAGGAAAGAAAAAACCCTTTCCTGCAAAAAGTGCAAATTGCCGCTTACGATGTTCTTCCTGAAAAGGCTCGATATTTCTTGAAATTGTAATAGAAAGGCCTTTTCGATTTTCGGCACCAAAAATATCATCAAATGGCAACAAAACAAATAAAATGTTTTACTGAAAATATGATACGCTTTCCTTCATTATACCGTACACAATACCACCTCTGCATTTAGGACACGCATAAAACATCAAACACCTAACATTAGACAGATCATACATAACAGCATTGTCAGCAACAATCACGCGAACAAACATAACAAAAAACAAAGCGTACACCAAACACACACGGTAGGTACAATACTCTTGTCAACAAAGAACTTTCCTCTCTACCTAGTATTAAAGAGGCTATTGTGTTCAGAATCGGACGAAAATGCTCTTCATTACTCTGAAAGCTTGTATGCCGTGCGACAATGGTGAAACGGGGGAAGGAGGACGGGGAGGGGGGAAGAACCAGGAGTTGGGGGCGGTTTACAAAGACGCATGGCGAAGGAGCACCCACCACCCTTTCGTCCGTAAAATTGAAATGGTAAGAAACGTTATTTAGGTCATGATTTTATTAAATGTTAATAGATTTTTTTTTCGAGGGGTGTCGCTTGTAGGATTCGGTTTAATAGTTGTACTTTTGTTGGGGCATTAAAAACTTGTGACGTTGACAGCATCGAGTTCGGATATTGCGCTAGTTCTTGCTAGTTTCAGTCCCTACAGCGTTGAATGTAACAATATGTTACTGAAGTTCAAATGTAATTAATTGGTAAGACTTAAGTTTTGATCCCGTAACTGTAGACCTCGTACTTAATAATAGAGTTAAGTTACACAAGATTGTTCAAGCACTTCTATTATCATCAGACAAATGAAAACTCTGGCTTTTCACGACAATAAACCAGACACCATTGAGGCTGTACATAATTCAACAAATTAAGCCATCAAAAAGAATAACCCACTAGAGCAGGAGCTCAACTCAACAAAAATATAACATCGTTTACACAGCGTCACAAAAACGGTAGTAATTAAACAACAGCAAACAACGGGGGCCCTTGCCGGCAACAACGACAACAGTCGACAACAGTCAGCAACAATAAGGAAACAACAGTATTTTTGTTGCGAACACCCCCGGCAGGGCGGAGTGCCTGCGACGGAGCGATAAGCGCCCCGCTTCAAGCACATAACTATGTATTACGTGTGTACTAGACAGCGTTTTTAAACTAACATCAATCTCTGGTTACAGACTGAAGTAGGTTTATTGTTATGAGTTTTTCCCGTATGGAAAAGTAGACTTTAAGTACGGGCAATTTTTCTTAGGCAGTCCTTTGTAACTTTATCTCATTTTGTGAAATGCGGAAAGGTTGTACTTTGAACGAGTACGATTAAGTACAAGTAATGATCAAATGAAAAAATAATAAACATATATGTACATGTAAGCGAGTTTGATAAAGAATATGTTTTGGCCATGAAGACAGGGGGGCCAGGCAGGGCTTCTTCAATAAGGCTAATTTTGAAAACTTTATGATGATTTATTTTTAATTACATTATCAATTTATGTACACTCGGTCCTGCTTTTGGTAACACACTGGCGCAGGCGTTGCACGGGGCAGCCCGCGGGCAGGCGGACTTTCCTCGAGCCTGTCGCGAGCAAGCAACTCTCCAGTTGAGCAACAGATGTCGCTCTCTCTCGTCTGTCGATCGTGGATGTATGGAAATCCATTAGATGGTGCTGCTTGACGCAACATACCGGCCGCCTTGGAAGATCCGTCTTCCAACTAAACAGGAGTTACGCTGGCTTCTTTTGTGGAAACCGGCAGCGGACAAATTTTCGAGGAAGCACGCCTGATTGTGCCCGTAGATGTTCGGATTTCTGCCACTCTCGAAACGCCATCATTCCCTGGAAATAGACGAATAATCCTACCCATTCTCCACTTGAATGGTGGCAGGTTATCTTCTTTGATGACGACAAGACTATCTTTAGCGATGTCATCTTTATTTTGTGCCCACTTCGTTCTGCGTTGCAGCTCAGACACATATTCTTTTGACCACCGCTCCCAAAAATGTTGTCGCAGCTGTTCCAGCCGATGGTAGCGACAGCCAGTCGTAGATGTCGTCGTGAAGTCCTCACTGGCAGGCGCAGTCAACGGTCGGCCGATTAGGAAATGAGCAGGTGTGAGTGGAAGGTAATCATTTGGATCTGCGGACATAGGTGACATAGGACGGGAGTTCAGGACGGCCTCAATCTGTGTCAATACCGTACTAAACTCCTCGTAAGTTAACTTAGCATTACCTACGACACGTCTCAAGTGATACTTACACGACTTCACTCCTGCCTCCCATAAACCACCAAAGTGAGGCGCATAAGGCGGAATGAAACTAAATTTAATGTTATGACTACTAGCAAAATCAATTATTTCGTTTGATTTTTCAAATATAGCTGAAAGCTCCCTCTCAGCTCCAACAAAATTCCTACCGTTATCGGAAAAAACTTGACACGGCTTACCGCGTCGTGATATGAATCGTTTGAATGCCAATAGATAATCCTGAGTGGACAAAGAACTAACTAATTCTAAATGCACAGCTCTGGTAGCAAAACAAACGTATAAACAAATATATCCTTTAATAAGTTGTGAACCTCTGCGATTCAATATAGATATTGGCCCGGCATAATCAACACCACATCGCATGAATGGAAATCCAGCTTCTAAACGTTCGGCAGGGAGATCACCCATGTGTGGAGTTAACGTATTTCCTTTCATGCGAATGCAGGTTACACATTTATGAACCACTAGCCTTGCTAAATTACGTGCTCCCAGCACCCACCATCTATCACGCATGGTAGCCACAAGAAGCTGAGGTCCAGCATGAAGTAAACGTTTGTGTTCGTACGAACACAATAACCAAGTAAAGCGATGTTTACGGCATAACAACACTGGATGTTTCTTATCGTAATCAAAATTTGAGTTACTAAGTCTACCACCAACACGAATGATATTATCCTTATCTAAAAATATACTTAAACCTAATGTTTTATTGCTAGACTTATTGTTTAAATGCACCTTTTCTTTAAGGTTAATATATTCCTTACTGAATGATTGTGATTGAACTAAACGTGTCAACAAAAGTAACGAACTATTAATCTCGCTCACGGTCAATGAACCGGTTATGCGACCTTGACCGACGCGCGATGCACGTAAGTTAGAAATGTAACGTAAAACATATGCGACTGTTCTTTGCAAACGATTAAAACAAGAAAACCTTTCGAAATCAATTATAATATCAGTTTCTACATTTAACAAATTTGTAGTTTTAGAACCTTTTAATTCCGGTAACTTACTCTGAATAAACTCAATATCATTAGTATTTGTTGTCAACCAACTTGAAGTCGGTTCACGAAGAAAGGTCGGACCACACCACCATAAACTAGTGTTGTCTTCCTTTAACGAATCAAAGAGAACACCTCTTGATAATGTGTCAGCGGGATTATCCTTACTTTTAACATGCAACCAAGTAGTGTTGCTTGTCAATTCGTTGATTTGCACAACCCTATTCTGAACAAATGTTTTTAGTAAATGTGGTGATGTCCGAAGCCAGCCTTGAACTATGGTGGAGTCAGTCCAGAAATAGATCTTATCGAATTTCAGCCTAAGAGAGTTTATGATTTTGTTATACAATTTAGCTCCAACTAAAGCTCCACATAGTTCAAGTCGTGGAATACTTAACGCTTTAATTGGTGCGACTTTACTCTTAGCACATAATAATCGACTAGTAACCTGCGACTCATCAATATCAGAGTGTGAGCGTATGTACGCACATGCACCATAGGCAGACTGAGAAGCATCGGTAAAAATATGTAACTCTTTATTTAAAGCATTAGTACACATGACATAACGCGGCACTAATATTTCAGACAAATATTGTAACGAATGAATAAAATTATACCAGACACATGCAATTTGACTTGGGACTTCATCATCCCAACTTATCTTAGCAAGCCATAATTTTTGTAATAAAACTTTAGCCGTGGTAACAGCCGGTGCCAATAATCCTAGTGGGTCGTAAATCTGTGCAATGACTGACATAATTAAACGTTTAGTTATCTTCGTATCACTATAACCTTTATCTACACTTGTTGAAAAATTAAATAAATCGTTCTTGTTAGACCAACCAACACCCAGGGTTTTAGACTGACAATATTCACCAATACATAAATCCTTAGTACTTTCTGAAGTAACATCAAAATTAAAAGTCCATTTCCTTAAGGGGAAACAACCGCTTTGTAGAATTGCGGACGTTTTATTGCAAATATCTAACAACATGTCGCGCTGATCATGCCCCGTCAAAAGATCGTCGACATAAAAATCGTCATTGATAACGCTAGCGATGACGTCATCCTTACATTCCTTTGCCAACTGTTTCAAGCAACGGTTGCTTAGGTACGGTGCTGATGCAGTGCCATACGTCACTGTGTTGAGACGATAAACTTGAATTGGCATGCTGTTATCAGTTCGCCACAATATTAGTTGTAAGTTACGTTGTTTAGGATGGATTAAAGTTTGTCTAAAGAATTTTTCAATATCTGCGCAAGCAACATATTGATATTGCCGGAAACGAAGCAATATTGAGAAGATATCATTTTGTAACCTAGGGCCCACGTATTGAATATCATTCAACGAATTATTATTAGAAGTTGTCGCGCTTGCATCGAAAACGACACGTAATTTGGTTGTTACGCTACTTTCACGATATACCCCATGGTGTGGTACGATATAATACGGTTTAATTGAACCATTAAAATCCTCAAAACATGTCATGTGACTTAATTGCTCATACTCGTGCATAAATTCACAATACAATTTTTTATACTGTGGTAAACGATCTAGTTTCCTCTCTAAAGATAAAAAACGCTGTTTAGCAGAATTATATGAATCACCCAAACAATCAGGTGATTTTTTAAATGGCATTCTTACAGAAAACCTACCGTGCTGATCGCGTTCGGTAGTCTGCAAGAACAGCTCTTCACAAAAACGATCCTCCTCAGTAATAACGGGAGGGATATGTATTTCTTCGATTTCCCAGAACTTTCGTAATTGAGAATCAACTAACGTCAAGTTGCACTGGACATCTGTCGTGCTAGACGCTAATAAACGATTATTATTATAAACTGGACCGGATATAATCCAACCTACCATTGAATCTTGTAAGTACGGACCGGTGTGAAGTTTTATTTTATTATCTTTTAGCAAATCCCAAAAGACATCCGCGCCTATTAATAAATCTATGTCACTCGGTACATAAAATGTGGGATCTGCAAGTAGAATATTGCTAGGTATGCTAAGAGCATCACTATTAACGTGTGTCGAAGGCAACTTCGAAATGATACTAGGCAACACTAAACAATGTAAGGTTATATTAAAATCATCTACCTTAGAACGAATATTAATATCGCACTTGTGACTGGACTGTGAAACGGTTTGTCCAACACCACAAACACGTATAGTGGACTGTATGATAGGTATTTTCAAACGTTTACATAAGCTTTGAGCTATAAAACAATTTTGACTGCCGCTGTCAAGCAGAGCGCGAACTGTGTGATAATTGTTATCAAAATCAGCAATCTCAACTAACGCCGTAGACAGCAAGACAGTCTGTAACGATTTAGCATTCTCTATGAACGCGTTACAACTCCGATTATCAATATTGTCAGCTGTTTTACTAACGCAGTGTAATACAGACGACTGTGGTAACGTATTATTGATAACGGAACGTTGTGGCGACGTATTTGGAATAACGCAATTATTGTCAACATGAATCAACGCATTATGTTTTTGTTGACATAATTTACAAGGACCGAAAGTACAATTTTCAAGTGTGTGAGTGTTTGTACGTAAACAGTTTTGACAAACGTTTTTTGACTGGACTAAATTTAATCTTTCTTTTATCAACATATTTAAAAACTTAACGCATGAATACAGTGCATGTTTACCACTACACAGCGCGCATATCAAGTTATGTTTATTTGTTTTACGTTTACTTCCTGCCGAGACCTTATTATTATTCACACTCGCATAACTAAGTGTAGTTTGAGAATTAGACAGTTTTTTATGATCCGCTGACTGTTTACCCTCATGTTTACTTTGTGAATGCGACTGGTTATTTTTACTATTACCTGAATTAATCATGTCTAACATGTCAGACCTATTGTTTAAAAACGTTAATAAGTCTTCTAGTTTTAAAGCTTTAGAGGTTTTGTTAGACTCCGAGATAAGTGAGCTTCTGTAGTTCTCCCACTCGCGTTCAGTAGCCGAATCAAGTTTACTGACAACTAAATAAATTGTAAGCATATCCTCGAGTGAAGATTCTGGTTCTTTAAGAGAATTTAGGGCTCTCAGATTACGTAAAACGCAATCTACTAGCGTTCTGATCTGTGCCGGACATTCCTTACCCAGTGAAGGTGCCGCAAACAAAGCCTTCACATGGTTGTGTATCAATAGCCTATTATTTTGAAACCTAGCTTCAAGTAGGTCCCACGCATTACTATAGTTAGGTGCAGTAAACTCTAACGAACTGATAACATGTAACGCAGATCCGCTGAGAGACGACTTTAGGTATTGAAATTTCTGTATAGGATCTAAGTCATCGCGATCATGTATCATTGAAACATACGAGTTCCTAAATTCTAACCATTTATCGAAGGAACCGTCAAAGACAGGTAACTTTATTTGCGGTAATTTAATAGACACAGATTTCCCGGAAATGCACTGAGAATTATTTAATCCGTTTTGTTCACAGTCGCCTATCATGTGCTTTGCTATAGCTACAATTGAATAATATTGGCACTCAAACGAATCTCTGTAATCTAAATGTGACAATAATTCTTTTTCATCCACAATTCTTTCTATTTTAGATTGCACGTCGTTAAACTCGCCAAAGAAAATGGCTACGGAATCAATACGCATTTGCACTTGAGTTTTAGTCACAGAATCTAAACATGTTCTATCTAATTTATTAACATAATTTGCGAATAATGTTAATCTACCTTTAATAACACCACGTTGTTTTTTAAGATCAGATAACTGACTATCTAAACGAGAAATAGTTTCATCATCACTCATTTTGGTAGTTTACGAAAGTAGGTACTCACAGTTTGCGTGTTCAGTCGTGTTTTCTCGCCTGAAGACGGCCTCAGCAATGCCAGTAGATCTGATTTCGATCAGTCCTGAAAACGTTTAGGTACGATATTAACACAAGGCGAAGATACAGGGGAAGGAGGGAAAAGGGTAACTGGATAACCTGACCGTTGCTGGCTGTTGCACCAATGGCTTCTGCTCAGTAATCTGTGGCTGGGCTTCCAAATCTCCTCAACGTACTTCTAATTGGAAGTTCCACTCGCTTCCTCACTTCTTCAACCCGGCTCGTCACGCGGCTGATATCTTCTATGTGGCTCGAAGGTCCAATGTTTTGGCCATGAAGACAGGGGGGCCAGGCAGGGCTTCTTCAATAAGGCTAATTTTGAAAACTTTATGATGATTTATTTTTAATTACATTATCAATTTATGTACACTCGGTCCTGCTTTTGGTAACACACTGGCGCAGGCGTTGCACGGGGCAGCCCGCGGGCAGGCGGACTTTCCTCGAGCCTGTCGCGAGCAAGCAACTCTCCAGTTGAGCAACAGATGTCGCTCTCTCTCGTCTGTCGATCGTGGATGTATGGAAATCCATTAGATGGTGCTGCTTGACGCAACAAATAATATTACAATAGGTAGGTAATATATTTTGTCCCTTGCGAATGATTTCTGTTGCTAAGTCGTCGCTAGGTAGTTATTCAATCGAAGTAAGTAAACATTCACTCACTAGAGTTTAATTTTTTAATGAAAACAAAGGTTGTCGAGTGCACTGACAGTACTGATTTTATACTGCTGTTAAAGAAAACCCCAGGAGAACCAACAAGATAACAGTTTTTGTAAAGATGAACTTAGAAGCTTTTTAGTCTAAAAAAAAAGTTTACACTAAAAGATTTCCGATTACTCTAAAAGAAATCGTACCTACTGCTCTTGATGGGAAACAAGAAAATATTCATGGCGAATTGTCACAAAATGAAATACCTACCCCAAACAAGTTTATTCAGCTCTATGACGACTACTATAAACAGTTTTTCTTAATGTAAGTATTCCGATTATTTTTTAAGATGAAAAGAAAAAAGACATTCATACCGCCGGAACCCTTCTACCATCGGACATCTAGACGCACTGCAGGTTACCATCCCTACCTAGTTGCTATTCCACCAATTCGCACTAAGCGTTTCCAAATGTCTTTTTTCATGCGCACAGCAAAGGAGTGGAACTCTCTGCCTGCGTCTGTGTTTCCGAACGCTTACAACCCGATCTCTTCAAAGTGAGAGTGAACAGACTTCTTCTGGGTAAGCTCGCTCCATCTCTGTCTCTGTCATCTCTGACCTAGACTAGAGTCGAGAGCAAACCTATCTCACATAAAAAAAAAGTAGGTACTTAGATAATTTTCCAACAGACGAGCACGTGTTGTAGATATACACCAAGAGCCATCTGCGCCACGTGCTGAAATTAGCTTTCATTCAGTTTATCAACCATGATTATGATCAATGAAATAAAATGGAAGGATAGACTGAAGGCTTCACTGAAACAATCCTACTAATATTATAAATGAGAAAGTTTGTGAGGGTGGATGAATGGATGGATGGATGTTTGTTACTCTTTTACGCAAAAACTGCAGAACGGATTTGGATGAAATTTGGCACCCATATAGTTTATAACCTGGATTAACATATAAGATACTTTTCATCACGATATATTTACGAGATCAGGACTTGTGCCGGTGAAACCACGCGGCGCTGCTAGTGCATTATAAAAAAAACGAAAAGCTCTCGTACTTACATTCTTAAGGACACCCATACAAAACTGGGAATTCGCATCACACTTTGCCCGTGGTTACCATAACACACACTACAATTCAATGCGAGCTCGCGGATTTTTGTGATGCAATGCGAATTCGCAGTTTTGTGTGGGAACCCTAAAGAAGAACGTCATAACGTTAGATTAACATTCAAATCTCGAATTCGACCAAAAAAACTCGTAGTTAATTAGTAAAAAAAACATGGCATCTCCTATCAGTTCTAAAGACGGCATCAATACCGAACATCAAAAGTACAATAACCTTTTAAATCAATTTAAATACAGAACCAGTCGCGACATGAATAACTCATCCTTTTTCAACAAAATAAAAAGTATTATGCAATTTGTATCAGTTACTTATAATAGATGAGCTCCTGGACTACAAACGGAAGAGTCATTCTCACAAAATTTACTATAGTATCACTTTAATAGATTCTTTACAAAGAGTATAGGTTATTTGTGCGGACTATACACTGTTTTGTCAGTAAAAAAGTCTAACTTTTATATGAGAAGAGAATTCTTTGTGGAGATTCGTCACGGTCGTACGATTGGCCGTGCCCCCGTTGTACTCATTCCAAAATATCCAATAGTAGTCTTTAATTACTTGTATCTAACAAAAAAGGTTTGAAAACAAAAAAGTGTGGAAAAAATTCCGATACGCCTACGATAGTTGGAGCGAGGAAAATCGACGTAAATTAGGTATTAGCTATGTGTTTTTGTTATGTAATACAATGAGGCATCTGTCGTGGTATTCATTTCTTAAAAGATGGGGAATGGGGCGGTAATGTCATGTGGCTTTAATTATATTGAGGTGACGGAAAGGTTCGTGTGAGTTCGTTGTTCACGAAATGGCGGATGTGGGAATACTTCGAACGTTTTTTTTTTAAATAATTGACTGTCTGATGACTGTTTGTGGTTTCACGTAGTTCTCTGATTATAGTCGAGGCAACGGTAGTCAATTAATGATTGTTACAGTACAGCATACGCTGATAAAGGCCTTTATAGCTTGTGTACAGGATTTATAATTGTATTTTTAGCGACGTTCAGTAACATTATAACTTCTTGATTTGTTATCATTTTCAATTTCCTTGTTGGTTCTCTATGGTAATGCTCAGTAACTGGGTTCTAATGTATCTGCCAATTGTAAATTCAATTGAGTCTGTATCAGAGACAGTCGCACAATTGACAACTTTGACGCCAATTCAGACTAAATAATTGCAATTCCTGGATACAGTTTCTGTCAGCATTTTCAGTACTAAATTGGACTTTAGCAGCCTTTTCAACTTAAAATATTTACAACCAACCAACCAACCCCCTCCCCGCCTTTTCAACTTTTTTTTTGTCAGTGGAAGCGTAGGAAGACATATAGTGATCTTATTGGTGCTGTTCTTCAGAAAGGTCAGGTGCGTCGTACTCGCAACCGGCGTGCGTGTATGACCAGATGTAAGAATGTAAACGAGGCAAAAGGAGTATGTAAGGATCGTAGCAGGTGGCGTTCTGTAGTTTCTGCCTACCCCTATGGGAAGAAGGCGTGAGTTTATGTATGTGTATATATAATAAACGTATTTTTCTTTCTGTTCTTAATGACTTAGAACTTACAATTAATATGCATTACATAGTCATCAAGTAGTACACGACACCAGGCGATAGTTGGACCCCATTACACATCACACAATGGCCCACTCCCTACCTTAATTAATATTAACTGGGTTGCAACGCCCCTACGTGTAAACTATTAAGGGTATGCATCAGACACTGATGAAAACAAACACATGTGACATACGGGGGTGTAGGATGGCGAGCAATTAATTGAACATGTTGTGTTGTAAAAAACAAATGCCGGTAAACCTTTTCTTCATTTTATACATAACATAACATCACGCCTGTATTCCCCGAAGGGTTAAACAGTGGTTTACTTATAGTAGTACACCTACATTTCGTCAGTTATGTTTAAGTCTCATGTAATAGGGGGCGAGCCTATTGCCGTCAACCGGGCACAAATCGAGACTCCGGGCTGCTACTGAGAAATTTCAGATGGAAAAAACCCTCTGCCCGACCCGAGCACGTTAAATCTTCATTTTGTTTAGTAATAATTGTATAAATAGTTATTAGGTAGGTCTGATGTTAAAAAGCCTGTTTCCTAAGAATTGGTATGAACTTTTATGCCAGATACAGAAACTTATCAGTAGGTGATAACATGGCACACTTACCTAAAGCTAAGAAGTTAAGAAGCCTATCAAAGGGAATTTTCCTTAGCGACGAAGTTCAGCGGTGTGATAAGAATGGCCCAGCGGTCATCGACCCATTTTCCCTCTTCTGTTAGCTACAGGCATTTACGGGGTTCTTGGAAAGACATATTCCGGCAGTAAATTGCGATATACCTACTGAGTAATTTGATGAGATGCCAATATGTACAAGCCAGCTGCAATTGCTTTTGCCTTATTTAGTAAGACCAATCTTCTTCTTCTTTATTCTTATTTAGTAAGAAAAATCTTTGACAACAACGTTTAGCCTCTGAAACGTCCGAGCTACTAGAGATGCTTAATTGAGAGGTTAGGCAATCACCAAATGCTTTAGTACTTTAGTAGTACCTTGACAATACAGGTTTTGTCTGTTTCATTCTTGTAAAAGTTTCAAAATATCTCATCAAAATCAAATGTTTGCAACATGTCAGAACCATGTTCATTGCTATTTTCAGGAATTTTAACTACAGAACCATGAATAATTCATGAGTAATTCAAAGTATTCTTAATTATTAAGAAAACTTTCAAATAAATTAACGGAGGAATTCATAAGTAATTATTGATTTCTTGTGATGTCAACAACCTACTTCTATTCTTTAAGGGAACATTGTACTTATCATTATGAACAACTTTTACAATGCGAAATCGCGAAAAAAAATCAGCTGTTCCCTATATTTTAACAAGTTATCTATACCTACAAATGAATAAAATTGAAGTATCTGTTTGTAATATCAAAATAACAATTTTTACTAAATTCTCAAGAAAGTATATAGGTTACCTACCTACGGTACTTATAACAAAAAAGCAATTTTTTACATTTTTGTCTGTCTATCTGTCTGTTTGTTCCGGCTAATCACCGAAATGGCTGGACCGTTTTTGACGGGACTTTCACTGCCAAATAGCTGATATTACGGCGGGTAACTTAGGCTACTTTTGTTTTAGAAAAACAATTAGGGTTCCGCGCAAAAAAAAATAAAACCCATGAAATTATGAACAAAAAGTCGGATTTGAAAAATTCTTTTTGCATTTGGTAGCCCAATTATCGAGAATTGTTATAGGTTATTTAACATCACGCTACGACCCTTAGGAGCCGAGCAACAAGAAAAAAGTCAAGTTATAGTGCGGGCGGGCGATGCAACGCAACGGGTCGGGGGACGAGGGAGTTTTATTAAAATGTGGCTGTTATTTTACTATATTGTATATCTTACGATATCCACGCGAACGAAGTCGCGGGGCACAGCTAGTTCGAACTAGCGAATAGATGATTTTTCTTTCGAGATTTCAGGTTTGGGCAAATACTAGAAGTTGTTCATAATTATGAGTACGATGACCCCTTAAGAGGTTGTGTGTTAATTTCGGGACATGTTGTATAAATATAAAGTAGTCCACAGATGTACACATTGAACCAACAAGTTCGCGATCCCGCTCGCCAAACACCGACGCACTGAATCACACTAAAACTTTCGTGCCATTGTGCACCGTACCTTTGTACCGATCGACATAACGATTGATTTGACGTAAGTACAAAACGCGCACTTATTTGTGCGCGATCGGTAAACAATGCGCGTTTTGTCGACAGGTTGCGCACCCGCACAACGCAGATGCGTTTACACATGTTTAGGGAATACGATATCTCGTATTTTGAGCGTTTCGTCTTCAATTGAGGGGTAGGAATATTTTTGATTGGAATGATTGATTTGATGTCCAAGCGCAGAATTTAAACAACAATTTGAGAAATGTCAGAACTTACGTGTGGTAATTTGTTTTCGATGTAAACTAGGTATTTTGGGCAATAAAAATAGAACACAGATCAACACAGCCAGTACCGGCTGAAATAGGTACCTACACTAGGAGAATCTAGACCTCTAATTATTCTTATTACAAGAAAAACTCTTCTACATTTTTTAATACTTAATGTAAAGAATTTTAAAAATCGAGATTTAAGAAAATCTCTATTATTATTCGCTTTAACTAAACTTACTATCAAAAAGTCTTCAAGACATCACAAAGAAAACTACCTACTTTTCTTTTTTAATCCGCACCCTCTATACCTAATTCAAACATACGACACAAAACGCAAGACGAAAACGTGCCACTATGAATAATGCATGCCCTGTATTTGAACAGGACAATACCAGTTTTACGTAAAGCCTTGTCGCCCTCGCTTCACTTGCAAAAGGAAAAACTAATATTGAACGCGTTGTTTTCTTTCGACAATAGATGGCGTTGGCTGTTCGGTGAATTTTGAAGCGGGATCAGAGGGATGTGGTCGTAATTTAGTAGAATGAGATGTCCTACTAAGTCTGGATGCGGTTGAAAATACTGTCTGTAATTTTCTCGTTACAATTGTCACACTCCAGAACCCCTTTGATGGTTGACCATGGTCCCTAACTTCCTAATAAAAGCATTACCTACATTTTTGTATGAAATTAGCTCAGAAGCCTGTGTAGGTTAGGAAAAGTTTGTAACTGGATATTGTTGATCCTGAGTCCTTAATCACGCCGAAAGACTATTATTTTATAGGTACTTCTATTAAAAATATATTCCTTCAATTCAAATACCGAACATCGTACCGTATAAAAAAACCCATCTTCAATATTAACAAATAGGTGTCTAAAACCGAGCTACACACCGCATTCCATGGGCCGAGTTGAAAAAAGCCGAGGGGGGAAAAAATAGAAAATGTCGTTTCCTCTCGCCGTCACCGCCAGAATGGCCGTGGCCGGTTTTGCTCGTATTTCCATACTCTTCCGCTCGTGTCCTCCCATCCCTATTTCTGGGCATTTTTAAATTTCGAATACGGAACTGTGCTTACATTTGAGCTGTTGATTATTTTCGAGAATACCCCCGCTGTGTAAGCTTCTGTTGGCTGATTGCGGCCATTTTTTTTCTTTCGTCTTTAGGTTGGCGTTTATTTTTAATTTGTGCTTCAGAGTTTTGGACTCGTTTCTGTGGAAGGGCGATGGACTGTTCGCGAGTGGATGTCTAACTTGTTTTCAAGCTGTTTTTGGTAGTGCTCTGAACTTTACCAGTAGGAAGCGAGTGTGAGAATAGTTTAAATTAGGAGGTATTTTAGACGTTCGTTTTATTATGGCACGTTGGTAAAGTACGATTACAAATACCTAAGCAACATTTTTGACATTATCAGCTTACAACAATGCAACAAGCAAACCCGTCAAGCGCTTGTCATCTTAACTTAGCTCAAGGAACACAATATCGACAATGAGCTCGACAATACTGTCAAACAATCCACCTACGAAACCACTTCTCACTTCATAAATTAATATTAAATTGATTCAATAAGTCATAATCCGAACGAGATTCCAGAATGATCAATTTGCAATCGAAATGAGCCCTTTACAAACTACAGAGTGGGATCCATCGCTTACCATAATAGTAATTTACTTGTGCCGAATTGAATGGATTGTGGGAAACAATGGTGTCTTAGAGGAGTGACGTAATCGTATAGGTATTACTATAGTTGTGACACAAAGGTGTTTTGTTACTCACAACGTTAATTTAGAAACGGTAGATGTGCGTTACAGTTTTGTTTGATCTGATTCGGTTTTGCTTTAAGAGCGTTGTCACATTTTGCACCTCTCTCGCTCACACAAAACCTAATTTTTAAGAATGTTAAATGAAAAAATGCTTTTTTGAAAAATGTAATCAATGGGCGGTCTACAAAATAATATTAATTTAATAGGTAGTTATTCAAAAACACATTTCTATTGTGTTATCTAATAAACTTATGTAATTAAGTGTTATGATCTGTTTTTGAGATGATGTAAATAAATGCCACAATAAAAATGTGTTTTTAATGATTACCTATTAAACTAATATTATTTTGTAGACCGCCCATTGATTACATTTTTCAAAAATGCATCTTTTCATTTAACGTTATTAAAAATTTGGTCCCGTGTGAGCGAGAGAGGTGCAAAATGTGACAACCCTCTTAAGAGGGAAGCGTTAAGGTAGCCCGCGAAATTCAAATTTTCTTACGATTTTTGCAATTTGTAGCTCAGTGTCTGGGTGTATGTTGATGAAAGTATGATACTCGACCGAAAATAATATCTATTTACAGAATTATTAAATTAGAATCAGTAATTCAATTCCTTGAGTTAGTATCAATCCTGAAATGTTAAGATTTCATGAAACAGTCATTCAATAGAATTATTTGGTCTTAGAGAGTTGTATTGATGACTTTATTGATTATAATTCTGTAAGTACATATTTGTTACGGCCGCGAATCATATTTTAATCAACATACAACTTAATACTGACCTGCAAATTGCAAAAAACGTAAGAAAATTTGAATTTCGCGGGCTACCCTGGCCCTTTCACCTTAATTGGATATTATCTTCTTCGTATGGTCTTTCAAGTTCACAGATGGAGCCTTCAAATAGAGGTCTGGGGTTAATGAAATAACGTGACTGGTTGTGTTCCAACAAGTCATCCATCATTCATAACGATACTTGAAACTATTATAGTTGAAACAGTTCCCCCCCCCCTCTCGCCCCTTCTAAAATAACCGTCATATATTACGATCTATATTCAAATAAGATCAGTACACATCACACCCTAGGCATGTTTGTAGTGATGATCACATAACGTTACTGTTTCACTTGCGTTGAAACACGTTCATAATAATTTACCATCATATATTGACACAAAATATTTAGCTAAATGTATTAGTTGCTGAGATGAGCAAAGAAATATAGTTATAAGTATTGGTGTTGAGTCAAATCATTAATTTTGTGACTTAAAAAGATTACAGTGGCTAGTGTCAAGCTCAAAGAAATCTCTTGAATCCGTTACAGCTTTTAGAATCAGAAAAGAATCAGTAGTACAATTCCTTTAGTTATTGTACATACGGAATGCAATAAAGAATTGAGTATTGAGTATAATCCTGAAACGTCAAGATTTCATGAAATAGTCATTCAATAGAATTACTTAGTCTTAGAGAGTTGTATTGATGACTTTAATGATTATAATTCTGGAAATACATATTTGTTACGGTCGCGAGTCATATTTTAATCAACATACAACCTACAACTGACCTGCAAATTGCAAAAAACGTAAGACATTTTTAATTTCGCGGGCTACCCTGACGCTTTCACTCTCCTGAGATTGGCATGGATGTCCTCATCCACACCAGTCTGACTTGAGTTTCATGAGACTTCATACATATCGGGAAAGGGAACTTAACTCATGGAAAAATAAATTCAAGGGACTTACCTAATCTCTTCGAAATCTCCGAATTATGCATCTTCGGGTTATCCTGAGCAATCTTTCGCCTCTGTAGTCTCGACCACACCATGAACGCGTTCATAGGTCTCTTGATGTGCTCTTCCTGAACCTTTTTCTGTTGGGGCCCACTCATGGCAGAAATCGAGCCCATGGACCCGATTGCACCCATGGCGGACATGGGGCCCATGGGGAAGTGGCCCATGGACGACCCGAAGCCGGTCCGGTCGCACATCGCACCAGCGGCACTGAAAACAAAAAGTTTATTGATTTCGTTGAAGAAATGCGATGGTCCGTTTAGTCAGGTTGTTTATGAACATTTTACATGAAGCTTCTGCAAGCTTTAACACACAAAACCTAGTTACTGGACGATTCTGATGTTCTAAAGTTGTGTATGTTTTTGTGGCTTCTGACCACCACACAGCGAAATTGTTGAAGCAAACAGTAGTATCAGGAAAATAATGAAGAAACATTTTATCATTTTGTGTTGTATAACTGATGCCTTCAACCATTTATCCTATTCAATGCTTTGACGCGTTGGTTAAAAAATGACAGTTATAGGCTAATTAATCTACTTCACCCTCAACAACCCGTGTGTCTACATTAGTTATTACACCACCTATGAGTATATAACTGCAAAATCATGTTACTAATACATATTTAAAAAAAAATAAGTGACAACCCAAAAAATTAATAAACGTTTCCACGTTACAAAACGAGCATTAGTGCCCCTACACACGGTCCACCACGTGTTTCTAACTTTTAATATGGCTGACAATTATCGTGCTCAAAAATGTGGAAAATATTAATATTATGGAGGGTGTTATAACGGCTTATGACGCGGGGATGGTTTTAAAGAGCTCGCTCCTGATTGGCTCTCCCCTCGAGCCGGTGTTTCCTTAAGTAAGACGGTAAGAAGTGAAATGCGCAGTGGAAGTAATGAAAAGCATAAGTTGTCAAGGGTGGGAGAGGAAGAGAGCGAGGGAAGAAAACGTTTTAAATGTGAATTAAAATACTTACATAATAAAATAATGCACACTGTAAAGCATTTTTATCCATTGATAATGAGGATTTCATAGTATGTAAATGACAAAAAAGTACCAACAGAGCCAAAAAACCAAAATCAAAACCTCAAAACCTCTCTCTCTTGAATTTGTATATATAATACCTATAGGTAGGTATATATTATAGTAAATATGTATGTATGTGTATTATAAGTTTATAACTTATCTATGTACAAATTGTTCCTTTCTAACAGAGCACCTGCCATCTAATCTCTTCACCACCCTTGGTTGTCTGGTAGAGAATGCCTAAGGCATTAAGTGCACCTTTGTACTTTTTTAAGTGTGAAAAGTTTAAATAAACAAATAAATAAACAGAGTTTATATTTCGTTGAAATTAACTTTTTGATTAAACTATACGACGTATGAATATCGTTCATTAATCCCTGAAATACTCTTATGGTGCCTTGGATCATAAGTAAATGTCATCAATACTAATACCTAAGTATCATCATACCAATACAGTCAGCAGATAACCACAAAAACCTAATTTCGGCCAACCAGCCGTTCACCACTAAACTGATGCAAACAAAACGATTGACATGATACAAATCAATTCAGGAAGATTTGTATAGAAAACAGTTTCAGCCACAAACCCTCTGACGTAGGGTGGTACAATCATTTATAACGGGTACATGACAAAGTGTATGAAAACGTATGTCCGACGCAATTGATGGTCACCCTAGTGGTAGGGTTGGTCAATTGATGGTCACCCTAGTGGTAGGGTTGGTCAATTGATGGTCACCCTAGTGGTAGGGTTGGTCAATTGATGGTCACCCTAGTGGTAGGGTTGGTCAATTGATGGTCACCCTAGTGGTAGGGTTGGCACCTACTGTTGGCACCTACTGTTGGCACCTACTGTTGGCACCTACTGTTGGCAATGCATCTGTTTATGTTTGTATTTTCGTTGTCTTATGACAGATTCCTATAATTTACGGACCGTTATTGGTTAAAATTAAGGCTCTTGTATCTTTACTAATAATGAAGCAAAGACCTCATAGCTTTGCATATTAACAGTAGCTACTACAGGTAAAATTATCTTACGAATGTATTTATATGCCCAGTTTGGCAATAAACATGCTTCCATGTGTTGTTTGTTACAATAGTAGATATTTTTCCACTCCGCAATTCGGTTTTTTTTTGTTTATGTTTTTTTTTGTTTATGTTTTGTTTTGTTTGGTGTCATTTGACAGTGTCGCAATACAGAGTAATGTACTGTGCGCAATACCATAGATTACTATTCTCACAGACTATACTCATATCAGAGCGCAATATGCACACAGAGGCAACGTAAATTGTCTCTGGTTCCTGGCTCGGACATCAAGCAATGGTCAAAAGGGAAAGAAAAAGCTTTTCGCGGATTGATTATGAGGTTTTTGGATACTTTATATGTGTGTACTTTGATATTTTTATTTTATTTTTTTGTTTGTAATGTGCGTTTTGTTTGTGCAGAATAAACAATTTTCTTTCTTTCTTTTACCATTGGTAAGCAAAACGATTCGTTTTTTTTTTTATAGGAATCGAGCATGCTTTAACGTAAGTATGTGATGGGGTGGATAGTGTTTGTTATGCACGATGTGTCATTTGATAATGGGTAATAGACACGGGTAAGTTATTAAATAAAAATAAAAGATTTCCTTGACAATTTTTTCCCTAAACATCACAGAAACGTTCTAATTTTGTTCCATTACCATTATCATTTGTACAAAATGAACAACGGACATGATGTGTGTTAATTTTTTTTTTTCAATCAATTAAATCGGCCTGTGCACTGTAGACAAATAATAATATCTTCATAGCTGCACCACTATTTAATGAACACTAATGAATGTAATAACAAGACAAGACGTCACATCGTGGCACAATAATGACATGCGTTTCCGTAACGGAACTGACACTGTATCAAAACACAAAGTGTCACTTTAAAGAAAAACACAGTGTCACATTAGGGAAACACCAATAGCGCGCTCTAATTAAGGTGTGCTTAAAATACAACTACCGATCGAACTTTATTTCAAACTTCGAACGTTTTTCTTTTAAAATTCAACGTTCCTGGAAGGCTGTATTTGGGTCAAAAAGGGTGTGTGCCTGTGTGTTTGTCAGCGGAATGTGTCAATATTTGTCACCGTGCAACCGTGCGCCACTGGCTGCTATTTGGCTATGATATTCTTAATCCCGGACGCTCTGTTAGGAGGCATTATGAGGCTTTAACAGCAATTAACGTTGTACTGGATTGTTTTTCTAGTTTTAACGGCGTTTAATGGTGATGGCGTATTGTATTGTTTTAGAGCTTCCTTATGTGAGTTTTAAAATGTTTAATGGATGTGTTGTTCACTGTGTTCCTGTTTCGGGGCCACAATATCTATTTATAATATTTACCATAATATGGACAGCAATATGACCATGTGGCGAGCTATAGGTCTGAGCTCAAATGGATGCCCATTCGCCAAAGAAGAAGTTTGCTTTGACCACGCTTTTCTCTCTTCCTAACTCTCCCACTCCTCCTTTTTATCTTGTGTCTCGCTACCAATATTTATGTTCTTCACACGCTAAGAATCTTCGTTCTTCTAACAATCTTCTCCTACTCTGTCCTTCTCATACTTCTGACTTTGTCCATTCTTCTTTGGAATGCGCTACCTCTTGATATCAGGACGGCCACCAGTCGGTATGCATTTAAGCGGAGATTGCGGAGTTATTTTCAAAATAAATAGCGAAGAGTCAGATCTCAAAGCCTCTCTCTCTCTTGAATTTGTATATATGTATGTAAGTATATATAATATCGGTATACCTAGTCTTGCCATAAATACTGAAACAAAAAAAAATCTATTGCAAATAACATTTATTACTTTTACAGTGAGTTAGTTTAATACATAAATATAAAACAAATTAAAATATAAAAAGCTTATTCGAAGTGGTCTCCATTGGCTGCAATACAGTCCTTTAAACGTTGAGGCCAGTTATGCACGCACTCTTTCCATGGGAAAATACTTCACTGCCAATCGTACGGATTGTTTTAGGGACTCCAAATTATCATGGCGTTTAGAGCAAGCCGTACTCTCTAAAACTGACCATAAATCATAATCCAGCGGATTAGATCGGGACTAGACGACGGCCAGTCTGCAGCTCTGATGAAGTACGAAACCTTCGTTTCCAACCAAGACTGCCTAGACCGAGCTTTATGACCCGGCGCCGAGTCTTGCTGGAAGGACCATTCTTGGTTATTGAACATGGTGTTGTTAAGGGGCTTCACTACCTTCTCAAGAATGGTATCTTGATACACTTGTGCCGATGTTTTCATACCTTTTTCACAAAAGTATGGTTCAGTCACTCCTTCATAGCTAATACCCCAACAAACCATCACTGAAGTCGGATAGTGCCCACGTTGCACTCTGTCGACTAATTGGGATTGGGGGTAGAGCTTTGAGCATAAATACGGTTATTTTGTTTGTTAAAATGTTGCTCAATTGTAAAAAAAAATCTCATCCGTAAACAAAATTTTTCTGTGACCTCCCTTTGCGTACCGCTTCAGGAGTTGTTTCGATTTTACCACCCTATTCTTTTTTAAATTATCAGTTAAGAAATGACCAGTACGTCTCTTATAGGCTGCAAGTCCTAAGTCATCTTTTAAAATACGCGACATGGTTCTAGGTGCTATCTTCATCTCCCGAGACAAAATCTTTTGCTTTCGGACAGGATTTCTTCGAATTCTTTCCCTTACTGCTTTGACCACCTTTTTCGTACGAACACTACGTGGACGGCCAGATTTTTGTCTGTCACAAACAGAGGAGGTCTCATTGTACCTATTAACAGCCCGGTACACAAACATTTTACTAATACCAAGCGTACGAAGAGTTTTAAAAATTGCATTTGGCTCCATACCTACTTTGTGTAATGCAATCACAGCAATTCGGTTCTCTTTATCACCCCACTCCATTTTAATATCGCAAATGATTGTACAATGTATTGGCGCCAAAATGAGAAAACTCAATGAACAATCATATAAAAATGACAGATTTCAAATTCAAATGTAATATTTTGTTTATTTTTAATTGTAACAGTATTTATGGCCAGTCTAAGTATATCGACGGTTGAAAGGCTAATTGGTCTAAGCGACATTTTTTGCGATATTGAGTTATATACATATTCGGAATCAGAAAATTTTTCTCCGTCGTTTTAGTCAGGTTTCAAAATTTTTTGATTACTTTTTTGGCGCTTAGCACCCACAGCAAAACAGGCCTCATTTCTCAGCTCGTTGATCTATACGACACAAAATTAGACAAATTTGAAGATTCGATGACTTTAAGCTATTTTAATTTTACGAACTTTTATAACGTGCGTCGATTAAGGCATTTGGCTTTTTCGCCATGGTTGTGGTTTTGTCGTTTGGCCTATTTTGCATTAAACCAAAACACAATAAGCTATGTTGTTTGGCCCATTTTGTATTCAACTACATTAAAAAACCGTGTCGCTTGAACCATTTTGCATTAAGTTATATTAATTAACTATGTCTCTACACAATATTTTTTTAATACAAGACACTGTCTAAAATTGTATAAAGTATACCAAACTCAAAAATATTCTTATGGACGTTGCTGAATTACGATGGCCTAAGCATCAATATCTACTATAATCTATACTCCATTTACAATAAGATTAGACATAAAAACAAACCTTTTTTACAGTCCGTTCAACTGATTTTGACTTCTATTGCGTTGGTGGCATGACGAATGGCGGCTGCAGTAAACAGTTGGTATTATAATCATGTCTTTGCTTTTATTGCCATCCTTATGCCTATGGAATAGAAATCAAAATCGTTTGAACGGATTGTAAAAAGTTTTGTTTAAATTTCTAATCTTATTGTAAGTGGAGTATAGTAAGGGTTCATTTTGTTTCATCCTGCAGTCCCTCTAATGAGCATCTGCATCAAACTACTTCACTCTGGTGTAACACCATCATGTTGCTCATGCTCATTGGGTATATACAACTGTCAGTTGACTTGGCGCTAAATTTATTTTCTCTCGTATTATTTAATTCTAGGTCGATACTTGAGCCATTTTGCCTTTCTCAAAAAATAACTAAATTTGATGCATTTTGGGCTAACCAACATAAATTTTCTAAACTAATACACAATTTTCAACAGTAATAACTTAAAAAACTTCCTTACTTAATTAGGTATATACTGTATTAAATAAATAAAAGTCTATCAAATAGTTGTTTTTTTATGATTATTTTTTCTAAAAAAATACTTTGATCCGTCCTCCTGCAACTTGTACAAAATGTCGCTTAGATCAATTAGCCTTTTAACCGTCGATATTATAGTAAATATGTATGTATGTGTATTATAAGTTTATAACTTATATATGTACTTCTCTGTACCTATTCTATTCGTACATAACTCATTATTATGTATTTTTAATAGTATTTTAGCATTGTTCTTTTCTAACAAAGCACCTGCCATCTAATCTCTTCACCACCCTTGGTTGACTGGTAGAGAACGCCTAAGGCATTAAGTGCGCCTTTGTACTTTTTTAAGTGTGAAAAGTTTAAATAAATAAATAAATGTCATTCAAGAAGTAGTAACAAAATCTATATTTTTATCAATCGATGTTAATGTCAAAGGCTTTTTTTACGATATAATTAATGTATTAAGTAAGTATAGAAATAGTTGATATAACAAAAAAATATAACCTTAACAATGCCTTAATCTTACTCAATGAGAAAAAAGCATATACCAAGTCTAGGAAGGTACAATCAGTGAACCGTTAATCCAGTCGGGCTTTAGCAGTTTTTTGCATATACAAATAAATAAAATTGAAGTGTCTGTTTGTAATGTCAAAATAAGTAACTACATTTTACTAAATGCACATGAAAGTATATGCGGTACCTAAAACAAAAAAGCAATTTTCAAAATTTTTGTCTGTCCGTCTATCTGTTTGTTCCGGCTAATCTCCAAAACGGCTGCACCGATTTTAACGGGACTTACAAGGAATAACTTTGCTGTTTTTATTATAGAAAAATATTTAGGATTCCGCGCAATACAAATATAACCCATGAAATTGTGAACAAAAAGTCGGATTTAAAAAATTATTTTTGCATTTGGTAGTCCAATTCTCGAGGATAGTTATAGGCTATTTAATATCACGCTACGACCCTTACGAGCTGAGCAAAAAGAGGAAAAGTCAGAAAGAACACTAAACGAAAACGAAGTAGGTAATAAGCGCAGGCGGGCGCGGCGGTGCAACGCTTAGGGTCGGGGGACGAGAGGATTCTATTAAAATGTAGCTGTTTTATTAGCATATTGTGTATCTTACGACTTCCACGCGAACAAAGTCGCGGGGCACAGCTAGTTAGAAATAAGTAGCTTCTAAGGTAATCTCTGCGTCAGTCCAATGAATAAATTCAATGAATCTATCATACTTTTATTGACTTAGGGCCGATTTTTCAATCGTCAGATAACTTCCATCTGGGGAATATGTTTGACGTTTTGACAGCTTTTGTATAGAACATGTGTCAAACCGCCATATTTATGCCTCAGCTAAAAGTTATCTGACGATTGAAAAATCAGCCCTAAAAAAAACAAAGAAGAATAATTACACAACCTAAAAATATTTGTTAAAATATCATCAACCCATTCTCTGTCGTTATTCCTATAGTTTGTTTAACAAAACAAAACGCTGATGGTCTCCTGCAAGGCTAACGACTTGACAGTAGCACGTGAATATGTCACCAAACATTGACAATCCAGGTATACTCGTATGTAGCTACTGTAAGTAGCTGTTGAAGATACCTATAATCAGATATAGGTATGTGGGCGTCCAAGCAAAAAGGGTCCAGTAGTGGGGTATTGAGTTAAGACCAGATTCGGTATCTATACCTACATTTTTTTTAATCAAACATTTGAAGTTGAAACTCTGAAAAAACATGATTTGACAAAAAGCATTTTCAAAGTTTGATTAGATATATGAAGTTGTAAATATTTGAGCATTAATGAATAACCAATTAAAATCGACTTTACAAAACTGCGTACCTACCTATATCTAGGAAACTAAACTTTTTGCTTGGACGCCCACAAATAAGGCCGTAACATCCAAATAGGTTTACCAAGACAGTTGAGAATTGCATCTCCTCTTTCATTGAACTCGCTACTCAAAATAACATTTACGAGTTTTTCGACAGTTTGCTTCTCCGTGCAAATTGAAGAACCGTAATGAGGGTTTAAATAAGGTGTGATTCTGACACCTGACCTGTCATTACCGCTCATTAGCAAGCGCAGGAGTTTCTTTCTGGCGTCTGCCATTTACATTTTTATTTGATTTTCCCAATCTAATTGGAATAGGCAGATCTAAATTGTACTGGACCCGTTTTACCATCAACAATAATTATGCTCCCAAATTCCCAATTAGATACTTGGCAAGTAGTTTCGTACATATTCTGTTCTATTTTTGAATTGATTTGGTAAGTAGGTACCGGTACTGAGTAGTGAAGGCCCTGGGAAACATAATTTATAGTTATTCAATTGTTTTCTGAATAACTCTGTCAGAACCCCGTCGAAAGACAAAACTAAACCACGGTAGTGAACAAATAAGCTACTGTAAACTACTTACGAGTCGTAAGACATCGCCGATGCAAACAACAAGAGAATTTGCCTTGACAATTAACGACCAGACGTCGAACCTTTGAGATTTCGCTTGGACGCTCGAAAAATGCGCTTACATTCTTTGTGTGGTGACTGTGATGGTTCCGTCGGTTTTTTTAAATGTTTTATGGAATTAAAAATGGTGTCGGTTTTTTTGGGTGTTTAAAGTTTTGTGGTTTTATAATTTCCATATGGAATTTTTCAGTAGAGCAGCCCGGAGTCTGGATTTGTGCATGGTTGCTGGCAATAAGCTCGCCCCCTCTTACTTAAACATAACTGGCGCAATATGAGTGTACTATCAGGTACACCTCTGCCTAACCCTTTGGGGATTACAGGCGTGATGTATGTGTATGTTTATGCAGTTATGGCTCGTGAATTGACTGAGTTTTGTATTGGTTTTGAGGATGAGATCCATTTTTATCGTTCAAATAAGCCATTCGTGGTAAGTTTGTGACACTTTTTGACAAGAATTTAGTGCTTGCATTTGAATGGTTATAGGAAAAGAGCCTTTGTGGACATATTGTTGTAACGCAAGATGGGACAAGATGTCCAGAAGAAAACAGCGCAGTTTTCTTCTGCTGAAATAATTATGTTTAGAGCTTTAACCATTGTTTAGAGCAGAGGTTCCCAGATTTTTTTTTCTCATAGACCACTTTCAAAATTTCTACCATATTCCCAAAACTGTGACAAAAACGACGAACGACGACGAAGACGTAGACTCCGTCGAGTCTCCCGTGGGGTCCACCTGGACCACTTTGAGAGAAGAATTTAGATGTTCACTACGAATTTCGAAACCAAAGTGGGAGAGCTTCTAAAGACAAGAGCAGCATCAGTTACACGTCTTCAAACTGACATCAGTACCTATATCTGGGAACGCACCTGACGATCCAGTCATGAATTTGTGAAAAATGGTACTGAAAGAAACGTCTTTGTCAACCTAACTGGGATCAGAAAGGCAACAATGTTACGAACATCAGATCTCACATTCCTTACAAAGTAACCTTAAAAGAACCACGACCTTTTGTCTCAAAAAAAAAAAAAAAACAGTCGTCTGACAGTAGGTACCTAAGTGAAATCGGCGCTCGTTGAGAGGTACTAATTGGAAGCACAAACCCAAGCATGATCTACTGTTTGCTGGCGGCGAGAACACAAGCTCATGTTAAAATGTAACCGACTCCGAAGAGGTGGTAATCAGAATTAGTGGTAGATTGAGTATTGATTTTGAAATTGGTCTTTGTGTCAACGAAGGTAATTGTATGCTAAAGAGAGATGAAGGGCTTGATGTTTCCGATGTGGTAAGGGCTCGCACACAAAACTGCGAATTCGCATCGCATCGCAGTTTTGACAAGCCCTATGACTTGATTCGGAGAATTAGAGGTGCGCGTGCACACGCTTCAGCTTTAGAACACTGAATTTGTGTCTTTAAGAAAAAGAACGTCAGATTCATCCGTTTTGCTACATCAAACTCAAACTCAAAGCATTTATTTCAATTAAAACAATTACAGGCACTTTTGAATTGTTAAAGAGTCAGTCAGTTAGTCAGAAAATTGAAGCTAGTCGCCCATTCCAAAACGTAGATCTCTATGGAGAAGAATGGGCAAGAAACTCCATGGACACTCTTTTAAATCAAAATTGTTACAAAATCCTGGGTACATTGTTCTTGTTGCTTCTATATGTGAGAACAATGTAAAAAATAGATAATTAAAAACAATTCAAAATATAAGATTAAAAATAAGCCCTGGCAGCTAAGAGATGACCAGTCTCCACTGACGGCGCCCGTTCACGAACATGACGCGTGGATCAGCACCATCCAGCTCAACCATTTTGTAGGGAACCGAATGATCCAACACACTACATACAACTGTATTTTGTGGGCTATGCTTTTTAACCAACTTCTTAAAAAGAAGGAGGTTCTCAATGCGCTTGTGTTTTTTTTTTATTGCGTATAGTTGCGTCTGCTGCTAATATTTTGGAAAAAATATTTAGGGGGACTTATAATAATAATAATATAATAATATATCGTTTATTTAGAAAACAGGGCACATTTACATTAAAATATTTTACAAACAATTTTTACAGAACACAGTTGCTGATTTGCCTGAACTAGGTTGAAACCTGTGTTTCAGGCTAGATAGTGCTTATGTACACATCAATAATAAAATAACAATTTATCAATTACCTATAATAAAAACTTAAAATTAGAGGACACATCACATTTTATTTACATACAAAAAGAAGGTCTTCTGTCTCTACGTACGAGATGCTTAATAAATATTGCACAATTGTCTTTTTACAGCTATAATAATTTAACTTATAGATACTTAGTTTCTTATTTAGTCTATTGTATAGAAATGGACCTAAAAATGTAAAAAATCTATTTATAAAAACATATTTTGAAAAGGAATTAGACTCACAGGCAATATCATTCCGTCTCTTATTAGTATTTTCCGTGTTGTAAGTAAGCATGGTGTGCTGTTTTAATACCAGTTGCATAATGAAAAGCTGGCGAACTGTCAGTACGTTGCAGGATTTGTATAGGAGATCTGTGGGATAGAGAAAGGGATGGAAATTGGCTACTTTTAATATGGCTCTCTGAGCTCTTTCAAGAGGGAGTAAGTGAGTTTTGGGTGCTCCACCCCATGAAGTGATACAGTACTGGATTACGGATTGCCCTAGGGCCAAATAAACTTGTGTGATTACTTTTGGATCCGCAATAGTTCGCAGTTTTTTAAAGACATAGATTAATTTGCGCACTCTTTTAATCAGACTCTCAATGTGTGGTCTAAAAGAGAGAGTCTCGTCTATTATTACTCCGAGATATTTAATGTTGCATGTTTGAAGGATAAAAGGACAGTCACATGTACTGATTGTGTGGAGTGCACATTTATGAGCAAAAAGATGAGGATGAGTAATATTAATTTGAGGCTTGCGCATGGAGAATTGAATATATTTTGTCTTGTCAGCATTTAACGTTAGTAAATTACTTTGAAGCCAGTTAGTCACAGTATTGAAACCTAATTGAGCGTATTCGTACAATTCTTTACTGGTTTTAGCGGTAAATATTAAGGCCGTGTCGTCAGCATATGAAACAATTTTGCCATGTAGTATGTTCAAATTGCACAAATCATTAATATAAACGAGGAAAAGGGTTGGGGCCAAAATGCTGCCCTGGGGAACACCAAAACCAGTATTTTTTTGCACATCGCTCGTGATATTGTCTATTTTAACACATTGATGTCTGTCGCCTAGGTAGTCAGCAAAGAGTTTCAGCGGGGTTCCCCTTATTCCCATAGTCTCTAATTTGTTTAGGAGCGCAGAAACAGACACTGTGTCAAAAGCTTTCGCTAGATCAAGGAAGACCCCCAGCGTCTGGTTTCCTTTGCCAAGTTCCTCTGAGACATAATCAGTCAGGTGGTGCACCGCATCGGCTGTGGATAATTTGGCTCTAAAACCAAATTGCATAGATGATAGTAAATTATGTTTTTCTAAATAATTAACTAGTCTGCTGTTTACAATTTTCTCAAGAATTTTAGAGATTGATGAGAGTAACGATATAGGCCTATAATTATTAACTAAGTGTCTGTTACCGGATTTAAATATAGGGATTATAACTGCTTTTTTTAGGCATTTAGGAAAAATGCCTTCAGATAAACAGATGCGAAAAATATGGGTTAAGGGAGGTACCAAAATGTGCTTGAATTGTTTAAGGATCTTACTGCTAATATTATCCCATCCGACAGCACAGTCATCTTTTAGTCCACTAATTATTCGTGTTATTTCGTCTTCGTCAGTGTCCAGCAAACCGAAAGATTGTAGTGTGTGCCTATTATTCAATGTTTGGGAAGGTGGTTGATCACTGTAATGCTGAGGAATCTGTTCGGCAAGAGTTTTCCCAACATTCACAAAAAAGTTATTGACCTGGTTGGCTGATGAAAGAGGTGAACTATTAGTTAACAATAAACTCGAATTTGATTCACGCTGCTTTGACATATATGTGACGTTTTTTATATGTTTCCAAAGTTGCTTGCTATTGTTTCCTGCTCTATTTAATTCATTTTTATCGTAATTCCTTTTCAAATTCTTTAAGATATTGTTACAAAAATTCCTGTATCTTTTATAAGTAGTTTTAATGATACTATTACCAGGGTCTCTCCTAGATGATTGATGAAGTTTGTCTCTGTGTCTTATACACCGAATAAGGCCAGGAGTGATCCAAGGTTTAATATTATTAAGTTTCTTGTTTGTTGTTATAACAGTAGTGTTACGTAATATTGCTAATTGCACATGTTTTATTAAGTACGATAAAGCAAAATTTGCGTCAGCAGTATTGTAAACTGGGCTCAAGTCACTTATAGAACACTCCTGCTTTCAAGCAAGTCATATTCGTCCTCACTTCAGAAGTATCTTCGAGCAGTCCTCATATCCCAGTGACGTCATCACACAATCAACCAAACAAAGCAAGAACACCCCACATTCCTCCACAACAGACACGAACATATTAATCTGAATAATTCACAACAGAATAAAAATCGTCGGCCTACCACAAAGGGTAATCACCACTGTAAACGTGTAAATACGGGGTCTTTACGACCCGCTGTAAAGGAGAGGCGATTGTAGCCTCATTAGGCCATCAGTACAGACACTAATTGGTTTTACAAAACACTAGCGACTTGCACCTGCTTCGCACGGCGGAATCTACCTTTATCTAATCTTTTTGTGCTATAATATCTTTGTAATATAAATGTAATAGGACACAAATAAATCTTCCGGAATAAATTCTCTAAATGATGATGGTAACCGCATCAAAATTCATTGTTTAGTTTAGAAGAAACTAAGCGGTCACACAGATAGACACCAAAATCAACTTTAGTATAAAAAACTTTTTTACAAAAAAAAAAAAAACAACTGACTTCCAAAAAAGACACATAAAAGTGAAAAATAACTATAATTTCGGAAGTCGGTGTCTTTGGTTTTGTATTTTCGTTTTTTGCCACAGACTTCCGAAATTAAAGTTATTTTTTATTGTGTCCTGTTTTATGTGGAGGTTGTTTTTTTTTTGTAAAAAGTTTTTATTTTCCACTTTTTTATTGTCACACAAATTTGAATACCACTACCTGCTGTGTAAATTACAATGACAGGAAGTTATTTTAACATCATCCACATAGACTAAGTGGGAAAAATACGTATTATTGAAGCTAACTCAAAAACTATTCAATCAAAGCTAATCAAATGTGGGTGTAAACATATATGGGAGCACCTAGAGAGTATATATACTCTTAAAAAAAAAAGAATTATTCAAATCGGTCTAGTCGTCTGAGTCATCGGGGAACACTAATAAAAAGCAAATTCAGCAGGAGAAAAATCGATCAACCCCAATATTTTTACCCTTAGGGGTGGATTTTAGTTTTAAATTTTACATGGGACCAATTTCGAGGTATAGGTACCCTCCCGAATAAAACAAGAATCGTACAAATCGGACTACTCGGAAAAATTTATTCGTGGTCACACATAAAAAAATATATATACCTACGCGTCGACTTGAGAACCTTCTTTTTTTTCTTTGTTTAAATATACATAAGTATATCTAACATTGCCGATTTGTAGGAGTCAGTAAATGTGTCACGGGGATTTTGGTTCTTAATACTGATGAATTTGTATTTTGTCTTATTCGTTTCTACAGCTCGGAGAGAAAAGGTAAGGGAAGTTTCAGTCATATTCGACTCCAAGAAGATCTAAGGCACCATTACGCTCAACTAATCCATGAATTTCTATATTTAACTGATTTAAAAAATTGGACGTTTTTCCTCTGCATGAACAAGTTGATCAAAGAATTTATCTGGCATTCTTGTATAGTGACGTTATCTAATTCAGTATCCCTGGTCTTATTGGTTTTTTATCTCGCCCATTTATGTTCAATTCCTTTAATATATCATAGAATTGTCACTCCACAAGCGTAATCTCATACCTATACCTGTTAGAATTTGTTGATGAATTAAATAAAATAATCGATATGGAACTCGCTATAAAATATAATTTTGCGCTTGCCAGTTTTTTAGTTCTTGCTTAATGGCCATAGTCTTTTAGTATCGATGATTATTTACAAAAAAAAGTTTGCTCCATTTAAGTACTTCATTTAGGTATGTCGACTTTTAGACGATCTTTAATAGTATTTTCCTGTGCCACGGATTTTTTTTCAACATAAAGAAAGGTTGCAACATCGTAAACATTAAAAATATCTCTAGCTTGCAGGAATATTGTAGGTATAGGTACATACCTAGTAGACGGTATAATAATAATAGTTAAGAAAAGATAAAAAAGAATACAAAAATATACGCATGTCTCACAGTTTACTAAAATAATGTAATAATGTGTGTGTGTGTGTGTGTGCTTAACAATTGTATCCGGTTCATATTCAACCTCAGAAAATATGACCATGTGTCGAGCTACAAGTCTGAGCTCAAATGGATGCCCATTCGCCAGAGAAGAAATTTGCGTGCTTTGACCACGCTTTTCTCCCTTCTTAACTCTCCCACTCCTCCTTCTTATCTAGTGTCTCACTTCCATATATATGTTCTTCACACGCTAAGAATCTTCGTTCTTCTAACAATCTTCTCCTACTCTGTCCTTCTCATACTTCTGACTTTGTTCATTCTTCCTTTCATATTCAGTCCATTCTTCTTTGGAATGCGCTACCTCTTGATATCAGGATGGCCACCAGTCGGTATGCATTTAAGCGGAGATTGCGGAGTTATTTTCAAAATAAATAGCGTAGAGTCATCTCAAAACCTCTCTCTCTTGAATTTGTATATAATATATATATATAATATAGGTATATATTATAGTAAATATGTATGTATGTGTATTATAAGTTTATGACTTATTTATGTACAAATTGTTCCATTTCTAACAGAGCACCTGCCATCTAATCTCTTCACTACCCTTGGTTGACTGGTAGAGAATGCCTAAGGCATTAAGTCCGCCTTTGTACTTTTTTAAGTGTGAAAATTTTAAATAAATAAATAAATAATGGGCACCCTACTGAAAATACGAAGGATAAAGTAATCACAGGTGCTAGTGCCGGTCAATAACTTTGCACGATCTTATTATTTTTATGTACCGAGTAAAGGGGTGAATCGGGACGAAACTTTAAAATGGATTTTAACGTTGAAATAATTTATTTTGTTGTCAACAAGGACACTTAATCGTTCATTATAAATATAGTAAAAACATTAGAGTCCTTTTTGCAAAAAACTACATAATTTCATCGTTAAAATCCATTTTAAAGTTTCGTCCCGATTCACCCCTGCATCCCTATTCACCCCGTTACACGGTACTTACATAATAAATATTAGAAGTAAGAAATTATTGAAAAACTGGAAATAAAAAAAAATATAGCCTAAGTACCGACCAGTTGGAATCTTGTAAGTATCAAAGACGGGAGAAACAAAATTTGAGAAAGATAGGTAAGTAATGTTTTCCAGCATTGTTTGTTGTCGTTTAAAACGATAAGTATCTAGATACATACCTAAAGCATTTGCTACAGAGAAGGAACGAGCGTCAGCAAATTTTTTCTACCTAGAAATATAGGTAGATAGGTTGCCTACTTCTCTTTCTAGTAAAGCACCTCCCACACGGTCACCAACCGCGTCCCCGACAGAGGTGACCTTGGTTGGCGACCGGCAGAGCTGTTCTGTGCTAAACCACCATCTACCTACACGGTTGTAAACCTCCAAGGTCACCTCTGTCGGGACGCGGTTGGCGACGGCCGGGCCGTTGGCGTCGGTCGGTACACCGCGGATTCGATAATCTTATACGAAGTTATGTGAGAATCAGTTTCATTATTTAACATTCAAATGAGGAGGTGGTAAGTACCTAAGTAGATAAGCATACATGGAAAACAGTCTGGTAACTTATCCACTGCAAGACAAAATCTTCTCATACAGATCAGAAGGAATTAATTGAACTGTCTTCCTACTTGTAGGTTGGTAGAGCCACCCGACGCCAGAGTTATCGGATGCTAATGGGTATTTCGTGTGAAGAACGAACCGACAGGACCAAGATACAAAGCAAGGCTCTGTGCTAAATAATGTTCACAGAAAAGTATGATAGAATTGACTACACTGAAACTGCATTCTCACCTACAGTCAGGTATGACTCCATTCGCTTATTGCTATATATACAATATCAGTAACACTATCCAGTAGGCACTTCAGTATATACAGTAACTACGGTAAGAGGGTGTAAAGAAAAAATGCACAGCGTCGGGGTCAGAGGATCAACTCTGGGACGACCTCTAGATATAGGGGGTGAAAGATTAAGAAGCAGGACGGCGCGGCGTTCTAATTTCGAATAAGTATTTAGGTACCTGGTTCTACTAAGGTTTTATTCGTTAATTCGGTAGGAACTTTATATTATGGAAATTACATGTTTTTATTTAGTATCTAGGTATTTAATTTTCGACTGTTTTTAAGACCGTCTGGAATTTTACGGGTATAGGCCTGTGCCTACAGATCTACAGACTGGATACATTTGTTAAAGAACGGAAGGAAATACCTACGTCAGAATCTTATAGTCTAATATTAAGGTATTAAATTAATAAAGTATTTAGGTAAGTACTTAGGTAGGTATCAACAAAAGCTAAGGGTAGGTGCCTACCTACATGATCTTAACCTAATGATCTTGAGTGACAAAAAGCAGATTCGTATGATTTTATTACACAAAATAGATTCATAAATTTGACGCAGTTATTGAAACTGACGACAATGGACACGGCCTGAATTAAATTAATGTGGAAGGATCGCTGTCGCACTTCCTACCTACATGATACATACCTACATAAATGGATGTTATTTTTTTCCTGAGATGAGCACTGACCTTAGGCACCTACCGTAGGTAACTCTACAATACACGTTTTATACCGTAATGTTACAGTGCAGTGCCTACAGCTTAACAACGTTAATACATTGCAATACTTACAATTAAATAAATCTTAATAAAATACCTACCTTATTTCATTCAGTTTCAGCAGCAGCTAATCTTGAACTCTTCATCGGCCTTGACATTCTTTACCAAGAAAAATGATCGAGGGTAATTTTACTTACTATACAAAAAAGCAGGAAACTATAACCGTGGAACAAACAGCATAACAAATCGCTTGGTCACAAGTTCATCGACCATCGCCAGTGTTTCGACCTCAGCGAGCAGCAGCCATCGTTAAAACCTTCGACCACAAGTTTTTTTTTTTTTTTAATAAAACTATGTTTACCTCATAAAGTGACCGCTGGCACGTTGGTGTAACTCCAGATCCAGAATGAAGCCTTTCAATCACGTAAAAAACAAAGTCCCGTCGGCACTGCACACACAAATCTTTATCGCAAAAATAAACAAATTCTCAATAATTATAAACGGTTGTCATTGTGTACGTAACTGTTATTACACGATCGATTTACTCGATTTGCGTTATCGTATCGCGTGTTGCAAATCAAACCAGCGCGAGCTCCGCGCGTCCGTCGCTCACTCGACACAATGGCGACAATCGACAATCGCGCGCCGCGACTGCGGTGACGCCGCTACCGACAAATCGAGTGATAAACCCGAGCGAGCGGACCAATCGGCGCGCTCCACTACGCCCACGAGTGCGCGCCGCGCCTCCCCATTGGCCAAGTAACTGCCATTGCCTTACGGATGTTATTATGCAGAACGAGACCAACAGTTCGAAATAAGAATTTTAAACGTTTACTAGCCGGGCGTACAATGCAAATTGGTTGCGCGCGTTCTGCGCCGCGGTCTCACTCTGATGCTTCGTCTTTTTGTTTATGATGAGTTGGTGTATGAAACAAGAATAAATTCCTATGACAGCCCGCGGTCGTCTCACCTGAACCACTCAATGGCCACTTAGCGTTATTTCGTTGTACTGCTTATTGAGAAAACAAAGCAAGCGACCAATATTTAGTTTATTTCTTGATAAATAGATACGTAACAAGCATATATTTAGGTATGCATATGTAACCTGACATGTTTGGTTCGAAAGGAAATTATTTAGGTATATAATAAATAAATGGATTTATTAAAAAAATAAAATAATAACAAGGCTTATTAAAAAAATGCTTAAATGATGAAACTTTTCTTTAGTGTGTTTATAAAATAAATGTAACTAATATTATATTACATTAAGTATATTCCTTACACTATTAAGACATATTGCTTAAGGTGAGGTCAAACACGTGACCCTGTAAATTATAACTACCTATAGAGAGGTAATTGATCAGCAATAAGCAAAGTAGGTAAGCAACTTTACCTAAGTCAAACTGAACAAAACTGTGGTGTAAAGTCAAACAAGATTTATGTCTTAGAAGAAAATAATATATTTTCCTTGAGTCACACTCACACCTGATAAATAAGAAAGCCATCATTTAATATTTTACATTTATACATTTTAAATAATGACCTGGATGAACCATCGAATATAAACCTCCTTTGCATAACATAATCAGCATATAATGTACCCACTGCTGTGACACAGGCCTCCTCTCTTCGAGAGGGAGGCAGTCTCTCCTTCTTTGATGTCGGTTAAATAATTAATAATAGGAACGTGACTGTGATAAGAATAAATATGACAATGATGAAAAACATTAATTGGTAGGTAAATCAATTTTCTTGCAAGACCCATCTGGAAACTTGCCGAAAAGGCTTATTAAAAAAAAATATTGATAATCTATGTCATACTCCTACCTATTGGAAATGTTCTAAAATACCAATACAGAGACTTTTTGTGGTTTTTTTAACTCATTACAAATACGCAGCTAAAGCAGCAAATGAAGTGCTTAGGTTGAATTGTTATTTGTTTATGTTTTTTTTTATGCATTTTGCAAGCCTCACAACACTTCAGCGTGTGAGAGTGCTCTACACTCGATATGTCGCCTTATCAAAATTTTCCAACATAATCGTTTCTATACTTTCAATTCAACATCGAATACATATTAGCAGGGAAGTTTTAAAAACTAGAGACTTGAAATTGTAAGATTATTATATTTTTAGATAGATATACCTTGACATATATAACAAAAAATGTAATTAAAAAATTACGTTTAGTGCTTTCCGTTGCGATATCCGTCTGTTTGTTTCTGTCTGTTTGTCGTCACGATTCACGTCGTCACACGCAATGGATTAATCTAAATCTTCTTCTATAAGTTTTCTTTCATCCTTCAGATGAGCCCTATTGATTTTCGTTATCAAACTCATAAACCATTCAAAAGATATTAACAAAAATCGAGGAATTTTATTCGTTTTTTTTTTCATAAAATGTACCTATCGTCAACAAGTTTCTGTCTGTGAGGCGTGCACATTTGGATTTTTCAATTTTTTTTCGATTCGAGTGCCAATTCAAATACTTAATTAAGTACTACAGTTATTTTAGCCTTTTTAGTTCCTTCACGATGCATGTACGTCATGAAAAAACTAAAAAGGCTAAAAAACCTACAAATAGGTTACGCACCCAGTTTTTGTAATATTTACAACTACATAGGTAGTAACAGAATACTATAATTCAGCTGCATCCGGTTAGACTGGAAGCTGACCCCAACCTAGTAGGGAAAAGGCTAGGTAGGTGATGATGATAGGTAATAAAAATGCAGCTTGATAACTGCTTTCATTACTTATTACTTTGTGAACGAATCGACTAATCAAAGACTAATCCGTGTTGATTCGATTGGAATTATTTAAATGAAGAGCTCTAATTTCACAACATTACATGAAGCTTGTAAGACGTTAAGATTATGGCTTTAGCCACCATTCGTTTCACATCCAACGACTATATTTTTTTTTAATATTCAATGGCAACTAACTACCTTTAAGTACTTGATATTTTAAGAAACGCTAGCATAACAATTGCACTGAATATAAATTCATTTTTTCATACAATATCTACTTAAAAACACAATAAAATATCGATTTCTAAGCTAGAAGACCGTTGGAATATTTTAAGGTCAAGAATCGATTCATAATAATGCAATTTTAACATCAATAGAAATCATAACGGAAGCTAGATTGAAGAATAACATTCTTACGTATCAAAGAAGGCAATAATTCCAACGGCTAAGGATCAATATAATTTCTATGAGGATTAGCATATGTCTGTCATATACGATATGATCCAATAAAACTACAATAGGTACAAAGTTAAATGCAAATTCGTAAGTGATACAAGAAGTCCCTTATCGAAATCGCTAAAAAATTCAAAAAATGTCATCCGTTTGCTTCAAATTCAAATGAGGTTTTGTCGAGAAATCGACATGGCCACCAAAACGTGGAAGGCCATTTAAAATTATGAATATGATACAATGAAAGCGTTCGATAATTGAATTGTAACGTTGTGTGAAATGTTGGCGACATGAGGGCAGCGGGTCGCGCCCTAAGGGCGGCGGAGTGACGTGTACGCACAATGTGCGGTCTACAATGCAACATACGCAAATTAACTACGTACACATTTTATTGGCAATAAAAAATCTATTGAGCGATTCGCGTCGCAGTATACATGTGCCGTTGATAAAAGAATTTAAAATGTCGATAAATGATTTTTACATATGACTGGGGTACGAAAATATGTATGCAGATTTTGTAACATGTGTAAATGCAGGTAGCTTTGTTATTTTTATTGCTTCGGCTACTGTGATTTAAATTGCATAATACGATGCACAACGGAACTCAACAGACCGTTACAAATTCGTTTATTGGCAAAGTGATATAAATACTTAATTTAGTAATAGGCAAATGGTCTATTAATGAAAACTCTTTGAATGATAATGTTTGAAATCTAATAATACCCTATATTCAATCAGCATTTTTTTTATTAGGGCATGAAATTTATGTGAGCCTGTCTTTATAAAACATGTTATTGATTTGAGCAATAGATACGTGTCTAAATTTTGACTAATATGTCATGTAACAAAGTTTACACTTGAATTGCCAATTCTCCAATAATAGAGCAAATAAATTCATAAGCGCTTCAATATCCGGTTAGCACCCGTCGATGAATATCTGTATCAGTTCAATCGTGGATTCTTGAATACTCGCAATATTAGAAAAAACCAGCAAAAAAATGTCATGTCGGCAAAATATTACAACAGAGACGCGAAAATACTTGATTGAATGAAAAAATGAACTGGGAACGAAATTTTTGTCGTAATAAATCCTATGTCCAGATGTTTTCACATAAAGTAGGAAATGAGAAGAATAAGTATACCTACCACGACGCTTTAACGAAAATTGAATGAGAAATTATTTTTTGCATATATTTTCAAAAATAACTCATTGTATTCAATATAATTTTTTTGTAACAATTCTATAAAAGTTCCACATTACTGTTCAAGAAATTCGTGATACGCCATATGTCAGCTATAAAGCTATCAGATTTTCCATGAAATCGCGTAACAACAAATAATTTCGATGCCTAAGCGATTCACCACACCGATCACAATAAAATACCATTAGCATATCGTACACTGCCTATGCACATGATACAATGTCGTATGTTAATTTATTTGGTTGGCAAAGGGAAACAATTTTGCGTATTTGTTACTCATTGTACTACGAACAAATCCGTTATATCGATATTTTCATGCTAATATAATTTTTTACAAATTTAAAAACGATACAACAAGATGGTTCCTTTGTGCATGAACGGGCGTGAACGGATAGCTCTATTTTTGAAATTTGAATTTAGTAACCTTTATTCCGCATTCGAATTTTTGATTGATTGGAACTTTCTTATGCAAAAGTCTGAGGATCAAACGTCAAAGTGATCGATCCGTTATTGTTACTGCTTATTTGATATTTAAATAAGTGCGTGATACGGTTTGATTGGATTATCATGCTTGGATTCAATTATAGGCTACTGAAGAAGGTTGTCATTTGGATAAAAGAAATTAGAATATTATTCTGTGTGCTAAAATCATTGAACATAATGTTTATCATTTCTAATGTGTGTAATTTGCGTCTTGTGTACCTACCTATTGCCGTAAGTCACAGATATGATATGCTCCCATTTCTTGGGTTGCGTGCGTCACATGTCAAACCACAGACTGAAAGTCGGTAACAGATTATACCTAACACTATCTACTTACGTGCTACCCATAGATATAAGGAAGTTTTTATATTTCTATGGTGCTACTAGTCAATTTCGTCTTTTAATCGAAGCTCGCTAACAACTACGATACCCATCGATATGTGTCATGGCGGTAGGTACCTACACGTCGAGTGGACGTGCGTCTCATTGTTTAAATTTTCAATTGACGACAATTAATTAATAGCCCTTTGGCAGAGCAGTGGCGGTCCAGTGGTAACGGCCCCGCCTTGCGAGTTGTAGGTCCTGAGTTCGAACTCAGGCAGGCGTTTTACTTTGTGTAAATCATTTCATCGCCACTGCTCTCAAAACCAACTACTGGTACCATGTTCGAAGACATGTGACATCTACCAACCAGCACTAGACCCGCGTGGTGGATTTACAGACAGCCCACTCCCTCTCGAACAGAGAAGGTCTGTAGGTCCCAGCAGTGGGAACATCATTATAGGCTATGATTATGCATAATGGCCCTTTTAGAAAGTGTTACTTTGACCATTAAATCTTTCGTAAGGCAGTTCTATCTTTAAAATGCTGAAATGTAATATAATTAGTCCAACACAAGTGTGTTGGTCGCAGATTAATACACTGCTACCACTCAATTTCGTCTCCTAGTCGAAGCTCGCCATCAACTACCTATCGATATAATGGCGGCACGTCGAGTGGACGTGCGTCTGATTGATTCGATTGATGATACTTATCGATGCGTCTTTTTGGGGTGGGTAATTTTTATTGTCTGATCTGCTGGAGTGTAATTATGTCAGATTCACTGTGGCTGTCGGTGATGTGAACGTTTCGAGTGTTATGCAAACAAATGGTGACAAATATTTTTCATGCAACGGAATTTACATAATATAACATCACGCCTGTATTCCCCGAAGGGTTAGGCAGAGGTGCACCTACTTATAGTACCTGCACCCACAATTGGCCGGTTATGTTTAGATAAGTCCCATGTAATTAAATAGGGGGTGAGCCTGTTGCCACCAACCGGGCACAAATCCAGACTTCGGGCTGCTACTGAGAAATTGCATAAAAAAACCTAATAACACTTTGCCCGACCTGGGAATCGAACCTAGAACTTCATGCTCAGGAGTACCGCTTGCGACCACTATACCAACGAGGCAAAGGAACGTAATTTAATAGAGATTCATAACAAAACTATTAGCTATCAAGGCAAAACATCAACCAGTCACCTACCCTCCTCAAAAGTCTATCTCCCAAACAGACAACCAACAAATGACAACCGAACCTAACCTCAAATAAAACGCTCTAATAACCAAACCTAATAAAACGACATTGACATAATCCTCACTGCGAAAGCCCACAGAGGCACATCACTAATTCGATCAGTGTGCAAACAATGCGACAAAAGTTCGCAGACATCATCGTTTTTACCTCGCAACAATGGACTATGGGACTTCGATCGAGTGGGCATTCGCACTCCGTCGAGCGAAAGACCTGAGACTTAATCTGTATTGAATACGTGCTGATCATTTGGATGTACGAAATTGTGGCGTGGTGTAAGTGAGGAGACAAGAGCGTGAATATTTTGACATTTGGTTTTAGTATTGACGAATGACATTATGACATACTGACAGCTGTGCTGCTGGGGAGCTTGTTGCGCCACTTCTACTACCCAGCTAAAGCACTAGAGAGTGGTCAAGGGCGGGTGTTTTGGGGGACTGTCTTATGTAATTTTGACGTTCGAAAACTGCTGATTCTCAGCATGGCAACATCCATAAAATGAACTAAACACACAATTACACACACTCTCACACCCACACAATCACCCATACTAACATTCGTCTCGAATAGTTAACCTATATCTTAATCATAATACAAAAAACTATAAAAGTCATATGATTCCTTACTACATTCTGTCATCGCGCTTAGTACATAATTTATAAAAGAAAATGTAAAGGGGTGGGATCCTGGTTTTCTGAAACACAGGCCATGAGCCTAGCTTAGGCACCAGTCTCCCACAATATATGAGTGTATAATTGAATTGTGTATCACTGTCAAAACTGATCAATGTAAAATAATTTATGTATATTGTGGTGAGAAAAAAATAAAGTTTATTGATTGAAGTTAGAATAAATGACTTTCGATTTTGATTTTTAATTTTATGGCGAGTCTTCAGAATAGGTCAAGTAATTCAGGGACTAGGTACACCATAAGTTTCTATGAAGTCTTCTATACTGCTAATTCATGCTTTCCAATAGGTACTCTACCTACACGAGCATGTTACCTACTTATAGTAGTGGGTTCTGCTTACCTAGTAGGTAACAATATTTTGTATATATTACAAAAAATATTTTTGTACTTAACCGTTTAAAATAAATCGCTTCAGCTTGTAATTAGACCACACCACATGCTAATAAAATGACATAATGAGACAATTTTTTCACCTTCTTAACACTAAACCACCGCATAAACTTTAACCCTATTCTCCTAAGAATACAGTCGAAAATCAAGTTGATTCAATCTCAATTTAAATAGCCACATCCTCTATTTGTTTAGGTGCAATGATAAAGATCAAACGTCCAATGAATTTAATTGTATCGTGTTAAATCCAGCGGAAGATAGCTTTTGGTACCGAAACCTGTCTGATGTCAATGTATGCTGATCTGGGGGTTAAGGAAACCATAGAATTGGCTGCTTATCTCCCTGAGAGAGATGTCAACTGTCGGAGAAAAGTGAAGCTCTATTTGTTGGTGAGCTGGTTACGTTAGCTGTCAATAGTCAAACTCAAACTCAAAGCATTTATTTCAATTAAACCAATTACAGGCACTTTTGAATTGTTAAAGAGTCAGTCAGTCAGAAAATTGTAGCTAGTCGCCCATTCCAAAACGTAGATCTCTATGGAGAAGAATGGGCAAGAAACTCCATGGACACTCTTTTAAATCAAAATTTGTTACAAAATTCTGGGTACATTGTTCTTGTTGCTTCTATATGTGAGAACAATGTAAAAAATAGATAATTAAAAACAATTCAAAATATAAGATTAAAAATAAGCCCTGGCAGATAAGAGATGACCAGTCTCCACTGACGGCGCCCGTTCACGAACATGAATTAGTAGGAAAAGGATTGGCAATTATTAAAATCTTGATTTTGTATTTGTGACGTAGGTACTACATTCATTACGACTAACCTCATAGCAACACCTTATTACTAATTAGTAGACACTACTGCCGATCTATTCTGTAAACATCACTCCGTGAGCACTTAGGTGAAGTGAGCTCAATCCCTAGTAGAGTAAGGTGAGATGACAGTTCACATCACGCTCACTTCACCTAAATTTTTACGGTGGGATCTTTACAGAATAGCACCATTGATATCACCATTAACTTCATTTGTACAAAATACCTAATAGAAGGTGGTGCAACATTTGGATTAGGAAACTACAGGATGTAAGGGACAGCATTCCGCAAACGAACAGGGTGCATTAAGCTCTTTATTCTGAATCATATTCCACCGAAGCTATTCTCAGGAATTTTTTTTTTTTTTTTTCTCGTATTTTCAGTTACTATTCCTTTATTTCAATGTAAAATTACATTCTTTGTACGCAGCACTCCATTTATATGTAAATAAAACAGCTAAAATCAAAAAATCAGCAATGGATGTTGAAATACTCGCTCGCTGCGCTACCGTTCGCTACGCGCGTTTTGCCACGGTAACGATACATTGCGTGTGAGGTAATAAAACAAATCAGGTTTGTTGGATTCCCATAACGTTCCTGAAATAATGTCATGTATGTATCTTAGTATGATATATTTAATTCACCCCATGCATCAGTCTGCGGAGGGCTGTCCCTTACACCCTGTATAGTCAAACGTTGAACTCAAACGTCCTACTTTATTTAATTTAGTATTGTATATATCGGTATATCTATATTAATAGTCTATTTAATTTAGTTAAAGCAAATAGTTTTTGTCTTATAATCAACGTAGACATTTCCATTAACGATAGAAAGTACCTATATGTAACCTACAGGGCCGTAGGTAGGTACCTACAGATTTTTAGGCATTTCCTTAAGGCGACAATAACTGACTTTTAATGATTGGAAACTGAATATCACGTCTAAACGATGTGTAACGATTTGTAAAAAAATATTTGTTAAATTTGAGCATTTTTTAATAACTCATTAATATTTTAGATTATGTTGTTACACAGTGTAATTAATTTGTAAAGTTTTGTCTAACGCCGATAAAAAAAAAAAAAAACTGAGAATCACGCAAAAACTATCAAGGGTATTTTTATGAAACCTTTACAATTTTAGCGATAATTTAATTATCTTTTATTTTACTTGTTTTATTAAAATAACTTTTGTTTTATGTACATAAATTAATAATGCTTCTTATTTGGGACAGCGCTCCTTGATGTGCGAGTCCTATTACTGGGTGGACGTACGACGCGTTGCGTGAGCTCAGCACAGAACACGCAAGCTATGCACTCAAGGCCGTTGGCATTTATCTGCGTCTTAAAACAACACTATAATTGACATTAATTTTGATTGCAGAACCATTGCTTTGAAACATACTGATGCATGGGAAGACACTTCCTTTCCCTTACAGTAGTAAATCTTGAAAACATTGTTAATATTTTAAGGGAGGAAGTGGAACGAGAGGTCCTTTGGCTGGGATTGAAAAATAGGAGAATCACAAAGCAAATGATGTAATTAAGTACTCAATGGACAGTTAAACTCATCTGTTTGCCATTTTCTCAAGACCTAAATACTATACAATAAGCCATCATCCATCTGTCCATTTCCCACAAAGAAAATAAAACCAAAAATTGGCAAAGTTACTCAAGCTGTTTGCACCATTCATCTTCCGATTAGTCGCAGACTTTTGTCTGAATCGAAGAATTACGTATGTACTTACTACTGAAATGCGACATAATGTGGTACAATTGTAACCAAGCGTGTGATTCCTTTAAAATAAGATAAAATCTATTAAGAATTTAAAATCCTAATGAATGGGACTTTCTTCTGTATGTAAGTACGGGGCTTCCGACTTCAGAATGTTCAAGCAACCTTTTGTACTCATTATGTCGTAAGGTGAATGGTGTTCCGAAAGGGGCAGATGACACCACTTAACTCGCACAATTCAATTAACTGAAGATTAAGTACTTCATTATAAAAATGTAAGGACTTTCTTTCGTTAATCCCGATTTTATTTACCGTAGAATTTATCAACAATAACTGGCTCCAACCGGATACTGTGGAACCGGCCACATTAACAGATAACAATCTAATTTTGAATGCAGATTTGCGGGATTGCATTCTATTGACGGACGACTACTGGTTTTTACTTTTTCTTCCTCTTTCAATGCCCCAACTCTTGTTACCCAGACTTACAGTTGATTTTTGAATGCCAAATGATTTTACAACTGTATAACAAAAGTTTGTAATTTCCTACTGAGCTTTTGGTGTACCAAAGATATCTTTATCATTACAATGGACAATGTTTCTTTCAGCTTAAGGTTGAATATCCCATGTTTAACTGTAAAATAAATTGGTTAAAGTCCTCGTTCATTGGGAGGATTATCGATGTCCGATTTTCGTTAAAGATTCCCATAGGTTTTGTTTGTATCGGCAGCTATGACGGTATACATGGTGTTGCGTATTGTTACAGGAATGTACAGCTGGTTCACTTTTGTGTGATTGTGTGTGAACTCTGAATATTCAGATTTTAAATGATGAAATGTTTTTGTAACATGTTTTACATTCTGAAGCTATTAAACAGAATATAAAAGTTAAACGTCAGAATGTTTTTATGTTTGTTTTCATATTATTTTTGCTCAAGCAAGATTTTTGGAATTTTATTTTAGTAGACTTCTTGCTTTACGACTTTGAAAAAAATATGAGGACATGCTTACCTACCTGCCCCTTAATATAGGGAATCTAAAAATAGGGGATCGTTCAAAAAATTGGATGCCATAAAATAATACATACCTAAGCGAAACCATCTGTTATCTGTGCCAACAGACTTTACAAGATCAACCCTTACCAACATCTTTATTAACCCGCTATTGACAAAACCACTTAATACTCAATACAAATACAATCTAACAGATTTAAACCACAGAAAAAAATTAAAACTAAAAAAAATACGGAAATTCATCAATCACTCCAACAATCCAAATTCAACTTTATGCTCGCTATTTTACATTCCAAATTCACTTTACTTGCGTTGAGAACTGATCCAGATTTGACACAATGAAAATTCAACTTTATCCCTTTCTTAATATAGTATAGTTTCCTTTGTGGCACAAAATCTATCAGGAAGGCTTAAGGGCAGTAACGAGAAAGTCATTGTAAATGATTAGTATAACGCTGTGAACGGAAGTGGGTGAGTAGATATTATAATATTTAGTCGAGACGTGCACAATGGTGGCAAGAATGTCGGATGTCAGGTTTAGAGGCCTTTGAAGTACCTACATAGTTGTTCCGACTGTATACTGTAAGTTGATGTTCCGGTGTGTGAAAGGGTTTCAGTTCCTGGAAGTATTCGATCTCCTTACCGTTCCTATGTGCCTGGTAGTTGATCAGTTGTAGAATGTTTTCTATTCACGGAAATGGATGATATTATAGTACCTAATTATACAGGGTCAAATTAAATTAGGTAGAGAAACTCTGCAGACGTGAAGGATATCGATATCTAAACACGATAAAATAAATATAAGAATATTTGATGTTATGTTTGGGTGGTCAACGGCCGCAGATAGTGTTGTATCTTGATTTATGAGTTGATAAAATCTATTTTCTTTTGTTTTATCGTGTTTAGATGTCGATACCCATCACGTCTGTGAAGTTTCGCTAGCTAATTTAATTTGATCCTCTATAGACTTCTGAATGTGACTTTTCATCATTTAAATTACTAAGTACGAAGTTGTCTAGAAAACTTTTAAATTAAACGATAATAATTAACTGTTTCGTATCTTCGTCAAGCAAATCTTCACAGTTCTTCTCTTGTAACACAACATCACGCCTGTATTAATCTCCGCAGGATTGGGAATCGAACCCACACCTCATGCTCAACAGTAGCGCTTCCGATCACTAGACCAAGGAGGCAGTCTTCTCTCGTTTCGAGGTAAAAAGTGCAGCTTTCAAGAGGTCCTTCCTATTAGGGCTGATGCCTGGGTAAAAAAAAGAAATTCTAGTTAGTCCGTCAGTCAGATAATAAAAAAATAAATAAACGTATTTTTTGCTTTATCATAATATTTATAAAAAATGAGTTAGATAAAACGCATTCAAGTTGGGGAGTGAGGGCTCGCTACGTCACAACTCAGTATAAAATCTAGCAAGGCTTGACGTCACACCACATTTTTACTCAATGTATCGCCGTAATCTATTGATTACGTAAAAAAAGAAAAAATACGTCTCCCATATTTTTTAATAATCTACCTGGCGGACAAAAAAAAATTTAGTCACTATCCCTATTACCACAGCAAATCTACGTCTACTTAGAAAAGCTGTGACAATGAAGCACAACAAGTCCCGAAGAAAAGATTCAACCGTCTTGCAACCAGCTGAAATCCAGTCAAGCAAATTAATTTGTTACAATTATCTAGAATAATGATAACGTTAAAGATGGGCACAGATGAAAGAAAGAAAGAAAATGATAAGTACCTATACTGGATCGTCCTCCACCCTTCTGCTGGGTAAATAAATCTACGTAAGGCGACGATAACAGACTTTTAATGATTTTAAACTGAAGATCACGTCTAAACGAGTGGTATTAATGATTTGCAAAATTATATATTAAATTAGAGCATTTTATTAATAACTTAATATGTACCGGCCATTGTGTCACCCCTTGTAAAATTTCTATTTTTATATCTGTAATATTTATGGTGTACATAATAGAGTATTCTATCTATTTATGTGAATGTTTTAGATTACTTATGTTTATATTACTTAGTGTAATTAACTTGTAAATTTATGTCTAAAGGCTCCTGCAACAGGCACGACATGCGACGCGAAACAAAGGCACCACGTGTCGCCCGACGAGCGGTGCCTTTGTGTCGCGCGTGATTCGTGTCGCGTGTCGCACCTGTTTGTAGGAGCCTTAACGCGGATGAAAAACGGAGAATCACATGTACATGTATGAAACGTACACCATTTTAAATATAATTTAATTATTTATCTTTTTGTATACGCATTTTAATATAATACCTTTTGTGTTATGTATAATAAATTAATAATGCGTCTAATTTGGGTCAGCGCTCAGATGGGCGAGTCCTATTACTGGGTGGACGTATGACGCGTTGCGTGAGCTCAGCACAGAACACGCAAGCTATGCACTCAAGGCCATTGGCATATATCTGCGTCTTAAGGTCTCACTGTCAACATTTATCTCACCTTTATATAATAGGCGTTAGTCTGGGACGATTCCCAAACTTACTCGTACTACACATATTTTTTATACATAAACTCACGCCTTCTTCCCATAGGGGTAGGCAGAAACTACAGAACGCCACTTGCTACGATCCTTACATACTCCTTTTGCTTCATTTACGTTCATACATCTGGAGGTCTACTCTCTAAGCACGAAATTCGTAGTTTCGGCCGAAGTTACGGGCGTTTCCTACACCGTATCTCTTAAAAACGGACATAAGATTAGTTTTGGGCCCGAACTAAGAATTAATGACAACACGATTTTGACAGTTGTCCTTACTTCCAATGTGTTATTATACCCGACTGAAAAAGTTAATTATTCAGGAGAAGGGTTTACCTATCCTAATATCGAACTACTTTCGGACGGGCCCGTATTTCCGTTGACGGACTTAGAAAGTAGCCCCCGTGGTCATACACGCATGCCTGTTGTGAGCACCTACACGCACGTGACCTTTCTGAAGAACATCACCAATAAGGTCATATTTTACGTCTTCTACCATAATTTTGCTCTCAGAATCAAAGGCACGTGTTAATCCCGTATCTTAACTGGTCACCACAACAATGTTACTGAAGTTCAGTTCAACTTACAGTCACGGTCGGTCAGTAACTGTTGTCCGGTCAAATGTATCGGTTATAGAGTTCAATAACTCTGATAAGTTTAGTTACATAAATACGTAAAACAAATAGGCAGGTGTAGAAGGTTCACGTAGTTTGTAAGAACACGTTCTTTGGGATGATGAAGGATCGAATAATACACTTGGAAACTGAGCAACAAGCTAGACCACCACCTCTTAAAGCAGTATTATTGTAATCTTACTTCAGTGTGGAAAAGAGATGGAGCTAGACGTCCTGTATAGCTCCATCTCTTTCTCATACTGAAGTAACATTAAAATAATACTGCTTTAAGAGGTGCTGGTTGACCCCCTGATGCTTATACTGTGCTACGCCTCTAGCGCGTAGCACTAGGTATAATTTTAATTTTATGTTAGTTTTTAATTGGTTCAAATGTACTCCTGTTTTCTTTCTTCTTTCAATACAGAAAGAAAGAAAAATATTCTATTTGGGACACGCACAGGTCGTTTTTATATTTTTGTATTTTTTTTTTGTTTTTAAAACAAAAAGAAAACTTTTGCGAGGCCAAAAAGGCATTCAAGAAAGTTCTTATCCCATTTATGAAAGTTTTTTTACAGCTTTAAAATAGCAACATAAGTATAAAATCGATTTGGTTGCTTTAGAGTAATTCGAGTAATTGTATTAAGAACAGTCGTCATAACATGTGTTTCAAGGAACTTTGATCCCGACATGACCAGCTCGTCTTCCCAAGGTTGGTCCTAGTCGCTACGTATAGAGTCGGACAATATATGAGTCAACTACACATGAAAAAGAAGGAGGTATGGAAGAAAGGGTCGAGGTAACGAAGAGGTTGTGCAAAAGAAACAGTCGAGGGTACGAAGAGGTTGTGCAAAAGAAAGAGTCGAGGGAACGAAGAGGTTGTGCAAAGAAAGGGTCGAGGGAACGAAGAGGTTGTGCAAAAGAAACGGTCGAGGGAACGAAGAGGTTGTGCAAAAGAAACAGTCGAGGGTACGAAGAGGTTGTGCAAAAGAAACAGTCGAGGGAACGAAGAGGTTGTGCAAAACAAACAGTCGAGGGAACGAAGAGGTTGTGCAAAAGAAAGAATCGAGGGAACGAAGAGGTTGTGTAAAGAAAGGGTCGAGGGAACGAAGAGGTTGTGCAAAAAAAAGGGTCGACGGAACAAAGAGGTTGTGCAAAAGAAACGGTCGAGGGAACGAAGAGGTTGTGCTAAAGAAAGAGTCGAGGTAACGAAGAGATTGTGCAAAAGAAACGGTCGAGGAAACGAAGAGGTTGTGCAAAAGAAACGGTCGAGGGAACGAAGAGGTTGTGCAAAAGAAACGGTCGAGAGAACGAAGAAGTTGTGCAAAAGAAACAGTCGAGAGAACGAAGAGGTCGTGCAAAAGAAAGGGTCGAGGGAACGAAGAGGTTGTGCAAAAGAAACAGTCGAGGGAACGAAGAGGTTGTGCAAAAGAAACGGTCGAGGGAACGAAGAGGTTGTGCAAAAGAAACGGTCGAGGGAACGAAGAGGTTGTGCAAAAGAAACGGTCGAGGGAACGAAGAGATTATGCAAAAGAAAGGGTCGAGGGAACGATGAGGTTGTGCAAAAGCAAAGACAAGTTGCTAACATAAAGCAAACACCACTATAACCCAATCAGTTGACTCTTTCAAATTCAACTTGACTAAAAGCAGCTGTATCATCAACTATATTTTTCTTCCATTAAGAAACCATTGATATTAATCCTCTGTTTGCTTCCTCAAGGAATAATCGAAAGCCATTTACCAAATAAACAAAATTACTATTAAAATTCGAACAATGCGGATCATTCTCCGGCTGTCATCGGTTCGATTCGGGTGTCTCCGTCAGCTGCGTACGCGCATTCTCACGAGCTGTCGTATATGTGTGACCTGTCGCGGAATTACTGTACTTGCGAATTCCGATACGATTGTCATGGCTAGGGCTGGCAAAAGGAGTTTTAATATTTTTTTAAACGAAACTAAAAAAGATGACAATTTAGTAAAGTTGTGTATTCAATCATTCTCACGTAAATTGTTTATTTGAATGAATTGACTTATGAGTAAATAACATCGTTCTAATGAATAAATTCATCTACTTAATTAATGATTATAATAATAATAAAGAAATGAAATGAAATAAAGGAAATTATAATAATAATTCTACAAAGAAAAAATATAGGATTTCCCAAAAACAAACCTCACATAATTTCTTATTTATATTTAAATTGTCTTTTATATTATAAGAGAATGTGTTCCATTCTACTATAATTAATAAAAGCCGTTTGATTTATGCCACAGTCTCAAATTCTCAAGTGTCAAACCAGTTTTAGTTCGTTTTCACTAATAAACTTAATATCATTGATAGATACGAAGATTGTGTGGTCGTAAAATACTAATAATCATCTTTGATATTAGATTATTTTTTTATTATAATGACGTTATTATAACTAAAGTAGACTATTTTAGATGAGTCGGTATTGTGAGAATAAATTAGATTATAGTTACAGAGGAAAATATAATATCCCTATGTGGTTTATTTATTAAAAAAATATCAGAGAAGAATCTTCGAAGATGGGAATCTTTTAAGAATCTTAAAGACGAGATTATATTATTCTCCTTCTATATTACAGAGCTTATTTTGATTTAATAATACAAAGATTTCACATGTATTTTTTTATATTTTAGGCACATTACTGAAATCATTTTTAATGTTTTTAGAAACATTACTTATATTATTATTTCATTTCAGTACTTTTCAGTGCCTAAATAAACTTTTACTACTTAAAACAGATATCGTTTTTTTTTCTTTTTAAAACTGCTTTATCTTAAAATTTTCTAAAAGTCTTAAGAAAATATCGTCCTCCGACTTGTTAAACGGTTAGTGAGAACCCTGTGTCTTGAAACAGGAAGTATAGGGGTGTGAGCAAGTATGACCTCAAGTTACCCATAACGTACCCTTACGGATTTTTTTCTTCCAATTGTCCGTATCTGGAGCATTACACGCTGAAATCGAATCGATTTGAAAAAAAAAACGCAATAAATATCATTTGATTGTATTTAAAAAGGGGTTTAAATTTAATATAACTATTGGGGGAACACAAAGATATCTATAGGACTGTGAATTCTTTGCGATTGTGCGATTTTTTTGTCTGTCTTTGCACGTTGTCGGATCTTACGTATACAATCGCATCTGTCCTCAGTTCCTTATTTGTCCTTTGTATTTGAGCAAAAAAAAGGAGAATCGGTAAAGACAATTTTCTGTGATTTTCACCCTTTTTGAGGCGTGTGTATAGAAAACGTAATCATCTCTGATTCATGGTTGTCCAATAACATTTAACAATTTTTTTTTATTAATTCTCAAGTACTTATGGTTTTTAATTTTGTATTGTAGTTTTTTACCCGTTTACCAATGGGTTTATGTCGTCAATGAGTTTTATGATCATCGTAAAATCGATTTACAATAGGTCCTGCACATATTGGCCCATGTCATTTAAAGAACCTGTCACTGCGAGATGTTCAAAGATTCTGTAGCTTGAGGAGACCAAAAGTGGACTAAGATATGCAGCAAACTCAGCACGTAAATGAAACGTTGCCGATGCATATCGCAAAATACACTTAAGTAATTATACTCCTGGGATAATTGCCTTATAAACCAATTCACGACCACTTCCAAGCCTTCATAACCAAAGAAACACTAAACAAGTCCATCACCATACATTAAATCGATACCTCATTAACCAGCGTTTAATCCTCCGTTACATAAACGCTAATCTTCAGTTAATCTTTAGTTATGTTGGCTCGTTAATATGCCATAAAAGTTAATAGGTTTGCTGCTTACTTAAGATTATGCGTTATGAGGCATAGCGGGAGAAGTCATCGGGTGGTAGCGAAAGTGTGAAGACGGCTTAAGGATTATGTATGTGATCGGTCGTATAATTGCGACGGGAAGGCTATTTGTTTTGTATTTTAGATGCTTGAGGACCGGATTTGTAGCCGGTTCTGTGGAACTGGCAAATCTTGTGCAACTTACTTAACTTAGCCCTTCTAGTAAAGTCGTTAATTGGTTATAATATAACTCTCACGTTAGTTCCTACGATTATCTAACCGTTAACTAATCGTAGGAATTATTACGTAAGATTTAACATTTAATTTACTGGATTTCAGTCGGTAGACAAACGAAACTGAGAGTGGACATTGGACATACATGTATCAAATTCAATTTGTCGTAGGCCTCAGTGTTCTCGCTTCCTTGAGAATATCCTTACTTCCTTACTAATATTATAAATGCAAAAGTTTGTTTGTTTGTCACGTTATCACGCTAAAATGGCTGTACGGATTTGGATGAAATTTGGCACGTGGGTAGACCATGACCTGAGATACATAAGATACTATTAAGTAATATAAATAAATATAAGAAATATAATTATTAATATACTACTAAGACATAAGATACTATTTATCCCGGTAGTACGTTCCCGTGGGATAAATTCCGACATGAACGCCGGCGAAGTCGCGGGCAAAAGCTAGTACTGTATAAAACATAATTCAAGAAAAAGCCAACTGATTTATGAACGAACAAGACGAAACTTAAGTATCCACTTTAATTCCAGTTAAAATTTAGTTAAGTAACTTATAAAGTTGAACATTTATAGGTACCTACCTACCTGTGTAATATCATAGGTACTCCGTTAATAAAAAGTTTACAAACGTCATAAAAAGTTTACAAACAATATTTAGCATTATTTTATTTTATTCTGTTCGGGAAACTTACAGCTAGCTTATACAGTGTTCTTAAACGATATAAAATTTAAGGCCATTTACAAGTTTCCACTGATAAACACTAAAACTAAAAACTAAAAAAAAGGTAGGTTCAAAATACCTATAGTAAATATCACACTTATTCTCAAGTATTTTAAAGGATGTTCCAACACCACATTTGCTTTCCAAGATGAAAAATGACAGCTTAGCATTCGGCTTGAGAATAAATAGAAGTAAGACAAACATGATGATTGTCGACCGTGCAAACAATACGTCGCCCGAATTTACCCAGATTCTACAGTTATATATCTACCTTGGAGTTCTGATCTTGAGCCACGGTGCCTGCGTAGATGAAATCAAGTGAAGCATAGCCATAGCTAGGTCTGCTATGGACAGGCTAAAAAAGTCTGGCAGAATCGCAACATCACCAAAGCGACCAAAACCCGGCTTTTACGGGCATCAGTGTTTTCCATGCTCCTGTACGCTGCTGAGACGTGGACACTTCGAGAAATTGAGAAGAAAAAAATAGACGCTCTGGAAATGTGGTGCTGGAGGAAAATGCTTGTAGTGCAGTGCAACACATCAATACTCCAAGAACTCGGCATCAAGTAGCGTCTATCAGCTACAGTACAGGCTCGAATACTCCAATTCTTTGGGCCTGTGTTACGACGGGGAAACGATTCCATAGAACGTCTTGTAGTGCAGGGAAAGGTCGAAGGAACGAGAGCACGCGGCAGGTCACCCATACAATGGACTGACCAGCTGACAGAGAAGAATGGCGTCGCATCGTAACGCAAATCACGGCTGTCCGAAATCTCTTATGATCTGTGGAAATCTCACTGCAACGTGATGACCACGAGCGCTCTGTCAAGAGTGCACCAACAAAGAAGAAGAAGACCAACACATTCACCCATATTTATTGGAACTGTTAGTTAATCAAAGGATATAATGGTCCTCCTTAGATGGTTAGTGACTGTATTTAATAGATTCAATAACATATCCAACAAAAAACATAGTACAACTCTTATTTTCTTAAACATCTGTTTATGTCTACCAATGGATATTGCTTTCCTCTTCGGATTTTATTCGGATATCTGGCTGATTAGTGATGGGATCTACCAAAGTTGGGACTTTGGTTTTACTATTAAGAATTGGTATCTACTTATTCATCATAGTAAAACACTTGCCTGATTACGTAAGCGTTTTGATATTTAGGAGGATAGGAAACCATTCTGGAATTGGAAGCAGTTCATCTGATGATATTAAATTAGAACGATAATATACAAGTATTCAGAATACGTTTTTATTCAAAACAGTTTCCAAGTGAATGTAAAGAATTCCACTTTAGAAGCGGTCCCATATATTACGGAAAGCTATTAAGATGATAGTCATATTAATTTTTCAATGAATATTAAAATCTCGCTACTTATTTAACCCAATTTTAGAACTTAGATCGTCTCTTATTAATATAAATTAGATTTAGCGCACGTTTTTGTTTAGAACCAGTGAAAGTAGTTAATTCTTTGTTTTTTTAATCGCAGCATACCTATTAACTTTTAATAACTTATGATAAATCGTGGATTTAAATAATTTTGTTTGAATAGAAAGTGTTGTTGTTGCGTTGGCATTTCTTCTTTTGCAAATTATATTCTTCCTTCCCGAGGAGTTTACCTGGATTCATGGAAACGAAACAAACAAAAGTTTACAAATAAGAAAGCTTCTCGTTAATATCGTGAGGAACCAGAAGCTTTTTGAAGAACCTTGACTCAAAAGTGTCAAACTTCGTAAATGATATATGACATTTATTTATGTAAATTAGTTAAAAACACTTTTAGTCGTCAAAATTAAATTAAGTTTTAAACCTAGATGAGTTCGGTGTTTCCTAACTGACTATTCTGAGAAGAAAGACCGAAACAAACTCAGAGTCCACAGTCTCTTTTAAAGTCCACACACAATCTTGCTCAGGCCATATGAGGACCATGCAGGTTAATGTCTGAGATGGTCTTTTGAGAAAATAAACTTACAGATTTGAGTAAGTAACCGTAAATTTAATCTAAAACAACTCGTTTCAAAACGAGATTTATGTGATTTCGACGTTAGGTGAATAAATGTAAGAACTCGTGCATCTATCAAAGCTACCAAAGAAGATAAAACAAAAGTGAATTTGAATCAACAAGGTTATGACCTAGTTTCACCATACCATGTTACATAATTAGTTTAATCTTCTGTTGAAATGTTAACGGGACATTATGAGTAGCGAGTGTTTCACCAAGAGCTAATCTGTCTTAATCAGGCGTTAAATTTAATTGCTACCTTAGACCTCTAGGGCAGCAATTAAATTTAACGCCTCCGTTAACTTACTAACCGACATTTAGTCAGTTGTCAAAATTATCGAATTAAAAAAAAACGCGAGTCTATACTATACCGCTAGCTAAAATGATGTATTGTCAGTGAACATTGGCATGTGACATTGCGACTTTTTATTTTGGTTGCTTTCACAACTGACCGATAGAAGAGTTAATGATACATCCTACCGCCAGGTTTATTATTTCTTCTGGTGGAACGTAAATAAGATTAACATCGATGTTTATTTTAATGGCTGATGTACTAATGTCTGATTATTCGCAGTCCACTGCTAGACATAGGCCTCTTCCAGGCCTATGTCCAGCAGCAGCTCCTCCGCCTTCCGCATCCACTCTGTCCCAGCCACCTTCTTAAGTTCGTCGGTCCATCTATAGGCCGACCGCATAACTGAGACGTTGCCTGAGGTAGCCGTGCGGTGCGGAAGGGGTGATATTTGTCACAAGTTGACGAATCACTGAGCTCTTGCATCACGTCACCACACCCCTCTCTCACCGCGCTGCTACCTCAAGCAACGTCTCAGTTATGCGGTCGGTCTATAGCTGGGAGGCATCCCACACTACGCTTGCCGATACGCGGTCTCCACTCCAGGACTCAGGACTTCGACAAACTGCAACTTGCATACTCAGCAAATAACTCCGGTTCTGTTCCGGATAACTTCATTTTTGATCCCAATAAACTGAAATAAATAAAAACCGAAATTGACACTTTCACTCTCAGTCAAATAAAGTAAAAGTAATGTGACGTACGGTTTTATTAATCTCAGTTTAAGACAGACTTAAAAGCAAAGTTTAACATAATTTATTTCGTTACAAGGCCTCTATTTGTGACGTTTGTTAGCATTCTGCTTTCATCAGAGTTGATCTGTGGTTTTGATTAGTTTTACATAATGAGATTATAATATTATTTAATTCTTGGGAGAATTGTGTTCATTTGATGTTCCGGGTACAGACCCGGCTTTGGTTCAGTATCTGATAATATAGACATGTTCACCATTCTATTTGAAACCAGTGATTTGATTATTACCTAATTTGTGTTAGTCCTCATAGTATTCAAGTTTAATGTTAGCAATAGCAAAGGGCATAAGGGATACGCAGAGTTTCTGAATCATCACGAAGTAAGAATCTCATCATCTCAATGGTATCATGGGTCACCTTTTATATGATTGTCGCCTTTATATGATTGTTTTAAAATTTCTTACTTGTCTTACAGTGGTGAGGCTTGACATTTCGTAGGAGGGAAGCCGATTTTTTTTATTTTTTTTTTATTTGAGATAGGTGTGCTCTTGACTCTAGTCTAGGTCAGAGTTGACAGAGACAAAGTCGACGATGGAGTGAGCTTACCCAGAAGAAGCCTGTTCACTCTCACTTTGAAGAGATCGGGGTTGTATGCGTTCGGAAACACAGACGCAGGCAGAGAGTTCCACTCCTTTGCTGTGCGCATGAAAAAAGACACTTGGAAACGCTTAGTGCGAATTGGTGGGATAGCAACTAGGTAAGGATGGTAACTTGCAGTGCGTCTAGATGTCCGCTGATAGAAGGGGGCCGGCGGAATGAGGTCGTGGAGTTCTTGAGCACACTCTCCGAAGTATAATCTGTAGAAGACCGACAAGCAGGCAACCTTGCCGATGAAGAAATTGTTCAATTACAAATAGTCATACAAATACGATTACCACATTGTGGCGCCGGCTTATTTAGAACAATTTGTGTTGTTGTTGGAATATATATTGTTTGGCAATCGTAGACATTACTGAATGTGCTATTGAAAAATAGCATGAAAATATGGTGCCAGATGAAGTTACTCTTCCGATCCTCCAAAGTGAAGCCGGTAGGAATGGAGTTGTTAGCACGCTTCGCCTCTGTTGTCTTATCAATACAAGTCACGACTACTGAAGATGCTCATAATTATTATGTTTGAATAAGTTAATGTTAACAATCTTTTTGCTCATTGCAGCCAAACTCCATGCGAAACATACGGGTACAATATCAATAACACAAATCAACAAAAAAGCTAATAGGAAGTGTTCCTGTATAATTTAGCAATAAACGTCAAATTTGTAACTCTGCGCTGACAACTTTATTGCTTCAAGGGATATATTCACCTCCCTCTCTTACTCCATACATTAGATAAGGAAAGATATATTAAATTGCAGTAAAAGGGTAACTATTAGTAAATTTGCACCATGTTAGGGTTAAAGTGGGCGTAACTTAATGACAGTTTTAATAAATCGAGTGGAAGATATAGTTGTCTGATATATGTTTTACTGTGCACCACTTTGTAAGGCACAATCAAGATAAAATATTGTAATGTGTTGTGTAGGATCATAAATTCTGTTAATAATTCAATTAGTAGGACTATTTATCCGATCATTAATCAAGGATTTGTTTAAATTTTGCGAGATGTGTTTGTAATTTATCACAGATGTTTTTAATGACACGTAGCTGTACCTACTTGCTGTCATTTTACACAGGCTATATCCTAAGGATAAGCTTAAAATCATCAAACATCACCCACACTTTATTATGCTGGACTTATATTCCTTTTTTCTTTTATTTTACAACCTTTCTCTTTGCTGAAAATATATTGACTCCGATTCTTGTTAGAATTTTAGTCCTTAGTCCAAAAAATGTAATATATTTCTGATAAGAGTACTGGTCCATTTATTGTATTACACATTACCTACTTTTTATCTTATTAGCTGAGGTTTTATCATGAAATGATATTATCGCCACCAATAATATTTTTTTTTTTTTTGGTTAATTAAATAAACATAAAAACAATCCACTAATGAATTTATTTGTTCCATCTGAATCACACATACAGTATCCTGTTCATACACCGATAAATGAAATCAGACTCAATTTCAACTCGATTGAGTTCATTTTTACTTAACACTGCAGTCTCCAACAGTCACACATAATCCATATTTTTTGGAAATCATAAACAACTGATACTTTATTGGTTAGAGTCGTAAATATCAACCGTTGTCTGCGGGAAGAGTATAACACTTTTTTTAAAATAAGTCTGAGTTCTAAAGGGCAGCGGGGCAGCGGCGAAGTGTCAATTTTTGTAAGAGATAAGCCGAAGCGACTACTACTATTGACTGTGCCATTTTCCAATAGCGGTACAGTTGCTGATGCGAACCTCCGAAGGGAAGCCGGTAGGAATCGTGATATGTGGTGCTTTCGCCATAGCAGCGGAGTATGTATTTATTATTTGTATTTTATTTACCAGATATTTATCCTCAGTGGTCACTTTATTAGATTCCTTGATCAACAACTAACGCCATTAAGGTTTGTCTTATTCAAAAATTGTCAATATTTTCAGTTACTGCCCACGTTTGAAGGTGCGCTTTCCTGGTGCGCAGGGTATGGGGCAGCTCCTGTAGTGTCTTAGACATGGTTGCGAGTCGCCAGAACTGTTTTTATGTGGGTCGCTGATGTGCCGTCTCTCATGGGATGTCACAGCAGTGATCGGCCAGTATTTAATTAATTTCTTGTTTTGTTTTCCTCTTTTTTGTTTGTTTGTTTAATGTCTGTACTTACTAACAAAATCTTAAGTTTTACTAACAGTCTTGTTGAGTCCTGAGGGCCAACCACCACCTCTTAAAGCAGTATTATTTTAATGTTACTTCAGTGTGAGAAAGACATGAAGCTATACAGGACGTCTAGCTCCATCTCTTTCCCACACTCAAGTAAGATTACAATACTGTGGTCACTCGAATAAAGAGAAATTCTATTCTATTCTTCTATTGCTAGTTCTATTATCACAAGATCACCACGATCTGTCACGTTTTTAAAACAATTCGGATCTGATACTTTGTTATTATGCTTAATTTCTCTTGTAAGTGAAAACAGAGGTCCTCTTTATCGCCATCAAGTTATACAATGTACCATCACTCTATATTTCCTATAATTGGTAGGTTGACGTAAACAGCACCGAACTCTCGCCCACGGCAGACGGTGCCTCTGTTTATGTCAATTATGAGATTTTTATTAAAAACTGTTTTAAGTTTGACGTGGAGGTCCCTTTCTACTTTGGTACCTACATAAAGTTCGATAATATGTCTTAGCATGGGCGCCGGCAGGGGGGTGCCAGGGGGTGCACTTGCACCCCTTGGGAATCTCTGGATCAACAGGAATTATTGAAATAAAAAGCCGTCTGTTGGAAATCATTTTTTTATTCACAATAATTAGTAGGCAGTAATTACAAAATTCTCATTTAAAAAGCGATTAATTTCGATCGTCGTGAATAAATAGGTGTGAGCCGTGACGACTGGGTACCTATATAATAAATTCATAATGAATAGTCAGTTTGTAAATGTCTCAAACATTCAGACTAAAATTTCATCTTTTTATTAACAATCATATACGGCAAAGATTGTAAGAAAACTAAAATCTGCACCACCTGGAAATTATTTCTGCCGGCGCCCATGTGTCTTAGGTATGTTAAAGTATTTAATATGATTCTCTCCTTGAATGCAATGCTAAATATTAAACAGATGTCTATTGTAGACTTTCTTTTTTCTTCAATCGTAAGTCAGGTCGATTTCATTCTGTTATTGGATGAAATAAGGAATGTTTTTATATTATTCCATAGTTCAGAAGCTAGACCACCACCTCTTAAAACAGTATTATTGTAATCTTACTTCAGTGTGGGAAAGATATGGAGCTAGACGTCCTGTATAGCTCCATCTCTTTCTAACACTGAAGTAATATTAAAATAATACTGCTGAAATAAAGTTAGTAAACGTCCTTTTAATGTCTTTAACGAAAACTTGCCTAATAATGTTACTATACGAACTCACAAACATAAAACCGTAAAACCGAAGACATAGTCACCATCAATGCAAAAACGGACCCAATTACTTCCAACAATATCGTCAATACCAACTTTCCCTAATTCTAATGTCACAATGACCTAGCAAAAAGCCCCCTAATGATTTATCTAGGAGAACCGGACAGAACCGGACACAGGACATCGTCCCCTCACCTGCTAAGCTGCCGTTAAGCTTTCCGACCACATTTCCCATAAAATAAGATTTAAAACACGCTCCATAAATAATGTTTACCTTATTATTCATTGTTGCAGCTTTGTGTGGCGCAATATAATTGGACATGGTCAGTGCCGCCCTTTGGTGTGACAAAATGACAGTGACAACCCTAGGTCTAATTTTGTTGGTAATGTAAATCATTGCGTGATTTTATAGTTTCATGGTTCATATTCACTCTGGTATTCAGTTCTTTATAAAAAGATCAAACCTAGTTATATAGCTTAAGGCGAAATGGTATCGTAACGGGGTCGGGATCATTGGTATGGCCAAACGGAGCATATAGAATTTAAAAAATATTTATTTTAGAAATTCTATAAGCTCTGTTACATTAAAATAAACCCATATTCTTCTGATGTCTATAATGGTGAACGTGTAAACAAAATTTTATTGAAATTGATTTAATTACAATCGAATCAAACAGTTTTTTCTCATAGAAATGCTAATTTTGAGAAAACAGCGATTTTTTTGTATCGACCCAAATTGTGTCAATCGTGTTTTGGCTCTCATAATTTACTAAAGAAAATCTTCAATTTTAATAATCATTTAATTTATTTCATATAAGGTAGCTTCACAGCTGACAGTAAGTATACATAATTATTATTCCAAACATTACGCCAATTACGAAGTACACAGAAAAATAAGAAATACCGAGAGTGACATAATTATTAATATTTATATTTAGTATGTGCGTGCGTGTGGCTGTGCGGTGTAGGTTCTGTATACATGTGTGTGATTATGTGTGTATGTCTATGTGCGTATATGTATGACTAAACTGGCACTACTTAATACCTAAGCGGAGTATCCGGCTTTTGATGGAGGATTTGGATTATCATGAAAAAGAAAAAGGCAAATTTGTAGTTTTTGAGGACAAAAATTGATTTTGGGTGCAGCCGAAATGCGTCAAAATATCTCCTTTTGACCCAAAAACAACGCTGATTGCTAGATAATTTTAAGATCAGAGTGAACTTACATAATGTCAGTAACAATAGATTCTTCTTGAAAAAACCGCTTTGTTGTTTCAAGATAAAATCTTCGTTATGCTGAACCATTTTATACCTATCCCGCTAGTTTCTATCTACCACGTGTAATGAGTCTCTGCTCAAAACTACAAACAGACTCACATTTAAAAACGCGACATAATAGTATCTACATAACACTAAAAAATGAAAAGTCACCGCTCACAGTTCCCACGTCACGCCAGCTCGTTCGGGAGCAAGGCAGGGATATAAAAATGCCTCCGACCATCCTTGTACATTAATAAAACCTTTAATAAAATGGAGTTCGATCACTTTGCGATGCGCGGGCGCTGGTGGCCGTAGTATAAGGATTATTTTCAGATGAAAATTAGGTCACTTGAGTTTAAGTTTATTAAAATGTGAAAATAACCATTAATATATGCGAATGCAATTTAGTACGAGCTTATAATAATCTCTCAGAAGATGAAGGTTTACAGTAACAATTTTTCAACAAAATATATCGAACCATAGATAAATAGAATACTATAATCATCTTGTTTCAGTAAATTGTGGTTGAAATGGTGTATCTATTAAATACAAAAAACTTAATATTGTGTTGATAATAAACTTTCTGGTCGATGACTTTCTTGACATTCACGAAAATACCATTCGGAACATCAAAACATTACAAAAGTTTAGTTAAGTAACTGAAGCATCATCAACGACTTGAATTATCTAAAGACTATACATATACTGCACTTCATACTCGATATGTTCAGAAATATCATTCCTCACACATTCAAAAAAGAAAAAAGCCTGCATTAAAAATATATTCATCAGAGATAACACTTTATAATGACGTGGGTCAGTTCGGGCGGCTAGAACAAACAAAATCGTACTCGCGCCATGGATTTTTTCACCTTTTCATTCAAATGAAAGGAATGATGTGTTGCTGTTTCATTCACTCATGCAACAAGCATGTGTGTGCAAGCAGGATGGAAGAGGGATTGGAAGCAGGTAGGGGCCGTAACGTCTGCCACGGCAGACAGAATGGCACCAGCATTTGGATTTAAATTCTGGAATATTTCTTTGGGTTAGCTATGATATTATTAATTGGATTGTAATATAAGTGTTTTGATTGAAATGTGTTTTGGAAATATTTAGTTTTTATCAGAAACAAAATTGTTTTGATTAAGTATACTTCGACATGTCTTGATCGTTGGTTTTACTTTTGGTTGAATATTGCTTCTGGAGTTAGCTTTGGATGAGCAGAATGAAAGAAGTCGCCTTTTCAAAGGTTTCTTAAAAACAGCGTGGATCGTTAAAAGCTTTAAGCACAAGAGAAATACAAATTTCGTCATCTAAATACACCATACAATAAATATTAGGTAATTACCTATGCATGACTGCGACTGTCACTGTACGTGACTTCAATAACCACAAAAGGGTGACATCCTAAAGTAATACAATCGTAATCAAATCAAATTACAAATTAAATGGCGGCCGTGACGTCACACACCATATGCCACTGTTTGCCTTTGATACGATCACACGAATGTCTATTTTCGTATCGACAATATTTTTATCCAATATTCAAAGCTCTTAAGGAAGTATTAAAAATATACTGGCAGTAATTTCTTTCTATATTAAAGGAAGATGTAGGAAAAGGATTACTGTCGCCATTGTGGGCGATGAATATTCTATTTTTAGACTTATATATCGCAAAATAGATAACCAGATTGATTGGCTGATTTGATTGGGTATTAGAATAGAATAGAATACTATTACGTTCACCATAAAAATAACAGATATAAATGTAGAAATTTTACATAGGATGACACAATGGACGGTCTTATCGGTAAAAGCGAACTTTTAAAGACAACTTTTGGATAGATTAAGTGAAAAAGAGAGACAACACTGCAGATAGTCGGTGGTTACCATTTTCATACACAATACATATATTCATACATAAATATTATGGAAAACAGAAAAAAATAGGGGTTAGAAAAAGTAGTTGGCGGAAAAAACATGAAATTAAGTGTTTTCTTATTTACGCCAAAGTTATCAAAATACGGAAGTGCTTTTTGCACGTTTTAAGGGATATTAAATGTTTTTTAACGATCATCTAGAAGGTTTATCCTCAATCCGATTCTTCACTGACTGGTGAAACTTTTGAGCTACCCAGACGTTTTTTCTCGTGGCTACTTTAAGTACTACTACTTTAAAGAGAGAGAGTATGGCAGTTGAGAGTATGTCATGCTTACTTAAATGTCTCGCTGATGGTGGCGCGTGTGTTGGATCATTCGGTTCCCTACAAAATGGTTGAGCTGGATGGTGCTGATCCACGCGTCATGTTCGTGAACGGGCGCCGTCAGTGGAGACTGGTCATCTAACTGCCACGGCTTATTTTTAATCTTATATTTTGAATTGTTTTTAATTATTTATTTTTTAAATTGTTCTCACATATAGAAGCAACAAGAACAATATACCCAGGATTTTGTTATAATTTTGATTTAAAAGAGTGTCCATGGAGTTTCTTGCCCATTCTTCTCCATAGAGATCTACGTTTTGGAATAGGCGACTAGCTTCAATTTTTCTGACTAACTGACTGACTCCTTGACAATTCAAAAGTGCCTGTAATTGGTTTAATTTACTTACTTACTTTGAGTTTGAGTTTTTGAGTTTGAGTTTAAATTTTCATATAAACTTATCCAATACGCATAACATGATTTCCTGGTACCGACCCTTAAGGAGAGAGATAAACACAAAGTGAAATGAATTAAAAATGTGGGTGACAACATAATTCATTTTACGTTACCCAAAATAAGAATTTTGTAGAAGACTAATTTGTACGTGATAATATGACTAGAATACAAAAAATATTCACACACGGTCAAGGCTTGCCAACTCAAAATAGATCTTTTTTATTTCCAAGACCTACAAACGATCAAGTTGAAATAACACACGAACAACGTCTGCCATAATAGGCTCCATTCGACAAATCAAAGCTGTATGAGTGGCGTTTAAAGCCAAGTGGCTTTCCATACAGGCTTTTGATCTATATGGAAAATCTATGGAGTATTTGGAACAAGCTCCCCTTCCCTGAATATGAGGGCTCTTGAGGTTTTGGTGTCCAGTCGCTTTGGAACCGCTGGACCGATTGTAAAGGTGTAAACTTCAAAGGCTAGTTGTTTTTTTTTTCTATAAGCAATTAAGGTTTGTTGGGGTCGATGATTTCACTTGCACGAAAATTATAATTTGAAATAATGAATTACAATAAAAAACTTGTAGTTCAATCTTGTTTACTTGAATTTCAATTTGAATAAAAAAAAATGTTCTGAGATAACAGACCTACTATTGAATTAAAAAAAGCATATAACAGTATCAACTATTGATAAATTGTAGATTAAAAAAAACTTGTGTCATCCAAACCAAGAGTAATATTTACCAGATAAAAACGGAACACAACATTCCGAGCTCACGAGAAACTTCCCTATTTCCTATAATACCTACAATTTAGATGCTTACGAAGGTCAGAAAGTCATCTATATACACGCCGAACAATTTTCTGTTACATTCACATGATGCTTCCTAATGTCCTTCACCATTCAGGGCGACCCTCAATTCCTTAAGTCCATAACAATCGGTTACTAAATGCACAATGGCACCCACGTTCCTTGTTATAACCTGTCGAACAAGTAACATTGGATTTTTTCGAAACCTGCTCATACCCTGTCGCAGGATCCACCTCTCTCTTTCTTTTATGAGAATTTAGAAGAGGACGGTAGATATAACTCGTTTCCTAATCTTTGCCGCGGGCAGTTTGGTTAGGATCTGACACGGTCCGACGCCTATCTTTAAGGGGGTGACCAGACATTGATAAATATGATAAGCACCCTTTTACGTATAACGTTGTTTTCTTAGTAAACTTGATTTTGTTGTGTGGATGTATTATTAGAAGTCAAAGTTTGCTTAGTTACGGTAACAAAAGATTATTGTTATGCCAAAATGTGAAGCATTGTGTTCCATCTCCAAGGTCTGAGTCATACTGGATGAAAATATTTAGATATAAATTCCCACCATGTTATAATAAAACGGGGATAACTGATTTACCGGACATATCAACCAAACTCTCGAACTTACTGCAGCTATCACAAATAAATTTAGGAATATGGAAAACGATTACCAAAACGAAATCGATTTCAATTCATATGAAGACTGAACTATCACCTTACCTATTAAACACCGACACGATAATAACAAAGCAGATTACAATATCGTTTTACATGGACAAAAAACGTAAGGTGTAACACATTGTGAGCAATGTTCGGATAACATTACTTATGCGACTGGTGGGCGGGAACCGGACGTGTATGATAATATAGATATGAACAGGGGAGATTCACACCCTGTGATTGAATTTAATACCGATTTTGAGACGGATTTTTTTACATTATCAGAGAAGGTGCGAGATCTTGTACTTGTTTTATATCCTTATACATATGTACGTAGTTGCAATTGGAAGTTAGTTAGCACTAATGCAAATAAACGTAAACGTATTAATTAAGGTTGACGTATTTATAACTGGTTGACATGATTATTTTCTTTCCTTACAGTACCAATATCGTTACTTACATTCAACAAGGAATCTTATCCATACTGATCCCAAAAGACCGTCCACTCGACTCAAATAATTTCCGAAAACACCCACAATACCACATGGACCAAATAAAATAGATACAAAGGACTTTTGTGGTACATTATATGACGAATATATTCATTGGTTGATGATGAATGAACGTCAGTATGGCGGTCAGGCCAGACTCGATGGAACCGACCATTCAATAACAAATGACCAAAAAACTTAACATTATTTATCTATACCGATTTTGTCGTGTGTATAAAATACAGATGTAACAATGGAGAGGTATTGTTGGAAACAGCGAGTATGCGCTGAGGATTTCAAAGGTTCCGTATCATTCTTATTATTTAATACTTTCATCTTTAGAAACAGGTTCTACGTAATATAACTTACTAATAATTATCTTATTAATTTGTAGAATATAGGGCAACAGAATTGTTAGAAGAATCGATTAATTTCTATTAAGACTCCCGGATTCAGCAGTGGTCAGTTACGGATTGGCTTGAGCAGAATTGACAAATTACAATTAATTGGTTAATGCTGCCCATGTCAATTCGTCTCATTACGAAGTTGTAGAGGTCAAAGAAGGTACACTGGTACCTTGATTGTAATATCTTGCACTGTCCAATTAACAAATAATTACACCATGTCTTATCATAATTTTATTGGAACCTCTACACACAGAACCCCAAAGATGTGAGGGAATTTGTTTCCACCGCCATCACTGGCCACAATAGCCGGTGGGGCGGAGCGGGAAAAAAGTCATCAATGAACGAGCAACAATACGCGTTCCTCAGAAATTCTGGATTTACACCATACATGGACTGGCGTGAAATTTGCTCTTTCTCGGTACCCACTCTCTCATTACATTCAAGACAAATACTATACGTGCAACAGTAGCAGCCGAAAACCTTTGTGAAATATTCCATTGTCAGCTCAGATGAGTCTCGAAATTGAAATTTAATGGAAATATCAAATGAAACTGACACAAGAGCGGGTTCTTTGGCCGATGTTTAGCCAATAATGGCGTTTGTTACTCGAAAGTGTATTGTGAGTTAGATTAAACTTTGTGTTGCTATAATGCTGTCCCGATTTTAATGCGTTTTATATCATTTGAATTGCTATCAAAAATTATATTAGAATTTTGTTACTTTGTTAACTTTGGTTGGAGATATACAATATTCTGAAGAACTGGGAGAAATGAGACGGAAATTATTTTCGTTGTGGTTTTTTTAAGTAATTGCATATACAATGTTTAGGCGGTAATTACGTTAATAACTAAAAGAGTCATGTTACCTATACATGCATGAAACACTAACATCATGATAGTGCTGTGGAAACAATATTTATTACACCACATAACACAAACAGGACAAACATATTTGGACCTAGTGTACAATGTACTGTTCTATCGATCTCTGACCACCTTTTTTGTTTCTAGGGAATAAGTTGAATAAAATGTAAAGTTATCGTTTATATATATGTTGTATTTATATCATGTTATGCTATTACAGATGTAACGATAACGTTTTGCATTTTACAAGTGTTAACACCTTCGCCACGTTCGATTCGAAAGAAGCCCTTTTCACCAAAAGATTCCCCTTGGGAATCCTTCAGAATCCAATATGGCATACCTTTCTCTGTAATTAAAAAAAAAATTAAGTAGTCAGTTACTACTTTCCTGGCAAGAGTGATTGACGTCGCTCGTCCTATCATTCGTTTTACAACAGGGCAGTTTTAGATGGTTTTAAACTGAAGACTTATAAATTCCATTAGCTATTTTTAGTTGCAGCCTGAAGTCTGGATTGTAACCTCAAAGTAGCCGATTGCCATTTATATGGCGAAATGTTGATGTATTATTACACCACCTCTGCCAAAAGCTTTGAGGATTACAGGCGTGGTGTTATGGATAATGTTACTTACCATCGGTTCCATATCCCACCAGCAGAACAGCATGTGCAATGGGATAATCCTTACTACAATCTCCATCGGTAACAACGCCATGCTTGTAAAAGCTTGAGTAGTGCGGAACAATACCTAAACAAAAATAAATAATACATTCGTATAGAACTGTTCTTTGATTTGACGTTATTCTTTATTTTCGGTATTAAGTATAAATACTGAGTTTCAAGTTAATCGGACCGCATGTTAAAATTCTTCCATACAAACTTTGACACCCCCCAGTCCCCCTTTAGAGGGTAGTTTAGAAAAACAAAAAATGTAAAACTTCATAATTTACTAAGTATTCGTGCCAAGTTTCAAGTTTATTAACTCAGGAAATAAGATTTTTCATACAAACGAAATCCCCCTTTTCATCCCCTTAAAGGTCGAATTTCCAAAAATGCTTGCTTAGTGGATACTTACAACATAAAAGGCATCAACTGCCAAAATTTCAAGTTTGTAGCCGCAGCGGCTTAGGCTCTGCGTTGATGAATCAGTCGGGAGAAGTCGGTATGTAATGTATAGATAGATATTAGTGTTACTGATTATACGAGTGTATCAGTTTTAACATAATTGACTCACCAACAGTTAGAGGTCCATTTAGGAATAGCAGTTGCTTGAGTTTTTCTGCTGAAGTAATTTTGTACGAGTAGCAGTCCGCAATCTTGACTGTCACTTTGTTCTCATCGAATCGGCACATTGCTTCAACTCCATAATATATACTTTCATATGGATAGTCAGCTTCGGCTTGAAGACCGCCATTGTCAATAAGCCACCTGGGGGAAATATACATATAGAAGGCCAATATTAGACGAAAAGTGAAGTGTCATGCTACTTTCTAGTACCATGGTATCTTCTGCCATGTGTGTACCGGATGTTAACTGTCACCTTGACGTACCACCCTGAAAGAGTTCGTAAAGACCCGAAAGGTATAAAGAGTTTAGTGTATTGGACTTCGATAGGATATATTTTATTTTGTTTTATCAATCTTCGCAACTCGGGGTAGTTGCGGCCATTGTCATCAGGTTACTGTCCCATACAGTCTCACTGCTAGACCAAAAACCTCCCTCCATTTCTTCTAACGGTCACAATGTGCTACTTCTTTTCAATTCTTAAGGAAGATATTATATCATCTCGCCATCTCCTTCGTGGTCTACCGCGGCCTCGTGTCACTGTTTCAGGGCATCAATTACGAACCGGGATCGAACTTATAGTTAACCTCATCAAAGTCTCCATACAGCAAAATTACCTAATTCATTTTTCAACAAGGTTATTTTTATTTACTGAGAATTTGAAGTCCTACGTTACCGAAAAGGCGAAGTAAGATATGTTGCACCTCTACATCCACTTGCCGATTCATCACAGTCAACAATTTGTTGTTTAGATAACTCTATCAGCTTTTTGTACTTAATGGCGTACTGGCCTTCTATGTTACCTGCAAATAAATATCTGACATAAAATTTAAATATAGTATATGCTTTTGTGTATTATTTATTTGGACTTATGCGAGTTTTATTCATTAGTAGACTCAAAAGTTGTTTTGTATGCCTTACGTCTTACTGAAAATATTACTGTATAACGTTTACCAAAAATCTAAGATCTACATACCAGTTATACTGAATGCGTAGCAGCTTTGACAGGCACCCTGTTTCCTTGATGGAGTGACCGCATTATACTCTCGCCAGTCAAATGACTCTGGCGCTTTAACGTCGGGTATATCTGCATCGGTCAGTATCTTGCAAAATAGAGATCTTTCGATAAGGTGTTCTTCACTTCTTAGACCAGTGTGCAAACCCAAGAACTCTTCGATATTCAGGTCCATAAATTGCGTTATCCCTGAAAGCATATATTCACAATATGAGCTATCTTATATACCAAAACTTTTCCTTGGTATACACTAGAAATAAATTGCGTTTAAAATTATTAAGCTGCAAAATGAGTGTTGTAAATTCAAAACTAGCTACTATAAAATATATTGCTAAAATAAAAATCAAATAATTGCTTCATATTACCGTAAGTTGCATGATCACTCTCCTCGTTCATTTGAATGGCTCTTTCCAAATTTTTCTTAAATATCGCGAACCTAGCTTGCTTTTCTTCTTCATTGGCGTAGTATTTGTTGTGTTCTTCTATGAAGATTTCGAAATAATGCTCAGCATTTTCAAGATCTAACTGTGCTTTGGACCAAACAACTTGTGTGAGGCAAAATACAAACAAAAATAATACCAACATTGTCATCGTCAACAGATTGTTTTCGAAAGTGATCATTAGAAGACGCATTGACTCTTTTATATTAAAAAAAAAATTGCTGCGCAAATAGAATTATCAAAATTGTTGTATTTGATTTATTGTTCTATGCCTTTAACGATTCACGCAACTTTACCCATAAATATGTTAAAATTTTTAATGTGGCTTAGGGTTGATTTTAAAATGTAGGTAAATAAATAATTTGTACTGACCTACTTAAGATGATGTTATCCTATTCATTATAAATACATGAAAAAAAATTAAGGACCCCTCGACAGGCAGGTCTCACCCAGTAATTTCCAGTTTTTTTGCTTTCATAAGTCATGATTTGCCAACCAATTGGTCTATATCTTCATGCTAGCGTTCTGCTGGTCTGCTTCTTCTTTTCTTTTCGTTTGGGGCTTTTCGAGCGGTTATTCTAAGAGTCCATCTATTATCTTCTGATTGCGCCAGATATCCTATTCATTACCAGCTTCAAATCCGCCATTTTGTTTCACAAAACATTTTTCACAAATGTTTACCAACAGCGCGCGCCTGTGAATGTCATTCAAGAACCAACAGAACCTTGTAGCAATTTACTTAAGTTTTTTATAAGATCTGAATGAAGCCTAATTCCCGTAACTAAAAACGTTCAAAATCTCGTCGCAATCTAATCTCAGCGACAATCAAATGTCAAAAATATAGGGAAATTATAAGTATTTTTGACGTATCCTGAGATCAGACTGTGAATGTTCTTAAAATTCCGAGAATTGCCCCCCAAATTTTATTTATCAGATCAACAGACATCTTAAATCTATACCCGCAGGTACCACGAACAAACAAACAGATTCTTTTTACAGATGTATTACACACGACACGTGTATCTTAAGTAGCACGCAAAAATAGACAAAATTCTAGATATCTACATAACTTGAGTTTTATGTATTTTTCAAATGATACTCGTGAAATTCTTGATGGTATAAAATCTAGCAAAATGTTGGTATTGCCTATTGAATTCAGTCACAATGTCGCTAGTATTTTTATTGTTTCTTGCGTATTGGGTTGCGCTTGCGTCTGCTTGGTCAGCAAAACCGTATGATCTCAAAGATGTTAAGCTACATTTTGAACGCTTCATACAGAAGCACAACAAACAGTACTTCAGTGAAAACGAGAAGCAAGTCAGATTCGAAATATTCAGAGAAAATTTGGAAAGTGTCAACTATATGAACGAGAAAAGCGATCATGCTGTTTTTGGTAATGATATGTTCTATGTTAGAGATTTGGTTTCCGCACTTAGTCCTTCAGGTGGACCATTGTGCGTGAGCCATGGCGGCCATCGGTGGCTATTCCAACCAGCCCACCTCCCTCCAGAAGTTGTTTACGTCTCCTGGTCTGTGTAGAACATCTGTGAACGATCTGGGTGCCCCGAGGGTTTCTGTTCTAATCTGGGTGACGCCTGTACATTCGAAGAGTACATGCGCAACGGTTTCCTTAGCCTCCATGCAAGCCCTACACAGAGGACTGTCCGTTACGCCTATTGTGTGGAGATGTTTGTTTAGTGAGCAGTGTCCTGTAATGGTCCCCGTCATCAGGCGCAGGCCGTTTCTGTCCAGGCGTAATAAGCGCCTAGCTTCCCTGGACTACCTGCAGCCCGGTGCCGGGTCCACCAATTCTCCGCTTGTGTGTGGGTGAGCTCCTGTAGCCACCTGCGTAGCTGGTTGAAAGAGATGGGTACGATTGGTTCGGGTCCACAGACTGACGTGCTGGATGCTCTCCTAGCAAGTTCGTCAGCTGCGTCGTTACCTAGCGAACCACTGTATCCTTTTATCCACTGCAGTGTCACTATGTTAAGGTTAGATACCGTAACTCGCTCTAGTGCGTTGTGACATTCTAGTATTAACTTCGAGGTAAAAATTCCTTTCCCTAGTGATTGGATAACTGAGGCGCTGTCGGAGAGTATGCGTATGTTGGTGTCCGTAACTCTCCTAGCTTCTATGGCGTAAGCCGCTAGTGTAATGCCCACACATTCTGCTTGGTAGACGGTGTTGAGCATTCCCAGCGGGCTGGATATGTTTATGTTAAGGTCGTGTGAGAAAACTCCGATCCCGGTTCCGGAGTCGGTCTTCGATCCGTCAGTGTATACTGTCACCTCCTTTGGGTTTGAGTAATCGTACTGTTCTTCTGTGAGTGATATGTTGTAGTGCTTTTGAAGGCAGTGCAATTTCAGGGCTCTGTCGCAGGGTGATGCCATCATCGGTTGTCGCTTGATCGCATCCTCCTTTATACGTATGTGCTTGACCCTGGAGTCATTGCTCAGGGTTCCTGTCATATTGAGCCTAAAGGCAGCCATGGTCACCTCCTCTCGCACAATGATGTGTAGAGGTGGTAGTCCAAGCATTACCTGTAGGGCGGCGGTGGGTGTAGTTCTCATACAGCTAGTGATTGCTACACATGCAAACCGCTGCAGTTTTCCGAGATCTCTTTGAGCTGTGCTCAAGTCTGTCCTGGGCCACCAGACTAATGAGCCATACGCGATTATTGGTTGGATGACTGTGGTGTAGAGCCAGTAAGTGATCTTGGGGCTGATTCCCCAGTTCCTGCCGAGCAGTCGCTTACACTGCCACAGCGAAATGCTGGCTTTTGTAGTGATGTAGTTAGTATGTTTTGCCCAGTTCAGCTGTTTGTCCAAATAGATGCCCAGGTATTTGGTTTCAGTTGATAGGCTGAGGGTAGTTCCGAAGAATCGTGGTAGTTGTAATGTCGGCAGTTTTCTCTTTTTCGTGAAGAAAATCCGTTCAGTTTTTGCATGGTTCACTGATAATTGGTGTTTGTTGCACCAGTCCTCTACTATTTTCAAGGCCTGGCGCATGAGGTTGCATAGGGTGTTTTCGTGGGTGCCGTTTATTATTATGGTTATGTCTTCGGCGTAGCCTACGGTGAAATAACCTTTGGCATTAAGTGTTTCGATGAGGCTGTCTATTACCAGGTTCCATAGAAGTGGCGAAAGGACTCCTCCTTGCGGACAGCCCTTTGCCACGATGGCCCTTGTAGTGTCGTTCACTGTGACTTGCACGGCTCTCAATTTGAGCATGTTGGTAATCCAGCCACTCAGGGTCGAGTCTATGCCGTGCCTGTCGAGGGCCAAGTTAATACTATTGAACATAGTTTTGTCAATGGCGCCCTCGATATCAATGAAGGCAGCCAGTGCTGAGCATTTGTGTTCCACTGCACACTCAATTTTGGAAACCACACTGTGCAGCGCGGATTCCGTTGATCTGCCTGTGGAGTACGCATGCTGCTGTTTGTAAAGCGGTTTAACCTTGAGAGATCCGTCTCGGATGTGTCTATCACAGAGCCTCTCGAGGGTTTTCAGTAAGAAGGATGTAAGGCTTATGGGTCTATAAGCCTTGGGTTGTGTGTAGTCGGTTTTGCCAGGCTTGGGTATGAAGATTACTATCACTTCGCGCCATGCGAGGGGTATGTATCTGAGTGCTATGCAGGCTCGGTAGATCTCCACCAGCGGTGGCGACAGATGATCTACCCCCCATTGTAGTAGGGCTGGGAAGATGTCATCCAGCCCTGCGGACTTGTATGGCTGAAAGGTCTTGATAGCCCACTTTATCCGCTCCTCTGTTATTATGTTGCGGGCTCTAGACCAGTCACGATCCGTTGGCGTCCATTCTGGTTCAGCTTCCCATGACCTGTCCTCTAGGAGTTTGCAGTCTGGGAAGTGAGTTTCGAGAAGGACCTTACTGGTTTCATGGTCAGTTGATGTGTATGAATTATCGGGTTTTTTCAGCACGCCAAGAGTTCGGTCCTGATCAGTTGATAGGATTTTCCTAACTCTCTCGGCTTCATTGTTTGTCTCGATGGCTTCACAGAATCTCCGCCATGCAGATCTTCTGGCAGTTCTGATTTGTTTTTTGTATGTGTATTGGGTTTCTTTGTATAGTTCCCAGTCCTCTGGGAGTCTAGTGTTTTTGGCTCTGTTGAATTGCTTGCGCAGGCTATCTCTGAGTTTACTAAGTTCAGCGTTCCACCAGGGGTTCCTCTCGCTCTTGGTTTGCGGCGCTCTTAGTTTGCAGCATGTATGGTATGCCTCAATTATGTATTCTGATAATTTTGTCACGGTGTATTCCAACTGTGTTTGGTCTTTTAGAGTTACTTGTGATGTCTGGTTAGTAGGGAGGCTAGGAGGCGTTTATATCCTGGGGCATCAGTGCGCCGCGGATTTCGCCTCGGTGCGGGAATTCTTATATTAGTAGTTAACATAAAGCGGATCCTTCTATGATCTGAGCAAGAAGGCTCGTCCGATACGTGCCAGTTTGTGATAAAGTTAGTTACATTTTCTGTAGCAAGTGTTAAGTCTATGATCGTTTGTCCTCGGACTGTGACCCAAGTGGGTTCTGAGCCGCGGTTTACAATATTAAGGTTAGTAGAGAATAAATATGTGGATAAAAACTCTCCTCTGGAGTTCGGCGCGTCGCTGCCCCAGAGCGGGGGGTGGGCGTTTGAGTCAGTGCAGATAATCAGGCCTAGTTTTGTGCGCTCACAGTGCTGCACCAGGTCAGACATCTCTTTCGGCGGGCAGTCTGCGTCCTCGCCTGGCATGTATGCCGAGGCCAGAACTATGTCTGGAGCGTCACCTTCGGTCTGGAGCCTGAAAGCTGTCAGGTTTCTGGAACAGAATTGGGTGAGTGGTGTGACAGGAACTCCTTTGGGTATGTAGGCGCAGGTTCTTGGTTTGTCTGAGCTGTGTGTGTTAAGAATTAGCTTACCTCCTATGTTACCGAGGCCGCATATTCTATTGCCAAGCCAAGGTCGGGTTTATCGGCGCTTGAGTCGCAGCCTGGGATATGGGCGCTAAATCAGCAGCCGGCCGCGCTGAAGAGCACGGCACCAAACTGCAGTGGGGTGCCCCCCCCCAGATTACGTTGGGGCCTGACCGCCGAAGCGGTGTGGGATTCCCCGGCTTGGCCGGGACCCACCTGGATAATAATTTTCTCTCGCTGCATGTTCATGGTTGTGGGGGTGAGCTTTTTTGATAACTAGGTTACCCCTCCTCTGGAACCGACGGGATAGGAGGGAAGGCCGGTAAAGGATGTGGGTTCTTGTGGGTCACCTTAGGTCTGGGATTTGGCCTAGGGATTTAGGACGGGATGTATGGATAGGGGGGGGGGACTTGATTAGGTGATAGGAACATGGGAAGTGGTATTTAGGTTACCCTAAGCCTGGGATTTGGCCTTCGGGAACTTCTCTTGTCCGGGATCTCTCTTGAGATGCCCCGGATACAGGACCGACCTTTGACAGTCGGTCACGCAGCCGGAGTTGGGCTATCCGCAACCTGCCCACCCGCTCGGTTGCAAGAGAAGAAGTGCCTGGCAGTCTGGGTCGCCCCACCACAGATGTAGGTATACATCTGCGTTAGGGCGACCCAGCCCCCCCGAGTTGGTAATGATAAATCTATACTATAATTACTTGTCCTGACTGATTCAGCACTTAAAATTGCAATTTTGGCAGTTGATGCCTTTTATGTCATAAACATCCACTAAGGAAGGATTTTTGGAAATTCGACCTTTTACGGAGTGAAAATGGAGGTTTTTGTTTGTATTAAAAATATTATTTCTTTAGTTAATAAACTTGAAACTTGGCACGAATACATATCTAAGTAAATTATGAAGATTGTCTTTTTTTGTTTTTTTTTTCTAAACTACCTTGTAAAGGGGGACTGCGGGGTGTCAAAGTTTGTATAGTAGAATTTTAACGCGCGGTCCGATTAACTTGAAACTCGGTATTTATACTTAAGAGCGTTTACGACGGACATCATTTCATACAAACTTCCAAGTCCTTGTTTTTCGAAATGAATAAACCGATTTAAATGAAACTTTTTTTGTAACCATATTTTGATTTAAAAGAGTGTCCGTGGAGTTTCTTGCCCGTTCTTCTCCATAGAGATCTACGCTTTGGAATGGGCAACTAGCTTCAACTTTCTGACTAACTGACCGACTCTTTGACAATTCAAAAGTGCCTGTAATTGGTTTATTTGAAACAAATGCTTTGAGTTTGAGTTGAGTTTGAGTTTTACCGACTCATAATTTTATTTTATTGTTTTCAAGATAAATAAATTTAGTTTTGTTGTTCCCCATTTTTTTGCTTTTAGAAGATTTAGTATTTTTCATTGTTTCTATTCTATAAAAACGAATCAATAACTAAATACTTTTTAATTTCAGGTATAACAAAATTCATGGATTTGACCCAAGAAGAGTTTGTAAAGACTTACACTGGTATGAGAAGATCCTTCAATGGCAATGATTTTCCGGTTTTTATTGACGACTGTGACCTGATGACTGATAGTAATGTCACTGATATAGATGCGCCGGCATCGTTCGACTGGCGGGAGCATGGCGTCGTCACTCATGTGAAGAACCAAACGATGCAGTGTGGAAGCTGTTATGCTTTTACTGCTGTTGATTTGTATGAGTTATATGAAGCTGAAAAAGGTAAAACAAGAGTGTGGTACCTATTTGGTGATTTGGGATATATTCCGATCATTGTAGCCCTCTTCATCAAACTGTACATTCTTATTTTAATTTCATGTTGGTGTGATCGATACGATTTATGGTATCTCTTGGTTAACTAATACAGTTTCACCTTAGAAGAGTACACTGACTGACTGTCTGGCTGACTATTTTATTAGTTTTAGCTGAAACGAAAACTAGAATGTGATCACGATATGCTGTGTTCTATAATGCCTACTTCCAATTTTTCTATTTTTAAAAACATCTTCTTGAAAGTGTACATTTATAGTGCTGCTTAGAGTAAAATTTTCAATCAATCAATCAATCTTTATTTGTGAACATAGGTAGGTATTACAATAAAGGTCTTATGTAAATATTTTAGTCGAGTACTATGTCCTACCAATGAAATTGGTGTACAAATATATTAATTAGTTTATTATTTATTTTCTCTTTATCTTTCAGGAAACATTGAGGGTCAGTACGCCTTGAAGTATAAGAAGCTACAGGAATTTTCTGAACAACAGATTGTTGACTGCGGTCATATGTTGGGGTGTGGCGGCGGATCAGCATCCCAGTCTTTTAGGTCATTGGGGATTTTATTTATTTATTTATATCGTTTACTAAGACAAGACCTTTAAAAATAATCGTTGAGCTTAGTTTCAGTTTTCTTTTTTTAGTATTTTCAAAAGTCCCTGTAAATGGTCTTATTGAAGTAAATGATTTGACTTCAACTTTTACCAGTTCGACCTTCGTCTTACGAATGGCCAGTTATTTCGACTGTAAGATAATGGAACGGATTTTTTATTTAATATTCAGCTACTTAATACAGTTTCGTTTCTGACAGGGAGCTCATAAAAATGGGTGGAGCTATGTCCGAAGCGGATTATCCATACAAGGCAGTTCATGGTTTTTGCAATTTTGACAAAAGCAAAGTGACCGTCAAACTGTCCAACTGTTATACATACAATATTACTTCCCAAGAGAAGGTGAAGCAACTGCTGTATCAAACAGGACCTCTCGCGATTGGTAATGGACTTTTATAATATATGTATATGGGACTTACCAGTTTTTGGTGTTCTGTAGGTACAACTCTGTCTAACCCTTTGGGGAACACAGGCGTCATGTTATGATGTTATTATAAGTTAAATACCAACTTCTTTAAACTGTGACTGAAGCTAGCCATCTCTAAGAAAATTGGCCAAGTGCGAGTCGAACTCGCACACGATGGGTTCCGTACCAACGTACAATATTTAACACTACGTTTTTTAGTAAAAAAAAATACGTTTCTTTTATGGGGACCCCCCCCCCCCCCTTTAATATTAAACTTTATTTTATTTTTATTATTTGTTGATATAGCGGCAATAGAAATACACAATCTGTGAAAATTGTAACTGTCTACCTATTACGGTTCATGAGATACAGCTCGCTGACAGACAGACGCATGGACAAAGGAGGTTTAGTAATAAGGTTCCGTTTGGCCCCCTTCGAGTTCAGAACCCTAACAAGTCACAATGTGATGGGTGTCGGCAGATAACATACTGAACATACTCAAATAAGTCTGTTATTAAAATGTCACTTGTGGACCTTTACGAGACCTTTAGAGTTCGTATGCTGAACAGACTTTTATATTTTCTTCTAATATACATAAATTACAGGCGTCGCTTCTCACGAGTTCCGGAAATATGTGAAAGGTATAATGAGCGACGACTTCTGCGGGAACTATGACGTCAACCACGCTGTGCTGCTCATTGGATACGGAACTGGTATGATTGTCATAATTATTATCGGTTTATTTAAAAAAAAAAAAACATTACTATGGAGGCACTTTATTTTGTGTAATTTATTTCATCACCACTGCTCTCAAAACGGTGAAGGAAAACATTGTGAGAAAACGGGATGTCCTAGACCAAAAAATTCTAAGACATGTGACATCCATCAACTCGAACTGGGTCCGCGTGGTAGATTATAAGCCCAGTCCCTCTCACAGAGAGGAGGTCTGTGTTCCAAGAGTGAAAACCTTGTAGGCTGATTATGCTATGCTTATTCTAAGCAAGCCAAGCTGATGGTAAAATGGTCACTGCAGCCTATGAATATTCGCAATAGCAGTGGCAACACTGCGTCGTCATCCGGCAAAGCTGTGCCATGTGTCCATTTTCTTCAAACCGGAACACGTATGGTGCCACGGTCTATATGATCAGGGTCAAATCAAATTATTTATCAACTTCACAGACGTGATCTACGCCAGTTAATTTATTTCGGCCTTGTATTTATGTTAAAAGCTTTAGATCTGTCAAAAGCCTTTGATCTGGTGTGTTATGATCACAAGCTGTGACAGAAGCTACCATGTGAAACGGATCTGCCACATGAGACCGTATCGGTATTCAGGTACTGGTACAGTAAGCAGCTCAATAGTATCAGATGGGCGGGTGCTCGGTCGGACGTGTACAGGTTGAAAGGCGGAGTGAGGCAAGGGGGTTTATCCTCGCCTCGCCTCTTTAACCTGTACATGACCGACTGATCGGTGAGCTCAACAGCGCTAGTATTGAGTGTTCTATAGATAGGTATATTGGGTGTATATCAACCACATCAGCTACGCGGATGATATCGTGTTGCTGAGCCCATCGACCGGTGTACTACGTAGACTTTTGCGTATATTTGTGTCATATGCGAAAGCCCATGGCTCAAGTACGATGCGAACAAAAGTGAATTTAGGAATTTAAAGCCAGTACCAAATGCTACTCATCCGTACCTCCTGTCGCTCTTAGCGGCAAGTATTTATGCCACTGGGTCTCCGACGACCTGTGTGACAATCAGGACATTGAGAGGGAGCGCAGGGCGCTGTCTGTGCAGTGTAACGTTGGCTCGCAGGTTCGCACGATGTACTAGACCGGTTAAGGTTATTTTATTTATTTTGTTAGTGTGTTTCGTTTTATACGTGCAGCCTGTGGACCAACTTTACGCAGCGGGCGTTCAGCGCACTGCACGTGCATTATAACAATGTTTTCAGGATGCTGTTAGGGTTTCCGCGGTATTGTAGTGCCTTAATTATGTTTGCTGAAGCGCGGACCGATGATTTTCGCAATCATCAGGAATCGGAGCGCTTCGCTTCTAAGTCACCTACTCAGCAGATCGTACAGCGTCCTGAAGGTATTGCCCGAGCGCGAGCGGTGGGATCTGCCCCTTTTACAAAAAAATCAACAGCTCTCTACATTTATGTTCGCTTATCTTGTCAAAATCTAGGGAACAGCAGTTTTTTTTTTCGCGATTTCTGGTTTGGTCCCATAGTAAAAGTTGTTCATAATGATGAGTACATTGACCCCTTAAGAAGTTGTGCGTTATTTATGTTACATCTTGTTTATTTAGTCCTAGTACTTCCGAGGAGCTCGTGGCTAAGTAATAACAACCGCATGGGTCGATCCATCAGGTTAAGCTACGCTTGCCGGGGTCGGTCCGTGGATGGGTGACCATCTTTACATACCGAGACTCCTCCGTGCCTCGGAAAGCACGTTAAGCCGTTGGACCCGGCTGTCATTCGTGGATCTTTGACAGTCGTTACGGGTCGTCAGAAGCCCGAAAGTCTGACAACCAGTCTTACCAAGTGGTATCGTATTACCCACTAACTGGGTTGTGGAGGTCAGATAGGCAGTCGCTCCATGTAAAATACTGGTATTCAGCTGCATCCGGTTAGACTGGAAGCCGACCCCAATATAGTTGGGAAAAGGCTAGGCAGATGATGACTTCCCTGCACAAGCTGCATAATAAAGAGCTCTACTAATAAAAATCGTAAACTCAGTAGTCGGTAAAAATGCAAATATTTATAATAAAACATATAACATAACCCTCTTTAGGTACTAAACGTTGCTTAAAGTTAAGACAAATTTAAACGTCAACAATGTATGGCCAAGCGGTCGAAGTGGCGGTGCTTGGGGGAGGCCAATGTCCAGCTGTGGACGTCTTTCGGCTAAAATGATAATGATGATGATTAGACAGACGTTAATCATTACTTAACTTTAAGCAACGTTTATAAGTAAAGGGTAACTGTTTCAGAGAACGGAAAGGATTATTGGATCGTGAAGAATTCTTGGGGAGAAGATTTTGGTGAAGACGGATACTTCAGAATGCAAAGAGGTGAAGGCGCCGCTTCGTGTAAAATGATGAACGACAAAATGGCGACGTCGATCATTTTGTAAGAGATTCATTAAATAGAAATAAAAATATGAATAAAGTTTTGGTTACTTACAAGAAGCGCTTGTTCTTAATAAACATAATGTAGTGTAACCTTAAAACTACCAAATATCTATGTACTATTATTTGCACTCAAGGATCAGCGACACCGGCACGGACAGATCCCGGACGAGCCACGGACACCGGACACTGACAGATCTAAGTACATACTTATCCGTTTGGAGGTGTCCGCGTCCGGAGCCGCGTCCGCAACCTGCCCGCTCCGGCCCAACAAAACCCTTAGTCCGCGGCCACGAAACCAGCGGCGGCCGAGTGGGGCGGGCCGGGCTTTATTCCAATATTTCCTTACGTTTATGGTGGCTGTTTTCAATCCCTTTTATTCTTAAGTATCTGGTAATTCTGGTATTCTGGTAATTCTGGTCTTGTGGCCGCAAGCGCGACTGCTAAGCGAGGGATCCCATGTTCGATTCCCAGGTCGGGCAAAGTTTTAATGGGTTTTCCCATTAGGAATTTCTCAGTAGCAGCTCAGAGTTTGGAAGTTGGTTGTTTGAAACCGTGCTTCGGAAAGCACGTAAAGTAATTGTTGCAGCGTCTGATCTTCCTGCCGTCGTGCCGGCTTGCCGTCCCATCTCGTAAGTACGTTAGCCACGTACGAGATATAAAATTTCTCATTTATTTGATCTGATGCTGTTCATATTATGTGCGAGTTTACCACAGTCCGCTCTTAAATTTTAAATGTCTTTTTCTAGCCTAAGTTGCCAAGCTGGTTTGACAATACGGTAACTACCGCTGTGCAATATACAGGGTGTCCGGTAAAGAATGGATAACCTTCAAATCGCATATAACAGACCTTATGGCTGTTCTAAAAAAAATACAAAAAAAAATATATTTATTTATTTATTTATTTTATTGGTTCACCAACAATTGTTTGCACAGGTTGTAAGCTAGAAAGTAAACATGCAGAAATGTGAATGCAACAGTGCAACAATCACTTAAAGGTAAACTCCGCATGCATATAGACGTTGTACAATTTTATAATATTAATCTAGTTAAAAACGAAAAATACTGATCTAAATGTCTAAATAATATAACAACTTATGGAACTAATTACATTTAAATATATTCTCTCTCAAACGAGAAAATGAAAAGTTAAACTATTAAGAAAGAAAGTACAATTTATTATATTAATCCAGTTTATAAAAATAAAAAAAATACTAATCTAAAGGTCTAAGTAATTAATATAGGTAACATCGTAAGGATAAGGTATATCCCAAGTAATAACTAAGATTTTTTTGAAAAAGAATACTAGCTTTTTTTACATTTTTCATCACCACAACCACAAATGAATGAATTCCATCGGTTATCTGTTGTTATAATATTGTACGTTGACTATGCCGCCGACAGAGAGGCAATAAATACTGTGACTAGAAATTACACAGATTTTTTTTTCTAAAAAAATTATATCTTAGGTACTTACTACTTGGGATATACATTTTTTTTGTATTTTTTTTAGAACGGCCATAGGGTCTATTATATGCTATCGCAAGGTTATCCATTAATTACCGGACACCCTGTATAAGTAAATGATCGCACGCAATGTATGCTGAGTTAAAATTTAAATACATCCTGTGTTTAAGTTTAGGTAGTTTTGGTCGGACTGCGGGATCCATCCCCGAGTATGGTGTTATTGTTGTTCTAGATTTGTTATGTATTTCTTGGGTACTTTTTTTTTTTTTTTGGATGGGAAATTATCAAATGACTTCTCTCCGCTCTGGGTGGAGCGGGAGGGCGTGTCAGACTTTTACTGACTAAAACCCACCCGTGTTCCTTCTGTTGCCTGTGCCGGGGCCGCGGTAACTCTTTCGAACATCCCGCTGGGTACTTATACCTGTGGTTAGATTTTGATCTGCGACAACTACGGTCTCAATATCATTTTCGAGCGTTAAGGTGAAGGATTCAGTTTGTGTGGATGTGTGTGATGTTTGCATGTAAGCTAGCGATTGGATGTATGTTAGAGATTGACACGATAGGCAGGAGAAAACTAATGAAGAATTAAATCCTGAAGATATTGATACCCCCCCACACACACACCCTCACACTCAAACACACATTCTTACATGACAATCTTATAATGTTGACCACTTTAAGCATGGCTACTATATAATATGTTCACAATTTATTTAAGGGGATCAAATGTAATCCGAGATACAAGTTTACCGCTGAATTCGGATGCAGATAGTCGCAAACTTTGTATATTACAAACCTTGAGCCATTATTTAGTGTGTAGTGTCATTATTCAATTTTGTATTACGTGTTCTTATTTATTAACTATATGTCAAGATATAAAGCATTATGCGACTATGGCTGAACACATGTAGTCATTCATCATGGCACAAGAAAGTGCATCTTCACCGCGTTGCATTCTAAAATATCCTTCTTCCCCAAATGTTGCGTTCCAAGAAGTTTTGACAATCCAAAATGGCAAACCATTATCTGGAACAAAAGTAATTTCAGCAACACAGTCGGAGATATTTAATGGAACATAATTTTTTTTTTATGGCTGATACTGAAAATGACCACTAAAACTCCAAACTAACCCTACTTATAGCTAGAGTGCCATAATCTAGCTATAAGTAGCTTGGGAGTCTCTTTAAATCACGATGGTTAGTTCCAGGCAAGCGTACAGCAGAGTCAGCTGCACCAACGCGAAGCATCTGACAAGACAGCGGCCAAACAGGGCATAGTATTAAGATGTAAAACGATCGTGAACCGTACCTGATCCATATCCAACCAGTAGGACTCCATGATTTAGATCTTCTATATCACATCCCTCATCGGATATAATTCTGTTTACATAATTCTTTAAACTGCACCCTGGACAGCTTTATTAAAGTAAGGTACAGTTTAGCTTTTCAGTATTGACTACGCAAAGAAAGACAACTTTCTTTTACAACAGAGGATCTATCAGCGAAGACGTAACTTCAAATAATTTTTTAATCGAAAACACAGCTATCATTATAGCATTTTTTTTTTAATTTACGCGACAAGCACAAGCGTCACCCATAAATGTGAATAAAGTCTTCAAACGAAATCAATGCGAAACGAGTATTTTCAGTTACTTCGCGCGTTCGTGCTAAGCCTAGCCTGCTAGGTCTAGAAATAAGGATTTTTAAACATTTACGTATTTGTGTAGTACTGTTTACTAATACATCAAACTAAACTATGTTTTGATAGTTCACGAGTAGTGGTGGGTAATCTGGCTCGATACGATTAAGATGCAACAGTTCAATAAAGTCGAATCACTATCAAATGCGAATTAAATAAGTTGATCAATCGCGATGGTCCGGTAAAGTACAGTAGTTGCTTCAGTTTCTCTTGTGAGGTAAGATTATAGGAGCGGCAGTCGGTCACCAGGACCTTCAATTTCTTTGCATCAAAACTGTAATCATTTCGTATTCCTTGGTAGGCATAGTCAGCTTCAGACTCGCTTCCACCTTGCATGATCAGCTCACTGTCAACATGATCATCAAATTAATATAGTGTCTTAGAATTGAAAATACAACAATGCTAGCATTTTGGTTTAAATTATATATTTCAAAGCCGCGGTTTCACTACCCTGCCGACCGAACATTTTGTTTCGAGCAAATGTTTGCTGTTCAGCTGATGTTCGCTCGAAACAGATTCTCACTTGGTAGATATAGACGATCATGACATTGATTTGCTTTTGGCTAGTGCAGCGTTTGTAATAATTGGAACCTTACTGAAAATCAGAAACGAAAAAGGCGGTATTGGGTGTCATGTTTTTATATATAGAGGGAAAGAAGAAATGCCACTATATTAACGGAACTGAGTGGACGGTTTCGTTTTCAATTAGTTGCAAAGTTTTTTTCTTGATTCCACTCCATTTTCGCGTAGAATATAAACAAAGATCGGACACCAATCGAGCACATCCAACATCGAGCGAATGCCCAGAGCAACTGGCCGCTGACCGGTGACGTAGTTTGCACTGAATGAATGAGCGAGCGAGCAATCGTTCACTGAGCCAACCGATCATCACTGAACAAACAAGTTCGCTCGCACAAGTGTTTTCATTTACCGCGCGAACGCGGTTGCTCGCTCAGAACTGATCAGAACGTTACGTGAAAACGCAGTTTAGTACTGTTTAATTTTCATAATTTTCGCTGAAACCAATGAAGACAAATGCGATAAGTATGCCTAGTAATTTTTTAATTAATATTAACTGTTTTTAGCTCTGTTTGCAAATTTTATCTGAAAGTCTGATGGCGGATATAAACGGCTATAGCAACAGTTTTTAATTAAAACGAATTTCAAGACAATCCTGAACAGATGTGCATTTTCTGTTCACAACAGAATAAACGTAATACTGTACCTACTTAACCTCTTAAATGTCGTATGAAGCCAAGGTTCATAAGCAAAATACTCTCGAAACGACAATAAAAATAATCGTGAAAACCGTTGAGCGCTCATATGCAAACGGCTTCTAGTAGGCGAACATTTGCCGGAAAAATAACTTTATTTTTCAGGGTCAGTAAACACTGAATAGTAAAAAGATTTAGTATTACCGCATCGCAATTTCCATAGCTCCGCTTTGACATCCTCTATCTTTTTTGTCACAGTCTACAATCTGCTGTTCAGATAATTTTACGAGCTCCTTGTGCTTGATGGCGTATACGCTCTCAACACTACCTGTGAGAAATATTAAGATATTTATTAATGAAACTATTACAGGAGGTTAAAGAAAATTCTTGAATGGAACGCACTTACTAATTGTGCTAAACGCGTAACAACTTCTACATTTCAGTTGATCTTTAACGGGGGTGACGACACCATGTTCGCACCAGTTGAACGACTCGGGTGCGTCATTATAGTTAATATCCTTACCATATAAGATTTCGCAAGGAAAATAGCTTTCAGTGGAATGAGAATCAGGTGAATATTTCAAACGGGTGATTTTTCATTCAAATTCGTCATGAGATAGATCTGAAAACTGCATCATACCTAAAAGAAAATAGAAATGTAATATAGTTACCGAAAAGAAATAACAATTTTGACTAATAAAATTAAAAAAAATACGAAAAGAATGTTACCGAAACAGCGTGTTTGCTTTTCTCGTTCAAACTGTTGATGTTTTGCAGATTTTCTTTAAATATTTGGAGCCTGGCTTGCTTCTCGTTTTTGTCGGCGTAGTTTCTTTCATACTTTTGTATGAACCGCTCGAAGTGCAGTTCGGCGTCTGCGAGTGCGTACGGCGCGGGCGCAGGGGCGGCTGACCACGCAGCCGCGAGCGCCAACCAACTGACACACAGCAATACCAACATTGACGCCATGACAGTTACTAATGAGAACAACTGCTTCACAACACGTCCTACAGTATGCCTTCACAGTACAATAGCAGTATTATATACCATGTTACTGAGCAGTTGGCAGTCACTTGAAAAGTATTTGAATTTTATAGTTTGTGGTAATATGGTTAAATTCCATAAGAAAAGGAATTTATTACAACAAAGATAACACAACACCAGTTTATCAATTGAGCGATGTCAATAATTTATAATATTCAACAGATATTAATTGACTATTTATTACCTTATACTTACTTAAAATATGTTAATGTACGCTGATTTTATTAATACGTTATTTATTTCCACACCGGTAGAATTAGTTTCGCGTGCAATTTTCTTTATTTTTAGAGTTCCGTGCCAAATATTGGTAAACAGAATAGTGCAGCTTCTAAAATAGCCAGCTGACACTGTTGTAACCAAAACTACTAATAAAATTGAGGACAGTTTAGAATAACGCTTACCTACTTTACTGCTAAAAAGCATTTAAGAATTTTGATGCAAGTTTGCTATGACAATGATAAATGCTCACGCGTATCAAACAACGTTTTTCAACACACTTGCGAGGAAGCGATATTCTCAGTAAAGCGCCTTCATGACTTTATACCTAAAATTGTAAATTTAAGGATGGCCCAAGAACGTCTAATAGTAGATTGTTATTCAAGGGGATAAAATTACCCATTATTACGAGGTAGTTTTACTACTGAGCTTTAGCGAGGGAGTAAATAGAAACCGAGTTATAATGGGTTTATGTCGCCGTGTGGTACACTCTCCTTTTCACTACTTCTGCGAGAAACTAAAATAATCCAACACAATATTAAATAGTTTATTTTATTAAAAATTAAATGTACAATTTGTACAATTCTGGATATTTAACGAGATGTTTTTTTCTCGGCAACTTAATTTCAGTCCTCTGTGTAGATGAAAGTTGAGTTGCCTGGGGGGTAAACGTGGGAGATACACGTAGTTCCAGGTTTGAGGGTCCCTCGTTCGAATGTTCTGAATAGAGAATCAGCTGAGTTGACTCATCCCTTGATGTCGATGGTCGTGGGCTAGTTGGGAGAATGTTGATGCGTTCTGTGATACGCTGGGTGATATCAAATTTGTTTTGAATGGAGTTCTCTATATGTATAGCGTTCTGCCACTTGATCGGAACTCCATCCACCGTGGAGTTTTAGTGTTGTTATATTTGCACCAGAATCCGCCTGGAGAGTGGCGGATGTTCTTCGGAAACAATGGCCAGTGTACTGTTCTGGATTAGGCCAATTTAGGTAAGTGGTGATCTCTTTTGGCATGTTGCTAAATTTATTGTTGCCTGTAGCTTGTTTTGTGCATTTTCCGTTTCGATAGTTGAGATAAATCTCGGCGTGCCCACTCTACTCGGCCGTAAACCTTGGTAGGCTTTGATAATTTTTTCAGAAATTCTCCACTTATAACGAAATTCCTCTCCCTGTTTGTCTTTGTATTGGGCAGCTTTATGGCTTGAAGATGGGTATCAGTTTCGACATCTTCCACTGTTATTTTGTTAGCCAGTTCTATCCCTCAGCAGGCACCGCTGATCCCAAAAATTAAAGCAACCTGTAAAACAAAAAACTAAGTGTGTTAGAACTGTATTTTGGTTGGTACCTACCAATTTAGTTTGATGAAAATAATGGAAAAACGTTTACAAAATATACGTGGGTTACATTTTCACTGTTGTAAAATAAATTCATCATCTGTCTAGCCTTTTCCAACTATGTTGGGGTCGGCTTCCAGTCTAACCGGACGCAGCTGAATACCAGTATTTTACATGGAGCGACTGCCCATCTGACCTCCACGACCCAGTAACTGGGTAATACGATACGCCTTGGTAAGACTGGTTGTCAGACTTTCGGGCTTCTGACGACCCGTAACGACTGTCAAAGATCCACGAATGACAGCCGGGCCAAACGGCTTAACGTGCTTTCCGAGACACGGAGGAGTTTCGGTATGTAAAGATGGTCACCCATCCACGAACCAACCCCGGCAAGCGTAGCTTAACCTGATAGATTGACCCGTGCGGCTGTTATTACTTCGGTAACCAATTCAATTTTTAACTGGAGAAAAATTCTAAAGATTTCGCGCCAATGCCTTTTCTTTAATTTCTTCTGTAGCCGCAACGCAATGCATTCTACCGGAGAGATCGCCGCTTTTAGTTCCATTTTGAAAAATAAGAGTATAGTATAATAAATAAATAAATAGAACGGTGAAGGAAAACATTATAAGGATTCCAGCATGTCCTAAGAACCAAAAATTCGAAGACACGTGACATCTACCAACCCGCACTGGGCTCGCGTGGTAGATTATGGCCCACTCCCTCTCACAGCGAGGAGACCTGTGTCCTAGCAGTAGGAACATTATAGGCTGATTATATATGTTATGTAACTCTTGATAACCAACTGCAACAGTTGGTGTGTCATAACGACGATGAAATAAAATAAAAATGCAGTAAATAATCTAGATAGAGATTATATTCTTAATATTTTGCACAAAGAAGGAAAGATAAAAATTAACCCAGATAGAAGCCCAGTTTTCAAACTCGGTCTGTTAAAAATGTCAAAATGTAAAGTAAAACCATTTTAAAAGGGCCTACCCCCTTTTCAAATTGTATTACTTGTAACTGACATTGTATGAAGATGTAAAATATTATGCGACGGTGGCTGAAGACATGTAGTCATTCATCATGGCACAAGAAAGTGCACCTTCACCGCGTTGCATCCTGAAGTATCCTTCTTCTCCAAATGTTTTATTCCAAGAATTTTTGACGATCCAAAATGGCATACCATTTTCTGCAACAAAAGTAATTTATGAAAAGTTTAATCGCAGATAATAGAAATGACCACTAAAATCCGAAATCAACCCCACTTGTAGCTAGAGAAGAGCTAGAGTGCCATACTCTAGCTATAAGTAGCTTGAAAGTCTTTAAATCACGAAGGTTAGTTCCAGGCAAACGTACAGCGGAGTCAGCTGCACCATCGCGAAGCATCAGACAAGACAGCGGCCAAACGGAGCATAGTAATAAGATGTGAAACGAACGTAAACCGTACCTGATCCATATCCAACCAGTAGGACTCCATGACTTATTTTTTTTATGTTACAGTCCTCATCAGATATTATTCCGTTTACATAATTGTGTAGACCTGCACCCTGGACAGCTTTAATAAAGAAATATACAGCTTAGATAAGTCTTTATTTGCCTTAAACATGGTATAAAGGTTGATACAGTCAAGTATTAATCTACAGTTGTCACAATATTTAGCTATACAGGTTATGTATCAATCGCATACAAAATAATTATTATTAAGTAGTTAATTGTTGTTCAATGTCACAGATATAGGGTCAATACAATAATATTATAATAGTTTTATCTGAGCATTTTCCACAATGACAAAAGTCCAGAATTTATAGTTTATTGTTAAAAAAATCTTTAATATCACAAAACATATGTTCTTTCAGCCATTTCAATTATCTGTTTCTAAATGAGTTAATATTATAAAACATTTTTTTTTCTTTTGGAATTTTGTTATACCTAAATGCGTATACACATGACTAGGAAACTTTTCGCATACTTGGCTGATTTAGGAGTATCCTGCAATGCAAGTCTGCATGGATCTATATTTCGAGAGTTCATTTGATAAGCTTTTTTTAACAAACCCTCATTATTATAAACATAATTACAGATGTCGTAAATGTAGATTGACGGAAGTGGTACTATACCTAGCTTTTTAAATAACAGTTTACACGACTCAACAGACGCAGATAACGCCTTTAGGGTACAAAAAAAAATGCATTCAAGCCATTTGTGGTATTCCACCATGGGAATCTTATAAACCATTATTTCTAAAATTAAAACTCCTCCCAGTATATACAAGGTGTAACATAATTAACGCACAACCTCTTAAAGGATCATTGTAATCATCATTATGAACAACTTTTACTATGGGACCAAACCTGGAATCGAGAAAAAAAAATCTGCTGCTCCCTACATTTCTGTTCGCATAATTCGTCAAAACGAGATCAATATAAAAAAATAAATATCAATAAATTTAAATTTCTTAAATAAGACGCCACCCACTGCAGTGCTAAACCTCTTATTCCATTTTTATCTAATTTTCTCGATAAGATACCATGTGCCACAACGTCGAAGGCTTGTGACAGGTCGAAGAATAGTCCTGTCATTAAATAATTTTTTACTAGTGTTGTTGACTTGTGCTTTTGAAATCCATACTGTTCTTTTGTTATGACATTGTATTTTCTACAGTAGTCGGAAAGTCTCCCGTGTATACATTTTTCGAATAATTTACATATTATGGGTAGCTTTTCAGTATTGCCTACGAAAATTATGACGAAAAGCTACTAAATGAATTCGGTTGCGATCTTTCTTTAACAACAGAGGGCCTTACACGAATCCGCAGAAACGTAAATTCGAATGATTTTTTAATCGAAAATACAACTATTACTATAGTATTTTTGTTTAAATTTACGCGACAAGCACAAAGTGTGAATAGTCTTCAAACGAAATCAATGCGAAACGAGTATTTCCAGTTACTTCGCGCGTTCGGGCTAGGCCTACAGGTCTGGAAATAAGGATGTTTAAACATATATTTGTGCAGTACTGTTTACGCATACATCAAACTAAACTATCTTTTAATAGTTCACGAGTAGTGGTGGGTAATCTGGCTCGATATGATTTAGATGCAACAATTCAATAAAATCGAATCAATATCAAATACAAATTAAATAAGTTCACCAATCGAGATAGGTCCTGTGTGGTACAGCAGTTGCTTCAGTTTCTCTTGTGAGGTAAGATTATAGGAGCGACAGTCGGTCACCTGGACCTTCACTTTCTTTGCATCAAAACTGCACTTGTTTCGTTTTCCTTCGTATGGATAGTCATCTTCAGACTCGCTTCCACCTTGCATGATCAGCCCACTGTCAACATGATCATCAAATTAATACGGTGTCATAGAACCTGAGTCTCTAGCACAAACCCGCGATGGAAACAGAACGCAAATTCGAACGATTTTGGTATTGAAAATACAACAATGCTAGCATTTTGGTTTAAATTATGTATGTATAATTTAAATTACTATATTAAACTGTCACTTTTCATAATTTTTGTTGAAACTGTGGTAAGTATAATAATTTTCAAATTAATATTAGCTACTCTCAGCCATATTATCTTCAATGTTTACAAAGAATATGTGAGAGTCCGATTACGAACATAAACGGCTAGGTTATGCAGTATTATGTAAATCTGTCTAGAATGTCACAGATACAACACAATAAACGAAATTCTGTACTTATTAACATAATTTTTCAGGGTCAGTACACAGAATAGTGAAAACATTTAGTATTACTGCATTGCGAAGTCCAGATATCCGCCAAAACATCCAAAATTTGTTTTGTCGCAGTCTACAATCTGCTGTTCAGATAATCTTACGAGCTCCTTGTGTTTGATAGCGTACTGGCTCTCTATATTACCTGTGAGAATCATTAAGATATTTATTAATGTAACTATTACAGAAGGTTAAAGACAATTCTTGAATGGAACGCACTTACCAATTGCGCTAAACGCATAACAACTTCCACAAGTCTGTTGGTCTTTAACGGGGGCGACGACACCGTGTTCGCGCCAATCGAACGACTCCGGCGCATCATTATAGTCGATGTCTTTATCGTATAAGTATTTGCAAACAGTTATGTTATGATGGCTAATTGATTGAGAGTCAGGTGAATATCTCAAACAGGTGATTTTTGATTCAAATTCTTCATGAGATAGATCCGAAAATTGCGTTATACCTAAAATAAAATCGAAATCAGAAAGAAATAGTTACCAAAAAGAAAACTAATCTAACAGATGAAATAAAACAAAAACGTTTTTATTTTACCGAAAACAGCGTGTTTGCTTTTCTCGTTCAAACTGTTTATGTTTTGCAGATTTTCTTTAAATATTTGGAGCCTGGCATGCTTCTCGTTTTCGTCAGCGTAGTTTCTTTCATACTTTTGTATGAACCGCTCGAAGTGCAGTTCGGCATCTGCGAGTGCGTACAGCGCGGGCGCAGGGGCGGCTGACCACGCAGCCGCGAGCGCCAACCAACTGACACACAGCAATACCAACATTGACGCCATGATAGTTACTAATGAGAACAACTGCTTCACAACACGTCCTACAGTAAGCCTTCACAGTACAATAGCAGTATTATATACCATGTTTCTGAACTAAAGAATTCTAAACGTTGGCAGTCACTTGAAAAGTATTTGAATTTTATACTTTATCATAAATTTCATTATTTTAACGACTGGCGCATGGTTAAATTCCATAAGAAAAGTGTTAGTACAACCCAATTACTATATTGATTATATGTATTCTGTCCGGAACATCTCGAGTAGTCAAATAAAATCAAATCAAAAGCCATTTATTCAAACTAGGCTGAGAATCAGCACTTTTCGAACGTCAAAAATTACATAAGATAGGCCGCTAAAACGTCCGCCCTTCACCACTTCCTAGTGCTTTATCTGGGAAGAAAAAGTGACGCAACAAACTCCCCAGCAGCACAGCTGTCTGTTTAGGTAGTAAAACTTGATTCTATACAATAGTATGCAAAATTATTTACATGACGCAACAACAAACATTAAATAAAATTATTTGCTATGTGTCAGCAAGCACACACCAATATACGAGTAAGAGTGATCCCTCTAACTGTAGATTGAAAAGTATTTGAATTTTATACTTTATCATAAATTTCATTATTTTAACGACTGGCGCATGGTTAAATTCCATAAGAAAAGTGTTAGTACAACCCAATTACTATATTGATTATATGTATTCTGTCCGGAACATCTCGAGTAGTCAAATAAAATCAAATCAAAAGCCATTTATTCAAACTAGGCTGAGAATCAGCACTTTTCGAACGTCAAAAATTACATAAGATAGGCCGCTAAAACGTCCGCCCTTCACCACTTCCTAGTGCTTTATCTGGGAAGAAAAAGTGACGCAACAAACTCCCCAGCAGCACAGCTGTCTGTTTAGGTAGTAAAACTTGATTCTATACAATAGTATGCAAAATTATTTACATGACGCAACAACAAACATTAAATAAAATTATTTGCTATGTGTCAGCAAGCACACACCAATATACGAGTAAGAGTGATCCCTCTAACTGTAGATCTATATCTATGCTACCATCATTGAGTAAAATATATGAAAAAAATGATTTGATATGAAAAATCATGCTAGACACATATGATGTGTGTATGTGATGTTACCACATTTTAATTCAAATGGGATTTTACATAGTCGCCAGTTTGATTTCACGAAAGGTAGGTCGATGACTGACGCAGGAGTAAAACTAAAAGTCACGTTTTGGAATCCTGAGAAAAGTCCCAGCATGCAATTGGCATTTTCTGTGATCTCTCTAAAGCGTTTGACTGCGTTGACCATAGTACACTGATCTGTAATTATACCACTACGGAATTCGTGGACGAGCTGCTGATTTTGTTCTTTCCTGTCTATCAAACAGGCAGTAAAAGTAAATGTTAACGGCGCGACTTCCTCGGGATCTCTAGTTAAGATGGGCGTGCCTCAAGGTTCAACTCTTGGCCCTTTCCTATTTCTAGTTTATTTTAATGACTTACCTTACATGATGGCTAACTTATCGAAAATCTATTCGCTGATGACACTTCGCTTATTTTTAACCGCCGAAAGCCCCACCGACGCCTTTTCTGCGCCGCTTGTCGACTTACCGTCAAGCCCCACCGGCGCCTTTTCGTCGCCGGTGACTCGCGCGTTTCACGCACGGATAAAATTACTATAATTCAGTCTTATATCGGCTGTGGGTAGTTTTACTCTATGGTATGGAAGATATTCTCGTCAAATAAATAATTCTAAACCAAAAATAATCGTATGGCAATTTTTGTGAGCGTAGTCACAAACGTACCGTGCCATCGGAATTCTCCCGGGGCTTGAGCGTCGTTGACGTCATCGCGTATTAGGCTTAGCTGGTTAAAATAGAAAAGAAACGGATGTTTGGATGTTTTACATTTAAAGGATAGTCTGGCTATTCTTTCGAAATGGTTTGCAGCTAATAATCTTTTACTTAATGCGAACAAAACTGAAAGTACCAAGTAGAAGTAGGAATGTGAAGTAGTTTTCATTACCAAATGCCAACCAAGTGGACCTAAATTTAAAACTTGATGGCAAGAAACTATGTAGATGCTATTACGGAAACGGTATATCTGGGATTTACTCTAGATTCTAAATTGAAATGGGGAGCGACCAAATTAGAGCTATTTCATGTAGTTTAAGTTCAGCTGCATATGCGTTACGAAAAATAAGGCAGTTGACTGATATTGCCACAGTTAGGTTAGTATACTTTGCTTATTTCCACAGTATTTTGTCTTATGGCGTTCTGCTGTGGGGATCGGCAGCTGACGTCCTGATATCAAGAGGTAGCGCATTCCAAAGAAGAATGGACTGAATATGAAAGGAAGAATGAATAAAGTCAGAAGTATGAGAAGGACAGAGTAAAAGAAGATTGTTAGAAGAACGCAGAATCTTAGCGTGTGAAGAACATAGATATTGGAAGTGAGACACAAGATACGAAGGAGGAGTGGGAGAGTTGAGAAGGGAGGAAAGCGTGGTCAAAGCATGCAAACTTCATCTCTGGCAAATGGACACCCATTTGAGCTCGACACATGATCCTTTTTCCAGAGGTTGAATATGAACCGGATACAATTTTTAAGCAGTCTGTTAAGCTTATCCAGCAAAACCACATTCAAGTCAAAGTAGCACACGTCATCACAGTCAATGATAGGGAAAATCAAAGTCTGCTCAAGCATAGATTTCGTCTTAGCGGGCAAAAAGTTTCTCAGGCAATACAGGGATCGCAGAGTACCAATGACCCTTTGACTAACATTAGAGACCTGGCGTTGACAGCTAAGCGTCGACTCAAGATGCAAAAAGAGATCTTTAACAGTAGGGGTAATGGGTATGACGGTTTCATTGAAAATAAAAGGAGGGGGAGAGGTTCTTGCCATAATATATAATAACTCATTCATATATGAGAAGTCTTAGATATATAATTATAGTTAACGAGGTTGGGTATGTTTTGAGCTGAATGAAGCCTACACTCTGAGATGACTACATGACTCAAGATATTTCGGATCTTTCTAGAAGGGTGGTGAGATTACCTATGTTACGCTACGGATATTTTGAGACGAGAGATTGAGGGTGCAATTACTTGTTAATATACTATAGTTTTTGACATCGTCTATGTCCCAAAAAATTGCTTTGCTGATTGTTGATAGTAGTTTGTTGCTTAACAAAACCTGCTTAATACCTGACCTACCCCTGGGCACAACTGAGCAGTGGGCCTCCATCCACTAACAAGCTGAGCTGTCTCCTTTAACTTTTAAAGTGGACAAATATATATTTTTTTAGTATAATACCGTTGGTGCTAAATAGGTTAGCAGCAGCGGTGAGGTTTGGTGAAAACTTATGTGTTTTACTAATTGTGTTGAGGATTTTCAATGAAAAACGATGCGTTACTTTTTCGAGCAAATCATGCATTCGCTATCCATCTTGATCTTACAATATTCAAGGAGAAGGGAGTGGGAACAATATTTTGAATAAAATCAATCACGGTCGAGAGATAGGTATGATGTAGCATATGGTATTGTTTCTTGCCTCGAGATGTCGCTATTAGTCTTTGATGTGCGTTATGGAGTAGGAGTTCACAACAATAGGTAATCCCATCATATTTTACAATTAATTTCAAACTCAAAGCATTCATTTCACTTAAATCAATTACATGCACATTTGAATTGTTAAAGAGTCAGTCAGTTAGTCAGAAAATTGAAGCTAGTCGCAATTCCAAAACGTTGATCTCTATGGAAAAGAATGGGCAAGAAACTCCATGGACACTCTTTTAAATCAAAATTATTACAAAATCCTGGGTACATTGTTCTTGTTGCTTCTATATGTGAGAACAATGTAAAAAACAAATAATTTAAAACAACCCAAAACATAGGATCAAAAATAAGCCCTGGCAGTTAAGAGATGACCAGTATTCACTGACGGCGCCCGTTCACGAACATGACGCGTGGATCAGCACCATTTTGTAGGGAACCGAATGATCCAACACACGCGCCACCATCAGCGAGAAATTTAAGTGAGCATGACATACTCTCAACTGCCATACTCTTTCAAGTCAACATGCCTACATCATAATATAAAACCGCTCCATGGTACTCACATTTACAAAATTGAAAAAATGCTTCTAATTTATACAAAACTATAGTTTGCAATGATTTTATTTAAAAGATTAGTAAACAATAAGGTCATAATGTCAGAAAAAAGGGACGCATTTCTTCCAAACAAAAAAAAAAAATTTAACAAAGCCCAAGTGGCTGTGGAGCAGGACCAGCATTTAGCCAAGCATTTTTATCTATGATATAATCATTCAACCTATAATATGCTTGTCTACATAGTGTGCGTTTAATGCATGTTTTAAATTGCTTCTCATTTAGTTGAAGAATATCGAGAGACGAGAGGTATTTTATTACAACATTTTACACAGTACCCCATAAAAGAAGTGTGTACCTTAGACAATCTGAAACGTGGTTGATCAATCTAATGCTACGAATATTTCGAGACAAGAGATTATGGATGCCATGACTTATTAATATATAGTTTTAAACATCGTCTATATCGCAAGAAATTGCTTTGCTGTTTGTTGATAGTGCTAAGCAGGTTTTGCTGCTTAGTAAAACCTGCTTAATACCTATGAACCCCTGGGCGGTGGGTCTCTATCCACTAATAAGGTGAGCTATCTATTTATAACACTAGATGAGTTCGGTGTTTCCTAACTGACTATTCAGAGTAGAAAGACCGAAACAAACTCAGAGTTCACCGTCTCTTTTAAAGTCCACACACAATCTTGCTCTGGCCATATGAGGACCAAGCAGGTTAATGTCTGAGATGGTCTTTTGAGAAAAGAACCACACAAATTTAAATGGACCTGTCGAGTCAGTGCACGTATAATCGCTCAACGACTCGACGAACAATACCAAAGAAAGGTTCTGTTCTAAACAGACTTTAACGTCACATGACGTCAATGCAATGTTTATGTTGGATGGCTATTACATGAAAGTTAGAATTTCCCCTATTTATCGCCTGGTTCATCTAGAAGGAAAAATTACCTATATCCTCACTTAACTAAAACTATTCACAAACTAAAATATGGCGTCGAAAAATTCCTCCGCATCGCTGTCGACTGGTAATGTACCCAAGAGACTGGCGGCATTGCCACATTGTACGGCAATGCTTAACCTCTGCCCAAGGTAAAAGCCGACCCTTGGTTCACGGGAAGTGTCAACTAGCCGTTTGGAGATTTCGTTAAACAAATCATGAGCGCTCGGACCCCACAGCCCGAGGGTCTCAACCCCAAACGGCTCGAAAATATAATTACCGATAAGGTTATTATACTTTCGTCGCTTGTGGTTTTCTGCAGCCGCAGTAGCAGCGCCAGCACAGCACGCCGAGCCAGGAAGATGGGATGGCGCAGGAGTTTCAACACAAGTTGTGTCCCACACTAAAGGCCTACCCACCTTCCATGGAAATAAAGACATGCCGCCCGGTCTCTTGCCATCGTCCCGTGCCAAGCCATTGGGTTCTAATACAGCTGGAACACTGACGGTGACAAGGGCTCGTCGGATGATGTCATTAATTTTCGCGTGCCACGCTATGCAAGCCGCACTTGGGCTGCAAGACAGGCCGTGGTGTCCGAGGCTGTTGACAACTTCGCCATAGTGACAGCGATGAGGAGAACAACAAGGGGCTCCTAGTCGCAGGGAAGGAAAAATAGATAATAAAATAAGAAGTGACATTTGGCGGTCATCTGAGCAGTTCGTATCATTAGGTATAATTGGTGAAACAGAAAAAAACTAGCAGTTAATATCGAGATAAAGATTTAATATTTAAAAAAAATACGAAATAAACAAATTAGAAAAAAATTGAAGTAAAATGTAGCCAAAACCTCGGTAGTCAACATCGATCGGTTAAGAAATTACAATATGTGAAGTAAAATTATTAAACCTTTATATGTATACACCATGTATTATGCGACGACGGCTGACGCCATGAGGCCATTCATCAGGGCACAAGAATGTGAATTTTCACCGCGTTGCATTCTGAAGTAGCCTTCTTCCCCAAATATTGTGCCCCACGAATTCTTAGCGATCCAAAATGGCACATCATTCTCTGAAAGAAAAGTAATTTCAGTAGAATATAATGAACATGAAAGTTAAATATCAGATACTGAAGACCAATAAAATCCTGAATAGCACTCTAGCTATAAGTAGCTTGGGAGTCTCTTTAAATCACGATGGTTAGTTCCAGGCAAGCGTACAGCAGAGTCAGCTGCACCATCGCGAAGCATCTGACAAGACAGCGGCCAAACGGGGCATAGTAATAAGATGTAAAACGAACATAAACCGTACCTGTTCCATATCCAACCAGTAGGACTCCATGATCTATATTACCTAGATCACATAAATCATCGGATATAATTCCGTTTGTATAAAAAGATAGACCGGAAGACTTGATACCTTCAAGAAAAAAACATACAGTTTAGCTTTTCAGTTTTGACAATTGAGTCTCATATTCATGTACTCAACGGGTAAACGACTTCATGAATTCAGTTGCGATCTTTCTGGGGGCTAAAACACTCATGAATCTAATAAAAAGCATTTTCATTGTAAGTATTGCATTTTTGACCCATATTAAAGTTTCACCCTCTGAAAGATTTTGCCAAAGAAATTTTAATGACAGGAAATGATTTAAATTTCTTCATTTCTACACGAATACATGCTGATGTATTCGTTTGGAAAAAAGTAATTCAAATTATTTCTTTTTGGCGTCATAATATATGTATAGCCACAGTCCAGGAAATTAGACACTCTTTATGAACCTTGGAGACTAACCTTAAAACTGATCTGCAAAAATATGATCTCTTTTACAACCAGAGGGCCTAGCACGAACGCATAGAGTTAACGTAACGTCAATTCAAATGATTTTTAAATCGAAAAGACAATTGTATAATAGCATTTTTGTTTACGTGACAAGCACAAGATACGAGTATCACCATAGCTGTGAACAAAGTCTTAATATTATTATGTGCGAAACGAGTATTTTCAATTAAAAATCGTTCAAAGTTATTTTACTTATATTTCACGCGTTCGTGTCAGGCCTACAGGTTCGGAATTATTGATTTGTTAAATATATTTGTGCAGTATTGCTTTAAAAGCCGCTCATGAACTAAACTATATTTTAATATTAGTTCACGACTAGTGGTGGGTACTCTGGCTCGACACGATTTCAATAAAATCGAATCACTATCAAATATTATGCAAATTAAATGAGATAATTCACCAATCGCGATGGGTCCGGTTGAGTACAGCAGTTGCTTCAGTTTCTCTTGTGAGGTAAGGTTATAGGAGCGACAGTCGGTCACCTGGACCTTCACTTTGTTTGCATCAAAACTGCACTTGTTTTGTTTTCCTTCGTATGGATAGTCAGCTTCAGACTCGCTTCCTCCTTGCTCGACCAGCGACCTGTCAACATGACCATCGAAAACTGTGTCAATAGATAAGTACATCACTAGATAATGATCAATAGAAAATAGCATGTACCACTTTATTTCGAAATCAGAATCTTTAAATCACTACTAATACTCTGTCGAATTAAATTCATGCATTTGCACTAAAATTATTTCGTACTATTTCTTTTTCATAATTTCCGTTGAAATAAACCCAGAAAAATGCGGTAAGTATAGTGATTTTAAAATTATTATTAGCAATTTTAGCTGTGTTATCCAAAATGTAAAAAACCGCAATTATTAATCCGGATTATTATTCTGAGAGTCTGATTGCAGATATAAACGGCAGATAATTCATAATTATGGGTGTACTATAGGTACACCTCTGCCTAACCCTTCGGGGAAACAAGGCGTGATGTTATGTATAATTCATAATTGTTACAGATACAACATACTCAACGCAATTCTGTACTTAAGAGGGTTGTCACATTTTATCACCTCTCTCGCTCACACGGGACCAAATATTTAAGAATATTAAATGAAAATAATGCTTTTTTGAAAAATGTTATCAATGGGCGACCTTCTAAATAATTTTAATTTATTAGGTTATTATTAAAAACACATTTTTATTATGGCATTTTTTTTAAATCATCTCAAAAACCGATCATAATACTTATTGCGCTAAGTTTATTAAATAACACAATAGAAATGTGTTTTTAATAATTACCCATTAAATTAATCTTATTTAGTATGTGTGAGAGGTGACAAAATGTGACAGCCCTCTTAACAACATTATTTTTGAGGTCAGTAAACATCGTTCCTCCTTATATGATATTAAATTACCGTAATGCAACGTCCATTAATCCACCTGCACATCCAAAATCTTTTTTGTCGCAGTCTACAATCTGCTGTTCAGATAATCTTACGAGCTCCTTGTGCTTGATGGCGTACTGGCCCTCAACATTACCTATGATATATTAAGAACATTGATAAATTATGCTTCTTTTATTATACACAGTTTTAACAATTTCAGAAGGTTAATGAAAATTCTTGAATGGGACGCACTTACCAATTGCGCTAAACGCATAACAACTTCCACAAAACTGTTGGTCTTTAATGGGGTTGACGGCACCGTGTTCGCGCCAATCGAACGACTCCGGTGCATCATTACCGTCGATGTCTTTATCATAGTAGTATGTGCAAGCATTATCGTTTTCAATGGAATGAGAGCCTTTTGAAGTTCTCAAACAGGCGAGTTTTGATTTAAATTCTTCATGAGATAGATCCGAAAATTGCGTTATACCTAAAATAAACTCGAAATGTTGTTATATAGTTACCAAAAAGAAATACAATAAACTTTTGACCGATCAATTCAAATAAATAGGAAAAAAAATGATACCGAAAACAGCGTGTTTGCTTTTCTCGTTCAAACTGTTGATGTTTTGCAGATTTTCTTTAAATATTTGGAGCCTGGCATGCTTCTCGCTTTCGTCAGCGTAGTTTCTTTCATACTTTTGTATGAAGCGCTCAAAGTGAAGATCGGCGTCTTCGATTGCGTACGGCGCGGGCGCAGGGGCAGCTGACCACGCAGCCGCGAGCGCCAACCAACTGACACACAGCAATACCAACATTGACGTCATGACAGTTACTAATGAGAACAACTGCTTCACAACACGTCCTACAGTATGCCTTCACAGTACAATAGCAGTATTATATACCATTTTTCTGAGCTAAAGAATTCTAAACGTTGGCATTCACTTGAAAAGTATAAAAATTTTATAGTTTGTGATAACTTAAATATTTTAACGACTGGCCGTATGGTTAAATTTCTTAACAAAAGGAATTTATTAGAACTACATTTTATAGCATTCAACAGTAATTAAATGACTATATATAAAATGTTTGTTTAATGTGCATCGCTGTTTTTATTGGTTGTTATTCACTTTCATACTTTAGTGTTGAGGGTACACTAATTATTGTGCTTGTGAGGTGCGCAGTGGCAAATAAAAGATAGTAGTTTGCTACTCACGGTTATAATGTTCTTACACAAAGCACAGAAACATTCACAGAAGACAGACATTTACAATTCGACATTCACTGGGATAGTTCGACAGACACTGGGATAGTTACACACTGAAGAAAGTCTTATCTATAATAGAACAGTTCGTACACCAAAACACTTACGTACTACGAGAATCCTGAAGGGATAAACCGGGAATGATTAAACTAAGAATTAATTAATTGTTGCGTGGGCTTCGCGTCGCGACAGCGAGATCGGACTCAAGGGCAGCCAAGGTGAACGGACGAACGCGCGCTCCGTAGCGCGACCCCACTCATGCGCATCTACTACGTCACCGTGTGACGTAGACGCGGCGCGTTTCCACAGCACCGTATCGTGTGTACGATGGTGATGAATTTACATAGATAATATTAAAATAATATAAGTGTAAATATGATCGGTAGATATAAGTGTATAATTGTATAATGTGTATAGGGATAATTGTTTAAGACAGATATATAGTATTGCATTGTGTTATTGTATTGTATTGTGTAAGATGAATGTTATAGATCGCCACATCACTCCCCTCCAGAGACCGTCCTACGGGCGATAATAATCCGGGAATCGAACCCTTCGCCCAGATCTGGTCGTTCTGACGGGAGTATCCGTGAGCGGTTTTTCCTCTTTTTGAACATCTTGGTCGCTTGGTGGGATGTCAGCCAATATGTAGGCGGGTTTTAGGCGGTCCACAGAAACTTTGACCTTTTTACCTTTGCACATTATTGTGAAGGTTTTGTCGCCTTTTTGCACCACTTCATGGGGGCCGGTGTAAGCTGGTTGCAATGAACCTCGAAGCGCATCGTCCCTGAGGAATATGTGGCTTGAGGTAGCGAGGTCCTTGTGGACAAATATTTTGTCCCTGGAATGGCGTGCAGCTGGAGTGGGCTGCAATTTTGCGGCAAACGAGCGTAAGCGAGTGGTGAACTCCGAGATGTCGGTGGTGCCGCTGTCACCGGAAATGAAAAACTCTCCCGGGAGTCGTAATGGCTCACCGTACAGGAGTTCCGCGGAAGAAGTCCGAAGATCCTCTTTAATAGCGCTCCGGACACCCAGTAAAACCAAGGGCAGAGATTCTGTCCAGTTATGGTCAGCGTGGCACATTATCGCCGTTTTGAGTTGCCTATGGAATCGTTCCACCAGGCCGTTGCATGCTGGGTGGTAGGCTGTGGTCTTCCGATGTCTGAAACCGACTATTTTGGCTAGATATTGGAACAGTGCGGATTCAAATTGCCGTCCTCTGTCTGTAACAATATCCGTTGGACAACCAAAGCGGGAGATCCAGTTGGTCAGCAACGCTTTACCGACTGTCTCTGCGGTAATGTCTGCAATCGGTACCGCTTCTGGCCACCTAGTGAAACGATCCACGGCCGTCAGGCAGTACCGGTATCCCTGTGATGGAGGAAGAGGGCCTATTAGGTCGATGTGCACAAAGGCAAATCTAGCACGGGGTAATTCGAATGTGCCCAATGGTGATGACACATGGCGATTGACCTTTGTGCGTTGACAGCTGAGACACGTTCGTGACCATTGCCGGCAGTCCTTGCGGACTCCAGGCCAAACGTATCGCTGTGCAATCAATTTTGCGGATGTGTTTGCTCCTGGATGGCTGAGGCAATGAAGGCTCTCAAAAATTTGCCGTCGGAAGGGTTTTGTCACGAATGGTCTGGGAGTGGCTGTGCTCACATCACAGAGCAACTCGACGGGACTGCCGTCGATTTTAAGCCTCTTTAGTTGAAGAGATGTTTCTGACTGTAGAAGTTGCAACAGTTCTGGGTCTGAAGCCTGAGATTTAGCGAGAACCTCAAAATCGACCGGAGTTTGCAGTTCACTGACGCGGGACAATGTATCGGCGACGATATTGTCCTTACCGGAAATATGTTGAATGTCCGTAGTGAACTGCGAAATAAAGTCGAGGTGTCTATACTGGCGTGGAGCACAGTTGTGCTTTCGCTCATGGAAAGCGTATGTCAACGGCTTGTGATCAGTATAGACGGTGAAGTGTCTCGCTTCCAACATGTGGCGGAAGTATTTTATGCCTTCATATATCGCGAGTAGCTCACGATCGTATGGCGAGTACTTCTGCTGAGCGGGGCTCAACTTCCGTGAAAAGAAAGCAAGTGGTTTCCACTGTTTGTCCCTGAACTGTTGCAAAACTGCACCCATTGCCAGATCAGACGCATCTGTAACTAGGGCGAGCTTCGCTTGGTAGTCAGGGTGTGCAAGCAACACAGCGTTGCAGAGGCTGTCTTTGCACATATTAAAGGCGGTGAGCGCCTCACCTGCTATTTCCACGGGATGTTGACCTTTTACTGAGCCAGTTAGCAGGGCGTTAAGGGGACCTTGAAATTTTGCGGCTTTGGGTATAAACCGCCTGTAAAAGTTCAACATCCCTAAGAAACGCCTAAGCTCCCTAACAGTTTTAGGGGTAGGGAATTCCTTGATGGCTTCCACCTTGGACTCCAAGGGTCTCGTTCCGGCTGCAGAGATGCGGTAACCTAGAAATGTGACTTCGTCAGCTCCAAACACACACTTCGAGGTGTTAATGACAATGCCATATTTCTGCATCCTGGTGAAGAGCTGATGCAGATGGTCCTCGTGCTGCTTCTGGTCTTTCGAGAAGATAAGGAAATCGTCGAGATAGCAATAACAGAAGTCAAGGCCGCGCGTCATTTCATCGACGAATCTCTGAAATGTTTGGCCTGCGTTCCTCAGACCAAAGGTCATATATGGAAATTCGTACAGACCAAACGGAGTTGTTATCGCCGTCTTCTGGATGTCGTCCTCGCTGATCGGTATCTGGTTATACGCCTTAACCAGGTCAACGGTCGAGAAGACCGTGCAACCAGCTATGCTGTGGGTAAGGTCGTGGACATGTTTAATGGGGTACCTGTCAGGTATAGTCCTCGCGTTGAGCAGCCTGTAGTCGCCGCAGGGTCGCCAGCTGTTGTCCTTCTTCGGCGCTAAATGAAGTGGTGCTGACCAAGGGCTCTCAGATGGTCGAGCAGTGCCGTTGCTAAGCATGATCTCAAATTCTTGCTTAGCGATCTGCAGTTTGTCTGGAGCTAGTCTGCGAGGGGAACAAGAGATGGGCGGGCCGGGTGTGGTGCGTATGTGGTGTACTGTGTGGTGTGTGGTTTTTCGGTGTGTGCCAGCGGGTCGGGTGATCTCGGGGTACTTATTGAGTATCAAGTGATACCTGGAATCTCCAACCGAGACCTTTACTGAACACGTCGCTGAAGCCTTTGCAACGGAAGCTGTTACAAACATGGACGTGGTTTTGTCCACCAGACGTTGATTTCTGATGTCAACCAGCAAATCATAAAAACTTAAAAAATCTACACCAATGATTGGCTTGGTGACATCAGCTACAATAAAACGCCATGGGAAGTTACGGCGCAAACCTAAGTCTAAGTTTAACTGAAGATAGCCGTAAGTATCAATTACAGACCCGTTAGCGGCCGATAATTGGTAGTTCGACTTGACACGCTGTTCACGTAGAACATGCCGTGGAAACACACACAAATCACTACCCGTATCCACTAAAAACTGTGTCTTTGATGTTCGATCCGTGACGAAGAGGCGACCTGTGGTCGTCAGACAGCCGTCAGCCGCCATTACCGACTGTCTTTGGAGTTTCCCGACTTCTCGTAATCGCATGGCTTAATGCATTTGTGAGCGTTGGCCCCGAACTTGGAGTGGTAAAAGCAGAACGGTTGCTTCTGGTGGCTGGACGCGGACCGCTGTCTGGATCGATGGCGCTGTTGGTGGTTCGAACGCGACTGCGAACGAGGTCTTCTATTCAGCTGTATCGTCAGGTTCCGCACGGCCTTCTTTAGTTCGGCGATCTCATTCGCCATCTCGTGCATGCTAGGACCCGACGCCGATGCTGCGGCGACTTGGCATGGGGTCACGATGTCCTGGACCCTGTCCGCTAGGTCTGCTAGTCCCTCTAGGGAAGTATGTGGCTGTGAAGCCAGTAGGGTCTGGACGTTGCTCGGCAGACGACTGCTCCATATTGTCCGGAGAAAGTCCTCTGGGACGCTCGGTCCGGCCAAACTTTGGAGATGTCGCAGGAACTGTGAAGGCTTGCGATCTCCGAGCTCTTCGTGTATGAGAAGCTGCTTCACTCTCTTCTCGTGTGACGCAGTCAGTCTCTTAATGAGCTCGTGTTTGAGCTTCTCATATTTGTTGTGCTCCGGCGGATTAAGAAAAATATCCCTTACTTGTTTGGAGTACTGGTGCTCAAGGTTGCCAATGACGTAGTTGAATTTTGTCGCGTCGCTGGTGATGTTTGCGTTCGCGAACTGAGCCTCCACTTGAGCAAACCAAATCTCCGGATCATCCGGCCAAAACGGTGGTATACGTACCGCGATGCGGCAAATGTCGGATGGCTCGTCAATGGACACGCACTTTGCGCGTCGTAGTTGTTGACGCGATCTGGTGCTACCGAACGATTTTGCGGAGTCACTGCTATCACTCATCGTGCTACTGTGATTTTTCTTCGCTTCTTTAAATCTCGAACTTCCTTTTCAGGGCACCCGGGCGGTTGTCGAGCCTTTTTGGCGTATTCTAGGCGGGGTCACCAATTTAGTGTTGAGGGTACACTAATTATTGTGCTTGTGAGGTGCGCAGTGGCAAATAAAAGATAGTAGTTTGCTACTCACGGTTATAATGTTCTTACACAAAGCACAGAAACATTCACAGAAGACAGACATTTACAATTCGACATTCACTGGGATAGTTCGACAGACACTGGGATAGTTACACACTGAAGAAAGTCTTATCTATAATAGAACAGTTCGTACACCAAAACACTTACGTACTACGAGAATCCTGAAGGGATAAACCGGGAATGATTAAACTAAGAATTAATTAATTGTTGCGTGGGCTTCGCGTCGCGACAGCGAGATCGGACTCAAGGGCAGCCAAGGTGAACGGACGAACGCGCGCTCCGTAGCGCGACCCCACTCATGCGCATCTACTACGTCACCGTGTGACGTAGACGCGGCGCGTTTCCACAGCACCGTATCGTGTGTACGATGGTGATGAATTTACATAGATAATATTAAAATAATATAAGTGTAAATATGATCGGTAGATATAAGTGTATAATTGTATAATGTGTATAGGGATAATTGTTTAAGACAGATATATAGTATTGCATTGTGTTATTGTATTGTATTGTGTAAGATGAATGTTATAGATCGCCACAATACCATTAGAAATAATTCGGCGTGCAAGTCCATCAATATCATTCAGATAATATTCGATGGTTCTTTTATTTAATGGTTTTGCATAACAAATAATTGTTTGACGCACTGCAAAAATTAATTATCTCTCAAAATTAATTAAGCACATATTAAATTCTTATGAATATCATATTTCGACGGACTCATAATTGCGTCTGCAGGGTTTAAAGGAAGCTAACACGAAGGGGATGACGTTATCCGCCTCGCACCTAACCTTTTCGTGTCGGGGTGCCCCTACTTCCCGAGCTCGCTTTGCTCGCTCTTGCACAAATTTTTTGGTTGTAGGAAAACCTTCGGCTTGAGCAGAGTTAACGGAGCCCCGCTGCACTGAGCACCTATTTCTGTCTGCAGGGTTTAATAGAACGGAACAGGGTTTTAAAAAAACCTAACATAAAGAGGATGGCGGGAGCCAGACTAAGCGAGCATAGCAAGCGAACGAAGAACGAACATAACTTGTCCGTGTCGGAGTGCACCATATTTCCGTCCTCGCTTCGCTCGCTTCGTTCCGGCTTCGCTTCGTTTGTTCTTCGACTCCTGTCTTGGAGTCCTGTTGGTTAATTTGATATGCAATTAGTATTAGTGATTGACGTTATAAAGAAAAGAAGAAAGAAAGATAGAAAAAACGTTTATTTGCGGTAAACATGACGCAAAAAAAAGAACACAAACACAAAAAGAAACAAGTTGTGGGAAAATATGCGTCACATCCACGCAAAACGGCCATCGCTCAGCATACTGCTGCAATCCTATGCGAGACAGAGCCCCAGCGCTGGTTTTCAGCGACAGCCGGTGTTGACGTGATGACGTCAACCGGTGCAGCATGCAATGTAATTTAAAAAAGGAACAAAATAAAAACAATATCTAAATCTAAAATGATTATTTAAGTACAATATTAAGAATGGCAACATTGCGTTCCATCGGCATCGACTCACATGCTGCGCGCCGCCGGATTTGTGTTATCTGTGCGCGCAGCTGTCAAAAAACTATTTGTTTGACTATCTTTTGACATACTGGTTACATAAATTAATTAGCATGGCGCATTGTGTAATGAATGTTGAAAGGAGACGTTTCTTCTGCTTGTGTTTAACTAGCAAACAAGGCAATTCTTTGTTTTTGTAATATTGATCTCATTTTCATTTCATTCTTAGTTTGCATTGATTTTTCTCTAATGCGAGATTTGATTCGAGTTTAAAACAAAAAGTAAATAATTTTTTAATTTTATCTTTACAAATCGACAGTGTTTCATGCACCGGATCGAGCCTCTACGGAATTAAAATGGTCAAAGTGCAACATTGTATAATTAACGAAGTTACAATGAAAACTATCACAGCTAAGTAGGCTTTACAAGTTAACGAATAATAGTCGGCCAACTGACATTTGCAGTTGGATCGTATGAGACAACATATTTTTCAAGTACAATGTTAAGTTTGTTCTTGGGGTTAATTCATCCTAACTACGGATCCTTTCATTGTGCGAGGTCCGACACGCACTTGACCGGTTTATAAATATAAGGTCCAAACAAAATACCTGGCAAAGTTTTGCAGGTCATAATCAGTGATCGGAATAGGCTGAATATAATTATTTATCTAAACTTCGAAGAATAACGTCAAGAAGTGGAAACTCCTTACGACAATTTTTTTATTTTTACGGGACATATTTTTCGCCTTCCTTACTGACAGAGCATCGCTGCTATTAATACTGCTGAAAACATTTGATATTTTATCAAAATATTTGGTATACTATATTGCAGCAATATAATTGGTAGGGCAATGTACATGGGTGCATAACAAATGAGAACATTTTGTTCGTAATGTAAATAAAAGAAAATGAAAATGCCATAACACTTTAAACTTACCTTCAGGTGTTATAGTTTTTTAAGATTCAAGAAAAAAACAAAAACAATTCGAGAAGCATAAACGTGTCCTTGAGTACAGGCTGAGTAAATATGTAAAGCAGAGAAAAATTCCGTTAACAAAAGTCCATCCGTTAACAAACTCATCATCTTTATTAGCTGAATCCCTTCTCAAAGAAAACTTCAGTAAGGAGACTCCAAGCTTTAAATTTAAGTCCATTTATATTGCCACAATTAAAAAGCATTCAATAGTCTTACCATAAAAACACTGAACACTTATGGGAGATTACTAGGTTATTGAAGATATCATTCACGCAATTGCCCCTGTCCTAACAGGCATATTTAATCAATGTTTAGACAGCGGTACGTTTCCTGATTTAATTAAACATAGTAAAGTAGTACCAATTTTCAAATCGGGTAGTAAGAGTGACCCCTCTAATTATAGACCTATATGTATCTGTGCTACCAAGATATAGTAAAATATATAAAAAATCATGCTAGACCAGATATTACCACATTTTAATTCAAATGGGATTTTACATAGTCGCCAGTTTGGTTTCACGAAAGATAGGTCAACGATTGACGCAGGAGTAAAACTCATCAGTCACGTTTTAGAATCCTGAGAAAAGTCCCAGGATGCAATTGGCATTTTCTGTGACTTCTCTAAAGCATTTGACTGCGTTGACTACAGTACACTGATCTGAAAATTACACCACTACGGAATTCGTGGACGAGCTGCTGATCTTGTTCTTTCCTATTTATCAAACAGGCAGCAAAAGTAAACGTTAACGGGGCGACTTCCTCGGGATCTCTAGTTTAGATGGGCGTGCCTCTAGGTTCAATTCATGGCGCTTTTCTATTTTTAGTTCATGATAATGACCTTCCTTACATGATGGCTAACTTATCGGATATAAAGATTTATATCCGATAAGTTAGCCATCATGTAAGGAAGACACTTCACTTATTTTTAAAATAGATAGACAAGATACGAATGTTTTACATGTCAAGTATAGTCTGGCTCTTCTTTCGAAATGGTTTGCTCTCTTTTACTTAATGCGAACAAAACTAAAAGTATTAAGTTATCATTACCAAATGTGCCTCAAGTGGATCTAAAGGGAAATGCCCATTTGAGGCCCTCAGTGGACATTAGACTAGAAAAAAAATGCTTTATGCATTAATTTTGCCATAAAAATATAATTATGTATTTCCTTTCTTACAAATGAGCACCACTACAATCTACAACAATTAGTTAATAAAAGTAACTCAATTTGAAGAAGATTTTTGATTTGACGCTGGCAAAATATTGCCAGCATCAAAATGATATTGTAAGTGTTATCATTATTCAATCAATTTGAATCGATTTATAAACAAATACAATAACCCAACGGCATACCCACGGAATTTTACTGGTATTGTAATTAAAAACCAACTAAAAAAAACATTTTAAAATAAAAACTAATGTGTAATCGCCAAAAAAAAGAATAAGAAAAATAAATCAATAATCGGTTATTTAAAAAAGTAATCGATATATCGAAAACATTTTATTATTTTTTCGTGATAGTCACAACACTGAATTGAATCTGACACTTCGCTAGTTGCTTAGTGACAATCAGTGACAATGCGAACTCGAGTCGATACATTGACAGAAAACAGAGATTTCAACATGTTTTATGTGAATGTTTCGCCAGTACTAACGCACAGATACGCTCAATGTGGATGTGTTTTGATTTTTCTTCGATTTCTTTTACTGCGACCTGGCTTTGTTATATAGATTTGATTCGGATTTTTACCAACGAAATTAGCTTTGTTTTATGGATTTTGTTCTCACCCTTCAACGACAACTTTGGCTCTGGAATCAAGGACCACGGCCGCATTTGGTTTTTGGATATTTAAAATACGAAATGTGTTTTTTATGCAAAAACTACAATTGGATAAAAATATGTTAGAAAAACCCCCCCATCATAATCAATAATCAAGCATTGACAAAAGAAAAGTTTTTTGAATATTTCTAAAATAGTGGCGTCAATTTGAATATATTTTTTAGATATCCAATACTATTATGATTTTAAAACACTCTATTTTTATATAAATATTTGATGTCCATCTTAGGCATAGGATACATACTATGGAGACTAGGCATTCCCCTTTAAAACTTGATGGCAAGAAACTAGATGCTATTACGGAAGCAGTATTTCTAGGATTTACTCTAGATTCTAAATTGCAATGGGGGGTCGCCCACATTAGAGCTATTTAAGGTAGTTTAAGTTCAGCTGCATATGCAGTACAAAGCATATACCTTATAAGAACGCAGATTCTTAGCGTGTGAAAAACATAGATATTGGAAGTGAAACAAAAGATAAGAAGGAGGAGTGAGAGAGTTTAGAAGGGAGAAAAGTGTGGTCAAAGCACGCAAACTTCATCTCTGGCGAATGGACATTCATTTGAGCTCAAATATTTCCTGAGGTTGAATATGAACCGGATACAATTTTTAAGCAGTCTGTTAAGCTTATCCAGCAAAACCACATTCAAGTCAAAGTAGCACACGTCACCATAGTCAATGATAGGGAAAATCAAAGTCTGCACAAGCATAGATTTCGTCTTAGCGGGCAAAAAGTTTCTCAGATAATACAACGCTCGCAGAGTACCAATGTCCCTTTGACTAACATTAGAGACCTGCCGTTGCCAGCTAAGGGTCGAGTCAAGATGCAAACCGAGATCTTTCATAGTAGGGGTAATGGGTATGACGGTTCCATTGAAAATAAGAGGAAGAAGAGAGGTTCTGGCCATAATAGATAATAACTCCTTCATTTTGGGTTCTATGAGAAGTCGTAGATGTATAATTATAGTTAACGAGATTGGGTATGTTTCGAGCTGAATGAAGCCTAACATCGTTTTAACATCGTCTATGTCGCAAAAAAATGCTTTGCTGATTGTTGATAGTAGTTTGTTGCTTAGTAAAACCTGCTAAGCAACAAACTACTATCTATCTACTACCGGGGTATGTCAGGTATTAACCTGACATACTCCTGGGCACTACCGAGCAGTGGCCCTCCATCCACTAACAAGCTGAGCTATCTCCTTTAACTTTTAAAGTGGACAAATATATATTCTTTTTTAGTACAGTACCATCATCATCTTCCTGCCCTTGTCCCATGTTACTTGGGGTCGGCGCAACACGTTTTCTCTTTCCATTTTCCCCTGTCAAAAGTCACGCTATCATTCACTCCCTTCTCTTTCATATCATTCCTCACACAATCCATCCACCTTTTCTTTGGCCTTCCTCTGCCTCTCCATCCATCAACATTTATATTCATCACTCTTTTAGTCACATGCGTTTCCTCCCTCCTCTTCACATGTCCATACCAAGCCAAACGATTTCCTTTCAACTTTTCTGTCACTGGCGCCACTTTCAAACTTCCCCTTATATACTCATTTTTCACTTTATCCAATTTCGTCTTTTTAGTACAGTACCGTCGGTGCTAAATAGGTTAGCAGCAGCGGTGAGGTTTGGTGAAAACTTATGTGTTTTACTAATTGTGTTGAGGATTTTCAATGAAAACGATGCGTTACTTTTTCAAGCCAATTATTTATTCGCCATCCATCTTGATCTTACAATATTCAAGGAGAAGGGAGTGGGAACAATATTTTGAATAAAACCAATCACGGTCGAGAGATAAGTATGACGTAGCGTATGGTATTGTTTCTTGCCTTTGAGATGTCGCTATCAGTCTCTGATGTGCGTTATGGAGTAGGAGTTCACAACAATAGGTAATCCCAATATATTTTACAATTAATTCTATGGATATTTCGAGACAAGAGATTATGGATGCCATGACTTATTAATATATAGTTTTAAACATCGTCTATGTTGCAAGAAATTGATTTGCTGTTTGTTGATAGTGCTAAGCAAGTTTTGCTGCTTAGCAAAACCTTCACCCCTGAGCGGTGGGTCTTCATCCACTAATAAGGTGAGCTATCTGTTTATAACACTAGATGAGTTCGGTGTTTCCTAACTGACTATTCAGAGAAGAAAGACCGAAACAAACTCAGAGTTCACAGTCTCTTTTAAAGCCCACACACAATCTTGCTCAGGCCATATGAGCACCATGCAGGTCTGAGATGGTCTTTTGAGAAAAGAATCACACAGATTTGAATGAACCTGTCCAGTCAGTGCACGTACTTGTCAATAATCGCTCAACGACTTGACGAACAATACCAAAGAAAGGTTCTGTTCTAAACAGACTTTAACGTCACATGACGTCACTGCAATATTTATGGTGGATGGCTATGAGATTATTTGACATTTAATATAATTTACAATTGACATACCTACATGTAAAAAATGGATGAATAGGACTTTTATTGATTTTTCAATACATTAATATTTTACATAACAACTTATACCTAATTAATTAATAAAATAACAAAATTATACCCTAACTTAACTAAAACTATTCACAAACTAAAATATGGCGTCAAAAAATTCCTCCGCATCGCTGTCGACTGGTAATGTACCCAAGAGACTGGCGGCATTGCCACGTTGTATAGCAATGCTTAGCCTCTGGACAAGGTAAAAGCCGGCCCTTGGGTCACGGGAAGTGTCAACTAGCCGTTTGGAGATTTCGTTAAACAAACTGTGAGCGCTCGGACCCCACGGCCCGAGGGTTTCAACCCCAAACGGCTCGAAATTATAATTACCGATAAGGTTATTATACTTTCGCCGCTTGAGGTTTTCCGCAGCCGCAGTAGCAGCGCCAGCACAGCACGCCGAGCCGGGAAGATGGGAAGGCGCAAGAGTGTCGACACAAGTTGCGTCCCACACTAACTACCCACCTTCCATGGAAATAAAGACATGCCGTCTGGTCTCTTGCCATCGTCGCGTGCCAAGCCATTGGGTTCTAATACAGCTGGGACGCCGACGGTGACAAGAGCCCGTCGGATGATGTCATTAATGTTCGCGTGCCGCGCTATGCGACCCGCACTTCGGCTGCAAGACAGGCCGTGGTGTCCGAGGCTGTTGACAACTTCGCCACAGTGACAGTGATGAGGAGAACAACAAGGGGCTCCTAGTCGCAAGGAAGCAGCGAGGCGGAAAGTAGTGTCGTCAAACAAAGTGCCTATGCTTGACGACGGTAGTGCATGAAGCCACAGACCCGACTCCCACTTACCCACAGCCAGCAGGCGCGCACGCTCCGCAGTAGTAGCAGACGTGTTTAGTAAATTATTCTGTACTACTCTACAAAGCGGCTCATCCCATCGTCTGTGGGAAGATGGATTGTCGGGTGAATCTGAATTCGGGCAAGCGAGTCTCCAGGCATCCATAGCCTCGGTGAAGCACGGCACATCAAAATTAATCAGTGTCGAGGCTAGGATTTTCCTGATTAAATTCTCAGTGCCGTGGATCGAGGATATAAAAGCTGGAAAACTGATACTAGAAATTTTGCGGACGCCGAGGCCTCCCATACGTATGGGAAGAGTAGCTTGTGCCCAAGCTCGGTCATCCATGGCCACATTTAAGATCGAAGTTAATGTATTTGGTCCATTTTGTCTAAAAGATGAGTGTACTTCCATAAATGGGAAGCGCGAAGGAAATATGTTAATTTAGGGCCGAAACAGCAGTAACGAATTAAGGTTATGGCCGAATGCATGTTAATTTGGAACAATCTTTCCGAAACGTCATTAAAATTTTGTATTTTTTCCTCAATAAAAACGGGAAAGGAACTTTCAAAGATTGGGGAACCAAGGAGGCGGAGAGAGCTTTTTTCAATAATTTTGATATCTGGGGCAATTGCGTTAAATTTGGGAAGTGTCAAATGTCTGTCAGTACTGTCCGCTAAGAATAGTTCACATTTCGAAAGGTTGAGATCAAGGCCAATGGAATGAAATTCATTTTTTAAGAATTGAAGGTCATTTAAAACAGTTTCTACATCGCCTCCCAAGGTTCCAACATCAAGATACCAAACATTAAATTTGGAATTTAGCTGTCGAATAATTGGGTGAATGGGTGATGGCTATTACATGAAAATTAGAATTTTCCCTATTTTTTCCTGATTCATCCAGAAGGAAAAATAGATAATAAAATAAGAAGTGACATTTGGCGGTCATTTGAGCAGTTCGTATCATTAGGTATAATGGTGAAACAGAAAAAAACTAGCAGTTAATATCGAGATAAAGATTTAATATTCAATATATCCAAAAAATACGAAAGAAACAAATAAGAAAAAAATAAAAGTAAAATGTAACCAAAACCCCAGTATTCAACATCGGTCGGTTAAGAATTTACAATATGTGAAATAAAATTATTCAACATCTATATGTATTATGCGACGACGGCTGACGCCATGAGGCCATTCATCATGGCACAAGAAAGTGCATTTTCACCGCGTTGCATTCTGAAGTAGCCATCTTCCCCAAATGTTGTGTCCCAAGAATTCTTAACGATCCAAAATGGCACACCATTCTCTGAAATAAAATTAATTTCCATACAATATAATGAACATGAAAGTTACATCAGATACTAAAGACCAATAAAATCCTAAATGGCACTCTAGCTATAAGTAGCTTGGGAGTCTCTTTAAATCACGATGGGTAGTTCTAAGCAGAGTCAGCTGCACCAACGCGAAGCATCTGACAAGACAGCGGCCAAACGGGGCATAGTAATAAGATGTAAAACGATCGTGAACCGTACCTGATCCATATCCAACCAGTAGGACTCCATGATTTATATCACCTATATCACAGTCATCATCGGATATAATTCCGTTTGAATAAAAATAAAGACCGATAGCCTGGATACCTTCAAGAAAGAACACACAGTTAAACATACATAACACACAGTTAAACTTTTTAGTTTTGACAAGTTGTGTGCCACGGACCACGGACCACGGACCACGGACCACGGACCACTCTAGTGGTCCGTATCAATAGAAATTCAATTGTGTCTCATATTCATGTACTCAACGGGTAAACGACTATGAATTCAGTTGCGATCTTTCTGGGGGCTAAAACACTCATGAATCTGAACAAATTTTACCATGGGCTGACTACAAAAAAAAGCATTTTCATTGTAAGTATTGCAGTTTTGACCCATCTTAAAGTTTCACCCCCTGAAAGATTGTTCCAAAGAAATTTTAATGACAGGAAATTATTTAAAGTTCTTCTTTTCTTAACGAATACATGCTGATGTATTAATTCGTTTGGAAAAAGAAATTTAAATTATTTCCTTTTGGCTTCATAATATATGTAGAGCCACATTCTCGTAAATTAGACACTCTTTATGAACCTTGGAGACTAACCTTAAAACTGATCTGCAAAAATATGATCTCCTTTACAACCCTCGGCCTAGCATGAACGCGTAGAGTTACCGTAACGTCAATTCAAATGATTTTTAAATCGAAAAGACAATTGTATAATAGCATTTTTGTTTACGTGACAAGCACAAAATATCACCATAGCTGTGACAAGCACAAAATATCACCATAGCTGTGAAAAAAGTCTTAATAAACGAGTATTTTCAATTAAAAATCGTTCGAATTTATTTTACTTATATTTCACGCGTTCGTGTCAGGCCTACAGGTTCGGAAATATTGATTTGCTAAATATATTTGCGCAGTATTGCTATAAAAGCCGCATACGAACTAAACTATATTTCAATAGTTCACGACTAGTGGTAGTAATCTGGCTCGATACGATTTTGATGCAACAATTCAATAAAATCGAATCACTATCAAATACAAATTAAATAAGTTCACCAATCGAGATAGGTCCGGTGTGGTACAGCAGTTGCTTCAGTTTCTCTTGTGAGGTAAGATTATAGGAGCGGCAGTCGGTCACCTGGACCTTCACTTTCTTTGCATCAAAACTGCAATCGTTACTTATTCCTTGGTAGGGATAGTCAGCTTCAGACTCGCTTCCTCCTTGCTCGACCAGTGACCTGTCAACATGACCATCAAAAACTGTGTCAAAACATACATCAATAGATACATCGCCACATTAAAAAAATAGCATGTACCGCTTTATTTCGAAATCAGAATCTAACAGTCCCGCAAGCTAACCTGGCCGGTGACGGTCGCTGTCGGTGAATCAGTGGAAGAAAATTAATGAAAATTAAATCACTACTAATATTCTGTCGAATTAAATTCATGCAAGTGCAAGTGGCACTAAAATTATTTCATACAATATTTCATAATATTTCTTTTTTATATTTTCCGTTGAAACAAACGCGGACAAATGCGGTAAGTATAGTAATTTTAAAATTTTTATTAGCAATTTTTAGCTCTGTTATCCTCAATGTAAAAAAATATATATCTGAGAGTCTGATTACGGATATAAACGGCACATAATTCATAATTGTCACAGATACAACACAATAAACGCAATTCTGTACTTAATAAAAAAAATTAAGGTCAGTAAACATTGCTCTTCTTTAAATTACATTAAATTACCGTATTGCAACGTCCATATATCCACCATTACATCCATAATTTTTTTTGTCGCAGTCTACAATCTGCTGTTCAGATAATCTTACGAGCTCCTTGTGCTTGATGGCGTATATGCTCTCAACACTACCTGTGAGAAATATGAAGATATTTATTAATGTAACTATTTCAGAAGGTTAAAGAAAATTCTTGAATGGAACGCACTTACCAATTGCGCTAAACGCATAACAACTTCCACAAGTCTGTTGGTCTTTAACGGGGGCGACGACACCGTGTTCGCGCCAATCGAACGACTCCGGCGCATCATTACCGTCGATGTCTTTATCATAGTAGTATGTGCAAGCATTATCGTTTTCAATGGAATGAGAGCCATCTGAAGTTCTCAAACAGGTGAGTTTTGATTTAAATTCTTCATAAGATAGATCCGAAAATTGCGTTATACCTGAAAAAACTCGAAATGTGGTTACATGACCATCAACATAAAATAACATCACGCCTTGTTTCCCCGAAGGGTTCGGCTGAGGTGTACCTATAGTAACACCCACATTTCGCCAGTTATGTTTAAGTCCCATTTAATAGGGGGCGAGCCTATTGCCATCTACCGGGCACAAATCCAGACTCCGGGCTACTGAGAAAATCCAGATAGAAAAACCCAATAACACTGCCCGATAGTTATCAAAAAGAAATAAAACAATCTTTTGACCGATTAATTATTCAATTAAATAGAAAAACAATGATACCGAAAACAGCGTGTTTGCTTTTCTCGTTCAAACTGTTAATCTTCTGCAGATTTTCTTTAAATATCTGGAGCCTGGCTTGCTTCTCGTTTTTGTCGGCGTAGTTTTTTTCATACTTTTGTATGAACCGCTCGAAGTGCAGTTCGGCGTCTGCGAGTGCGTACGGCGCGGGCGCAGGGGCGGCTGACCACGCAGCCGCGAGCGCCAACCAACTGACACACAGCAATACCAACATTGACGCCATGACAGTTACTAATGAGAACAACTGCTTCACAACACGTCCTACAGTATGCCTTCACAGTACAATAGCAGTATTATATACCATTTTTCTGAGCTAAAGAATTCTAAACGTTGGCATTCACTTGAAAAGTATAAAAATTTTATAGTTTGTGATAACTTAAATATTTTAACGACTAGCCGTATGGTTAAATTTCTTAACAAAAGGAATTTATTAGAACTACATTTTATAGCATTCAACAGTAATTAAATGACTATATATAAAATGTTTGTTTAATGTGCATCGCTGTTTTTATTGGTTGTTATTCACTTTCATACCAGTAGAAATAATTCGGCGTGCAAGTCCATCAATATCATTCAGATAATATTCGATGGTTCTTTTATTTAATGGTTTTGCATAACAAATAATTGTTTGACGCACTGCAAAAATTAATTATCTCTCAAAATTAATTAAGCACATATTAAATTCTTATGAATATCATATTTCGACGGACTCATAATTGCGTCTGCAGGGTTTAAAGGAAGCTAACACGAAGGGGATGACGTCATCCGCTTCGCACCTAACCTTTCCGTGTCGCCGCTACTTCCCGAGCTCGCTTTGCTCGCTCTTGCACAAATTTTTTGGTTGAAGAAAAACCTTCGGCTTAAGCAGAGTTAACGGAGCCCCGCTGCACTGAGCACCTATTTCTGTCTGCAGGGTTTAATACAACGGAACAGGGTTTTAAAAAACTAACATAAAGGGGATGGAGGGGGCCAGAGAGAGCGAACATAGCAAGCGAGCGAAGAACGAACATAACTTGTCCGTGTCGGAGTGCACCATGTTTCCGTCCTCGCTTCGCTCACTCTTGGAATCCTGTCTTGGAGTTCTCTTGGTTAATTTGATATGCAATTAGAATAAGTGATTGACGTTTTAAAGGAAAAGTTTATTCTGCTTGTGCTTAACTTGCAAACAAAGCAATTCTTTGTTTTATAATATTGATCCCATCAAAAACATTTTCATTTAAAATGTTGCCAAGACGAGACCATATGGCTCGCACTGTCAAAAACTTATCAGATCTCATGTAGAGCCAAGCTTCCAACTCTACACGGCCTAACTCTACAAGCCCTAACTTCACAAACTCTAAGATTCAGTCAAAATATGAGGCTTGGCCGTTTCGTTACTACAAGACTAACAGAAAACTAATGAACAGTGCATTAATTTTCCACCTTAGGCACATGTAACGGTAGTGAAACGGCCTTTTTTCTTTGTTGACATTTTGACGAGTTATGCGAACATAGATGTAGGGAACAGCTGATTTTTTTCCGCGAGTTCCGGTATGGTCCCATAGTAAAAGTTGTTCATAATGATGAGTACAAACCTAAAAATTGTTAGACACAGTCCACGATACCAGTCTGTAAAATTATTCAACAGGTTGCCTTTAGACAAAAAAAGTGCCGTCTACAGCAGTGCTTTCAAAATAAAACTAAAAAATTACCTATTGGATAAGTGTATATATATTATGCTGTAGAAGATCTATAATTTTATTGAATTGTAATTAATCATGGGTTGTTAAATTTTGTTGGATTTTGGTATTTCTGATTTATTGATCTATCTATATAAAATAAATTTATTATTATATTTATTTTTTGTTATTATTTGAATTTATCAATATATGCTAATTTGTCTTTAATTAATTATTTTATTGCTACTATTTTAAATTTTAAGGTATATTAGACCATATTGTTTAATTTACATGTCGAAATACCATTAAAGATATATAAATTTATTAATTTTAATGTTTATGTAATTTATGTATGTCATTCAAATGTAATAATATTTAATTAAATTATTTAATATTAGTGTTAAACTGTAATTGTGTAATTTTGTGTATAAATTCAGGTACAAGTTACTTGTTTATGAATAAATGACTATGACAATGAGTATGACTTCGATCAATAGCAAAGACTGGTTACGCATCTCCTCATTCGCCTCAAGATCAGGATTTTTTGAACTGACACGAATTCAATGTAAAATGTCTTCTGACACGTTATCTTTGTATCTGTTCCACAGGTCACGTGGATATTAATATACTAAGTATTCCTTTTTTTAGGGACGAAAACAGATACTTAACAAACAACATTTTAGCAAATTTTTTATCATAGTAGAAAATGACTTCAACAATGATTCTTCAACATAAATTACCTTGAATGTTGGATTAAATCCGTGTTCTTCTGGAATTTCCGCTCCAAATGAAGTCATTTGAAAACAGCCCTCCATTTGCACGCCATTCAGTTCGAGGCTCGGCAACTCGCATCCAGCTGCTATTAGCCACCCTGCAAAGATCGTCGCTCCACCTAGCCTAAGGGCATCCTACATTAAGTTTGCCGATTCGCGGTCTTCACTCAAGAACACGTCTACCCCAACGGTCATCGGTTCTACGGCTAATATGGCCGGCCCATTGCCACTTCAGCTTGCTTATTCTGTGAGGTATGTCGACAACTTTGGTTCTCTGCCGGATCACCTCGTTCCGGATTCTATCCCTCAGAAAGATTCCAAGCATAGCTAACGAGCTATGGATCACCATAGCTCGCTAAGTGACATTGAATTTATGGACCAGCAGTACCGTGAGTGTCCACGTTTCGGCTCCGTAAGTCATAGTATACAGGACGCACTGATTGAAGACTTTAGTCTAAAGGCTCAGCGGAGTACGCAAGGTTGATCTCTCGAGGCTCTCATTAGGCGGTTGGATCAAGGGCCTGATTCAGAAGGCTGTACTCCTCGATACGGCATTATGAAGAGGTTCCTGTCTTTGCAACCCTAACCACGGTAAGCTTGGACCCTGCTCCCAACACCGGCGGACCTCTATTTTTTAAATATGTTTAACATACATACATAAACTCACGCCTTCTTCCCATGGGTGTAGGCCGAAACTACAGAACGCCACCTGCTACGATCCTTACATACTCCTTTTGCCTCGTTTACATTCATACATCTGGTCATACACGCACGCCGGTCGCGAGTACTGCGCACCTGACCTTTCTGAAGAACATCACCAATAAGATCACTATATGTCTTCCTAAGGCATCCCCTCCCGGCGTTTTTACTCATATCTGCCGTGTAAATACCTTTTGTTAGTCGACTTTCATTCATCCTCTCAACATGACCAAACCATCTAAGCATACTCTTTTCAATTTTTGCCCCTACATCTTCTTTTAAACCGCACCGTTCCCTTATCACATCATTCCTCAGTCTATCATTCATAGTCACACCACACATTCTTCGCAAGGAACGCATTTCCACAGCATTTATTCTTCTTTCATGCTTCTTTTGCGACACCCAACATTCAGTTCCATACATAAGCGTAGGCACCAGCACACCATTGTGAACAGCCAGTCGGGCCTTTTTGGACATTAACTGGTTGGTCACAACCGTATGTATAGCACCATTCCCTTTATTTCCCGCATTAACTCTCCTTTCCACATCTTCATCAATCTTTGCATCCCTTGTAAACGGACTCCCCAAATATACAAACTCACTTACTTGCTCCGCACTTTTATCATTTATTTTCACATCACCCATCGGTACGTCCTCTTCTCTTTCAAACACCATGACATTCGTCTTATTTACATTTATATTCATCCCTTTCATCTTATATGCTTCATCCATGACCGTCACCATGTCTTGCAATTGTTCTGCTGACGATGCAAGTAGAACTTGGTCATCTGCGATCAAGTAGAACTCGATCATCATCTAAATATTTTGAAATGCTTTTTTTATATCTTTTTATTTTATGGAATATTTAAAATGTAATAATTTTATAAGAAAGAAAATTAATAAACGACATAATAACACAAAGTAATTATTCATGGCATTGTTTTTAAAATATTCATTAAATGTCAAAGTGTATATAAAAAAATTGTTAGCAAAAAAAAATCATCATTCAGTGTCAAAATTGGAGCAGCTCAATCCCAAGCCTTTGTATCCTCAGCATGTTTTATAACAGTATAAATGACTTTCTGGCGTAGGTTACGTTTTATGAATGATTTAAATTGAGGTTTAGTTCTTGAGCGTGGCGGAAATTTATTATAAAAGCGAATACAATGACATCTAAACGAGCCAACCTCCTTTCTTCTTGAGCCTTGTTGTAAGTGCAACGAATTGGTGTTTCTTCCTAGTATTTGTATTGTGGATATCACTGCCTATAAACATATAAAATTGTTTTAAAAATATGTAGATATCACTGTATTTTTAAAACAATTTTATATTTTTATGGGCATATAAAAGATTTCCATAAATATACTGGCATTAATCTTCATAAATTTTACTCTGAGAGTGTCTCAGTCTTATGTAAGTTATAAATTGATCGTATAGCCTTTTTTTGCAAAATAAACATAGCCTAAAAGTCAGCGGCATTTCCCTATAACAGAATACTGTACGACATCCTACACTATGAAAATAGCTATATTTTTTTGACAATTTGTCTACATGTGGGCCCCACTGAAGCTTAGCCTCCAAAGTTAAGCGCAAGAATATTATGCCATCTTCAGGATTCAATTGGTCACCCTATAACAACACATTAGTTTTCACCTACCTAACGTGAGGTAACGTAAACTTAAAGGCTCCTACAGACAGGCGTGAACCGCGACGCAACACGAAGGCACCGCTCGTCGCGCGACCAGCGGTGCCTTTTGTTCCGCGTCGCGGTTCACGCCTGTTTGTAGGAGCCTTTATGCATTTGGTTTTTTTTTTCATTAAGAAGTTTACTCCTTAAAATATCTCCCTAATCTATAGTAACAATGGGAGTCCCACAGGGCTCAATTATTTGGTTCTTTCTTGTTTCTTATTTACATTAATGAATTGCCTTACTTCATAGAGGACAACTTATATGAGTAAATTATGAAGTTTGTCATTTTTTATTTTTCTAAACTACCCCCTAAAGGGGAATTAGGGGTGTCAAATTGTTTAAAGAAGAATTTTAACTCGCGGTCCGATTAACGCGAAACTCAGTATTTACTTATACTTAAGACTAAAAATAAAGTATAGCGTGTATCAGGGTCTTTTGAAAATCTACCCCTAACGGGGTATGAAATCCACGCAGACGAAGTCGCGCGGGCAGTGATAGATAGATAGATAGAATACTCTTTATTATGTACAACATAAAAATTACAGATATAAATGTAGAAATATTACATAGTGTGACACAATGGGCGGTCTTATCGCTAAAAGCGATCTAAAGTGGTAGTCGACAATAAAACAAGAAAATAATATAACCTTTAAACTATGTAATAATAATTACAGTACGAACGCTGTTGAAGTGCTGGACCAACAGGCATCCGTTGTGAATGCAGTTGGTCTGGACCAACAAGCATCCGTTGTGAACGCTGATGAATTACGGGATCAACAGGCATCCATTGTGAACGGAGTTGGTCTGGACCAACAGGCATCCGGATGTGAAAGCTAGTTCGAACAACTTATCAACGGTCCGATGTTAAAGCGAGTCACATAGACAGCATAAACTAATACTTTGTTATTGTATCTGTTCTCAGCTACCACAAAGGACCACGACGTGATTCGAGGCCGAATGTTATCGTCAACGACGGTTTATTTACTTGGACAAGGCTTCATCATGACGTCATGTCCGCTACCTGGCGGGCCGATCAGCAAACGAGCGTTTAGTAAAAGGCGTTTCACGAGTTGGATTGAGCCCCAGTTTGCGTGCAATTCTCAACATGTCAAAAACTATCTGCAAGACGTATTCACCTACAGTCTGTGAAAAATGATAACAAGTATCAACGTGTGCATAAGTCCTAACTATTTTGTAATTCCTAAATTAGTTTGATTGTGGCAGCTAAGTATGTAGGTAAATTAAAGGAAAATGATTAAATGTGCTGGATATGATTTGAAATGTGATTCTTTATGTATTTTGGTAAAATGTAACTTGCCATAATGAATATTATTCTAATTTGAATTTACATAGGCTTTCCGTTAGGTATTAATTATATAATAAGTTAGGTACACGATGAACGTGTTAGCACCATAGTCAATGAAAATTGACTAAATTTTTTTACTCTTAGGCATTTCTTAACGCTTATTCAGACTCAGTTCAAGGTTACCATAAATCTATTAATAAAAAGACGAACAGCCACATATTATTAACTATACGATAAAAGATAGGACAGCTATCCCTGTCCTGAGACTATCTGAGGGAATGTGAATGTTTGAAGTTGTTGAAATTCTGTAAACACTATTTTGCATTTACCTATCTGCGCAATGATAAGAGTAATTGTCGAATATTTTGGGTTTAAGAGGATTCAGTTTTATTCTCTAAACCAGATTCTTAGGTCTTAGGCGAATTAGCTACCAACATGAATAGCCCGCATATTCAAATCAAAACTGTAATTCTTTGACAGTTGTAGGAAATGGCTATAACATGGCAAATTGATGTAGTGTGTCAATTTGATAAACAATTAATTTCCTTAACTGTACTACCGGGAGTCCGGGACAGAAAGTATCCTATGGCCCAATCCACGTTATGATCTACCCGTGAGCCAACATCTAAATCAGCAGACATACAAATTCAGGCTTTCTAATTTATAATATAACTAGCTGTGCCCCGTGACTTCATTCGCGTGTAAATAGTTAAATACACAATATGTCAAAATAACAGCCACATTTTAATAAAACTCCCTCGTTGCATCGCCCGCCCGCGCTATTTATTTATTAAAACTATAAGCACAAGTAAAAAGAATACCGTACAAAGGCGGACTTAATGCCTGAGGCATTTTCTACCAGTCAACCTTAGGGTGATGCAGAGAGAAAACATGACAGGTGCAACATAAGGGATGGATAACATGAAATTATCTATAAAATACTAGAATAAATATATAGATATATACATACATACTTATAAACGGAATAAACTTCGTCAGGAGAAATAACGAACGGTAGAGGAGAAATAATGATCAATAGAGGAGAAAACGAATCCACCAAATCAGCGCTGGGATGTTTCTGCCAACTTCTTACGTATATGCTCACGTGCCTTGACTTTAAATGACAACCGATTTGTTACCGTCCTGATGTTCAGAGGGAGCGAATTCCAAAGAAACACTGCCTGGACAAAGAAAGAAGAGTAAATGAAACCAGAGCGGTGAGAAGGACATCGTAGAGGACGATTGTTAGTGGAACGAAGATTTTTTACTGTGGGCAGAGCATAAATACTGAATAAGGGAAGTCAGGTAAGAAGGAGAAGTGGGTTTGGTGAGAATAGAAAATAACATAGACAGAGCCCTCATCTCTCTGTGCTGACGAATGGGTAACCATTTTAAACGCAATCGGTGCGCAAAGACATGGTCATACTTACGAAGATTGAAAACGAATCGAATGCGGTCAAGTTTATTGAGTTAAGTTTGTTTTCTTCTTTTTGCTCGGCTCCTAAAATAGCTTACAACCATTCTCGAGAATTGGGCTACCAAATGCAAAAATAATTTTTCAAATCTGACTAGTAGTTCCAGAGATTAGCGTTTTCAGTTTTTTGCGCGGATCCCCAATTCTTTTTCTCAAATAAAAGTAGCCTATGTTACTCTTTGTAACATCAGCTATTTGCGAGTGAAAGTCCCGTCAAAATCAGTCTAGCCATTTCAATGATTAGCCGGAACTAACAGACAGACAGACACAATTTAAAAAATAGTTTTTTTGTTATAAGTACCGTATAAACTTTCATACGCATTTAGTAAAAAGCTGTTATTTTGACTTTACAAACAGTCATTCAATTTTATTTATTAGTATATACGTGGAGGAGCTCGTGGCTAAGTAATAACTGCCGCACAGGTCGATCCATCAGGTTAAGCTACGCTTGCCAGGGTTGTCTGTGGATGGGTGACCATCTTTACGTACCGAGACTCCTCCGTGCCTCGGAAAGGACGTTAAGCCGTTGGTCCCGGCTGTCATTCGTAGATCCTTGTCAGTCGTTACGGGTCGTCAGAAGCCCGAAAGTCTGACAACCAGTCTTACCAAGGGGTATCGTATCACCCCGTTACTGGGTTGTGAAGGTCAGATAGGCAGTCGCTCCATGTAAAATACTGGTATTCAGCTGCATCCGGTTAGACTGGAAGCTGATCCCAACATAGTTGGGAAAAGGCTAGGCAGTATATACGTATATGACGGTGCAGTAAGCCGTCTAGTTTTGTTACGAAGTTACTGGAATCACAGATTCATTGATTTATTTTGTTTTTTATCGGAAGCTACTAATACGATCTACTTGAATAATCTATGATCTTTGTAAGGCTTTTGACTTAGTTGAATAATCACTCGTCTAATATTTCAGCAGGTTTTCACATACCGTTAAGCTGGTTAACGTTCCCTTTATTTATGAGTGAAAACAGTACCTAAATAAATAGAGAGCAATAGGTCTCAAGTCTTTTTGTCTCAAGTAATTTAGTCGGCGTACCTCAAGGGTCCATTCTAAGCCCTTTCTTGTTCACTAGTTGGTGAGCCATTTTATTGTAACATAATTATAAATTTTGTATTTATAAAATTCATATTTTATAATGATATTTGGAGTGGAGTATTTATTAGGCAAATATTTTTTTTTTCATAAATCATAAATCGATGATTACGTAACCTTTTCGTGCGTAGATTAGATACGTAACACTTGATTTATCTTACATCTAATACGATCTAGCTGGAGACTATTTTTGCTCAGAAGGACGGAACTGAAACTTTTTTTTTGTAATAAAATAAAACCTTAATTGCATTGCTCTATATATTCAAATTGTACCCAAAACCCAAAATACGTTTAAATAGAAGCTTCTAATCTTTTAATCCGCAGTAAGAACGGGACAATTACATAATTATAGATGATGCCATTAATCCATTATTTATCATTCCACACGAGGCAGCACGTTCTCCGCGTTGTATTCTGATGTAGCCCTGTTCACCAAAAACCTCGCCCCATGAATTCTTAATAATCCAGTACGGTATGCCGTTTTCTGAAACAAAATTGTTGTAAGAAAATTACAATTCGTTAGTAGGTTGGTACATTTTAACACTATAAAACTCCAGGAGTGATGTAAGTACCTGTACCGTAGCCCACCAGTAGAACAGCATGGTTTACGTTGCCTGCGTTGCATGCTTGATCCGACATTATGCCTCCACGATAAGCTTGAAAGTTGCTAGCCCTGACGCCTATCAGAAAAAGCAGAAGAAATAAATTAACTTTAGTGCTAATATTAACGATTTGATCTATGATGACTCACCGGTTGTTTGTCTATAATGTGTGTGGTTACTTACCAACGGATATAGGTCCGACCTTGTACACTATTTGCTTTAGTTTTTCTTGCGAAGCAACATTATATGAGGTGCAGTCAGTAAGCCTTACCGCTGCTTTGCGTGGGGTAAATTGACAGGATTGTTGTCTACCCACGTACGGGTAATCAGCTTCTCTCTCGATACCACCCTGCTGAATAATTGATCTGTGGACATAGTTTAATTATTTTAAAAGTTCACTTTGTTATGCCATCTCACATCGGTTACCGTGTGGCGTGGCTTGCATCGTTGTTACTCGCACCTATACTAACCTTATTTAATTAAATTATTTAAGCTATAGCAAGTCATAAGGATAGTCACATATGTGACTGCTGAGCGTCTATTCCCGGATCGGTCCGTGTTTGGTTTTATCATTAGAAAACTCACAGCAGCAGTCCGGAATCTGGATTTGTGCCCGGTATATGTCGGGCGGGGTGAAATAAGTTACAAAACTGATGGCTGATGATGCTGGAGTGGAGAACTAAAACCGGACGAGTCGGTCGTCTGCTGGAAATATATTACCTATATCCTTAGATATAGTTTGCTAAAACTAGAGGAGCAAAAAGTCCGGTGTGCAGAAGCAGCAGCCTACACCCAGAAAAAGTAAACAAAGACTGAAAAAGAAGAAGGCATGGCATAGCAATAGGATCATAACATAAACATAACATCACGCCTTGTTTTCCAGAAGGGTTAGGCAGAGGTGTACCTATAGTAACACCCACATTTCGCCAGTTATGTTTAAGTCCCATGTAATAGGGGGCGAGCCTATTGCCATCTACCGGGCACAAATCCAGACTCCGGGCTGCTACTGAGAAATTCCAGATAGAAAAACCCATTAACACTAGCAATAGGATCACTCCTCATTAAATGGGACTTATCTAAATATATCTGGCAAAATGAGAGTAAACTTGTAACTCTTTGATATTCTATGTAGGTAGTAGGCAATAGGCATCCCTTCGGAGGAAACATACCAGATTTCATAAACAATGTGTGTAAATCCGAGAACTCTGTGAAAAATGATTATTTACCGAAAAGCAGCAGACATATATCCCCCGTGACATCCATGTGAATTTCTATCACAGTCAACAGTCTGTTGTTCAGACAATTCTATGAGACTCCCATGCTTGATTGCGTATTGCCCCTCGATGTTTCCTGTAAGGAGAATTTATCAAAATAAATATTAGGTACTGTCATCAGATTTTCATGTAGTCAGCAACACACAAACTCAAACTCAAAGCATTTATTTCCAATAAACAAATTACAGGCACTTTTTAATTGTCCAAGAGTCGGTCAGTTAGTCAGAAAGTTGAAGCTAGTTGCCCATTCCAAAGCGTAGATCTCTATGGAGAAGAACGGGCAAGAAACTCCACGGACACTCTTTTAAATCAAAATATTGTTACAAAATATTAGTTATATCATTCATGTTGAAATTAAGTATGTGAGAACAATGTAGAAAGACGTGCGCATTAAAAGCGTCCGCAACAAAAAGATAAGAGTGAAAAACGATTCAAAAATTAAAATAAGCCGTGGCAGCTAAGAGATGACCAGTCCCTACTGACGGCTCATTTTGAAGGGAACTCAATGATCCAACACACACGCCACCACCAGCGAGACATTTGAGTGAGCATGACTTACTCTCAGTCGCCAGGGCAAATTCAAGTCACTTAAAGACGTAACCAGTTAATGGTTATAGTAGGTAGGTACATAGTGCTCACACATGTGCTATGTAATTATACAATACTAAGAGACTGAATCTATATAATGTAAAGATAGTTTTTACAATCTTCAGCAGCTCCAACAATATTTTCGAATGCTAATCAATTAGTTTCTGCGCCCTTGTGGAGCAGGACCAGCATTGAGCCAAGCATTTTCGTCTGCGATGTAATCCCCCAACTTATAATATGCTTGGCTGCATAGTGTGCGTTTATATAAGATTTAAATTTCTTTTCATCCAGGTGGTGAGTATGGGGAGGTATTTTATTGTAACACTTTAAACAGTACCCCATGAAGGATGAGTCTACTTTAGGCAATCTGAAACCTGGTTGAATTAATTGGTCCCCATTTCTAGTCCTATAATTGTGTCGTTCAACTCTTTTACCGAAAAGATTTAGATTTTGCCTTACGTACATGATGTTTTCATAGATATATTGACAAGGTACCGTCATGATGTTAATATCTTTAAACAGTTCCGTTAGAGAATCGCGCCTACGGAGGCCATATATTGCTCTGATCACAAATAGAAATTTACTGTCCAGGAGGGGTCTAGACAAGCAGCAATCGCTTTCACAAAGCATTTCGTTTTTCTGCTACGACTTCCTACAAGTTAAGGTATTAAGTAAGGTATAAGGTTTTCAGTAGCTTGTGTCAATGTAATACTTTTTTGACTTTTCCATCATCGTTATCGGCGATGGAAAGATTGTCTAGGGCCTCAGGTAAAGACTTTAAATATATTTTAATAGGTATGTATTGAAAATTATAACACAGTATAGTAAACTTCGTTTAGAGATATGTAGATTAATAGTAATTCTCATCACAAATTATAATAATATACTCACCACTTGCACTAAAAGCGTAGCACCCTCCACATTGACCTTGGTCCTTGACTCGAGTGACAGCGTTATGTTGACGCCAGTCGTACGACTCAGGCGCATTGTAATTGGGAACCTGACCATCGGATACATCGGTACAACCTAGCCCAGTCAAATTTAAAGGTGGTGTATCTCGCAAACCAGTGAAATGCTTAACGAATTCATCTGGAGTTAGATCGCTAAATTTTGTTATACCTGAAATAAAATATATTTTAGCACAAATATTTTTCTTTTATAAATCAATGTAAGTAAAGCTATATTAACTTACCAAACACAGCGTGTTCACTTTGTTGATTCAGAACGTTAGTTCTTTCTAAGTTTTCTATGAAAATTTCTAATCTGGCTTGCTTTTCTTCTTCGTCAACGTATTGTTTGTTGTGTTCTTGGATGAAGCGTTCAAAGTGTAGCTCGGCATGTTCACGCAGGAACAACTCGGGCGCAGTCTTGGTCGCCGCAAGCGCCGCTAGACAAGAACACAACAAAAATGACAACGGTGACATTGTCGTGCAGACAGAGACCTACAGACACTACGATAGAGGAAAGATTGAAGCCCTTTATACCCGTTTGGTAAATGAAACATTCGGCGATTACTCTTATCGTTTGGAAAATATGTTAAACGAAAAATACTTTTTACCCAATTTCAATAACTCCAAAAATTCGCATTCTCTATCCTTTATCGTAAAGAAAAATATAATTATGTATATATGTTGTCCACAGCAGTGGTGGCCCAGTGGTGGCTGCGACTTACGAGTTGTAGGTCGTAGGTTCGAAGCCAGACAGGCGCTTTACTTTCTGTAAATTATTTCATCACCACTGCTCTCAAAACGGTGAAGGAAAACATCGTGAGCAAACCAGCATGTCCTAGAACCTAAAATTCGATGACATGTGACATCTACCAACCCGCACTGGGCCCGCGAGAACCCGCCCTGGGATTACAGCCCACTCCCTCTCGAAGAGAGGAGGCCTATGTCCCAGCAGTGGGAACGTTATAGGCTGATTACGATTATTATGTATGTTGTTTGTTTGTTTTGATTAGGTATTATGTTAATTGTAGACTTGATCCCAGCCTGAAGAAAAATTTTAAATTTTATTTATGTTCAGTTTAGGTTCAGATTCTAGTCATGAAATATCGCGTTCATAACCGCGAATATTATCATTTTGGTAATTTGGTGGGCGAGCAAAGCTGAACTGAATATTGGTGCCTTAGACCCAAACCTTGCACGTGCCTACGTAAGTACTTAACTTATCTATATCATTAATTACTTAAAAATAAAATATTTTTATAGGCTATTTAAAATACTTTGAAAACCTTTCGTAACTATGGGCATTTATGTCTAGTCTAAATTCTTTGCTAAATACTTTGATTACAACTTAGTATATAAAGGATAGATTTGCTGGAACTTGGAATGAACATTTTTTGGAGCGAAAATGTCGTTGTTGTTATTTGTGTGTGCGCTGTGCATCTCCGCTGCCTGGTCCATTCGTTCCGCACCGCTCTACGCACTCGAAGACGCGGAACTTCACTTTGAGAACTTCATACGAGTACATGGCAAGCAATACGCTAACGAAAATGAGAAGCAGGCTCGGTTCGAAATTTTCAAAGCGAACTTAGAAGAAATCAATCGATTGAACGAAGGGCAGGATGACGCTGTTTTTGGTAAAAACAAACATTTAGAACACTTAATAATATATCAGAAGGTTAGCAAGCTAAGCTAAGCAATATCAACCGCACGGATCGGTCGATTAGGTTAAGCTACGCTTGCCAATGTTGGTTCGTGGATAGGTGATCATCTTTGCATACCGAGACCCTTCCGTTACGGAAGGGTCTCGGTATGCAAAGATGGTCGACAAGCACGTTAAGCCATTGGTCCCCTCTGTCATTCGTAGATTTTTGACAGACTTTACGGGAAGCCCGAAAGTCCGACAACCAGTCTTACCAATGGGTTGTGCTTGTGTTACCCAGTAACTGGGCTGTGGAGGTCAGATATGCAGTCACTAAAATCAGTATTTTACATGGAGCGACTGCCTAACCTGGGTTGTCTTTCAGTCTAACCGGATGCAGTTAAATACCAGTGTATTTAACTGCATCCGGTAACCGGTTAGACTGGAAGCCAACCCCAACATAGTTGGGAAAAGGCTAGGCAGATGATGATGATAACGGAAGCTATAGATATTTCAGTTAATTAACGTGTTTGCTTACAGGACTGACCCTGTTTATGGACCTGACACTCGAGGAGTTCCTCAGACAGTACACCGGCTTAGGACAAAATTCTACTGACTACCGCAACTCGTGTCCTTACGTATCTGAAGAGGAAATCCTAGATGTTGATGCCCCCGACTCGTTTGATTGGCGACAACAAAGTGCTGTTACTCCTATTAAGCAACAAATTAATTGTGGAGCTTGCTACGCATTTAGTGCCATTGGTTGGTAGATATTAGATTTATAGATATTAGATTTGTTCTAACGACTAAAAGGCCATCCCGGGCTGTATCGTTTATCGCACAAGTTCCCACGATCTCCGGCCCAAGTGTGAGAACGGAACTCTGGGGTGGTTTTTAGTCAGTAAGATTCTAACAGACCCCTTCGCCCGCCCCAGGACATCCATGAGGATTTTTCACTCCAGAATAAGAAAAGGCTGTATCGTTTATCTTACAGCTTGTTTCCAACTACTTACATTACTTCATGTCCATTTTGCAACCACCAACTTTCAGCACTATCCTTTTTGCCTGCAGAGTGCAGTTACATCTAACTAGCTGCGCGCCGCGACTTCATTCACGTGGAAGTCTTAATATACACAATATACTAAATTGACATCACATTTTAATAACACTCCACCGACCTACCGCGTTGCATCCCTGCCCGTGCATTTGTTCACAATTTCAAGGGTTTTAATATTTTTTTTTTTAATTAAAGGTGGCGTACGTTATTTCTTATAATATCAGCTATCTGCCAGTGAAAGTTCCGTCAAAATTGGTCCGGCCATTTCGAAGATTAACCGGAACAAACAGACCGACAGGCAGACAGATAAAAATTTTAAACATTCATTTTTGTTATAAGTAACGCACAGAGGCGTAGCGCGATAACAACTCCATTCCCACCGGCTTCCCGTCGGAGGAGCGGAAAAGCAACTTCACCTCCAACCATTAAAAAATAGCACATTCAGTAATGTCTATGATTACCAAATTATACTATTTAATACACCGTAATATTCAAATAACAAAAACGCCTATTCTTAGCTTTGAATTCCATCTACAACAAATTGTTCTAAACAAGCCGGCGCCACAACGTGATAATCGTATTTATATGACTATTTATAACTGAACAATTTCTTCTTCGGCTTCCCTCCTACGAAATGTCAAGAATCGCCACTGGTAAATATTTACTTTCATATGCATTTAGTAAAAAGCTGTAATTTTGACATTACAAACAGACACTTTAAATTTATTTATTGTAAATAGTATATATTAAATAAAGTATAGATAAAGTAATATTGATTTGCTTTGAAACGTTAAATTAGGCAACGTAATACTAGCCAATAGTAGTAATATTAAAAAGTTGATACAACTTTCGCAGTTTTCATAAGGTTAGCTGTAGCTACGTATGAAAACTACGAAAATTGTATTTTATTTATTTATACCACCACAAAAATACATAACAAAAATAAATCAAACACTACAAAATATACAATGGGCGGCCTTATCGCTTTCTGCGATCTCTTGCAGGCAACCTTTTTTTTTTTTTTTGCGAATGGGAAATCATCAAATGACTCTCTCCCGCTCTGGGCGGAGTGGGAGGCCGTGTCAGACTTTTACTGACTAAAACCCACCTGTGTTCCTTCTGTTGCTTGGGCCGGGGTCACGGTAACTCTTTTGAACATCCCACAACCCTGGCTAGCATCGGCCCTAGGGGACCCCTTCAATGGTGCATGGTGCTGACATCTCTTTGAGGCGCGCGTGGAACACAGCGCGCCGTCGACTCGGGCCTTGTCCTTACCGGACGGCGAGCTACCCATTGCTTGCCGTCCACAAGCCTGCGCCTACGGTGGCCGGGAATCGGCTGCCAATTCCCGACGCCCAGGGCGTCTCCTGCGGTGACTAGGGGCGTGAGGGCGCAAAGCTTGCCTCTCCCTCACGCGTCCCGCCTCCTACTTCGCGAGCATTACTGCTTCGCAGAAGGAGGTAATGGCTTCCCATATACTCTCGCTCCGTACCATGACCTGGACCAGGGCCGGACGCGAGAGATCGCCGCCGCCAATCGCTTCCGCGAGGACACGGCGGTCTCCGCCCAAGCCGGGCAGACCTCCACCGTATGCTCCACCGTGTCCTCCGGGCGATCCACACAGTGATGACACCCAGGCGTTTCCTCCCGCCTTATCCGGAACAGTACCTCCCGAAGCACCCGTATCCGGTGAGGACCTGTGTTAGGCGGAAGGTGAGGACGCCGTGGTGCCTCTCCAGCCGCTCCTCAAAGAGGGGACTTATCGCCGCAATTGTGGCGTGCCCAGCGCTGGGTTGCGACAATCGCACTCTCCATGCCGCCATGAGATCCTGCCAGAGCTCTGTCCGCCGTGCCGCGATTTCTCGTGGCAGCGGAGTTACGCCCCCAACCTTGGAATGGAGAGCGATTTACCTGGGCATGAAATGGGGCTGTCATTGGTGCAAATAATAAGAATTTTATCATCTTTATCAACACTTTATCCACAATTTGAGACTCAACTATTGTTGTTCAAATTGTTGTTCCTGAGCATGAGGTCCTGGGTTCGATTCCAGGGTCAGGTAAAGTGTTATTGTATTTTCCCATTACGATTTTCTCAGTTCCAGTCCGGGGTTCGGAGTCTGCATTTGTGTCGATAGATGGCAATAGGTTCGATCCCTATTACATGGGACCTAAACATAACTGGCGAGATGTGGGTGTACTATAGGGCCTCTGACATTCGGAGATTACAGGCGTGATGTTATGTTTTGTTAATATAATAAGGTTTCTATTTCAGGAAACATTGAGAGTCAATACGCCATCAAGTACGGTCAGCATTTAGATTTAGCTGAACAACAGATTGTTGATTGTGATACCACAAACATGGCTTGTAATGGCGGCTGGATGTCAAATGTTTTCCGGTCAGTATTTTGCGATAGTAAAAAGTTGCGTGTTCTTGCTATACGGCATCGTTCAGGCGCCCCAGAATATATTAATGTGGCTAACTTTAATGTGATGTTTTCTTCAGGTATCTCATTCAAGCAGGTGGAGCTGAGAATGAGAATGATTACCCGTACCGGGATACTCAGACAGGACCATGTCAGTTCAATCAAAATAAAGCTGTGGTCAGGTTAGCTGACTGCCGGTCTTACTCTTTCACCTCTCAAGAAAAACTGAAGCAACTACTATACTCGACCGGACCAATCTCTATTGGTAAGTTAATCGCTCTTGGAAGTTAAGAATTCGATTATTTCATCTTGCAAAAACAGGCCAATTGCGTGTCGGACCACGTGCAAAGAAGGGTGCCGTACTCGGGATGAACATTTATTTAGGCACAGTATTGATTGAACATCCCATATCTCACAAAATATTAAATTAAAGAAAAAAGTCACTTACAAACATCATACTCCCCACGCTTATGTGCATTGTTTGTCTTTTTTTCTTCCGTCTGTTACATAGTGGGGAGTGCCACCCCTAATTATTTTTGTCTTAATTTCACTACACCATTGTAAGTACAGTAATGCACAGAATACCTACACCTTTTTTCGTAGTAATAGTCCCTAGTAAAATGGATGTGTATCATCCGGACAGACGGACGGACGGACTTGACCAAATTATAAGGGTTCTGTTTTTGCCATTTGCTACGGAACCTTAAAAAGCCTACTTTTTCTAGCAATCCAGGCTACGGGCATAAAAGAATATAATGGAGGTACAATAACGGACGACAAATGTAATGTGGATGTAGTCAATCACGCAGTTCTACTGGTGGGATATGGAACAGATTGTAAGTATTATTCAATCGTAAATAATTATTATGGTGAAGCAGGCGCAGGGGCAGGCCGCACTGAGTACTTACGTTTAGCTTCACCCATGTAGGTACCGCGTCTTTGCATACTTCGGTTCACACAGTGGGAACCAAGGTATGAAAAAACGCGGCCTGTGCTTAAGACGTTAAACAGTACAATAGTTATGACTATTAAGATCATGCATTTAAAAAAGAAAAAGTGCCTAAACTACTTATAACCTACTTGAAATGTTTCAGCCAAAGGTACACCCATCTGGATTGGAAAAAATTCTTGGGGAACAAATTGGGGTAACCAAGGTTACTTCCACATTGTTCGCGGTGAAAATATACACTCATGTGGAATGATGAATGACTTAATGTCGTCCTCTATCCTCGCCTAGTTGCATTGTTCCAAAAGGAAATTATAATTTAATCTACACTTTTCGATTGTTTAAATTCATTTTGATTTATGTATTTTTTGTTTTTTACTAAATTATATTTTTTGTTTCATTCTCTGTTTTTTATTGAATTTACATTGTATTGCTTACTTAACAGGTTAGAATCATTTCTTCGACACATTGCCCCTGCATTGCACCTTTTCACCCAAAAAGAAGATTACCAAGTGTTCACGACCGGACACGTCTTTGAGAAATTGTTTTTCGTGGCTGCTATTATATGTTAGTGGTTGAAACTAGAAAGTTACCGTAGATTTTGATAGCATTGCTACATCTTTAAACACATTCTTTCTTTACGTGTACAAAAATAAAATGAAGGTTATAAACTTCATTTTATTTTAAGTATGATTGGTCTTACGATAATGCCTTAAGGTATCCCAAAAGTAGCGGGTTGCAAGCAATTGCAATTTTCAACAATTTTTAGTATAAGTATTTGTAAGTACATAACCACAATTTTGTCTATAAAATTGAAAATTTAAACAGTAGTTTTATCTAGGATGACAGATACTTGTTCTAAAGTTTCATCAGAAGCTCAATTCTCGTAACTAATAACATTCAAAATCTAGTCACAATCGCATCTCAGCGACAACCAACTGTCAAAAATGTAGGGAAATTATAGATTTTTTTGACATATTGAGACTGATATCAGACTGTGAATGTTCTTAAAATTACGAGAATCGCCCCTCTGTTGTTCATTTGCAGCCAAATTGGACATTATGTGATTTAAAAGAAAATGCTAAAGGCAGCTGAATTCTACGCTAAGAAAAATTGTTAAACAAAATAATTCATACTCCAATCAGAAAATTAAAATCTTAACGGAATCTAAAACTCAAACCAGGAGCACATTCGTATAAGAGTATCATTGCTACTGTTCAAAAGCTGTGTTCTCACAAGCGAAAAATTGGTCGCTGCGGGAACCGACTAATCCGGGGTTCAATAGCGACATTGTCCCTGTATCGTATGTGACGCACTTTATTGTGGCTTTAACCAATTAATTTTGTCACTCGACTAGATGATCACGCGTGGGTAGATCTGAATGACGTCCCACAAAATGGTAGTGTGTATGGGATGTGTGTAAGCTGGTTGTCAGTGGCTGATTATTTTTTGGTAGATCGTGGAAAATTAATTTCATTCCATTACGATTTTATTTTTGAAAGAAAATAGGTGCATAAGTTAGTAAAAGTTTTCAGTTTATTTCCTAGCCAAAGGGATTTCCAGGATGCTTCATTGCATTAGGTTAAGACGGAAGATGCATTTTACCACACTGCATACGTTAGACATATTAGAGCTTGCTAACTTACTTTTTAAACACAGACCATTTAATACAATGTCTGCAATATAAAAATCAAATGTTACAACATTAAGAGCTTTGTTTCCACTCTACTACTTGTACTCTAATACTCGTACTTTGCATTCCATAATTCTCTTTCAAACATATCGGTAGCTCAAAGTGAAACTAAAAAAAACAATTCAAACGGACTTCCTTAATCCGACTTTGCACACAATACGAAGTTTACACTTCAACGTACACAAATTATAAAGGTTTTGAATAAAAAATATATCTCAGAGGATGTTAATGAAACTTTAGATAACAATGAGGATAAGCCTGGTGCCGCTATGTCTGATGCTGCAGACAAACGAATTGAAGCCCATGATATTTGGAGTAAAATTGCAACTGAATAGTAAGTGTTTCTACATAATGATATTCTGCGAAAGGTGTCGCATGAAAAGAAATTTGAAATTAATGAATGAATTGTAGAATTACAGTAGTTTTATTGATCATGTATTAAGAGTTGAGTGTAGTTATAATAGAATGTGCAAGGTGTACCTTAAGTTAATTCTGAACGTTAACCGGATTTTGTTTACCACCACCTCATCGAGAAGGCCTTATTGTTCCCTTTTAGGTCTCTAAGAAACGAAGTTACAATAAAGTCAATTTCATATAATCAGAAGGAACAAAAATTTTCTACAATACTTAAAAATTAAACAGTAGCTCTTGGAGTGCCCACACTATGTACTGCTATTAAGATCTCTGGTAAATATATATATCTCGTTTTCGATGTACGGGTCATCGATGCTAAAATAGAATCAGCAAAACAATCAACCACAATTTACCCGGAAACAATATCAATATTGTTTCAATCCCAAAAATCAAAAAAAATAATCAATCTCAGAAATTAGATCTCAAACACAGATAAAATGATCCAAATACAAGCTTCAATGAATGAATCTACAAACGACCGGACAATACCAGGATTACAGGTATGCAATATTTAGATCCTAACAAACACGAATGAAACTGAATATAAAGTTCATGAATGAACAGAGGAACGGTCTCACGTATTGTCACAAATTAAGCCGCATTTGTGAATGAAATTCAGTTATGGGATTTCTTAAAGCTCTGATCTGTACTTCTGTAGTGCTTCAAATGAGCCGCTAACAATGCAGAGGAAGGCTTAAATAACTTTTGGGTTTGGATGACGAGGCTAAGCAGCAATTCCTTGTAATTTTCGGCTTTCTTTAGTAAGTAGTAGTTCTGTGGTTTTTCTATAAATGAAAGGAAAAGTAACGGCTGGTTGTTCGTGTACTTACGAAAAACCTTACGTACTCGCAAAAAAATACTATGGACAATGAGTAGCTAACTGACCAACACAATATTATTATTGCTTTAGATGTGTTTATGTATGAATATACACATACATGTTAAAATAGTGCATAGACATTACAAGAAAGGCCGAATACTTTGCTATATCAAATTGTTCAAAACGCAATAAATAATTGCCTATAATATCTCCCTTTTCTTAAATGGACTTTGTGAAAATGTTTTACCTAAATCTTTAAAAGTTTGTTTATTTTTCTTTATCATAATTTCTAAGCTTCCAAAGTAAAACCAGTTCTAATATTAAAATTTATATTTTTCCTTGTTTGTTTGAACTGAAACCTTAAAAATCTAAGCAAGGGTAACAAAAGTCGATGTGAAGTAAATAAATTTAATTTGCAAAACAATACTCAAATTTTGAATAAAACAAATCGTAGCTGAAAACACATTTTAAATTAAAAGAAGTGGAGCAACTTCTATGTTTAGCATAGCATAATCAGCCTATAATGTCCCCATTGCCGAGATGGAGTGGGCTGTAATCTACCCCGCGGGCCCAGTGCGAGTTGGTAGATGTCATGTCTTCGAACTTTTGTTTCTAGGATATGCCGGTTTCCTCACGACGTTTTCCTTCACCGTTTTGAGAGTAGTGGTGATGAAATTATTTACAAAAAGTAAAGTGCCTGTCTGGGTTCAAACCCATGGCCTACAACTCGTAATTCGGAGCCGTTACCACACTTATCACTGTGTAACCATTGCTCTCCAAAATTCTGTGTTTATTTTACTTGAATTTATAGTTCAAAAACAGCTTTGCGTAACTAATGTACTGTAAGTATTATCCTAATGGTTTATAGCTTCATAAGCTTTAATTTTGTTTATATTTAGCTGTGAATATGCTTGAATGTTATTGAAGTTATAAGTATTTGTTCGTTTTAATAACCTTATAACCGTCATCATCATGGTCGGCCTTGTTCCACCCACTGCTCAGTGAAGGCCTCCTCTCTTTTACGCCATGTTTCCATAGTATATCCGCCATGATATGCGAGTCTCAACCAGGTTTTACTCTCGATCCTATGAATATTATCCACCCATCTGACTGTTAGTCTGCTGAAAATCCTTCAACAAATATTTCAAAGGAATAACCAATTGGTTGGAATTCAGTGTATTACAAAAATTCTTAGACTTAACAGATGCATTCGACACCTTGCAGCACCTAACAACATTGAAACATCTGTCAACGATGGAAGTTAATTTCATAGAACAACAAATATTCCTTCTTTTGTAACTTTATTGTGCATAAAAATAACTATATTTCAACCACTTAACTTCCGGCAAAAGGAGACTCAATTGTGAAATCAGTGGAAATATAGATTATGACGTGAATTAAGCACAGAAATATAACTCTTAAAGTGCGGAAGATTAAGGTGAGAATAGTGGTAAAATAGAAAATGAGAGTACCTAACAATTAGAATGGTAACAAAGTGATGAAATGGAATAAAGGTGATGCAAAGATATTGTATGGGTTGTATGGGACGGATGTGTCGTGCAGGGATAGTGTTTGAGCCGTTGATGTATGAATGCATGTGGGGACAGTGTCGTATTGCAATAAATTGTTTGCGTGGGCGGATAGAGAAATAAGTGGAGTATCTGTTAACTAAAAAAACTAATTTATATTCGGTAGTAATTAGTCTAAGTCTAGCAAATCGGTAAAAGATTATATACATTAGCTAAGGGTAATAACAATTGCTTCATTTACTAAAACAATTTTCTTATATTGATGGGTATTATGTAGGTGCTGTTAAATGGGGCATCTGTTTTAATCCTTGATAAAATTATGAAAATTAAATCACTGCGAGCTTTCTCATGTGAGCAGATTGTCATAAACCTATATGTAAGAATCGAAAATATCTAGATGCTATGGGTAAAACATTTGAGAAAAATATTGAACGCAACGTAGGCGACTCCACAAACTTTCTGCTCGCACAAATCACGGAAGACGTTTATAATTCAGTAATATTAAAATGTTTCTCATTGATCCCATTCAATAGAGCACGAACAATACTACAATAGGTGTAGGTAACAATGACAACTATAGCAAACACGCGATGGACACCAAACATTTAGAAAACGTCGCAAAAGTCATTGATCGAAATTCCAAAATCAAAATCTATGATCGAAAATCCAATGTCGATATTTGTTCGAATATCGGAATTGACACAGGACTGTGTGGTGCTGAATAGGTTTTATTGTTATTAAAAGTGGCATTGTTGCGAATAAAGAGTGGCTAAGGATGGCTATTGTGTCCCATTGTGGCGGGTGTGCGCGCACAATGACTTGATCACGTTTAGAATTTTTGGACAATTTCTGTTTTTGCAACGGGTTGCACCTTGGTGTTCAGTGGTGGATTCAGAGAATTTAAACGTCGATTTATTTTATTTTTTATTTATTGATATGGCACTTTAACGATTTACTAAAACATACACAAACAAAAATAACATACAGTTTAAGGTATTGTGAATTCGTCACTTACAGAAGTGCACAGCACTAGCAGGTCTTACAATAATAAAATTACGTGTAGGTAAGATACCGTTAGGTGAATTGGTTACAAGTAACAAAATAAAGCGAAAATGAGCTATGATCACAAATACATTCTATGAAAAAAAAAGACTTTTATCTCTTTTCGAGTTTACCTAGGGTATCAAAAGTTACACATTCCAATAAAAAAATCATAATTTACGACAAAAAAACTTGTGTAACTGTAGTTCATCTAAACTTGTAAACTGTAGTTCAAATAGAAACTCTTTGTATTTAAATTCCACTCATTATATTCACCAAAAAGTACAAAATAGCCATAATAACTCAAATACTCTTACAGAATTACAGCTAATAACTTCAACAAAACTTTTAGAACTTAACACATAATTTAAACGAAATTGCCAATTTAAAAACGAAAAGAATCACCCACGTACCTAAACATGCTACCAAAATCCCTCCCTGTACAAATTAGTGCCAGTTACGGGGTGGTATATTTTTCCGAAACTACTTGTCGCCTGACAATGTGGCTTTTCATGCGGATCGGCCATACTCCCACTGGCATAAACGGGGGCAGAGATGCGCAAAATATGGGCTCAACGTGGCTCGATGGGCCCAATTGTCGGACATTAGCTGCACAAAGGATGAATAATTTTGAATTTCGAACGCCGCACTATATTTTCGAGAATTCGATTGTTCGATTTATGAAAGAAATTATCGTATCAATGAAATTTCTTTTTTAGTATTCATTTGAATTTATTAAATCTGATTTTTCGAAATGCATTGGCTTAATTTTTTGGACTGAGAGCTTTTACTCCATTGCTTTTTTTAATACCAGTAAAAATGCTACCATTCAATTTAAACGGTTACAAACTACCTATCTATCCTATTGGTACAGAAAATAATATTATTTCCAATAAAAACACGACAAATGTACAGTACCCGAAACTGTCAAATTTTCCCAATCAATCTTGAACCTAATACTTTAGCAATAAAGTCGAAAATCTATTGAAGAAATTTGACAGATTGTAGTAGCTTGATAATTATGCTGGCGTCCATACTTGCGTATACTCCTCTATACTAAATAAAGCATAAATATAAACCGTTATCACAAATAAACAGTCATTTTATCAATTCCAATAAAACTTTAAAAATAAAATATAAAAGCTTGGTCTGTAGGGTGCTATAACAGAACAAATTACGATTAAAAAAAACTAACAATTCTTAAAAAATGGCTCTGTCTTTTAGACGTCTTACCAAGAACCATTGATAGTTCTCGCTCAACAAACAAAATTAAGTATAATGTAAAAAAAATATGACGTAAAAAAATAATTACAATTAACATCGCCTTACACAATTACTAGAAAAACTCCTGCGTTGTATATTTGTATGTATTGTTCGCGAAAAAAGGCATTATCCGCTTTTAGTTGCCATGTGTAGGGCTTCAGGGCATCTTGGTGTGGCTGGTGTGAGTTGTGGGCGAGCGCGGTTAAAGAATATGATGGCACTAAATTTCGTAATTTTGGTAACACAGATTTGTGCCACAGATACTCAGGCAGATCCTGGAATGACCTGCTTCAAAATATTTTAGTTGTCTATTAGAAAGCCAGCCAATTGAAAAACCCCCAAACGAAGTTGTCTTTTTAAAACATTTTTTGAGACAGGTCAGTGTTTTGTTTGTTAATTATATATTTATCTGTTTACTCATATCCTCACTGTTATCACAATATTTTTTTTATGTTTGATAGGTAACAACCAGAGCCTCCAAATTCTTCAACATGTTCGACCAGCTCTCGGAGCGATTATATGTGAACGTCCAAGCAAAAAGGGTCCAGTTCTCGGCATTTAGTTTCCGAGATATACGCAGTTATGTAAAGTTGGGTGAAAAAATTGCATTTCTCGATTTTAATTCATTATTAATTAATGCTCAATTATCTACAAGCTCATATAGTAACTGACTTTAAATAATGTTTCTAAGTACCAGAAAATGTACTTAGAAACATCATAAAATGTACTAAGTTGTACCAAAAATCAAACTTTGGAAATGCTTTTTCTCAAATCAAGTTTTTTCAGAGTTTCAACTTCAAATGTTTGATTTTAAAAAATGTGCCAGTTTTTGAATATTTTTTTAATCCTTGTTATCAACAGACTATTCTAGATACCGAATCTGGTCTTAACTCAATACCCCACTACTGGACCCTTATTGCTTGGACGTCCACATATCAACTCGCTAAACGCTCATACCTTCAACCATCCACAGACACTCACTGGACAATAGTCTTTACAGCAATTTGTACACACAATTAACAATTGAAGTGTTTCTGTTTTATATTTATAATATTGACGCCATCTGCTTTTTATTTTGTCTCACTAATTTCCGCTTAGGGCCTGTTAAATGAAGCTATTTTCTTAATACAACGGCCACAACACGGGCTCTAAAGGACTTTTAAATAATACTTATTTTAATATCATAACAGATTGTGTAGGTTCTTTCAAAAAGCTAGTGTAGATGCAGTTCGCGCAATGCCGTATCGACGACTTGACATTGAGGATTTGTTTGCGAAAAATTACTTTAAACTTAAGTTTGAAAAAAAATCTTTGCAACAAGCAAGTAAAATTGATAGTTATTTTTTTAACCGCACGCAGTGGTTTTTTAGAGAGGTCATACGAACTCACGTTACGTAAAGCTCATAAATTGTATCTGCTCATATCTGTATGTCGTGGCCAGATCTTAGAATTGATCATTTCATGAAGTGTTCGGTTATTTCATGTACCTAATGGTTGTGTTTCATGAAATGTCCAGCTAAAATTGACCATATCGTATGAACTTCAACGTTTAATGATATGTCAATCGACGTTTGGCCATATCATTAATGTTTATCTGTCGTGGTCCGATCGAAGAAATAGCCGTATCGTGACGAAAGCATATTAAGCATAAAAGTGAAAGCATAGTTATTTATCTAAATTTCCAGCTAACCACTGGGCATGTCGCAAAGTAGTTGCATTTGACACTGCTAGTGGCACCCTGACCATGGTAAAGGTTAGGTTAGAGCTGTGACCGATCGCGCGCGAGCCGAGCGAGAACTACATCCAAGTTGGTCGCTGTTACTCGGCTATTTAGTATTTTTAGGACCCTAAAATATGAATTATTCGAATAGGAATAGATTCACAACAAAAACAAAGTGACATCAACGCCTTTACCGGTAGATAATCTAATTATTTTACGATTGGTTTGGCCACATCAGGCAGTAGTCGTGCGTATAACTGTTCATATCGTCAAACGTTGACTATTCAATGATATGTCCAGACCACATCATGATGTGACCAGCGGTCGATGTTCTATTTCATGAAATACAACCATTTCATGAAATGGTCGAACACTTCATGAAATGATCAGTCTGGCTACGACATATACAACATGCTATCGTGAGAATGTTCTTCAATATTTGATGTCACTAGGTAACAGTTTATTAATTCGTGGGCATCCAAGCAAAAAGGGTCCAGTAGTGGGGTATTGAGTTAAGAGAGAGAGATTCAGTATCTATTTAGAATAGTCAATTGATAGGTACTAATAAGTATTTAAAAAAAAATATTCAAAAACTAGCACATTTTTTTTTAAATCATTTGAAGTTGAAACTCTGCAAACACTTGATTTGAGAAAAATCATTTTCAAAGTTTGATTTTTGGTACTCAGTATATTTTCGATGTTTCTAAGTACATTTTCTGGTACTTAGAAACATCATATAAAGTCATTTACTAAATGAACTTGTAGATAATTGAGCATTAATTAATAATCAATTAAAATTGAGAAATGAAAATTTTTCACCCAATGTTACAAAACTGTGTAGGTATATCGGAAACTAAATGCCGAGAACTGGACCCTTTTTACTTGCACGCTCAATAATCATCATATACCCTTACATACGATCTTACAGAACTCAAACAGCTAAATAAAACCATTCTGATCTAATAAAACGTATTCAAAATCCAAAAACAAAAAGCACACTGAGAGCACATCGTAAAAATCCCAAGTTATTCATTTTTCCGCACGCAGTGACCTCGTAGCGTGGAGCGCGGATTTACTTTATAAATAACGCACAAATGAGACTGCTTGGACGCGCACTAATCCTGATTTACTGAGGTACGGCCAGATAGCTCGTGATATTCTTCGGTAGTGTTCATATTGACGTGGGAAATAAAATGGGAAAGAAATATGTATGTAAGTCCATGTAAAAAATTGTTGGAAGTTTATGTTGGTGCTCGGAGTCTATTGGGTGTATTTTTTTATGTTTCCACGGTTGATGTATGATTTTTAAGCATGTTAAATAAACATAATCCTTTCCAGGTTTTTGCTTCTTTCAATTTTTTGTAACATTTTATGTTTTGGTCTATCCAAAAATCGTTTGTTTAAGATAGACCGCCATCGTACAGCTTCTAAGGGATTATACATTTTTCAAGCTATTTCTTTTACTCTTTCTAGGGCACCACTTTGATCATTTATTGTAAAGTAGGTAACACTTAAAACACAAAAGTTTTTCCAATTCCTTGACAAGTTATCATAACTTCTTGACGGGGAGACATCTTCTGACAAGCATCAATACACATTTTTTTCGTTTCAAAATCGAAGATTCACACGAATTCTAAATAATATGCACTCCTCTTTACTTTCCGGATCATAGCTCATAACGCAGAATTAAATTTCAATTCCTAAAGCCGTGTGCACACAGGCGAGTTTGGTCGCAAAGTCGCAAGTCGCTACGTCAAGTGCGTTGACTGGTCGCGTCTGATATATGCGTCGGCAATTAATGGCAGGACATAAATAATATTGACTGTAAAGTAAATATCTATAGGCTTAAGGTATTGTGAGGGATCTGCCTTTGGTATCATGAATGAGGTTTAGGCGTGAATTCAATCGGTGTTTTTGAATACGTAGTGCGACAAATTTTTATTTATTCTTAGCGATCTTAAGAAAAATAAGAAACGTGATTTGCTGTCTGCTTGAGAATATTGTACTAAGTTGTGATTTAATAACAAATAGGTCCTAAGTATTATATTATAATTAGGTTATATATAATTATATAATAGAACCTGGGATTCCACAGCCAGGTAACCAAGAGACATGCTAATTGCCAATTTGATATATTGTTCTAAGTTTCGGCACAAGGGTATTCACACATGGACAAATGTATTGAGAACTAGCTCCTGCTATTTCGTCTGCGTGAATTATTTTTCTTTTTGCTCGGCTCCTAAGGGTCGTAGTGTGATGTTGATATATACATATATTGCCTATAACCTTCCTCAAGAATTGGGCTACCAAATGCAAAAAGAATTTTTAACTCTACAGCTTTATCATATTATTGAGTGTAGTTATTAGCTAAGCCATAGTAAAAAGATGAGCCAGTCAGCTGATGCACGCACACTTTTTATCATTGTCATCAGTCGTAGAGGCTTCCTTATGCTATTGGTCTAGTATTCCTTAATAGGCAAGTTAGGCAACTCAGTAACCGCTTAGCCCTCCAATGTGCACTCATCCTAACATTTTAGTGTACCAACAAATCACTTTCCGTCTTCGTCTTCAAATTGTTATTGATCATCCATTGTGTGGCCATGCTGGGCCATGCTCTGTGGCACATAATTCAGGATCCTGTCTGCTGTTTGGACTCTTACGGCAAAGGCGTGAAGCTGTGACGTATTGGAATAAACGATTACGTTTGTAAGTTTTCTTGTTTTTAATGCATTGTGGAAATTGTTTATAGGGGGAGGTGTAGTGTGTGATTTAATTTAGTGTTTATTGTGAGTCATATGTTGTCTTCATCTGTTTTTATGGCAAGTTTAAACAGTTCTGAAAATACTCAATTGTGATGAGAGGCAAGCCTGTTATATTTATTTGAATGGACAAACGGAGAACACAGGTTTATATTACCTAATTTTGTTTCGTGAGTAGGCAGGCTTTAATAGCTTCATTTCCGTCTTCTTGTAATATAGATATAGTTTCTAAACAGAAAATACTTAATTCAATCAATCTGCCTAGCCTTTTCCCAACTATGTTGGGGTCGGCGTCCAGTCTAACCTTTACATGGAGCGACTGCCTATCTGACCTCCACAACCCAGTAATTAACGTGCCTTCCGAGGCACGGAGGAGTCTCAGTTTGTAAAAATGATCACCCATCCACGGTCAACCCCAGCAAGCGTAGCTTAACCTGATGGATCGACCCGTGCGGCTGTTATTAGCCACAAGCATCTCAGAAAAATACTTAATTGATCCTTTAAAAACGATTGATTTTCGCTTTTTTAAATAAATAAGCCTCTAAAACCTTTTGTTCTTCTAATTTCTAAATTTCTGATTCTATTTTTAACTTTCTGGTCGAATGGGTTAGGTTGGGAAAAAAATGTGACCAAACGCGCGTGAGCCGATTATATACATGTCTTTTAAAAACTTACCAATAGTGAACCTGAATTCTGTTCGATTGTTGTTCCGTCGGCTTCTAGAACAATCTTCATCCTGCTCTATACTCCTATTTGTCTAGTAGCACGCACGACACGTGCATATACCCGACTAGCTGCCACAAAAGGGCGTGCAACAACACTTGCGCACTTAACCTAATGTAATCTCCTCTCACTCCATTTTCTCATGACCACACCAATATATCATTATTAATTATGCATTCATACACTAGGTAAACATAAAGTATTGTGTCCCATTTTGTCTATTTTTGAATTAAAATAACTGCCCACCGTACTAACTATGTTATAATACAGCTAATTATGCTCTATGGTAATTCCATAGTGTAATTCCTTACAAAGGGTGTATAATTTTTGTATGGAAGTGAGTTCTGTATGGGAATTTGAATGGGTGAGTGTCAGAGTGATTGCATTAGAAGGATTATTTGATTTAGATTGTAGTTTTATGACAGTTTTTTTTTGTTAGACATTTTTTTATTAAGGATTAATTTTGTTTATGGTTTCGCTAAGTTGGACTTGTTTGGCGAACTATGGTTCGTAATAATGACATAATTGTGTTAAGGATTATGCATAGTTTAACTTAAACGGTTTTTGGTTAAACAGGACACAACAACAACTGGGGACAATTTGTTTTTTTTGCTTTTTTTAATAGTTTGATTCTTTGCAGAATAAGTCAAGCTGGTTCTGTTTAACATTATTTTTAGACTCAATAAGATTGTGGAAAACTTATGAAACAACAGTGACCTTTTGGATTATAATTACGTGTTAATTCTTTAACTATCATATTTATAGATTTTTTTAAATAAACGTAACAACTTCTAGTAACTTATCGTCAAATTTTTAATTTTTATAACATTTTAAACCCTATTTAAGACTTCCAACACATTCAATACTTTTATACAAGTAGCAATTACATTAAACTTTCTAACAACTAACTTCCCACACCAAACTAAATTCAATCCAATTCTCAAAATTAATCGTGTGAATATAATCTCCTAGGGCACAACGATGGGCGGGCCGCCCAGCATGAGCAGAACGCCTTACGTCCACGCTCCCATGCACTCCTGGTCACATTCCTGCAGTATGCGACCTGGGTGGGTCTTCACACCACTCCCATGGTATCCCGCGGTGGTGGGTGTGACGCTAAGGTGGCTGAGAAAATATTGTGATGGGGAAAGATCTAGAAAGGTGTATTGCAATTTGCTGAAGTTTTAAAAGGTTAGTCAATTTGAAGTTTGTATTACTTAATTTCTGTGGTAAATTTCAAAAAGAGAAGGGTTAGCTTAAGAGCTTTTTATTTTAAATATTGCCATGAAATATTTGTAGATTGAGGGTAAATACATAGGTACTTCAATTAGCTAAATTAATTTTAATTAATTATTTTTAAATTATTAATTAATTATTAAATAAATGGACGTCTTGGGGCATTTTCTCAGCAGTTACAATCATTTGATCATTATGATCATTTGATTAATTTAGACAGACTGCAACAGAAAATCTTTAACTGGTCTCAATTCTCGCCCATTAAAAGTAATATCAGTTAAGGCACTAGACAGAGAACCCTAAACCCCTTACCTAACTATTAAGTAACCTATCCCATAACACACATAAGCACAACCATAATTTTATTAATATATTCGTCACTTAAAACGATAAATTAAACTTTAATAATGTACAACAATTCCCATTGAACAGAAGACAGCGGGGCGTCCCCCATTCTTGGTTAGAACTTGCAACTTTACCAAACGCCTCTCCTTCAGTAGGCGTATCTTCACGCAGAGAAGATTGAGGACCAGGCAGTAACAAACATTGTTAATGCTAACTTAGCAGTCAAGTTACAAGTTAAGTAGAAAACAATAACAGTTCATGAGAAAAATGGGCGGGTTGATAGAAGTAATGAATTTGTTGTTAAAGAAAAAGGTGAAGTGTGAAAGGCTTGTTTTGTAAGTTCTCAGGTTTTGGAATTTGAAATAGTTTTATTGTGAAGCTATTGATGTAAATGAAAACCGTTTAAAAAAAACTATAGCAACTGCTCGTTTTTTATACAAAAGGCTGTTTGTAAGAATCTAGCTTGAACAATAAATACCAAGAACCATGTGATGTGTAATATCTTTATCAAAATATGTACGTACTGAAAACAAATATTTTTAAAACCTAAGAAATAATTTCAATGAATGCAATAAAAATTAAAACGCACATTCGTGACATGTCAATAAAAATACTTCATTTGTATCCTTTAACCGGTCAAGCTCTTTGATTGATACTGCTGTGATAACTAACCATCTTATATCAATGGACAGATACTCCTTCGAAAACCAAAGCCTTGCATCCGGACAAAATCTTCAATCTACCAACAAAAGAAATAAAATTGATCAGCAGTTACTCCAAAAGGGATGCCAGGATTCAGGTGTCAAAAGTGAAGAAAAAAAACTAAAAACCTATTCATTGAAATCCGACGACGTATCAAATCTCTTTGTCACTAAAAAGATAAAAGAAAGAAAAAAGATACAAAGGCTTGTGCACGCAATCTTAGAATCCAATATAGCGACACAATGTCGTATGTTATTTTAGTAGAAAAGCTACTGTGAGAAATGGAATTAGGCATTCAGCTGTTTTTGTAGTGTTAGAATCGATTTTGGGGTTTACACTTGCAATAATAAGGGGGTTTTGTTGCAATACCTATGTTATGCAATCATCATATAATTGCTTATCCTTTAAGGCGAAAGCGCCAGGGTAACCCTCCAAATACAAATTTTCTTAGGTTTTTGCTTTTGCAATTTGCGGGTCTATATTAGGTTGCATGTTGATTAAAATATGATTCGGGTCCGTAACAAATATGTATTTATCAAATTATAATCATTAAAGTCCTCAATACAACTCTTTGACCAAGTCAATCTGCCTAGCCTTTTCCCAACTATGTTGGGGTCGGCTTCCAGTCAAACCGGATGCAGCTGAATACCAGTATTTTACACGGAGCGACTGCCTATCTAACCTCCACAACCCAGTTACTGGGTAATACGATACCCCTTGGTAAGACTGGTTGTCAGACTTTCGGGCTTCTGACGACCCGTAACGACTGTCAAAGATCTACGAATGACAGCCGGGACCAACGGCTTAACGTGCTTTCCGAGGCACGGAGGAGTCTCGGTATGTAAAGATGGTCACCCATCCACGGACAACCCCGGCAAGCGTAGCTTAACCTGATGGATCGACCCGTGCGGCTGTTATTACTTAGCCACGAGCTCCTCTAACTCTTTGACCAAGTAATCCTATTGAATTATTATTTCATGAAATCTTAACATTAGAGAATTATACTAACTTTAGAAGTTGTATTAGTGATTCTAATGATTATAATTCTGTAAATACATATTTGTTGCGGTCGCGAATCATACTTTAATCCTAGACACTGAGTTGCAAATTGCAAAACTCGTAAGAAAATTTGAATTTCGCAAGCTACCTTAGCGCTGCTCCCTTAAACCACCCATTTCATGTATTACAACTACAAAGTTCACTTTCATCATCATCTCCCCTTTCTATATTTGCACTATTACTAACTTCGACTTTCCGTCAAGAACGACATTCTATCAAGCAGTATTGCTGCAACTGCATAGTGGGTCGAAGAACAGTGGGTTGCTGCGCTCATGTAATGATTATAATTTGGTTTTTAAGCTGGGCAAGGTACCAAGATAACATATTATCCACCTACCCAGTTCGTAGACAACATATTATTAAGTAAGAGTCAGAAATATAACAAAATGTAGAAATAAAGATGTATTTTATTTTAAAAAAATAGTAAGTAATACAAGTCTTACAAGCATCACGATACAATCATATTACAATATTCTCTTTCCTGCTGGTATTAGCTATTTAATCTGTATTATATTTATAATTAAAGTGCCTGTTCACACCGAGCCAAATTCCCATACAAAGTGGACAATTTCCTTTCTGTTCAAATCAGAAATCTTAATAAGTATGAAATTGACGAAGTCCATTCCCTAGAAATAGCTTGCAGTCACTTTATATGGGGCTATTTAAAGGATAAATCAACGAAATAACGAAGTCCCAAACAAGGCCATGTAATAAAGCTGTACTTTATAATTATCGCGTGCATATATCTTCAATTAAAGCTAAACCAAAATGTCATACAATGAAAAGAACACAAGAATCGTGTCGAACCAACGAATCTATACAAATAAATAAAATTGAAGTGTCTGTTTATAATGTCAAAATTAACAATTTTTTACTAAATGCATAAGAAAGTACGTAACGGTACTTATAACAAAAAAGCAACTTTTTACATTTTTGTCCGTCTGTCTGTTTGTTCCGGCTAATCTCCGAAACGGCTAGACTGATTTTGACGCGCCTTTCACTGGCTGATAGCTGATGTTACGGGGAGTAACTTAGGCAACTTTTATTTTAGAAAACTAATTAGGGTCCCGCGCAAAAGAAAAATTAAAACGCATGACATTATTAACAAAAAGTCGGATATGAAAAATTATTTTTGCATTTGGTAGCCCAATTCTTGAGGATTGTTATAGACTTAACATCACGCTACAACCCTTAGAAGCCGAGCAAAAAGAAAAAAGTCGGAAAGAACACTAAGCGAAAACGAAGTAATAGCGCGGGCGGGCGATGCAACGCGACGGGTCAGGAGACGAGGGAGTTTTATTAAAATGTGGCTGTTATTTTAGTATATTGTGTGTCTTACGACTTCCATGCGAACGAAGTCGCGGGGCACAGCTAGTAAATTAATAAATTCGTTAAGCACGCTCATTGATTTCTCTGTCCGAGCGAAACAGATCTTAAATTAAAGACGTCGTCTTTGTTTCCAGAAAAAAGAGAAAATGTTAATGGTCAAAATTCTGATAGATATTTGGTAAAACCAGACCAAATCCATTTACTTCAAATACTTAACAATTGGTTTAGTATCAATGGATGCATTAATAAGCACTTGTATTGATTTATCTTATGCCAATGAAGCAATGGACTACTAAAATACGGAATCGTAAGCTATTGTACTCAAAAAAGAGCTATAAAACAAGGAAGCAAAAGAAAACATACCTATATCACTTCGTTCAATGTTGCCATTTTTTGGGTTCCGTAGTCAACAAGGATCCTTTATAGTTTTGCCATGTCCATCCGTCTGTATGTCTGTCCGCAGCTTAGCTCAGAGACTCTTAGTACCTACTATTTGGCACAGGTATACATATTCACGCCGCACATATTTTTATTATAATGACGACGCCAAAGTGAGAAAAATAAAACTTGAAAAAAAAAAAAATTAAGGTGCTTCGCCTAAACATAAAGTGGGGATGACTATTTTTTTCATCTCTCCCATGATGTGGAGAGTCGTTGGATAGGCCGTTCAAAAATATAACTACACTAACAGCGGTCGTTGACCCCCCAAAAACATTTTTTTTTTATTATTTCGTGTTTACATAATTATCGATACCCATCATGTCTGGTTAGTTTAGATAGCCAATCTATACAAATAAATAAAATTAAAGTGTCTGTTTGTAACGTCAAAATAACAGCTTTTTACTAAATGCATATGACACTAACGATACTCATAACGAAAAATCTATTTTTAAAATTTTCGTCTGTCTGTTCGTTTTGTTTCGGCTAATCTCCGAAACGGCTGGACCGATTTTGACGGGACTTTCACTGGCACATAGCTGATGTTATAAGGAGTAACTTAGACTACTTTTATTTTAGAAAAAGAATTAGGGTTCCGCGCAAAAAAATTAAAACCCTTTAAATTGTAAATAAAATCCGATTCAAATAGGAAAGTATTGACATCCACGCGGGTGAAGACGTGGGCATCAGCTAGTTTAAAATAATAACGAACAAAGTGTATAACGAAGTTACAAGAAAAACTATCACAGCTAAACGAGGCAGGCTACAAGCCAAGAGGCGCAGGCTGAGAGCAAGCGGGAGGAGTAGGCTTTACAAGTTAACGAGTAATAGTCGACCAACTTACGTATGCAGTTGGAATGTATGAGAGAACATGTTTTTCAACTACAATGTTAAGTTTGTTCTTGGGATAAATTCAATCGAACTACGGAACCCTGAATTGTGCGTGGTCCGACACGCACTTGGCCGGTTTTGTATAGAAAGAACTGTCTATAATTTTTATTTGTAATACCTAATTAATAACACAAGACGAATGAACGAAGAGGAATGATTATTTTATTTTCCAATCCTTGAGAATTGGTAAATAAAATAACCATTTCTGGTTTGGCGTGACATTGAATGAAATTGCCTTCCAAATTAATCTTACTAATGTAAAAGCTTCAACTATGGGTCGAGCTTTTGGAGCGGATCTAGAAGTTGCAACGTTAACTGTAGAGTTACACATTCACTGCTATTCTGTTTACTTGAAAATTATAATCATATTTTTCAAAAGCCTTTTCCAACCCTTCGATCATGAACTTGTTAATTACATTCTGCAAAAACGAAGAACATTGTAGGCAATGGGCAATTGGGCCTAATTAAACGAAAAAATCCTAACAACAAACAGTATATTTTTTTTACAATAACTGCATCTATATTTAGAATGCGATCCCGTTTGTCAGACTCACGCGCGTCAAATCCAATATGGCTGCCTCTGACAACCGTCATTGTTCAAACAGAAACGACACAATCTTTTTTTTACCTTTTTCTTTTATCTTTTATTCTATTCTGTGGACAATGGCGGCGCGCTGTGCCCGTGGTATTTTACTTACCCATGTTTTTCACTTTGTTTTTGGAAGGCGTTGAGTTTTATTACCCAGCTGAGCTAAAAAATATGTTTTTACACCTGTGAATGTGGAAACTAAGCTCACTATTCCATACCTTCCATGTATTGTTTGGATAACGAGACAAATACAAAACTTTGAGGCATCAGTCTGTGGTAATGAAACAATCAACATCAATCAACCAATGGATCGAAGACACCTTTGGCTCTTCTCACTCAAGTTAGCAAAACGAGTGCTGATAATTATCAAATATGGAGGATGTGAAACAGTTTGAAAAGAATTTGGAAGTTCGAGAGTTAGAACTGTGAGAAACATTGACCGTTGACTACTACACGCACTTTGCTGACTTGCCTTACAAGTTAGACGAGCCTGATATTCTTACAAGGCACAATAAGCTAAACCGTCTTCTTAAAACCATGTTTAGTGCGAACATTCGTTTAGTACATCATTGTAATGTAAGCACACAAAGGGGTCAATTCTTAAAACATCTGGTGTCAAATCAGCATCCTTGCTTGTCGAGTGTCTAATCTCATAATTGTACAAACTCAAGGCCTCGATGGGCCTCGATTTGCCACCATTGTCGTGCGACAATAACACAATGGCGTCTCGCATATTATCCATTCATATCATAACGTTTATAAATACGTTTCACGGTGGTATTATGGACGTTGTCTCGCGTCTCCCCGAGGATATCCAGTAACAAAGAATCCATCATAATAGCCGAAAGTTCGGTTCGCACAAAGCCGTTCGCAACCCGTCATTTTCGTACCTATTGGCTATTTTATGACAATAACTCTATTGTTGTCGAAAGGAATTGTTGGAGTCTTATTGTGCCCATCGGAATTCGCGAGACTGGAATTGTCTCTGTACGCTAACGAAGTTCGCTTGGGGCGCACAATTTTCTCGTCTTGCGCAGATGTTCGGAATCGTGACCTTAAAAATGAGTGGCCAATTTTACAGCATCTTTGTTTCAATGACAAAGGTTGATAATGTTCCCTGTATTATCAGAGGAGTAAAGCTGTTCACCGGTATTGTTTGCAACAACCTCGAGTCAAGCTGTGCGTGATAATATTTAGTTTTTTCACGAGCTGGCCACCATTGTGGTGTCTGGCCGGCCTAGCCACTTGAAGCATTCTTTGTACAGACGGCCATGTAAAGAAATTCTAAGGTGTGTTTGTTTAAAATCTCCTTTCGGCTTCTGTAGGTTTGTGAATGGCTTCTGTTATATAAACATGAGCAATTATGACGCTGTTGGTTTTGTGTGCTTCGACGTATGCCACCATTTTGTGATGATCGTTGTAGGTACTTATATACTTAGTTCATTCGATATAGCTATTACAATATTGTTGTCTGAAGTATAATGTTTCATCCTCACTTAAATCGAACAGAAGCTTTCAGCAACTAAATTAAATTGAATTCTGAAGATTACATTTAAAGCCTTCAAAGTTGTTTGTGTGAAACTAAATTAAGTCTGAGTTTTAATATATTGTTACCATCGCTAACAGGCTTAGTTGGATGACGTATTCGGAACAGTATTATTTATTGGTTTGGCAGAAAAAAACAATGTTATTCGCCGTGAGAATATCCGTAGAATCAGACACCCCTAGTGTGAAACTATAACATTCAATTCAGAAAAGGCATTAGACTAGAAAAATTAACTGATCCTATATCTCAAAACACACGGAATTATTTTTGCTGCACGAGACTCTTGACATCATCAAACTTTGCATAGCTCCTATCTCCGTCTACATAAGACTCAGTTCCGTTAAGATCTTCATTTGTTGAGTTACAGTCCATGTTGGTATTTCGTTATCGTTTATCTATTGTATGACACCCTTTGCTTTTATAGAATTAGCTTCTCTTGTCTTATTACGATCGTGGTCAGATAACAAAGGGGCTTCAATGGGATTTTAATTTGGACTTTAACTTTGATTCTATGGTTTGAGTAGGGGACTAAAGATGGGTTCCATATGAGTCTCATTTTGGGATTATTATGGGCTGTCACATTAATGAAAGCTTTAATTTTGAGATAGATACCTATATGGAATTCAAAGCCACAAACATAATGAAAATACCAATATCAATGCAATTATGCCAGCAGTAAATAATTTAAATGATATTGTGACGCTAGATTTAAAACACAGAACAAAAGTTTTACTAGCGGTTTTGTTTTCCGAGAATCAAAAGGAGTACGAACTTTAGTTGAACTTAGCGATACAAATAATAAAATGCAACACACAAAAGCCTTTACAATTTAATCTTGACTTTAAAAGAGTTATTATAATTGAATCTAAAATTAATATTTCAAAAAGAAAAAAGGTTTTGACTTCCAATTACATACACGGGACTGTCTCAAGAGGCATTAACCACTCGTTTACAATCCAAGACGTTAATTGTACAATTATTTTTAACTATTGTATTAAAACGAACGGTAGTTGGTTTCTTTGGTACATTGTGAGTGGCACGTGGTACGCAAAGTACCACTTCGTAGTCCACTCATTACTGTTTAATGGGCTCGGGTAGAAAAAGTCTTTACTTGTAAAGTAGCTGACAAAGATACCAATACCGCCAACGAAGAAGATTCTGAACCGTATGATGATGTAACAAGGGTGAGAAGAGATGAATTTCAAAGGGTTGCTGTCATTGTGATGAAAGATACGTTATTTAAATTTGACGTTTAGTATGTCAGATAAATTGTCGACCTAAAAATCGGTTGTTCGTATTCACCGTCAGTAATTACTTTGGTTGTACTCCTACTGTTCAGTATTTTAATTTGAATAATGTTTTTCGTCTTTTTAAAATGGTGACTCTGTTATTTTTGTAAGTACATAGGTATGTTTGGAAGATTGGTTTTATTCTATGTATGACGTAAAATGTTCATTAGTGGACAGTAGTGAATAATTTTGTGGTGAAAACTTTTATTGTATAAGAACGTTTAAAGAATTTCTTCCTTGTGTGTGTATTTGATTTCGAAATCATCATTACCAAGTAAATACAGATAATGTGGCATTAGTATTCATGATTTACCATCGGGCAGTTATTATTTAAATCTGAATCTTTAACTCTAATCAATTTAGGTATTCATAGGCTTGATACCAATTGTGCTAATAAGTAGATATTATTTGATCTTACTTGTGCAGTATTAACGAAGATACATAACAACGCATATAATTGAAATACAAGCTTCGTCCATACTCAACCAGTGTCGTGAGTAATATGCATTAAAGGCTATCCTAAACTAAACTATTTCAATCACTATTATTTCACAATCACCTTCCCAATCTAATTACAATCCTACCACACCTAACAATACACTCACAATCACTAACAATCGCTCACTAGACGATTGTCTCCGAGCTTCTTGGGCAACAAAAAAGGACATCAATAGCCCACGAGTGTTACCAGTTATATAAACGTATTGTAGCACAAACAAGTTTAGGAACGGACCAGACTGATCGTCGCCACACGCTCCGATACATTTAGGAGCATTGAGCTTTCAATCCTTGCTGATTCTTGTATGAGCTCTTTTCTTGGTTGATATGTAGGTATAGATTGAGCAAAATACTCAACTAGTTTATGTATTTTTGTAAATGTTGTTTTAAATACTTACCTACCTGTTCATTATCATTAAGTTTTAAGTAAGATGTTTATGTATTCTCCATTGGAGCTTCACGAATCGATAATAGCTAACTTTACCTATGTTTAATTCAAAGATAGATAGTTTTGATATCATCAAAGTAGTTTATTTCTTTGTTGAGATTATAAGTTAACTTTTTGCTGTGTATTAGCTATTAGAACAGTAACGTCCAATTCATCATCATGTATCTTAATACTCTCTGGTACACTATCATCGGCATCTGATTTAGTTTGTGTTGTTCCTACTACTGCTGCTATAAATTGAATTTCATCTCCGTCAATGGATCTTTATAACATAAACAAAATTATAGTTAAGTCATACTCTGTACAGGAATGTCTTAACTCAATAGTTAATTGAGTAGATTCATTACGATTCGTATTATTCTCTTACAAATAAACAGATATTATGATATTATTATCATTGAGAGTAAGAAATTCAGTAAGAAAGAAATGATCAAGCTCATTGTCGTCTGCTTCGGAAGCTCAAGACGGCCCATTGTAACACCGCCAAACTGCTGTGTCATTTTAATCAAATATCATATGTTATTTATCATTCTACCCTCTTTTAAAATCATTCTTAAAATAAACACAAAGAATGCGCTCGAAAGAATGCGTTATAAAAATATGTAAAGGATTTAAAGATTTTTAACAGGTGTACGAGGCAGTTGCCGCTTTGAATCCCAATATAGAATTTTGAACCTACTTCTGCTTAAGAGAGAGTTGGATTTTGTTTGTTGGTTATTAGTTTGGATGTAAGCTAGTGATGTCCACGTCGCTTGCTCAATGAAGGTTTTTTCTCTTCTCTGTCTACTTAATGTTATTTTGTTTTTATTAGATACATATGTTTTTTCCTATGTGTGAGCGGCGCATTCCTTTTGATTGCGTATGTATGTCCTATCTTTAGTAGTTCGATCGTATCACAATAAAATGGGTGTTATAGAACTTAATAGATGGATTATTTTTGTCGTTTTACTTTTGTTTGTTATCTCTTGGTAATTAAAAGTGTTTGCCGCTTTTTGTGGCGCGTTGTAAAGATATTTAGATTTAAATAACTGAACTCTATTGTTTAATTTTTCGGATAATTATTAACGGGGGCTGGTTACTGTATTTGGAACTTAAAAATAACCGTTTGTTGTCTTTAAACCTATAAATTTCTATAATGGAAAGAATAGGATTATCCTGTCCTATACAATAGGTAATTCAAGATATTACCTCATACAAATATACTTGTCTAATATTATAATAGATTTTATTTAATATTTCAAAAGCGGATATAAATAATGATGCTTCTAAAGGCACCGCCACTTATGAAACGGAAATATCATATCATATCCTGAAACTATTATGATTCATAACTTCAAAATACCCTACTTGTATGCGCATGAGTTGATTTGCGCAAAGAAACCGACTCCAACCATCCGAAGTAATTTAGCAATGAATAGCGCCGATATATACGAAAAAAGTAGATAGGTAGATAGGTACTTGTTTTTTTTTACTTACACAACAGTATGATTTCATTTTAATAATAATTTCAGATTTCTTAAAAAAATCTCATCCTATCTTCTATCTTATGTCCTAAAAATAAAGTGCAAATTCAAATGTAACGTCGAAAAATATTACTTCTAAATCATTACGCATGGTTCACATGCGCGGGTAAATGACGTCGCGTTTAACAACGCCCCATTTAACCGTATCGAATAAGTTTGCACAACAATCGCTCTTTACTCGATTCGACAGTTTTTTCCGCGATTTTTAACGCGTTCATTCATACTATTGTTCGATAGACAATATTGCTTGTACTAAGCTTTATATCAGTTTGCCGGCGTGTAAATTCGATTATTTTTATTATACAGATGGTCGCTAATGGTCGTGTTTACCCGATTTCGATAAATCACGATCTGTATTGAGAGCATTTATTAAATGTTGCTGTTTCATATGTTTTTGGTGTGTGATTTATTTTAGTTATTTTCTTTGGCTATCTATCATTCATGTTTGGCTGAAGCTTTTTAATTATAGCAGCTTAAGCTGCAAAGGAATGAGAATTAAATAAAACAAAAATTTGTTTCATAAAGGCGAGTCCTTTCTAATTTTTGCATCTTATCACTTTTGACGATTAAACATAATAATAGGTAGGTATACTAAAAACAACTTATTAAAAAATATTAAAAACAAAATAAGAATCCTCAAGAATGATCAGCTACCTCAACGGACCTTTTACAATCAACATTTTCCACGGCGAACAACAAAAGCATATTTTAATATTTTAAAAAGCAAAAGTATTCATAATATCAGTTTAAGATTACCGGATACGGGGGTGACACGTTAAAAAACCCTTTTTCGAGTGTTAATGCCGTGACAAATGTAGAATTTATGCGGTTGTAGTGGTTTCGAGCCACCCCGCTGTGCGTGCGCTCCTCGCCTTAGGTCGGCCATTATGAGACAAATAAAATAAGTATGCACGTAAAGGAGGCCGCAGACCAGTGCGAAATGGTGGATAGAAAAAATGTGTTGTGTGTTTTTCGAAATAGTTTTAAAAGTTGAAACAATGTTGTGTTTTGGGACCTATTATGACGTTTATGACATATTGCTTTATGAATCAGGTTTGTGATTTATAGTGTCTGTCCCTTTCAGGGTTTTGTAATAAAATATAATTAGGGTTTTCCTCATAATACAATGTTCATAATTAAAAACAATTCTGTTTATTTTCGTCTTGCTAATGGCGTCATAATTACATGACAGTTAAAAAAAGTTGTAAAGCCCAACTTTACCAAACAATAGGTATGTATTTAAAAAAAAAATTGCATAACATCAAACACTATAGGTATCGTGTTTGCCTGTCTAACAACCAATGCACAGTCAAATTCATAACCACAATAAACCATAGAATCAAGAATTTCAAGCACAGGAATTTGATTTTCATGACTGTCGCACTGAATTAGCACTTGTACACCACAACGAAACCTGCAACAGTATACAACCTCCTTTACCAATAACACAAAAAATCCATATTTTTACGCATGGCTCCATAATGATGCGGTTTGCCATCATTCGTGGCGGAGGACAGGGACATATTAGCGGGTTGCTCTTGATACAACCTACTGGTCTCGTGACGTCATTACTGAACACGGTAGCTTGGACCAGGTGGCCGGTGAAGCAAGCCTTTTTTAGATGTAACTTCATAAAGAAGTCAAGCTTCTTCCAAAAGCTATAATTCCTATACTAGGATGTGGTATCTTTCTGAAATATTTTTAGTCGACTTTAACGAATGATAATTGGCTCCTGAAATTCGCAAAATGTGAGGAAGATATTGACACATACCTTATGTCAAAGCTTGAATTAAGTTTACAGATCAGCTTTTTTTTTCGGTATTTATTCAGATACATTTTCTTTGCCACCTTACGTATTACTTATTTTAAACGAACAAACATGACAACACAATCAAAAACCTCTATATTCGTAATTAACATTATAACTAAGCTACACCTTAGCGTGGCATAAGTCTGTTTTACTTAAGACCTGAAAAAAAGTTCACACTTCTGCTTTTAGTTCATTTGCTATCAATTAACCTGAAAGACAACTTTATTCTTCACGCATTAAGAACGATATATATTTTACCAGCTGTAAAAAAGGTTGGTATCTAAACCTACTTTAATTTGCACGGCTTTGTGTTGATTAATCACGAAATGGATTCGAGGCGACATTTTTCGAATACTTGTTCTGACTTCTGACCAATGTTCTGTCATCTTTTAAGTTATTGAGATTATTATTCATCATTTCGGCAATTTAATTTGGTAGGCCTGTTTATAAGAAAGGAAGCAAAAGCTGACAAGGATCTACTTTATGAAGTCTTAGTCCAAAAAAAGCAAATAGATAGATTTTTCTTTTTTTAATCACCTACCAAAATTCATGATGTGCTGTCGTTGGTCATAATAACCAATGATCAACTTAGCCTGAACTACTGAATCAGTATATTACAACGTCAATATCTCACGTAGAATATTTGTAAAGTTATCATATTAAAGTTTGTAAGTTATAGAAGGGAAATCGAGCTTTTTGACACTGCACAACAAAAATAATTCTTAATTTCATAATTGCATTTGTTCAGGGTAAAAATAAAGCCTTATTATCACGGACCGTGGACCACCAGCCCGCTCTCACGCTCATGAGCTGGCACAAAAATGGCATTTTGACATTTACGTCACTCTGACTCTGACACATCCGGAAGCCATCTTGGAATGTTAATCGAAAGCGATGGTATCTGTTAATAAGACATTGTGTCAAGCCATGCACACGCTGTATTATCGCATGTATGCCCAGCTTTATAATGAAGTACTTTAGTATTGTGTATAACAATGTTGTAATTGTGACACTTTTGTTTTGGAGATAAGGAATTGAGTGGAAATGAGGTGGAGTTTAGTTGATTGCTTTATGTGAGAAGATGAACGATAATATCGGAACTAAGGGTACCTTATTTGTGGTTGACACTGCGTCTCAAGACCCTGCACACCCTGCAGTTTAAGGTTCGTGCAGACTAGCGCGTTGTAACAGTCTGCACGAGCCTTTAAGCCAGATAAGTAAACCTGATTTTCTTAGATTTTTTACAATTACTATTTATGCAACTGTGACCCTGTATTTAGCAAAAAGGGTACCTATGCCCACATCCTCTCCCAAGTTTAAGCACATTCCAAGATATCATCAAAACTAACCCACCTTTTTTGTAAATCCCCTTGTTAAACCATTTTCAGTTACATCAACTAAAAAACTTGAACAACTCATTTACGACATACTATGAATAACAATCATTTCACATGTTTATAGTGGCTACTGTGTCCAACAATAAAACGCTACAGACGGACGGACGGACTGACTGAATGATATATAGGCACCAATTAAATTGGTGTCGTAAGTTCGCGGCCGTACTAATGACGGCTACCGGCGCGCGGCGGGCCCAAGCAGACCAAGGAAAGGGGTAGAGTTGACGTTTGTCCAAAAAGTGCTAAAAGTTTTCAAACTTCATTGATTTTTATTGGACTTTACTTCCAATATATAACGAATCTCCAAATACATTGAATTCTTAGTTTGTCAACAATTAGGTACATGATTTATATTTGCATTATTTATTTAATTTGTTGCACTGTTGTACCCTATGTCTTTAGGCTAAAATGTTAGAGTCAAAATTTAGTACGAAAAACATTAACGACCTCTGTACATTGATTAACTAACCTATCTGGCTATGCTAGTTTAAACTTAAAGCTAGGAATAGTTTAGTAATAATTTCTATGTTACCTTTCCACAACCAACAGAATAATTTCTTATTAACCCATTTCCAACTCGCTCCAACACTGGTCAGGTACTTATAAGAATTAATATAAAATGTCCATTCTAACGCCAAGTTTCACAGAACCTTTATATCATTCGGATATATTTATAGTAGCAGTAAACAGTTTTTAATTAAGGTTTTGAAAGCGATGATCGCCTGCCTGTTTACGAGTTGTGTCGGCCAATTAGGGTATATGGTTGATGAAACACCTCCAAGTCTTTCTAGCCCCTTGTTGTTTATATCCCCAATTTGTTATAAGATGTAATCTGTTAAATATAACAACAAGAAATAATAGTTTTAAAACAGATGCCTGTTTTTCACGGAAGACAGTGTTTTGTTTCGAATTGTTCGTAGAGTTGCGGGAGATTCCTAACACATCATTTCGAAATTCGAACAATGACAATGACAGTTATAATTATTATTGTCAATTCTAAACCAAATCCAAACCAATTCCAAATCAGCAACTGTGTTCTGTAAAAATTGTTTGTAAAATATTTTAATGTAAATGTGCCCTGTTTTCTAAATAAACGATATATTATATTATATATTATATATATTATATTATATTATATTATTATATTAAACACAAGTGAGTACACTTTTGATGTATGATATTTTGTGCGACGGATTTGACCGAATACAATTCATTGCGCAGCTCGCAGATTTTTGCGACGCGATGCGAATTCGCAGTTTTGTGTGGGAGCCCTTTATAAGAATAGGACTTCAGAGTATTAGAATTAGAATATTTTGAAATTGGGTAATAAACAGTGATGTTTAAAATTATTGTTGAAGCTATTGTTGCTATATCCTAGTATGGCTTTGCTCTAGCGTGGGTTATAATAAAAAAATGGTCAAGTGTGAGTCGGACTCGCACACGAAAGATGTCGTATCATCGCACAATTTTTTTCTACGTTTCTTGTATGGGGACCCCCTTAAAGGATGGTGGGCGATAATGGTCCCAGTACGGCCAGCCACCAAGTGTACTTAAGAGAGCAAACAATACTGAATCTTTTTTATTATGTCTCCATCAAAATATATCCGAGAGGAACCGATCTACGTGTGTGTAAAGTATTTTTCTTTAAATTAATTATTGATCGGTTTTCTTTTAAAGAAAGATTTAACAATAATAAAAAGCTACCAAGACAGTGTAATTTTACGAAATGAAAGATTCATGGACACGAGCTGTGCGCTGATTGGCGCGCCTCGATATCCCCCTCCCTCGCAACATGCGCTGGCGTTGGTTTGGCTCGTCGTTGGTGCAGTCCTTCATTTTGTTGTGCCTACACAAAAAAAAACTTCAATAACTTAACAAAAGCGAGTGCACAGACCCCTAGTACTGTGCGCTCGCTTCTGTTGAGTTTTGTTTTGTTTTTTTTTTCGACTGGCACTGTTTTAGACTCCATAATTATCCAACCAGAAGCTTGAATAAATCAAAATGTTGTTTTTTTTGTCTCATGTTTGTCTCATCTCATCAAAACTATTCTTATTAATTCATTCATTTTTATTTTCTCTATCTATACATAAATATATCTAATTGCTAACATAACTTAAACTGACACCTAATCTAAACTAAACTGGTTTATACGTGTCACAACCGTAAAACCCTACTTCAACTAACCTAACATTGTTAGAACTGAATAATGCGCCTTGGCCTGAGTAAGGAGAGAAGTAATGTCTTCAAAACTATAGTGGTTTTAACTGTGGCGGTATTGGGACCAGCTCCCATATATTTTTGCCCAATATCCTTTTTAACTTTATTTTATTTTTATTATTTGTTGTTATAGCAGCAAAAGAAATACACAATCTGTGAAAATTGCAACAGACTACCTATTGTGGTTCATGAGATACAGCCCGCTGCAGACGAGGGCTTAGTAATAGGGCTTCGCTAGGCACTCCTCGGATACGGAACCCTAAAAACGCCTACCCTAAAAGTTATTGAGTTCTAAGTTCTAAAGTGCTCTACAACATGCCCCGGAATTAACGCACAACCTCTTAACGGGTCATTGTAGGTACTCATCATTATGAACAACTTTACTATGGGACCAACCTAGAAATCGTGAAACAAAATCTGCTGTTCCCTACATTTTGACGAGTTATGTGAACATAAATGTAGGAAACTGCAGATTTTTTTTTCGCGGTTTAGGGTAGGTCCTATAGTAAAAGTTGTTCATAATGATGAGTACAAACAATAACTCCTTAAGAGGTTTTGCGTTAATTCCGGGACATTACTGAAATTACTCCGACTTTCCGAATACAACTATTGGGAAAGTCGGAGTAATTTGGTACAAAAGCTTAGGTTTAGGAAAAAGAGAGAACTTGCCACTGTCGTTGGTATAATGCGAAATAGAGTTCTTTAGCAATACAAGCAGTGTCCTATGTATTTTTATGTAGGTATGTTTATCAAAAGCAATCTTACCTAATAATTGAGCAGGATAAACCTTCTTATTCATATATTGGGACGGGGAACATCGTTAGAAATAACAAACAATAATTCTTTTGTTGGGTAATGTGTACAAAGTGAATCCCAACCTCCTGCGCTAGAAAAACACCTTTGTTACAGGAGCCGGTGTCTTCTCCCAATCAGAGCAGCAATTTTCGTAACTTTAAGAACGTTCACAGTCTGATCTCAGTCTCAGTACGTCAAAACCGGAAATTATAGGTTTTGAATTTGTTTGTCGCTGAGATGAGATTGCGAATAGATTTTGAGCGTGTAATTACGGGAAGTGGGCTTCTGGTTTTGGATTTTATACAGTATACATAGATTGAATTTACTTTATGACAAAAAAATGTTAATGTAAATTGGTTATTAAGGTGTTCAGAGTTATGTACATTACAAGACTTTGTTTTTATTCTTTTATATCAATCAAGACAAGGCTTTAATTGATTTTTTAACGAAAACAAGAAATAGTCTTAAAACTGTGACAATTTATTAAGTCGAATCTGTAGTTTCGAAAGTTAATTAAGTTATCTAAATAATTTCAATAGATAGATCTAGGCCACCTAAATTAGACCAACACGAAATAGGGCACAAACAGGGGGATGATACTTACACAGGGTGGTATCAGGATAGTTCTATCCCAGTCCTGTTGCCCCCATCCCCCATCCTCCCGACAAACGAGCTTCTGAATTGTGTTATAATAGTTTATCGATTTTGTCAACAAAATCAAACATTTTGAATGTGGTATTGTAGTGATCAAAATAGCAAGGATAAAAGTATTAATAACTAAGTAAAGATTGGCGTTTTTTCTTTTTTGTTTATTGCAAAGCCTTTTAATTTGAAATAACAATTAGCAGTATAACAACGATCAATTATGAGAACTCTGATCAATAGAATTCTGTAACGAATGTGATAAAAGTGTCTTTGAATATCTCCGCTTGATAACTATACTTGATATTTTTACAGGAATAGGTCAACGATCTTCCTGCTGGGTGTAACCATCCATGTTTCACTTAGATGTCCCCGCACCGTCTCCGAACGCAAGTGGAAAGGTGTAAGTCGAACCTCAAAGTGGGGCTACCTCGACGGAACGGCAGCAGGCTGTGGATGTGGAGCTGTGTCACAAACTATGCTCCACCTCCTATCCTGCCCTTTGTGCCCTAAACATGCAGCCAAAGTGACCTCTGCGCTGCCACCGATAACGCCGTGGCAGTGGCGAAGTTTTGGACCAGCAAAACTTCATTATCTGTCGTGCCAACGACACGAAGACGAAGAAGAAGGAATAGGTACCATATACAGGGTGGCATCATGCAATACTGACCATCAGGCATGTTAGAAGCATGGTATTTCTCCATGTGATGATTATAAAACTAGCACTTGCTGAGTAGGTAGTCGTTTACCGTTCATTGATAATGATGATGAGTTTTAAACTCACAAAATATGGCCTTTTTGTCGGTACGACATAATGACACCTACGCCATAGTACGGGGAGGTCTAGCAAACCCATTTAATAGAAACGACAGAGCTATTAAACTGCTATAATATAAATAAACTTACAATAAAAATGAAATCATAAAAAATTGAGAACCATAAAAAGCATCTAACATTTTTACATATACACCTACATTATTTATCTAAAATTTTACATATACATCAACAGAAACCGCATATTGAGCGTTACCTATAAAGTTTTGATATTAAAATTAATAAAATTGTTACAAGAAGTGGAACGGACATTCCTGGCATAACACCTCCTGTTGTAAAGTCGGTATCAATAGCTCGCGTCAAAAGGCCCTATTCTGTTAACGATGCTCGATGACGAGTGTAGCGAATCGATAAACATTTCGAATATCTTTGGAATGTAGATATGGACAGGCTTTCGTTTTGGTGATGGAGTTGATTAACAAATTAATTATTTCTTCTAAAGTGGTTTTTTGAAGCATCTGGTATTACCCGCTGGTAGGTAGGTACTCTTTTATCTTTCAGATAAGGGATTATTTTTAGTGGTGGTAAGGCAAATACATGATTATATAGATACATACCTTACTTACTAGCAGCCCGATCCGTTCGTAAGACACTTTGGGCAAATGAATTACAAAGATTAAAATTACATTATAATAATTTGATCCTAATAATAATATAATCCTTATCCAAGTTTTTATGAGCAAAGGTGACATTCAATACGCAGGACAAGAAAACAAATGAAACACACACGTAAGTAACGAACACACATTTCTTCTGTGTTATTGTACCACTGATCGCCGTAATCAGCTTACCGACAATGAACGCAAATTAATTCGCTTACGACAACATTCGATAATAAGCCCGCGAAAAATCTCTTCTCATAAAAATCGATACGGACATCTCATAAATTTTACGACGCATATGATTCGATGTTATTTGAATATACAGTACTAATATAAAATGAGACAGACGGGACAGTTAATAAGTTTGTTTTATATTATCGCAGCACACAACGAATTACACATTTCAACAAATATTTACAATTTAAAAACTTACATGAATGCCATCCATCTTCACCAAATTCGATGACTTTTAACGAGCAGTCTGATTCGTCTCAAAAAGTCTCAAATAATATTATTAGTATCGAGTACTCGACCTGGGGGAAATCTATAATGGGTTGCGGTTCAACCGATTAATAGATACATGACAATCTAAAAAAGCCTGAGTGACTCCGGGACAGATAGCTAGTTTCTTATAACCCCAGTCATTACAATTCAAGGACAAAATGCGGTTTGTTTTGGCGTTAAAATAAAATAAAAACCAAATGAAAAGGGTTGTCATTTTAAAGAAGGCTAGAAAACGATTTATGGGTTATCGTTGAGCCGCTTGAATTATAATAATTTGGTTATTAGCTATGGTTCATACAGAATTTGGAAGGAATGTCGGCAAATCATCTTCCCGGGTTAGAAATAACTTGGTTTTATGATCAAGTTATTTTTAATTAAGGTAAAGACCGCATTAAATAATGTGTTAGCAGTTTACAAGATTTATGGTTATTAGCAGGCGATCCGCGTAAAACAAGAAGCTTGGTATACCATGGAAGAAAAATAAATGTACCGTGCTCTTGGTCGGTCGGTAGCCAATGATGATGATGTATGCCAAAAACCTTTTCAAAGTCACATACTGACGAGCAAGAAGTAATGGTCAACAATAACTACATAGACACCTAGGTACTCCATTGATAAAGAAGAGGTGATAAAGTAATATGCAGTCTGAACCACAAAACCAAAACTGCTCTATCAACAAAAACATTCGCTGCCACGGTTGAAAGGGACACAAAAATACCTGACTAACATATTGTTTACGACACTTTACGAACGCACCGTGACGATACTAAACAAATGGCAGACAAAACACAGGTATAAGAACAGACACACACGTATAAATCAGCTGACACAATCGGTCATACAGTGTGTGATGAATTATTAGCTGTCGCAGACAAATGATGGAAGGAAACGAATATGTTTTTGAACCAATTCTGACATAATTGTGTCTTTGAGATGCAGAAACAGTCAATATAATATATTTGACAGTTATAAAGAATATTCCTCTATGTGGTGAGTTTGTTAAATCCTTGCAAAGTGCTTTTGTATTAGTTTAAAATGTTTAGTTAATGCTCGGTTCCTATAAATAACAACGAATCGTTTTCCTTACCAATGATAGCTGTTTTCATTGCCAAACTGAGCATATAAATAGATTCGTAAGCAAATTTTACCTGTGATAGCTACATCCATCGGGCAGGGTCTAATATGCCAAGATCTAAAGGTCTTTGCTTCAATATTGGTAACGATACAAGAATCTTAATTTTAACCGTTAACGGTCCGTAAATTATAGGAATCGGCCATAAATGTTTAGCTCCAGCCAGAAGTTTGCCACCATTTAATATTGTGAAAATGTGTCAATTTTGTATTTTTTTTTTCAAATATGTCGCAATTTCAGTGGATATAGGTTCCTAGGCTGAACCAGCAATAGCAACAACGGTTACAACGAGAGCTGAAAAGCGAGAGGTCGTGAGTTTGATCGCCTAACGTTTCACAATTGCCTTATACCCTACCTACTTTTAGCACAAACAGTTAACAAGTGTAGTAGATAGTATTAACTACTCATAAAATATTTAAAAATCATCTTCGTTTATTTCCAGCTAGCAAGTAGAAATTACCAAACTGCGAGTGACCCACACTCTTAACACAATTCCTGATTGTAGTTCTTCTCGAGGACAAAAAGCGTAACGAATCAGAAACAGGTAGAAATAACAAAGACAAACATGTATAAATCAGACGATCATACGGTGTCCGGTGAATTATTAAGTCCGTTGTGAGATACAGGCGGCGCGGTAAGACAAAGATTTTGTGTGTGACGTGGTCTTTTGAAGGGGTTCAGTATGTTTGTAGACCTAAACTCGTTAATAATTTTGCATTGAGATTAGATAAAGATCTACTTAGAAATCATAAGCAATCAACTTCGTCAACTCATCGGTGTCTTTCTTCATCTACAAACTACCTATCATCCACATTGCATCACTGCACTAAGTACTTGCTTCAAGCTTCTATTCAAGGCCAGATTCTGATATTTTATCATACATTATGTTAAGCCGTTGGTCCCGGCTGTCATTCGTGGATCTTTGACAGTCGTTACGGGTCGTCAGAAGCCCGAAAGTCTGACAACCAGTCTTACCAAGGGGTATCGTATTACCCAGTAACTGGGTTGTGGAGGTCAGATAGGCAGTCGCTCCATGTAAAATACTGGTATTCAGCTGCATCCGGTTAGACTGGAAGCCGACCCCAATATAGTTGGGAAAAGGCTAGGCAGGCAGATGTTACTGCAGTCATTAGAATGGAGTACCTACCTTGTTAAGTAGTTTATCGTGATTCAAATAATTTGTACTAGCCTGCTGAGTATTGCTTCGCTATGCAAATCTATAATGCCTTATTATTCAGCCTTCACAAAAAATGCCAAAGCTTTTTGGTAAACTTAATTATTTCAGTGACATTTACAACGATCAAATTATAAAAAGAAATTGTAAAGAAGAACGTAAAATTATGTGTTTTTCATAGACATTCAATTAATTCGTCAGATCTGACATTTCCTGTGAATGAGAGAAAACATATTACAAAGATAGAATTAAAAAATGTCGTCGTATCTGAATAAAAGTAACAATAAATCGACAAAGAAATTGGAATATTGTCGTTTCTAGGCTAACGAACATTACAGACATTATTTAACATTTTATGGACACACAAATAATTAGACCAGAAGAAAGGATCAGAAAAATGATGAAGAAGTGATGCTTAGGTGATGCTTGAGATATATCATTTCTCAAAGAATTAGTTGGTATATATCTTAATAAATTCAACAACCTTAAACGACTAAAATAATTTTCATAAAAAACTTAACAGCTTCGGAAGTTGGTGCCAAGATAAGGTGCACTGAAGAATTGAAGGCACCAACTTCAGAAGCTGTTAATATATGAAAATTATTTTATTTGTGTTAGGTTTTTGAAGTCGGTTTTTACTTATTTTAAAGGAAATTTATTTTTCCATTTTTAGTTGAACATACAATTACATGAGCCTGAACGAAAAGAAAAATCATCAAATCCACTTAGAAATCCTGGAGATGCTGAACACGTATGCATATAACTCCGTACTTAAGAATAATTACCTAATGTAGTATATACTAAAAACCTTCCTGAAAGTATGTAGATCACGTTAGTAAACGAATCATCAAAATTGGCTCTGAAGTTTTTGAGGAGATCGGGGGCATACACTTTTTTGAAGTCGGTTAATAAAAGGTTATTCGTTCCGACTCTGAAATGACTAAATTCCAAATCTGATGATGCTGCTTCAAGTCCTAACGTTTTGAATTCTATTAAATTCTATCTTCATCAGCATGGAAGTCAAAATGATCACAAAACTTGTACGTTTTGATAAGGAACCCTGACTTATGACAAAGCAGGCGTCGGCCGCGTCTTTTGTCAACATCAAGCGTGTTATCAGCCGCATCTTAAAAGCTGATCGAACAATAAGTGAATCTTAAGCGCTCGCCTTATCATCGCTATCACGGATACGGTCAGGTGTGGTTCTGATGCTGTAGTTTTTGATTTTAGTAATTTTATCCTCTTATTTAATACAAAGTCGTGCCCTTCTGTAGGTATGTCATGAAATCCTTTATTTCTATGGAAAGTGACCCAAAATCTTCTTAATTGGTTATGAATATTCACGTCCTGTGATTGTGAATTTTCATAACCAATTTATTATTGAGTTCTATGCTTCAAATTAGATTAGATATTCAAAGCAAGCTTTTCATGCATAGCACATACTACTGTTTGTTAGATCATAATATTTTTAATTCAAATCTCAGTAGTAAAACCCCACCTTAACACGATCAAAAGTGTTCCCGCAGCATCGCTGTCCTGCCCAACCTTTATAATAATATTTTTTCCGTAAATATTTTGCGTCGATCGCAACACTAAGATTATGACAGTCGTGAGATGAACCGATACTATCCAATGACAATCGATTTTATTTCCAAAACAATTGTAAATCGATACATTGACTCGGTTTAGTGTCACATTGTTTCGTACAGAAAGCTGTTTTATCAATTCCCTTTATATGAATATCTCGGTTAGATGTAAAAGGGTCTAATCGCGTTTCTTTTTGTACATCTATATTATCTTTTTAAATATGAGGGTTATTTGTCATAATGATTTTAGGCACGATGGCTTTAGTTTTTGGTCGGTACCTTTAACAGATTTAAAGAGATTCCCAAGATATATTAGTTTGAGGCTTTAACTTATATATGTACACTTACTTGATACGACCTATGAGCCATTGGAGATTTCAACGTGGGAAATTTCGTAAATAAGACATCAAAAAGATTTTTATCAAAATAATGAGAGTAATATAATTTCAAGTAAGAATTTTAAATGTCTAAAAGCCTAACACAGGGCTCTCAAAATCAGATTCCCAACTGCATAAAAACCGGATAAAATCCCTATTCTTTTTAAATCACGCCATAATAAACACGCTTATTGTGGATAAATAAGTTTCAAACTCTAATATTTCTGATGCGGGATTTTTCTTTTATTTCTTTTCACTGCACTGTGAGGTTTTATAAGGTGAACTGTTACCAAAAAGGTTGAATGCGTCTATAGTAAGTATTGTGGCACTTCGGGCAGTGATCAAACGACAAAGACGCTTAAAAATGTACTCTAATACACCAAGTTAAATTTTCTATGCACTTTAAACTCTCCTAACTTTGTTATCATCATCATAAGGTTGGTTTTTGATTGTATTTTTGAGACTGAGGTCGGGTAAAAATGAAAAGTAGTGGTTCTCATGATAATGTTATTATTCGAGGCTTTGGAACGAGTGGGTTGGTGATCACAGCCTATTCTGTTGGAGCAGGAGTAAGCGTAAAGTTCTTATTGTAATAAAAGCGGTCAAGTGTGAACCTTCTGGTTCAAAGGGTTCTCGATGTGGTGGTTACAGATTGGGTTATCTTGTTTCAGTTATTTGTTGGTTGGTGATTTTTGCTATAGGAGACGGATCTGATTTTTGATCCATGGAGCATGAGTTAAATCAAAGAGGCAGCATGAGACGTCAATATTCCTATATTCATTATGGTTCTTCCAAACATTACTAGATACCACATAAACATGAAACCGCTAAAGATGATAGTATTGAGCCTTACGGTATAATCTTTTATGGACGAAGTGCATCTACAAAAGGTGCTGCACTGCTGTTGCCAATAAACACTATTTTCCCATCATGTTTCCGAGGTCCCACCGCATTACGGAACCCTAACCATTATTAGTTAAGCTATACAAACATTTTGTGGTCCAAGCCGAGATTAAAGTTGTAACATAGGATATTCAAACGCTGTGTATGTCACCTAGCCGACTTCACAAAGCAGATAATTTACTTATGAGAAACTTTCAAAGAGTATAATCATTTCTTAAGTGTCCAAAGTCGGGTTACGTTAAATTATGATTTAATTTGAGAAGGTTGATAGTTATATGACTATAAAGCAGAGCCAATGTTGAAAAATTGACCTTTTTAAGGTAGGTATTCCAAAATATTGGAAACGCGTATGTTCTCAGCAGAATGTGGGAATAAATGTAGGTGCATATAGGTACTTGCAGAGGTCATTTGAATCTCACTAAACATTGAATGAGGAAAACAGATGATAATAATGAGTCAAAAATGTTTCTTTTCAATTAAATTCTCGCGAAATGGTCTTCGAATTATTCGCAGTTCTTACAGCGAATGGTAAAATAAATCATCCTGTGCAAGACTCTTTGATAACATTATAAGAGAAGTACCTAGTTTTAACAGCGCACATTCTATAGCATTCTTCTAAAACACCTGTTTAAAACAACCAATCCTTATAACCTCCGATCTGCATTAGATAAAGCCATCCAACCCGAACCGAATCAGACCATCAGGATCGAAACAAAAAACCATTTAAGAAATCGATGACATTACTCAAACCGGGACTCGATCCCTCCCCTCCCCACGGCCGCATTCCTTCGCGACTGCGCAGACGCACCGTCGCCGCACACACACATGCGTGCGGGCAGGGACGCAGATAAGTGTTTGAATTTAGAATTTATAACAGCGATCCGATTGGTTCCTTGTTGTGCTTGTGAGTCATAAAGATAAGGTTTATGTTGTGTTTTGGGATTGGGATAGAAACTATCAAGTCGAGATAAATTAGACGAGTTTTATTAAAAGAGGATTAGGTGTTTAAAGACTGTGAATGAGACTTAAGTCTGTGTTTTAATTATCCAATGACGGACTTTAAAACGGCCATTTTAATCATTTAAAAATTTTAAAGAAGAGACGGTTTGAGGTGTCGCTAAGCATGTGCCTAGATTCAAAAATGAATATTATTGAACCTTAGTGCAGATCATAAATAAACTATACCTTTAGAAGGCCTCAATATCACCATTGGACAACAATACGAAAAATTACGATGACAAAAATAATTTCACACATTTACACTACGAAAAATTTATGTCGCAAAAATGTTATACAGCCAATAACTTACTAATTCAAACATTAATCCTTATAAGTTTCACATGTATTGTGTACCAACACAGCCGCCCACGCGAAATTCGCATAAATATGCATTCACACGCATAATTCCTGTCTCGGCATGTCGGCATAAATATGGAGTGTGCCTTAGCGTTTTACCAGCTTCAACTTTATATGAGATATGCGTACCTAGATGATGTTTTGATGGTGTATGTTTTGGTGCTTCATTGATTGAATCTGATTCATATAGATGATTTCTAATAAGTGGTTTTAAGTCTTAATGTATTTTAACAGATTTTGCAGGTGGCCAATTTCCAAAAACAATGTCTTGAATTCAAGATGTCTGTTTTCTTCTCTCATCATCTCAACAGTCATGCATTTATTAGTCGTGACTCATGTATAAACTCGATTTCGGCATGCATTGTGGACAAAATTCTTGCCTCATGAAGAAACCTTCATAATTTTACCTTCATTTCACCGTGATCGACAAACAACAATTCACTGACAGCATAAATGGCCCTTTTCTGCCATTAAAATAGCTGCTCTATTTTCATACAGGTCTCAATGATGACTCCATTCACCATTGTGAATTTCACAGTAACGAAATGCCACTGTTAACAAAAATGGTGGACAATACTCACCTTCATACTGTAAACCGCTATAATGGAATTCCCGCTAAATTCGCTCCAAACGCCCGCAGTGTCGCCCAAACGCGTGAAATTATCCAACAATGGTCGGTAATGATCCTTTACAAGTGAAGAAATAAAAATAAATACACAAAACATTATTCCTGATATATTTTACTGGTGGTTTTTGATTTTCAACCCTATATTCCGAAGCACAGATTTCATATTCCTATTTGTCCGTTCGCAAAACTGCATTGACAATTTTGAATTTGGACAAACTTTAAATCGCAACTATCAAAATTCTCTATCGTTCTTAACACAAGGGTGTACGTCTCAAAATGCTTCAGCATCAACAGCAAATGCAGTAATTTTTCCACACCTTTCCTAGTCATTACGGCTAGATCCGCGGGGTGCTTCAACAATTGTTTTGCGAACATTTTCTGGATACGGCGATTTGTGTCGTTTGTAATACAAAAATAATGTATTTTGTTGTACAAAAGGGTGGCTTCTGCTAACCTACAGTGTTTATTTTTGTGGCCTACCCTGTACCCATCAGATGCGGGCGTCACAGCGGGTTGATTTTGGTCACAATTTGTTTTGTATTGTATTGCATTTTTACTGATGTTCTTAAAGCTATTGTTGATTCATTTTTACGACACATAGCTGTGGGAGACGTTTGTGGTTGAAAGAAAGTATAACTGCTTGGTTTTGTTTTACAATCAGCGTTGAAATTGTCTGGAAAACGGCCAAACTATTTTAAATATAATACATCGTCATGGTTGTCACCTTAGCAGGGAGTCCTAGTGGTACAACATAAAACCAGCAATATTTAATAGGATGGTATTTAACAGTACTTCAATTTATTCCCATTTCATTTACCTAATTTTGCCTGTGTTCCACCAAATATACTGAATGTGCACCAAAATATGTTCATTAAAATATGTCATAACGAGCATCTATTTAACAACTGTTGCAAATTTGTAAAAATTACACCTAATTTTAAAAACAAGCATTTATTTTTTTAGTTTTACTTCAGATAATGCACTGCAAAATGTATTTGAATCAAACACCAATTAATGTCCAATGTAGCTTTATTAATAAAAAATGAAACCAAAACTAACCTAACCTAACCTAAAATATGTAAATGGGTATAAGGTACTAGGATGCATACTAAATATTTTGTGTAACATTCAGGAATATTTGGTGCACGATCAGTATTTTTCGGGGAAGAATAAAATAGTTATTGTTACAATAGAATATTTGCAGCGCACTACAATAAAAAAGTGTTATATCTTGGTGTTAATTTGGAATTTGTTTGATGTAACATATTTTGTTGGCCGAGTAGTTTAATTATAGTAAAACAATTAAACGGGTTTAAGATCAATATTTTAGAAATGCATACATAGATGTACCTTTAGATTTTTGGTGAACACAAAAATATTATCCTATTTAATACACCATTGTATTTCTGAATGCCTTGAAGTTGTTATTTGTAACTTTACAACGTCAATAAGGATGATGCCTGGGTTAAAAAAATTCTATTTAATCCATCAGTCAGAAAATAAAAAGATATTAGACACGTATTTCGAAGTCATTTTTTTATTAATATGATAAAGCAACAAATAGAAAGAAAGAAAATTTGTTTATGTGCGTTTTGTTTGTGCAGAATAAACAATGTTTCTTTCTTTCTATTTTTTGCTTTATCACATTAATAAAAAAATAACTTCGATAAAACGTATTAAAGTTGGGGAGTGGGGGCTCACTACGTCATAATTCAGTATAAAATCTAGCAAGACGTGACGTCATGCCATATTTTAGCTCAATGTATCACCGTTATCTTTTGATTACTTACGTAAAAAAATACGTGTCCATTATTATTTAATACCTGACGGACAAAAACCTTTTAGTCATCGTCCCTATTGTCCCAAGACACGCCATTCAGTTTACCTCGTAGCACTGCCACTACGGCTAACAAGATAGGCTAAATCCTACCTAACATCTTTGTGTTAGGCATTATTATATTATTAATATAACTAGCTGTTGCCCGCGGCTTCGCCCGCTTAGATGTCAATACTTCGCTATTTGAATCACATTTTGTTCACAATTTCATGGGTTTTGAATTTTTTGCGCGGAACCCTAATTTTTAGTTTTTTTTTAATAAAAGAAGCCTACGTTGGCTACTTTACTCCTTATAACATCATCCTATCAGCCAGTGAAAGTCCCATCAAAATCGGTCCAGCTGTTTCGAAGATTAGCTGGAACAAACAGAAAGACAGACCGACAGACAGACCGACCTATAGACAGATAAACAAAAATTTTGAAAATTGGTTTTTGTTTGTTTTATGTAGTACCGTTAATACTTTCATATGCATTTAGTAAAAAACCGGCCAAGTGTCGGACCACGCATAATGAACATAATGAACTCGCAATATGTTTAAAAGACTTTTCCAACAACACCCCACATCATGGGGTAAACGAGAAAAAAAAAACATCCCCACTTTGTGTGTAGGTACAGGAGGTACCCTAAATTTTTTTTTCAAATGATTTTATTTTACCACTTTGTCGGCGTGATTAATATGTATATCCATGCTAAATTATAGCTTTCTAGTACCAAGAGTCTCTGAGCTAGGCTGCGGACGGACGGACGGACGGACGGACATGGTGAAACTGTAAGGGTTCCTTGTAGACTACGGAACCCTAAAAAGCTGTTATTTTGACATTACAAACAGAAATTCTATTTTATTTATTTATACAGAATATATGTATAACCTTGTACTAGCATATGCTATTACATGGTTATGCATAACATAATTAAAATGGGGCATGAACACTTCTTGCAGCACTGTACGCAAAGATACAAAATATAAATAAAATAAAGAAAGGAGCTTTTCCGCGCAGCTTGTCCCATCATAATACTACCATATGTATTTGGGGCATGCATGAAAGCATGATTCATATTTAAAGTGCATTAAAAAAGCATATTTTAAGTGAATTCTGAAAGACATCTAATCATAAATCGGTCTTTGGTCGGATTTCACAAAGTTCATACATTCCTTGATCAATAAGGCAGGTGCACCATTAGATACAACCAAGCAATACAGATCTACAACAATTAGTGCAACAATAGTCGCGCGCGCAGCTCCAAGGTGTGCAAGCGCAACATGTTGGACAGTTTCACTTTTGTTGATCGTTGTGTTGTGATTTATGTGCTTTCTGTTCGGTTGGTTTGATTTCCGGCTTTTAGTGGAAACCATTTGTTACCATTTTATTAGCAAATTGAATAGTACAATTCTGTTTACCATTTTTAAGGTTTTTTAGCCTAAGGTTTTTCAGAGACTTCTTCATTCTAGCCTTTTAGATTATGACGTATTTTTGTCTCGTTTGGACTTTTGTATCAGCACTGACATGACGTGACCATGTATGCACTAAAATTGTGTTCTTAAACTCCATGCTATGTCACCTTTAGAACACGTACAAAATCACAATATTAGTCATTGTGACAATAATGAGTTACTTAAACTAGACTCCGCATTTAAAATATCCCTTTCCACAGAAATTCTCGACACAAATAAAATAAAATAACCTTAGAAATAGCACGTAAAAATCCACAGGCACAATGAAATTTAACAAGCACGAATAAAATATCGACCACGAAGTACCCTGGACTCCATCCACGATATCTTGACCCCCTCTTGAGTTAACATCTTCTTGATATCCAGGTCACTATAAATTGGACTGAATAATACCGTGGTTAGGCCATTATAACTTGACCGCTGCTTCAGAACGTGGTGTTGCCCCATTAATGTCAGTTTAAATTGGACGATGTCCTGCCTATGTTATTTACATCTGGCAAGGTTTTCCTTACAATTGGAACGGCCGATTCGTTGCGAAATATGGATCGTCTCTTGAGAATACTGTCGAGGGCATCGGTGATAGGATTTTTGAGAAGGTCGATTTGCTATGTGGTAATTGTTTAGAGCTTGAAACAGTTGCATATGAGGCAATAGAAGAAAGCATCGAATTACTGGAAACAATAAGGTAAGAGATAACTGTTCCACTTTAGCAAAAACATGATTTAAAAGTGGTCAAGATGAGATACTTTGGCCACAAGTGACTTTGTTAAATGAATAACTTTTTCACCATAAGAGTGAGAGTTATTTTTAGGTTATGAGATAAGTTATTTTGAATACATTGCTTGTCTATATTTAAAAATATGGTATTTAGTTTGGTTATTGTGGACCGTCACTAAACAGAGATCCACAGAGACATTGTGCCGACATCGGCAAAACATTTACATAAAAATATATTTCACATCAACCTGACCTTTTCCCGAATAAACCTTTACTTTTGGGACCAGATGACCCATACTCCTGTTAATGCAGTAACTTTGGATACGAAGAGAAGAAAGATTGTAATGAAGAATTTTAAACATAACATAACGTCACGCCTTGTTTTCCCGAAGGGTTGGGCAGAGGTGTACTTAAAAAAAATTATATGTAGGTATATATCTGATCAAAGCACTATAAATGAAGTCTGACAATAAAGCAGGAGTTGGACATAAGGCTGATTAAAATAGCGCAACTATGGAGATTAGAAATGAAAATTAATTCATTTAACTGGAAGAAATTGTTAATAGATTTTCTAATGTATGTAGTACAAACATATTTCTTCTACGGTAACTAATATAAAAAACAAAGCATTGCACAATCCCCACAGCAAATCTTCTACAAAACCATTCTTCGTGTAACAACAACACCTTCCACCATCAAATCTCCATACATTACCAGGAGTGCATGATTTCGAGTAGATTTTTGATAGAATCAACAGTGAGCCTCGGTGGAGTGGTGTCGCCGTATCGACAATGTCTTCCCCTCTTAGACCCGTTTGAATACGGAGTAAAATTCGGTTTACCAAAGTTCCCGTTTTCAATTCAACGCCGGAAAAGTTATAGATTGTTATTTTGTGAAGGGTTTGTGGGGTACCGGAATTTTATTTAGTTTTTTTTTTCTGTGATACTGGTTGTTTTCATTTAGGCTAGGGAGTGGTTAAAATTAATATTCTTTGTCCTCCATCCTGTCAATATTCTTCAGGCCCTATTTTTTTTTTTTTGCAGAAAACAATACATTCTACGAACTTTTTATTAAATGCCTGAAAGTGGCTCAAAGCTGGTTACCTAATATTACGGTTTTGCTTCATAAACCTACCTAGGTATGTTTTAAATATTTTACTATCAACCTTCAATCTGTAACTGTACTAATAACAAGTTGCGAACGACTGTTCCTAAACAGGTTTAAACCTACATCAATGAATACTCCTAAATTAAATTTATGACCATATCATTGTCTAACTATCACATTTAGACGTCACTAAAAAGCATTCCCAGTGCACTAAATCACTTGTTTCATTGGAACAAACAGGTTCTGCACCTCACAGACCGTTGTCTCAACCTTTAGCGGGACATAAACCTAATAACAAAACACACTTCACATTTATATCTATAAGCCACACGCGGTGTCTTTAATAAAATTAACCACTCCATAAAACACATCAAAGAGACCAAAATGCTCGTAGGCATAGTTCAACATATACTGGCAGCTGACAACACCGTTCTCAAAGTGAATTATAATATACATTGTTATCACGTAGGCCGAGACGTCGTTACAAACAATAAAAGTAATTTTTACGAGTGGCAACCCCTTCGTTAATAAATTAAAAAGTTAGCTGGCTAGGGTTGTGAAACAATGCCACTTCACCCTGTTACCAGAGATCTAAGTTTTGTCGCCCTAAGGTAATAAGGGTGGATGCCCTGCTATAAATTAAGAACTAATGAAAATCCTTTTGAGGGGATTTATTCATTCCATTTTATAAATGAAACCAAACCGAATTGAAATACTGCTATTGTAATGGATTGTTTAAGAGCAAAGTTATTATATAGCTTTTCGTCTCTATTTCTTGTAATTTCAGTATTCGTAGTTGATGCTCCTTTAGTCTGGGGTTTCACTCTTTTCATAGGTGTTGAGTTTCTTAAGTGGTGAGAGCTTGACAGAATATGTGCTTAATGCAAGTAAATGTGGCTTCCCATGCGGAGTTCCGAATATGAAATAGCAATTACAGATTTTTTTGTACAACAATGTAGAATAGCTTTTCAATCTACCGGATTAAAAAAATAATAGCGACGAGATTTTAAGCGTGTTTCAGAAACCTTGTCCTATTTTTCTTTAAATGGGAAAACAAAACAAAAAAAGTGACGCAATGTGGTCTCATAGAAACAAACAAACAAAACTGGAACCAGGAACTGGGAACTGTTAGTTAACGAAAAGTTACTTTTGCTTAAAAATTGCGTAATGTTTAACCTTTTCAATTCTCCCACAAAAGCTCAACCCTAAGTTATAGTGACGTCTGATTGGGTGAATACAGTTTTGTCAAGTACCCCCAAATTAATTTTTGAGAACAAAATCCATTAGCGAATGGTGCTTTTTTCTTCACATTGTTCAGGGTTGTCCCATAATTTACGCGAAACTCGATTGAAGTCGTTTTTAAACGCTAGGGCGGCGAATGCGTGTTGCGTACATAGAATCAATTTACATCCACACCTGGATTTACAACCCTTACGTTTTACTCATCAAGGTTGAAAATTGTGTGGGTTTTAGTTTCTGAGATGAATTTATAAGTTTGTACAGCCGTGTTTTCTTGTCAAGTCTATGATTTATAGGGTCCAATTGTCTATAGTTGAATGCGTGTAAAGAGAATATTTCTATTTGTATCGTTATCCATTACTTTTTGTGTTCCTACGTCGTGCGGGTTTACATTTAATTCGGTATTGTTGGCAGTGGCATTTATTGCATTCGATTTATGGCCGCTAAAGGGTTTTTTAAAATCACAAGATGTGTTAGGCTTTTAGATAATTTTATTGGTTTGAGGTGTGAATCATTGTTTTATTGTAGCTCTGTGGCGTTTTAATTCGAAAGTACGTTTAAACAGTAAACTCTGAATAAGATAATTTGTAGGTTCATAAGTATAAGATTTCTAAAAAAAAAAATCTGTTTGATTGTCTTTTACTTTTTATTGTATTTATGAAATAAGTCCATCCATCGAAAACTTAAATGTGTTTGGGACTTGTCAATGTAGCAATTTATATCTTTCTTTTAAAAGTACATACTTACCTACAATGCAATATAGCTGCTTTTGTTTATTCGCGTTATATTATATTTTTATGCACGTGTTTCTGTGACAAATAAATCTATTTTTCTTTCTTTCTTTTTCTTTTTTTTAAGTCTCTTTATTTACTTTTACTTTCATTTCGTCCTTGCTCTATCTCCTCAAATCATCCTCATCGTTAATTTATTTACGTAGGTACTACCTACAGATTATTTTCTGTGCTATTTTTTCATCATATAGGTACCTTCCAGCTGGACATGAACAAAACAGAAAATAATGATGAACGATTAATTGATGCAGTATGAGGCTAATTACATGGTCACTAAGTAAATTCCAATCACAATAATACTCTATAGACATCCATTGTAACAATACGCAAAATAAATCGAATTCAAATTACGTTTTCAATATTAAAAATGGATCATATTTACAAGTTATTAAAAAAATAAAAATGCTAACAAAAGATTGTACCGGCGATTCGCAAACACGGCAGGCTATTGTTTCGAAAAACATCAGCTGTGTACATCGGGACACAATAAATGTAATACCCCATTCCGTATTCATATAGGATAATCCATACAATAAACCCTGTGTGCGACGATCAAAATAACTATAAAAGTACAATAAGCAGCTTATACATGTACCCTTAATGTGTGCGCCAGTGTACACGAGAGAGATGAAGCTATTTGAGAGAAGGAGACGCAGATACCGAACAAACGTATTCAACTTTTGACTCAATAATTTGTTTGGTCACGGCTTTTCATGATACACGATAGAAAAGCGCTTTTAAAGGAGGTACTCCTTAAAAGCGCTATTCTATAAAGTGAAACTTTAATTATTTTATAATGGGTCTTGATATATTTACCATTTGTTTATGGATTTGTAAAGATTCTACGTGAGTAACGTTTATTGTAAAAGTTTCCTTGACACTGGAATTAACGTGGTATTAACGAGGCTCTTAAGTGATGGACTGGAACTACTCATACCGCTGTTTTTGAAGGGAATCTTCAAGAGATAGTAGCAAAGTAATGGTAACAATACTAGTGTACTATCAAGATAACCATGGGGTTACAAAATAGCGTAGTTCCATCATCATCATCGGCATATTCATTCCCTTGTCCCAAGTTACGTAGCGTAGTTCCATATTGTAACATATTAACAGGCATAGACAACATTGTCTTTGCTGTTAAAAATCGCTTTCTATCTTGTTATCATATACTTGTTCCTAGGCGCCATTTTTCAACCGTCAAAAAAGTTAGCCTTAAAATTCGAATTTTAAACTTTAAATCGATTCGAATATGGCGGTTCATTGTTACCAATTAGGTGAAGTGTATCGAAAAGACTTAATCCTATTGGTCCATTGTTAGCTCAATTATAAAGAGCGTTTGTGCTTTATTGTGCTAATAAAATGTTTATGCTATTGTGTTTGGAATTTGGGTCATGTTTGTAACGGGCACAATGTTGCGTTTACGTAATATTTTACGTAGGTGTGCTCAGTTATTACGGAAAATATATTATGTAGAGCGAGAATTTTTCACCACGTGAATATTCTCAAAAAGTACTTAGGTTATTAGAAGAAGAAATCATTACCAATAATGTTTTTTTTTTTATTATTAAAGTAGAATGACATTTGCTGTCATGTCTTGGTGTAACAATACGTTGAGAAAATAGGAACCAATATTGGAACGTTTATTCTCGGTTGGTCAAATCTTCTCGAAAAAAGTCCCATCCCTGCAAATATTGTAACTATCTATATCAATCTCCAAAAAAACCGATATCTTTTCGTGACGTCACATAAGACCGGTACACATCTGCCCTTTATCGTCTTCGATCTAAAGCTGCGCTTAGCGAAAATACTCATTTATCTTAAATACGATCTGGATGTGCCCTAATCTGTCTTTTGTTGTTTTCCTGTTTGTTTGTATTGGGGATGTTTTGTGCAATTAGCTGATAGTTTAGTGTGAATGTACGTCAAGGATTATTGCTGTAAAAAATAAGGAAGATGATGTAAATTGATTTTGAAGTTCTAACTGCTTTGGTAGGTGGAGTGTGATATGCGCACGAGGGAAAAGTGATTTTACTTTAATAATGGCCACTAATATTTAAATGTGACGGATGAGCTTGCTGTTAATTTATACACTGGATACAATTGTGAACATACTGTTAAATATGGGTTTAAAACATTTTTGATCAAGCAGGAAAAAAAGATAGTTTTATACATAGACAAACATATCGGCAGTCCACTTAAACACAAAATCACAAAAATAAATAACAGAATTGTACAAAAACACTCATATCTCACATACATGCACTAACAACAATATAGAACAAACTACAAAGTACAAATAAATCAATACTTAATCAATGCTATCGGCCGCCATAACGAACATCTTTGTTGAAACTTGGACTTTTATCATTTTCCCTTACCACTGCCGATGACAGTTCACCTAATTGATTGTTTTTTTTTTCTATTTTCTTTTCCCTCCCTCCGTCTTGGTGGGAATTTTAAAAATCGCTTTCACAGTACGTTCTCAAAGTTATGATTGGGAATTCAACTATTTAAATCGAGATTGGAAATATGCAAATGAAAACAGACCTATTGTGTGTTATCTGTGCGCTTATAAATATGTAGTTGTGATTTCAGTTTTTATAGGAGATTTTTTAATCTGGTGTGAATTTCGTGGATATTTTTTTGGTTTAAAGCCTATCATAATTATTTAGAAAACGCACAGCAAAATGGCATTCTGTAAGAAAGAATCGTGTTATATTTTAAGCTTCTGTAAAAAATAATCATAACTTTCCTGGAAGGTCTTTAATTTGCTGACTGGTCTATTTTGCTGACCTGCTCATAATGGTTTCCAGTAACACAAATATAACAAAAAGGTGTTACGTTATTTTCCTAAAATTAAAAAGTTTGCCACTAAGAACCATTTACCTAACAAAAGAAATAATATGGTTACGGTTTCAATAAATTATCCAATAAACTAAGCAGACGACAACCACATTTTTTTCACCCTAAACAGTTAAAATGGGTCTAACCGTAAAATTTTCCAGAACCAACTGCAATTAGCTATTCTCTGTCCGCCATAACGTTCCTATTATGTCGGCAGTGAAATTGTACAAAACTAATTACTGTGGTTCCGAAACAGCATGAAGTTTCCAAAATCTAACCAAACAAAACCGCCTCAAACCAAACCAAACCTCAAAAGAACAAACAATAAAACATATATTCCTGTAAACGAAACCTCAAAAATTGCAGTCTACTGTGACCTCCAACTTCGAAATATAAAAGAAAGAAAGAATAATTAAATGTCCACAAACATCTTTGTTGAAAACAATGAAGGAATAATGTAGTCACCAAAAATTTCAATAGCACACAGAGGAAAACCAAAGGACCAACAGTTAAGAATAGTTGACACGGCCATGGAATGTCTTTCTTTCATAATGTTCCCCTCTATTGTGTATAAAAATTAACTTTAGAACCATCGGCGAAAGCTTTGATGGTTCAAGATATAACTTAACTTCTATTAATTCTCCAACGTCATAACACCCTTCCTCATCCTCCTTTAAATTAGGCTCTCTGATCTTCTTATAAGGTTCAAAGTCATTCAACAATAGTTCATTAGTTGTGCACAGTAGATTCAAAGTTAATGCTTTTGTCTAAACAATTACAGTGTGTATTGTAACAGGCATTCATTTGTGTTTCTTGTTCTATTGATACCAAGTTTTTGTTCCTTGGGTGTCCGAACCACATCATAAATCAGCCGTTACAGGCAAATGTTATATTATTTGCATACTTCAAAAGTAAATTATGAAGGATTTTGAACTCTATCATTGAAGTTGTAAAGTTCTTTTGCAGTTATAGAGAAGTAAAAAAAGGTTGGTGAGTAAGGTTTGCGCGCGCGCTTCCAAATGATGCTCTTTACTATTGACGTTTCTATTCAAGCTATGTGTGATGTCTGATGTTTTTATAAACGATAAATTTTCAATTGTCAGTCTCCATTGTGAATTGGCGCGTTCTTACATTAGTACCAACATAAGTGTTCTGTTCCTCGTATCTCTCTATACTAAAATTTACTTGGCTTTCTCGAAGATTTTAAGTTTTGGAGCGGCAAATGTAAAGTTTGTTGTAAATGAAGTCATGCAACATTGTTTGGTATTTTAAAGGTATTTTGAAAACGTTGATTGGTGTGGTTTATTTAGTAGAATGAAGACCTCAGGAGGCAGACGGCATACAGAAGTAAATTGCCTATTCATGGCTCGTGACTGATCGGACGGAACCCGGAACAGTGTGTAATCATATAGTTACGCGTGTAATTATACTTATTCATGTCTCTGTTAGAATGTACTGTTAAATTGTAAAAGGCTTCTATTACTTTCTGCTCGAATACATGACTGGATAAATAAATAATGTACAATCACTCTTTGTGCAGTCCTTATTCAATGTTTAGATGTTTATATTTATCGTTGCTTTGCTAGACGTCCACTAAGAGATTTCGACGTGATTATTTGCTGTACTGTGTGCCTATATGTTCAACCATTTTAAAAGCGACATTCAGCGCTAAGATTATTCATCTGACATTGTTCTTACTGAACTCCATATTATTTTACGCGATATTTTCGATAAAGTAGCTGTGTAAGCTCACGTAACGACTAACTTAAATATTCTTGAGAATGCGATAACTCGAAAGTTTTTTTTTTAGAAAACAATACATCTGACCTTTTACCAGTTACTTTTCTAACGAAATAAAACAATGACAGATGAGAACAATTAGCTAACACAAAACAAAACTCGGTATGACTTAATTAAGAAAGTTGAACTTTTAGGAACTTATTCATTACAAAGGGAAAGGGTTCACCATATTTTTTCAAGTTGTCTCAGCCTGCGATTATCTACTTTTTAAAAAAGGAGAAGGTTTTCAATTCATCTGTTATGTTTTATTTTATGTAAGTTCATTGATATTTTCATCTATTGTGGACCGATTTTGAAAATTCTTTTTTCATTTGGTAGAAAAAACTTGTGCGGTGGTCCCATATAAATTTTATTAACTTCGCTTGGTGTATGTTGATTATATTATAATAACTTCCTGTCACTGTTATTTACGTAGCAAATAGTGGTATACGAATTTGTGTAAGGCAGGTGCCTACCACCATTAAAAGTGAAAAATAACAAATTTTGGATATCGGTGGCCAAAAACGAAAATACAAAACCAAAGACACCGACTTCCGAAATTAAAGTAAATTTTTCACGTTGTAGTGTTTTTTTTGGAAGTCGATTTTTTAGATTGTATAAAAGAAAATGTTACACGGATTTCATAACAGAATGAAAGGAGAGTTTTTTGTGGAAAATTTGGAGTAACTTATGCTACTTGACGAGTTGTTGAATCATAAGAATGTTTCTATTGTCAACAGTTTCGGCGTCGCCAACACTGGTGGTGCTAAATGTCACTGTTTCTTTTTATTTTTCATTATACAACTCTTTGGGAAAGTAAGCTTTAATCGTGATTGCTCGAGTTATCCGTGAGGATAACTTTTAAAAATTATTCAATGTGAATTGAATAATTTTTCAATGTTTTCTTTGAAAAGAAGTGGGCGTGATTACAAAGTTGACAATGATATCTGTTATTGTTTTGAGTTGGACAAGAATATGGAGAGAAAAAAGCTTGTTGTTCTGTATAGAATGCAATTGGATGTGAATTATTTAACGGTTTCAATTGTTGGTAGGTACGAATTCATTAATTCAAAATCAAAGGGGCATCCGGATGAAATAAAACTCTTTGATCACTTAGCGATAGATGATGATATTACTTTATCTGTGGGATTCTTGTCTTCAATTCAAAACTGCAGGCATCATTAGCATATTATAGATACACATTGCTTGTAATTATTTTATCTCATTTGATATTCTACGGTTATCCTCATTTATTTTTCAATCAGTACTATTTTAATTTACGATTGATTGATTGTACTTACATTATTAAGATTACCACTTGTTTTTAATGCTGTACACTTTTCTTTTTCCTTTTTGTCTTACATTTTATGGCATTTATTTTATGGTGTTTGATTACACACTCTTATCACCCTCATTTTTACACCCTCCGCCACAAACTTTCTCGCCTAAAACGCTAATCGCTTCAACTTTGTGAAGACGCTCATTTGCCTTTTCAAGTCACTTTTGTTCAAACCCGACGATGCAATGTCACTTCGCCGAAACTCTCAAAGCGACTTTATCAATGTTCTTTTCAATATTGAAACTTACGATGGGAGTGTTAAAGCTGGAAGTTGTTTGGAGGTTTTTCTCGTCAACTTTGATGTAGATGATAACAGAACAAATTGAGAAGTGTCCTGTTTAATTAGAAGTTGCTTCGAAAAGATGTCTGTCTCTTCCGACGTGGATAATACAAGGGCCAACACCAATTAGTTAATGGCTAGATTGTAGGATTTTAATGAGATTTTATCTTTGGTAAAATGTTGTGTCCTTTATTTTGGGTAGACAACGAGTTAATAGTGAAGTGTTTAGATGGTGTCGGGTACAATTTAATTGTCACTATTTTTCTTTTTTATCTGATTTGGAGGTTTATTCAAAGCGTCAAAGGTCTTGACAGGGTTGTTAAATTAAAATTTTAATAAAAAAATCGTAGTTTAATAAATAATTTATGATCAAAACCGACGTAAATATGTAAATTTTGAACATGAATTTCCTATTCCAATCTAGAAACCAATGTAAGCCATAGGTTATAGTTTCACCCGAGAGGTTTGTCTGTAGAGCCATCTCTACAGACACAGAAATGTAGGTAGTAGGTTCAAATGGTAGCTATAATACTGGAAGTATTGCTGCCTCTTTAAAGCCAAACGAAGCTAAATATAAGAGAGATTTCATACAAGAGAAGACGAAAGAAAACTGTTCTTTAGTTTTTCTTTCTCAACAACCCCACAAAACGAATGTAAACATAATATTTTGTTAACCAACCGCTTGGCCGATCAAAACTAACCATTGCTAATTAATTAAATAAATTAGCACTAACCGAAACTCCGTGGTTAACTGAGTAAAAAATTAAACGAGTGAAAAGCTTAATTAACGCGACGAGGTTTTAATATCAATAATTTTTTAGTTTAAGACACCCTCTTTGTGGTTATGAAGCGATGAAGCGAGATGTGCGTAGTTTGTGTGCACTGGATGCGGTTGTCTGGTCTGTTTAAGACCATTTTTACAGTGTTACCTTTGAGTCCTTACTGGGTAAAGAGAGCCTATAAAACCTAGGGTTTGATGTCGTTTTCCAAAACTTTAAAACTCGAGACATCGCGGTTTTTTTTGCAACAAAACATGCATATGATATTGATAGACATGCTATTAAAACCATCATCAACACGTTCTAATCGTTTAAATAATTAAAATAAAATGAAATATATATCTCTAAAGTAGTTTGAGATTTTGTAAGGCCCTCTGTCACTTCCTGGTCATAGGTGTTACGAAGAATACATGAGATGCCATCTGGTCAACAGGCGTTTTGATTGTTAGTAGCTGTGTGAACGTAGCTTTGATATACATTCCACCCTATTTCAGATGTTTGCATCACGTCCTCTACCCAAAAAAAGCATTGTAGGAAGTTCAGGCTGCGATGTCATTCAGAACAGCAGAAAATAATAAAAAGTACCACCTCGGCTGCTGATCCACATCAGCACCAGCCCAACTACTCCACGCTATAATTGCACAAGGCGCGGGTGGAAGCGTCGGCAGAAACGCTTACTAATTGCCATTGAAAAAAGGCGAAAGCCCGACTGAAAACATTCCCGACCAGCTTTGATGTGTTTTTTTACTAAAACCGAGCCTTTTGCCCTCAAAGCTTGATAAGCTACACTACCCTTAAACTCGTAATAAGGCACTTTGATGCAGGTGTGACGTACTCGCACGTTGAAAGAAGAGTGTCGTGTCGACCGGCCTTTATGTGCGCCATCTTGTAAAATGTAAAGGTTTTTCTTTAGGGGTGTTGTAAGTTGGCTGTTTGCTTTTGAGGCCAATTAAAGTATTTTTTTTATGGGTGGTGCTGGGGAGTTGGTGCTGGGGAGTTTTGTTGTGACGAGGAAAGTACCTAGCAGATGTTATTAGTGGAGCTTTTGGCTTAGGAGCTAACTAAGTATTAGCTCAGAGCTATCAGCAAGGTAAATATTGACAGTACGTAGTATCATGATTTAATTAAATTTGAACTAGTACAGTAGCTGGATTTCAGTCATATGCAATAGTGTATTTACGCTTTAGCCAAGAGTGCTATGGCCTGGGGCGGCAGACGTATCCTAGCTTTTATGCAGAAGTGTACGAAGAAACTTCTCTATATTTGTATGAATGTTCAACAGAAAATCTAATCTATCCATCTATCTCGCTTCGCTCGCTCTTGAACCCTAAATTCTCTCAATTCTAAAGCGTTTAAGCAGAAGTTTTCAAAGAAACTTATCTATTTTTATGGATGGTCAAAAGAAAATCTAATCTATCCGAGGTGCTAAAATTTTAGAGCTCATTTCGCTCGACCTTGAATCCTAAATTCTCTTCATTCTCAAGCTTTTTTAAGGAGTCAACAAACAAACTTCTCTATTCTGTATGAATTGTCGAAATAAAATCGAATCTATCTCGTGTCGCTCGTTATTGCATCATTTTGTAAAATCGCCGTTAAATCACTAGATACGTAGCGCGGATTTTTTCTTTTCTTTTGATAAATTACAGGGTGGCAAACCTTATTGGCTCGGGCCACCAAATCTTAAAATACGCCACTGATCACTTGCATTTAATTTACTTTGGCAGAAAGCAACATTAACAACAGTGAATGTCACTTAAGATAAAGCTATTTAAAAAAGGCAGCTGACCAGCACGCTTATTGCTGTGGCGGCATCTACCTCGCCACATGTGAACTACGCATCACACTGACGTCATGCAAAATCCTGCATCGCGCAATCAGAGTTTACCGCGCGACTAGTTTAATACAACGTCCCGACATCAATCGTTGGGCAGTAGCCACCAGTCACAACACTCGTCTGGTCGGAGAATCCTCCCTTTTCTATGGAGGATGAACTTTACACCCTGTTCATCATGCCTCTATACTGGTGACCCCGACGTGATACGTCAGCGCAGCCTTCATGCAACTAGCGTGACGTCATCATCATCACTTCCTCGAGCTTTCTAGCGGCGAGTCACACAGCCAGCCAGCACCCACGGATACAACGGGTATCCTAACCACCAGCATGCAGTGACCACGCATACCTGGTTATCACCCTCAGCCTCATCAGCAACCTTGGCACAGCACACTGCACTTTCGGCCGGTCCACAAGCAGAGCCCTTCAAACCTCTCCTGGTCGACGCCGATAACCGCGTAACACACTATCAATCAGAATCCGAATGATTTTGAAGGATATTGCTAGTCCATTGCTTCATTATGTTCGAAAAATTTGTCTGCTCAATAACGTAAATAACACAATGAATGTTGTTGAACTGTCAAATTGAAAGCCATTGCTACTGTAAGTTTTTACGCAATTACCCCGCTGAGCTGATCTGTTTACCATTTACAAAAGTTCACGATAAAGATAACTAACAGACTGATAGAGTAGGTAAGTCCAATAATAATATCAGTAACAATTGAAATTATCCCACACGCTGGTGATCGTACGCTTAGTAAATATTTACCTTGAGTTAATAATAGCAATATTATACCATTTAATGTAATATTACCTCATTTACAGACGTTGTAAAATGCCCACAAAGGTCATTCATTACAAGAGCCAATAAAACCATTATTAATTTAAATAGCTTATTATTTATTATACGGCCTTTATTATTTGCCGTAAACTGTTACGAAACTTCACTTTTCTTGAAACTATTAAGAAACAACAAAAGCTTACCCCATTTTAAGACCGGTCATTCCTGTACCATAAACTCACACGCAATTATAACCTTAACTCCTAACTACTAAAGTATATAATCCTATGAAGAAATTCAAGTCAACATGAACTCCTTTTGACCAAGGGCAGGTCTTTAGCACCTAGTACGTTGACTCATGAGGTCATACAACCTGACGAATATTGTCTGAAATCGTAGAAGTAGTTGTATAATATGTATTAGAAACAATTACAATTGTGTTAAATTTTCATTATTTACTAACGAGGGTAGTATTGAACTGACTTTGGAGTGACAGTTCGTACGTTCATTGACTGACTGGACAGTGGATTGAGTTAGTGAGAATTGTCAGAAGCACTGACCTTAGATTGACTGATGGGTTTATAATTACCACCCTCTTCTCTTCTTATAACAATACGAAATATAAGAAGACAGCTCTTTCACTAGGAAAAGATTTTAATAATTAATATTAATACCAGCCTTATTAGTATCCCACTGCAGGGCAAAGGCCTCTTCTCATACAGAGAAGGCACGAGCATTGATCACCACGCTTGCTCAAGACGTGTTGGCGATTTCAGACATATTAACTATAAGCCCAGGTTTGCTCACAACGTTTTCCTTCACCGATGTCAGTAAAATCCAAGATAAACTCAGAAAATACATAATATATGAATTGAAAAAGTCATATAGAGGCATGAGGAACAGGGTGTAAAGTTCACTCATCCTCCATAGAAAGGGAGGATCCTCCGACCAGACGGTGTTGTGTCTGGTGGGCTACTGCCCGACGATTGATGTCGGGATGTTGTATATGTATATGCTAGTCGTGCGGTAAACTCTGATTGCGCGATGCAGGATTTTGCGTGACGTCAGTATGACGCGTTCCATTGTGGCGATGTAGGTATGCCGCCACAGTCACATTGGTACATGCCCGGATTTGAACTCACAACCTCGTGCATAAGAGGCGAGGCCTTAATCATTGGGCCATCACAACGTTAGGAATTGATTAGTCTGTCACAACTCACAACTATTTAATTAATACAATTAATAAAAATAAAAAAAATAAAAAATATTATTTAGTTTTTTTCCTACATTTATATCTGTAGTTTTTATGGTGAACAATAAAGAGTATTCTATCTTTCTATGTAACTATTTATAGCGGGGCTGACTACCGATCTATCTTGACTATCATATTATCCATCGGTGCGTTCTACTATAAATCTCGGAGAGAACCTAAGTGCCGAGGAGGATTATGAGTCCTTTTCACCTTCCTTTCAAAATGAGTTAGTATCCACATTTCATAAGGCTTCAATGCATTTAAGCGCAATCCTCTACTAATTTCAACTGCAATCATTCGAAAGTCACGTCCATCCATCACGTTCGCTTTGAGTTACCCGTTCGACAAAGTCCCATAGCCTGGTGTGTCTGTTATTTCCCCTGCTTAGAGCTTGCCGTCAGGTTGGTACCAGTTGGACGACAGTTGCCGAGGATCGAGATAAATGACTGGTTTGAGCTGATGATGATGAGACCTTACGGTTAAACCGAAAAACAGCACCTACTGCATTGCTTTTTCCCAACTATTTTTGGTGCCGGCATCAAGTCTAACCGGATGCAGCTGAATACCAGTATTTTACATAAAGCGACTGTCTATCTGACCGCCACAACCCAGTTACTGAGTAGCACGATACCCCTTAGTAAGTCTGAAACAAACCACTAAACCGAAAAACAGCAATGCTGCCTAAAACCAGACATGGGCGTGATAGACTTTCCGTTAGGAGTTTTTTCTCTATCAGCTCCACTTCCAAAAACAAGAACAAGTGCTTCACTTAACTATTATAATTAATGTGTCAGACTGCCTAAAAAGAGCCAGAACAAAAGTTTTAACACCTCGCTGTGTCGGACGGATGTGGTAGGAGCTCCGCCCCTCAATTGTTTAGTTCTAAACATAGTTATAACCAGTTCACTCTTGAACCTCGTACACCCACGGAATGGATTTATTAGAATATGTGATCCTACTTGCTTCGGGGGGCCATGGGGCTGAGCAATCTGAGATTTTGGTAAGACAGATACCTGGGCACATTAATCAAAAAAATATTATTAAAAATCTTCTTCAGTATCTAATAACAGAAGTTGTTCGGTTATTTCGTACAGTTTCAGTTTCCTGATGTGTAAAAAACGAGATAACTATATTTGCGGTTAGAGATTCACAGCAATATGAAAAAATATATAAAAGTAACACCAGTATACCTATACAAAAAATGATTAAAGGTGCGACTTATTGAGTAGGGAATAAAACGACAGACGATATTTGAGAAAATTAAACGAAATTACCTAATTGATAAAAAGATTTGTGTAATGGTATCTGCTGGCTATTTGCTTCTCTTTCACACCAATTTAATCAAACAAAATTAGAAACGTATTCATTTTGCACATAAACAGACACTGTTCAATAGTTTTGTGCAATTAATGTGATATTAGGTACTGAATAACAAAATACCAATACCTTTCCTTTTCATTCGAAATTTTTTCAAATACTTTCCAAATATCTACATATAATTATAATTTAGGAGATAATCTATGGAAAAATCGGCGCATTATCCCAACTGTTATTAAATGATGGTGTTCCTAAGTAGAGACGTGTACCGATACCTGTTCCACACAATGAATCATTGTCTACAACACTAAACTTCTGTTCAATAGTTCTATTCCGGCTAAGCCTGTTGAATAATTACTTTTCCGGCTACCGTTGCCTTGGAAACCGGGGTATCTATTATTAAGAAAATTAATATAAAACGAAATCATTAAGGAGTTTAAAAATAATAATATTTGAAAATACGGGTTTACTTAATAAAAATATACTTACTTAATAAATAATTTATGGTTTCGTGTCGTTGTTTGTCTATACATAAAAAATAGCATAATTTTCTATGCAAATTAAATAATAATCACAAGTTGACTACAAACCGTAAAATAGCAAAATTTCATCAAAATCTTCGACACCATGAATAGAGAATACATAATTTTACATAATGAAAGAGTTTAACAAATTGAGATTTATTATTAGCACAAAAAGACGCCACAAAAAAGTCGCCTACACATTTATCATAATAATAAAAACTATCATCGACAAAAACGTAGAAAAACACCTCGGCATGAGTTGCGTTCCACGGCTTTGAGTCGCCGACGACGTTCGAACCATTGTTTTCAAATCGGTAAAAGATCCAGTTCCGCCACTGGAACACACCGCATTAATTACACGTAATTGAATTTCGAATTGGAACGATGACATTTAAATTTTGGCGGGATCCGTTCACTCGGTAGTGATGTGCAACAAAGACGCCGATTGCCACAATCGGGACCTCCCGCCGCTCGACATAATGGTATATTAGAAACATCGAATAGTGAAATGTGTGTAATGAGAATTATCTGGATTGCTTCTGTTGTAACGGCAGGTTTGAGACTGATACACGCTTTTATTGTACCATGAATAGCATTCTTCACTCCCCTCTATTCTAAAAGATTATTTTATATTGTGCTCCCTATATTATGAGCAAAATAGTAATCAGTTAGTTTATTAGGTGCGTTACTTGCAGAAATGCTTGGGAACTCCTTTTATTCTTGCCCATAAAAGACGCGAACACTATTTCGGTAAAAAGCTATTAAGATACGCATAAAAAAATTAATGGCTATATTTTGTATTAAAATGTATTGGTAAGTTATTCTAATTTATACAAATATTTTACGCGACTATAATGTAATCTTCATTAAATTAAAATTCAGCTCAGCGGGGGGATTTGAAGCGGGTATTACCATGATAATTAGCGGAAAACTCTGTGCGATGTGCATTCATCTTCATAGCGATTATTGTTGAGTTCAGTTCAGTGTCGACTTTATCGTCTTGATTATAGAGTCGATTATTGTGAAGATTTGTTGGATTCTTGACAATCGACGGATTGTCTCGCGTGGATGCTTACATCCCCGGTAGTTGATGCGTCCACGTGGGACTCCCTGTGGGGCCGTTGATTGCCGACGAGTGTCGTTTTACGCCGATATGGACAACACTAGTGCCAAATTCAAAACTAGAAGTGTTATTAGTGTGATAAATAAAATCGGGGTGATATTCTAATACATTCGACTGAGCATACGTAAATAGCTTTTATAGGTTTTTAAGTAGTTTATATCGATTTAATTTGAAGGTTTATGTTGAAATGTATGTAAATGAATTTATAAAATGAAATAAAAACGTCTAAACAAAAAACTATTTAATTAAAAACATAATAAAAATAGTAGTTAATGAACAATATTTTTCCGCTTTAATTGATTTTGTAGCAGAATATTTTTATATTTTTTGTGTTAGCATTGAAATTATAACAGATTAGCTAATTTTACAAGACATGACATAACACATTTTTTTCTTACCTGCGCTTGTCTGTTTCCTAGCTATAATTGATACCTTTGTTTACAGGGTATAATGATGCGCAACAAAACTAATTTGTTCCCCATGCGCTCCCCATGTTCTACCGTTAAATTAACTTAGAGAATCGAGTGATTTGCGTGTATCGTGACTTGATATATTTCACTAATATTTTATTATAAGCATCGAAATATTTCGGATATTCTTCAAACAGGTGGCGTTCTTGTAATTGGCGTGAATTTCGCCAATTTTATCGCCAATATTAAAAAATCTTCAAATAAAACGGTTTTAAAAATGGAAAATGATTTACTAAAATAAAAGCAGGTATCTCGTTAAATTTATTTATTCGTTATATAGATTCTTGACCGTAAGTCTGACAATCAGTCTTACCAAGGGGCATCATTATCAGTAACTGGGTTGAGGAGTTCAGATAGGTAATCGCTCCATGTAAAATACTGGTATTCAGCTGCATCAGGTTAGACTGGAAGCCGACTCCAACATAGTTGGGAAAATGCTAGGCAGATGATGATAGATTCAAGAATCTGTCAAGACAGGTCAAAAAAAAAATCTACAAAATATTATAAGTAGATATTCAAACGCACAACCTTTAAAAAAATACCAACTTTACTGTCACATCACTAGCACTCACAGCATATTAAAAACTACAAAAGGAAAATGAGATAAAAAAAAAATATCACCTCTTAAAATCACTAACTTACGTTTTGAAACCAAAACCACGTTTATCATGTAACACTACTAATAATTAACACATTATAACTAAAAATCATTAGGTTGGCAACGGCAGCTCTAATATGCCGCCTACCGCGGAATGACGCAGCACTAGCCAACCGTCATTGTTCTGACGTGTTATTCGACAATAATTAGCAGGCGATACATAATTTCACGGGAATTATAACGTTATTAAAATGGTAGGTAGTCGAAGCGCCATTTTATCGCCTTGATAGATTTTGATGTGATTTTTTGTTGGAGGCGTTAATTGAAAATATGATTCAGATTTAAGCTGCTAATATGCTAAAATGTGCGAACTAATTGTACCGTTTATAATACAGGCTGTACAGTTTTGATTGAGGTTAAGAAGTAGGATTTAAAGAAAACCGGCCAAGTGCGTGTCGCACTTCGCACACTTAGGGTTCCGTAGCAAGGAATTTCAAAGAAAAAATCTGATTTATCAATATCTTGGTATTTGTTAGTAAAATATTTGTAATAATAACATTATCACCAAATTTCAAGTTTAGAGAAGTTAAAAAATTCTTCTGAACAAAATTTCGTAAAAAAAAAAACTGAATTTGGTGGCTTCTCATTCCTTTGTTTTTCAATATTTTTAAAACAAAAATACACTATTTATCTACTCAACGAGCTCTAAACCATTCGATGGGGTAGGTCAAAATTTTTTTTCGCGCCCCCCTTTATCTGTATGGGAGCCACCCTTAAAAACATTTAAAAAATTTTTTTTTGACATTTATTTGGTTCAACAAGATGCTTATATTGAGAAAATTTGAAGACTGTAGCTCCAACTGTTTGGCTGTAAAACTTGTATGACAGACGACGGACAGACGGACACGTGAGTGACAGCAATAGGGCTCCGTATTGACCTTTCGTGTACGGAACCCTAAAGGCCGATAATTATGTTCTTAAGAGTTGCCTATGCCTAACTTATTAGATACGAAGAAGGTACTATCTCGACTAACATCGGAATTTTAAGGCTCCTACAAATAGGCACGACACGCGACGCCACACAAAGGCACGTATATCGCGCGACGAGAGTGGTACCTCTGTGATTCACGTCGCATGTCGCGCCTGTTTGCAGGCACCTTTATTTGCGATTTATTGACTAATTTTATATTCTTATCTAGACTTGTGTTTTTCCCATAGGTTCATGTCGTTACGTGAGAAGAGAATGTCTTTCTCCTTCATAAAGATAATAATACTGTAACTATTTTTCTTCAAAATCGTCGTGTAATTTAAACGTTCAACAGTATTCATAAATTAACTCAATATAAGTTCACAAACATGGTGTATATAACCTGAAACAACGTAGTACATGTAGTCCGTCTGTAATCCAACGTGACTATCTCCGAAAACATTGTTGTGCTGAAAGACGACGAATGTCCAATGATGTGGGGAGACCATGTTGGAAAGAACCAGTCAGTTTAATTGGGAAGTTAAACCAGATTTCCTTTATCTTTTGTTGACCTGCACTAAACGTTGTTCTACTCATATTGTGAAAGAAAAGTATTGCAATGTTGAAAGATAAGTACATGTGACTAATTAAGCTATGTACTACGAGAGGAGACAGTTGAAGAATACAGTCTAAAGGGAAAATAATGCAGAGCTCAAAAACAACATAACAACGCATAATTATTTGGAGGAATGAGAGCTCTTTTAAGGCGCTTCCCCGACCGAACGACCTTGAGCGTTTGGTCCTTCTCTATCCCGTGCCGCTTTAACCCAACTTCGCACAATTTTTCGAATTATGTTAATTAAAAAAGAAAAGCCTTTTAAAATTAAATAAAACGTGCATCATTTAGATTTTTAAATTATCTATCCATTAGTGCAATCCTCAAATTAATAGAACGTCACCTTTAGCAAAAGATGCATGCAATCAATAATTTTAGTCATTTTTTTACAAGGAGATTGTAAATGACTTAAAACAAATAAGAAAGTGCAATAGTTTACTTTTAGATGGAGTTATTTCTCTTAACTAATGAAGTATTAGCCTCTGAATAATATACTATCGCAAGGTTTTGCTCGGGGTAGCGCCTTTGCTACCCAAACATTAATTCATCAACACTGATTTAACTCTGTTACCTTTAACGCAAACCCGCTCTACTCTCACCACAGATTTCATCATGCGAACACGACATAACACCGTCCAGATACCGTCCACATTCAAACATCGAAACCTAATTTCCTGTCTCAGATACAGCGTGCACGCCGGTCTAAGCCTAAAGACAAATACACGAACAACACCACTGTCAAACGACCTGTCACCCCATTCTGGGCCATCCACCGACCAACTGATGGAGGGGACTTGTCATAGAAATACGCGGGTCATGTTAGACTGGACACGTTGACCAAACAGACCTAGAGTATTGTGGGGTAAAGGAGATCTGAAAACTGAGTGTTTGATGTGTCTCGATTCGTCTAGCGTGCTCAAGTAGTTAGATTCTATAGGAGAGTAGGTACTAGGATGATCGACGGTCAGTTAGTGCGTGTAAAGGTGTGTGTAGGCTGTGAAGCTGGACACACGGGTAGGTACGTTATCGCGTTACTGAATCTGGGTGGCCAGTTTAAAAAGGATTGGGTTTAACTGCGGCTGAGCAGCCTAAGAAATAATTGAAAGTTTTGTAGGAAGCGAAGTGTGTCTACAGCGTTTTAGTTTTTCCTTTTGTTAACGAAAAGGCGGTTGCAGCGTTAGCTTCACGCACATGATTACTATACAGCTCTATACAGGGCAATTTTTTAATCACTAGCCAAATTTTCACAGGGTGATCTACCCATGAATATGGACAACTTACACTATAGGACCAACTCTGAAATCGCGAGAAAAAAATCTGCTGTTTCATACATTTTGGCCGAGTAGGTATTGAACTTTTGTATGAAACAGCAGATTTTTTTTTCGTGATTTTAGAGTTGGCCCCACAGTGAAAGTTGTTAATATTCATGGGTAGATCACCCTGTGAAAATTTGGCCGGTTATTGAAAACTAACCCTGTATACGCAGATGTGTGCAAACCAGAATCTCAAAAATGTCATTGTAAAAATGTTTGATTAATAAAAATGCAACGGCTTCTGTCAACTGTCAATAACGGTCAAGTATTCAGATATCCCATTGGATATCTTGAATACTTGAGCCACCTCATGTCAAGACCAAGCAACCTCATGTCACTGCAATGTCAATCGATAAACTTGAATCAATTTAATTGATTCACAATGCTGATATTATCATACATCCTGATCTCACACAGTTTCTGCAAATCCAAAATTTATTTCCCACAACAAATATTTAATTTAAATGCTCCAGATGATATCAGACAGTGACATACCCGCGATGAGTCACACAATGTCCTCCCTCCTGGACAATACCTTTAATTTTAAGTAAGACCTTTTGTCCGAAGTCGGACGAAGTATTCTGAAACCAAAGTCCGATATTTTGACCAACAACAGTAGCCTTGACGACAAAGTTTTCGAACTTCGAACCGAGTTCGGACAAATTTTTGTTTAAAACTTTTTTTTCTCGTAATTACTGTATAAACATTGGTCTCGCTGGAAACTGTTGCCAGTTGGCAAAACATGGACTTCGATCGAAGCCCTTTTAGTTCCAGAAGTTTGTTGAACAGCCATCGATTCTTTCGGATTGGTTCTTCAGAAAATTCGTACTATTATTGTTGATATGTTTTGGTTGGTAGAAGAAAACTTGTTGGGAGATAATCCCCCTATCATCCTATATTCGGCCGAGGATGCCTACTCAAGGCTACTTACAAGTAATTTCTCGGTTTTCCGTAGCAACCGTAGGATTGGTCAGGATTAAAATTTTAAAGGGAATCGAAGTTTCTCTCATATAGGAAGCCTTAAAACGTACTTGTAAGTTTAGTCTGACTCATGAACTTGGTACAATAATCTGCTACTAAATCTTACATGGCATATTTTTTATAGCTGGCGGGTTTTACAGGGTTATATTATTGAGGAAGCTCTGTATATCTGATTTAACAAAACTAACAAACAATCCACATTGTGCATCTACCCTACATTCATGAATACTCCTTAATTCTTCCCCCAATCTTGGCGAACTTCTCACAGCCCCAAGGAGTTTGCATCTCATATCAAAGTCGCATTAGCAAAAAATTGACACGGGAACTTGTGATTGACGTAGACGTGTGTATAGAAACGTTTGGAACCCAGACAAAAGCAGAGTTCATAGGTCGCTTTGTTGACTACAGGGAATCGACCTTCTTTTGTCAAAAAAGACAGTGTCGCGCTTTGGAACAAAGATGGTAAAATAAAGGTGAACGTAAGGAATTTTGTTAGACATGTTACGAAAAAAATTGACAAGGACAATGTTTAATAATATTGGACGTATGAATGTGACGAATACGATTACATTACTTGAGCTGTCTTAATCGGAGAACAATAGATTGATATGAATGGGACTAATTTTAAACTATTCGTTTGTTTAGTGGTTGAAGGGTAGTTATGGTCAAATGAGGTCAAAGAGTCCAAGTGAAACTGAAGAGCGATTGTTTAATGTTGTTTTGAAAAAAGAAACAACTGGCTTCCAAAAAAAAAAAAAACTGCAATGTGATAAATGACTTTAATTTCGGAACTCAGTGTCTTTGGATCTGTATTATAGTTTCTTGCCACCGATTTCCGAAATTAAAGTTATTTTTCACTTTGAAGTATTTTTTTTAGAAGTCGGTTGTTCTTTTTTTGTAAAAAAAAGGTTTTATTTTTCTCCTTTTAGCTATGGCACCTATTCCACACCAATTCATATACCTACCACTACTTGCTATGTAAACAACAGTGACAGGAAGTATTATTTATAACATCATCAAGATACACAAAGTGGATTAAATACGTATTATCGAAGTTAACTTAAAAACTGCCCACGCCAAGTTAATAAAATTTATATATGGGACCACCGCACAAGCATTTTCTACCAAATGAAAAAACAGTTTTTAAAATCAGTCCATAATTGGCGAAAATATCGATGAAAATACTTTTTTTTTTAAATGCGTACAGACGAACTCAAGCTCCTCCTTTTTTGAAGTCGGTTAAAAATAAACAGGTCAAGAAATTGTATTCACTTTTATACATTGTAATAAACTTAACAAAACAATCAAACTTGTACTTCATAATGCTCGATCTTTCCAAATAAATAATTGAAAATTTTTGACGGACTTTTTCATGATGATCCTGTAATTTTTGAGGAATTGTAAGAAACAGTTGATGGGAATAGGCTCGCCGCCTATTACATGGGTCTTAACATAACTGGCGAAATGTGGGTGTACTATAGTACACCCACATTTCGCCAGTTAAAAGGGTTAGGCAGAGGTATACCTATAGGTATACCTCTGCCTAACCCTTCGGGGGAAACAAGGCGTGATGTTATGTATGTGTATGTGTGAAAGAAACCACTGTAATTGCGGTTTTCCCTTCGTTTAAAGGTAAAAACTTGACGTTAAAAGTAATGTAAAGAAATATGTACTAATTTCAAACTTCTAAAAAACTTTAAAAATTCATTTTATAATGAGATGCTGACCTAACGGACTATCCTGGGAATAGTACACTTCGGGCCATAAATATTATCCGTTATCATATAGTTATTAAATCAGTACGGACCATAAATCTAGGACAACGGGAGTGACCACCTCGTCCCACAATATGGCGTACTCAAAATTACATTAAGCCGTGTTACCATAGCCCTTTATGAACTAATAATGTGCACCACAGAAAAGACTTTGCATATAAATCCCCTAATTACTCGATTCATAGTGAACTAATCTCAACTAGGCCTTTATGGCGTTTGCATGGGTTTTTTTTGGGGACAATTGAGAGTGATTTAGGGTGACCGGAATTCTGGCCGTGGACCGTGGATAGGAAGAGGTGTCTAGTTTGGACAGACGGTAACGAAAGTGTTATGGGAAAATCTTAATTTTACGAATTTAAATTCAGCAACATTCGTTCTGTAGTTTCTGTCTACCTCCATGGGAAGAAGGCGTTCATAAATAAATTCAGCAACAGTCTTCATTCATGATGCAAAAATAATATCTGCCGTATTAGGCCCTATAGAAAAGTAATCGTATTTTTCATTTCCTGTAGATCACCGTCCGTCTGCCTGCCGTAGGCTGGAGCCTAGCCGGACGACCGCCTATCTGACCTCCACAATCCAGTTAATGGGTAATACCCTTTAGACTGGTTGTCAGACTTTCGGGCTTCTGACGACCCGTAACGACTGTCAAAGATCCACGAATGCCATCCGGGACCAACAGCTTAACGTGCTTTTCGAACCACAGAGGGGTATGTAAAGGTGGTCACCCATCCACAGACCAACCGCGGCAAGCGCAGCCTATTCTGATCGATCGACGCGTGCGGCTGCTTTACTTAGCCACAAGCCCCTCATTTTTCATTTCCTGTAGATAATTCAGAAAAAAAAAAACTTTTCGGATGGTTAGCCTAGTGACTGCTGAATCAAATGACTTGTTTCACATTTTATTTTAACTGTGCAAACAATGAAAGCCAACCCTTTCACCGCTGTGTCCGATTTTACGTACCTTTCCAACCACACCAAACTTTACGACTGTACATATAACTTAAAAAACCAACTGCTCGTGACACGCAATAAAATGGATTAACGCAATTGAATTGCCCTTACGTTTCCAGCAGGCCCTTACTGTACCCGGCCCTTACGCTCGCCCAGGCCCATTCACACAAGAACTTATTACATTACATATAAATTAACATATTATTACGAAGGTGACACATGCATTTTGTTACAATTGTACTTTTCTAAGATTTATATATGTAAACACGAACGTGAGACAGTAAGTGGAAGGATGCGTTCCATCTCATTGTGTTCAACTATTCATTTGCTTATAAAGGGTAAACTAACGAAGTATTGTTGTCATGAGTTATTTTTTGGTGATTTTTTTTTTCTATTTTATATTTTTTTTTTTTTTTTGTTGGCTGTTGATGTCGCGCTATTTGCACGTAATCTAGGCTGAATGATGACGCGTATTTTTCACTTTTGTTCGCGATTGTACGGTAAATTAAAATAGATTGTGGCCTATTTAATATTTTTAATTAGGTTCACTTCTTTTCTGATCCGTTACTTATTCTTAGATTCCTGTCCTGTAGAATAGAATGGATGAATAGATTTTGTTCTTTTTTGTTATGTAACTGTAACAAATAACTGGAGCTAGACGTCCTGTATAGCTCCATCTCTTTCTCACACTGAAGTAATATTAAAATAATACTGCTTTAAGAGGTGGTGGTTGGCGCCCTGTAGTCAACGGTCAGCCACATGCTGCAACTCGCATATCATGATGCCAATGGTTTAGCTTATTAATTTTGTACTGGTTTATTTAAAATAACAAAATTTATTTCTTAAATGTTATTTAAAAGACAACGATTTTGTCACCCACTCAGCTGATATCACGAATTCATAGAATGAGATACAGTGACACTTCACGTATGATTACTACCGACACTACTCCGAAATGTCACTAGATAGACAGAAAAATGTTATTAGGATTTTCTATCTGAAACTTCTCAGTAGCAGCCCGGAGTCTGGATTTGTGCCCGGTTGATGGCAATAGGCTCGCCCCCTATTACATGAAACATAAACATAACTGCCGAAATGTGGGTGTACTATAGGTACATCTCTGCCTAAACCTTCGAGGAAACAAGGTGTGATGTATGACAGAAAAATAAATAAACTTTCTTTCTTGCCAATATTAACAATACATATTTTCATTTACGCATGTTCTGTAAACTTCACAATTCAACAATTTGTTTGCACTACACTACACCAAATTACACATAGTTGCAGGAAAAAATACCTAAAATCTAATCTCATTAAGAACAACAAACACTTGAACATTCACCACCCGCTCTCGACTCAACGAGCCAGTTTATTTGGCACGCACTGTACACTGGCGGACAATTAAATCGCAAATAAAATTAAACACAGTGCGATGGATTATCGCGTTATTATCGGGGGTGGTTTTCGTTGCAGTTTTACAAATAGGAGTGTGGAGTGGCTTTGGTGCTGGTATTATTATTCGCTGGGTGTATTTGTTTTGTGGGAGTGTAATACTAATCGGTGTATTATTTATTTTCTCACATAATTATTCCCAATAGTTCTCAGGGAGAGCGTGTTGCCAATTCACTTAGATTATTTAATAAAATAGAGTAATTTCAGAGCGTTCTTAGTACTTACATACAAAATTATAACAAACTATCAACAAAAATTTCAAATCATTTTTACATGACTACTTAGTTAGTAAGTACATAAGTTAAATAAAGGTGTCGCCTTTAAACTTCAATTCTACCTATAAACAACAATCATAGCAATTGTCATTGTTCATCATTTGTTATACAGTCTACCCAAAACAGATCCCATCAATTAATTAAAAAGCTCCGTACAAATCGTTTACAAGCCAGTTATCTCCACGCTCACTGCTTACCCCTCGCTGGTCCCACTTGTGGGCTAAACGAAGCTAGAAGCATATTGTTTGGACCATAGTTTAAGTTACCATCAATAATGGATGTCCCCCTTTGTTGAGGGTAGTCTTTAAATATATTGCGACGATTTTGGTGTGTTTTGAGTACACTGGTGGCTACATAAGTAGCTAAATATCTGCTGATGAAAAATAACGTGGTAATAGAGGGAAGATACATGTTTAATGTGCTTCGTTAGATTGGTTTGCAAGGACTGTTTTCATCAGTATACAATGCACCGATATTAATCTACTTTTCGTTATGTTATACGCACAAAAAATCAACATACCTTTGTCAACCAACTGCCAAAGCTAGAATCTTCTGCCTTAAATCTTCTGTTAACAACTCGCGTAAAGATAAAGATAAATTTATTTGTTCAAACATGTGTAACATGATACGTGAATATGCACATAAAGATGGGAACATAATTTTACTGGACCAACATGTTTTGCCTCACTCAGCGTACAAAATGATTATATGTTATTAATTAAATTGGCAGTTATTAATTATTTATTAATGACAGTTTCATATATAAAATTAGAGTCAGTGGTAAATATAGTCAATAATTCAATATACTTTATTACAATCAGAGTGAGTACAAAATGTAGTCAATACTAATTACAGACAAATGAAGTCAATATAGTACCTATAAATAAAATGAAATCAAAAATAAAATTCAAAATTTATCATTTAAAAATTTTGGTACCTATATCCGTGTTGCTTCAGCTAATACATGAACTGTTCATTGTGACTTGTTTGACTCACAAGAAAAGGAAAATAGTTAAAAAGTACAATTTTTTCTACTTTGATCAACATTTTATACACGGACAGGACCAGCAGTGTAACTCCACCGACTAAACATATCCATTGATGAGTCGTGAACACAATAAGCTCCATGAGGGAGTTGCATTAATCCGTTTTAAGGGGTGAAGATTCAATTGGAACTGATTTCGATGGTCCTCCAGCGATTTTTGTGTGATCCGCCCCTTATGTTTGTTGGGAATCGATTATCGTATCGAAAGGAGGATATCGATTTTGACGCTTAGTGCGTAAGGAGGGACTTTTGAGGGTCAAGGTTGTATGGTATTGTATTATGTATTATCTTCTTTATTCTTGGGTTTTCCTAGCAGCTTAATTTCAACATCGTCTATAAAGGTTCAGTCATCTTAAAAACTGCAATTGATTGATCTCTCTTCGAAGTCATTTTCTAAATATTTTTAACAGTCTGTCGTCTGATATATGTAGACCTTGGGGATGAAATTAACTTTTATTTTTATAAAACCATTATTTTTATAAAACAATCAATAATTAACAGATTATGAACATAAAAATATACAAGGTGTAATGATAAACAGTGTTAATCTCTTAAGGGTTTATTGTACTCGTCATTATGAACAACTTTTATTATTGGACTAAAGCCGAAATCGCGAAAAAAAATCTGGTGTTTCCGACACTTTGACAAATTATGCGAACATATGTAAATGTGTGGCGGAATATCTACATCGCCACAATGAAACGCGTCACACTGAGGTCACGCAAAATCCTGCATCGCGCAATCAGAGTTTACCGCGCGACTAGCATATATACAACATCCCGACATCAACCGTCGGGCAGTAGCCCACCAGACACAAAACCCGTCTGGTCGGAGGATCCTCCCTTTTCTATAGAAGATGAGTAAACTTTACATCCTGTTCCTCATGCCTCTATACTGGTGACCCCGAACATGAACGTCAGCGCAGCCCTCGTGCAATTACTACAGTGTAACGTCATTACCATCACTTCCTCAGGCTTTCGAGCGGCGAGTCACACAGCCAGCCAGCACCCACGGCTTCAACGGGTATCCTGACCACCAGCATGCAGCGACCGCGCATACCTGGTCATCACCCTCAGGCTCATCAGCAATCTTGGCACAGCACACTGCACTCTCGGCCGGTCAACAAGCAGAGCCCTTCAAACCTCTCCTGGTCGACACCAATAGCCAGCCTCAACCCGGTGCTACACCACATTCGACTCACTGGAGCATAACGCAGCGCCACCCCGACTCAATGGGGGCACCTCCGCAGACAGTTCCGACTCACCGTGAACTATGCGGCATCCGGTTCCGACTCGCTGGAACCTCAACTGGCCCTGGCAAGCATCGCAAGATACATGACTCAGCCCACTATCGACCTCCAGTCTCCGGAGGGGAGTGATGTGGTGGCATATCTACATCGCCACAATGGAACGTGTCACACTGACGTCACGCAAAATCCTGCATCGCGCAATCAGAGTTTACCGCGCGACTAGCATATATACAACATCCCGACATCAACCGTTGGCCCACCAGACACAACACCCGTTTGGTCGGAGGATCCTCCCTTTTCTATGGAGGATGAGTGAACTTTACACCCTATTCCTCATACCTCTATAAATGTAGGGAAAAGCTGAATTTTTTCGCGATTTCAGGTTTAGTCCTATAGTAAAAGTTGTTCATAATGATGAGTACAATAACCCCTTAAGAGATTATCACTGTTTAAAATTACACCTTGTATAATGTCTTAACCTAAAACTAAAATATGGCGTCGAAAAATTCCTCCGCATCGCTGTCGACTGGTAATATACCCAAGAGACTGGCGGCATTGCCACGTTGTATGGCAATGCTTAGCGTCTGACCAAAGCCAGCCCGCACAACGGGTCACGGGAAGTGTCAATTTTTAGTTCAACAGAAATCCTCTCATAGCAAAAATGCTACAAATCCTCTATCCATCCCATTGCAACATAAATCCCAAACTACAACTCCAAATATCTCAACAAATTGTTTGCTTAAAAACGTAGCACACACTGTCAAGAAGTACCTCTAAAAACAAAGCCTGTAACAAATGTGCCTCTTTCACGTGCTCGCTTGTAGAGTACCTTGCTACTCTATGACTACTTACTACCGAAACAGAAGTTTGACACATATTGTGTTCAGCCTTTTGTGTCTAAACGACTTTTTTAAGTCCCTTCGTTCCACTTCGGTCAGTAATTTGAAGTAACTTTACATAAATAATGGAAACGTATTAAGAGATAATGTTTCTGAGCATTTGTTCTTTTGGGCAAATTAAGGTATGTAATGGGGAGTTAGTAGCTGGAATGGTAGTACAGATCACTTAAGTACACAAAAGGGACCATAAGGCTATGGATTGCTCAATTTTCTTGCGCCTCGCGAACCCGTAATGCTTAGCGGTGAACGTGTAACGGTATGACTACTAGAAGTTGAGGACTGCTTTATTTTCAATGGCAGATAACACGATACTATTTTGACACATGAACAATTACATAATACATAGATATTATCCAGATCACCATCACCAGACCAGCATCTAAGTGAATATCCTCCCCTACTTATTTCACAAACGACTGCTGGATTATAGAATTCACCCAAGGGTCTCTAAGTACTTCCATTTTTAGTAATACACACTAGCTGTGCCCCGCGACTTCGTTCGCGTGGCACAGCTAGAATATACACAATATACTAAAATAACAGCCACATTTTAATAAAACTTCCTCGTCCCCCGACCCGTCACGTTGCATCGCCCGCCCGTGCTATTACTTCGTTTTCGCTTAGCGTTCTTTCTGATTTTTTTTCTTTTTGCTCGGCTCCTAAGAGTCGTAGCATGATGTTAAATAGCCTTTAACCATCCTTGAAAATTGGGCTGCCAAACGCAAAAATATTTTTTTCAAATGCGACTAGGGTTGTTCCAGAGTTATTATTTTTGTTCACAATTTCATGGGTTTTCACTTTTTTGTGCGGAGTCCTAATTATTTTTCTAAAATAAAAGTATCCTAAGTTACTTCTTACAACATCAACTATCTGTCAGTGAAAGTCCCGTCAAAATCGGTGCAGCCGTTTCGGAGATTAGCCGGAACAAACAGACAGGTAGTTAGACAGCCCGACAGACAGTCAGTCAGACAAGCAAAAAATTTTTAATTTTTTTTTTTTTTGGTACCAGTGTGGCGGCATCGCCACAATGGAACGCGTCACACTGACGTCACGCAAAATCCTGCATCGCGCAAACAGAGTTTACCGCGCGACTAGCATATATACAACATCCCGACATCAACCGTCGGGCAGTAGCCCACCAGACACAACACCCGTCTGGTCGGAGGATCCTCCCTTTTCTATGGAGGATGAGTGAACTTTACACCCTGTTCCTCATGCCTCTATACTGGTGACCCCGAACATGAACGTCAGCGCAGCCTTCGTGCAACTACTACAGCGTGACGTCATCAGCATCACTTCCTCGAGCTCTCGAGCGGCAAGTCACACAGCCAGCCAGCACCCACGGCTTCAACGGGTATCCTGACCACCAGCATGCAGCGACCGCGCATACCTGGTCATCACCCTCAGCCTCATCAGCAACCTTGGCACAGCACACTGCACTCTCGGCCGGTCAACAAGCAGAGCCCTTCAAACCTCTCCTGGTCGACGCCAGCAGTCAGCCTCAACCCGGCGCTGTACCACATCCGACGCACTGGAGCTTAACGCAGCGCCACCCCGACTCACTGGGGGCATCTCCGTAGACAGTTCCGACTCACCGCGAACTATGCGGCATCCGGATCCGACTCACTGGAACCTCAACTGGCCCTGGCAAGCATCGCAAAATACACGACTCTGCCCACTATCGACCTCCGGTCTCCGGAGGGGAGTGATGTGGCGGCATCGCCACAATGGAACGCGTCACACTGACGTCACGCAAAATCCTGCATCGCGCAAACAGAGTTTACCGCGCGACTAGCATATATACAACATTCCGACATCAACCGTCGGGCAGTAGCCCACCAGACACAACACCCGTCTGGTCGGAGGATCCTCCCTTTCATAGAGGATGAGTGAACTTTACACCCTGTTCCTCATGCCTCTATACCAGTACCACATACTTATATTATATATACTTTCATATTGTAAAAAGCTGTTATTTTGACATTACAAACAGACACTGCAATTTTATTTATTTGTATAGAGTATAGAAGATATCCGTAAAACTACTCCCTAAAGTATTCCTAAAAACCATAAATAATCAACTAGCAAATCACTCTATTAGCAATTCACAAAAGAGCAAAATCGTGTCCTTTCCATATGACTCACTCAAATTCATTTTCATCGGACTCCAAGCAACAATAGTGGTCAGCAGTGGTTGATTGAACCAAGAAAAGGCTTTCACGGCGTTGTACGTGCGGCATTAGCATCTGTGGCGATAACATCTGAATGACAAAGGCTATGCGAGCGTGTAACGCGGCTCAGCTCGGCTATCTTTTGTCATTACAATCACTTGACACTGTTGGCAAGAGACAGTAGGTTAGAGATGGTTTGTAATCAATTTTCATTTGTTTCAGAGCTAAAGGTTTAGATATGGACCCAGGGAATCAGTGTTGGTAAGAGACAGTAGGTTAGAGCTGATTAGTTATTAATTTTCATTTGTTTCAGAGCTAAAGGTTCAGATCTGGACCCAGGGAATGGAATGATGGAGACAATACACCATCATCAGATAAACTCAGTAACAACCCGGCAGACAGCGAATTGAAACGAAGATTGAAACATGTCATTGGCAAAAGACTATAGATAGATTGATATATAGAATACTCTTTATTGCAGAACAAATAAAGGAAATGAGAAACTCAAACATGATGAAAACAACTATGAGACTAGAGCTAAACTATGAGAGAACGGCGACAGTATATTTGTCGCCTTCCTCTCACTTAAATTTAATCTAGTAAAATTATTTTGATGAAAATGATTCCAAAAATGAAGGTATCAAAACATTTGAACATAACTACATTGCTACTGTTGTCTACAGTAGGTGAATTGACTTCCAGACAGAAATAATTATAGATTTATCTGATATTGATATCATACAGTGAGCCGTTTAGCACATCCAATAAGAATAAGAATAATCTTTATTGACATAATATGAGGTTACAGAATCAAATGAAGCCTCTGAAACCCAAACTAGGTAAAAACCTGTATGTCAGGAGTCAGCGCCTTCTCCCATTTTCATTACACTAAGTTGTTAAGCCAAAAAATACTTTTTAGATTTACTCTTAAATGAACAAAAAAGAAAAGAATAATTTTAAGGATGAGAGCATGCAAAAAATACAAGAAATAAAAATAAATATATATCTTAAAATTTAGCTAGGGTAGTGTGAAAGTGAGTGAGCGGGTGGGTGGGCGTGTGTGTGTAGGATGTGCGAGTGTGTGTTGTGTAATGGTGTATGTGTGTGTTTGTGTGTGAGTGACATTCAATTGGAGTACAATTACACTGTATAAAAAGATATGGATCACTATAACTGGGACGATTATAAAAATTGAATTTTACAGCTTATTATTATAATAACTTGACTGCCATAGTGGTATGACGATCAGGGCCAACATGGCCAGAGATCAGACAAGACAGAGAGGTTTAGAAGGATAAAGGCGAGGCCTTTACCCAGCAGTGTGTCACAATATCAATCAATCTGCCTACTATGTTGGGGCCTTTTCCCAACTATGTTGGGGTCGACTTCCAGTCTAACCGAATGCAGCTGACTACCAGTATTTTACATGAAGCGACTGCCTATCTGACCTCCACAACCCAGTAACTGGGTAATACGATACCCCTTGGTAAGACTGGTTGTCAGGCTTTCAGGCTTCCGACGACCCGTAACGACTGTCAAAGATCCACGAATGACAGCCGGGACCAACGGCTTAACGTGTTTTCCGAGGCACGGAGGAGTCTCGGTATGTAAAGATGGTCACCCATCCACGGATCAACCCCGGCAAGCGTAGCTTAATCTGATGGATCGACCCGTGCGGCTGTTATTACTTAGCCACGAGCTCCTCAAAGCTAACAAAAAAAAAACGAATTGTAATTTCTGATATTGTTTATTTTATAATCTTAAATGTCACTGACTTCAAGTATTTCAAGTCTCCTTCCGATTGTGATTTTAAGGTTCAGTGTTCGTTTTTAATTGCATTCTTAACAAATTAGCACATATTATTATGATGCGGACTACGAAGCCTAACCTGTCGACACATAGCAAAGCTTACAGCACTAAAGAATGAATAAGTTCATCGAACTGAAAAAACCACGAACACTACCACTTCTCAGTCCCAGTCACAAGTATTAACAACTTGATCTACTGCATCTCCTGCACTGTGGCCTCCGGAATCTTGACGCTTTGTTCTACCTGCTACCCGAGTTAGCGTCGCCATCCTCGTTACAGACTTTGAAAATTAATGAGTGACTTTGTCCACGGACGTCTCAATTCTCATCTCATTGTTTGTTATGAATATAGGTGGCATTGTCAGTAAAACTACATGTTCTAGCTTGTACTTCTATGGAGTGTTTGGTATTCATGTCTGCTTGTGTGTTGTCTTGTTTGTATTATCGATTTTGATTTTGTTGGAGCTAATTGTTGGTTGATATTGTTTTGATACTTGGTGTTGAGTGTTGTGGTGTTCCTGTGTGTTCTTACTATCTTCTTTATTGTGGGTTTCTTCTTTCTTTATATTTAAGTGTCTTGAGTCTGTTTTGTTTATTCTCTTATCCACTACATTACAAATATTGTTCACCTCAGAGCTACTGTATCTGTCCTAAACCACGTATAAATTTTACATTGGCGACATCAACCGGAATATTTTTGCTATCTATTTGTCATTTAGATTTAATTCATGCGAAAATTATAATTTAATCGGTTTTGTCATATATTGAATGTTGATGCACCACGTTAGAAAGTAGTCAATTGCCAAGACGATGTACAAGGTGTAATATAAATAACACACAACCTCTTAACGGGTCATTGTACTCATCATTATGAACAACTTTTACTATGGAACCAAACCTGAAATCGCGAAAACAAAATCAGCTGTTCCCTATATTTTGACGAGTTATACGAACGACATAGGGAGCAACAGATTTTATTTTCGCGATTTCAGGTTTAGTCCCATAGTAAAAGTTGTTCATAATGATGACTTCAATGATCCCTTAAGAGGTTGTGCGTTATTTATGTTACACCTTGTATATATTCATCATTTCCTACAAGCAGTTGTTATGCTACATCTCATTCCTCCTCCAGAGCAAGGTGTACCAACAATTCTACATTTCTTTAATAATTCACCGTTTAATTTGTGTGCAAACGTGATCGCTGGATCAAGCTCACAATAGCGCTGTGTTTAGCTGTCACTCACGCAGCGCACAATAGGGATGCGCTTAAAGTATCCGTTTCGCAACAATGAACGAATAGTGTTGTTTATGTAAAGGTCCGCAGATAAGGGTGATTGCAACTGGCTGGAGCGTTAGCAGAATATTAATTATATGGATGCTGTTGTGTAGAAAGTCAGTGCCGAATCATTTATTTTCTTTTCTTGATCAGCATCATTAGTTTTACTATACAACATTGTTCACTGCATTTATTTAGTCTCGTTTAATTATCACAAATAAGATAATAAGGCTTCTTGTAGTACGTCTCTTCTTGTCGTATTTTTTATGCAGTATCTTCAAGTAAGACAAGATTTTATCTATTTATTATATGCATAATATGTAAATATTTTTTGTACCCATGCAAAAGAGGCATAGAATTATGCCACTTTGAATTTGTAACAGAAAAAATATGAAAAGGTAATCTAGAGTTAAAAAATAAATTAAACTTATTTTCATTACATTTTTTGGCTGACGCTTCGTATCTACCGGCAATGGGAAGAGGATTACAGTATCTCGTGTCGGTGACGTCATGAATGTAAAATTAATACCGCGAGACATACGCGAGCCGACAGATGCAATCGTTGGGAACGTATTAGTACAAGTAGAGTGTGTGGAGAGCATAATAGAGAATGAGTTCAGAAACATTGGGGCAGACAAACCAACAATAAGACACAAATAAATCAAAGAAAAGGAGAAAGTTAGTCAAGTGAGCAAGAAGGAAGAAAATAATATAGGCAGATAGTTAAAGACAGATAGATAGAAAGAATCAATACTGTTGTAAGTACCTACACCAACATTTTAACACATATCATAAATATAGATATTAAACAAGGTGTAATTTTAATCACCGTTAACCTTTTAAGGGGTCATTGTACTCATCAATATGAACAACTTTTATAATGGGACCGAACCCAAAATCGTGAAAAAAAAATCAGGTGCTCCCTACAAATTGACGCGAACATAAATGTAGGGAAAAGCTGTTTTTTTTTGCGCGATTTCAGGTTTGGTCCCGTAGTAAAAGTTGTTCATAATGATGAGTATAATGACCCCTTAAGAGATGAACGGTGATTAAAATTACACCTTGTATGCTTAGAAATCTTTATTTCCATGGAAGGTGGGTAGGCCTTTAGTGTGGGACGCAACTTGTGTTGATACTCTTGCGCTATCCCATCTTCGTGGCTCGGCGTGCTGTGCTGGCGCTGCTGCTGCGGCTGCGGAAAACCTCAAGCGGCGAAAGTATAATAACCTTATCGGTAATTATATTTTCGAGCCGTTTGAGGTTGAGACCCTCGGGCCGTGGGGTCCGAGCGCTCATGATTTGTTTAACGAAATCTCTAAATGGCTAGTTGACACTTCCCATGACCCAAGGGCCGGCTTTTACCTTGGCCAGAGGCTAAGCATTGCCATACAACGTGGCAATGCCGCCAGTCTCTTGGGTACATTACCAGTCGACAGCGATGCGGAGGAATTTTTCGACGCCATATTTTAGTTTGTGAATAGTTTTAGTTAGGATATAATTTTGTAATTTTATTAATTATGAAACAATAAAATGGCTTTCAATATTAAAAAAAATTGATAGTTAAAAGTGACATTTTTGTAAGTGAGGCTGCACACCGGTACCACACGCTATACTCGGACCCTATACAGGGTGTAGCAGCAGGTGTGGTCAAATTCGTAATCGCGGAAAAATTATCAACTGTCCCTTACAAAACTTCAATACCTACTCGACCCATATATACTTATATAATGGAACGGTTTTTATTATTTTATCGCGATTACTTACGATGTTGGTCCCATGGTGAAATTTGATCAGTTTGATGGTCTGCATCACACCCTTAAAGATCACACCTTTCTGATAAACCCAGTATTTACGTCGCCACAATTACTGCGCTGCATTTTAGCTCGTAGCAAATGTATCGTGTACACGCACATCGGACGCACAGTTGTGGCGCAGCTTCCAGAATGTCGACCTCATCCTGCGACGAATCCGAAATTAATGAAAATTGTTTAATCAAGATAAGTACTACAATTTACAGTAATTTCAAAATTTCGTAACAGTTAAGGTTCGACGAAGATAAGTTTCATGTATATCATCGAATGTCTAAAAACACAAACATTGTTGTATCATATGCGGTACTTTTTCAACCTCTGCAATAAACTCGACGTAAAATTAAATTTTGTCTTTAATATTTTGCAAATCACCGTGCCATACGAACGCGTTCGATCTTGAATTCGTGTAGCGCGGCGACCGTCTCGCCACAAACTGCACCCGCTACAAATGTGTCCTTGGTGTGCGTAAGCACGCAAGCGGGCGCAGATGTAGGCACGGGTTTCAAATGTAGCGCCACAATTGTCGTGGTGTGCGGCCTGCCTAAAAGAAAAACTGCACCGGACAATGTAGGTAGGTACCATAGGAGAAACTAAATCTATACACGGTAAGGACTATTCTTGCTTGCAGAGCGCTCGGCCGCTAATAGTAACGCTTGCTAACAGATGTGGTCATCGTGTACACGGGATTTTGTTTTCAAATTAGTCAGATGTAAGTTTCCTCGACAGTACCTATAAAACAAAAGCTTGTAAAAAACAGAGAATTATAATTTAATTTTTGCAAGTTAAAGTTTGGCCAATTCAGGAACAGATTTTAAATCAAATACTCAGTATAAACCAAATACACCAAAAAACTGCGCAAGCGGCTACAAAACGATTGTGTATATAAATAATATTACATTGTATAATTGTATATGTTTTATTAGTAAGCAATCATAAATTAGAGGTACAACATAACTAAGATATCAAGACCTCTATCCTCAAACATATACTCCTTTTCCAAATCCATTAGCAGGACCACTTGAGTGGTAGGGCAGGTCAACCTACACCGGTAGAAGACCAACGTCACAAGACCTCTGAAATTCAAGATTTAAAGGATCAAGGGAGTCCAAGTCAGATTGGGCAACTACCCTAATGTGAGAGTTCAAACAAGCCGCATTTTATCCAAATAAAACAGTGTTTTAGGGCGAGTGAGATTTGTATTAATAAATTCTTTATCGTCTCATCGAATCATTTTTAATGTAAATCAAACTTTGTGTGCATTTGTTTGTGAATTTCATGGTAATTTGCAAATTAAAAGGGAATTATGAAGAACTAGCAGCGCCCCACGGTTTCACCCGAACAAGTCTCGATCCCGTAAGGATATCGGGATAAAAAGTATCCTACATGTTAAATCTAGGTTATACCCTATCTGTATGCCAAACATCTAAATCCGTTTAGTAGTTTTTGCGTGAAATAGTAACAAACATCCACCCATTAATCCATCCATCCATCCTCACAAACTTTCGCGTTTATAATATTATTAATAGGATTATTGTTGCGTATCTATTTACTGTCATAGGGTTAATATATCAGGAGTCTTCAGAGGGTTTGCTAAAATAAGTAGTTATAGCATAACAAGATTAGATAGAAAAACTCAAAAACTAAAACCGCTTCCAAATAAAGTAATGCTTAAATATTTTTCTGAAACGAATAACATATCCTTATTAAAATCAATAATATAACATCAAACTATCTATACACTAAAACAACAGACGTCTGGATACCATTCAAGAGATGGAGACAGCCATTGCTGAACATAGGCCATCATACCCTGTGAACCTGTATCACCCAGGGTCCACCCCTCACCTCATCCAGAACTCAGCAATAATTTTTGCTATTTTTCTGCAATATTTCTGCCTGACCCGAAGCGCCCAGCGGGCTACCGTCTTCGATAAGGAACTGCGAGAATTTACGATAGCTTCCCGTGATGGCCGCCGGCTGCAATTAGCATGCAATAGTGATACCAGGCACGCAGCCAGCCGAAGAGACGGCTGCTACAGAAATTATTGTAGCTAAATAGATTTATAATGATTTAGATGGAGAATGCCTTTGGAAGTAAGTGATAGATGAATACGAGGATTTGTAAACTTGGTTAGTGTCTGTGATGTTCATGGTGAGGACTGTGATGGTAAGGTGACTGTAAGTAAGTAGTTGAACGCTGTTAATGTTATTAATGGAAAACACATATTGAATGAAAGGAACAATGACACTTCTTAGTAAATAAGCAAAAGTGAAGTTCAACAAACTGACACACTACAAATATTCTACTTCAACGTTATAGCGTAAGGAATGACAGTTAATCCTGTTTTCACACAACTTTATTTAAACTAAAAGACATGGTGATTTTCCATAAACTTCAAGAAGACCAAAAGTTTGACACCTAAGTATTAGGGATAATGTTGTGAGGCGTAATACCTGTATGAACAATTGTACATATTTAATTTCTGGAAAATACTTATTCATCCGAGAAAAAACATGACGAATTTATCTTCCAGCTTGAGCCAAATAAAGTCTAAATACTTCTTAAAAACAATAAGTTACCTAATTGAAGACCTAAAACCCAAAACTACACTTGTTCCATAACAATGGACGAACAAAAATGCAATCCCGTGCCATGTCAGTATAAATCTAAGAGAAAAATACTAACTTTGCCCTTTATTACTTAAACAAACATAATTTTAAAACACCCTACATACATCAAAAGACACAGAGGAAATTCAACTTTATTTATGATCAAGGTAAGGTGGAGAATGGGTTGATAGAAAACTGTTCTCGGTTTTACGAGAAAACTTTTAATAAATGCATAATTAATCACTTAAATGTGGTAACAACCCCAAAATGGGTTTGTCCGTAAAAAGCAATAAAGGAAATGCTGCTTAAACGTCTTTTGGCATCGCTTCGTATGGTTCAATTATGATAATTGAAATGTACACTTAAGTAGCCATGAAAATATAATAAATAAGTTGTTCGTAGATTATGCTAAATTGGTCAGTAAAGGTGAAGCTAAGGATACAAATGCATGAGCACTTGAGCATTGGTAAAAACAAAAAAGTTTTACAAAACCGCAAAATGTTATGGGATTAAAGAGGCACACAAAATCAATTTAAACACAACACAGGTAAGAAGTACCTAAGTTGATTTTTGATCCATGTAGTATAATAAGCCTTTAATGATCCCTCTGCTGGGACACAGGCCTCCACTCTATGAGAGAGTGGGCCATAATCCACCACGCGGGCCCAGTGCGGGTTGGTAGATGTCACATGTCTTCGAATTTTTGGTTCTAGGACATGCCGGTTTCCACACGATGTTTTCCTTCGCCGTTTTGAGAGCAGTGGTGATTAAATAATTTACACAAAGTAAAGCGCCTGTCTGGGTTCAAACATATGACCTACAACTCGTAAGTCACGGCCGTTACCACTTCCTTCGGATCCATGTTTGTAAGTTTGTACAACTGACGACACTCCAATTTTGGCACAGCTTAACTTTTGCTTTTCCAATTTTCATTATCCAATACTTATTTATTTATTTATTTAACAGTTTATGTACACACATATAAACAAACAAGAAGAAAGGAACAGAAAAATACGTACAAAGGTGATGCTTATTTCTAAAGAAATCTCTTCCAGCATACCTGCGATAGGAAAGTAGATAAAGAGATGTAGACAACGTGTGTAAGAGTAAAAGAGAAAACAAAATACATAAAATCACAAACGATACACTAATATGAATATAAACAAATATATATATATAAACATAAAATATGAGTACATACAAATACATACATTATACTACCAAAATAAATATCACAAAAAAATATACGATAATAATGAAACATAACATAATAAATACTAATAGCTATGACGAAGTGGAGAGATAGTGTTCTTTCACTCTTCTTTTAAACACTGCAACAGTTTGGCAGTCCCTAATATCAGGCGGAAGTGAATTCCATAGCCGAACCGCATGCACAGTGAAGGAGTAGGAGTAGAAGTCGGTTGAGTGGGGAGGGGATTTAAGGAGATTTCTAAGATGTGACCTGCAAGGAGCATCAGAAGGACGAGCGTAGGAAAAGCGTTCCCGCAGGTAGGATGGCATTTTAGGATTGTGAAGGACGTTAAATAGCAGACACAATAGCCGAGAGTTCCTGCGAAGTCTGCGAAGACTTAAATAACATTCATTGCAAAAATATCTCCGAACAAATTCATCAACATCGAAATAAAGGCAATATCAATAAAAACAGAAAACACAACAGAGCCATCGCCTAAATTATTACACGTTAAACTTTTGTTTTGCAATCGACCAGAAAATATACAGCGAAACGCAAATCACTAAATCACGAGCACCCATCAGAAAGCATCTTTGTTTTCAAGCTCTAAGGGAGATCTCATAACGTTGCGGTCGAAAAAGATGCTCTTGAAAACATACTTTTGCAAAACCTTCCAAATCCAGAAACAAAATTCTACACGATAATCAACCTTACTTTCTAGGTCTTAAGGAGTTTCACCAAAGGTAATGCTGCAAAATTCAGTTTGCACAATTTTATCGAAGTCAGACAAATGAAGTCATTCGTCAAAAGCGTCAATCTCGCGTCGCCGTCGGTCGGTTAACCCGAACGAGCCGTTGGGGATGCGACTTTTACGACACAATATTTCAATATGCTTACGAGGGTTATCTCGTTGTCCATTCGAATAATCCAATGTGGTGTGGGTTTGTGGTTCTAATTAGGTTTCGAAATCTCAACAAATGTGTTTGAGGTGATAAATGATTATTTGTCTCACGTTGGTGCTAACGTAATGTCTTATTGAGAACCAGATAGGTTTAAGCATTATTTTTCTGTGAAAGGTAGCAACATTTTCAACCGTTATGTCAAAAAAGGTAAATGTGGTGGAGTATGACAAACTACTGCACGAGTACAGTAACAATAATTAAAAATCTAAACAAGGATATATTTAACTTGATAATTTCCTTCACGTCTATGATGAACTTACCGTGCCATTGTCAACATTTGCACCTGTCGATATACTTAAATACATAACATCAATAAGAAAACGAGAAATCTAATTCATTCCATGTTCAGTTCTCTAAATCCCGCTAAAAAATGCTTGCATTGCGCTGCCATGCTTCAGCAAAAGTTGAATCCAAATTCACAAGATTCAAACGACCAATCAATTGCTCAAAATCCTTTACAGCCAAACAAAGTCTTCTGCCAATTCCCAAAACCGTATTCAATCTGAGCTGAACTGTAAACTCCGACAGGTCCAAAGGTTTAGACCGTCAAGGGTCTAAAACTACCCGTCAAAGGTACGTCCTGTGCGAATGGGCACTAAATCAGCGCTAATCCGAGCATGACATCCCCCGCCCCACACTCGTCTTTATTCCTTTACAAAGGGAGACGGGCGTTAAACAAAAATCCTTTGACGAAAGGTTACATCGAGATTTGTATGTTAATCTAGGGTTTAGTTAACTTTAGTTAGCTGCACCTGCGAGCGTAGATTTGAGTTAAATATGGGTACCAACAAAATAATCATCAGATACGCAAAATAAATTTAGAGCTACTGTGGAGACTACACTACTTGATGTTGCTCAAATAAATGTAAAGCTATCGACTAATTCAACCACTTTAACCACCAAATAATAGTCTGTATGTACTGAAGTCTATCAGCCACATCTGCGTCTCGTTGCATGACAATCATAACAACCGCCACCTGCACTATCAATGACATCCCTACCACGACGATAAACACAAAAATTAAACGCTAACCGTGGCTCAAACATCTAAACATCAACCACGGTGCAACTCACCAGACCATACCAAGAAAAACACTCAATGCCGGCATAAATCTATACGCGCATTGTTGCTTGTCCGCGGACAACGGGCTTATAAACACGGCCAAAGCTGGCCAGCCACGTCAGGTGGCCGTAAATACCGATAAACGGCCGTAAATGGCTTTAAATAGCTTTAAACGGGGATAAGCTATTTATCCTCGGTTGCCGTTAATAGAACGAAGCGATCGGTGTCATTAATTTGTTCCATAATGGGTTTTGATTCGCGGAGCTGAAATTGTTGAAAAGGAACGACTTTAGTGGTGATTAAAAGCCTATACGCAGGATGGCTTTTGGCTTAGTTGAATTTGTTTTGTGTTATGACAGCTTTTCTCAATGTAGTGAAAACGAAGTGCTATCTAACAGGAATCGTCTGCGCCATATGATTTATTAAATGCCACGTAAAAATCAAATGAAAATCCAAATTGAATAATTAAACTGTCCAAAATGCACTAATAATTATTATCACTTTTGAAGCGCGTAGTTCCTTCAACTCTCGCGGTACCTATGTACATATATGCATAGGTATATTGTCTCAGATGTAAAACAAGATATGGACACTTGTCTTACATAGCACCATCAATTTCTTCATCCCACCGCCAACATTGGCAACAACATTTGTAACCGCAACAAACACCCATGTTTGTTAACCAACGCGTTCGATAAGTTTCATTATTTATCTACCATTGTTTGGTTCACATAAACACAGTGCTTTATGGGCAAAGAGTCAGTTTCCTAACAACTCTTTAGAGGCTATAAAGTCTTTAGGGTTTCGGAGAGACTTAAGTTTTTAGTGCTGAAGCGCTGTCTGAGTTTAAGCGCTTTTTAGCTTGAGTGAACATTTTTATATAATATCACGTGAAGTGATTTCTAGCTTGAAGCTAGACGGGAAAAGTATCTTGTGTGTGGTAAAAGAAAAGGAGAGTTTGTGTTAATCGATCGAGTTACAATAATACCTGTGTGCTAAAGTGTGACAAAACTACGTGATCATTTTGATACAGATATTGATATAATGTAGGTATGCGGAGTTACTTTTTTTTCATTTATTTGCTCTATGGCAAGGTAGGTAAAGACAACTCCCTCTCGAAGAGAGGAGGCTTGTGTCCCAGCAAAGGGAACATTACAGGCTGATTATGTAAGGTGATGACAATATTTAATTAATTAATTTTTTAAGATAATGTTAAACCAAATTTTAAGATGAACAATCAAGTAAAAAAATAAGACCAAAACTCAATAATGCATTGGCTTTCCTGCAAATTAATGTTAAGTATGGATTTCGATGGAAGCATTTTTCCTCAACATTGTTGAACCTAAATATATTTTCTTAAATTGTACCTTCCACAAAGATCTTCTTTCCAAAACTACTTCAACTCACCCTAAATATTATTCCAAATAACTAATACGCATCTAAATAGATGTAGGTAGCGACATGTTCAACAAACACCACACACACACATTGAACAGGGCGCGACGTGTCAAATGCACGGCGTCCATCTTGGAAAATGTCGTGATTTCCTTTTTCGGGACTACTTCTAGTGTACTCCACGTACTTGTATTGTGGTATCATAGAGTTCATTATGAATCAACATAGAGTGGGGTAAGGGTTGAGTTTAGTGGGAGCGATGTGGGAGCGATGGTGAAGATATGTTCGCCATTGGCAGGCGGCTATTAATTTTTAAACGATCTTGTAATTTGAGATTCTGTGAGTTTCACGTTTGAGGGCAATCATCAACATTATTTCTTTTGTTTGGAAGAAATAAATAATACGAAAACTTCTTCTCTTATTTCTATAGATGTAATTGTGTTACAGGGAATAAAATTTTCACAATAACTAACATTTTAACTTCATCTAAAGGTGTCAAACGTGACAAATGTTCAAAATATTCTGTCTTCATCCTTGGCCTTACTGTTTCCGCTCAATAGAATAGTATGTCTATCGCGTCGCCTCCACTACGCCACAGCCCCACACATTACGCCCAAAATGACAAAGAACTAATGTCATAATATTTGAAGGAGACCTAAACGCCGCCACTGGTCCTCCTCACAGTCACAGCAGCCGTGTCAACAACGCATTTCCTGTCAAAAATACTGATTAAATAACTTATATGTACACGAAGTGCCGGTAAATATCGCTTTCCATAAACGAGACACAATAGTTGTGCTCACCTCGAATAATATAGATTGTTGGAAATAGCTCTCTATGGACAACAGCGCTTTGTGGTTTTGTGAAAGTTGTGATTTTATTTGATGCTGTTGATGTGAGATGGAAGCTTGTCCGAGACATAATATGCTAGTAAACTACATGATACGTTAATGTTGACGAGTGTGAACTTATTGGCCTGCATCGTGTCATTCCCACTAAAGAACACTGTCCTTCAAGATACAGGATTTTCCTACTTTGAAGGGCAGGGGACTTACATAATTGTAATAGGCATCAGGAGCGGAGCCTTCATACAACCCGAATCCTATCCGCTTCCCTTCGGAATAACCACTCTTCTTAATGTCTACTATTGCCAAATAATATGGTACACCTGTGTGTGTAACTGTGTATCACATTACATAATATATTTAATACCAGTTTACTAAGATACATCATAAGAATAAAAACCTACAGTTTCTTGTCTGAGTTGATGAGAACTGAACAATTTTTTCTTCGGCTTCCCTCTAATGATAATTGTAGCTGCACCACTTGTAGCCATACCCATCCCTTATTGAAACAGCTCTGATGTTACCTAGGCTTAGTTTTTTGGTAAATAAATGATTACTTAATATACTTAATTGCATTTAGTGATTAATGAGGAAAAATTTAAGACAAGGAAGAAATGAAATGAATGTTACCTACTTAGGTAAAAGAATCGCTCATCAGCAGTGATAGGAATAGGTAGTGCTAATTTGCCTAAACTTCGAGGAAGGAAGTAACATGGAGTAGATAATACCTCCTCTAAAATCCCGGAATAATTTTAATAATTAATTTTAATAATAATTTTACTTTATTTATAGATAGATAGAATACTCTTAACTATGTACACCATAAAAATTAGAGATATAAATGTATGTGTGTGTGTGTAACCCTAAAAAATGTTATGATTTTCCAAATCAATAATTTGTAACTACAAATAAAGTCCGATAAAAATTCGTGGTTTTTAAATCCCGGGATTTAAACGTCATTAAAATTATTCCGGGATTTTAGAGGAGGTATTATCCACTCTATGTTACTTCCTTCCTCGAAGTTTAGGCAAATTAGCACTACCTATTCCTATCACTGCTCATCAGAATTGATTCGCAGAAATATAATCAATATCCTGCTTCAAAAAGAGAGATTACGACATAACTAAAATCATAGTTTAAATACTCCTGCGCTTGTGCTCGTTACTGTACTTTACAAAATCAACATTTTAATGAAATTTCAAATAGTAAAAAAATCGGCCAAGTGCGAGTCGGACCTCGCACAATGTGGGGTTCCGTCGTTGGGATGAATTTATCCCAAGAACAAACTTAACATTGTAGTTGAAGGTTATCCTGTAATGGTAGATGTAAGAAGAAAATAAATAAAAAATGTTCCCCTCATACATTCCAACTGCAAATGTAAGTTTGTTCGCACAGTACTGGGAGATTTACCATGTTATTTTATGACCATAGACTTCTTAAAGGTTTTTCTGTAATCTATAAGTATAGAAATAGTTTTAGTGTTTTTTTTTCAATTTTAGGCTCAGTAGTTTCGGAGATAAGGTCAATCTTCAAAAATTTTCTTAAATAACTTTAAAACTATTAATTTTAAAATTATACTTGAGAAAAAATATACTTGAGACCCTCATAGTAAGTCCTTTATTTTGATATGTTGTGACATATCAAATCGGTACAGAGTGCAAACCGTTTTTTTTTTTATTTTCTCATTTGTCTCCCAAAAGTGACCCACACAGTAAGTCACAGTAATTGATATGTGTACCAAATTTCAAATTAATCGGTCCATTACATTCGGAGCAAATTGGCTGTGACAGACGGAAAGACAGACACATGAGTGATCTTATAAGAGTTCCATTTTTTCATTCGGACGTACGGAACCCTAAAAACAGTATACTAAAGTACCTACAAGACTTAAATTTTATTGAAAAATATGCCTAACCTCAAAAGGCCATAACCAAGATCTTACTTTCATCTCAAAGGATAATGAAGGCAATCTTCAGTGATACTCATTTCATGTCAGTTTCCGACCTGAGGGCAGACAGGCAGACAAATAGGCCCACGTGGGTGTAAAGTGGCCACTACACACAATTCCAGGTTTGTTTAAGTAATGGACTGTGCCAGGAGCATTGACGAGATAGGGGCGTGTGTGGAGAAGACTTTATTCTGTTATGAATTTAGTGTAAAGTTTCGCTATTACTATACCAAGTTTTATCTATAGGTACATATACATACAAATAAATAAAATTGAAGTGTTTGTAATGTCAAAATAACAACTTTTTACTAAATGCATAAGAAAGTATAAATATAACTTATAACAAAAAAGCAGTTTTTAACATTTTTGTCTGTCTGTTTGTTCCGGCTAATCTCCGAAACGGCTGGACTGATTTTGACAGGACTTTCACTGACAGATAGCTGATGTTACGGCGGGTAACTTACGCTACTTTTATTTTAGAAAAATAATTAGGGTTCCGCGCAAAAAAAAACGGTCAAATCGGGGGACGAGGGAGTTTTATTAAAATGTGGCTGTTATTTTAGTATATTGTGTATCTTACGACATCCACGCGAACGAAGTCGCGGGTCACAGCTAGTATTCAATATATTTAGTAGTTTTTTGTAATTTTGCCATTGACATTGGTAACTCACGGAAAAGAAAAACTTGTAAGGAAGCCTGGATTTATAAAATGCTCTCTAAACTCGTCACTCAAACTGAGCAAGCGTGAATATCAACTCTGCGGGGCAATTGTATAACACACTTACATTGGGAAACAGTTTCATTTTGACAGTTCAACAATATTCTTTACGTTATTTACGTTGTTGAGCAGACAAATTTTGCAAACATATGACGCAATGGATTAGCAATTTGCTCCAAATCATTCAGATTGTGATTGATAGTGTGTTACGCAGTTAGGGTGCTGCTCTGTATGCTTTCCCATCTGCTCTGCAGTATCTAGTCAATCAGTTAAAATGACAAAACCGATCAAAATTGTTCAAACTCATATGAAACTTTATAAGTCAAAAGGTTTGGCAAAAGATTTTCAAAAAATACAATGTTGAATTAATGTTATACTTATTTATATTTATATATACTTTATTGTACACCAGATTATACATAGTGTTCTTACTCGACAACAAGACCTATGCATGAAAATTTAGTTTTGTCAAAGCCCTCTCCACCCTTTTATTCTATCCTTCGGTGGCGCGTACTACAGAAGTCGTCGTTTATTTTGTAAACGTGTGTCCTTCTTGGAAGCGTCACACAGCCTCTAAGTAGGGTTATCATCATTATTTGGCCAAATTAACACTTTTAACCAAAGCCTCGTCCTCCCTAGTTTCCTGTATTTTAGGAGTTATTTGTTCCAGCTCTATGGTCCTAATTTTCACGCTTATTTCGCCTTATAGGGCGAATAGGGTCTTGAGTTGCTGGACCATGAGCTTCACACTAGGGTGTTGGGTTTCTTAATCATAACATTATTGAAACAAATAGACAATCTTAGAAGTAGTTAAGACAATATCAGAGGGGCAATTCTCGTAATTATAAGAACGTTCACAGTCTGATCTCAGTCTCAATATGTCAAAAATACCAAGTTTTTGACATTCGATTGTCACTGAGATGAGATTGCAACTAGATTTTGAACGGTTTTAATTACAGGAATTGGGCTTTCGTTATTGGTAACCGGTATAAAATGAAAAGCAGTTATTATTCACGAAATTAGCTCACCTCAGTCTTGCTGCAATATGGCGGATAGTTTCGAAATACTGCTTTGTCTTGCTTGTTCTATATTGATTGCGATAGGATACGTTAGAGCACTATAGACGACTTTTAAATCTAAAGCCTATCTAGGTTTAAGGTCCAGACATTTTTGGTCTTGATCTACACTATAAGTCGTCAAAGTCAGCACGCTATCCAATACATAAATTATATTACAAGTTCCATGCCAGCCTATAGATGCACTATTGATGACGATGACAACAAACCAACGTAACCACAGCCTACCAGAATTCACAAAACCTCTCAAAAGTATCTCAACAACGAACAGCCAACATTCTAACACTCAAATAATAAGCGTTAACTTCACCCGATCTAATTCCTTTCTTTATCCGTTCAATTATCACAGTAAGAACAAGACTAGCGCGCCAGTCTGTTTGTCTTATTATGCCTTAACAACCAGTGTTAATGTGACAAGCAAACATTAAATTGGGTAATATTGGTAGCTGAGCCTTTGTGTTCTTGGAACTTGGTTGAAATTGAGAGTGTTTTTGAATTTAAAATATGGGATGGGATGTGGTTGTTTGTAAATGGACACTTTGGGACACTTTTGTAATATCGTGAAACCAAACTGTAATAAGTATTCTGATGCTGAAAGCTTAAGGTTTAGATCAATGTGTAAAGTATATTTTACTATGAACCGTTTTGCCAGGGCTTTTCCTTGTCAGTTTGTTTCTGGACAGACATAAGCCTTTTCAGTTCACGATCTTTCGCCAAATTCCTTTTTCTTTGTGCTGCCTGCCTCGTACAAACTTGCAAAGATTTCATCGTGATGGATAAATCTGTCATGACACTTTTTACCATCGTCCTATATCTGTCTAGTAACACTACCATTATTTTTGTCACAGTAAGAACAAGACTAGCGCACCAGTCTGTTTGTCTTATAATGCCTTAACAACCAGTGTTAATGTGACAAACAAACATTAAATTGGATATGGAGGTAATATTAATAGCTGAGCTTTTGTGTTCTTGGAAGATTGTGGTTGAAATTGAGAGTGGGATTTAAGTTTGTAATTGAAGAATATGGCTTTTTTTAATGTGTTTTCCAAATGTTATTGTGAGACGTTTTCTAATGGCACTTTGATAGCGAAAACTTTGGATCAATCTTGCGGTGAATCAAGCTTTGGACCACTATTTAAGCGAGATTTTCTTTTTGGCTATTAAAGCACAGAATCGAGGTGAAAGTTCTCTTTCGAGGCGGTCATTTCCGCTAAAATCCTCTATCTCACGTCAAATTCCTTAATTTCTATATCGAGAGTTAACTGCGAAAACCTGCAAAACAACATTTTTGGAAAAAATTGTTAAATACATGAAAATTCTTATCTTTTTGAGCTTAACAGTTTCATATATTTCACTAATTATTGCCTAAAATGTTGTTTAGCAGGTTTTTGCAGTAAACCCTCGATATACCTAGGTATACCTAGATTCGTCGTGATTTTTAAATTAATTCTTTCATGTTTACATTCATGGCATTCTCCGTCCTTTAATGAGCGCAAAGGCCTTTCTATCATAAGTCATAACAAATACAAATTAATCTCCCACCTTCTACTATATCTGTCCAGTATCACAAACAATCAAATTACGTCTCAACAAAAGATTACATACAATAACGGATCACCCACACATTCCCACGACTATTTTCTAAAATGGCCGACTGACAGATGTCATCAGAATGTCAATAATGCTAAACAAACGCGGCTTTGTATGTAACATGTTGAGAAATACTTGTATTGTGAGCTGATTGCATTTACTTGGTTGTAATCCATCGCTGGGGTTGTTTTGAACTAGGCTTCGTGTGGCCGTACTTGGTATGAAATGTAAAGCAAACATTTTATTAAAATATAGGCACTTGCTTTATTTGGTTTGATGGCATGATCGCAGTGATTAGTGCAAGTCAATTCATTGTATATTGTAGGTGTAACTTCAAATTTCCGTGATTGAGCAACCTACTAAAAAGAAAAGGTAAGTATGTGTATTTTATACTATCCACTTTCTTATTCTTCTATGGCGGCATCTACTTTCCTCCCTTTTCTGTAGAAGATGAGTGAACTTTACAGCCTGTTCCTCATACCTCTATACTTCTTGCAACTAATAGGCTAGGAGCTTTTCCTGCCACTGTTATTTCGGAGGTCCTCCTTGTGTTCATTTGATTTGTTGTTTATGAAATTTAAACACCTTAATTTGACGAGTCTATTTAGTTTCTGCTATTACGTCATTTTGTCAATCAAAGCCTAAGTAGTGAAAGGCTATGCTTAACTTTTCTTGCAATTTCCAACTTTAACATTAATATTTCCAACACAAAATAACCTAGATCTCTGCCCTCAACAGAATCAACATAAATAATTAACGTCACATTCCACCGTGATAGATCGCAGCCACTAAATCGAACTGTACACGCCACACCTGACAACGCAAGATTTAACGCACAACGCAGCACAATGCGTTTATTGAAACGCAACAAAAGGACGGACGTTAACGAAACGTGACGTTAAATACTACTATTAATTAAATGAAACTCGTTGTTACGTAATGTTTGAATATCGAGGTTTGTTGGCTGTAAACTGTACAGGTTGATTGGAACTTATTGGCAATCTTTGAAGGGAGTGAAAGTATTCATGAGTTTGAACATAATTTACTATGGGATCATCTCCTAAACATTGACATTGGGTTTGTAAGTTTTGCAGAAAAGCAGTTTTTTCGGTATTTCAGAGTCGGTATCACCAGTTCCTCCTTCCAGCATAAACACTAGGAATGGGTGAAGAGGAGAGTCTCCTGGGGCTGTTTTGTAGTGTGCGATTCTCAGCCTAATTTTGAGTATGAGTACACCGGATTTCCTCAGGTATCTCGTATAGTTTTAAAGGCACAGCAAGTATTATAAAGATTCATGTATAGCGTCGGTACTAATTGATTCTCCATACAATCCGTGACATCATAGACGTTAGGATGTTTGTAATATTTATTAACAAGTAAATGCCAGTACGAGCTTTATCCGTCAAAATCAGAGCTTAACACTAAATGAATAAAATGATATATTTTATAACTTTATAGTGGCAAGAAACAATTTTTTATTTTTTTATTCGAGATAGGTTTGCTCTTGACTCTAGTCTAGGTCTGAAATGACAGAGACAAAGTCGATGATGGAGCGAGCTTACCCAGAAGAAGCCTGTTCACTCTCACTTTGAAGAGATTGGGGTTGTATGCGTTCGGAAACACAGGCGCAGGCAGAGAGTTCCACTCCTTTGCTGTGCGCATCACAAAAGACATTTGGAAACGCTTAGTACGAATTGGTGGAATATCAACTAGGTAAGGATGGTAACCTGCAGTGCGTCTAGATGTCCGATGGTAGAAGGGGTCCGGCAGAATGAGGTCATGGAGTTCTTGAGCACACTCACCGAATTATAATCTGTAGAAGACCGACAAGCATGCAACCTTGCGGCGATGAGCCAAGCTGTGAAGCTTGGCATCCACCAGTCTTACGTCGCCAATGAGCCTCTTAGCTCTGCGTTCCACCGAGTCAAGCGCGGCAAGTTGGTATTTAGCTGAGCCATCCCAAAGGTGGCTGCAATACTCCATGCAGGATCGGGCTTGCGCTTTGTAGAGAGTTAAAAGCCATCCAGGCGTAAAGTATCGCTTCATCCTATTTAGGATGCCCAGTTTCTTGGCCGCAGTTTGGGCTTTGTACTCGATGGTGGCTCCGAAGTTGAGACATGATGTCAACTCCATGCCTAGGAGCTCAAGCCCACAGGAACAGATGTACCCCGGAAAGTAGGAGTTTGATCGAAACGACTCCTTTTAGCGGTAAAAAGACATGCCTGTGTTTTGGTAGCATTAAAAGAGACCAATAAATTAAGTACACTATATTAGTAACTAGTACAATAGTTGTGTCGACGTGTCGATGCTTCGGGGACAACTGTGACCAGCAGTGGGCGTCTAACAGCTATACGGTAATCATGATGTGAGCAGCAGCCAGGAGTGGGAAAAGTAGTGGTGTGACACCCCCATAACTTGGAGAGCACGTAAAGCCGTCGGTCGTGCCGGATGGCCGTTCCATCGCACTATGGCAGGTGCTGCTCCACAAGGGCGCATTCGAAAATATTGTTGGAGCTGCTGAAGATTGTAAAAACTATCTTTGCATTATATATATTTAATCTCTTAGTATTGTATAATTGCATAGCACATGTGTGAGCACTATGTACCTACCTAATATAAAGCTACCATTAACTGGGTACGTCTTTCATTGACTTGAATTTGCCCTGGCGACTGAGAGTATGTCATGCTCACTCAAATGTTTCGCTGGTGGTGGCGTGTGTGTTGGATCATTAAGTTCCCTTCAAAATGGTTGAGCTGAATGGTGCTGATCCATGCGTCATGTTCGTGAACGGGCGCCGTCAGCAGGGACTGGTCATCTCTTAGCTGCCACTTATTTTAATTTTTGAATCGTTTTTGATTTTTACCTTTTTGTTGCGGACGCTTTTAACGTGCACGTGTTTCTACATTGTTCTCACATACATAAATAATTTCAACATAAATGATGTAACCAATATTTTGTGACAATAGTTTGATTTAAAGGGTATCTGTGGAGTTTCTTGCCCGTCTCCATAGGTTACCTACCACGCTTTGAAATGGGCAACTAGCTTCATCTTTCTGACTGACTGACCCCTTGACAATTCAAAAATGCCTGTAATTGGTTTTATTGAAATAAATGCTTTGATTTTGAGTTTATGAGAGTAGTGGAAGAGAGTGCACCTGTATTTGCGCTCACACAAGTGCACTATAATATATCCTGCGTACTTAATTGGCTAGTTTTCGTTGAGATTAGTCGCCGTAACCAAAATCGGTCAGAAGGATTATATATACAAAGTCCTGCTTTCTTATTTATCGTCACTAAACAAACTCGTCACTAGGGTTGTCAATCAAGTTTAAATAATAATAAGTGACGTGTACCCGTCAAAAGTTGTCCAAAATCGCATCGGGGCGCGATGACCCAAACTAACTATGTAGACCAAAATCCCTTACTTTGTTTTGTCGTCACGATGTCCGTCACAATGCATTAGAATCCTGAAAGAAGCAACCCTAAGGTGTAGGGTGGCCAAGAATTTTGTTCAAGATGAGTGGTCAATTTGGTGGACATGACATGTACTTATGAACTTGGACGTTAGTAAGATGTGTTTTCACTGAAAAAATTCCTGGAGAGAAACAGAATACTGGTAACACTATTTTAGTTTATTGTACCCGCCTTAATTAATGTGATCTAACACGGGGCACGGCACATACCTGCTACAGTAGGTATAAAGCTTTCAGCCCAACTCCCGTAACTAAAATCGTTAAAAATCTAGTAGCAATCTCTTCTCAGCTACAATCAAATGTCAAAAACTTGTCAAAAATGTAGGGAAATTATAGGTATTTTTGACATATTGAGACTGAGATCAGACTGTGAACGTTCTTAAAATTACGGGAATTGCCCCTCAGGTAAAAACTTAAAATAAACTTGATAAATCAAATTTTATTTACAACAATCAAACTGTGGATTTTTACAAATTACTTCATTCAAAAGCACTTCCAAACATATCCCAAGAAAATCCAAACTCATATTTACACTATCAACCCTCAAACGCTGACCCGTCCAACTTCTGTTTTCGACGAACAAAGAGACTAAAATAAACTATCATATAATATCAATAATGTGAACACAGACGTACGGACACAAGTATTTAAAATACGTATTATTTAAAACCAGTTGAAGGGGCACCGCGCATTGTTGAAACTGTTTCAGGGATGTCCGATTGAAATTCCCATGCATTATTCTGGACAACAAAGCTATCGATTTGTAGGGGTAAGTAAATCATGTTGATTCTAAATATTCGTGACGTGTTTTCTTAAGTTATGACACGACTGACGTTTATGTGAATTTGATTTTAAATAGATTCGAATTGACAGGTCGTTTTGTTGAGGAAAACGTGCATGTTTTTGACGACTGATGATATTTATTGCTAACTTTTGTGTTTTTTGATTGGAAACAAAAGCGGTCTAAGGGAGTAGACAAGTTGCAATACTTTCAAAGAGTTTCGTAATACTACAAAGACTTTCAACAGGATTTAATAAAAGCTTTACAGTAATGCATGTGCTCGAAAAGGGCGTTTTCCAAGCAGCCAAATTGAGCGGAAAGTGCCACTTTTTCACACTAGGTAGTCCTTTTTAATTTTCATTTTTTTTTTTTTTTTGAACTCTGTCGTCAGCCCGACGCAAAGAGTTTTATTATTTGAGAAAAGTTTTACAAATTAGTCAAGTACAGATTAACATACATAAAAAAGGTACAATAAAACTAATACGTCATTAAAATCGTTATTAAACACTAGATTTAGATTTTGATCAATAAATTCATTTTAAATATTTATTAAATAGGTTTGGCTGAACGTATATTTTGCTCGTGCCTTTTTGCGATACCAGATGGCAGGAAATGCACATGCGTAGTAGTAGATATGCTGAGCGCGCATGTATTTAAAATAAGCCCGCTATTTTACTAATTTCTTGCTAAGTTCGGAATCGATCTGTATAAATCTTAATATTTTTTTTATTTCCTTGCACATTGCATAATAAAATGTTGTATGATACACGCGCGTAAGATGATTTCCGCACTTGAAGCATAAATAACTATTTCGCTAGCTTATGTCAGTCCCATACATTTTAACTTTTAACCCATCGTTATTGCTGATGGAACGTCACTTTTTGTAGACTTTCTAGTTGTCCTCAATATCAATCAAAACTTGATAAATATGGTCCTGGCAGAATATGCCATACCTATTTAATATTAGGGGCGTACAAAATAGTAGTTTAATGCCATAGATATATTTACAAGTGGAAAGAGCCGCTCATTCTTCTTACTAATATTACCTTTTAAATACCGTATTTATAAAAGATAACTAACTACCTATAAAGCACATTTCCTGAATTGCAATAAATCCTCCAATTCATGTATGTCTGATTCACGATCATTCTTAGAAAAATGTATTGCCATCAAATTACGTAATCCCATATTTATCCACTTGTTGATTAATAAACGCCCAACAATCCATAAACATTATTACTAGAACCAAAAACCACCTTTATAGCTGTAACGCCCATAAAGGACACACATTTAGGTCCCAATAAGACCTATCATTGTGAGTCATTAATATCCCTTCAATCAACTTTTACGAGCGATATCCCATAAAAATATTTAACTGTTTGTTTGTACTTCATATTAACTGTATGGTCCATTATACCCAACACTGGGCTACATGCAATCTAATGTCACCCCTATTTCGACTGTGTTAAGAACTTCGCGAAATATATTTTTTATAAATTGTAGTCTTCGAGACCCTCTTCGCGTTTGGAGGGTTAGATTAATTAGTGCCAATATTAGTTTTGTGTGGATTGCAAAGTCGTAAAATGGTGTTCTATTAGATTGAAGTTTGGGTTACAAACAATACTATTATAATATTATGTGTGTCTTGAAGAAGTGGTGTTATCTTCAGAAAAACGTTGATCCCTGATCATGTTATTACAGTCATCAGCTAGTGTACCTACAAATTAAACTGTGCACTTGATTAATCCGTCGGTTCTGTGTGATAAGTGTTACTATAAGTATAGCCAAAAGGAGGCATCTTTAAAGCCCGCTGCTGCTAACCGCGGGGCAATTGCGTAACACATTATCAATCGGAATCGGTTTCATTTTGACAGTCCAACAACATTCAATGCGTTATTTACGTGTTGAGCAGACAAATTTTTAGAACTTATGAAGCAATGGATTAGCAATTTGCTTCCAAATGATTCAGATTCCGATTGATAGTGTGTTACGTAATTAGGGTGCTGTTGCCGAAAATCCTTCATTATTGGATGCTTACAACATAAAAGGCATCAATTGCCAAAATTTCAAGTTTGTAGCCGCAGCGGTTTAAGCTCTGCGTTGATGAATCAGTCGGGACAAGTAATTATATATGTATACTTAGATATCTTGATACTATCGACAGTCCTTGGCTTTTCCCAAATTTTATCGTGAAAATGTATTCTGACCAAGAAAGTGGTCAAACCTGAAAAGTCCAAAATCCTCGGTAGCAGTTGCATATTCATAAAAATTACTCAACAATACAAACAGCTGACAATCAAACTCTCAGATAAATGGCGACCAAGCCGTCACTCTCATTTGTGTTACAGTGCTCGTAATAACAGAATTATCGGCGGCCATTGTTCCGTAAAGGGCAAGAAACAAAAAATATGTCCTTATCTGATGGACTGAGCCATTAAAGCGATACTCGTCTTAAGATGATGACCATCACTTGTCATATTTACAGGGATGGATGTGGAAAGTGTGACTGTTGTACTCGGAATTGTAGTGTGTATGTAGAATGCAGTGTATTCATTGTTACTTTGTCAATTTAACATTAATTGGTTTATAAATCATATGGAGCACAGAACAGAGTCATAGATTTTATTTTGGCAATACCTATATCTCTGTTGCAAGGTAATTATCAAATCAAGACAATGGCAGTTTAATTAAACACCGGTATAATAATTGTGAGCAAAAAATTAGGGTCACTGCGGAGATCAAAGATTTTGAACAAATCTCTGGACTGTTTGTATCATATATCATCTTCTAAGCTATAGTTTTCATTACTAATCCCATCTGACTCAATCATTTACTTTCCTCGATACAACCCTGCCCATATCGACATAAACGCTCACACCTAAAAACCAACATAACTACAACGAGAAAGCTCCAACTTTCTCCCAAATACCAAGCTCTCTAGACCTCCATCGAACAATAATATATGGTCGTTAAAGCATTCGTTGCAGCCAGTAATCTTGATAGCGATAAGAGTGCTGGAGCAAGGAGTGTCCCTTTGTGTCCACGTCAATCACTGATCGATTGAAATGGATCGGAATACTTATTAAGATAGTAGCTCTGTAGTGATGTATTTAAGAGTATGTTAGAATGGGCAGTCTGTGCTGCAATGTGATTGTGAGGTACTTAGGTCTACTCTCTAGATGTCATAATTGAATCATCTTAAAGCTTTGCTAACATTTCCTCTATCTCACTTTTTCCTTTTTCTTATACTTAGTGGTAGGACAGTCTTTCATATCTTCCTCCTTTTCTTCGCAATTCAATTCTTTGTCAGTCTACCTTACTATCCTAGCTACTCTTGCTTCCTTGCAATATCATAAATGTGAAAGTTTTTATGTTTAGATGTTTGGGTGTTTGTTACTCAATCACGTAAAAGCGGCAAAACGGATTTGGATGAAATTTGTCACACAAATAGTTAATCTGAAATAACACATAGCATACTTTTTATTCCGGTAATACGTTCTAGTGGGATAATTTCCGACTTCCACGAGGCAAAAAGCCGCCGTGGGCTAAAGCTAGTTACTAATATTGACTTCGTTTCTTTTCGTTAGAAGGACTAAGTTTAGCACATGCAAGCAGATGACTGACAAAAAAAAAACCTCATTCATGTAATTGAATAAACTCATAATGTAATTTACAAATTAGCACGGCGCTTCATTTGATTCACAACAATTGTATCCTTTACAAGTTCACAATCTCGATCTTACATAACTTTGACAAAATGACAGTCGCGTTAGTGGTGTGCCGCTAAATGACATTGTCGCTTGTATGCTTTTGTGGCAAACAGCCGCATTATAACGCGGGCGATGCAAATCGACGGATAAAAGCAAAGGCTTCGGTGGACACGACTGAGGAGGTGGTGCAAAGATAGAAGATGAAGCGGAGGATTTTGTGTTAGAATTGCTAAATTTTGCAGACTTTGACCTTTTAGAAAGACAGCAGTGAAGCTTTGTGCTGCTCCAGCAAATTATAAGCTAGATAAAGTTACTCAAGCCGAACCATATTTGCGAGCTCATCTTAAGCAGCCAATTATGGATGGTGAACCGCTTTACTTTCTACAATAAATATAAAAATTCATTGTTTTCACAAACAAACCGATCTTGCACACCTGCATCTGCACTTATTTTAGTGACTGCTATTTCATCGTGAAAAGGCATAAATCATCATTTGATCAAAGTTTTGCCAAATCTCCTTTTTTACAAATTCAATCCACCATCCGCTACATCTCAAAACTAAACCCGCGACCTCTAAAAGTAAAATAAAAATTGTCACATTTACATTTCGTGGTGATTAACAATGAGCGCTAAAAAATCTATCAATTAACACATGGCGGAGTATTTAACATCAGCATGGCACTATATGCTATTGACGATAATATATAATTGTTGGCTAATAATAGGTGCTATTGCGTGTCGTGTGGACACTCAACAATGACCATACAAACTTGGAGGATGTCGGCGATTTCAATTATCCTTTTCAAGAGCGTGATGATCCTTTGAAACTTTGTTTTAGTTGGTAATTGTGAGACTTTGTAAGTGCTCATTTACATGGGAATTTGCTTACACGTGAACTATTTATGTGAAATAAAGGATTTGTGTTTATAGTTTCTATGTTCTATTTATGCTCTGAGCCTGTTATCATCAATGGAAGTATACGAAATGTCCCGGAACTAACGCCAAAAAAATTTGATCTTGCCTACATTTTGACTGACTGATATTTTTCGCGATTTCAAATTTGGTACCATAGTAAAGTATGTTGTTCATAATGATCAGTACAATGACTCCTTAAGAGGTTGTGCGTTAATTGCGGGACATGTTGTATAGTCTGCTTTAACATACCTAATCTCAACGCTTGATTTATTAGATTTGTACTCTCATTCAATCAGATATCTCAAAACATTTTAACTTATGAGAAACTGTCTGATGAATATTCAAACCGAACAATAACAAAGTTTGTCAAAGTATTCGAAGCGAATTATGTGCCAAAAATATTTAGAAATTATCTCCACTTACGAATCTTGTGAATAATCGAGTTTTCTCACAATGAACGTCAAACTCATTTGCTTAATTGCTTCAAAATCGTAACAACAATATAGATATCAGTTGCCAACGCTAATATTTTCCAAAAGCCGATTATCTACACTTACGGGTCGCGACAATGGCGGGGCGATTCGTCAGGCCCAAGTTTACGTAACTTTACTAATAACGACATTAATAACAAGCGTATTTTTTGACACAAATTGTCGAACACGCTCGTCAAATATTGTCCAAATTACAATTATTCTAGAGCCTCGGGTTTCTAATTTAGACCTTATGGGATTGCAATAATGACTTTTTGTAAATGATCATCGGTAATATGAACGTTGTCAGGGCGCACTTCGTCAGTAATTAGTGCGCTAACTCGGCCGACACGAGCCTCATTGTCAAGTGCTTTTATGACATCCGCGTTTAGCTTTTCTGAATAATATTTGTGGATTTTTCAGTTCGTGTATACCTCATTTGTAGTTAGTACAAAGGACACAATATTTTTTGACGACAATGGTACCTTTGAGTGGAGTTTTGTAATCTTTACTAGATTTCAACTTTGTTAGAGGCCAAGTTGCATACTAATTTCTTTCAGTTGACGTTTAAATTTTTCAAACATACTTTGTGCTAGGCTACAAATCATTTTGGCATAGAAAACAAAAGTTTGACACATTTTTAAAGAAAACTATTTCGTAAATATCGGACTATGATCTTTTGAGGACTAAAGAGGGGTGAATTTGTTATCCTTGAGCTTGGAGATCAGTATTACTAAGCTGTTTGATTTCGATAAAACATTATCATTTGAGAATAGTTCTAAGCACTTTTCAGCTCACTTTGTTATTTGAAAAAAAAATCCGATATTCAAACACACTTTTCCGCGATGCAAAACACAATGATTCTACAAACTCCCAACCAACACCCACTTAAAATGTAAATCGAACTTGCTGACCAGGCTTTTAAGAAACCCAACTATAGCTCTTGATATAACTGTTTAACAATCAATCTTCAAAAAGACCCTTTTTGCATAGCGCTCGGATTTTAGGGATAAACGGGCCAGTCACGCCGGTCCAGTCTCCAGGGTACAGAACCGTTTAATGCATAGTTGGAGATTGTTAGGGTATGAGCCTCGATTAGGATCAGTATTGTGATAGCCCAGAATTGTTTGGATGAACCAAGTTTCCTACTGATGGACGATGAGTGTGTATTTTAGTTGTAGACAAGTGTGAAACTGTTGTAGAGAATTTTGGAGAAACCGTTTGAAGTAGTAACAGCTGTTTTTTGGCAACCATTTAAGAATCGTCTTTATTTTGGTATAGATATTAGTATACGACACCATCGTCTCCGAGGCCTAAGAAACTCTGTCGTGACGATTTGGAGTCGTTCTTGACTGATTGATTGGAGAAGGCACAACTAAGAGAAAACTACAAAAGTATGCGGGAGACCTTTGTCCAACCGTGACACAACGTAGATTAACTTATATAAAAATAAGACAAAACATATTTAGATATATTACGTACATCCGGAATGATTTTTCAGTCTTGGCCTAGCTAGATGGTTTCATCATCAAGACAAAAGAAATCTACAAGATGGATGTTAGTAGAAACGGTAGGTGGGGACGTCATAGAAGGACATTATATACTGATCTCATTGCTGATGTCCTACAATAAAGCCAGGTGCGTAGTACTGGCATCGAAACACGTGTATAACCGGATGACACGTTGACGAAGGAAAAGGAGTATGTGAAGATTGTAACACGTGGTGTTCTGTAGTTTCTACTTATCCTCATGGGTTTTATTAATGTACTAGCTGTGCTTCGCGATTCGTTCGCGTGGAATTCGTAAGATACACAATAAACCAAATAACAGTCTCATTTTAATAAAACTACGTCGACCCCCGACCCGCCGCGTTTCGCTTTCTTACTGATTTTTGCCTTTTGCTCGGCTCCTAAGGGTCGTAGCGTGATGTTAAATAGCCTATAACTATCTTCGAGAATTGAGCTACCAAATGCAAAAAGAATTTTTCAAGTTCAACTGTGTTGTTCACAAATTCATGGGTTTTAATTTTTTTTTTTGCGGAACCCTAATTACTTTTTAAAAACTAAAGAAATCTGAGTTACTTCCCGTAACATCAGCTATCTGCCAGTGAAAGTCCCGTCAAACTCGGTCCAGCCGTTCCAGAGATTAGCCGGAACAAACAGGCAGCCAGACAAAAAATTTGAAAATTGCTTTTTTGTTATAAGTACCATATATACTTTCTTATGCATTTAGTAAAAAGTTGTTATTTTAACATTACCTACAAACAGACGCTTCAATTTTATTTATATGTATAGATATATAGATTTTCAAGTGATGTCATTCCACCAACATTCTTTAATTCATATATTCAACCTTTGTCTATTTACAAAGTTATCAATCAACGAACAGCTACCTACAGAATCAATATAGCTTAGTGCTAAGCATTCAATTACACATTTCCCATAAAGCCGCGCCCTCACAGGAGCATTCGATTCCAGATTCGATTTCGAGCATTAGGTACGTCACAATAGTGCCTCACTGACTAGCGAGCATTCATCTGTAATGTAACAATCCAAGATTCAATTTCGAGCATTACGTCACAATAGTGCCTCACTGACTAGCGAGCATTCATCTGTAATGAAACAATCCAAGATTCAATTTCGAGCATTACGTCATAATAGTGCCTCACTGACTAGCGAGCATTCGTCTGTAATGAAACAATCCAAGATTCGATTTCGAGCATTACGTCACAATAGTGCCTCACTGACTAGCGAGCATTCGTCTGTAATGAAACAATCCAAGATTCGATAAGATGCGCATTCATGTTACAAATTGTATCACGGGTGCTCCCAATCTATACTGTTACATTACAGGCGAATGGTCCCGGTGAATGTAATGTTACAAATTGTATCATTACAGGTTGCACACTGTAATGCTCGGTTCTCCTCACTGACTTATGTGAGGGAGCGCCTTTAAGTCTCACTTAGGAAACCTAATCAACATTGCACACATGTATTTCCATATAAACGTGATCATGAATTTATGAAGTTCGCAGACGCCAAGTGTTGAAGAAACCTTATAATGTGCTGAACGCTTTGATTCGGAACATAATTAGCTAGTATAGCTATGCTTCCGTGGTTTCATAGAAGTGGAAAACATGTGAGAAGAGAATTATATAAGTATACCACAGGCAGTAGATGAATGGTAAAATTATAAAGAAGTAGTATAGCAGGTAAAATCACACAAGGAAGGACACAAAACACACACACAAGGAGGTACATAAGGAAAAACTGAAATCAATATTTTGTACTTAACAAGAACTACACGAGAAGCTTCTCAAAATCAAAATATTGAAGATGAAGTAAAAACCATAAATAATAAACGTGGACTTGGTAAGTCTATAAAAACAGCCCTCAACATCTCAAAAAGGACAGTTGTCGGAATTGACAAAAATTCTACTACCATAATGGTATTAAATGAAACCAAAACATTAATATCAATTGCATTAACACTTCCCCTTAAACAAAACTGTACAAATAACCATAAAAATGATCATTAACAGACGTAATAATTTCAAAACAACGCTGCAAGATTAATTCGGCGTGCAATAATTTTTATTGCTATTCTCACAAGCGGGCCCCCTTGTTGGCTCCATTTGCATAAGAATCGTGGGCCCCTCGGATGTCACCGTCAATATGCGAATGTCTGTTTATTTGCTTAATTGTATTTGCCACCATATAATTGATGCTAGTCGATAGCTCGTGATTAAATGGCGTGTTTTATCTCTTTTGTAAGGGTTAGTTCTATAGATACAACTCGTGCTTCCATTACTGGTTTGAAATGTCGCGTGGTTTTCGTTTGATTGATAAATAGCATGATTTTTGTGTCTGTATGGGAAAGTGGTGGTGGTTTCCGTGCATCGATATTTTTATTAAGAAGTAGCTTTTGCAGGATTTTTATAGAATGGAATGCTACACGCAAGTTAAATGTTTTGATGTCTAAAAATAACCATAGCACAATCCATTTCAGCACAAAAGCATCATCTTCAAACATCTTCCGACGTTGCTGAATGAAGATGACACCAAGAAGATTTTTGTTTTTGCGCTTCCATCTAACGTACCTATTCCTTTATAACATCTACATTATCTATAACTCGTTCAGCTTCATCTAATTCAGTAAACTTCAAGTCATGAACCATGTTCTAGACCATTTCATGCCTAACAGAAGTGGCTTCATTACCTCGTACCATCACGCTAACGACCCATGGAGGGGGGCACACCGCAAATTGTTCACGACCGACTTGTCACCAAGTGTCCCGCTTGAGTGCCACTGAATAACAAGCCTATGTGCTCGTGTATGTACGCCTTTATATGTTATTGTATGAGGATTTAAAAAGGAGACCAGTACGCTGGCGGAATGAAGAGATTTGGGATGTTGATAACGTTAAAGACTATTTTGTAATGTGTATAGGTACTAAACAATCTAAAGAAATGAACTTTAAGACTGCTCCACTGCAATATAAGAAATATTTAATTTATAATTTCCACACTTGCAAATTGTCATGTTCCACACACAACGATAATCGGACCAGAAAAACTATAATTTCCACAATTCATAATTAAGTCCAGTCGTTACCAGTGGCCCAAAGGTAAAGATCTCGACTAACGAGTTGTAGGTCATAGGTTCGAACCCAGACAGGCGCTTTACTTTGTATAAATTATTTTATCACCACTGCTCTCAAAACGGTGAAAGAAAACATCGTGAGGAAACCGGCATGTCCTAGAACCAAAAATTCGAACACATGTGATATCTACCAACCTGCACTCGGCTCGCGTGGTGGATTACGGCCGCACTCTCTCTCACGAGAAGAGTTTTGTGTCCCAGCGGTGAGAACATTATAGGCTGATTATGTATACACTAAGGAAGTCATGTTAAAACTACCAAAAAATCGCAATAATATTTCCAAGGTAGTTATTATTACTGGCACACCAGCTCTCCTCAACGTATAACTACAAAAACAAAAAAACACACATATATACACTTCAAAAATTCCATAATTTAATTCACAATATCGCTTACAGAACACAATGCGAACCAAACGAGACCACTCAAAAATCCATTGAATTTTCAAGCGGACACACATAGGTATCGTTATTGTTACTCTTTGTTCCTGAGCGGGTATCATTCATGTATTTATTAGGTATTATATTATTAAAAATATATACAACGTTTATTAGAGGTCCGTATAGAGGTCCAACTGAGCGTAAAGAAGCGGTGGTATCCGGTTCTCAAGAGGATAGGGATGTTCGCTATTAGATCTGGATATTATTTATTGTGGTATTTGGCAGAACGAATGGTGTGTTTGGGAGAATCAGTCGTTCCATCTTCATCTTTGACATAACTATGGTTGATGACATAAAAAATGGAACAGAAGGTAAAAAGAACGTAATTTACAATATAGGATAATACCACCCTTTTCCAAACAAAGATTCATTCAATAAACTCAAAGAAAGGCTTATTGGAGAGAAAGAAATGCTAAGCTAAAAGTTTGTAATCAACACTAATTCAATTAAAACAATAATTCAACTTCCTCAAGAAAATATTACTCATAAACTATAAACTTTGAAAAGAAATGAATAATTCTGAATCACAATCAAATACTTCAGTTCTTACAACGGATACAATACACGCTACAACAAAATACCTCATATTTCATACAAAAATCAACTAAACAATTAACAATAAAACTCATTGTAAACGATAGCTCATATTCAAGAACCGCACAAAGAACGATCATAAAAATCATTCTAATTATATTTACCACAATAAGAGCTCTCGATATATTAACTTTTGTAAAAAGAAAAACAAAATTAATGATTGCGACTAATTCGCAATAAAAATGCCACATGCGAACAAACATGAGTATGGGGGGACAATTATAACAAATTACGCACACTACCCTTAAAACTCGAGTGAGATTTGCATTGAATGGTATTCACGTTTTTTGTTGGTTACTCGCATCTTTGTCAACCAAAAACAAACTTTATCACCCTCATTTTCCTACACATAATCATAATCGACAACAGCAGTCTCAAAAGTCATTTCAAAACCAAGCATCTTCTGAAGGGTCATCTGAATGTCTCAATCCAAAATCAAATCTAACACAACGACATAGAGTATGAAATACCTTGATACAGACGTTACGAAATCACTTGAATATTAAAAGTCTTGGTAATTATTCAGGAATTCATCCATCATTAATCACAGCGAAGGGGGGAAGGAGGGAAACGTTGTAAAAATGATTGTTGAAAAGATAAATCATACAAGACACGGTGGTGACGTTTATGGCGATGTGGACACGTGTGACGTCACACATCCTGGTCCTGATGTATGAGTGGAACACATTGTTGGTGCTACCATTAGACATAATTATGAATATTTATTTGAACCAACAATAGTACATTTTGCTGGTTTTGCTGTTCCTAATGCAACTATTGCCTATTGTTGGTTTAAATTCGCTATTCTTCTGTATAGAGGAAGATGTGTTATGTGACAAGCTGAAAGAATTATAATCGATATTTTATTATTGCTACTGGATAATAAAATAGTCTTCCGAATAAGTAACAATTGATTTTCTGATGGTTTTATCTTTTTTCTTGCGTCATAGTGGTAATTTAAAATAATGAATTGGTAGACAAATTGCACATAAATATCTTTCACACAGTATACATATTTTCAGAGTAACTGGAAAACCTAGTAAAACGTTAGATATGCTTCAAATCAATGACATAATTCGAATAAATAGTGAAGGTATTTAAATGTCAACTATCTCTATGAATATAAAGTTCCAAGGAAAACTATTCTAAAACAAATTCTTGAGATTATGTTGTCATCTACATCGGTATGTAGATGACAACAAAATCTCAAGAAACCTAGAAACAAAACTAATATTCCAGACAATGGATGAAAATAAATTGAGATTTGCTTTCATTAAATAAAGCTCATGTTTAATAAATGACTCGACTAAAAGCCATTATGCAAATCCAAATGAAAACAATTCAAACCTTAATTCAAATACATTTACGTATCTAATTGAAGGTCTTACACAAAACAGACTACAAGACGGCCATTAATTTAAGTTTTACAATAACTACTGTTAAACTGCACGTAAGAGCCTTTTAGAATCAAATTGAGTCCGGGTCAATCACCTACTCACTGCTGAATGAACTCCGTAACATTCTAGACCCAAATTCGGTGAATACTATTCATCCTAAAACATTGTTACAATGGGATAAATAACTATTGAAACACCGTACACCCATTAACCCAACGCGTAACTGTCAGCCGAGAACTTTAACAATTAACATCGTCCAATAATAGAAACTATAGCACAATGGTCCTCACTACAAATTAATTTATTCATATACAAAGGTCAGCAGCCGAAAAAGGAAACGCGCTCGAATTTAAACCCAACACAACCAAAGACAAAGTTCATATTTATCTGGATGATGTGTTCATTTTTGGTGATATGTAAAAGGTTGGTGAATTGTACAACAACGCTTTTAGGGCTATTTTTGTTTGACAAAAGCGAGTAAGGATAGCATTTGGTAGACTTTTTATTATTACAATAATTGTAGTAAACAATGATACGACTGCGATTTTTTATTGCGACCCATTTGCGGGACTAATGCGATTCGTGGCAGTTTAATCGTTGGTGGTGACAAAAGTTTGTGTTGCGCTCAATGCATTTGTTATTGTGGTTTGTCTAAATGTTGATTGAATAATGCATTTTAATTGAACTTTCATTGCCTTGGTGTTTTTTGTTGGATATTGTTTGCTCTCAATTCATTTGGCCCTTGATGGTTTTCTATGGGTCGTAGATATTGATACACTGTGGTAATAAGCATAATTTTATGATTATTGAAAAGTCTTGACTGCCTCGTTGATCTAGTAGTCGTAAGCCTTACTGCTGAGTATGAGGTCCTGGGTCCGATTCCCGGGTTAGGCAAAATGTCATTGGGTTTTTCCAGCTGGAATTTCTCAGTAGCAGCCCGGAGTCTGGATTTGTGCCCGTTGATGGCAATAGGTGTACTATAGTTACACCTCTGCCTAACCTTTCGGGGAATACAGGCGTGATGTTATGTTGTGAAATGTCTTGGTAAAAATCGCTTCAAAATAAAATAGTTTAGGTAAAAGCGAAAGTCTCAGTCTCAACAAAAGCTAACGAAAAGATACTTGGAAGACATCAATATATGATAAAACTTTTAAGAGTAAACCGTGACTGAATTAGGTAAAAGATCTAAACAGAGAAATTCATATGAACCAAAAAGCTCAAAAACCAATCAGCAATTACACACCAATAGAAAATAATGAAAACGTTAATAACAAAAAAACTTTTCCTTACAACCCACTAACAAAATATTCCATAGAAATAATCCACCGAGCACCTCAATTTCATTACGCATTCTCGTGACAAAAATCAAACACGTACCTCCTTAGACGAAAATCGATGGTATTAAATTCAAAGCACAAGTCTCGAAATAAGGGTTGTCGCACAATATACCGTATGCCTTATTTGTATGTCTACTGTATTTTATTTTTATTTCTCTCTTTCGAAGGGGGAGTAATCCTGAAGCTCGTGTGTTCGCTTTCTCGGAAAATAATGTTAATACGTCCTCATTTTTATATTTTTAGGGTTGCGTACCTTAAAGCGAAAAACGGTACCCTTATAGGATCACTTCGATGTCCGTGTCTGTATGTTCGTCTGTCAGTCTGAGAAAAACCCTTTTTCTCAGGAACGCAAGGATATATCAAGTTTTCGTAGGTTTAAGATCCCTTGGAGCTCGAAAAAAAATCAAGCTTCAAGTCAACGCAATAAACAATACGGTCTAACGACCGTCTAGTGACCATATAACTATGGTCACTTATGCGACGTATTTTAATACCCGCGAATAAATCAAAACCGTACTTCCCGTCGACCTAGAATCATGAAATTTGGCCTCACAGCACAAGGAAAGGAAAAAGTCTGAAAATCGTTAATTTGTAGTTTTATTACATTTTTTTTGCGGTTACAAACATTTTGCAGTTGGAGAATTGACCGTGACGTATATCAATGTATGGGAGAATTCTTTTCAACTACGGAACCCTTCAATGTGCGTGGTCCGACACGCACTTGGCCGGTTTTCCCTTTGAGGTATTAGTTTTAAGGGTTTTGCGGATTGTTTTTCTCGTTTTTGTGTTCTGATTTGGTTTGCGTATGGAAGGTTGCATATAACCGGTGGAAGTGGCAATGCTAGGGGAGGCCTATGTCCGGCAGTGGACGTCTTCCGGCTGAAATGATGATCATGACGATGGTGTTCCATCACCATCGTCGTTATACCCACCAACCCTCCAAGGTTAACCTTCCAAGGTTGGGATTGTTTCAGAATGGTTGAATAAAGATGCTTCTCTTAGAAAATTGTATCTTGCATTTTCTCAATTCCTCTCACAAAATAATATATCAGATTTTTTTTTCGCAGTCGCTTTATCTGTCACCTAAACTGACATGAGGTTAATACTATTTTCATTTACCTATGTTGTTTCCAAAGGGTATAAGTCGATAAGCACGAACTGAAAATACGGGCTCTAAAGTTGAGCAAACTAAAATGGAAACGTTATGTTTTATAGACACAATTACACTTCGTTAACAGAAATATGATGAAATAAATAACCCTGAAGTCAATATTTCCACAAAAGTGACGTCCTTCTTATTTAACCGTTAGCTTCTCTCTGTCAATTTAAACCACTGTCTCACATACCTATACAATTAAAGAATAAAGAATTGCTTAATCATCATACCTACTAACATATGAATATATTCAATATGTAAAATCTATACAAAAAGCTTTGATTTCACAACAAGATTAGCCACAAATTGAACAATTTTAGACAAACCCACATGCAACGCAGCAACAAAGACCTCTATACCATGCAACCTCTTTTCACAGAACACAAAAAGCTACCCGAGCTTTGCTTAACTAACTATTTAAGCAACACTAAGTTTAATTAATCTTGACAACGCCATTGTCCATATAAATATCATTTATCACTTTCAATAAGTATCGACGCGAGAAATTTCGAATCACGATCGAGCGCCATTATTGCAGTTTATTTTATAACTGGCAACACTGGCCATCAAAGCTTTTGTCTTGACGACGTTTTGTTTATGGCATTGACAAGTGAAATGTTAGCGAATCATTTTGAAATGATTCTGTTGGTTGTTTATTCAATTTTTGTAGTGTTTCGTGGGATGTTGATCGAATATTATGGTTGGTTTTTGTTTTAGGATTGTACTTTTTGGTGTGTATTTCTACTGTACTGTACACAACACAGCATTCTACACTAAAAGTTTTCTAGGCATGGCACCCAGAATGTATAACAAAATACCGAAGTCTATTAGAGACAAACGCGATTTAATTGATTTTAAAACACACCTAAACAACTTCTTAGCGCAGAAGGCATATTATTCAGTTAATGAATATCTAGACTATAATGCTAATTATGCAGATAAATATGTGCAATAAGAGTTAGAGTTAGGTAGTTAAATCCTGTGATTATATATTATATTTGTCACCCTCTAAATGACTAAAATGAGGTATAATAAATGTAGAAGTGTGTATTTAATTTAATTTAATTTAATTTAATTTTTTACAATTGTGTACGCAGAATTGTAATCTTTGTTTGATTTTAAGATAAGTTTTATGTCATCATTTAGCGTGGATAGATTTTGTCATTAATTTTAATAATTCTAATTTTGTTGCATACCTATGTGAAATTTTAGATAGTACTTTTTTGATATTTGTACGCCGTCAACGGCAAAGCATAGTGTACCTATACATATTTTTATTTACAACACCTGTTTTTACACCCACCTATGTTTTACAAATAAAAACGTTGACTTTGACTTTGTAATAGTAACATTTTATACTTTGCTAATGCAACCATTGTTTTTGGTTTCAGGCTTGTTTTAAATCAATTCAGATAAATATGCAGTTCAATAAATATGATGAATAAGACGCATTACGGTGCTCCATCTTCGTATAACTACTCTAAGTCAAGAACGCATAAATACATTTTTCGTTAGATTTTCTAACAACAGCAGGGGCTAGATTTCAATTATTTGCCAATCCGTTACCTGTACGGACACAGTGGTCCTGACTCGATTGCCTCCCATCTGGCAGTTCGCCGGAATCGAACTCCGGTCCGCACAATGAAATACATCTAAATAAATAACACGGACTTCTCATTGTGATGCCGTCTCCATACAAAATATATTTTCACTACAATACCCACGCTGGGAACGGGGAAAATGGGGCACACTCGAACGGGAGAAAATGCTCGAATGCTGGCAATACCCGGGCTTAATTCGTGATTCCATTTTTGAAAATTTGAATATTATTGGGTATTTTGTGTCGGTGGCCGACCCATTATATTGCGCAGTTTGTATAGAATGATTTTGAATATTGTTCCAGAAAGTTTTCTGGTTAAGTTGTTTTTATTTAACCATCAACTGTTTTTTTTTTCACTAAAGCAGAACTTTTAGAAGTAAGAATTATCTGTAAACAAAGCTAAACACATCACAAATGAAATCATAATAGAAATAATAATTAAAACCCACATATTTTTCAAATTAATGAAACAATAAATATTAGTATAAGCTACATTGTTCCAAACTTAACCTTCTTTGAACTCCTTAAATATCAAAATAATAACCGCCGTATCTCTACGTTGACGTCGTGGTGGGGCTTGCGCGCTCCTGAACTCTAAGTCTGTGCCGGTAGAGTTTACTTTCCCGAAACAAGTCTAGGGTGAGAAGCCAGACCAAAAGAGATCATAAACCCGCATGGCAGCATGTGGCGAGCTGTTGGCGAGCTGTTGGGCAGTAGCGACCCCACGGACTCTCTCGGGAGAAGTCTTGTTCCTCATCTCTGGCATGCCTTTATTGGCCGGTTGGAGTGAACAGAGACGAGGAACAGAGCTCCCATCACTTTCTTGCCCTTATTGGCCGGCTTGAGTGGAGATTCGCAAGAGCAAACGTGCTCGTAGGAAAGAAGTATTCCAGTAAGATGCTAGTAGAGATCTTGACTGTACTTCCGGGACTGTCCTGATAGCCGTGGAATACCTCTTCACTCCTGAAGCACCTCAAAAAGTGTTTTCGGGGCCCATTATTGAATGTGCAAGTCACCCACTGCCATTTTATCCGCGTATTACAGAACATTGATCATAGTTCTAGGTAACCAATCCACTAGGTTCTAGGTTTCCATGGTCTGCAATATTCCTGCACCAACCGGGGGCTGTCCTTGGGTGCATTTACATAGAGCTAACAGGGATAATCTTCGGTTGGTACCTCAACACTTAAAATTGTCTAATGGGCCTCTGCGAGTTGGCTTCGGCCCCTCGTACGCCTTCCAAAGGTCTGGGACCCCAGGGTCCCAAGCTATGTCAAAGAATAATTAATTTTAATAATAATACCAGCCTATTAGTGTCCCTCTGCAGGGCAAAGGCCTCTTCTCATACGAAGAAGGCACGAACATTGATCACCACGCTTGCTCAGGATGGGTTGGCGATTTCAGACTTATATTGACTATAATTCCAGGTTTCCTCACGATGTTTTTTTCACCGATGTCGGTAATGTCCGAGATAGTCTCAGAAAGTACATAATTATGAATCGAAAAAGTCACATTGGTCCTTGCCCGGATTTGAATCCACAACCTCGTGCATCGAGGGGAGGCCTTACCAACTGAGCCATCACGACATTGAATATCAAATTAACACAAAATCTTCATTAATTGACAAATTAATTTACTTTTCGACAGACAAATCCACTTGACGAATTCGTCAGCGAAATCGCCGAAACCCTTTAAAGACCGTAGATCTAAACAATGACTACCGAACTAATGATTAATTCAAAAGTCGTTGGATTCCTTTCAACTTGGGGCTAGAGAAAAGGCTGTTTCAGATGCCAAAGATTTCCTTTCTAGTTTACATAGAAATAAAATCGATGGTATCAATCTGGCAAATTTTTATACTGAACATGACGCTTCTCTTTCCAACCTTCTTTACTTCTTCCATCACCAGATTGCTGTTCCTTTGTGATTACATGAAGAAAAACATCTTGTAACAACTTACAAGATATCTCATACCTTATAAATACATAACCTAGTCTTTACTGTATCGCACTCGGGTAAAAATGCTATCATTTTTTAAGTCTTCTAAAAGCAGTATCTATGTTAGCTTCTATGAATAATAAATCTATGATTCCATCGCACCGAACCACATTTAAAAATTATTAACCGTAGGGACATAGCCACCAAAAAATTAAATCTTAGATTATAAAACCCGTCTTTATAAAGTCCACTGTAAAAATAAAATATTTTTCCTTCCCGACAAATAGGTAAGTAAGTATAGGTAATAGGTACCTACTACAAAGTTATCCTTCTCCAGTCCCCCGCTAACTTAACAGCTCCACAGTAAAAGCTAAGAACGGTGTAAAATAAAACAATTGATTTGAAAAACGCCCCCGCACATAAAAGGGTTCCTAATTATTAAATTGAAAACCCTGTTTTAAGCTCACAATCAAGGGGGCTGGGGGCCGAATGGATCCCTCAATTACAGAAACTAATCTAGAATAGCTATTGTGACTATAACTGGGATAGCATTTATCTGTGTCTATGAATCTATTTGATAAACTATTTCTTACGTAGGTATTATGTTTAAGGGCTGATTTCCCCAATGAAACTGAACGCGAACAGCACATAAACCACGTTTAAGGGCTGTCAGTGTCATTCTTTTCTTTGGAATAATGACACTGACAGCTCTTGAACGTAGTTTAGATGAGCTGATCGTGGTTAGTTTTATTGGTGAAATCCGCCCTAAATTTATTCTGGAAACTGAAAGTAGGATAAACTTCTTTTATTCGTTGGTAGTTAAATCTATTTTATATTTAGTTTAGTTACTTCCAATTTTATACAAAGTTCATAATAATTCCCAATTAATATTTGTTTCTATGTTGGTAGGTTATGGGGATAATGTTTTCAGTCGTAAGTTTGTCGAAGTAAGCGCACAACGCCATCTATCGGGTGGCGTGGAGCAAATATTAAATGTTCGGTGGCACAACAAAGTTTCAAGAAAAGTCGTGTAGAGTAACCTGTTAATGATTGTCTACAAAGAAAGGGAGTGGCTATGGAGATGACGACTAATAGAGAAGTATGGCAGAAAAGACATGTTGCGCCGAGCACAAATAATATTGCGATAATGGCAGAAGAATGACGATGATGATAATCGTGTAGAAAAAAACTGGAATATTTTTTCACCAATCTGACAAATTTTTTCGCTGTAAATTCTTAACAAAAAATGTTTTGTTTCATATCGACGAATTACAAAATGCACTCTCAAAAATATTTGCGACAACATAAAATATGTCATAAGTATTTGCATGTGTGTAGTTATTAATCTTACTGTCTGATCTTTACCGAAAAATTATTTCGGTATTGTTAAAAGAAACCCAAAGCCGGTTTGTACATGTTAAAAACCTTCTTTAAAATAATATTGAATGGCTAAAATAAATATACCTAATCATGATTAATTATTCAGTGCAATGACACCTGACGTGTTTATACAAGGAACATAATAAGTAGGTATAATGTAACATATGTAGGTATATTATATTGAACGAAACCGTTAAGTGTGGTTCTCTAAAAGTTATAGTTATGCTGTCTGTTTTACACCATCATTATCAGCATTCTCTTGCCCTTAGGTATTCCAATTTATTTGTGCTCAGCGCAACATGTCTCTTTCTTCCATACTTCTCTATCAGTCGTCATCTCGGTAGTCACTCCCAGTCTCGCCATATCATCTGTCACACAGTCCATCCATCATTTCTTTTACACCAGATGATTATTAAAAACTATTTTCAAGACGCTTGGTAACTGACATTGCTAATCCACATTAATTAAGGAAAGTATAGTTTCATGTGTAGTTATTGTTAGGCCGATACCAAAAGTATAGTTTCAAGTGTACTTATTGTTAGGCCGATACCAAAAGTATAGTTTCAAGTGTACTTATTGTTAGGCCGATACCAAAAGTATAGTTTCAAGTGTACTTATTGTTAGGCCGATACCAAAAGTATAGTTTCAAGTGTACTTATTGTTAGGCCGATACCAAAAGTATAGTTTCAAGTGTACTTATTGTTAGGCCGATACCAAAAGTATAGTTTCAAGTGTACTTATTGTTAGGCCGATACCAAAAGTATAGTTTCAAGTGTACTTATTGTTAGGCCGATACCAAAAGTATAGTTTCAAGTGTACTTATTGTTAGGCCGATACCAAAAGTATAGTTTCAAGTGTACTTATTGTTAGGCCGATACCAAAAGTAGTAACTTTCCATACCAAAGACCAATAAGAGTAAATTAAATCAAATATTTTTTTTTATTGATATGAATGAAAACGAACGAAATATTTTTTTAAAGAAAATAAAGATTAATGAATAAAGCATAATAGCTACACATGAGATTATGTTCACAAAAACATGAGCAAAATATCACGACATCTCCATTGAAACACTCTGTTTAATGTCATGAAAAACATTACCAAATTATGGAAGTAAACATTAGGGACCGGCCAAACATAAATCACATGGTTTCAAAGCTTAGCTTTATTGCAATTCATTAAAATTTAATAATTATTAATGGAAGTAATAACAATGGAAACTGTTGTTAAAACATTAAGCTTACCTACCTACGTCAAAAATTTCCGTCGGAGTTAAAACTCACATTTTGTTTATGGTTTTTAATTTAACTTTATACATTATTAATTGTTATTTTTAAGTCATGATTGGCTAGTGTCGTAATATTGTTTTATTGAAGGCCTAGAATATTAATAATTACTTCTAAATTGCATGATTAAAACCTTTGATTGTGTGATGTTTTACACTGTCTCTTTTTGTGTGTGTATAAAAATTGAAAACTGTTTCATTATTATAAATATAAACTATTGAATTCATAATAAAGCTTTCCTAGACTCAGTTTATATGGTTCATTGAATAAAAAATTATTAATTTTATTTCCACCCAACCTACAAGTTTAATTGAACGTAAAACGATCAACAACGTTCTCTTTATTTAAAAAAAAATCTAAATTAAATCATGTTGCTACCAATTATCGTTAATAGGAACTGAATGTTATTTAATTACATAACGACATTAAAGTTCAAAGAGTCGCTCTGTGCCCGGAAGTCGGACCAGCCATAATTAACACTAAAACTGTCAAAATAACTGATGACATTATCAACTGTTATTAAAATAAATCCAAACGTGTGAGGAATTTGAAATAAATAATAAAATGTGAATAAATTAAAAATGAGAGAAATTAACTATAAAAATAATCTTTTGAAAGTTCTAAGCCGGAATTCGGAATGTGCCTACCCATTCATCCACTGCAGTCACTTCCTCATTGAAGTCAAATGACTCCTCAAACTAATGACCTAAGCGGGTGTTAATTTAATTATTTCACTTCGAACCTCTCAACACGTCAAACAAAATTACAAGGGTGTCAATTAAAACGATAAAGTAAAATAAAAACAATTGAGTGTTTATTCTGTATGGCATTTAACAAAGTTATTTTTCTCAAATACTATAATACATCGTTGGTACTGACATCGATAATTCAATTAATACACTATTATATACATTTTGAGATGTACTAATGACTTAAAATTAAGACAACTAGTTCTTAAATTTACATCTACAGTTGGAACCAATAAATAAACTAGGTATACATTGAAAGTAAAGCGGGACAACCCTGAAGACACGGGTAAGAAACAAATAACAAAAGACGTTATGTTAGCACTAAAACAAAATACAGGGTTGACAAGACTTAACTATTCGGCTACATGAGACACCTATAGAAAATAATCTCTTTTTGGTACCAATCTCACTTCACATAACTAACGAACCTAACTACTTTACCTTAAATATTTATAGACGCATCAAAAACAAAAGAAATCACAGTTAACTCAATTCGTCCCCTCGCGGGTCTACCTTAACATATTTACAAGCCACTGATATGAGACTCACTTTACATCATCAATTGTTACTCTAGAAAATAAATAATGTTTATTACATTCTTGTTCACAGTCTGTTGCACTTAAACTGCTGGATCCGTCTCGTGCGGGGTTGCCGAACCTCGAAAGATGAGCATCCTTCAAGGAAGGCAGGTTGGTCTTCAATATATGACGGAAACGGGCCGCCTGAGCTGGTCGTCATGCGGGCTGTGCTGTGTGGGGGTGGCGGGGGAGACGGGGGACGAGGGCGCGGCGCCGTACTGCGGGAACAGTGACGAGGGGAAGTGCTTCGGAGGAGCCGTCGGTGACGTGTACAGCGACGAGTAGAACGACGACACCACGGCCGCCGCCGACGACGACACCGTCGGCAACTTCTCCGTCGGCGCCATCAGCTTGGAGAACTGCAGGTGATCCAGCTGGTGCGGGAAGTACGGCGGCACTGCGGAGTACGATAACGCGTCCAGGTGACCCACTCCGTGAGCCGGGCCGGCGAAGTATGGCAGCGGGAAGCTCGCGAACGCACCGGCGCCGGGCGCTCCTCCCTGCGTGGGGGGCTTGGGCTTCCTGCGGGGCCTGTACTTGTAGTCCGGGTGCTCCTTCATGTGTAAAGCCCTCAACCTCTTAGCTTCATCGATGAATGGCCGTTTCTGCATCTCAGACAGCAACTTCCACTCTGCCCCGAGCCTCTTGGAGATCTCCGAATTATGCATTTTCGGGTTATCCTTAGCGATCTGGCGTCTCTGCAGCCTGGACCACACCATGAACGCATTCATGGGTCTCTTGATGTGTCCCTCGGACTGCGGCGAGGTCGCCGGCAGCGGCTGCGGCGCGCTGGGATACTCCGGTAACATGCCCGGATGCATGGAGAACGCGTACGGGTGATGACTCAAAGTCGACATAGCGATTGAACTTTAATTACTAAGTCAGAAGTTCTGTTAGAGCATTAGCTCTATGGTGATGTATGGCACAAAGCGGTGAATGAGCACAGACGAGGAGGTGATTGTGTCACGTCGGAGACGGACGATAGACTGACGACTCGGTATCGGGGCCTTGTGGGTATCGAAGTGCGGGGGGGTGGTGTTTTTGGGCGGTGAGTCGCAGGCCAATGAGGGGCCGGCGAGTACAGCCTGCGCCCCTCCTCGTGCGCTATGTTGGTCTCGCTCTCGCACACAATGGGTGTGTGCCGGTCTCTCTCTGTCGCAACAATAGCGCGGCGTGCCGTGGCGCGGAACAGGCGTGCAGCTGTTCGGAGCCATGTCAGCGACTGAATGCGACTCGACGCATGATGTAACTGTAGTAGTAGAATACTTTACACACTTGTGTTGTGGAATTTGGTTGTGTATCAAATAAATGGTTGATATAAATAGACCACGAGTGAACGTTTGAATGTCACCTTTTTGTGCGAAAACTCGACATATTCGTTGTAATAAAACGTTTGAGCTTTTAAGGTATAAGCGATTAAACAGTTTTTATTGGCTGAAAAACGTTTAAAGAGAACATTCGAATACAGCGGTTCATTCTTAATGTTTATTTAGTGCGTAATCCTCGTATTATAACATAATGAGACGTAATCCTCTATTGGTATCAAATGTAATAGAACTTATACTGCTCTGAAGCTTACTTTATTGTGCTTGTGATCATTATGATCATAAAAGAGCTTTTACGCTGATCGAGGTTGGGAATTAAAACATAAAATATACCAATCAGCTGATTGGATTCTAACCGTTGAAGTTGACAAACCAGCCAGAAAGGGCAGATATAGAAGTAGCTGCTAAGGTAGAATCAGGGGAAAGTATGGGATAAAAGCTGAGGTAAGGAGTGATCCTACGGGTTGGTAAAAGAAATTGCAAAGATTGCTAATAAAATTAGACAAGAGCAGTATGCGATAACTGTCTCTAACAATGCATGGAATGCGGTAACCGGTAAAGTTTACTTTAAACCTGATTGTGTTATTAACGTATTTATTATAAACGTTTTCTTTGGAGGAGGCCTTCACCTGCGGAAGGGTTCTTGCTAAATAAATTATTTAAGTGATAAGAATACCTACTTATAAATAAAAAATAATATAAATACACATAACATTATAGGTACCTATGCTAAGTTGTAAGTTTTTTTTTTTCTGTAAACTAGCTAAGGCAAGAAATATACTTAAGGCTCTTTTATTTTTTTTTTATAAATGTTTATTTTTTATGTCATCCGGTGAGGTTAGAAGCAGCAAGTTTGAATGCGAATTATAACGACCTTGTATTTGATTCCCAAGTCGAGAAAAAGTTGGTCTGAATCTACATAATAGAAAGAATTATTTTTTTGGTGGTTCCTTTGCTAACTTTATTAATTGGAATAATTATATCCGTTAAGAACTAAGTACTGTAGAGGTTTTAACCTGAATGGCTGTCTCATCTAACTGACAAGAATGTTTGATAAGTTTATGCCATACACATAAGTACATACATACATAAACTCACGCCTTCTTCCCATGGGGGTAGGCAGAAACTACAGAACGCCACCTGCTACGATCCATGATTTATGTCATATTTTGGAGATAAACACTATTTCATATTTAGAATAGATAAGATTGGAGAGTCAGCTCGGATAGCTGTCAGCCTCCGTCTTGATGTAAAAAAGTAACTAATTATATTATGTTTCCGTTTAAAAGGGTTTAGTTTTTTGAGCCTCCTTTTAAGAAAACAATGCCGCTCTTCCATAGTACCTACAGCATAATTACTTTTAATCTAGTAACAAAACGCGCCAAAAATATCAAATAAAATAAGGATGTTAGTGAGGATACGATTCGAATGTGAATACCCGGGCGTTGTGTGTCTATGTGTCAGAGTTCTGGAGTTTACTCCATTTTTATATTATTATAAGGCCCTCCGGACTTCCCGGTATGGAAATTTTATGAGGATTGAAATTAATACAAGCGTCAACTCAAAAGCGTTACGTTTTTCTGCACAACGTAACCTTGAGCACCTTTCAATTTGTATATGAAAAATAATTACCCTATCTTAACCCCTCGACTGGCGGAAACGCAGATCTACGCGACACACAATGGGTTTTTAATAATTCAGTAATTACTAATATCAAATAGCTTTAATACGTGTTTTATTCATAGATCTCAAGAAGACTCTATAAGTCTCCTATAGTAAGTACCTACCTTTGTTAGTTTAATCTAAATTACAGAAGTGAGATTTAGTGATGTCACTGCCTAACAATGGATTTCACGACTTTATGTAGGACCTACCTAAGCTGGACAATTTGCGGATTACAAGGTTGACTTAACCTCAAGTACAGCTTTGACCTTGGCCACGTTTTGGGAAGTAGATACGTAGGTAGGCTATGCGATGTTACGTTTGTATGTAATGTCGCAGTAAGATGGTTGTAGCCATCATATAATTATATGCCTAGGGATATAGCTGCATCGTAATAAAGTAATATGAAAGCGGTTCATAACTGTCGGAGTGCCCTAATTTTGCTACTGCGACCAATTTCGACTTAGCGCTCGCCGGCCGCTGCCGCGGGACCGCTCGTTACGCTCGCTCGGCTCGCGCGTAATTAGTCACAGTTCTAACCTAACCATACTTAGAGGAGGTCGGAGTGCCCTAATAGCTATATTACTAGATCGTGCTTGTATTGATCATAGTTATATTCCTAGTAAGATAGTTATGAACCGCTTTCATATAACTTTATTATGGTTTTTATTTCTATGACGGCTACAACCACTTTATTACGACGTACATAAGTGTGTTTTTGTCATTGAGTGAATGATCAAAAGTGATATTTATGTCCGTAGGAAATTGATGGAGCTAATTACCAATTTATACCCAATGCTATCTTACAGAGGAGCTAAATTATTTGACTTGCCTATAACTTAAGCGTGCTTTCTGCTTTTAAAGCACATTGGAATTCGGTTGTGGTTATGACTCGATGAAATTTTTCAATTCTTTCTTATTTATCGTTTATACTACCTATGTGAAGGAAGTTTCTTTTAATTTCGGTTCAGGTTTATGGTTCGGTGAACATGAAAACGGACACATTGTAATAATGAGTCTTGTTTACTCATCTTTCAGGATATTTATAATAAAAAAAAGAAATTTAAGTTTTTTTTATTAATCCTTCGTCGTTTATCTTATTTTAGTTAATACCGAAAAATAATTGGAAGAAGTAGACTTTCTCCATGCCACCGCGCCGGTAAGCTGTCTATAGACCAAACCCGTTCGTTACGTTAAAAAAAAACAGTCTGGTCTTTTCACACTTAAAAATATTTTCTGAAAACTTTCCTATTAGTTTAAAAAGTAGTTACATTTTCTAGTTAGAAAAGTGTTGTGGGATTATACCTACCTACATAGATAATAAGATATCGTTTTAAAGCTATATATCCTTATTCACTAAACTTAACCACGATAGGTACTTAATTCCAACGAACACACAATACACCTTTCTATGCGAAAATTCAAACGCCACCAAATGATTTATCAGGAAACGACACGCTCGCACAGATCTACTCCACCCTGTAAATCATATAAATAACATCCTAAAGAGCTAAGCAGATAAACTTAATCTAAACTCAATCAATAGCTGAATGCTCACAGTACCACAGCACTTTGAATCACACAATATATTATATCACATAAAACAGGAACACTAGAAAACCTTTCACAGATTTAACTTTAAATCGATTCTTTATAAGTTGGTCGTAAAATGGTCGTTTCATGGATCGAATCGGACATGCTTTGTGCCATTGTTTCATAGGAATGGGTTGTGGCGACACTATACTGTCCAATAACTAGGATTATGCTCGTAAACACATTCTACAATCATAAAACGACTTTTTCATTATCACCCTGTATACACTTTTAAGACTTAAGTATTTTTTCTGGCAAAGAACTTTCAATTTAATCGTTGATGTGGTAGAGTTGGTTTTCGATTGGGGATTGTCTAAAAACAAGAGATGGTCTTTTGTCTTAGCAAGATCTAAAAGTACTTCCAAGAAGTCTTTGATCATAAAATAATAACAAGCCTGAATGTCAGTAATTTCTATATTTTATAGTCGAAACTTTAGTTTGTTCACGTTTTGTTAAAAGTTTATTAGCAATCAAAGTTTTCGTAATTCAGCTTAGTCGTAAAACGAAATGGCTAATGGAAATTAATAATTTCCTTTTATAGTCAAGAACAGTTACTTAGCTAAATTTAATTGCTGTGGAAACATTTGAGATGAAAATAAACAATATTATAGTTGATTAACGTGGAAATATAATATTTGTATTTATTAGTTAAGATAAGAATATACAAGAAGTAAAGTTGGCATGAAAACCTTAATTTAGTAAGTACTATAAAAGCGTAGTTAAAGCGTAGTTAATATAGTCATCAATTCTGAACACACCCAAGTTGTACACGGATTGGTACTTAAGTTCAAAGAAAACAAACGTTCAGAATTATTATCTGTTTATAGACATTAAATAAATACAATTAACGCCACATCATTATCACGTCCTTTCGTGGCGAAATGATTATAATTATAAAATTAATTGAGTCATTAATTTCGTGTTTTGTGCTTTATCCATTTTAAGAATTTTGCATACCTACAGTTATTTTAATATTATTATACTTTCAAATTTTCTACCTATCAGTAAATAACTTATTATTATAAACGACTTCATATTGCCTTTATTAGTTCAATAGAGCCACTCCGAAGTACGGTATAAGAACTCGCAAGCTCAACTCACAAGTCGACACAATCACTTCAAAATTAAACGTGCGTCGGTCGGCGATATTATACTACTAACGCCATCTACTGATGCGACGAGTAAACTGCGAACTAAGTTAGCTATAGGTTTAGGCTTTTTATGTAGCTTTTTTTCGTATTATTTTGCTTGTTTACTTCAGATCAATGACCAAGTAAATGGAATTTTAATTTGACTGGAATTGTTTCGGTTTTGCAGCTGTATCCATTTCAGTATAAAATAATCTTTTTTGTCAGTTTGCGATTAGTTATAAGAAATAATTATTTAGGAAGACAATTGGGGAACGAAATGAAATGTTTAAACTAAGTAGATCACTTTTTCATGCCAATTTATTGACGAGATAGGTAAGTATCTACACTACAGAAATCAATGCATTAAAGAAGATAAATTAACATTAGAGGTAGGTATTTTTTCTGGAGGGCAGCCGGCACACGCTTTATATTATAAAAAGTAGGTATCCTAGTAGGTATCCTACATTATCCCAAAAAGAGCGAATATTTAAAACAAGAAGGCAATATAATAAAATCTATAGTAAGTAATTTTATTTTCGCAAAAAACCACACGAGCCTTAAAAAATACTAACTCCCAATACAATAAAAGTGAGTCTATGGTATCACCCCATTGTATCAAAAATAAAATAATAAAAAACAAAACAGTGAAAACATTAGAATCCTACTTCCTACTAATATTATTTATAAACGCGAAAGTTTGTGAGGATCGATGGATGGGTGTTTGTTACTCTTTCACGCAAAAACTACTAAACTGATCTGAAATTTGCCACACAGATAGTTTATAACCTGGATTAACATATAGGATACTTTTTAACCCGACATCCCTAAAGGATCGAGACTTATGCGGGTGAAACCGCGGAGCGCTGCTAGTATTATAAACGTGAAAGTTTTTCACGCTGAATCGGCTAGACGGAAATGGTTGGTTCAGTAATAAAGCGAGAAGCTAATTCACTCGCGCGCGACATACCTACCCCTCGTCGCGGGTAGCGTGCTACAGCCGCTAAATAACACATAGGCTATAAATTAGGTACCTACTAGCTTTTCCCGTGACTTCGTCCGCGCTGACATCGATAACGGGGAAAAAATATGTATAGGCAACTTTTTATGTAAGTCTGCGCGGACGAAGTCGTGGGCAAAAGCTAGCAATAAAATGAAATGGCTGAAATATGTTTATTAAATTATTTGACGATTGCTGTCATTAAAATATTAAGATAAAAGAACAATGGTTTGGTTTTCGGGAACCAAAGAACACATATCCCCACTTCACTGAATCTAAATCCGGCTCGAAGGACCATGTACAAAGCCGTACCAAGATGCTTCACCGTGCTGATAATTTTATCAATAAAACAAGACGATGCTGTATAGGGAATATATTTAATAATATTTTGTTCCTAGTAGCTAATCGTGTGTAACCAAACCATAGCGCGAATTTAAACGGCACAACGCCATCTATCGAGCCATGGGACAACTTTTGCGATTATTGACTTAACAATAAATAATTAAAGAAGGTATTAAGTCAAATCAAACTTCCTTTGGAAGTTGCCGTCGAGCATTTCACGTAATATACAAATTGGTGCACATTGCCACTACTACTGCTCGTTAAAAGGATTATATCGCATAGTTAGGTGAGTAAAATATGGTATTCAGCTCCATTCGCTTAAGTTTTCTAAAAGTAAAAAGACTCAGTTGGCTTTATTCACCGACGACACGGCCATTTACTATACTGGTCGCTGTCAGGACTCAGGACTCTATCGCTCGCACTCTCCAGATCTTCACAAACGTCTTACGCGCTTGGTTCCGGAAATGGAAAATCAAGGTCAACCCCGATAAGAGTCAGACAGTTCTCTTCTCGAGACCGCGTCGTCTCACTCCGCCCTCCCCTGTCCGATCACTAAGTATGGTAAGCCGATCCCTTGGGAGAAGCGAGCAAAATACCTAGGTGAGATCCTTGTCCACATCTTACCTTCAGTGAGCACATAAGGGCAGCTCGGTCGCACGCCTCCTTCGCTCTGACCCCGCAGCAAATTGTCACTCAAGTGCAAATTGCGCATCTACACCGCGGTCATCCCTCGCATCATGACCTATGCTTGCGTCGTCTTCGCTCATGCTAAGCCACGCCATTTTCATAGGATGCACCCTCCAGAACCGTTTCTTAAGAAAGGTCACAGGAGTTCGCAATGAGAATTTTCATTTAGATCTCAGAATGCCCACCGTCCAGCAGCTCATGAATCGCCTCTCTAAGCGTTTCTTTGACTTTGGTATAAAGCACCCCAATCCCCAGATCGCGCTGGCGCACACTGGACCGAAAATCGCCTCTAGAAGACTTAGAGCTGCTAAGTTTTAAGTGTAATTTTTGTGCTTGAAATGGTTTCTATTAAGTATTACTATGGTCAAATATGTCACATGAAGTAACTCAGCTTGAAACTGAGGAGAATTACTAGATTTTTTTTTACGAAAAAAATGTATGGAGCAGGTATGAAAAGTCAGGACATCTCTGGAATGGCTAAATTCCGCATTATATCCATAAAGAAGGTTACAGTACTAATTGTTTATGATTTTTGACATACTTCATATTCCTCGAAATAATGTCCGTTTTTTTTTTAATAATCGTCAATCAATAGTTTAAATTTGAAACACGACAGAAATTCATTTTGTTATGAATAAATGGTTACTGGACATGGTTTTTTTTCTCTATAAAATAAATAAAAATATGGCTACAAAAACATGTTCCAAGCACGGCGTGCTGTGCTGGCGCCGCTGCTGCGGCTGCTGGGACCCTTAAGCGGCGCAAATACTGTAACCTTATCGGTAACTACAGTTTTGAGCCGTTTGGGGTCGAAACGCTCGGGTCATGGGGCCCGAGTGCGCGTCTCCTTTTTAAGGAAATTTCTCGCCGACTGGTCGACACTTCACGTGACCAGAGAGCTGGCTCGTTCTTTGGCCAAATAATTAGCATTGCCATTCAACGTGGCAATGCTGCCAGTCTGCTGGGCACGTTTCCGGATGACAGCGATGCGGACGAGTACTTCGACGCCTAAGTTTCCTTTTGTTTTGTATATTTATTTGTATAGTTAGTTAGTTCGTTAGTTAGTGGAAAAAGATATTTTAAGTTTTTTAACATATAATTATTGTAATTACAAGAATATGACTAATATAGACTACAAAAAAATTAATCACAAGTAAATTAATTTTAATTTTGATCATTCCGTTAAATTTTGTCTCCTATAATAGAGGCGATTTTCGATCCAGTGTGCGACGCCACTACACTGAGCCTGTAGTCTTCATCCCAAAATAATCTTAATCCGATCCAACCTGTCCCTTGCTGCCCTCCCCCAGCGACGCCCTAAGCCGAGGTCCGTACCCACAAGGGGTGCCCTATGAGTGTAGTCGCTTAGTTTATAAGTTTTATCCCTGGCTGGAGGCCTTAATTTATTGAAGTGGATACAGAAAAATCCGGTTAAGCAGCCGACAATCTTCTAGGTTGACCGGCGAGATTACATTCCCAAAAAAAACCATTCGGTTAGACTAAAAGCCGACCCCAACATAGTTGGGAAAAAGCTAGGCAGATTGTATTAGGTGAGATACTCGTAAATAACCTAAAAGCACTGACAAAGCTGTATTACCTCATAAGCAAGAGCTTTCTTACTATTTGAATTAAATTTTAAAAAAATATAGACAGTTTTTAAAAAATCATTAAAAGGATACTGAAAATATGATAATTTTCTTTTAAAAAGTTTTGTTTCGGTTTTAATAATAATATTACGTCTAGCAAAAAAACATGACAAATTTTCCAAGAAAAAATATCAACCACACACCACAGCTAAAACAAAACATCCCCCAACTAACATACGCAGTACCTACATAGACACCATTAATTAAAACCGCAACAAGGAAAATACATAACGAAATATTTTTTTAAAATATCACACAAAGAGACATCGCACCTAATTACTTATTTCCCAACACCGCCACAATACAGCAGCCTGCAGACATGACCTGGGTATCCCCATCTCACTCCAAGCCCTCAAAAAAGAAAGAGAGGAAAATATTAGCTAGTTAGTCTTCGAATGCCGTTGAGCTTCAAATAGTGACAAAAGCGGGGTGAGCACAATATATATAGGCTTAAGCCTATTCGCTCCATCTTCCTATTTTAATTTACGCAAATTTCCCATGACACTTCACCCGACATACCATTATGGTTGTTTTTTTAAAGGACGGGTTGATTCTGGTTTGAATAGTTAATGTTAATCATCCGTTAACAGTAATTTGGGAGTTTAATCAGATTTTCTTTCAATTTAATGAGGAACTGTAATGTTTATGCCTGTCTGTCTCCCACCGTTAATTGTCCTTCCTGTTTTAGCGTGCCTGCTGCTGTAGATACCTTCAAAGTCATGTGTCAAGTTTATCAAAACTCACGACTTTGATAAACTCAGTTCCTTTGTGATTATGTGACAACTTTCTTTCTAACAGTTTCTGTGTCCAAAAAAATAAATAATTTAAAAAATTAAAAGACACGACTGCCCTGCCGAAAAACGAACTAAAATGTAAAAAAACAAGTTGTATTATTTGATCTTTGTATACAAAGCAAAAGGTCACTCATTTACTCCGTGGCTAAACAGATAAATAAAATAGTCATTGCAGTTGGGGGTTTAATCTAAGAGGTTCCCGTATCAAGACAAGAGCTGCTTGGATCGCTAAAAAAAGAGACAAGAGTCGCGCCAAGATCGTTCAAAAAGCACCAAGAACAGTCACAAACCAACACACTTCCACCTATCATCCTAAACTCCAGTTAAGCCAGTGCTACCGACCCTTCCTGTATCCTATATCCTATACGTTACTTTTGCAGAATCTATTATCTTTCACTAAGAATGCACTCAGTTAATGACCTCCCAACGATAATGGTCCATTGTGGTGCCTACGCGCAGGCAATCTTCATAGTGCTCGCATTGTGTGCACGAAAATTCATTTATAGATAGGTTTTTTAATAAACTAATGAACGGTTGTGGGGTGTTTTTTTTTTGTTTAGATTAGTAACTGTGAGTTATGTAGGTGTGAGGTGGTGTTGTCGGGCCGTGTTCGGTGATGTTGATCTGAGAGATGATTTTTTTTAAGGAAAGTTGGAAGTTTTGGCCAATAGAGGATGGGTATGCTGATCACAGCATAGCGGCCAAAACTTCCAACGTTCATCTTATCAATCTTCACAATTTTAAGCCTTTCAAAGAACTACAGGCTTATCTACGTCAATGGATCTTTGAAAGTGTTTGAAGGCGTTGTAAAGTATCTCTATGACAGTTTCTCAGTTGGTCCACCTAAGGAGCTAGTGTGACTAACTATAACTTAGGGTTGTAAGTTAATTATTAACATCTAGTTTGGGGGAACCCATGTTACGGATTAACCTACCTATACCTGTAAATGCTTAGAAAATATGACAGTAATAGAAAAGCGAATTGCCGAGCAATAACAGTCATTCAGCTAGGTTGTGAGCACGAAACCATCGGCGAGGAGCGGAGGCGGAGTGGGGCGGTGGCGATGGTACAAAATTGTTTTGTACATCATCGCCACCGCCGCGGTGGCGATGATGTAACAATTTTGCCTCCGCTCCTCGCCGCTGGTTTTGTGTCCGCAGCCTAAGTACTTGTTCACGTTAAGGGCCTATGTCGAAAATACTGCAGCATTAATTTTGAAATAAATATATGGTAAAGTTGAGGATGAATTACATAGGTTAAGTAGGTACTAGGTATGTTAGGCAAAAACACGATTCCATAAAATTTTCTCGATGGAAAAAAATTCCAAAATTACCTCCAAACCGAACAATAAACCGCTGGTATTAAAACAATACTTCAAATTAGATCATAAAACTTTGCATATTAACTGAAGTAACTATAAAGCAGGTCTTATGTTTTTTTTAATATTTTTATTACCATTATTTTCACCGTAAAAAGCAATTACCTAAACTATCGGCACTTCCTGCCGCCCAGCACTGCACTCAGTCCGCGCGCAGTATCGTGCGAGCGAGATAAAGAGTGAATTTTAGCTGAGGTAGTATAGGCTCTTAACTCGCGGGCGCAGTGTCGGGCGCGGTAACGAAATATCAAACACATTGCATAATATGCAAGTGTTCACGTACAAAACGCTGGTGCGGTGGAAGCAGCGGGCAAGCTAGCGACTGGCGCGTGCGGCGCGTTCGCGGCAATATCAACCGTGTGATGTTGTTTTGTGTGTTCACGTCGAACTAGCGGCGGAGCGCGCGATTCACTCGCGGCGTCAGTTAAGTTCAACTAAATTGAATTTATCGCTGCAAACGATAGCACATCTTCATCATGTCCTTCGATACAGACGAGTTTAAAATCAATGCTGTTCAGGCTAGAACTCCAATTTGGCAAAGCAAACACCGTAATCATATGAACAGAAACGATCTTAATAAGCTATGAAAGGAAATTTTTGTCATCTCCCACTTTAATATTCTAATAAAAGATCATCGTTCATGTTTACAACCTCTGACAACACGTCACACTCGCCCAAACGCCTGGCGGCCAATGTGAACACGAGCTCGCCCAGACCACCGCGCCCGCGTGTTCTACGTGAACAAGCACTAAGAGATTCGGGCACAATTCTCTCATAAATAAAAACCTATCATCTCTTTGACTTTCACCAAAGTCGCGCGTGTAACAACGATTAGGTCACACTGATGCCATAAAACTCAAACTAAGAATACAACAATATGTCTTCGAGCAACAATAACTTCCAAGCAACCCACATTATCAGACAAATGACCAACGAACAATACAAAAACAATAACTTTAAAAACCAACAACCGCCGGCAAACAGACAAACGACAAAATAAGATGTCTTCATAACCGCAATAAATATCTTTGTTTCTAGAATAAAGGATTTTAAAAACCAAATTATGTTTTCGGATCAAACGATTTTATTTCGCGCCGTGTTAGGTTTTAGAGTTTCGTCATAAAAATGAGTATTGTCTGACGGCACAATGAGTTTTTTCGAACGTCAAAACAATGAGCAACCGTTTCGTGTTTTTGTGAAGGCGTTGGTGCTAAAGGCAAACCGTTCGATTCCCAGAAAGTCTTTAGTCAAACAGTTTACTGTGATAACTGCATCATTTTTGTTTTGGAAATATAATAGTTGATTCGTTCCAGAGGTCAGAAATGGAACTTTTAAGAGAAATAACCTGAGTTTTCTTTGTTTTTGAACATCAATTTTACCCGCGGCTTCGTTTGTCAAATTAAAGGTTGAAATAACTATTACTGATTCATTGAAATGTGACGAGAGTAATGTAGCTAATACTTCTTTTAACACAACATAAGCAGAAGCTCGTAAGTTTTAAAAGTGTACTACATATGTAGGTAAGTACCTAATACTTTAATACTTGCACTAGCGACTTGCACTAAGTTGTTAAATAGCTTCATGTTTCTGACTGACCGCCTCCTTGACAATTCAAAAGTGCCTGTGGGTGGGGGTTATTTGGGCTTTAAGTTTAAAATTAATAAGTATCACATCAATTCTAAAAATGTAACTAAATAAGTACCGTATGATTTAAACGTACATTCCGATTAAAACTAGGTTTTCTCAAATCATTATGAAAAAGGTAAGAATCCAATACTGTATCTATCATTATAAAGGGCCAAAACTGGATTCCCATAACAGTTACGAAAGTACGACACAGTAGAGTTCGCACAAAACAAGATTCTTCCCTGGTTCAAGGAAACAATTATTAACGCTGAACCTGTTATGTTAACCCTATCTGAACATGTCAATAGGCTGAGAAGACAATTTCATGGGAAACTACATACTTGATTAACACATAACACAACATCACACCCGTATTTCTTGAAGGGTTAGGCAGAGGTGTATCTTTGCCGCGAGAAATCGCGGCACGGCGGACAGAGCTCCGGCAGGATCTCATGGCGGCATGGAGAGTGCGATTGTCGCAACCCAGTGCTGGGCACGCCACAATTGCGGCGATAAGTCCCCTCTTTGAGGAGTGGCTGGAGAGGCGCCACGGCGTCCTCACCTTCCGCCTGACGCAGGTCCTCACCGGACACGGGTGCTTCGGGAGGTACCTGTTCCGGATAAGGCGGGAGGAAACGCCCGGGTGTCACCACTGTGTGGATCGCCCGGAGGACACGGTGGAGCATACGGTGGAGGTCTGCCCGGCTTGGGCGGAGCACCGCCGTGTCCTCGCGGAAGCGATCGGCGGCGGCGATCTCTCGCGTCCGGCCCTGGTCCAGGCCATGGTACGGAGCGAGAGTGCATGGGAAGCCATTACCTCCTTCTGCGAAGCAGTAATGCTCGTGAAGGAGGAGGCGGGACGCGTGAGGGAGAGGCAAGCTTTGCACCCTCACGTCCCTAGTCGCCGCAGGAGACGCCCTGGGCGTCGGGAATTGGCAGCTGATTCCCGGCCACCATAGGCGCGGGCTTGCGGACGGCAAGCAATGGGTAGCTCGCCGTCCGGTAAGGACCAAGCCCGAGTCGACGGCGCGTCGTGTTCCACGCGCGCCTCAAAGAGATGTCAGCAGTATTGACGGGGTCCGCTAGGGCCGATGCCAGCTAGGGTTGCGGGATGTTCGAAAGAGTTACCGTGGCCCCGGCACAGGCAACAGAAGGAACACGGGTGGGTTTTAGTCAGTAAAAGTCTGACACGCCCTCCCGCTGCGCCCAGAGCGGGAGAAGTCATTTGATGATTTCCCATCCACAAAAAAAAAAAAAAAAGGCAGAGGTGTATCTATTATATAGTACACCCACATTTCGCCAGTTATGTTTAAGTCCCATAAAACAGGGGCGAGCCTATTGCCATCAACCGGGCACAAATCCAGACTCCGGGCTGCTACTGAGAAAGTCCACATGGAAAAACCCAATAATACTTTGCCCGACCCGGGAATCGAACCCAGGACCTCATGCTCAAGAGTAGCGCTTGCGACCACTAGACCAACGAGGCAGGCTACTTGATTAGGGAAGACAAAATCGGCAGTAGCTACGACTTACGAGTAATGAAAATAAAGAAATGAGATGATACAGCCTCATAATATTCGACTCAGTCAGAGATCACAGAGAGTTAAAAAAAATTAATGTCACCGTATGATTATAAACCTCGTTAGTTTATAATCTATCTAACTGCAACAAACGGTTTACTATTTAACGCATTATTTTTCGATAGTTTATATAATATGTCAATGGCAAACCAACAAATTGTGATCTATCTTGCATGCGGCGAGACCTTTCGCTACATATAATAAATAGCCAAGTATCTGCGACCAACTTGGAAGACGCTCTCGCCGGCCGCTGCCCCGGCACCGCTCGCTCGGCTCGCACGCATTTCGTCACAGTTCTAACCTAGCCTAATCCATTTGGTCGGGGTGCCTTGGCTTAGTTACTGCGACCAATTCAGCTACCGCCAAGACCTAACAATCAGGGAGGGTTCACAATTTTACGAGTGATAAATAGACAGATTGTTAAACCCTGTCGGTAAGTTCAGGTTCGTTCACAATTTGACGGTTTGACAAGGATAGATTGAAAATTAGTACGTTATATTGTACCTAAGCAGTAAAATATGGTATACAGTTCACATTTTATCGACAGTTTACAATTTCGCGACATAGATTATAAACTAATGGTGTTCACAATCATACGGTGACATATATAAATGTCACCATATATAAATGTGCCATGCTTAATAACACTGTAATTTGAAAACATTGTAATAGCCAATTATTTTTAAAAGAGTAACCGTGGAGTTTCTTGCCGATTCTTCTCCATAGGAAACGACCAATTGGAACCGTGCACCTAGCTTCTGACGTTTCATAAGCGCATGTAGTAGGCTTATGTGAAAGAAAATATTTTTGAATTTGAATAAATACAAAAGTAAGGACCTTGATGAGAACAATACGATGGAAGATGTGAACAACGGGTTAGATTCGGCCAAAAAATCTCATAACAGACGCATTTTTAAAATTTTTGTTTGCCATTGTCACTACAGTAATATCAAGTGTATATTATACACACTAAAGAGTACCTGGAATAAGTCTGCAAAAAAATAATTTACTTAATTAGAAAACTTAAAATATTCCTCGCACCTAGGTATCAGAGTTACATCTCTTTGGAACTCCGCCGTTTTTGCGCGACACAACTTTCTAATTAACTCAACGAGACAATAGAACGTGCGACACATACATACAGAAAGACTGAGGGTGACGACTACTGTATAACCCTTAATATATTTAATCTTCTTAACAACCTAATATGAACTCTATCATTCATGTTTCAAAGTTGAAAATCGCGTGTCCGATGCATCGTTAGGGTTGTCACTCAAGAGAATTCGTCAAACAAAATTTAACTCTAAGATATTAAAACAAAGTCAATGTCTGTGTGCTGTTCTGATATCAAAGTTGGCTTCTAGGGTTGCCAACAAGTTCATTATGCACTTAGACAATTAGTGTACGCCGGCGGCCGAGTGTGGCAGCCCTGAGTCTTTCCGGTGTCGCGCCTTGCTTGTGGAAGACTTAGTTAATAATACTTACTCATTAGGGATTTAAATAAGGGAGGTTTCTTCTGAACTTGTGCTGAAGGCTGAAGTGGACAGCGTCGAATTATGAGGACTTAACGTTGGAGTTTGGACGTGAAATTGAATGTGATTTATATTAGGGACAGCGATTTTGATCACAAATGTAGGAATGTCGAAATGTGGGTGTACTATAGGTATACCTCTGCCTAACCCTTCGGGGAATACAGGCGTGATGTTATGTTGTGTTATGTTATGTAGGAATGTCGATTTAGGAGAAATCTGACATATATGAATGTGCTTTTTTTACACAGAAAGAAGCGTAAACTGTTAAACCAACATGGCGGAGAAAAGTCTAGGTAGACTAGGTAGGTAGGTACGCTGATTTCCAGTATAGACATCGACGGTTTTTCCACACAGTTTTTCATATAATGACCATTAGTCAAGCATCAAGTTCGACTAACAGTCATCATTAGAAAAACTGTGGGAAAGATGAGTGTCGATGTGACTACACGCCACAAACTATCAACAAATCACTGCTAATAGATAATTAAGAGTTTCAACCAAAATTGTTGAAACGTTAATATCTACTTTAAGCAACGATGTGTACAACCATTTCGAACAAATCCTGTGACGAAGTATCATACATAAGTAAACTACAAAATTATACGTAATCAATGCAAACAGACTAATAACATACATATTTCCATAGCAACGTAAATTCATTTCAGAATTCATCTCGTAACATTAATGCAAAATCGGAAATATCATGTTCCAACTTGAAATTTCTAATCCGTATGCAAACAAATTTGAAATTCTAACACGACACGCTTAGAAATGTGGTTAAATACACGCTGGATGGACGACGGACCACCGCGTGTATCTATCGAGGCGAAATCCGAACGTAACCGGTCTAAAATCCGCCGAAATCCGGTCGGGTCCGGCGGGATCCGGCACGGGGCTGAATCCGGCCAGTGGATCAACATCGCGAACGCATTGTCGTGGACAAGTGGACGGATGAATGTGGTCACCGTTTAGTTCGGGATGTATTGGATTTTGCTAAAGTCATGTCACTAACATTTGGTTATGGTTTATATAATAAAGAGTATTCTATCTATCTATTTCGCCAGTAACTAATTATCACGCTGATATAGTTTTGCCAATATTAGGTAGGTAGGTAGGTAGAGTACGTGTGTTTGTGAAAACTAGTTACTAGAACTGGGACAAATTGGTTCAGCCACTGTGAGTGTAAATTCAGTAATTAATGATGCTTTTGTGAGCGACGGAATTGGATCTAATCAACTATTAGAATTTGAACTAGGTAATGTTAACATAATGTAAATTAAAAATTTTAAAATCTCCCGACACACATGTATCTATAATCTATTCATTGAGACCATTCCAATGAGCCCAAACACGATACCTCTGCTGTAAGTTGGTGAGGGAGTTGGGTATCTTGCAAATCCCAGGAAATGCTGCAGTATCAGTTCAAGGTTACTACTTTGTTATTCTAATATTATTGAAGTAACAGAATATCAAATTACAACTAGATCAGACCTGTGGAAGATGCTCACACCCATTCATCGACTAGAAAAGAGCTATTAATCTTCAAACGGCTGAATAGATTTTCTTGAGTCATAGCTAAGAACACTCTCGATCAAGTCACCTTTTAAACAAAACAAAAAAAAAACTAAATCGGTTCAGTCGTTTGGGAGCTACGATGCCACAGACAAGTACACAGATACACACGACCCCTCTGTTTTCGTTGGGGATTAAAAATATGCTACAAGAACCAAAATGAACGCCTGACAGAACAAGTAAAGAATTTAAGACTATGTTTAGAAGGAAAGAAGAAACTCAAAGAGTAGAAGTAACTTAACATGAGCAGCTGCACACCCATCACAACTTTATACCTATCGCTTCACCTGGTGACAGCATGGTTTCTTTGATTTAGGGCCGGCGCCCACTGGCGGAAATATAACATAATAATATGACAATAAAATTGAAATTTCAACGGCAATGATGCCGCGTCGTCCTTAGGCATCATCATTGAAATTTCAATTTGAACGTCATACATTTAAGTTATATTTCTATTCGCCGCATAAAAATCCCTTGCCGTGCCGTGCTGCCAGTGGGTGCGCCTTTAAGTGTGTTGGAAAAACTTTAATAGGTTAATCTCTTGCTATCTATGTAGCTGCGAGATCGAAAAAAAAAAAGCTCTTAGAATGTTCTTAAACGAGCGACGCCTAGCATTAACATTTATAATCGCAAGGGCAGTCAGTAAACGTGTATCTGTACCTACGATGAAAACATAATTATAAACCTAATCACGCTAACTAAATAAACAAGCTACAACGTCAATATGTAATTACGTCGCAGCAATTATTCCGCAAATGTAAGTCAAACGCAAACGTACCGACTAATACTGGCGACGAATCAAACAGCGCGGGCGTCACGACAGTCGCGCGACGTCGCGACACAATAGTCGCGCGGCGCTGCGACAAAATTGGCTGTTTTCACACGAATCTGCTAATGATTACATGTTGGTAAACGATGTTTAGAAGTGTGCGGGTGCGTTGTTGTACGGGAATTTTGGTTAATTACAGTCTAAGTTTAGTAAATGTATTATAAGGGGCTTGGAAGATGTTGAATATTTGTGTAGGCACTTGAGTAATTCGATTATCTGTAATTTGTTCAACAGAAATCTTTTTGATATCATCTGAATTTCAAAAGGAGCAGTAAATAAAGAGCTGTTTATTTTAATTAGATAACGCTATCTCTCTCTCTCTCTCTCTCTTTGCCTACATTGGCATTCAATTTTTAGTTAATTTAGCGGACAATTTTACTCGATTATTTCTATTATTTTCAATTTGCTCCATATAGAAACCTAATTCAAAATTTGCTCAAGTAGTTATATCATCTACAAACAAAATCCACAACCAAAGTTCTCTTTCACAACACCAACCGAGAAATCCCGTGCCGTATTACATACAACAACGTACCGCGCATACTCTGTGGGCGTGTGCAACAACAAATAGCTACTAGCGGTTCAGACGTGTGATCAGATTCGTCGCCGGCTCAAATTAGCTCCCGCGTTTGTTTCGGCCGCCATTGTCGCGCCTGTGCCTTGTGTCGCGGGTGTGTGGTAAGCCTAATTCCTGGTTTCTTGTTACTGTTCTTAAAACGGTTTCATTGTTCGGTTTAAATGTTTATTTATTTTTATTTTTCTCATGCACCTTTGTTTGGACAAAATAGTACCTTTTTATTGTGTTAAATATAGTTGACGCTAACTAAGGCAGCTAATTACAATCCTAATTAATTGCCATTATTAGGTATACAGGGCAATTTTTTAATCACTAGCCAAATTTTCACAGGGTGATCTACCCATGAATATGAACAACTTACATTATAGGACCAACTCTGAAATCGCGAGAAAAAAATCTGCTGTTTCATACATTTCGCCCGAGTAGGTATTGAACTTTTGTATGAAACAGCTGATTTTTTTTCGTGATTTTAAAGTTGGCCCCACAGTGAAAGTTGTTAATATTCATGGGTAGAACACCCTGTGAAAATTTGGCCGGTTATTGAAAACTAACCCTGTATATACGACCCTGAAACGCATCATAGATGACGCAGGTTTCATTAATTTAATATCATCCAATCAGCACCATCGTATACAGAATGCGTCTAAAAGTAAAACTATGTAATTAATAATTACGACAAGCCATTTCTTTGCTAACTTTAAATAAAATAATAAGATTCATCCTGTCTTTGACAACACCTGCTACGCGCTACGACCACCGACGTGAGACAACCAGACAACTGCTACGAGCCTACGAGCGTAGCCGCCGCTACGAATATTCTTAGTATTGCGTTGCTACGCCGATTAATACATTGAAAATAAAACATAGGTACTATTTATGCTATTTTAGTAATCATAATTTCGATCATTACTTTATTTTTAAGTATTGTTAGTGATACTTAATAATGAAGTAAATAAATCTTCATTGATATACCGCAATTCATAGATGCACCATAGGCATTGCGATGGCGGCCATTTGCATAATGGCATAGCGTTGGTAAGTAAGTACCTACTTACACCATTTTCGGTCAAATAATAAATAATAAATAAATTTTTATTTACACAAAATACTTTTGTAACATAAGTACTTATTTGAAGCCCTGGCTCCTGACCTAGGTAGCAACTTGTGTTACAGGAGCCAGTGTCTTCCACCGTTTGTGGTACATTTCATATTTTATATGCTGTGCCATAAATTAACCTAAAAACATGGTAAAATAAAAGAAATTAAAAGATGCACGCAATCTCTTGTTATTCATTATCTGTGCATAAATGAGTGTGTGTTTGTGTGGGATGGTGTGTGGGTGTGTATAAGTGTGTGATGGTGTGTGAGTTTGTGTCTTATGAGTACTGCTGTTGTACTAAGTCTTCCGTCCGGTGATAATCCAATGTTTGAAGTCATGCGGAGATTTTCTTTTTACTTTCTCTAGTTGTTAAAGGATCAAAGCTTAGCTAATTGGGACTAATTCAATCACGAAATGCGACTTACTTATTTCAAGAAGTACTCTACCGTATTGTAAAAGAATGTTTGATTTCTACTAAGTGCCAATTTTACCAACGGAACTGACCGCGATCAGCACAAATCTAAACTACGTTCAAGAGCTGTCAGTATCAATATTTCACAACAATAATGACAATGACAGCTCTTGAAAGTAGTTTTCTTACGGCCGAAACCAGTAAATAACCTATTTATCACCAGTTTTGGTACTGGAGATAGAAAAACCTATCTATCTATGGTTTTAACGTCCCAATAATCTATAAGAGATTATGGAATCTTCCTAGCCTGACATAAGGACAGATAGAATTATACTGTCTACCATCAATAGCGATCTGTCTTGTAATAAAAATAGGTTATTGGGTTCGGCTGTTCCTGTTTTCCCTTGAGGAAATAAAGTTTATCTTTCTTTCCTAAACATTTCCTTCTCTTCGAAACAGTAGGTACGAGAATTGGTATTGTTTAAAAATAAAACCCATTGATTACTTTCCCACTGTTTTTGCAAATGATATTGATATTACGAACATGCAACTGCAGAAATCAGAAGTAGATATTTCAATTAAAGAAAAAACTCACACGAAAAAATAATATTACACACTCGCCCGGCAATTGTGAATTGTTTCTTGAATCGAGTCGATATAATCGTAATATCGATTACATCCAGTTCTCGAGAGCTCTCGACTCGAGTTCTCGAGTACGTTGTATTTCACCCCTATACGAGAAATACTTCACCCCGTTTTGTTTTCACCCCTATTGTTTAACTGTAGTGAGATTCCGAAGATAACAGTTATACTAAGGTTTGTATAGAAATAAAAATATACATACACAGGTTTTACAAAAATCAACCCTTTGTTTCAAAACACTAAGTTGATTTTTGACTGATAGAAAATATTCAAAAAGTCGTAAAATAATTTCAGTAACAAAGGAAAACTGTACTATACATTTCTAAGTTTTAAGGTGTATTATTCCTTGGCATAAAATATAAAGTTGAAGTGCCTGATAAAGAGTTAAAATACCTTTGTAAAGTCGGTTTCTTTGGTCATATAATGTTATTTGTTTTGTTAGATCTTGTGATAAGATTTAAAAAGTAATGTTAAAGTTTTACTCCTTTACAAAGAAACGGTATTATGAATGTTTACAGTGAAATAAAAGAAACGAGTTTATTGAGTGTTGCCACTTGTTTATGTAATTTAAATAAATGTTACCTTTTATGAAACTGTTTGTTGGTGGAGTGTTTTGAGTTATAGCATTGTTTAATAAATGTGGTTACAATACCGACGATTACTTAATATTTGCTCTACTTACAATTTCTTTGAATGCCACCCTTCAGTTACTTCATCAAGTGAATTATGTAAAGCGCGGACAGTTTTAAAATCGGAGCCGTACTGAGTAAGTATATCTCGGTAGTTTATATAAGAAGCTGTCTATTATTCTGGCTTCTAGGAGCACAACAATTGATAAACATACCTGATTCTCTATGGATTTATGTTGTTACCTCTCAATACCGGCAGGGGGCGCCACCACTAGTCCCGGCGTAAGCTGGTTGATGTGTAAGTTAGTGTTATTCAGTCGTAAATGTTTCGTGATTGTCCAAGTTCTATTATTTGCATGGTTTGCTCCTCGTTGTACTTACGGTATACTTGTTCAATGCAGCCTATTCAGAAGTAACAGTAAAAAAACTACAAAGTATATATTTTCCACCTGTCAATTTTGAACAATGACCCTATAATATTAAACTAGAGTGTGCGCTTTTCTTATTTGTAATGGGACAATATTACCGTCCACGTTCACGTCCATATAATGAACGGAAATAGATACGTGCATGTTACAATGGAAGTTCAAAAGTGACTTCATATATGTCCATGCATTTTTCTTCCCTGTGTTGTCGTAATGCCGTGGGCGTCCACGACAATATCATCACGTTAGAAATTATAAAAGAGCACATTCGATTTAATCAATAAAAGGTTTGTTAATTAACTGTGGCTGTAACACGTAAAGTATCTTAACAGGACCTTTCTGAGCACAATCTGCATCTACATATCCGCAATAGTCTTAATTTCTCACAAAAGTGTCGCCAGAAAGCCTAAATGGCAGTGGTAGCCGGTCAGCTGACTGCCCAGTCGGGTGGCAAATCGAATCATGCAGCAAATTGAGCGCTAATTTGAGCACCACACCCGTGGGAGCTGCCGCTGTGAGACGTCTGTAGGTAGGAGGGAGACCATTGTTTACTGGGATTGAGGGATATTCAGAGAAGTAAAAGATACCCTAAAAAAATTGTAGCAATTGCAACTAACATAGAAGTTACTTTTTCAATCATCAATAAAATAAAGCAAGAAGAAGTAAGCATGAATAAAATAAAATAAAAACACTTAGGTGTCTCAAATAACGTAATGTTTGAAGTTAATTGTATGCCTTGATTTGCCATTTTTGTACTTACCTACGTGTAAAAAGAAAAACTTTTTAATTTACCATATCTAATATCTTCTTGAATCATACAGTTGTGGTTTTGTGAAAATAGACATCCAAAAGAATTTTGTTTGAAATAAAACTAGTACTGAAACGAGACAGTATGATGGGCTGTAATGACATATAATGGAACAAATAAACAGAAGTAGGTAACAGTAATTTACTTTAATCTTTGTTCATCAAAACGTCATTATTTTAACACGACGCGCGACGCCACGAAAGTAAGTAACGGATCATCACTGCAAGTGCAACAACATTATATTTTAATAAAAGGAATCCAACAAACGAGGACCGGGATGTGGAGGCAATTATCTCAAGTCCACGTTCGTTAAAACTGCATCGCTGTAATAATTGCTGCGACAGAAAATCATTGCATGATTATTTTTTATTTCGAACAATTCCACAAATTCGATTTTTAATTATGCCATTCACGTTTTACATAATTTTAACCTATTTGTTTAGGATAAATACCAATTGTTTTAAGGTTATATACCATTTGTTTCACAGCAGCAAAAATCGCGTAATTATAATTATTGTTATCATCATTACTCAACACGAAATGGGGGATAATTTTCAATGGAACATGAAAGAAGCCTGTACCACAGCAAAATTGTTATCACCTATAACTTCAGGACTATCTCCTAAACAACAAACCGTTTAGCCACCCCACTCCCCGTGGCTCCCTCTAGCGTCAGTACCAAAACATAGCCCCATGAGAAACACGCACCACCAAACCACTCAAAGATGTAATCACGCCATTTTTTTGTTCTCCAGCCTCAGTTTTACCATTGTTTTCGGTCACTATAGTGGTGAAAAGGTTCCCTTACAAGTTTCAAGTACCATTTCAAGCGCCAACGATATTGAGAACCTCTAACGAATTTAATTAGGGGTGACTTAAGATGACTGACTTTGTGTGAATTTTGACTTGGGCTTGAGCTATGGGATTTTATGAGCTGTTTGCGTTGCAATATTTTTAATGTTATGATTTTATTTTTGTTATTTGTTCTGATGATTGACGTGTGTAGAAAAGAGTAGAGTTTTAGTAGCTTCAAAATTTATTTTGGTCTGTTAAGGTAACTGTAATTATTGTAGTTGTAGAAGTATCAAATGGCACAGCACCCTTCAAACCGAAACGCTTCACACTCTGTAATACAGTAGTGTATTACTTCATGGGGTGGAGCACTAAAAACTTACTTACTGCCTCTTGAAAGAGCACAGAGAGCAATTTTAAAAGTAGCAAACTTCCATCCCTTTCTCTATCCTACAGATCTGCTATACAAATCCTGTAAGGTGCTGACTGTTCGCTAGCTTTTCATAACGCGCTTGGTATTAAAACAGCACGCCATGCTCTCCTATAACACTGAAAGTACTAATAAGAGACGGAATGATATTGTATGTGAGTCAAATGAAACCTCTAAATATGTTTTTGTAAACAGATTATTTTGCAATTTTTACTTTATATCATACAGTGAGACAGAGGATTTACTCGTTGTCTGTAAATAAAACATGTTAGTTAAGTTAATTTTAGTTTTTTAATTAGTCTTCTCCGCTGTTAATTTTATATTTTAAAATTCTAAGCACAGTTCTAGCCTGAAACACAGGTTCTAGCTAGTTCAGGCAAATGAGCAACTGTGTCCTCTATAATCTTTAAGTTATGTTATTGTAAATCTGCACCATTTTTATAAATAAACGATATTATTATTACACTTGCTTTTTGGTGGCAGAAATCGTCCAGAATTAGTTCACAATTTCATGGATTTTTCTGCACGGAACCCTAATTATTTTTCTAAATTAATACTTGCCTAAGTTACTCCTTATAACATCAGCTATCTGCCAGTTAAAGTCCCGTCAAAATCGGTCCAGCCGTTCCGGTGATTAGCTGGAACAAACAGGCAGCCAGATAAAAATTTTGAAAATTGCTTCTTTTTTTTTAAATTAGTAAAAAGCTGTTATGTTGACATTACAAACAGACACTTCAATTTTATCGATTTGTATAAATTAAGACAACACTGCGCTATACGTAGATATATAGATTTTATTTATTTGTATAGTCATCATCTCGGTAGTCACCCCCCCCCTCCCCCCTTCTAGCCAAATCATCATCTTTCACACAGTCCATCTATCGTTTCTTTGGTCCTTGTGAATATCACAAAACATGTTGTATTCTATTCATCTTTTAAAACGCTACAATAAGTTTCATTTCAACACAAAGCTTGTCCATGGTTCTAGTGTACCGCTATTGACAGAAAACAATTTATTCAAAATAAAAATAAAAACACAGTGTCATTCGAAAAGGACGCATCGGAAGCAGAAAGATGTGAACGTTGAAATGGATCCCGATATTAACTGACGTTAAACCGTGACGTCATAGATAAGCCAACTTTTGCGAACGACGTATATTCAAGCCGGTTGAGCGAACAGGAGTAAGCAGCATTGTGTTATATCTGTAGTACAGTGATGGATAATGAATGTTTTTTAATGTTGTTGTTATTGATAAATCTTCTTGTATTGCGACAAAATGACAATTCAATTAAATTAACTAGAAAAGTACCGACAATGAAAGAAGTATTGCTCCTTCTAAAAAAGTAAGAGCAAAGTTGTTTACTTGTGACGAACAGAACCTTGCTCACAGCAATAAACATACATACAGTTTGTATTCTGTGACAACCGATGAATGAATAAAAGACTCCAAGAAAGTCTTTTAAATCCAAGACAACCAACATTTCTTTGAAATTACAGTACATAGTTGCTTGTGTCATTAATTTCTTGCTTTAATAACTACTTCTTCTAATTCTCTCTATCTGCACTTAACACGACCCAGTCCCTGCAAGCACTAAATCATCAGAATTACAAAGACGGCGATGAAATCATTTCTATGACAATAAATAAAGCAAAGCCATCATTATGACAGACAGACACACCCGCACACATTTTTAACAGAAAACTTCAAAAGAAACCTTTGTTAACAATCACCATTCTTATTAAAAACCACCAGATCACCACTAGCCATGCTTAAAACAACCTTACGACATTGTAATAACATCTACGTCAACTGTTTAGAAAACATTGCAGCTTTGTTTATAATTTACTGGTGATTAAGGTTAATTTGAATCTTATGCAGTTGTATTAAGGAAAAGGAACGTGTTTAAGTAAGGTTGTGTTGCCGACAAAGACGGCTTTCATTGGGCGGATGCAGGTTTTTTGACAAATGGCCAACTGGACGATTTGTCTCGTGTAGGGCGGCGATGCCAAAGAGTAAGCTGAGAAGTCAAGAATATAGATGAGACTAATCTTACGATACTAATGACCACTGCTGAATATAGGCTTTAATCACATAAAAAATACAATAAACCTTTTGACCATCATGGTTCAAAAGTAGGTAACTTTTCTTAACTTTCTCATGTATTTGAAAATGACACGAGCTTGTAAACCTCCAATGCCGAGCATTAATCTGCGGGATAATTGTGTAAGACACTAACAATGACAGTACCATCAATGTTGACAGTTAAACAACATACATTGCGTTATTCACGTTGTCGAGCAGACAAATTTGTCAAATATATGAAGCAATGGATTAGGACTTTCCTGCAAAATCCTTCGGATTGTGATTGAAAGTGTGTTACGTAACTGAGGTGCAGCGTACTCTCTACTGAACTTAAATCGGAATTAAGACGCAGATGTATGCCAGCAGCCTTGAGTGCGTAGCTTGCGTGTTCTATGCTGAGATCACGCCACGCGTCGTACGTCCACCCAGTAATAGGACTCGCTCATCAAGGAGCGCAGTCCCATATTAGATTATTATTAATTTATTATACATAAAACAAAAGGTATTATATTATAACACGTATACTAAAAGATAAATAATTATATTATCTTTAAAATGGTAAAAGTTTCATAAAAATACGCTTGATAGTTTTTGCGTGATTCTTGGTTGTTTATCCGCGTTAGATATAACTTTACAAATAAGTTACACTATGTATTATAAACATGCTCTAATTTATCATATATTTTTTCCAAATCATTAACACTACTCGTTTAGACGTGATCTTCAGTTTAAAATCATTAAAAGAAGTCGGTTATCGTCGCCTTAAGCAAGTCTCATGTTACTTAATTTATATTCAAACATTTAGTGACATAATATTGAATTACAGCAACCAATTAACAATATTTTCACCTTTTGTAACACACAACGTCCTCACAGAGGTTTTCACCAATTAGGCACAAATTAATCCTCTTCCACTATCACCTCTGTCTACTCATCATCCGTGTCAGGGCGGGCAAGCCCAGTAATGGTCATAAAAGGATGTTACGATATTATATCATTTTTCCCCGAGCACAATACTGAATGTGTATACTGCCATTTCCGCTCCCTAATGCGTTCCCCCACATTAATATTATGTTTAGTATCCAAGAGTTTTTGTTGCTTTATTTCTACGTGAATTTCAGTTTGTGGATAGCCAATGGTGCCAATTTAGAAAATAGAACTGTTTTTCCTGTACCAAAACGTTTTGTCACTCTTTTTTAACAGTAGTGATCTCGTGGTCGTATTCAAAGTTTTTCTGATTGTTACAATAATTGGTAAGATTTTAAAACAAGAGCCAGATTTTAGTCTAAATTACCCAGTGAAGGCCAATATGTTTGAATCCCAGAAAATGATAAGTCAAAATCCAAATTCTAACCAGTCAGAATATATGCGAAAAAACAAAATTCAGCACCACAATTGCGTAACACACTTTTTTATAGCAATCCGAAGGATTTCAAAAGAAATTCGTAATACGTTGCTTCATTTATTTTGAAAAAACGTTCGCTTAGCAACGTAAATAACACAATGAATATTGTTGAATTGTCAAAGTCGATAGCATTGCGATTGCGAGCACAGAATAGATAAAAGGGGTATTGCGAGTGAGTTACGTATGTACCCCGCAGAACATTATATCTTAGGTCAATTTTTTTTTAAATGATAAATTTAGTTAAGTATAACATAAAATAATATAAAAGATAACACTAAAATATAGAGCTCTTCTCCCTTTTTATTATATACTTGTACATAATATATATTTTAGTTTCAGCTTGTATAATGTCATTAATATTAGGTATACTTTGGTCAAACTATGTAATACATTGCGACATACAGGGTATTCAACGTTAACTAACTAAAAAATCAATTACTCAACTCCATTCAATCTAATCCCACATAACATAGTTATAAAGCCCCCATAAAGTAGCACTAACGTTTAACTACAGCCACATTGTAGCCTAGCTATCGATACTAAACGGGTTTATCCGTTCATCTAACTAAAATGCTGTTTATTACCAATCTCGTAGCAGTGAATGGGTTAAGACAGAGTTCCTTCTTCCAATTCAATCACTTTGTTTCTATGACTCTAGACTGTGTAGTGGGGAGGGGTTGAAATGGCGTGTAATTGTATTTTCACCAATCTGCTGATTTCCAGATATACACGCTTTCTGTAAAACCTAGGCCCTTACGTGATTTTCTTCTATATCCTAAGTAAATACGATTACGATTACGTTCTTACGATTCAAAAAAAAAATCAAATGAAATTCTTTTTTTTTATTTTTTTTTAACGGCAACGGTTAGAAATATTGCCGTTATATTGTAGCAAAAACTGAATTAGACACATCATTGCCAACCTTTGCAAGATACACCAACATGTGTCCACGATTATATTTAAATGCGTTCGAGTTCGATTGCCTCGGACTTTATGATTTACCGGAAACCGGTTGATACCAGTATTTTTACATTTTTTTTATTTCTTGTATTGTAGTTGTACCGCATGTACTGTTTACTATATTATCATAATTTTTCCGTAACATTATTCTTATTTATATATATATTTTCTCTCATATACTACTTTTATTTTATTCTATCATTTTAAACTAACATTGACATTCGTACACTCACCATTTAGGTTCATTTGAAAACCAGCGTCGGGCACCATTGTTGTCCGACATTATGCTGAAATGGGCCTATTTGGCGCAGCCGTGAGTCGCACAGTATTTACCTACATGCTTCTTTTTTTTTTTGGCTTTGATGTAGGTAATTGTACTTTTTAAATATTGTTAGTTTTAAGTTCTTTTTCTTTGTTTCCTTTCATGATACTGTGTGCACTTGTGGCATGTGCCAATAAACGTTTTTTCTTTCTTTCTTCTTCTTTCTTTCTTTCTTAGTTCTTGTATCAGTACTAGGACAGGATTACTTTGTAATTTACTGCCTTTCTTCTCTGATAAGCCCACGTCCGCACGGACGTCAAAATATCGTGACGGGATATTACCACGCACTAGATTTTCAACTCTCGGTGTTGAGCCGAGCATTGAGAATTCAACAGACCGCATCCCAGCGCGTCAAAAAAACCCACTGTCGTATTTTCAACTCTCAGCGCTAAGCAGTGCGTTGAAAATCCAGTGCGCGAAAAAAAAAATCGCCCCTACGTACCTGGGCTAATTGCTTCAGATCCTTAACACCATTGCAACATACTTTAATCACTAACGCTGTTTCCAAACGTGGTTGTTATGCAGTCATAGAGCAGACATAGAGTGCTCGAGGTCATCCCAGCACTGATAACAACCTTGTAGGTAATTAACAAACCCACGCCACTTTCATCCAACCGTTGTATAACTGCTAAATCTTATCCACTTCGTCTAAAATATTCTGAAGGCACTCGGTTGTCCTCCGGCACTCCCAGAGGGACAATTTGCATTATACATTGAATACTATTGTCTGTGCCACTTAGATAAGTGTTGGGAACCCTAGGTTTTATTGGACGCTTTAGAGGACTTTGGAGAGTTGAAAGGTTTTTAATTTGTAGCGGTCGTAATGCTTACAATGTTATAGCTAATTTTACTTGATAGAGTTTTGTCGAAATTTGAAGTTCATTTTAGTGTATTTGTGTGTGTTTTGTGTGCCATAGAAGGACATATAGTGACTCATTGGTGACGTCCTTCAGACAGGTCAGGTGCGTCGCAACTGGCGTGCGTGTATGACCAGAAGCCCAATTCCCGTAACTAAAAACGTTCAAAATCTAGTTGCAATCTCATCTCAGCGACAATCAAATGTCAAAAATATAGGGAAATTATAGGTATTTTTAACATATTGAGACTGAGATCAGACTATGAATGTTCTTGATATCACGAGAATTGCCCCTGTGATGTATGAACGTAAACGAAGCAAAAGTAGTAAATAAGGATCGTAGCAGGTGGCGTTCTGTAGTTTCTGCCTACCCCCATGGGAAGAAGGCGTGAGTTTATGAATGTATGTGTATGTTATGTAACAGAGTGACAGGCTCGGAGCCTAACCTGCGGGGCAAGTAGTAATCGGTGATTCGGTGTGATTTTGACAGTTCAACAACATTCATTGCGTTATTTACGTTTTTGAGCAAACAAATTTTTCAAACAAATGAAGCAATGGATTAGCAATTTGCTTCAAAATCATTCAGATTGTGATTGATAGTGTGTTACGCAATTAGGATGCTGAATAACTTGTTAAGCAGTATGATGAGGTGTTTGATTCGAAAGCAGAATTGCAAACAGTGAGCTCGGGTGATACCTAAAATATAATCATTCACTTCATGATTATGCAAAAACTAAAGCAATACTATGCAATTGTAATTCAATACTATGCTAGAAATGCCCATAACATCAATGGGCATTTATAGAACGCTTATAAATACAGGCCAGTGTACTAAAGTTAGGTAACTTACCTATTCACAAGCAAGGAAAAAGCTAAATAGCACAAACACAAGCAACACTTGCAATAACTAACACTAAAAGCGACAACTAAAACCTTTTCATTTCAAACAAACTTTCCTAAACGATACAAAAACACAATATTTCACAAAAGTACGGCCATTTTGTCTGTTTATTATCACAGTTTACTCAACGATCTACTTATTACACGAAAATACTTAGTTATTTATTTAACTTTTATTTATTATACTGCGCAAAACTTAAAACACCATTAGGATATCGTTTTTATTCACAAACTTAATCTTCCAATAACTATTTGAGACCCAGTGAGACGAAAGCTGTAATGATTTGGAAAAAATAATACAATTTTCCAATCGATTGGAAGGTCGAATGGGTTTCCTATCACCCTCGTATCCTTTGTGAATATTTTGTGTTTACTGACGAAGGGTAAAGATAATAGCTGTTTTGTATCGTAAATTGTATAATTTAGAAATTTAAGTGGTATCTTTTTGCAATAAACAATTTTGTTAATTAGTGAATTACGCTGTACTTTTAAAAATAAGTTCCAAATTGCTTTTAACTCGGTAAATAATTATTAGCTCGTGTAATTTATCAAATTATCATAAAGGCACAATAAGTATTATTTTTTAGAAACAATTATTTGTATTCTTTATTCTTTAAAGATAAGGATTCAAATGTAAAGGATGATAAATCAGTTCTGCATAAGATTTCAAAACTTTTTACGAGAGTTAGCTCATGTTTTAGACTTATTAATGTGGCTAGACAACACCTTATTTACAGAATTTTCAGGGTTACGCTCAGAAATGTTTTCATGTAATATAATAGTGCTACAAGCTCAGAAGCACAAACCATTATTTCACGACTTCACATCAATGTAATTATTCTGTTAACTTCACCCTAAAAACTACAAAAATGATTACAAATCAAATCAAAAGCTCCATCCATCGGGTGGTGTGAAATAAATAATGTAAAACAGGCTAATTGATAGCATACGGAACGTAACTCGATAGAATTAGTGTTGATTTTGTCCATGTTTGAACATCTGGCGCACTGGGCACTGTGTTTAAATTGCATTGTCTGTCTGTAATGTTGTTGTGGGGCGTTTTTTGTTTATTGTGATGTAAGTGAAATGGTTTGATGAAATGCTTGGATATTAATGTAATAATGTGTTAGTTAAGTCGTGGTAGCTTTGGACAGTAAGTTGTGGTTCCGAAAACCAGACAGGACGTTTGTACAGCTTGTACTATCACACTTTCCAAGTGTTCCTAAGATAGTAATGAACATATCGGGAACTTAGAGTTGACTCCTTGCTCCTTAACGATGATAAGAAATATTTGTAAGAGCTAAAAACTGGTTGATATACAAGATGTAATATAAATAACGCACAACCTATTAAGGGATCATTGTACTCATCATTATGAACAACTTTTACTATGGGACAAAACCTGAAATCGCGAAAAAAAATCAGCTGCTCCCTACATAAGTTCGCATAACTCGTCAAAATATAGGGAACAGCAGATTTTTTTGCAGTTTTGGTCCCATAGCAAAAGTTGTTCGTAGTGATGAGTACAATGACCCCTTAAGAGGTTGTGCGTTATTTAAGTTACACCTTGTGTAAGAATAATTATTGTACTAAACCTCAGATTATTTCACATATTAAATTTCCAAATATAAAAAAATGTAGGTCCTTAGTTTCTTATACACTTACTCAAACTTTTAGAACATCTATCATATTTACCACGCGTCACGGGTCATGAACCATATTTATATGAGAAGAAGACACAGCCACCCTTTTAGAGCTCCTATAAATAACAGTGTAGTAATCCCCCATGGGATGGCACAAACATGTAAACAGAAAATCATGCTCCGAGGTTCCGGGCACTCGCGACATAAGTTTCATAGGGATGGGGTAGTACGGGATTTTTGTTGGGATAGATAAAGATAAAGATAAAGATCATTTATTTGTCAAACATGCGTTTACATAAACTGACTAATCAGGCGCAAGGTGTTCAATTTAATTAAAATTTAATTTTTTTCATTAGGTATTTAATTAAAGTTGAAGAGATTCCCAGTAACTCCGGGACTAGACAGGTGCTATGTAAACAAACTTACAATACAGTGAAACATAACAACTGACTATCATAATATAATAAAATTGACCGAAGCCTTACTAATGCTATAGGAGAATACAAAATATCCGGTATTCTATAATCTATATTATCTTGTCTCCTGCACTGTTAAAAGTAAAAAAGAGGAATCTCACTCATTCTTTTGCATTACATGACATGACATGTAGTCACTATGGGTGAAATGTATTTGTATGTACAATGCCTGAAATAAAAATGATTAGATTTTTTTTTTGATTTCATTACTAATTCGTAATTCTTAGTCACCTTCACAAGTACACCAAACACCAGTCAAGAGCAGATTTCTTCGAGTCTACCCAAAAATAATACGCGGAAAAGACTGTCCCAAATTCCGGCGAACTATCCCAGCCCTAGTTCCGAGTCATTTGACACACCGTTAATACGTTTCCGTACACAATTCATTTTGTACACAAGGACGTCGTTTCTGCGCACTGTGCGAGCATTAGACCGGTCATTATTAGGGGACATAATGCTTAAGAGCATTATTTGGCGACTTATTTAGATATCGGACCCAATGTGCAACAAACTATTAATGGTTTATGTTAATGAATTGAGTTTGGGAAGTTGTGATAGCTTTTATGACAAATAAGGTTGACATAAATATTTATTGTTTTGTTTTGTCACTGTTTGTGAACCAGAGCTTACTAAAAAACATAACACAACATCACGCCTTCTTTCCCCGAAGGGTTAGGCAGAGGTGTACCTATAGTACACCTACATTTCGCCAGTTACGTTTAAGTCCCATGAGGGCGAGCCTATTGCCATCAACCGGGCACTAATCCAGACTCAACTGCAACTGAGAAATTCCAGATCGAAAAACCCAATATCACTTTGCCAGACCTGGGTATCGAACCTAGGACCTCATGCTTAGCAGTAGCGCTTGCGACCACTAGACCATCGAGGCTTAGTAAATCAGAAAAAACTTAGTAAATATGAACTAGAAATCATCTTTATACAGTAAGATATGTTAGGCCAGGAAAATAACGATCTCCTATCCAATTTAATTCTCAGGTGAAAGTATTTATTACGTAGTTTAGGCAATAAATACGAAGATTAATACCTCACGGCTAGTAGTCAGATTACATTTTAAAACAAAAAACAGTCGAACCCATCTCTCGAACTCTTCATAGTTCGCGAACCTCAACTCATCAAAAATTTATCAAATTAATATCAATGAAAATGTATTATTTAATTGCAATATTCAACCAGCACTATTAATCTACGTCTGCCTGCTACAGGAACATTTAATAAACGAAACATGCCGAAACAATCATTAGTTCTGAAACCCACACATTTACCTGGAAAAAAAAAACACATAACATTTCCACCCACATTCTTCTACAGTACAAAAAAACCTCAACTGCCTATACAGGGTGTTAAAGAAATTGCGTGCCATAGCTTAGGGGTAGGTTCAGCATCGATAAAGGAACCCAGAAAAAATAAAAAATAAATATAAAAAATTAAAAAATTAAATTTGTGCCCGGTTGATGGCAATAGGCTCGCCCCCTATTACATGGGACTTAAACATAACTGGCGAAATGTGGGTGTACTATAGGTACACCTCTGCCTAACCCTTAGCAGGGCGTGATGTTATGTTATGTAAAAATAAAAACATAATAAAAATATTGCAAGATCAACCTAATTTAGTACCTACTAACTTAAAATAGCAATCGCTTAGAAAATACCAAAAAATTGCTTAAAGTAAGTTTTTATTTTGTTTAAATGCTAATTAATAATTTCCTAGAGTTACCTACTGTCGAACACTTCGATAACGCCAGGTGAAGGATAGGTAACTAGTACGTAAATTACAATTCCAAGTATTTCTTCTTCCTACTTCAGCGTGCTTATCTCCTTAAAAATTAAAACCTACAAATTAAAAAATCTTGTTTAACTAGTATTCAGCAGCAGTAGAAGAACGAGTGGGTATTTTAAAATGGCATCAAGTATTTACAATGAATTAAAATCAACTTATTTACTCAATTGTTGAAAAGTTATCACAACACAACTGTGGTACAACAGTAGGCACTACATAAGATTCTGATTCTGATCATTTTCGTATTTTTTTTACCATTTTTAAACGTATTTTATTTTTATTTTTTACGGGTTCCTTTGTCGATACTGAACTCACCCTGAAGCTATGGCACGCAATTTCTTTAACACTCTGTATAGTAGGAGTACATACAATCCAAAAACATTGTACCGTGAAAGCTTTCGCAAATAATATCGTATTCAGGCACATTTCACGCCTTTGCAATATTGAATCAACGCGTAGGGAAGTTGTTAAGGATGGCAAACGGGTAAAAATACCGTGTACCTAACTGACAAAGTTGAACATATGCGAATAGCTGAATGTCGCGATGATGGAACGGATAGGTGGGTAATAGGTACTGGAAACGGCCGAAAGATTAGTATTCTAGAGGTGATTTGATCATTCATCAAATATAAACCGGAATTTGTAAGTAAAGTCAGCGCAATTAATTGTTGATAAAATTGACGCGCTACATCAATTCGCCGTGTTATTGCCAGTCAAAAATGACAGCTGTCATGTGAATATGCGGACAATTTAAACTGGTTTCAATGTAATAAACAATAAATTTCCCTAACTTACAATTGGTCTGAAATTCAAGTAAATTCAGTGTTAATAAAGTACTTGAATTTCAGACCAATAAATTAATACTAATACGACCGGGAACGTTTCATTTTCAGCGTACACAGACAATTGTGTGATCAAAAGATTAACCAAAAATGTATCTGCCTGATTGTAAAAGACACATTGGTATTTATTGTCAATGATGTTAATATAACCTCATTGGGTATTACATTCCTGAGAACTTTTGGAAAATGACGTTATTATCATATTGAGTTCCTAAATATTTAACAACACCATCTACATCACCTGGGTTCATTACCAGTCGACAGCGATGCGGAGGAATTTTTCGACGCCATATTTTAGTTTTTAATAGTTTTAGTTAGTTTAGGATATTATATTTTTATGTAAATAATTTGTATTGTATAGAATAGATATAATTTACAACATATTTTTAACATCACGACATGACCGATTAGGTAGTTAAAGTTATGACAGTTGATAGATTTGTTCACAAGGAGTGTGGCCTTTCTTTACAGTGAACATCAAAAAGTCAAACAGTAATCCTTCCCAAACATTTCTAGACTCAGTCAAATCATTTCTTGCAAACTTCTTTACATCGGAGACCGTCCCACATTCAGCATACAACTTTTGGCCCATTTGTGACTCGTTTGAATATACACTGATATCTGCCTGACCAACTTACTTTGCAACCCTCAAACAACGCAGCACCCCTTGGTGCTGTAGTGCTAAGGTTTAAACTTGCATGGAGAACGGTTTCCTGGCCGGAATACGACAATTTGTTTTCACCATACATGGAAAAAGCTGGATTCTCATGCTGCGATTCATCCATCATTCATTCTTCACGTGCGGTGTGAAAGACGTCTGTGACGATTATGACGTGCGCTTCGGTGTGACAACGGCAAATGCTGGCGACGACGCCTTTAACACCATTGTTTTAAATGCGTTTTTTGATTATCAATGCAACGTTTTAAGTTTGTTGTGCTTTGAACAGTTTTGTGCTGCATTTCCATTTTGGAACGTCGTTTCTTACTCATCTTCACATGCAAGTTTCAACTTTATTTTTAAAAAAATAGATTCAAAATTCGAGTAGGTAAAAAGTTTACTCAAAACCTTTTTAGACTAACACTTAAATGTAACGAAGCTTTGATAATACGCAGCAGTTATTCGTCAGAATTGCATCTCGTGATCTTTACCAGACCGAACCAAACTCTTTATCTTCTGCACAAGGTCTAAATTTCTTTGTCAATACACAGATAGTGCTTAAGCCCAGTGAGATAGGTGTTAGACAGTTGTCTAGCATTGTTCTTGGCTCTTGCAGAGATGTTTTGGATGAATGCGTCGCATGATATTGAATGACGCGAGACATGAATGTTTGTGAACAAGAGATACGTATCAAAAGGATACGTAGTGTTTTTGCATCAAAAGCTGATACGGTTCTGTCAAGTGCTCAACAAAGTAATGCTATGTGTTGTGTCGTAACTGTTGCCTCATTATTGCTGAAAGGTTAAGTAAGGTGAAAAGTATTGTTTTTTCAACTATTAAGTCATCGAGGTAAATGAAATTAAACAAAACGGAAGAAAACGTGTAAGAAGCTTTTGTTCTTAAGTGAGTGTTATTTTTCCTGTAACCAAGGAAGGTTCGTACTCTTGTTGTTAGTCCAAATGGATAAATGAATAAATAAATGCTTATACACCATAGTTTAGATTTTCACTGGCAGCTGATAATATTCTATTGATAAATCTAATCCACTCAATTGGCTGTTTCATATTGAAAACAGTCAAATAACCATAGTTTTGATTCTTAAAATCTACTTCAGATTTCAGAATAGTCCATATACAAATAAAAATAACACGCCCTACTCCCTCTCTCAGAGAGGAACCCTGTGTCCCATCATTGGGACCATTATAGGCTAATTATACGGTGTAGATTTAACTAACCTGTACAATTAAAACATGAAGTTTTCCACTGAAAACATTACTGCACCTTGCCTACCCCTATATTACGACATTATATACCTCTTCGATTTTCCGAAGCATTTCGCGAACTTGTTAAACTTTTAGTTCAAACCTGAACTTAACACGTTTTTCTTCAAAACGTGTTTCGGCATCACGCGTACCGGGGTGTGACGTCACAATACGCATTTTGTTTGCAGTACGGAGGCGGCTAACGTAACGTATTACGGTAACCTTATTGTTTTGAATGTTTTTATGATGTTTGAGTTGATTGATCCTGGGTGTGCTCTGGTTGGGTTCATCCAGGTTCATCTTGATTGGATGACGGTGTCTTAGGTTATGACGTCAAAAACGGTAGGCACTTGACGTATACCTATTAGGCCCACTTGCATGAAAAACTTTACTCAGTTAGTTGCTAACACGAGGTTAAATTGACAATATTGTATGACAAACTGTCAATTTAACCTCGTGTTAGCAACTAACTCTGAGTTAATTTTTTCATGCAAGTGGGGCTTCTAAATTTTTACAAATTTTAGATAGTTTTCAGCTTTTTTCATGAGTTGTGGTGCTGCTTAAGGCGAAAGCGCCAGGTGGCCCAGAAAATTCGAATTGTCTTACGGTTTTTGCAATTTGCAAGTGTATTAAGTTGTATGTTGATCAAAATATGATTCGCGACCGTAAAAAGTATGTATTTACAGAATTATAATAATTAAAGTCATCAATACAACTCTTTAAGTCAGGTAATTCAATTGAATGACTATTAATATACTCGTATTAATTAGGATTATACAAACTTAAACTGTAGTAGTAGACTAGCTGTTGCCCGCGGCTTCGCCCGCGTGGATGTCAATACTTCCCTATTTGAATCGGATTTTGTTCACAATTTCATGAGTTTTAATTTTTTTGCGCGGAACATTAATTATTTTTCTAAAATAAAAGTACCCTAAGTTATTCCTTATAATATCAGCTATCTGCCAGTGAAAGTCGCGTCAAAATCGGTCCAGCCGTTTCGAATTTTAAGGGTTTTTAAATTTTTTTGCGTGGAACCCTAATTATTTTTCTAAAATAAAAGTAGCCTAAGTTACTCCTTATAACATCAGCTATCTGCCAGTGAAAGTCTAGCCGTTTCGGAGATTAGCCGGAACAAACAGACAGACAAAAAATTTTTTTATTGATTTTTCGTTATAGGGCAAAACTTGGCTAATTCGTGATATGCAGCTATTCGGTGATAGATAATTGTGTTTTATTACCAAGTTACTACTGACTTGATAAATGTACATTTTTCAATCATTATAGTATTTGCCACATTTTTAGATATAAGTTAGCAAAACTTATTTTGTCTACTATATCACAGTAAATTTAAAAAAATAGTCTGATCAATGAATCGAATTTTACAAGTAAAAAACAAAACTATCACCGATTACTCAAGTTTTGCCCTAAGTATCGTGTATACTTTCATATGCATTTAGTAAAAAGGTGTTTCGGGGTAGATACTAACGACACACACACACAACACACACACACACACACATACACACATACAGCTTCGATAGGCAAACAGCAGTTTTCCAAGTTGAAGTGTGTTGTGGGTGTCAGTTTTCTACTCAGTCCATGGTCGGCGACGCTTTGGTGATACCTACCCGTGGGCTCTATATATATAGTACATCTATGCGTGGGTAACGTATTCCTAGATTTCGGTATTATTCGACTAGATTCGGAATCTGTCGACTAGACAAAGCCGAAATAAACATATGGTTAAAACGTGAATCATACATAAGTAATTATTATTTATTTTGTTAGACAAAATAATGTAAGAATCTTTAACTTTTGTTTTTTTTTAAACACGCCACGTAACAAACAAATAGGTAAGTAGCAAAGAACCAAACAAGAATCAAGACAATAATATCTAAGGATAATATTTTACGTAAAAGAAAATAGAATTTACTTGAAAACTCCACACAAACAGTGAAAGACCCGGTTTGTAAAATACATAGGAATATTCCGAGGTGGTTAAATATCGGGTTGTTTATTGAACTGGAGGTTAAATTGTAGAAACAAAATGTCAATTTGCCAATGCACCGGTGAGGTTTCATTAATTACTATTTTAGTTAAAACTGAAGACTTTTCAAAGATTGAGTGATATAGAGTTGATGTTACCAGTTGAAGCTTGGTAGAATTGATTTTGCTCGATTCATACATTGAGTAATGAATCGCTTAGGATACCTACAAATCGTAGTTTTTCGAGAGTGAAGTCTCTTTGACATTACCAAAAAAATATTTTGCAAGTTTATACAACCTATTGAAAATAAGAGACATTTCAACCATCTTTCTGTTTTTTTTTTTCAGAAATCCGGGTAAACGAGGGGTCAAAATTTTTGCTCAAAATCAGTCTCTTATCACTCCCAAAGAATTAAAGTACTGATACTGAAACTAGAGAGATTAACTATGAGTAACATAATGCGCATTGACAAATGTCAAACTACGAGTAACTTAAATGTGAGCCAAAATCCTTGCAGATCATCAGCTCCGTATAACTCTTCAACAATTAAATTTTCAATTAACGGAAAGCTTATTATAGAAAAATCGTTTCACCCCCAACACAGGGGGTAAAGGGTGCGCAATAATAAAATTAATTAAACACCCCTTTATGTAACCCTGTGATCTTTCTTCGATTAAATTGCTAATAATAATTCAAAACGTACGATATCGAATAAATCGAAATTCTATAATTTGTGATTGGTTATTATTGTTAGTTTCGGGTAATTTATTTACCCATAGGACTTAGGTACATAGCAGTCTTTACAATTACTCCCAATCTTGGGTTTCTTAAGATGCTAGGTAACGAATTGGCAATGTGAATGGAAAATCTTTGTGGTAAAATTCTATTGTAGTATACTAGCGCCCCGCCCCTGCTTCGCCCGGTGTCTACCACTTCACAACACATCGAGATTTCTTTATTGTATGTAAGTTTAATATTAATGTATTAAACACAAACGATAAGGAAAAAATGATAGTGAAAACCGCATCAAAATTCGTTGAGTAGTTTAAAAGATCAACGCGATTACACAGACAGACACAAAAAGCGACTTGAATTTATAATATGTATAGATATAGATTTATAGAGTTACAAACAAGCCTGGTTTGGTCCTTTCTTGTTTCTTATTTATATTAACGACCTGCCTTACCTCGTAAAAGACGATCATGATATAGTGTTGTTTGCGGATGACACTTCACTTTTGTTTAAACTTAAACGTCAGCAGCTGGTTACTGACGATGTAAATAGCGCGATCTCAAAAGTAGTTCACTGGTTCAATGTAAATAATTTACTTCTCAATGAAAAAAAAACCAAATGCCTTAAGTTTACGCTGCCTCACGTTAGGCAGGTGAAAACTAAGGTGTTGATAAAGGGCGAAGAATTGAATCCTGAAGATAGCACAGTATTCTTGGGCTTAACTTTGGATGCTAAGCTTCAGTGGGGCCCACATATAGATAAATTGTCAAAGAAGCTAAGTTCTGCAGCATACGCTGTTAAAAAAATTCGTAATTTAACTGACATAGAGACAGCCCGTTTAGTGTACTTTAGCTATTTTCATAGTGTAATGTCATACGGTATTCTGTTGTGGGGAAATGCCGCCGACATTCAGACTATCTTTGTTTTGCAGAAAAGAGCTGTGCGATCAATTTATAAGTTAAGTCCAAGACACTCTCTCAGAGAGAAATTTAAGGAGATTAATATAATGACTGTGCCTTCTCAGTATATTTTTGAAAATCTTTTATATGCCCATAAAAATATAAAATTGTTTAAAAAATACAGTGATATCCATAATATGAACACTAGGAACAAACACAAATTTGTTGTACCTACAACAAGGCTCAAGAAAATAGGTGGCTCGTTCAGATGTCAATGTATACGTTTTTATAATAAACTTCCAAGCCCCGTTCAAGATCTGAGCCTTAATAAATTCAAATCATTTATTAAACGTAAGTTGTGCCAGAAAGCCTTTTATACCGTTAAAGATTACATTGATGACAGAAAGGCGTGGGATTGAGCTGCACCAACTAATTTTAATTTTTTTATTTTTTTATATACATACTGTTTTTTTTTTGTTCTCTTTTTGCTATTTTTTTTTTCTTATATACACATTGTCATTGATGAATTTTATATACACATTGACATGAATATTTACTTTGTAAAATGTAATATTATTTTAATTACTGTGAATGTGCAGACTATGTGGGTCCTTGTTTTTTTCTTTTTCTTTTCTCTCAGCTTTAATTTAATCATAGTTTGTCAGTTTGAATAAATTATGCGGCCTACCCAAATGTCCTTTCTTTGGTATTGTTCGTCGAATCGTTGAGCTCCTTAACTTTTATGTTGAGCTGTACGATTACTGACAGATGCTTGCACTGACTGGACAGGTCCACTCAATCTGTGTGGTTCTTTCCTCAAAAGACCATTTCAGACACCAACCTACATGGTCTTCACATGATCTGACCAAGATTATGTCTGGACTTTAAAAGAGACTGTGACCTCTGAGTTTGTTTCGGCCTTTCTTCTCAGAGTAGTCAGATAGGAAACGCCGGCCTCATCTAGTTTAAAAAAAAAATGTTTGACATGTAAAAGTGTTTGTATAAACCTACTTACAGAAATAAAATCATTTATCATTTATCATTAGTACGTTTGCGATTGATATCAAGTAATAGATAATAATTTATTTATTATTATTTATTTATATATCCTTTATTGTACACCACAAAAATACATAACAAAAAATAAATCAAACATAACAAAATATACAAAGGGCTGCCTAATCGCTTTCTGCAATCTCTTCCAGGCAACCTTGGAATGGACAGTAATTTGCTGGACATGAAATGGGGCTGTCGTTGGTGCAAATTATAAAAATACAAGATACTAAAATAGATACATAGATAGATATTAAGTACAGGTACATGTCCTAAATAATAGATACATACATACTAAATATGCGACAAAAATTAATAAAGACTATAGATAATTACAGTTACGAGAACAAGAACATAACGACAAGTAAGTAGATAATGTTCTTTTACAAGTCTTTTAAACACAACTATCGACTGCGCAACAAACTGAACTGGCAATGCATTCCACAAATGAGCGGCCTGGACAGTAAAGGATTTGTCGGGGAAATTTGCGGAATGCATAGGCATTTTAATAATAATAGTAATAACTGCAATAGTCCTGCGCCAACCGGGCGTTGTCCTTGGGTGCACTTGCATAGTGCGTAGAGGGATAATCGTCGATTGATGTCTCTTCATCGTTTAAAATTGTCTAAGGGGCCTCTGCGAGTTGGCTTCGGCCCCTCGTATGCCTTCCAAAGGTCCGGGGCCCCAGGGTCCCGAGCTATGTCAAAGACATAGTAATAAATACCCCATCGCCGTATCTCTAAGTTGACGACGTGGTGGGACTTGCACGCTCCTGCCGATGTATTCAATAAAAATCTCACCGTTACAACGTAGGTGAAGTGAGGAATCATTCCACCTCATGCTAGAGATTGACAGCTCACTTCAAGCTCACTTCACATATGTTTTCATCGTGAGATTATTACATAATAGATCGGCTGAACTCTAGGGCTACCCCGATAGAGTTTTTTTCCTAAAACAAGTCTACCCAGCCAGACCAAGAGAGATACATGAACTCGCAGGGCAGCACGTGGCAAGCTGTTGGGCAGTAGCGATCCCACGTACCCTATCTCCCGGGAGAAATCTTGTTCCTCACCTCTGGCTTGCTTTTTTGGCCGATTATAGTGAACACTGACGAGGAACAGAGCTTCCACCTCAATCTTACCTTTACTGGCTGGCTTGAGTGGAGATTCGCAAGAGCAAACGTGCTCGGAAGAAGGAAGTATTCCAGTAAGATGCTGGTGGTGGTGGTGGTGGTGGTGGTGGTGGATGCTGGCAGTAAGGTGGTGGTGGATGGGTGGCTTGACCGTACTTCTGGGATTATCTTAATAGCCGTGGAATACCTCTCCACTCTTCAAGCACCTCAGAATGTATCCTTGTCGCTACGACACTATGTGCTAACGATCGTTTCCGGGGGACCATTATTGAGTGTGCAAGTCACCCCCTGCCATTTTGTCCGTGTATTTCATAACATAGATCAGGCAGGGGGACCTTCATTCCTTAGTTCTAAGTAACCAATCCACTATAGCCACTTGAATACTCATAGCCCAATATGTTTTGTTTCCATATTCCTGCACCAACCGGGGGTGGTCCTTGGGTGCACTTGCATAGAGCAAACAGGGATAATCGTCGGTTGGTACCTCAACACTTAAAAGTGTCTAAGGGGCCTCTGCGACTTGGCTTCGGCCCCTCGTACGCCTCCCAAAGGTCCTTCAGGACCCCAGGGTCACGAGATATGTAAAAAATAGTGATAGATAGTGTATGATGTTATTCTTTCATCTGATATATTCCTACCTATAGTTATGAATCATTTCATCTAAGTTAAGAAAGGAAATTGGCCATTTGGATGCCCGTTCGTCAGTTATCCTGGTCGGGGCCAATTAATGGCACACCACACCACACCTAACCCACTAACACACCTAGCTAACACACTACAAGCATTAAAAAAACTCCTAAACATTTGCGAAAAACAAACCATCAAGAAAATACCTTAAAAAAACAATGATTCACAAAAACGTCATCGAAAAATATACGGCGTCTCCACCAGATATGAATCAATTACAATATTATGACGAGATCATCAATCTATGAAGTGTCGCGTCATTGCTCTCACATTATCTCTGGCACAGCTTCCGACGGCATCTCGCGATGTCTCCGTCTCTATGAAATGACGGATGAAGTGGATGGATACGATTCGAGAAGAAAACATTTGAAACAGCTGTGAGAGAATCAAGAGGGTTGTGCGTTTCCGAGTGAGTATAGAGATGTTAGGATATCTATAGTGTTAAATATTGAATAAATGTTGATCTATTAAAATGGCTTTCAAAGTTTATGAAAAGGTTTGTTTACACTAGAACCATGGGATATACATAATAGGTATGTATACTACTTATCTGCATACATATAATTTCCATATATATATATTCCATTCCATTTTTTTTCTCAGTAGCAGCCCGGAGTCTGGATTTGTACCCGGTTGATGGCCATAGGCTCGCCCCCTATTACATACAGGGACTTAAAAGTAACTGGCGAAATGTGGATGTACTACAGGTACACCTCTGCCTAACCCTTCGGGCAATACTCGCGTGATGTTATGTTATGTAATGTCATATATTTTCGACCAATAACAATCAGTAATGGTTATTGAAAAAATTTTCAAGACTACGAGAGGAAGTTTTGAAAGTAAAGCCTTATTGTAGTTATATCTACGGTCTTGGTCTTACTCCGATTATTCTAAGGTTAATCCAAGACAAACTTATAATAATTAATAAATCAATATCGATTATATTAAAAAAATAACATCACTAACCACTGGCCCTTGTCTAAATTGATGTGTGGTCTCCAAAGACGTTGAGACTGTTGTAGAGTATTTTTTAGGAAAACAACAACAATTCTTTTATGATAATTTATTTTTACTATAAATATTAGTTCTAACATGACTTTTTCAAGCATGCTATGCGTTGAGTCCCATGGACACTCGCAACAGAACAACACCATACAGCAATTTGTTGTCATTTATCTACCATTAGACTCTATTTTATTCGAAATTATAACATTTTCCATGAAAATTATATATGTTTCAATGTTAAAAGCATAGTTTGTTCATTTTACGATTATATTATTATATGAAATGTTGATAAATATCGTCATTATGTAGAGAAGATGTAATTTAGTGCTGTTACAATATGAAGCTATTTTGGGATATGTGTAATATTTTTTACACAAACATTTAGAATACTACAATGCATACATATATTAGACATATTGCCTCATGTAACATTCAACGTCCCATGATGCCATGATGAGCCTTTAAAATAAACGATGTTTAGATAGATACAAATAGGCACTTGGGGCCAACCACCACCTCTTAAAGCAGTATTATTTTAATGTTACTTCAGTGTGAGAAAGAGATGGAGCTGGACGTCCTGTATAGCTCCATCTCTTTCTCACACTGAAGTAAGATTACAATAATACTGCTTTAAGAGGTGGTGGTCTAGCTCCTGATCAATTTGTGTTAGTCTGAGGTGTGAGGCTAGTTACATCGCTTATTATATTACGCCAATAATGCCAAGTTAGTGGTGTTTCCGCCACAACTTAAATTGACATTTGACAAATAGGACAAATAGTGCATTAATTTAACATGTGCGACCTACTATGGAAACACTGGTAATTTTAGAAAGTAGGTAAAAAAACATTACAATACTCATTGATTACCTAACTACAGTGCATTTTCTAAACCAATAATTAAAATAAAAACACTAGACAATCACATTATTAAACAACATTTGTTAGCTGTACTTCTAACTATAGCTTAAATAATAAATTATGGCCTCAAAAAACTTTATAATTAAAAAGACTCTACTGCACTCCAAACGGATAATGATAAGAGATCCTAGTAACATCACTGGGTACGTAATGCAGGTCCTGGTAAGCTTTCACCATCATCTGCTGGTTGACGACTGCAAAAGGCCTCGGAGATATGCTCTCAATCGAAGGCAGAGGCCTCAGATCCAAGCTAGGTAAGGCTTCTTCCTTAGGCCTCATAGATGTTGGGACAAACGTTGGCTGAGGTATCGAAGGCACAGTATAGCTAATCATATTGTTATACACAAACTGGTCAGGATAAGAAAGTGCTTGATAATTCGCTTCTTGACGAGGCTCCACTTCTACGAAAGTCTCCCTAGTTGTATAAAGCGCTGGATTAGAAAACGCCGCTGTATCCAGCCGATTCTTCCTCCTTGGACGGTATTTGTAATCCGGATAGTCCTGCATGTGTTTTATCCTTAACCTCTTCGCTTCGTCAATGAATGGTCTCTTTTCTGACTCGTCCAAGCTCTTCCATTCAAGTCCTAGGCGCTTTGATATCTCTGAGTTGTGTAGTTTCGGGTTCATCATAGATATTTTCTTCCGTTGTAACCTCGACCATACCATGAAAGCGTTCATAGGTCTCTTTATATGGTAGGGATTGGAGTGTCTTGATAATTTCGGTAAGTGTCTCGTTGGTTGCTGATCCAGTTGATATGCCATTGATGTTACGTCATTTATCGTCTTTGGGATTTGTAATTGTTGTATTTGATACACTTTTGTAGTTTGTAAACTTTTGGGTTATGTCAGGATTTCTCCTCTCATTGCTTCTTGTAGTTTGGCATGTCCGAAAAAAAGATTAATCACTTCACATCACTAAACAGTGCGATTAGCAAAGGCATTAGGTTCTTCAACACTTACGTAGATGTCCATATTATGGAGAAATTATCTCAAATACAAAACGGAGTTAATAATATTGTAATACTCATCTCTAACACGTCCGAACATGCACTGATGGTCGGTTTCAAAGCGAGCTAAGCCTGAATCGTGTCATTAGACCAACAATGGTCCGATCACAATTGGAATGGACAATTTTCCATGTATTATTTGGAGTTGAATAAAGAGCGGTGACAATGCATTGATTGCTCGCAAATTGTCAAATGATACTCGTCGTATGTTTTGTGTAAGCCGCGCCCGCGCACCGCTATCTATTAACTGTACGGTGCACAAAAAATGGTGGTTCGAATAGTTTTTTTTAGTTTCACCTGTTACAAATTAGAAGATTGGAGTGGGCAGCAGAATGAAAAGACGAGTGTGATCTTTGCTTGTCATGTGAAATTGAAAACAATATTACCGTTCATTTTTTTAATATCTACTGACTTTCCATTTATTGTCTGTTACAAAGCTTTGGTTACTTACAACTATTTTCATTTCTCTTTTTATGTAGTTATGTATTATCAGCGGAGGAATTTCTTTTATGAGATGTTTAATCACAAACCACATCTTTTAATCTGCATTGTTTTCAAACGGTAGGTACCTTACCTACACGTGGCTTTCAAATGGCTTAACTCTAGACACTTTTTGCATTCATATGAACAGTTTCAAGATTAAAAAGGGGTAGCATAGCCTTGTGTGGATCAACATTGTAGAGAACATGAGGAGAGGAGATGTTACCTATCGGATGCTAAATGAGGTGGCAACTTTTTGCTACATCCTTATAATAAATCTGAACTTTGCGTTATTTTGAAACCTCATTAAAAGTGACTGACTTATATCAAACAGCAAAGAATGTCTTTTCTTTCTTCAGTGTTCGCAGTAAGTATGATGTGCCATTTTTTTTTTCCTACAAACAGACTTTCCCAGACTCTGCCACCAAGTGACATCTCTGCAATGCCGTATTAAATTATCTTTCTGTGTACCCCTGGCCTGGGTAACAGCCTCCCTACTAAGCAGCTACAAATACCTTTGCTTACCAACCCTCATCATTCCTCCGTTCCCTAATTAGTAACACAAAACTTCACTAGATGTCGCTACTCACTACGCGTTCTCATCCACACCTTATATTTTGCAACTCTCAACGCGAACAGAGGATCTAAGTACCTACCTTGTATGTGATTGTGCATTGTTGGGACTCAGAATGAATTTGAGGAGCGGCTAATCCTTGCAACATAATGGTGAATTGATGGCCATTGATCGATCCAACTCGTTTTATCTTCAATAGATTACAAAAGACTGGTCTAACCATGTACTTACTTTAAATGTGAATGGTATTTACAGGCAATAAGAGTATTTTTTTCTTTATTCCAATTCAAACAACTTTATTTCGGCCCCGTCTAGTTTTCTGCTACACGTGAACGTGTATTCACGCGATGCGACGGTCGCGGGGACACACAAATTTCTTTTTCAGATAATTCGCGTCTGAAAAACATTAATCAAATCCAATTAGAATCGTAACCAAAATCTAAAAAGTTCTGTGGTATTTATATTACCAATACGTATTTTAATCGCGCCATCTAATAACGAATTGTAGTACTAATTACAATAGAGGATAACTAGTTAGTTGGTCAGCTATACTTGCCGCCAATAGATGGCAGGAAATACAATATTGAAGTTTCATAAATATATAATATTTCATACAGGTGGCGCTAGTCGTTAGCTTTCTATTTAGCCACTTCCTTTTTTTTTTGAAAATCTATCATACCCTATTGATTGTTTTCTAATGGTTTTTGTAACATTTATCTAAAAGTTTATAATTACAATTATTATCATCTTTATAAACTTTTGTGGTGGAATAAAAATAAATATAAATCTAAACAGATGAATAGATAGGTACTTCATTATATGTGATAATCGCGAGGTTCTTCATCAATGCCTACTTTTTATAAAGCTATGTTTCAATATAACATTCGCCAACGTCATTCGTCGTCGAATACACCGGTTCTCGTCCGATCACCGAAGTTAAGCAACATCGGGCGCGGTCAGTACTTGGATGGGTGACCGCCTGGGAACACCGCGTGACGTTGGCTTTTTTGTTGCATATTTTGAAAACGTTAGGTTAGGTCATGCCCAATTAAATGTCTCGCTGATGGTGGCGCATGCGCTGGATCACTCGGTTCCCTACAAAATGGTTGAGCTGGATAGTGCTGATCCACGCGTCATGTTCGTGAACGGGCGCCGTCAGTTGAGACTGGTCATCTCTTAACTGCCAAGGGCTTATATTTAATCTTATAATTTGAATATTATTTTTAATTATTTATTTCTTACATTGCTCTCACATATAGAAGCAACAAGATCAATGTACCCAGGATTTTGTAACAATTTTGATTTAAAAGAGTGTCCGTGGAGTTTCTTGCCCGTTCTTCTCCATAGAGATCTACGCTTTGGAATGGGCAAGTAGCTTCAACTTTCTGACTAACTGACAGACTGACTGACTCTTTAACAATTCAAAAGTGCCTGTAATTGGTTTAAATTAATTAAATGCTTTGAGTTTAGGCAATTTTCACCTAAACTATTTTTTCATGCAACGTGCATGCTGCATAGGTTGGTAAACTGCTCCGAGCACTACCCGCGGTCGACTAAACTATGAACACTATGTTGTATGTGCATAAAAAACATAATTGCAGGTTTTTTTATGTTGAATTAAATAAGAATAACAAAAACATTTTTGGCATCTATACATACGTATATACGAAATAAATAAAATTGAAGTGTCTGTTTGCAATGTCAAAATAACAGCTTTTTACTGAATGCAATCATGAAAGTATATACGGTACTTATAACAACAAAACTATTTTTAAAATTTTTGTATGTCTGTTTGTTCTGGCTAATCTCCGAAACGGCTGGATCGATTTTGACGGGACATTCACTGGCAGATAGCTGATGTTATAAGAAGTAACTTAGGCTACTTTTAATTCAGAAAAAGAATTAGGGTCCACGGGGGCGAAGCCGCGTGCAGGAGCTAGTTCCCCAATATAAATGATGAGAGGAATAAATCTGTTATAAAGTGAAATCATGACCAAAACAAAACAATAAAAAATAATTACCGAAAATGGCAGCGAAATAATATCTAAGCACAGAAACAAACTGAAATAAATACCCACTTGAGAATCACGAGATAAATCCCTTACCAACAGGAGGCGACTTTGTAAATCACGGAGCGACATAAAGGGGAGTATTTAACGCCATATTTATGATAATAAGACCGTTGGCGCCATAATGGAAAATACAAAAAGCGCCCGCCCCGACCGTCGTAAGGCGGGCGGGGAGAGGCGGGTTAGATGATACGATACGACTGCGATACGATTTTTAAATACGTACCTACTATCTATTTTTGAAATGAAAATTTCTTTAGGCGCTTTGAGCGCTTTTTGGTAGGGGAAAATCTTACGGGTACGCGACATGCGACATGCTTACATCACCGACATGCTAATGTGACGTGTTGCGCCAGACTGGCGACGCGCAGCGGCCTGTGTACATGTTAATGTTTAAAGTTTTCACTTCTGCCGCCAGTTCTCATGACTGCCTACTTTTATTTGTAAGCTCTATTATTAATTCTCGCAGAATGATTGAATTCCAGTTCCTCTATTTTAGAAGTTTGCTTGCTAGATGTTCTCCAGAAGTTTAGGAAGTCAAACAGCACTTCTTCTTAAGTATTAAAACTCGCCGTGGATGTGGAAGAGTACCTACAACTGAATGCATCTCCTTCTTGTGCCTCTCCAATTGCTACTGCATAGTACATACATACTCCACGTAAGGATTACAACCGAATTAATACCTACATGACATGTGCCTTCTTTTTCTCTCGTATCGAAACGTAATATAAAACAATAGCCCATACCGTGGTACCGATATTAATCAGTCAGCAAGATGGCAGATGGAGGCTGACTGTCAGGCCGGGCCGAGCTCACGCGATTATCGGCTCTATCACCACTGGTGGTGGCTATTTTAGTGCACTACTGCCTAGCTCGAGCTGTCGTAAAAGCAATAATAATAAGTATCATTTTAATACGCCGTTCAGTATTTATTTCCAGAATAAAATGCTTCATTGACGTGCAACAAAGATGCAACATAGGCACCTTATCATTCTCACCACTGACCCACCAAACTGCAACTATCTAAAAACCTATCTGTTGCTACACTGCACTGGACAAATTGTAAAGAACTTACTCTATGTTCGTTAATTTCAACTCAACTCAAACTCAAAGCATTTATTTCAAATGAACCAATTACAGGCACTTTTGAATTGTCAAAGAGTCGGTCAGTTAGTCAGAAAGTTGAAGCCCATTCCAAAGCGTAGATCTCTATGGAGAAGAACGGGCAAGAAACTCAACAGACACTCTTTTAAATCAAAATATTGTTACGAAATATTGGTCTCATTAAGGTTAACAACAAATAGCAACAACAAAAAACTTTTTACAAAAAAAAAAACTCGACGCGACGTCGAAAAAAAACTATTTAAAAATGTTTTTAATTTTTCACTTTTTTGTGGATCAGTTTGTAATTTCTCTAAGTTGTTTGTAATTTGCCTAATGTCAACTGCTCATTACATTTTACAATATTTTGGTTTTTCGATACACGGACGTTTATTTGTTGAGGAGTTCTCCTGATAAGAACCAGGAGAGCTGCAACTGACGGTGAAGTCACATCATCTCCACTTCACCCTATGCATTGTGACGAGCATAAATTGCTTAGCAACCATATTAAAGTAATCGAATCGTAACCCGTGAAATACTTATTATTAAGTAGTTGCGGTGGCCATTTGTGGTCTTCATCATCAGTATCACTTCACCAAATAATGCTTTCTGAGAGCAAATACACGACTTACTATAAAAAATACCCAAACCGCTATAGGTGTACCTATAAAATTTGAGGATTTCCCTCGATTTCTATGGGATCCCTTCTTCAGATTCTGACTTGGTGACAAAGAAACCACTTCAAGAGCATACACTTTCAAACAAAAAAGAATTTTCAAACTCGTTCCACAATTGACGGAGAAATCGGTGAAAATACATTTTCTTTTTAAACATACAGACGAACATAATTTATAACCTCCTCCTTTTTGGAAGTCACAATTATAATATTCGACACCTACGACTGATCGTCGCACCCCATTTTAAAATCGCCCTCTCTAAAGACTCCTTCTAGTCTTAACTTATTGTTATTGCAAGTTTTAAGCCTTAGTTTTATGTGAGGATCGGCGGGCCTGCATCTATTTACTTTATATAGATTTATTGGCGCCTCGCCAAGGAATGACGTCACTTGAGTCCACTTGAGGTGAACTTAAGGCTCTAATGATAAAATACGATCAGTTTGTGGACGATGTCTGATATGATGGGAGAAAGAAGCTGGTGTTAGTAAATTGTTTTGTAATTTCTTGTTGCTTTGTAAAGCGACTGCTTTTTGTGGTGGATGTTTTCAGACGAGCTGATTTTGGTGTGCTTGAAAAAGATATCTACCTGTGCTTAAGGGTTGGTACCAGGAAATCGTGTTATGGGTTTTGGATAAGTTTATATAGAAAACTTTAAGTAGTGGCCACGAAAAAAAAAACGTCTGGCCAGCTCAAGAGTTTCACTAATTAATGAAAAAATCGGATTGAAGATAAACCTTGTAGATGATTGTTAAAAAAAAATTTATATCACTAAAAACGTGCATAAAGCACTGCCGTATTTTGATAACTTTGGCGTAAATAAGAAGTCACCTATTTTGTTCTGTTTTCCATAACATTACTTCTGTTTTGCGTAAAAAATTGCATTTTTTTTTAATTTTCACGCCCGTCCAAATCTCCACGCAAAACAGAAGCAATGTTATGGAAAACAGGAAAAATCTGTGGGTTTAATTTTTTTTTGTTATATTTTGATAACTTTAGCGTAAATAAGAAGTCGCCTAATTAATATTATAGTAGTGATTTTTGCACTTAGAAAAGTAACGCCAGAAAGAGCTTTCTCTTTTCTAGAGATGCATTTAATACATGATTCCTATAACAAGTGCACTTATTATCATTAAAAATCGTACCGTAGCCGTGATAAAACCGGATAAGATATTTTATCTATTAGCTCTTCTAAAAAAGTTCAGCTACCTATAACAAAATTAACTTTTCTTCTTTCTTTTTTTCTTTTATTTTTTTTAAAGTTAATTTAAAGTTCGTTTTTAATGTAATTTTTTAGTTAAGAGAGTCTATTAAGACTATATTACTATTAGCTTATATGCGTTCACCCCCTCATACTACAGCATTATCATAAAGAAAATCCTCTTCATATAAAACCTATACAATATACATAGAAGCAAAGGCATCTCAGTTCTCACATAAAGAGGAATCGAAGCCGGCAGTCAAAGCACGGACAGACAAACAAACAAATATAAATAATGCGGGCGAGTAGAAAGGAGTGAAATGTTATTCCTCCACCCTATAATAGAACGGGTGTTGGTATACAAGGGAGGATATCGCGGGATAGGTCTGAGAATAGAGGTGAAAGTTTTTGTTATGAATCAGCTTGCTTTTAGAACATCAAATTTCACTGGATCGATCTCACCCAAAAAGAAGGAGTATTTTCGTTCAAATAGACTTTTCCTACTTTTATTAAAAAAAACAAGTAACTAACACGAGTTTTGGCAGAAGATTTACTAGTCAGACATTTGATTATGCTTTCAGAAACCGTGACAGACATAATCCCATAATCTATAATGTATAATTACTAGTCCTGACTGACTGATTCATGAACGCAGATGCTAAACCGCTAGGACTACAAACTTGAAATGTTGGCAGTTGATCCCTTTTCTGTTGTAAGCATCCAAAAAGGAAGGATTTTTGGAAATTTCACACGCGAGCGAAGCCGCGGGGAACCACTTGTATTTTATAATTATGTGAGGTCAACAGAGTCAGGTGTTGCACAATTTAGTTGTAAAAGCCGTCGACAATTCAATAACTTTAATATATAACTGTAATTTTAACTCTACATCTAAAATCACACCACAAAATTACCATTCCTGAATCCTGAATATAGCACAGTATTCTTGGTCTTAACCTTGGATGTTAAGCTTCAGTGGGGCCCACATATAGATAAATTGTCAAAAAAACTAAGCTCTGCAGCATACGCTGTTAGAAAAATTCGTAATTTAACTGACATAGAGACAGTCCGTTTAGTGTACTTTAGCTATTTTCATAGTGTAATGTCATACGGTATTCTGTTGTGGGGAAATGCCGCCGACATTCAGACTATCTTTGTTTTGCAGAAAAGAGCTGTTCGATCAATTTATAAGTTTAGTCCAAGACACTCTCTCAGAGAGAAATTTAAGGAGATTAATATAATGACTGTGCCTTCTCAGTATATTTTTGAAAATCTTTTATATGCCTATAAAAATATAAAATTGTTTGAAAAACACAGTAATATCCATACCTAATATAAATACTAGGAACAAACACAAATTTGTTGTACCTACAACAAGGCTCAAGAAAATGAGGATCCGGCAATTGGGACTCGAGGTGGCCTTGCACAAGTCCGAGGCCATGTGTTTTCATGGTCCTCGGAACGCGCCACCATCGGGTTCCCAAATAACGGTAGGAGGGGTTCTCATCGGTGTCGAGTCGACGATGAAGTACCTGGGACTCGTCCTCGACAGCCGGTGGAATTTCGTGGAGCATTTACGACGTTTGGCTCCCAGACTGGAGAGGGCCGGGGCTGCCTTGGGGCGGCTTCTGCCCAATCTGGGGGGTCCAAATACCTCCTGCCGGAGGCTCTACGCGGGGGTCGTGCGGTCCATGGCCCTTTACGGAGCCCCGGTGTGGGCGCGTTCCGTGAGGCGACGACCGGTACGTCGATTGAACGCGTCCCAGAGGGTCATGGCCATCCGGTTAGCCCGGGGATACCGCACGGTCTCCGGGGAGGCGGCGAACCTCCTTGCCGGATTACCGCCATGGGATCTGGAGGCAAAAGTCCTCGCGCACATGTGGGAGTGGCGCGAGGAGGCAGGACGCCTGGGCGTAACTCTGTTGCCGCGAGAAATCGTGGCACGGCGGACAGAGCTCCGGCAGGATCTCATGGCGGCATGGAGAGTGCGATTGTCGCAACCCAGCGCTGGGCACGCCACAATTGCGGCGATAAGTCCCCTCTTTGAGGAGTGGCTGGAGAGGCGCCACGGCGTCCTCACCTTCCGCCTGACGCAGGTCCTCACCGGACACGGGTGCTTCGGGAGGTACCTGTTCCGGATAAGGCGGGAGGAAACGCCCGGGTGTCACCACTGTGTGGATCGCCCGGAGGACACGGTGGAGCATACGGTGGAGGTCTGCCCGGCTTGGGCGGAGCACCGCCGTGTCCTCGCGGAAGCGATCGGCGGCGGCGATCTCTCGCGTCCGGCCCTGGTCCAGGCCATGGTACGGAGCGAGAGTGCATGGGAAGCCATTACCTCCTTCTGCGAAGCAGTAATGCTCGTGAAGGAGGAGGCAGGACGCGTGAGGGAGAGGCAAGCTTTGCACCCTCACGCCCCTAGTCGCCGCAGGAGACGCCCTGGGCGTCGGGAATCGGCAGCCGATTCCCGGCCACCGTAGGCGCGGGCTTGCGGACGGCGAGCAATGGGTAGCTCGCCGTCCGGTAAGGACCAAGCCCGAGTCGACGGCGCGTCGTGTTCCACGCGCGCCTCAAAGAGATGTCAGCACTATTGACGGGGTCCGCTAGGGCCGATGCCAGCTAGGGTTGCGGGATGTTCGAAAGAGTTACCGTGGCCCCGGCACAGGCAACAGAAGGAACACGGGTGGGTTTTAGTCAGTAAAAGTCTGACACGCCCTCCCGCTCCGCCCAGAGCGGGAGAAGTCATTTGATGATTTCCCATCCAAAAAAAAAAAAAAAAAGGCTCAAGAAAATAAGTGGCTCGTTCAGATGTCAATGTATACGTTTTTAAAATAAACTTCCAAGCCACGTTCAAGATTCGAGCCTTAATAAATTCAAATCATTAATTAAACGTAAATCGTGCCAGAAAGCCTTTTATACCGTTAACGATTATATTGAAGTCAAAAATCGATTGAGCTGCTCCAATTTTAATTTTTTTTTTTAACATACCTACTGAACTCTTTTTTATTCTTTTTTTGCTAACTTTTTTTCTTTAGCTTCTTATATACACATTGACATTGATGAATTTTATATACAATGACATGAATATTTACTTTGTAAAGTGTTACATTATTTTAATTATTGTGAATGTGAAGACTATGTGGGTCCTTGTTTTGTTTTTCTTTTTTTCTCTCTCTGTTTTAATCTGGTAGTTTGAGTAAATTATGCGGCATACCCAAATGTCCTTTCTTTGGTATTGTTCGTCGAATCGTTGAGCTCCTTAAGTTTTGAGTTGAGCTGTACGATTACTGACAGATGCGTGCACTGACTGGACAGGTCCACTCAATCTGTGTGGTTCTTTCCTCAGAAGACCATTTCAGACACCAATCTACATGGTCTTCACATGACCTGACCAAGATTATGTCTGGACTTTAAAAGAGACTGTGACCTCTGAGTTTGTTACGGCCTTTCTTCTCAGACTAGTCAGATAGGAAACGCCGGCCTCATCTAGTTATGAAAAAAAAAATGTTTGACGTGTAAAAGTGTTTGTATAAACCTACTTACAGAAATAAAATCATTTATCATTTATCATTCCTTATACTGGATGAAATCAGCGCGGTAATTGCGTAAAAGGACCATAATGTCAATGATCAGCCACGTTCATTGGTTCTTAACGTCGTTGAGTATAAGAATTTTTCAAACCTATGAAGCAATGAATTAGGAATATCTTTAAAGAACCTGAGATTGTGATTAATAGCGTGTTACGCAATTAGGGTACAGTATTTCAATATTCCATCTCGTGTGTACCCAACAGCAGAAGTCCCTTTTATGTCGCTATTGATGCGATATTTTTATTTCCTCGCCGCTCAATACTGGAGCGAGATCGAGTTCACACAATACATGTTTGTATCATAACATATTATAATAATAACTTCAATAAGAGTTAAGAACAAAACGTCTGGTAATTTAAAAAGGTGATTTTGAACGTAGCAAGTAAGGAAAACCTCGTGTGATTTTATAGGAAAACTAAATTTAATTGTGTTTTGAAGACCACTATCGCAGGCCGCTACGTAATTAGTATTGTTTTGTAGCTTCTACGATGCTACGAAGCTACGACGCGCTACAGCGCGGCTACGAGTTTTCGTAGCCACTGTTTTCTACATAGTTTCACAGACGACCTTTTATTATGTGATTGTGTGACCAGTGATTATATCTCAATATTTTTACCTCCTCTCGCCTGAAACACAGGATGTCCTAGTTCAGGCAAATAACATTAGTGAACTTGACATAGATTTAAGCATAATTGTATTCTCTGTTCTACTTTATAACTTGAATAAATATATTATTATTATTATTATTATTATTATTATTGAAACCTTTATAGTCTCTGTTTTAATCATAAACTAGCTGTGCCCCGCGACTTCGTTTGCATGAAAATCATAAGATACACAATATACTCAAATAACAGCCACACTTTAATAAAACTCCCTCGACTCCCGAGCCGCCGCGTTTCATCGCCCGCCCGCGCTATTTGTTCACAATTTCATGGGTTTTAATTTTTTGCGCGGACCACTAATTATTTTTCTAAAATAAAAGCAGCCTAAGTTACTCCTTATAACATCAGCTATCCGTCAGTGAGTCCCGTCAAAATTGATCCAGCCATTTCGGAGATTAGCCGGAACAAACAGACAGGCAGACAGTCAAAAATTTAAAAAAACATTTTTTTGTTATTTATTATTAAATTTGCATTTAGTAAAAAGCTGTTATTTTGACATTACAAACAGACACTTCAATTTTATTTATTTCTATAGTAATGTATTATTAAAGTCTAAGATTTTTATATCGTTGTGAAATTAGCAACGTTTTATCTCCGAAGATAGGAAAAAAAGATGATTAATTATTTTATCTTTCTTTGTTTTCATATTCCCGTTACATTACGAGATATGACACTCATTACTCACAACAATGTAACAGTCTTATACAAAGCAATTAAGCCCTTCCACACTACCACAATAACACAATCTAGCGTCAACCGCGGCGCACGACACGCACGTCTTGGCCCCGGGCCACAATAACGTTGGCCCACGTGACCCACCGGCCCACAGGCCCACAGGCTTACGGCTGGACATACAGGGTATTCACTTATTGTTTACGTGGTATTCTGCCCTTTCTTGGTTTCATCGTGGTGACAGCATTGTAAGTGAAGTAATTACCGACAGTCATAGTAAAATGGTTTTGGTTGTGAAATACTTATCGTAATTAATTGCTCGTATTTTCTATTATTATCTATGTCTATATTTGTGATCTGTGAAAAAAAAAATTACACACAGACTACTTTGATCATTGTGTTTTTGTAAACTGAATATATTTTTCCTTTTATTTTTTTTCAATTTTCTTTTGTACTTTATACCGTGGCCTTCAGGCGTGGCCATACATATTGTCAAAGATTTTCTCCTTATGTAATTAATCATTGAAATTTAATTTTATAGTAGCTGTTCGTGCCCGGCATCGCCCGGATGAATTTCATGTCTCTTTCTCCAGTGGTGTAGGCTGTGTGTTGTATGTTTTCATACAAAGATACCATCTAAATTTCCGACATTTCCGGTTAATTTTCCAAAAAAAATCTATCATATCTCCTTGTCCTGACAATTACAAACACAACAAAAGAAGAATTAGCCAAATAGGTGCTACCGTTCTGAACTGATCCCTTTACATACATTCGGTAATGATTTTTATTTATATAGATTTCGTTGAAGCACTTCTTGACTGCTTTAGAAAATTCAAGTTAATGTTAGGGTCATTGCACTGCTGAAGTTTCAGTCTACCTCTCTATAATGACGCCATTACTTATATAATATTAATATTTCCTAATCGTAGTCGTACATGTGTGCATATCAACTAGTATTTCCTAATAAATCGTAAGGATAAAATTACTTTTGTGTGAATAAATACGGTAGCTCTATAAATTCATCACCATAATTTGAACCCAGAATCACACACCGCTGTCATACTCCACGGTTCCTTTCAGCAGTTGGCCTGCAACATTGACCCCCTCAAAAATTAACCTCCTTATTCAATGATGTTATATTATAACCTCATTGCCCTTATTCATAAAAAAAAACTAAAAAGTATAAACCTATTTTAGTTCTAGAGAATTTTGTCTTCTTCTTTCAAATTCAAATCATAATTCGAAAGAATTTTAACTAAAATTGGTTTATTAAGCGTTTGAGTTTTTTTTTTAAGAATAATACGGTTAATCTATATAATAAATAGTAATGAAGCTATGAAGTCAAAACTGTACATTGAATACTGCACATTCTGAAAAAAGTAATTACAACGAGGTGTGGGAACGAGTCTGATGCCAAAAATATAGTTTTAGATTTTTTGTCAGTTTGTCTGCATGTATGTTGCCGAATGGCGCAAAAACGGTTGAACGGATTTGAATGAAATTTGGCACACAGATAGTCTATAACCTGGTTTAACATTTATCGTACTTTTAATCCCGGTATTACGTTCCCGTGGGATATTTTCCGACACCCACGCGGGAGAAGCCGTGGACAAAAGCTAGTTAAGAATAAAAATACATAAGCAAGTTTTAGATACTGAAATAACACAGCTAGCCGTCCTTCTGACCTTATCGAAATCCACTTGAAAATCCAAGTAATGTTTGTCGATACCAAAATAGTGTTGCGTGGGTTTCGCGTAACAAAATTGCCACGTAGTGATGTGCGCGCCGCTGCATCAAACGATGTTATATCGATAGTAGACGTCATGACAGCTTGGCGTTCGATAAACTTGATTTGTGGGCTGGGACATGTTTGTTAATTACCCTGATTACTCATTAGAGTATGATGTGAAATGTTGCTTGCAAATTAGCAATTTGACAAATGGGGTGCATAATAGCCTCTATGAGTGACGATAATTATGGGGTTTCTAGCTAAGTAATAACAGCCGCACGGGTCGATCGATCAAGTTAAACTACGCTCGAAGCGGGTGGTCGGTGGATGGGTGACCCTCTTTACATACTATAGAGGCATGAGGAACAGGGTGTAAAGTTCACTCATCCCCCATAGAAAAGGGAGGATCCTCCGACCAGACGGGTGTTGTGTCTGGTGGGCTATTGCCCGACGGTTGATGTCGGGATGTTGTATAATATGATAGTCGTACGGTAAACTCTGATTGCGCGATGCAGGATTTTGCGTGACGTCAGTGTGACGCGTTCCATTGTGGCGATGTACGAGTAGATATGTCGCCACAATACCAAGACTTCTCCGTGCCTCGAAAAGCACGTTAAGCCGTTGGTCCCGGCTGTCATTCGTGGATCTTTGACAGTCGTTACGGGAAAGTCTTACAACCAGTCTTACCAAAGGGTATCACTTTACCCAGTTATTGGGTTGTGGAGGTCAGATAGGGAGTCACTTCATGTAATATATTAGTATTCAGCTGCATCCGGTTAGTCTGGTAGCCGACCTCTACATAGTTGGGAAAAAGCTAGGCAGATGATGATTGGCTCTAAACCGTAAAGACTATTCTTGCTTGCAGCGCTCGGCCGCTATAGTAACGCTTGCTAACAGATGTGGTCATCGTGTGCACGGGATTTTGTTTTCAAATTGGTCAGATGTAAGTTTCCTCGATAATCCCTACATTTTAAGCATCGCGATAGGGGGGGGGGGGCACCGGTCAGCCCCGCTACCAATCTTACTGACTGGCTTATATTCATATATTATATTTTTATAAACCGCCAAGTGCGTGTCGGACCCCACGCACAATGAAGGGCTCAGTAAAGTTGGGAAGAATTTATCCCAAGAACAAACTTAACTTTGTAGTTGAACATTTTTTCTCGCATACATCGATGTAGGTACTTCACGGTCAATTCCCCAACTGCAAATGTAAGTTTGTAATCGCAATTTTTTATGTGATAAAACTACAAATTAACGATTTTTGGACTTTTTTCTTTACTTGTGCTGTGAGACCTGGCTTCCTGCCCATGATTCTAGGTCAACGGGAAGTACCCTATAGGTTTTGATTTATTTGCGAGTATGTATATGTTGCATAAATGGCCGTATTTTTTATTGCGTTGACTTAGAAACTTGATTTCAACATGACACCATGCGTTCCTGAGAAAAAGGGTCTTGATAGACTGACAGACAGACGGACGGACAGACAACGAAGTGATCCCATAAGTGTTCCGTTTTTGCCTTTTGAGGTACGAAACCCTAAAAAAAACCTTTGTGCCCTTCTATCTTTATGTATTTTTATATACATTGGAGGCAGAATAAGAGATCCATGTAATCTTTAAGAACTTTCTGTACATTATTTACTAAATAAATGATTTTGATAATGTGTTCACCAGTTTGTGCTGATACGATAAAAAGAAGAATGTTGTGTCAGTGTCATTGTCAGTCATTGTCAGTATCATCTTGTGCAGGGTTGGCAGGGCTCAAGGTTGAAGCGATTAGCTAGAATATTTGTATGACCCATTGTAATAACAGTTGTCCCGGGTCAAGGTGTTGTGCATAACTATGTATATACTATAGAATTTGAGAACTTGCAGGAGGCTGAGGATGCGTGTAGCGCGATGAATGGATTCGAGATGTGAGACGCGACCCTAAAAGCAGAGATCTCTAGGAAGTGAGATGGGCCCCTCATGGGTGGCAGCTTCCAAGGCGGATGCGGTGGCAGCGGCGGCAACTTCAGAGTTCGCGGCTTCGGCGGACCACCTGGAGGCGGCAACAGATCCTTCGGTAATTCGTACGGCGGCGACAGGCCCTACAACCGCAACAACAAACGCGATGAGTACGGCACCGGCGGCGGCAACTTTAGATCTAGTTCCAAGGATGAATACTGATCTGGAGGCTTTTGATTTTCGACAAGTTAATGCAAGAACAATCCTTCAGTGATTACTTAACATTCTGCCTAAGCACCCTAACTGCTAAGTTTCTTTAAAAAATATACGATTATTTATGCCATGTCATGTGGTGCAGAAGAAACAATGCATATTTCCTGCAACTTGTTCTTTTCGTGTTTGCTCTTTCTTTGTCGCGATGTTTACCGCAAATAAACGTATTTTCTTTCTTTCTTTTCTTTTTCTTTTAAATGCTGGAGTGCAAGAGAATTATTAGTAACATTTTTAATGGTTTGTTTCAAAATTAAGGGAGGATAATGTATTAAAATAACAAGCCGTGTGCCCGACGGTATTTCCCATTGGCAAAGATAACGAAATTCATTACAAACTTTCATCCCCTATTTAACCCTTTTAAGGAATGATTTTTTTAAAACCCTTCCTTAGTGCTCACTTTCGTTACATAAAGAACCATTGTGCCAAATTTCATCTTTCTAAACCCAGCGGCTTAGACTATGGGTGAAGAGTTTCTGTCAGTGAAGAATTTAAGATTTTTATTAAGTAGAAAATACCTACTTCCTATCTCCGCTGAAAATCACATAACATCACAAAAATACGCTAAAACTTTCATGAACAAAACTCCTTTAAAACCCCGATAAAACAGCGGTATTATGGAGAACAGAGGTAGCGGGTAGGTATATGGTCGTCTGTAGCCCGAGGCCGGCGCAGCGACGCGGCAAAACGGTACATAACACGATATTGTGGCCGACACTCCGGATTGTTTACCGTACATGTACGGGCAAAATACTTGAGAAATGAGGATTTTGAACCAAGGGTTTTTAAACTTTCACAATTTTACAAACACTGGCTCTATTTCCAGTATGCCAGTGACAACTGTCGTTGCTATCTGTTCTGTTCTGACCCACTAGGTCTTGACGACAGATCCGATACAATGAAAAAAACGTGTGCGGGGGACCCCCGTCAGGAACGAAGTTCCTTCTCACGTAAGTACCAATGATTAAAAATTAAAATAAATTTTCGCAGCCGCCATCTTTGATTTACAGTTTGACGTCACTATCGGCTTTAGTACCCTCGAAAACTATGAAAACGACACCCGTGACGAAAAATTTGAAAATGTTCGCAGCCGCCATCTTGGTTTTTCATTTTGAATAATTCGAAAAACCCGAAATTAGAAAGAGGAAAATCACATGGAGGGGACATAGAAGTATGAACGCTTTTTCGCGTGACGATTTCTGCCAGTTTACTCCTACCGCAAGCGGCGCGTAAAAGAACTTCGTTCCAAATAAACAAAACTAACTGTAAAAGTAAGATGGCACAAGTATGAAGACCATCAGCAGTTCTTTGTCATCACATTCCGATGTTATGGTCAAATTGCATCAGTCGGAGTCACGGCCTAAACCCTAACGGTGACTGAACAATCATGAGTCTTGTGTAGCATGTCAGATGCGACATGTCAAATGATAACAGGCCCACGGGTCGATCGAAGGTTAAGCTATGCTTGCCGTGCACGGTTCGCGGATGGGTGACCATCTCTTAGATATCCAGATACCTCCGTGCCCCGGAAAGCACGTTAGGTCCCGGCCGTCATTCGTAGATCATTGACACTCGTTACGGGTACCTTCAGAAACCCAAAATCTAACAACCAGTCTTACCAAGGGGTATCGTATCGTGTTATCCTTAGTAACTGGGTTATACTCGTATAGTTCAGATCCTACGACAGACCCTTTTTCTTAATTTTATTTTTTTGTAACTCTAAGACTGTTTTTATGCCGTGTTTTTTATTTGCTAAGCATCATGTGATCTTAGCCATTATCACTGTTTTTATTTCAACGAAATACTTGCAATGTTTCAAAAGATATAATTTTTTTTTAAGAAAAAGGGTCTGTCGTAGGTGATAAAAAATTAAACCATCAATATTAATAATACAAATATTTTTAATTTTTTTTCCAATTTTTTTGTCGATAAATTATGGTCTAGTTTCACCCATTTTCGTTTGTGCACTTTATACAGGGACACACTGTATAAAATACTAGTATTCAGCTGCATCCGACTAGACTGGAAGCCGACCTCAACTTATATAATTGGGAAAAGGCAGGCAGATTGATTGACATACGAGTATCTGGAAAGACTATTTACAAATTATAAATGATGGGACCCCTAATGGCCATGCTGGTATTATTGCTAGTAGACTCAAGTCTGATTACCTCTATGAAGCTAACGGATGTGTTCCCTCTGCAGCTATTTTCCTCATTTCCAGCGGCTGTGTCCGCCTGTACAGCGACCTGCCAGTAACCGAATCATGCCGGCCGCTCTGTTTCAATTTCACGTGCGCTCGCCAATCAAACGCCGCGCCACCATAATGACATTCTGTGTGAAATTATATCAGATTCATGGGATATTTTTATACTGATTAAGGGCTAAAAATGAGGAAATATGATAAGTAAGGATGGGAAAATAATTATATTATTATTAACCTGATGGTAATGGGGGTCAATTTAGACTAATTAGGTTCTGCGTGTAAGTACATCTGTTTGTAGTGTTTCTTGCATATCGACGGTTAAAAGGTAATAGGGCATAAGCGACATTTTGATCAAAAATGAGTTATGAATGAAATCCTACTTAAAATTTTCCGCTTTTTAGGATGGCATTCATAACTCATTTTCGACCAAAATGTCGCTATTGCCCTGTTACCTTTTAACCGTCCATATGTTTGGTGCCAAGTCAGTGTACTTGTTCAAGTCAAATATTACTGAGTAAAACTAATACAATTAGACAGACTTGCCTCTATTGCGCAATTATGCAACCGCAACAGTACTTACCTCAAAGCAGAGCTCTGCGCGCATTACTGGCAGCATATACACAGCTATAGTGTGGATGTATGATTACTTACTTAGATGTAAGATTCAGCTTCACAGCTGTGTGAAGATAAAAACATGCAAAGTGGAAAAATATATGTTTAGAACGCCCTACAGACGTCATAGCAATAAAACTGCTATTGTGTCTCATTGAGTGTCCCGCACAGTGTTAAACTATTAGACATCGCAGGCGAGTTATAAACGGGACAATACCACCACATCTCCCCTAAAAATTGAAGTCGGACCAAGTATTTTTTTATATAACTGTGTGCCCAATGTAACTTTCTGAGAAAAACTTACTGAATAATAGAAATCTTTAAGAAACAACAGTGACCGTGCCCTCTTAACTTATAATAACAAAATTAATTAATATTGACTAAATCAACGGAATAAAGTTGTTTTTGATTTACTTCACACATTATCTATGTCTGTACAAATAAATAAAATTGAAGTATCTGTTTGTAATGTCAAAATAACAGCTTATATATATGCATATTGAAGTATATACGATACTTATAACGAAAAAGCAATTTTTAAATTTTTGTCTGTCTGTCGGTCTGTCTGTTTGTTCCGACTAATCTCCGAAACGGCTAGACCGATTTTGACGCTACTTTCATTGGCAGAAAGCTGATGTTACGGGGAGTAAATTATGCTACTTTAATATTATAAAAATAACTAGGCTTTCGCGCAAAAAAAAATAAAACCCATGAAATTATGAACAAAAAGTCGCATTTGAAAAATTCTTTTTGCATTTGGTAGCCCAATTCTCGAGGATAGTTATAGGCTATTTAACATCATGCTACGACCCTTAGAAGCCGAGCAAAAAGAAAAAAGTTAGAAAGAACGCTAAGCGAAAACGAAGTAATAGCGCGGGTGGGCGATGCAACGCGACGGGTCGGGGGACGAGGGAGTTTTATTAAAAAGTGGCTATTATTTTAGTATATTGTGTACCTTACGACATCCACGCGAACGAAGTCGCGGGGCACAGCTAGTTTAATAATAAAAGGGCCAATGTTTAGTGAAGTAAACCAAGTGCCATTTCTACCAACACCTTTTCACCAAATATTTCCATTGAAACTATCAACAAACCCACACTAGCCTACCCACACAGCCAGATAGTTTGAGGGACACGTCCGTATGCCCACAATTATGAACGGAGGTGACCATTAGGACGCATTCAGCCAGGAATTGTTTGTGCCCGCGGCTTGTCTCATGCAAATTGGATACCGTCTGCGTGTGACGTATGGTGTAGAACGTGAATCGTGCAAGTGGAAGTATATTGTCCTGTGTTTGCCGGGTTGTAGGTGGGTTTTGAATGGTAACTAGAAATATAGATGATCATGTTACAAACTGTTTACCGCTTTATTCACAAATCACAATCCTTTCTCATAACTCATTGAATGAAAGGTTGCTGTTATTGTTAAAGATCCTCATTTTTTTTTCAAAGTATTATTAAAAAAAAATAATTCCCACTGCGAATAAAAAGTTCAAATGTTACTTGTTGACACCGTCCTTACGGATACATTACATCTGATTGTTTCATTCAAGACGATCTTTGCTTAAAGAACCGGCCAAGTGCGTGTCGGACCACACACAATGAAGAGTATTGTTTCATTTAGATTATTAAAATCCATCCAGTGGTGGGGAAGCTTCGAGGGTGTAAAGAATTCCATATAAAACGATACAAATCTAAAGATACCTACGCGTGAAAAACATAACCCGGTCTTTGTTGTCGCGCAGTCGGGTAAAGGGGTTAAAGTTCTTAATAATTTTGAATAGTAAACATCGCATTAGGTAATGAAACCTGTAATGATATTTATAAGATAAATAAATAATGTGACGCGACGTGTGACGCTTTTTTTTTTTTTTTTTTTTTGTGGATGGGAAATCATCAAATGACTTCTCCCGCTCTGGGCGGAGCGGGAGGGCGTGTCAGACTTTTACTGACTAAAACCCACCCGTGTTCCTTCTGTTGCCTGTGCCGGGGCCACGGTAACTCTTTCGAACATCCCGCAACCCTAGCTGGCATCGGCCCTAGCGGACCCCGTCAATAGTGCTGACATCTCTTTGAGGCGCGCGTGGAACACGACGCGCCGTCGACTCGGGCTTGGTCCTTACCGGACGGCGAGCTACCCATTGTTCGCCGTCCGCAAGCTCGCGCCTACGGTGGCCGGGAATCGGCTGCCAATTCCCGACGCCCAGGGCGTCTCCTGCGGCGACTAGGGGCGTGAGGGTGCAAAGCTTGCCTCTCCCTCACGCGTCCCGCCTCCTCCTTCACGAGCATTACTGCTTCGCAGAAGGAGGTAATGGCTTCCCATGCACTATCGCTCCGTACCATGGCCTGGACCAGGGCCGGACGCGAGAGATCGCCGCCGCCGATCGCTTCCACGAGGACACGGCGGTGCTCCGCCCAAGCCGGGCGGACCTTCACCGTATGCTCCACCGTGTCCTCCGGGCGATCCACACAGTGGTGACACCCGGGCGTTTCCTCCCGCCTTATCCGGAACGACGTGTGACGCTTGACGTGGTGACTAATTGAGGACTAGAACGAAAACCTAACAGACAAGGGAATGAAATCGTGAACAATATTAAAAAATAATATATCATCTATCCATTTTATATCAGGCAAACTGCATACAAAACAAGCTTGCAAGTTAACAAAATTATGTTGGAATAGTTATTTTAAGTAGGGCAAAACTTGAGTAATCGGTGATAGTTTTGTTTTTTACTTGTAAAATTCGATTCATTGATCAGATTATTTTTTAAATTTACTGCAATATAGTAGACAAAAGAAGCTTTGCTAACTTATATCTAAAAATGTGGCAAATACTATAATGATTGAAAAATATACATTTATCAAGTCAGTAGTAACTTGGTAATATAACACATATTATCTATCACCGAATAGCTGCATATCACCAATTAGCCAAGTTTTGCCCTAGATATTATTAATCAGTAAAAAAACCATACAAAGTTTGGCTACTTTAGGGTGAAAAAACACGTGCTTGTAGCTGGTACAAAACTACGCAAGTAGCTGGCATGCCGCGTGCCATAACAACTTCTGATTGGTCAATGTCACAATAGCATGCCAGCTACTTGCACAGTTTTGTAGCAGCTACAGGCATGTGTATTGTCGCCCATACTATACTTATTTTTTTTTCTAATGATAGGTATAAGGTTGGTGTACACACCAACACCGGTACCGGTACCGGTTAGTGTATACAAAAAAAAAATATACACACGTTGAAACATGTTTTTTTTAGCAAAGTCAATTAAAAAATATATATTTTTTTAATTCAGTATTAAAAATTGGTAAAATATGAACATAAAATCTTAGAAATAATGTACAAAGATATTATAATGTTAGATGCCTGTACTAGGATAAACCAGTGTCACAGGCGGCATGAGCTCATACTTTATGGTAATTGTAGGACAATAAAATTCTAAAGAATACTTATTATGAAGTTTAGAAATACTGACCTTTAATTAATTCATAATTTTATACCTAGTTTACTTTAATATATTAATAATATATTTACCTTAAAGATAAAAATAACAAAAAGTTACAAACACGTAAAAATAGTTTCTTGGACTATAGAACCTAGGTAATTACAATACATATGATTTTGGGTTAGCATAATTGGTAAGTGGGTGGTTGGTGGTGGGATTTAGGCTCGCTAAGCAGCAACTGATTTCATACTGCATTGTTAAAACAAAGCTTATGTAGGCTAGATCGACACTCGTCGAACCATATCACGTATAGTTACTAGGGCTTTCAAGTACCGGGCTTTTTCAATACCGGTATTGGTGCGACCAATACCGTGATCACTGTATTGAACACAAGTTCAATTAGGATATTAATAAAACCATAAAAATGCGGGTTTTTATTTCAAATCAGTCTTTATTATTCTTATGTCGAAAATAATAATACCTTTTATAGTGAAGATAAATATATAGACAGGACGCCCCGTGAAGCAAGGTCCAATGCAAAATTTTAGAAGCCTATCTCAGGGCTTCCCGAAACAACCCCATGTATCTTCAGCGATTATTTATAATTTAGGAGCTAGACGGCTTTTAATACTTTTAAGGAAATTCTCACTTGGCTTCAGGCTTTTTATTTTTCTCTTTCTGTCTCGCATTTACTGTAAATATTTTTATTATAAATTCTTAAATTATTATGATCTACAATCAGGTCTACAGACAGCAGCCCATGTGCTACTAAACTGCCCAGTGCTGTCACATACAGGGCAAAGTACTTCAGTAACCCAGGTACCCTACGTGAGATTGTCAGTAACACCAAAGCGTTGCTGGCCTTTCTTGAGGAGCTGGGGTGGAGCGAATAATCGATTTCCCCACCCATTACGCACAATACGCGCATTGACGTGGAGTTGCGGACACCAGCCCGTATTACCCATTACCTATGGTCTACAATCGATGAAAATACTATCTGTCTGTCCATCACCCAAGTGACCAAAACTTAGCCAAGTGGGAAAATTTTTGCTCGACAAGGTTCGTTCTAGATTTTCAGTCGTTAAGAAAAGAAAAAAGAACGAGTAGCAATGACCCTGAAGTAGATTTTAAAACTTCCACGAACCCTTTCCAAAGCAATACAAATAATAAGTACCTACTTTTCTGGACAGTATTTGGAGCAATTGGAGTTCGAACATGGTAGGTAAGGGAAAAACCCAATTTTATCATACTTGGTAGTACTAAAGTAATGTATTATTTCCGCTCGGAGTAATCTATTTCTCATGTACTTCCTTGCATCCGATTAAGGTGAAAATTGGCATGTTCGAACTCTCAATTTCTCCTAGAAGAAGAGCTAGAGATAACAGCGGGGCACTTGCGCTGGGAAAAAGAAGTTTAGGAACGTATCTCATAATTAAATTTCCTCCTACTTACTACAACAAATCGCGATAATAAATATAATGTTTCTAATACCGTTGTCACGGTATTGACTCATCAATACCGGTATTGAAAGCCCTAAGTAACTACCTAAGTATGATTAATCTGCTTAGGTACATGCTAAACGGACATAGCCATGTCCAAATACAAATATTTAATTCTGTATTTTCTATTTTTTTTTTTCTTAAACATCTCGCTCCATAGAAAGTCGGGATACTAAAGTAAACTTTGAGTCATATTATGTATTTATTAAGTGCTGATAATAGTAATGTAGCTGTGCACTGGATAAGAAAAGCTTTTTAAAACTCTGATTTTTAATTGTCTAGACTAAAATGACATAACATAAAATGACTAAAACGTCAAAATGACAAAAAATGGTCGATGGCAGCTGTCATTTTGGTCTACCAAATTAAAAATCAGAGTAAAGCACCCTTATTGCAGACCTTTTTTCTGCCTCTTATATCAGCGATGAAACCAAGCTCACCCAGCATTTTTTTTTGTATTATTAAAACCCTTGAAGTATATCAAACCATGACAGAATCTAAGTAGATACCATTATTTCGATTTATTATGATTATTTTTTTTAAGTAGATGCCTTCCTATTAATATTTATTATAGACATACAAAGCCTCTGATATTACCTACCTATTAGTTGATAAGCTATCATTAGTTTAGATTAACTTTTCTTAGCTCTTAATTTTATATTACAAAGTATTGATATTATCTTCTTCTTTCGAGACGATGATAAATGTAAAAATTAATAATAATAATAATACATGTGGGATGTGGACTCAGCGATCATTGTGCCGATAGTTGTATCAGCCAATGGCTTAATTGCCAAGAGCCTCGACCAACACCTAAGGAGGCTCTCGTTGGGCAGCTGGATTAAGGGCTTGATTCAGAAAGCGGTACTTCTGGACATGGCTCGCATTGTTAGGAGCTTCCTCTCTCTGGAGCCCTGACCACCGGTAGCTTGGACCCTGTTCCCGATACCGGTGGGCTACTATTCTTTATACAGTGGATTTCATTTATTACGACCTTGGTTGTAGCGACCATTTACCTATAGCGACGTTAAATCTAAGTCCCTTGAATTTAAAGCATACTTTAGTACAAAATTCATGTGGCTATAGCGACTTTGGATGTAACGCCGAGTTCGGGTGTAGCGACTGTTTTTAATGAATCATTTGTAACAAATTCCTAGAAATCCCATGCAGATATTGCGACCGGAGTCGGCCGCCAAAGACACAAAGATTTTTTTCTTTCACAAACATTTCTTATCTTTTGTTTACATCCATTGCACACAGATGGTCAGCAAGTGTGGAGACCTTTACCTTTTGTTTATAGATATCAACTAAGTAGGTAGGGGAAGCGTGTACGTTTCGGAGCTTTTATGGTTCAGTTACAAAGTGATATTCTGAGTAGCAACTGGGTTTAGTAAACTTTTGAATAAGTATGGCTGCTAGACGCACATTCACTGTTAAAGAAAAGGCGGAAATCATTTCAAAATTGAAAAACGGTGAAAACAATGCTGATTTGTGCAAAGAGTACAAAGTTTCCCATTCAACAGTATCTACGATGTGGAAAAACCGTGATAAAATATTAGAATGCTTTGAATCCAAATCCTTAAAAATTAAGAAAAACCGCAAACCGACGCATCAAGATATCGAAAATGCCCTTCTAATGTGGTTCAAAGCCCAAAGAAGCCAAAACGTACCTTTGAGCGGTCGTCTGCTGCAAGAAAAGGCTAATCAATTTGTGCAGACTGTTTGGAAAAATGGATTTTGAGTGTTCGGAAAGCTGGATATACCGATTTCGTCAACGACACGATATTGTAGTAGGCAAAGTTTGTGGAGAAGCCGCTAGTGTATCGCAAAGTGACTGTGACAACTGGCTAAAAACAGTTTTCCCAAAATTGACTGAAGGTTATACTGATAGCCAAATATGGAACGCTGACGAGACAGGTTTGTTTTTTAAGTTAACTCCTGACAAAACCTTGAAATTTAAAGGGGAAAAGTGCGTTGGTGGAAAATTATCAAAAGATAGAATCACCGTGCTTGTTGCATCAAGTATGGCAGGGGAAAAAAGAAAATTATTGGTCATAGGCAAGGCAAAAAAACCCAGATGTTTCAAAAATGTTAAATCTTTGCCAGTTGATTACGAAGCAAACAAAAAGGCCTGGATGACTTCAGAGATTTTCGAAAAAGTTCTACGCAAATGGGACTCCCAGTTAAGAAATAACAAAAAGAAGATCATTTTATTTATTGACAATTGCCCAGCTCATCCTAAAATAGAGAATTTGACCAACATAAAACTGGCATTTTTACCACCAAACACTACATCAGTGATTCAACCGATTGATCAAGGGATAATTAAAACTCTCAAAAGTCATTATAGGAAGATTTTAGTACAGAAAATGATGAACGACATTGAAAACTCGGCAGGCCCGTTTTCCGTTAATATTTTAGATGCCATTGAAATGGTAACTACGGCATGGGCTCGGGTGACTCCAGATACGATCAAAAAGTGTTTTCTACACGCTGGGTTCCGTAAATCTTCGGCTATCACAACAATTGACGACGACTCCGATGATGAATTGGACATACCATTGGCACAACTGACTACAGTATCATCAAGCGGAACAAATGTTGCGGACTGGGCAACATATGTTGATATTGACAGTCAACTTATCACTACTAGCGATTTGTCCGATAGTGAAATTGTTGAAACTGTTGTTCCATCACATACGACGCAAGATGAGGAAAATGAGGAGGAAGAAGAAGATTGCAAGGAAGGTGAGATTCCTACAACTAAGGATGTGTTAGGTGTTGTAACAAAGCTTAAAAGATACTGTTTATTTGGTGATGGAAAGGATATTATAGATATTGAAGAAGTAATGAAAATAGAATACACCCTACAGCGTACACTAGCACAAAAAAATAAATTGAAGCAAACTAATATTACACATTTTTTTAAATGTACCGGTGAATAACTATGTGTGCAAATATTTTCAATAATAAATGAATATAAACTACACATGTGTACGTGTCTGTATCTCTTTACCTTTGCCTGTAACGACTTCCGGATATAACGACGAAAATAGAGTGGTCCCTTCATTGTCGTTATACCCGAAATCCACTGTATTTAAAAAAAAAAAATCTTTACATTCTAATATTTAAAAATATAATTTATATTTATTTATGGTAATAAAGGAAATAATAATACCTACTACAAAACATAAGCTTCAACTGATAATCAACAACTGCCAATTAATCATATTATTAGTCCTTCGAGACAGATTACTATTTTTCTCAGATAAAAATAAACGTTAAAATAATTTTAAATTATTAATTACATTTTTTTAACACGTAGTGCCAGGGAAATTACACTAAAATCCACTTCTTTCAAAGACGTTACTTAGTTACTGAAATTCAAAGAGACATAGAATGAGTATTTAATAAGTACACATCTAATTATTATAAATGACAATCAAAACGCAAGGCACAGAACCTTCCTACTGAAAAATAAGTAGTTAAATGAAAATAACATTAATTCTTAAATACCTTTAATTGAATACCTACGTCTTTCAAATCCAATACTCAACAAATTAACATCAATGAAATCAACAACCCAAGAATTACTTTTTTCCAACACAGTGTGAACTCGGTCTAATGTCAACAATTAATTTGTGCAAATCACCGGTCGCGCTCTCCGAATCGCATCAACATTCGATTGCGAACAGGCGCGTTCTTTTTGCCCCAAGATTGTGGTTTAAAAAGAAATTTAATCTTGCTAATAAACATGCAAACACGAACGCGGCGGCTACCTGTTGAAGCGCGCGAGACAAACGATTCCTCAGCCAATCAGCGCCCAGCGGCCGCCCACGGCCCGCCATCATTGGCCAGTCACTTTAGAGGGGGGAAATCCGAGGGGGGACAAGGCAGAGTTCGCCGTTAACATGACACAAGCAAGAAAAGCGCCGCATTGAGCTTTCGACGAGCTTTTCACTACGCGCGCGGGAATTAATCGGTTTGCGATATTTTGAATGTAACGCATAAAATTAAAAAACATTTTTCTTTAAATAAGTAGCACTGAAACGAAACTGTTACAAGTAAAGTTTTGAAAATAATGCGAGTGGATTTTCGGTGTGGCGAAAATTAATTTTTGAAAAGTTGTTATTAAAATCCGTCAAAATTGATCTAACAATGTCTTTGGGTAAACAGCCCAATGACCACATAAAGAGGCCTATGAACGCCTTCATGGTGTGGTCGCGGGGCCAGCGCCGGAAGATGGCGCAAGACAACCCGAAGATGCACAACTCGGAGATCTCCAAGAGGCTGGGGGCAGAGTGGAAGCTGCTCACCGAGATGGAGAAAAGGCCGTTCATCGACGAGGCTAAGAGATTGAGGTCAGTTTAATTTGACACGCTATTAATTTCCTTATAAAGAATTTTAAAAAGTTTGAGGTGGAGTTTGATCGCCTGACATTGAAAAAATGTTACAAAGCGAGTCAGGTATAATATAAATATTATAAAGTTATAGACACTCATTGAAAACTTTAGGAATTTCTTTTCAGTATCTCGCATTTTTATACCTACTAATATGTTTTATGTATTTTATTACATTTACTTTATTTACAAGTTCATTTGTTTTATTACGTATCTAGAAAGATGATTGTTAGAAGCTTTTATTGAAATCCTAATAGAGAACTAAACTGTGACCGAGATGTAAAATAAAAGTAAGAAAATTATTTACTTAACTGTCACAGTGCGCTTATCATAAATCTCAAATGATGAGAGCCATTGTTAATACAATCGTAGATGGGGACGTTTTGGTCACCAGAGAAGGAATAGTACAGCTTTTAATTGTGATACTCTTTTAACTATTGCCAATTATCTTGCTTTCATACTACTTCAGGTGGTTTGACAAACCTCGGTAGGACTAAAAAATAATGATAACGTTTTTATGATTGCAAGATTTTTTTTATCTGTTTAATTACAAAATTCTTAAATCTCATGCCACCTTTTATCTCGTCAGTATTAAGAACAAATCAAATATTTGTCATCAACTCAAATGAATTTTTGTAACAAAAAAAAAACTAAGATAATTAAACTAAAGGAACGCACCACACACAGGTTAACCTTTCATTTGTAAAGTAAACAGTGCGACTCAAAAGTATCTCGTTCATTATCTTTTTTAATTTCATATCTGTGGGCAAACATTGAACAAAAGCCACACACCTGTATTGCGTTATCTGTGGAACAAAAAGCTGTATTTGTTTAGTTATACACTTATACCATTTCACCAGGCGGCTGACGCCGCGCTTTTAATTGTTTTAGAATTATTTTTATTTAATCCACTGCCTTTTTGTTTTCGCTTCTTATGAAGAGAATGAATATCATAACAGAAGCAGGAGGTTTACTTACTTCTAGAGATATAGAGTATAGTCGCTAATGATATACAAATTCTACCTCGTTTGTAAGTACAGGTACAACAATTGTATGAATGTATCCTAGTCATTTCGCAAAAAATGTCACTTATCCCTTTTTGGCTGTTAGGCATCGATATATTTAACAGCCTATCATCATTATCAATTAATCGTTCAAGAGACGCGGTGACTCATTGAAACAAAAATACGATTATTGAAACCATTTACCGAGGTTACCGAGATTTCCCTTGATCTCCTCAAAAACTAAATTGTGAATTCCGACCTTCGGTGTTCATATGAATATAAAGAAAGTAACACTTTACCAGCAACTTCGTCCACCCTAAAGTCTGTTTTAATCTCGGAAACTAAATTGACAAGTGCAAATCGTCAGTTGTCAAAAGTCAGTTTGACATTTGCACTTGTCAATTGAGTTTCCGAGATTAAAAAATCAACTTTATATTGTCTATTCCGTGGGAATTTCGGAATAATCCTTATTCTTTCTTTACATCATAAAGGGAACCTCTGTGCGAAATATTAGCTTGTAGGTCCACAGGCTGGGCGTTGATGAGTTGGTTAGTGACAGAATCAGGACTTTTCTTTTAACCGGGCAAAAGTTACTGGCTCTCTTGTTTGCCTATCGGCGCCAAACCTCCAAACAGCGCTGGCGGTTATATGCATTGATTAACTTATCTAAAACACTCTATGAATGGCTTGATAGCCACGCTATCAAACATGCAAATCAGCAAATTACGGCGCAGGAGATGAAAATAATTAGTGAGGTGGTCGATGACTGTACTGTGCTAGTACGCTCATAATTTGCTCGTCCACTATTTATACGAAGACACTGCCTCCTAAGATACAGGATCTTCCTAGTTTTGGAGTCAGGGCTCAAAATTTTGTATTGACCGTACTTTACCCATCTCTTGTACACTATTTCTGTTTGTTCATTTCTCTGTCCCCTAGTGAATACTATGTGTACTTTAGTTTGTGTCAAACTTGTATTTTGCTATTAATAAAGAAAAATTAATTAAATTAAATTAATAAAAACAAATAAATTAAATTAATAAAAACAAATTAATTAAACTGTATGATGCTGTAGGTAGAAGTACATATGTGTTTTGATACCTCTGTCGAACAGTCAGCAATTTACTCAAAAGCAGAGAGGTCCTGTTCATCCTTAACTTTTTGATAAACTTAAAAAAAATTGGTCCTTATGACAATAAATTATAAAACACAGCCGTTTAGCGACACAATTAAATGTGTAAACAGAACGGTGCCGCCGGATGTTTGACACCGTTATCTCTTACTAATTAGATACAAATGTGGGCTTTTCTTTCTTTCCGAAGATATTAAACTAGAGGTTTTATTAGGCTGTTTATTTTTAGTTTCTGACAGAACCTACAATATAAAAACTTTTTATTTTAATTTCTAACAAAAACCATTAGTCTAGCGTCGGGGTCACCGGGGTTGATATGGTTCATCATCTGTCTAGTCTTTTTCCCAACTATGTGGGGGCCGGCTTCCAGTCTAACCGGATGCAGCTGAATACCAGTATTTTACATGGAGCGACTGCCTATCTGACCTCCACAACCCAGTTACCCTACTATCCGCCTTGGTAAGACTGGTTGTCAGACTTTCGGGCTTCTGACTACCCGTAACTACTGTCAAAGATCTACAAATGACAACCGGGACTAACAGCTTAACGTGCAAGGTTATGGCACTTTTAAAAGTTTAGTAAACTATGTAATTAAAATATAAAAGAAAAGCATAAACGCAAAATACCGATAATTTATAAAACAGTACCTAATCGTAAAAAAAATCGTATGGGAAAGTAGGTATTCTGCAAAACGTGTGTTTTTTTAAAGATTCCTATGGTGAATCACAATAAATTGTTTTTAAAGATTCCTATGGTGAATCACAATAAATTGTTTTTAAAGATTCCTATGGTGAATCACAATAAATTGTTTTTAAAGATTCCTATGGTGAATCACAATAAATTGTTTTTAAAGATTCCTATGGTGAATCACAATAAATTGTTTTTAAAGATTCCTATGGTGAATCACAATAAATTGTTTTTAAAGATTCCTATGGTGAATCACAATAAATTGTTTACCGGTATATTGTTTACTATATATTGTCTTAACAGGTTGCAAGAATCTTATAACAGACCATAGAGATAGACCTACTCATAGATTAAACATATTTTCAGTACTTAACGGGATGCTCGTCGTTACTACGAAGATGAATATTTATTTATTATCAGATTGGACGACAGGATATCATAAATCATAGATCTTAATAAAATTTAAAAAAAAAGCTTAAAAGAAAGGGAAGACAATTATGAAATTATTAGTAAGTATGGCAATTAGGTTTTAAACGGAGCATTAATATCTAGTATAATAGTTGAAAAAAAACTACACAGGTATAATTACAATGTTAAATCAGTTATTTACTTTTCGCTGCTCTGATACACACGTATAAAACACGAAAAAATAACATGGCATGTTCCGGTTTCATCTATAATTAAGTAAATCTAATATTCTCTTTTAGGATATAATATAACACGAAAAACAATCTACAGAAAAATTGGCCCTCACGACCGCACTTTCAATAAATTCCAACCCTTTCACAAAAAGCCTCAAACGCAAGGACGCATCACAAATAAGCAACAAATCAATTTAATCTATCCATAGAGGTCGGTGAGAGGCGACAATTATCTGTTATTCATTGTAATAATATCTTGCATTGTTGGGGGGCGCGTTATCAGGGGTCGGCAGGACCATAAAAATGAGCTTATGGCTCCAGTCTAAACTCGAGTGCGCAGAATATAGAGCTGTTGTTGCGAATTCGGGTTTAATTGTCTTCTGGGAGTTTGAGTTTGTGTCGGTTTTGAATGGGTGTAATTTAACTGAAATTCTAATTTGGTTTTGATTGAGAGAGAGACAGGTCAAGTAACTATAATTAGTTGACTTGTTTAAAATGACAAAGCTCTGTTATTATAGTGACAGAACTGAAAACAACGTCATGCAAATAATATCTTGTAATAAACGTTTATTTTTCACTTTCTTTTACATTAGCTGGTGTTGCAAAACCGCCGATATTAATTAAAAAATATAATTGAAACTAATAAAACATATGACATAGGAAACCAGCATTAAGTTTTCATCTACAGGATGTGGTGTAAATAGTGGTCCAACGTTAAGCAGTCGATACACCGTATATTTAGCTGTCACATACTACAATTTGAAACTTTTTTTTCCATAGATCTCAGAATAAAATATTATTTTATACTTTTTAAAAAATGTACACCTTGCTTTACTAATGTGGCTGTAATTTCTATAAATGACATTATTTAATATTTTTTTTCTGTTTATAACTGTGGAATACATGTGCTATCACATGCAAGTAATTTTGTAAATGTAATTTTATAGGTAATAAAGAAAAATGTGTTTATTTCAAAATGTAACTCAAATGTCTAGAAAATTGTGTGACTTGGGGTGCGAATGGTGTAAAAAATGTACAACACTGTCGGTGCCCATTATTTTAAAAACTTGTTCAATTAATGCAGATTCTAAAATAGTAAGTATAATAATAATTGATTCCTTAATTTAAACAAAAGTTATAGCCATTTCTATTCAAAAACAGCTGCATTGAACAGCCCAATTAGTAAAGCAAGGTGTAAACTTTCAAAAAAGAATAAAAATATTTTATTTTGAGATCTATGGAAAAAAAGTTTCAAATTGTGGTATGTGACAGCTGAATATACGGTGTATCGACCGCTTAACGTTGGACCACTATTTACGCCACACCCTGTATATAATAAAATAATGCACTCTCCTAATTTCAAATATCTCACTACATTTTTTTGAAGCATAGCATAATGTCACAGAAACTGTCATTCACATTATATGATTCGGTCGTATTAACATTTCTATATGAGGTGGAACAGTATGAATTAATTTGTTAGGGTTGAATTTATTAGCGGGGCGTAAGGCGGCGCACGCTTCACGTCAGGATTCATTTGTGTTACGTATATCTTATTTAAACGCTTATTGTTCGACGGGCTTTAATAATATTCAATGAGTTTGTTATTAAATTATTGTAAAAAGTCGAACGTTTCTGTTGAAATCTAATCGGATGCGACTGGTCATTAGGAAGTTTTGATTAAAATCAATTGTTAAGTTAGATTTTACTAGATTAGGTAGTTCAGAACTGCTGTTCTCTTAAAAACAGTATTTAGGACACAACTGGCGTTCCTGAAGTACACGGCTTATTGTAGTCATAAAGTTCAGTATCTTTACGTCCCATACTTAGCAAATATTAAAGCGCCTAGTCATCAAAACCCCCTCAGATCTTTCTGTTCTTCAAAAATATTTACAAAATTGGTATTCGATGTCTTAAAAGGACCAACTGCATATTTTGGTAGTATCCATAATGAAAAATACATACATAGCATAATTTGATAAACCTTATAATATGCTAGTTTTTGCCCGCAGCTTCGCACGGGAGGAGATCGGAAATTATCTCTTGGAAACTTACTACCGGGATAAAAAGATTTACGTCCTAACCCAGGCCAAATTTCATCAAAATCCGTTCAGCCATTAAGGCGTGAAGAGAAATATTGATAATGTTACTATAATATACCTAATATCTTTACATTGTCATTATGTACACACAATCACGATGCGAAAACATCTTTATATCAAGAAAAAACACGTTTATTCTGTAACACATAGTAAGTACATTACGTATCTACACATCTTCAGCAAACAATCCTTAACCTACCATTGACTGAAGATAACTGACAATCAAATGATTTCACAGTAAAAATCAATAGCAAGTGACGTCACAAGTTAGGATAAAGAGTTCTTTGTAAAGGCTACAGTTATTTTAACTTATTTGTCATTGATAACAATATGTGCTGTTATTGATAAATGATGTATAAAGGGTATTGTGAAGACGTTTGTTTGATGTCCACGTGGGGAAGACGAAGGTGGGTTATCTGATTCGTGACTGTAGGTACGGCATTTTAGCCGTTTGCCCACTTTGATTGACTAAAGAGACTGTAAAGAGACTGTAAGAAAAATGTAAAGAGACTGTAAGAAAACTGTAAAGAGACTGTATTTTTACTTGACTGCCCCAGAAGGAGAGTAATGTTTTTCGAGAGTATGTGTATTGTATATGTATATTTCTTTAACACGCTCTGTAGCCTGAAAGGCTTGATGGATTTTAACATATGAGGTGTCGTTAGATTCGTCTTAATTGTGGGAGTGATATAGGCTATATAATGTTTAGATATATATTGAAGCTGGAAATATAAAAAAGGAAGGGGAAAGTTTAAAAAAAATTACAACAATATTGGTATCAAATATTGTTACCGTAAAACGGGGTGAATAGGGATGCAGGGGTGAATCGGGATGAAACTGTAAAAGGGATTTTAACATTGAATTAATATAGTTTGTTGGCAAAAATTACACTTATGTGTTTATTGTATTATAATTAACGATTACGTGTCCTTGTTGGCAACAAACTATATTATTTCAACGTTATAATCCATTTTAAAGTTTCGTCCCGATTCACCCCTGCATCCCTATTCACCCCGTTTTACGGTATATATATTATTCTGTAATGTATACGAACGTTGGTAAATCTAAATAAATAAATAATAAATAAAAGCTAGTAATGAGTAAATTCCAAATATATATATATATATATATATATATATATTAATAAAACTAAAAAGCTTGAAGTAAAGCAAATTATTAAAAAAAACATAAAACCCGACTGCAAAAACACATAACTGAAAAGAGAAAAACCAGCATTATAATCTATAGAATGTTGGTATCGCAGCCACAAACCAATAACTAGAAATATGGCGTCACTTTTGTTTGTCCGCCTGCGATACCAAAAGTCTATAGATTATGATGCTTGTTTTTCTCTTTTCAGTTATGTGTTTTAACAGTCGGGTTTTTTGTTTTTTAAGTAATTTGCTTTATATGAATTAAGAAACGAATCCGAGTGGAAGTCGCTCGAGGTAGGTATATCAGGCGTTTGATTACCTAGAAGACGTCTGAAGAGATTGCTCTCATCTCGTCACTGTAGTCCAATTTTTATCTATCTGATTTCCGTACGTAAACTCTGGCTCTCTACTCAGCTTAGAATTACTCCTACGAACACTACCTACTACGGCGAAGTGCCATGAAAACATCAATCAATAAAACTGAAACCCAATTTCATAATTTTTTATACCTTTGATGCTGTATTTCTTGATGAAATCTGAACACCAATAATACAAAGAACATCTAACTCAGAATCCTCTTTACAAAATAATAGCGACTCGCCCGGGGCTTCGCACGGCGTTTGGGACTAGACAAAACATCGATAATTACTTTTAAATAATACGTATGTTTAATATTAATACCTTCCGGAATAAATTCTCCAAATGTTACTGAAAACCGCATCACAATGTGTCCCAAATTCCATGTCATTGATTGATCAGTAAACCTGCTGTCAATTCACAATTAAGCTGTTATTAACAAAAACCGATCATAAAAATTGGCAAAGGTGGTAACCATGAGGTGTGCAAAAGTGACTAGTTAATATTATCCAGCCAATACTAGAGAAGAGTAATCATAAATCTTTATTTATCTCAACATCATATTACAGGCACTGGTTAATAAAATGCACAATCGTAAATAGAGAGGTGTCTGAGGTAGGAGGGCCCTAAGTTACAGATCACCCGGCTCTCTTAGATAAGACATGTTGATTTACAAAACGGTTAGAGTCAAGATAATTATTTTCTGTATCAACCTATACAAATAAATAAAATGAAGTGTATGTATGGAATATCAAAATAACAACATTTTACTAAATGCATATGAAAGTATGTACGGTACTTATAACAAAAAAGCAATTTTTAAAATTCTTGTCTGTCTGTTTGTTCCGCTTAATCTCCAAAACGGCTGGGCTCCAAAACTTAGGCTACTTTTAAGTTAGAAAAATAATTAGGGTTCCGCGCAAAGGTATTAAAACCCAAGATATTGTGAACAAAAAGTCGGATTTGAAAAATTATTTTTGCATTTGGTAGCCCAATTCTCAAGGATAGTTATAGGCTATTTAACATCACGCTACGCACGCTAAAGAAAAAGTCAGAAAGAACACTAAGCGAAAACGAAGTAATAGCGCGGGCGGGCGATGCAACGCGACGGGTCGCGGGACGAGGGAGTTTTATTAAAATGTGGCTGTTATTTTAGTATATTGTGGATCTTACGACTTCCACGCGAACGAAGTCGCGCTAGTACATTATATGTATAATTACTTGTCCCGACTGATTCATCAACGCAGAGCTTAAACCGCTGCGGCTACCAACTTGAAATTTTGGCAATTGATGCCTTTTATGTTGTAAGCATCCAGTAAGAAAGGATTTTTGGAAATTCGACCATCAAGGGGTTGAAAAGGGGCATTTCTTTTGAATCTTGCTTCTTGAGTTAATAAACTTGAAACTTGGCACGAATACTTATGTAAGCAAATTATGAAGTTTGTCATTTTTTTGTTTTTCTAAACTACCCCCTAAAGGAGGGTTGGAGGTGTCAAAGTTTGTACGGAAGAATTTTAACGCGCGTTCCGATTAACTGGAAACTCAGTATTTATAATAAAGACCGAAAATAAAGAATAATGTCTATCAGGGTTTTTGAAAATCTACCCCTAACGGGGTACTAAAGTACGAATTCCAAGCGGACGAAGTCGCGTGGGAAGTGCTAGTATAATCTAAGCCCAAAATTGCAATTATATAAAGCGGGACCTACAAAATGACCCTGTAGTCCGTAAAATAATTTCAAAGACAACAGGAAGTTATACATATATCTTCTCTATAAATGACCGATAAACGATTGCTCAATAGAACCCAGACAGACTATCGAATGTTATTTAGTGACCGTTATTTGAATCCTCCGATTATGTGACCGATCAAACAAGTGATAAAATAAGTATGGCGGCACACACCGGCGCGCCTTGCACCATTGTGCTGACCGATAACGATGGCAAGACACCATGTCCCAAAGTTAAATGTTCTTTAGTTCAGTGGTGAGGGATATTTGAGTTTTATTAGTTATTTTCAAAGGTTTTTTTATCTGGAATTTCTCAGTAGCAGCCCGCGAAGTCCGAATTTGTGCCCGGTTGTTGGCAATAGGCTCGCCCCCTATTACATGGGACTTAAATAAATCTGGCGAAATCCGGGTTAACTTAGGAACACCTCTGCCCAACCTTTCGGTTACACAGGCGTGATGTGTTTTGAAAGTTTAAGTTAGCTTTACAATAAGACCTGCAAAATTTTATTTAATACGTGGGTACCAGAAAGTAGAACAAAAAATCGAAAACATTCTGTTTAGGGTTCCGTACCTCAAAAGGAATAAACGGAACCCTTAGCCTTATAGGATTACTTCGTAGTCCGTCTGTCTGTCTGTCAGTCAGTCAAGACCATTTTTCTCAGCAACGCGTAGAGATATCAAGTTAAAATTAATATCAAATACGAAGGTCTATAGTCTCATGGAGCTCTAATAAAATCAAGCTTCTAAGTCGACGCAATAAAAAAATACGGCCATTCATGCGACATTTTTTGATACTCGCAAATAAATCAAAACAGGGTACTTCCCGTTGACCTAGAATCATGAAATTTGGCAAGAAGCATGGTCTCGCAGCACAAGTAAAAGGAACAAGTCCGAAAATCATTACTTTGTAGTTTTATCACTTTTTTTCTTGCGATCACAAACTTTTATTTGCAGTTGGAGAATTGGCCGTGACGTATATCAATGTTTTTTTTTATATTGATACAATATAGCTACCCATAGTAAAAATTAATTAAAGGCGTGCCTTTAGCTACGTTGCATTGTGCTGACTGATAACGATGGGAGACGCCATCATGTTCCAAGTTTAAGTGTCACTTACTTAGATCAATATTGAGGGATATTGATGTTATTTAACTTGGTATGTTAGCTTTTTATGTGATTTTTATGAAGAATTTGCAAATTAGCATGAGATAATCGAAATTGCATTCTATTAATATATTGTTTGATCTCACGCTGATGGCAATGTATATTTTAAGTGTTTTGATTGATTTTAGTTTACTTCACTATGTAGTAGGTATCTGAAAATGTCGTGATTCCGACCCCAAGATACAGGCAAATTCCTAATTTGGGAGTCACCGTCTAACCTGTTCTTACACAACTTGATTATTAATAAATAAAAAAATATCATTGAATAATTAATACACAAAGTAAAACAAAAGATTAAGTGCTTTCAGACATTATCTTTTAGTGATAGGACACTGGTTCCGATGTCCAAAGATAGTCTTGAAAGTGAATTATCTCATGAAGCACGTAGATTTTTACAAGGCGCTACCGATCATCTTCATCATCTGCCTAGCCTTTCCCCAATTATATTGGGGTCAGCTTTCAGTGTAACTGGATGCAGCTGAATACTAGTATTTTACATGTAACGACTGAAAAAGGCGCCACCTTAAGACATTACCGTAGCAAGGTAGCCTTCAATACAAATGGGCAAACATAAAAATACATAGTAGTTTACCGATTCGCCCCTTCGTTGAATTATCTCAAAAATTCTGGATAAAAAAAGGTAAACTGTACCACAATCACACAACACTATCTACACCAAAAAGACATTAATAAAAACCCAATATGTAACTTCTTATTGACGTTCCAAATTCAATATACAAGCGATGCTTGATATCGAGAATCATAGTATAAATATATCGATATTTACCGAATTCGATTAGCTCCATAGAAAAAATACGCCAAAACGTGTCTGATAAAAATGCGTCGATAGGTTTTTTCTTGACCAAAGATATTGTGTCATTTTCCTTGGCGATATCGTGTTTATTTGGTTAACAAACTGTAATGAAAGAATTGATAGTGTCAGGTTCGACGACCTCAGTTTTTTTTGGTTTCGAAGATAGGACAGTTTCTGTCAATGCTGATAAAAGTGTTTGGTGTGAATAGGTAGCTACTTGTGTACCATGGAAAATTTTGTGATCGGATTTATAGAAGATTTTATGTCATACTTTGAGATACCAGTTAATAGGGATGACGCCTAAAAATTTTTTTTTGTCCGTCAGGTAATCTGTGGCACGGTAGTGCCCCCGCCAACGAGCCAACGAGCCAAAAATAAAAAGCCATGCCATATATTTTGACCAAGATGTACAAACCTTGTAAAGTTAGGCCTTATAGAGTCAGGGGCTTGGCTCTACGTTAACTGATAACTTTTTAACAGTGAATGCGTTGTTAGTCTATGGAAACCTTCTTTACATAAAATGTTTTTGGTGGGATAGCATCGTTCGTAACTATAACTGGGGGTGCATCTTACTAAAGCTTAACGATATCTACCAGACATTTTTTGACATTTAGATACTTTAATCAATTAGCATAAATATGTAAATACTTAGTGCAAGCAGCTACGGGGTACACCTACCTACCTTCTTGTCAATGATCGAATCTTGTACCTAACAAAACAGGCAATAAAATATCACTGCTTAGATCAATCATGTTCTCAGACTTGTCCAAATACCGCGCTAGCAACATTTTGTTCTAAAACAGCTTAAATGAATAAGATGTATCACATACATATCCTCATGCTACCATATATGCACATCCATGGAATCCGCAGAATGTAAGAGCTTATTGTCATTGCAATCAAAGAACGTAGCTCAACAGCTCAAGTCAAATAACTGTAAACACAGCAGCATTTATCACAAATTAAATAAAAAAATAAATCTAAATCCGCTACACAATCAGACTCAACAAACATTCACATTCAAACCTCAGCGCAATGACGAACTATCATCCGCCAGCGTGGTCCACTCGAATAATTACAATCGACTCGCTGACAATCGCGATTCTATCACAAAGCTCGCATAATCGGACGCTGTGTCGACTCATTCCCAACACTACACGTCGTAAACACACACACACGAATTGCAAATTCAACTCTATTCCATGACAATACAATTCAATTTTGCCTACATTTCGAATGCACATAGTGCAGTGGTATACACAGATACCCGATTGTGACTGGGACAATGCAATAATCCGCGCATTGTTGAATCGACATTGTTGTTTTAAGGGCGGCCAGGCGTTCGCGACAATTGCACGCTTTATTGCATAAATAATAATGTTATATCGCCCAGCGGCGTTACATTGTGGCATTTTGATGCTAAACTTATAGTATTGTGGGGCGAATTGAGTTATGCTTTCGATTTCAGAAGTATCGGATATCTTCCGCGTTGTTTTTGCTGATAATACTTACTCGAAGTGTTGATGTTTGGTCGAGAGTGACGGGACAGAGAGGTCGACGTGAGAGCCAACAATCGTGATGAGAATGATAAAGTTTATTCAGAAATGGACGCTGGAATTAAGACAACAAAGTAGAAGAAAACAGTTAAAACGTGGCGTTAAGCGGAGTTTATACACACAATACCAAATTAACAAGCTCGTTCCATAATATTCCTGTGGTTTCTAACAACCTGGCTTTATCTTTCTCTTCTTCTTCTTCTATACAATAAAATTGAAGTGAAAATAATAGCTTTTTACTAAATGGATATGAAAGTATACACGGTAGGAACTTAAAAAAAATTGAAATTTGTGTTTGCCTGTCTTTCTGTCTATCTGTTTATTCCACCTAATCTCTGAAACGGCTGGATCGATTTTCATGGGACTCTCACTCGCAGATAGCTGATGTTATAAGGAGTAAACTTACTTTTATGTTAGGAAAAGATTGTTAGGATTCCGCGCAAAAAACCCATGAAATTGTGAACAAAATCCGATTCAAATAGGGAAGTATTGACATCCAAGCGGGCGAAGCCGCGGGTAGCAGCAAGTTAGATTATAATAATTATATTAGGTACCTACTACCGGGTCACAATTTATTGTTTGACTCCAGAAAGCACTGATGCGCACCTGAGTGCGCCGAAAATAATAGTCCAAAGGCAACCGAACTTTGCATAATTTGAATTTGGCATTCCAAATTAACCTTTGTTTCATACCTACATAACTCATTTTGTTTTTCTTCCTCAGGGCACTACACATGAAAGAACACCCTGACTACAAATACCGGCCACGACGAAAGCCGAAACCACTTGTCAAGAAAGAGCCCAAATTCGGTTTCGGTATCAACGGCTTGATGGCGCCGGTACCGAGACTGGTGACGCCGTCGGTACACCCACACCCGGTACATCCGCAGCTGCACTCGATGCCACACCACTTCACAGATAAACCGGAGCTAAGCAGAGCCTTGTTCCCACCGCTACCGTACCCGTTCTATCCGTTTGCGAAGATACCGTCTGATGATGGCAAGCTGGCAGCCGAGTTGGCGCATTTGCAGGTAATCTTCAATAAGGTATTGATTTACGAATATTAAGTTTTATATTGTTCTATTATTTAAGCCAAAAAGAAAACTATCTCAAACATAAGGTTGATTCTTTAAATTATAGACTCAACGAAAATGATTATAGAGGTTCTGGCTTATGACACTAGAATCTGCAATCTGGCACGTAAAATATTTAACTGCAAGGAAATTCTAAATCAGTTGTTGATCAGCGTATACTTTAGGCTGGTCAACAACTGATTTAGAATTTCCTTTTACCCTGTCGCAACGACTTATCTACTTATGTCAGAGTTTCACACCTGGTCATGACAAAAACCGAAGATTTAAGCCGCCGCAACAGCTAGTTCCCAATAAAAATATTCGAGTGATTTACAATAAAACCTAGTGGCTCATACCCTCGTCTTCTTCGCAGGCCCTCTACGGCGGCGCTTTATACAGCAGTGCCCTCTACAGCAGCGCTTTATCTCCTTGCGGCTGTCCACCTCGCCGGACTCCATCCCCTCCCCCCGCCGACGTCAAGCGCCCCGTGGCCTACGTCCTCATGAAGAGTGACGAGGAACCTCCTCAGCACGTCATCTGAAGGCCGGTTGCGCTCCCGGCGAGGGTCTGGCCCTCGCACTGGGAGCGACCTTCCACCTCCGTGCAGGAGCGCGAAACCAGCTCACCTGACAGCGTGTAAGACTGAATGGAAGGTTATTAACTTTTGTTGCTTTAGAATGGACAGTGTGTATAGGGATGGGACAGTTTCGACCGATTAGTTGGTATCGGCGATAAGTGGTTTCGGTTTTTTTAGTGGACAGTGAAAAATTTAAGCATAATCTTGGTTAAGTTAAATGTTGAATGGTGCTGATCGTGACATGAATTTTCGATGAATGTGCAATCAATGTTACTGTTAATGTGCAATGTACCTACTTTTAGTTTTCTCGTGAGGAGTACCTCGCACTTTGAATAGATAACATATCATAGAATTTACTCTTCAACTGTGTAATAAAATATAGACGTTAGTTAGGCGAATTAATGTCAATTTTGTATGGTAAAGACTATTGTATAACGTGTATACAGTGTTCAATGTGTACAATGTGTTTTCATTCTCACCGATACCAGACAAATAAATTATAAATTGTTGTTCTTGTTCATAACCGTTTTCATTGATATTTTTTATTGTTTGACATATCACTTTTAGTTATGATAAAATAAACTCACTGTATTTTAAAACTCTCTTGGTATCGACACCGGATTCGTCTATAAATGTAGCTCAACACTAATGCATTAAATGTATTTAATCACTAATAAATTGTAGTGCAATATTGTAATTATGTAATCAAAAAACATACAACATTATACTAACATAAGACGACTTTGGACACGATTAATTAATAAGCGAGTATTTTACACTATTCTCTCGATATGTTATCATGTTTTCGTTTCGATGTTGTTAGGTAGGCACTATCGACAGTTTGAGAGTATAATATTGAAGAGAATAGTGTATAATACTGAAGAGAATTAAGATAAAATAAACCTTCACATATTGTAAATAGCACTTGTAAATAATCTCTACTAATTGTTTTGTTTTTAAAATGGTATGTATAGCGTATCTTCTTATTCCGTTCTTTTTGAAACATTTTGTAGCGTTTATCCGTTTTCAAGCAATTGTTTATTTGCTGTCTCCCCAGTTTCAGAAAGTCCGATCATAAATTGATAATTTATTCCGTTGACATCTTATCGTGTGATTAATTGACCAAAATAACAACATGTGATCACATAGTACCTACATGTGATTTAACAAAAGATCTCTTTTTTAAATTAATTATCAGAAATGCTGGAAAATTGGTCGCGAAATATAACGATGTCAGTCGTTGTCAATTTCAATGAGCCAACACCAGCATTTTTTACATCATATCATAAGTATTGTACCTACAGAGCATTATCTCAACATTGTGTGGTTTATTTTCTATTTATTTTTAGAAATTGTTTTTATTATACTTCGAAGTTAACATTTGAGAGCAAGGTATGACAAACTGATACAGATCGTTGTCCTAATTGGTTGGCTTTAACGTTATTTTGTAGAAAACAGCTTATTTCTTACACAATAATATAAAGTGAATGGTAATAAATAAATAAATGTCCAAGCAAAAAGGGTCCAGTAGTGGGGTATTGAGTTAAGACCAGATCCGGTATCTAGAATAGTCAATTGATAATATGGATTAAAAAATATTCAAAAACTGGTACATTTTTTTTTATAATTTTTATTTTTTTTATTTGAAGTTGAAATTCTGAAAAAACTTGATTTGAGAAAAAGCATTTTCATAGTTTGATTTTTGGTACTTAGTAATAATCAATTAAAATTGAGAAATGCAATTTTTACCCAACTTTACAAAACTGCGTATATCTCGGAAACTAAATGCCGAGAACTGGACCCTTTTTGCTTGCACCCTCACAAACAACTACCAGCTAAATTCGATAAATTGTATATAAATTTTCTATTTACACCTACGTACACCTACGTTATCTTCATTTATTCGGCTTTTTTCGTCGTAGAATTGTTCGCACTCACTAGCCGAAACCGAATGTATCTAACAGTGATGCACATCTCTATTTTTTCTACAAATTGACGTTAGAGATACCAACGACGACACTATTGTAAGTAGGTGTTGATAATATTTTTCTGCAAGTTATGTTTAATTTACCCACCGATCAATTTAAATAATATAGTTAATTGATCTAATTTAATAGTTATAAAATAATGTTTGTATATATATTACAATTAATGAATTATTGTTGATATTATGTTACTGTTGTAATTTAAGTTTTATTTCTTGAAGTTTTTAGTTGTATTCAACGAATGTTTGATTTTTATATGATACGAATAATAAACGATACATCAGGATAAAACGATATTATTTTAGTACTAACCCTTTATAAAGGCTCCTGCAAACAGGCGCGACACGTGACGCGATACAAAGGCACCGCGTGTCGCGCGACGTGCTGTGCTTTTGTGTCGCGTCGCGTGTCGCGCCTGTTTGCAGGAGCCTTTAGAAATGGCTAAAGAAGGAATCAATATACAGGTGTATGATTTTTGAATAATCACAATCGCGCTTTGTACTGAAAAGCGGGCTCCTTAGAAAAGAAAACTACAAAATTCAAGTACCTACCTATTATTGCCTAGCCATATCCAACACCCTGCAGAGTTAAGAAATGAACTCTGATCGAACGATCTGACGAGCACCCTAATTGCGTAACACACTAACAAACACAATCTGAATAACTTTGAAGCATATTAGTAGTCTATTGCTTCATATGTTCGAAAAACTGTCTGCTCAACAAAGTAAATAACGCAATGAATGTTGTTGAACTGTCAAAATGAAACCGATTCCTACTGTAAGTGTGTTACGCAATTGTCCCGCAGATGATAATAACATTATAGTTTTTGTCAATGAAATGTGACAAGTAGATACACTTATGAATAACTTGACTATGTATCTCAAAAGTAAAGTCAGGGAAATTAATTGATAAGCAAATTGACTACCAATTTAAATTATATTAAAATCACAACTTGTCATTCTTTAGTTGGACAGTTGTATAAAATGGTTAAAGGTATAGTCAGCCTCAAAAAGATGTAAACATCGACAAGAAAAGATTTGATTGCATACAATCTGTGTTCCATAATAGTATAATTGATCTAATTGTAATATGTTTTGTGGCTACATATTGAGACATTATCGTATTCATAAACAAGTAACTTGTATCTGAATTTATACACAAAATTACAGTTTAACACTAAAATTAAATTACATTTGAATGTCATACATAAATTACATCAACATTTAAATGAATAAATTTATGTTTCTTCAATGGTATTTCGACATTTAAATTAAAAAATATAGCTAACACCTTAAAATTTAAAATAACAGCAATACAATATGTAGATGTACTACATCTTTTTTAGGCTCATATACTAATTCCATGAATGACGATACACGGCAAATTGACGTAGGGTATCAATTTGATTAACAACAATTAATCTCCCTGACAATACTTAAGAAATCTGCTGAGCAAACTCTTAATCATTTGTCAACATTTGGGCTACAAAACTATACAGCCCAAAATCTTAAAATAAAGCGACAAACAGCCAGACAGTTTATAAAACTAAATTACAAACAAAACACGTAACAGTTTATTAACTTCCCGAAACAATTTCAAAAAGATTAATTTCCCAATCGCCATGTGTTCACGAGCCACTCAAAAAGTCAGCGGCGCGAGTATTTCTTTAAACAGAGGGGCTCAGGGGGCTCACGATTAAATACGGTACATACTCAATTATCGGCGAATAAACACTCGAGTGTGAACAATAAGGGGACACATGGCAGCTTGGGGGATCGGGGGATTTCACGGTTTTTAGTTTTTGAATTTTGAGGAAAATAAAGGGAAAAAATGGGGATAGTGGTGTTTGTCTGTGAGAGTCGAGGGGACTATATCTAATAGATGCATGGCTTAGCCCTTGTTTGTCAGTCAATTACTAAGCTTAAATTATCGCTGTTAATTGCTAAAAAGCCTTAAGACTCCTGCAAACAGGCACGACACGCGACGTGGCACAAAGGCACCGCGTGTCGCGCGACGAGCGGTGCCGTTGTGTCACGAGTCGCGCCGCCTTTGTGTCGCGAGTCGCGCCTCTTTGAAGGAGCCTTCATGCAAGACGCAATACCCTTATCCCAATAGAGAGAAACTGGTTTTAATACATTAACTTTTTTTCATTCCTTAAATCCGAAAGAACAGATTCCCAATTTATCCGATTCATCTTTATCCAACTGGATTCGGGAATATTAAAAAACGATAATCTGACCATGGAAATGTACAGTAGGTAGGGCTAGGGCCCTTAACTCTGTCATCATCATCAGCCGAGCCTTTCCCCAACTACGTTGGGGTCGGCTTCCAGTCTAACCGGATGCAGCTGTATACCAGTATTTTACATGGAGCGACTGCCTATCTGACCTCCACAACACAGTTACTAAATAATACGATACCCCATGGTAAGACTGGTTGTCAGACTTTCGGGCTTCTGACGACCCGTAACGACTGCCAAAAATCCACGAATGACAGCCGGAACCAGCAGCTTAACGTGTTTTCCGCGGCACGGAGGGGTGTCGGTATGTAAAGATGGTCACCCATCCACGGACCAACCGCGGCAAGCATAGTTTAACCTGATCGATCGACCCGTGCGGTTGTTATTACTTAGCCACAAGCCCCTTAATCCTATTTTGCTTTATAAATAAAGAAACGGTACATCACCGATAATCACACTGACTTTATCACAGCCGAGACCTTATCATCGAGAAATGTGAGCAAAAAACCTATCTTCCCAATCCCATAAACCTCTCTAAAAAATTAAATCACAGAAAAACCGTTTAAAAGCCATCGATGTGAGATAGAGCGGACATTTAAGTTATCGGCAATTAATATTTTATTCATGTACAATAAAAAGACAATAATCACAGTTTATGTATCGGCTGGGGGCGGTTGGAGGCGCGAGCGCGGCGCGAGCGCGGCGGGGGCGCCCCGGGGTGCTACTGGTTGTAGGGTGACCATGTGGAGCTTGGTGATAGGACTGGGCTTCTAAAAAAGTGGAAAAAGTTGGACAAGTAAAGATATGTTATAGCTTTCACAGTTAATTTTCCTCTAACAGCACTCCAAGTAGGGTTGCCGCTTACCACCAACCTAATTGCAAAGAGGATAAAGATCACTTTAGTTTTGACAGTGATGCAAAATCAGTGAATGGACTGCAAATAACTTATGTGACACAGGAACTAGAATAGTACCTAGTTCTTTGGTTTTCGGATTAGATGAGAGTGAAGTTGAAGAGGCTTATCTAATGCAGTTGCGGACCACAAAAATGCTTTTGATATGAGACAATACATATAAATTGAAAGGCAATGCCACTCGAAATAGTTTTCATAAGTTCTTGCTTTAAAAAAATTAGTTATGCATTTACTCCAGCATGTTTTGAAGACGTGTGGTTCGTTTCTTGTATGGTCTGCACTACAAACAGTACCTATAAAAAACTTTTTTGCAAAAAAAAAACAACCGGAATCAAAAAAAAACCCTGCAAAGTGAAAATAACTTTGATTTCGGAAGTTGGTCTCTTTGAATCTATTCTAGGTTTTTGCCCTATCAAACAAAAAAAGAATTTTCCAACTCGGTCCAGCCGTCTTCGAGTCATCGGGTAACACACATAGAAAAAAAAATAAGATTCCGACGAACTGAGAACCTCCTCCTTTTTTTTGAAGTCGTATAAAAATCAAGCAATTACTCCAGCATGACTGTACTGGTGTAAGTTCAACAAATGCAAAAACAAAATCTCACATTAGATTATTGAAACAAATTCAAGCAAAATCTAGCCCTACTTATCCCGTTCTCCGGCACTCCATGGCCACCCCCTAACCCCACAAACAAACACCCTTTAGCAGCTAATTGCGGAGGTGGCACGATCTCTATTACATCCACCATAAATCCATGGCTTTACCAGATCACCCTGTCGCAGATTTGTGGTAGATGTACTTACGCCGCTCTATGTACACGCAGTTATGGCGTTTTAGAGTTATTGATATTTTAAGGTGTGATATTTTAAAATTAGTTTTATGGACGAAATGTGGGTGTACTATAGGTACTATCGAGGAAACTTACATCTGACCAATTTGAAAACTAAATCCCGTGCACACGATGACGACATCTGTGAGCAAGCGTTACTATAGCGGCCGAGCGCTGCAAGCAAGAATAGTCCTTACGGTGTATACATGTTCGTTTCTCCCATGGTACACCTCTGCCTAAACCTTCGAGGAAACAAGGCGTGATGTTATGTTATATTATTTTTATGGACTGCCTCGTTGGTCTAGTGGCCGCAAGCGCTACTGCTGAGCATGAAGTCCTGGGTTCGAATAAGCTCGCCCCCTATTACATGGGACTTAAACATAAGTGGTGAAATGTGGGTGTACTATAGGTACACCTCTGCCTAACCTTTCGGGGAATACAGGCGTGATGTTATGTTATGTTATTTTTATAGATAACGGATAAGGGTGCAATGGTTAGATTTATGTGTTAAGTCTTGTATATAAACTTGGATATTTTCCGCATCAACTTGGGTTATTTTAGAATTTCAGGTAATTTTTCTTAATTGTCTACCAAAGGTTGACTTTGCGAGATAGATTTTCACAAAGGCGCTTATAATAAATTATATCTCATCATCTGCCTGCCTTTTCCCAACTATTTTTGGGGTCGGCTTGCAGTCTAACCGGATGCAGCTGAATACCAGGAGCTAGATCACCAACTCTTAAAGCAGTATGTACCTACTCTTAAAGTAGTAATCTTACTTGAGTGTGGGAAAGAGATGGAGCTAGACGTCCTGTATAGCTTCATCTCTTTCTCACACTGAAGTACATTAAAATAATAGTGCTTTAAGAGGTGGTGGTTGGCCTCCTGCATTTTACATGGAGCAACTGCCAATCTGACCTCCACAACCCAGTTAAGGGGTAACACGATACCCCTTCGTAAGACTGTTTTTCAGACTTTCGGGCTTCTGACGACCCGTAACGACTGTCAAAGATCTACGAATGACAGCCGGGACCAACGGCTTAACGTGCTTTCCGAGGCACGGAGAAGTCTCGTATGACTGTAAAGATGGTATTCCATTCATCAACCGACCGCGGCAAGCGTAGCTAAACCTGATTGATGAACCCGTGCTGCTCTTATTACTTAGCCACGAGCCCCTCAAAAATTATATCTAACGTACCTAATGTATTTATTTTGATATACAATAATTGTAGAAAAAATTTACAAGCATTAGGCACGGAAAATGAGTGTTTTGAAGTATTAAAAAGATGAAGAAAATAGCAATGATGATTGAGAGCCAATATCTTAACTAGCAACTATAGAAAGTAATCTTCTTCGTTTTCTTATTTTTTCGTGTCCTCGGTACTTTGATTTAATTAAGAAACAAGTAGAAGAGAAAGAAATAATCCTCATACCTAACTACTCGTTTTCATGCTCAAATAAAATTTGTTCAATTGTGCACATGACACAAATGATATTCCCAAAAAAAAAGTAGGTTATAATTATTTCTCCTCGTTGTACGATCCAGACATGAAATAAATATGTTTAAACTCAGTTAAGCTGGGAAGATTAAAAATAAATCTAGAAGAAAAATGCAATTCGCCGGCGGCCACAGACGGACAGATTGAAAATTATACTGGAGGGAAATAATATCAAGTAATCTACGACTTAGGAGGATACGTCTGTTTTATAGGTTTTAAAAAAGTCAGTATCTACTGTAGACAGTTAAAATTGGTTTTAGTTTTCATTTTAGCAGGCGAAAACTAAAACCAACGATTTTTACTAGAAAATATAGGTAATTAATCGGTAGGTACATACATAAACTCACGCCTTCTTCCCATGGGGATAGGCAGAAAGTACAGAACGCCACCTGCTACGATCCTTACATACTCCTTTGCCTCGTTTACATTCATACATCTGGTCATACACGCACGCCGGTTGCGAGTACGACGCACCTGACCTTTCTGAAGAACATCACCAATAAGATCACTATATGTCTTCCTAGGGCGTCCCCTCCGGTGTTTCCACTCACATCTGCCGTGTAAATACCTTTTGTTACTCGACTTTCATTCATCCTCTCAACATGACCAAACCATCTAAGCATACTCTTCTTTTCTTCTTCTTATTCTTTTTCTTTTTTCTTCTTCTTCATCGGTAGGTACCTAGGAATATAAACTGAAATTCATTGAGGTACAGCTCCCTATGAAAATTGTGGTTTACAGAAGTTCTGTTGGTGTGTTCTGATTTCAAATGGTAGTGACTCTTTAATGTTTTTCCTGATTGGCAAGCAATTGTGCTAAAACTGGTTGACAATACATATAATATTATTATGAGAGGTGCTGCAGACTGACAGTTGCAATGAATCGAGATAGCCTAACATCATGCAAGAAGATCATGCCAGTTCACATATACCTACCTACCTACTGAAAGCAAAGAAGAAATAAGCTAATATACTCACTAAACTATCCAGTAAATTGTAAACCATTAAATGTTATCACCAATACGGTCCATCCTTTTCCCAATAAGTGCAACACACACTCTAAGTAACCCTACAATGCTGACAATGACAGTCATTTGTCAGCCGACAGCCACCCAGACCGTTTACCGACAGGCAGACATTCAGATCAACCTGAACGACGGCCATTCATGTTCAATTCATGACATTCTACGATCGGTAAGTGATAGAGATGCGATTTCAAACGAATAACGATTGCGGGGCGATTGATATTGAAGACGTTGCGATGGTTTTTGGAAAAGTTGTTTAAAGTAAAAAGAGTGATTATCATCGTCTTTTTGTTCTAACTAATAACAAGCACATTTTTAATTTAATACACTGTCATACCATCGATTGACTAGAAGAAGCATAAACAAAACGACAATATCGCAGTATTAAGCTTAGAAGTTTTCCGTTTGATTTTTGTAACGGTATAACCATGGCGACAATTCCAGGCAGGCTAAGAATGAGAAGCAGTCTTTGAGCCTGCTAATATCAACGAACAAGAGTAACTTTGGTTGAGACAAAATCACTCCCTTCAACAACACATTTTCACTGACAGCGACAGCATTGATCGAAGCAGCAGGTTGGTAATCTGTATAAAAGGACTACACAAGTAATTTACAGTGCCATGTTCCATAGCTACCATAAACAACATCACATCAAAAACAAAACAAAAACATTCAAAAAAAGAACAAACGAGAAAATAAAAGTTCCGTCAGCGGGTGTCATGGCGTCGGGGGCGCATAATGGCAATTTTTCGTATACACAGCGTCAATGCGATGAATGCGAGATGTCGCGTAAACGGCTGCCGACGTGCAAATTTGACGCCTTTGTGTCGGATGGCCGCGTGCGTGACCTGCATTTTAGCTGGATATTGAGTAACGTGTTGGGATGGGACGCCACTGCTTCCCATCCCAACTTTCGGTTGCTATTGGATGGAGATATATGGGAAGAAATCGAGGCAGAAGAGTTAACAATAAGCCAATAACACCGTAAACAGATGATGGCTTCCCAAAGTATGACGATGTACAGACGTGGATGAATAGACATATATATTTAACAATAGATATCTTACTAAAAGCTAGTGTAGGCTAAAGTATTATCTGCAATCTAGAGGGCTTCATTACAAAATTAATTCATCAATTTTATCATACGCTCAGTGTAAAACTAACCGCAATATCGGTGCAGAAAAAACTGACGAGGAAAATATCGACGGATGGAAAAACAGGCATCCCAGCAATCCAGACCTAATCAATATTGCTAGCATGATAATTACCTGTATACTAAAGAGAACTGTTAAAGTAGCAAGCCGAGAAAACAGCTGTTGCTAATGGTCAGGAAAATACTAGGAAAAGCTATGGAAAAACGATGAAAAACTATGGACAAACAGCCAATGACAATCGTCTATAATGACACGTAATAGACACTCGCTTTCAATCATAGCGATTTCTGTAGTCACTTTGTCGGGTTATTTGTTTGTGCCCCGAGCGGCCCGTACTCACGGAATACGAATCAAAGGGTTCGGGCTTCGACTCCCGAATGTTGCGCATTATTTGATGTAATATGTGTTTAGGATAAGTTTAAGTTTTGTTGGAAAGTTGGATAAAGATTTCAATAAAAGCTACAGCAGGTCAGAAAAAAAAGGAAGAAATTATCAAAGCTCCTGCCATTAAATAAGTAGATATAACTTAGAATGGACCCAATGCAGTGCAAAGGCATCAAGCAAAAAAGGGACAAACACTCTTCAGTTCCAATTTAATAAAAGTGATTTTTTTTTCACAGAAACTTAGTAAAATTTATGAACGAACATAAATTAAATTGAAAAAGCACATCTTATTATTAAACACTGCAATTCCCCCAATTTCCTCTATCATTTTACATAGTACATTACATTCTACGCTCAAAAAATTGAAGACAACAATCCTGCGACCCAGCTGAACATACAAAAGAAAACACCTAACATGTTCCAGCATAAACCCAAAAAAAAAACTAATATTCAAACATTGGCCGATAGCTTTTATTTGCTCTGGCGTCTACAATAATCTTCGGAAAGGAAGCGGTTGACGATGCGATACGATAGTGTCATACAAAGGAGCTTATTTCCGTTGCAACTCTGCCTATAAAAACCCACATTACACCTCTATATACCAAACAAAAAGCCACGCGAAAATGAACCTTATAACCTTAAAAACAAGAGTTGTAAGGGTTACGCCTAAATGTATTATGAAGTTTGTAAAGGTGTATATCGTAGTGAAAATAAAAAGTGAACAAATGTCGCGATAAGTTTTTGTAAGGGCGTTAGGTCGACAATCAATGACGGGTTTGAATAAAAGTGGGGAGACTGGAATAGGTTTTATAGGTTTCTGCCTATGTTGTTGTAGCTTTCGTGAGGGTGAAAGGCATTTTATACATCAACAACTTTGTTATTAAGAACGAAGTTGTTCATGTATAAAATGCCCGATTGAAAACTGGTTAGGTACGTTAGCACCTTCCCAATTTTGTTACTGGTTGCTAAAAGATGGCAACTATTTTGTATCTCATCCGCTGTTTCGAAGACTTGGGTCCAAAGACAAAGACATTTATTCGTCGGATATGGTAGGTACAAAGTTGGTTATTATTATAAATAAGTTCAGGACACATCCGCCGCTAAAGCGGCATACGAATATTTACAATAGGTATTTCGTAAAGACGTAAAACCTAATTTATATATTACATCATATAGATACTCTGATAAACAATACAAAACACTTAGACATAGACAAAAGATACATTTACACTGTAATAAACAATATAAAATTAAAATAAAACACAACAACATTTTGAATAGAAAAACTAAATAAATATACTAAGTAATATCCTTATACTCTAAAAATTCTTTTACCGTATAGAAATACAGATCCATCCAAGACAGGTCCATATACAATCAGACAGTCCTTAAAGTTTGAATGCATAACACAATGACCAACATTTTCCATCTCAAACAAATCTGCCTAAAAACTTTACAAACTAAAATTCATCACATCAAAAGCCTAACACGACTAAGTAGTCTACCTACTGCCACATCTCCTCAAGCACTAACTAAACGGCAGAGAGACGGCAAAAACCGACGTGGAGCGATAACAGAGACAATGGCACCTAGTGTCCCTAACAATACTTCGTTTGTGACGATTCTTCGCATAATAGCAGGGTGCAAAACGCTCTGTAACTCGATAAAGGCTCTTTTATTACGAATTGTGGGCGCGTAATTGAGTTACTGCCTATACTGTGGTGTTAGTTCTGTTTATTTTGTTGGTATGTGGTTAATTAGCTGTTTGTAGATATTTTAAAGTTCGGAAACGTTTATTCGTCATAATTTGAACAAAGTAGGTAAGTATTGTATTTAGATAATATACAGGGTGTAAGGGACATCCCTCCGCAAACTAACGAAAATATTCTCAGGACAATTAAATTTTTTTTAATCTTATTTTCAGTTACTATTCCTTTATTTCAATGTAAAATTATTTATGTTTTATTTATGCAAATAAAACAGCTACAATAAAAAAATCGGCAATGGATGTTGAAATACTCGGCGGCCGAAGGCTTGTTGCGCAGTAACGATACATTGCGTGTGAGGTAACAAAACTAATTAGGTTTATGGGATTCCAAAACGTTCCTGAAGTAATTTCATGTACCGGTCATCTTAGTATGATATACTTAATACACCCCATCAGTCTGCGGAGGGCTGTCCCTTACACCCTGTATAAGCTAACATATTTATAAGCTTACATATTGACTGCCGCGTTGGTCTAGTGTTCGCAAGCGCTACTGCTGAGCATGAGATCCTAGGTTCGACTGGAATTTCTCAGTAGCAGCCCGGAGTCTGGATTTGTGCCCGGTTGATGGCAATAGGCTCGCCCCCTATTACATCATCATCTGCCTAGCCTTTTCCCAACTATATTGGGGTTGGCTTCCAGTCTAACCGGATGCAGCTGAATACCAGTATTTTACATGGAGCGACTGCCTATCTGACCTCCACAACCCAGTTACTGGGTAATACGATACCCCTTGGTAAGACTGGTTGTCAGACTTTCGGGCTTCTGACGACCCGTAACGACTGTCAAAGATCCACGAATGACAACCGGGACCAACGGCTTAACGTGCTTTCCGAGGCACGGAGAAGTCTCGGTATGTAAAGATGGTCACCCATCGACAGACCAACCCCGGCAAGCGTAGCTTAACCTTGATGGATCGACCCATGCGGCTGTTATTACTTAGCCACGAGCTCCTCCATCGCAGCTCCTCCATTACATGGGACTTAAACATAACTGGTGAAATGTACACCTCGCATCACCACTATAGGTACACCTCTGCCCAACCATTCGGGGAAACAAGGCATGATGTTATGTTATGTTATGTTATATAAGCTAACAGTCTTAAAATAATAATTATAATAATTTAAGTACAGAAGAATCAGTATTTCCATACAACGTGACAATGCTGCCAGCCTTTTGAGCACTTTTCCTGTTGACAGCGATACGGACGAATTTTTTGCTGCGCTATGATTCTTTTCATTCCTTTTGTATATGTACATATTACGATTATTTTTTTAAGACTTAGCTTATATTTTAAAGTCGGTTTTATGTCGTCTATACTCCACACAAATAAATAAAATTGAAGTGTCTGTTTGTAATGTCAAAATAACAACTTTTTACTAAATGCATATGAAAGTATATACGGTATTTATAACTAAAATACAATTTTTTAAATTTTTGTCTGTCTGTTTGTTTCGGCTAATCTCCAAAACGGCTTGACCGATTTTGACAGGACTTTCACTGCCAGAAAGCTGATGTTACGGGGCGTAACTTACGCTAATTTTATTATAGAAAAATAATTAGGGTTCCGCGCAAAAACATTAACATGAAATTGTGAACAAAAAGTCGGATTTCAAAAATTCTTTTTTCATTTGGTAGCCCAATTCTCGACGATAAGTATAGGCTATTTAACATCACGCTACGACCCTTTGGAGCCGAGCAAAAAGAAAAAAGTCAGAAAGAAGATTAAGCGAAAATTAAATAATAGCGCGGGCGGGCGATGCAACGCGGCGGGTCGGGGAACGAGGAAGTTTTATTAAAATGTGGCTGTTATTTTACTATGTTGTGTATCTTACGACTTCCACACGAACGAAGTCGCGGGGCACAGCTAGTTAGAAAATATGTTTACAGAATTTTGAATGGGGTTAAAGTTTATAAGTAGAACGCTAGACGTTGATGGCATAGCAGGACTGGCTTTGAAAACTAATAAGATATTATTAATCTATACTTAGGCCATCTACAAGCAGGGTTGGGCAGTATTCGCATTACTTTAAAAAAAAATATTAAAATACGTATTTGGTATTTGTATTTCAATCACTTCCTTAAAATGTAATTTGTAGTTAGTATTTCAAACACGTATGTATGCCTTCAAAATATACTTTAACATCGTTAGTTACATTTAGCGATCTTATTAATAAAAATTTAAAATAAGCTGACTGACTTACATAAACTAAGAACACTAGAATCGACGGCGGAATAGACGACGGTGGCGATTCAATTTTGTTAAATTGTATGCTTGTAATGTTTTCTGATATAGATAGGGCCCTGTACCTAGTAGGTAATACGTAAATATTTGTACCATATTTTAAAATTACTTAAGCAATATGATACTTTCAATTGTGCCGGTTAAAGTCGTTCTTACATTACTTACACTATTTGTTGCTTATATTAAAAAGTTCTGAGTGTATTTTATAAATTGTATTTTGAGAGTTAAAATTTTATATTTTAAATAGGTACACGCGAGAAAGTATTTTTTTATTTGTATTTTAATTGAAGCAAAGCATATATTTTACCCAACCCTGTCTACAAGACAAGCATTTTAACAAGGGCTATTCCCAGCTCCTCCTAAATCTAGTTGGCTATTATGTGCTCAGTTCATACTGTAGGTCCAACATTTTCTGGAGCTTGGAGGTAGGTAGTGATGGTCTTGAAGTCACCTGCATGGCCTGTCAGTTCTTTGCTTTGGGTGCATCTAACTTTTTCCGACTTTATATTAACCCTAGTTACGCACTCACTAACCCCATTATAAGCGTTGCTTAAGGTTAAGTAATGATTAAAGTCTGCTTAACCATAGATTTTTTGACGTTTAAACGTCTCTTAACTTTAGGCAGTTTTATAAATAAGGGGGTTATTGACTGCGTACCTAGGGCCAATTCAAAGACTAAAATGTTAGAAACACCCAACGCAAAGAACTAACAGTCATGCAGGTAACTTTAAGACCATCAATCACTACTTTCCTCCAAGCTCCAGAAAATATTGGACCTACCCTATAAACTGAGCTCATAATAGGTAACTTGATTTAAGAGGAGCAAGGAATATCCCTTATTAAAATGCTTGTCTTGTCTATCCAGAAATTGTAACTTACTAGATAAACAACTGTCCAGAAATTGTAACTCACTAGATAAACAACTGTCCAGAAATTGTAACTCACAAGATAAACAACTGTCCAGAAATTGTAACTTACTAGATAAACAACTGTCCAGAAATTGTAACTCACTAGATAAACAACTGTCCAGAAATTGTAACTCACTAGATAAACAACTGCCCAGAAATTGTAACTCACTAGATAAACAACTGTCCAGAAATTGTAACTCACTAGATAAACAACTGTCCAGAAATTGTAACTCACTAGATAAACAACTGTCCAGAAATTGTAACTCACTAGGTAAACAACTGTCCAGAAATTGTAACTCACTAGATAAACAACTGTCCAGAAATTGTAACTCACTAGATAAACAACTGCCCAGAAATTGTAACTCACTAGATAAACAACTGTCCAGAAATTGTAACTCACTAGATAAACAACTGTCCAGAAATTGTAACTCACTAGATAAACAACTGTCCAGAAATTGTAACTCACTAGATAAACAACTGTCCAGAAATTGTAACTCACTAGATAAACAACTGTCCAGAAATTGTAACTTACTAGATAAACAACTGTCCAGAAATTGTAACTCACTAGATAAACAACTGTCCAGAAATTGTAACTCACTACATAAACAACTGTCCAGATATTGTAACTCACTAGATAAACAACTGTCCAGAAATTGTAACTCACTAGATAAACAACTGTCCAGAAATTGTAACTCACTAGGTAAACAACTGTCCAGAAATTGTAACTCACTAGATAAACAACTGTCCAGAAATTGTAACTCACTAGATAAACAACTGTCCAGAAATTGTAACTCACTAGATAAACAACTGTCCAGAAATTGTAACTCACTAGATAAACAACTGTCCAGAAATTGTAACTCACTAGATAAACAAGGTTTCTGAGTGTGTCAATTGTCATCATCATCTACTTGATTCATTGTACGAATACCATTTCCATCTTTCTTAAATGCCTTTGAAAAAGTAAGATCTACGTTTTCCAATTCTCAATACATTTCATCCGATGACGTCACATCGAACATCCAAACATCCCGATACAAAATAACATAAAGCGCACATTGTAGTACCGCTTTGAGGACTCGTAAGCGCTGCCGCACGGTTGCGCACGATCGTTGCGATTAACTGCGATCACAAAAACGCACGACAAAGAGCTCATAAGCATATACGACAGTCTAATCGGATGAGCGTATAAAAGTCTCGTGTTCATAGTCCTATTTGTGTATCCCATTGCTTGTGGACGTGGATGTAGAGATTACAGGAAGATACAAAATAATTGAGAGCTTGCGGTTCAATTTTAAATGAAACGGATAATTAACAGTGTCCTTTTAAAAACTTGCGACTAGGTTACATACTTCTCAGACTGCTCACAAAATGATCCCTCAATGGAAAAAGTCGTTTCTATATTCGCTCACTGGTAAACACTTCACGTTCGCACTTATTTGATTCAGCTAGGGGCAGCCCCTAGCTATTCCTGTAGAGGAATGAAGGAAAATATACCACGGACTTTCTTTTTGAATGTAGCCTCCAAAACTGCGATGCCCTATTGAGAATGTTGTGGAAACTATCCCTGACCTAAACCCAATACTTTCTTACACTCTACGTCTTGAATTGATTACTCTCGATAGACGAAAATTCTGACACATTCCCGGAATATTAAAAGTCAGTCCATTTTCTCCACCACGCTCATGACACATCCAGCAACCACGCCTCAACAAAGTGACCACCTTACGCCGCAATGGATGTGAAAAGAGCCATTCTGTCCGAATAAAAAACGTACCGACCAGTTTGGGGACGCAACTTAGCTTTTTAAATCTCTATGCGATTACGTATCGTGAATGGCAAGGGAATCGTTTGGAGAACTTGACAGATGTCTGTATTTAGATTTATGTAGTTGTGGGTGGTTGATATTCAAGGTACGCTGTAATGTAACAAACGGCCAAAAGAGTCAGAATTTCCTCAAACCGACTATACAGAGGTATGCCTCTGTATTGTCGTTTTGAGTTACTAAACTTCTCAAACGAAAACGAGGCAAAAGGAGTACGAAAGGATCGTAGCAGGTGGCGTTCTGTAGTTTCTGCCTACCCCCATGGGAAGAAGGCGTGAGTTTATGTATGTATGTATGTAACCCCTCAGGTATGTAAATTATTCAACTTAGACCATGTTTAAGACATATAAAGACTTATCTAGAAAAACAGTAACTGTGATGTGATCAACTACTTAAGACGAAACCGTGCGCGCAGTGGCGCCCTCATCGTTTGTTTGGTCTTTTATTTTAGAATGAAAATGCAAAAAATAAGCAGGATATGTGTTGTGCTCCACAAGAATATACGTTATTATTATTACAAAAGGTAATTTTGCATTGTTAAATTTTATTAATAATCCTTAAAACGGAAAATAGTGGCCACTAAGCTCCGTTTTAATGATTATAATAAAACTTAATCTAAGAGTAACTTATGCTACTTTTATTTTAAGAAAAAGAATTAGAAGCCGTGAAATTGTGAACAAAATCCGATTCAAATAAGGAAGTATTACACCCACCCACGCGAGTGAGGCCGCGGGCCACAGCTAGTTCTAAAATAAAAGAAATAACCGAATAAACGATGAGGTGTCACTACGCGCGCGGTGTCGTCTTAATATTTTACAGAGATATTTCAGCAAACTCCTCAAAACGCCTATAATTTTTAACAGATTGTTACATGAAGCCTCCTGCTCCTGATTCATATTGCGATCAAATAGCACTTGAATTCAGAGCTTCAATCTTCCGCAAAAACTGGGATGAAGTTATTCCCAACATTTTTTCTCGCCCCAAACAAAAATATCGGAGGTCAAACACAAACAAAATATAAAGGACTCAGCGATAGAAAACCAACAACAGACAATATAGACGGTCGGTTTCCCTCGCCAAAGAATGGCGCACATAAATAATAGCGGTAAATAAGAGTAAAAATATTGAAAAGTGTCATGGCGGGCAGAAAGGCGCGCGAAACTTTATATCCTTGGGTTTCCGGCCGCCCGCGCGCCAAAATGGCAGAACGGATATTCGTGTATCGGGATTCGGAACGTGATCGCTGCGCTACGAATAAAAGAAAACGCTATAGACAATGTTCTATTTGTTTGGAAAGCAAGACGTTTTACTTCTTGTTTGTTTACTTGACATAATGTTAATCTTGAAAAGTTTTGGCGCCCAGCATGGGACCAAGTACTTCGTTAAATCAACTCCAGAAATTGTTAACGCCAATCAGGATAAATTGAATTGCCTGAAAATTTTAATGACTAAATACGTATTTCGAAATCGTAATGCTATATTGAGTAGTAGATACGACTAAGTCAAAAGCTATCAGCTAAATATTCACCCTTTCATTTCGCTTTAAATAACAAACATAGGGCAAAACTTGGGTAATCGGTGATAGTTTTGTTTTTTACTTGTAAAATTCGATACATTGATCAGACTATTTTTTAAATTTACTGTGATATAGTAGACAAAATAAGTTTTGCTAACTTATATCTAAAAATGTGGCAAATACTATAATGATTGAAAAATGTACATTTATCAAGTCAGTAGTAACTTGGTAATAAAACACATATTATCTATCACCGAATAGCTGCATATCACGAATTAGCCAAGTTTTGCCCTACTATGATAACGAAATACCGAATATGGTTCTATGCATTACCATTTCTTCTTACTTATTCTAGGAAATCCTAAATTGGAATAAGTAAGTACTTAGTTGGCTCAATCAGGTACAAAACCAAAATCGAAGAAAGGTCCCGTATAAAGTATTTTCATTGAGAGTTTCCAAAATACTTTATGTATCAGTATAGGTACGACGAAGAGCTAGCGGCTTACCCCTCTCTGTTTCGGCCATATTGATTTCTTTCATTTTCTTTTTCCACCCAAAGCGAACCATTTTTATTCCTATTTGTCGACCATTCACATACAGCAGTCCACCCAAATTTCATTTGGATAAAACTCCTATGCAAGCGGTTTATGTTTCAAACTTTGATGAGAACACTGTTTTAATTAAAAATCTAGTTTGCAAAACCGAATATAAATTCCGTACATTTCTTAATCTAATATCCGTTACTGGCCGAAAAACATTCAAACTTATAAAACAAAACGCTATTATCTATGCCCCGTTCGTGTCCGGAACCGCAGGGGAGCGCGGGAGATTTGAAATTGGAACCAAATAGGCGTTAAATGGCGGCGTGCGCTGTCATAACGTCATTTGGCGTTCATCAGCGAGCGAAACAGCATCTCAGTTTGGTGCACGTTTTATTAGCGTAAGGAATAGCGGGGCACACTGACTCGGAAATTGAGATTTGCATCGGGCAATATACCGGGGTGGTGATTGCATTTTCTTTGCGAATGCAGCGTCATTTAATTTCGCTGGAGGCAGCCGCTTGGTCTCTCTAAATTGTGTCCTGTCTGCTAGTAATTCTCTCGGCTTTTAGGTGACATAGTTTAGTTTATGTCAGCCTGAGCTTATGAAATGCAATTAAGCAAGATATATTTTATTTAAAAATATGTTTAGTTTTATGAAAGTTTATTTTAATCGTAAATTAAATAAAACTAAGAACCTATAAAAAATAACGTGGACTATTATAAAAATGAATCATGGAAAATACGTTTTGGCTGAGTAGCTAAACCCTGATTGACAGCCGATACAGATGGATGGAATAACTAGACGCGTTAGGCCACGCCGACCCCAATACCTGTTGTAATACTCGTATAGGTAGCCGCCCGATGATGGCACTTTTAAACCATGTAGCTTTTAAATAATGTATGATGGTCCCTGACCCTCCCTCTGAAAGGACCTAATTTTATGTAACTCTGTAGCATTTTAAAATAAAACTTGCCAACCGCACAACTTCGAAAAGTTAAAAACAAAATATGCAACTGAAGTTGAGAATCTCTAAAAATATTAAATTCAATTCATGAAGTATCCTCGGTTATGAATTGCGTCGCTCGGTATAACATTCAAATGAATCGTGCGCAAAATAGAACCACAATTGTGGTCATAAAGACGATTTCTGTCTGATCCGACACACCTCATTACCACAGAATAAGAACATTCAGAAGGTCCATGTCTGGCCAGAAATATACCTGAGTCTCTATAGAGGTATGAGGAACAGCATGTAAAGTTCACTCATCCTCCGTAGAAAAGGGGGTATCCTCCGACCAGACGGGTGTTGTTTGGTGGGCTGGACGGGTGTTGTGTCTGGTGGGCAACTGCCTGACGATTGATGTCGGGACGTTGTATGAAGGCTAAAATAAATCAGCTAGCAAAACTCTGCAGACGTGATGGTTATCGATAGCTAAACATGATAAAACAAAAAAGTAAATAATTTGATGAGATTTTTTGGGGTCATCAGCCGCAGATAGGTAGCGTAGTCACTTGAAATATCAGCTTAAAAAGAACATTTTTTTGTGTATCTTCACAAGCGTGATGGGTTACGATATCTAAACAAGATAAAACAAAAAAAAAACACATTATCTCAGCTCATAACTACTTCAAGCAAAATCAAAAATCATCAAACTTTTATTTTTTATGTTATCGTGTTATCGATACCCATCACGTCTGCGGAGTTTCGCTAGCTAATTTAATTTGACCCTGTATATGCTAGTGTCGGACTTTGCTTACGCAATGCAGGATTGTGTGACGTCAGTGTGATGGGATGCGTAGTTCGCATGTGGCGTTGTAGATGCCGCCAATTGCATTTTCAGACTTTGTTACGGTCGCGTATCATACTTTGATCAACATACACCCAGACACTGAGCTGCAAATCGCAAAAATCGTAAGAAAATTTGAATTTCGCGGGCTACCTTAGCGCCCCCCCTTACACCTACATACTTCCCTGGACAAGCTCCTTTACAAGAACTGCTGCTACCTACTAGGTCTTCTAGGTGTCTTTACGTAAATATTATGAGAGCTTAAACTAGATCAAACTGCTTTGCTTTTTCCCAACTATGCTTGGGTCCGCTTCCAGAATAACCAGATGCAGCTGAATACCAATATTTTACGTGGAGCGACTGCCTATATTGGTAAGACTGGTTGTCAGAAGTTTGAGCTTCTGACTACCCGTAAAGACTGTCAAAGATCTGCGAATGACAGCCGGGACCAACCAACGGCTTAGCGCGCTTTCCGAGGCATGGAGGAATCTCGATATATAATGGATGGTCACCCATCCACGAACCGACCGCGGTTAGCGTAGCTTAACCTTCAATCGACCCGTGCAGCTGTTATTATTTACCCACGAGCCCCTAAGCTCGATGTCGTATGAACTGGAGTAGGCGTTCTGCGTCGATCTACGGTGTGCCATTACTTTTCACATAAAACGGTGAGACGCCACGGCTTTCTTATAAATTACATTACGTTCCGATCGATTCTCTGTCTCGTGTGTGAATCTCGCTGTTTTCGCACCAGTTTCAATAAATGGATATTTTTGTTACTACTTTTCTAAATAACAGGGCTGGGCAAGCCGCGTCTGCTGTATGCTCAATGAGCTGTGGGCCAAAATAACCATTATGTAGAACCCTGACACAACCAGAAGGCGTCGCGGCAGATCTTGTAGAAGATAGCGGGACAGGCTGGAGAAAACAAACGACCAGTGGTGCACATTAGCGCTGGATCGAAAGAGCTGGAAGTCATGGGGAGAGGCCTTTGCCCAGCAGTGGGATGATGCAGGCTAACAGTAACAGTAACATTAACTTTTCTAAATAACATGCTATTTAGTGCAGTGGTTACTAGAGCGACCGACCGGTTCAAGAGACGCTTGCTTATCAAAGCTGTAATTTTTTTCGCAATAATTATGACGTTACTTGCCCAAATAACTAAAACATATAAGGGATACATACTCTTGTATCAAAAATGATTGCCTTATCGTATTGGTGTATTTTTACATTAAGTCTTTGCGAGTCGTTTAAACCCCATAGGAACAAAGTCAACTGTTTCCTAATCGTGTCTTTAATTATGACCTGCGAAAGGTTCAACGAAGGATGCTTGAAGGAGGTCTGAAAAACAATTTTTAAAAAAGGAACCAGGTTTAAAGGTCAGGTTAAGAGTTGACATGTTATGCTGTTTTTCAGCCAAATAGCACATCCTTGGTCTTCCCATAGGTGTATGACAATTGAATCATATGATTTCGGGAGCGACTGCGGGCCCCAGTGATATCAAATAAATTTTCTTATATAGAAAAAAAGATTAAATAAAAAAGACACTCCCCTGAGATTGAGCAGACGGGAGGTATTTCCATTTTGTACAAATTAAATTGAGTTCAATCTGACACCTCGCCCGAAACCCAATGCCTAACCACCGTGAGCAGTCGCATCTCAACTTCTATATTTAATCTTAGTACTTTTATTTACAAGACTCAAGTATAGTATCTGGCAGTTTGAGTAATGTATGCGGCCTACCCAAATGTCCTTTCTTTGGTATTGTTCATCGAATCGTTGAGCTCCTTGAGTTCCGAGTTGAGGTGTACAATTACTGACAGAAGCGTGCACTGACTGGACAGGTCCACTCAATCTGTGAGGCTCTTTCCTCAAAAGGCCATTTCAGACATTAATCTACATAGATTATGAATGATCATAGATGATGTAATTTGTGAATGATCATGTGAAGACCATGTGGTCTTCACATGATCTGACCAAGATTATGTCTGGACTTTAAAAGAAACTGTGACCTCTGAGTTTGTTTCGACCTTTCTTCTCAAATTAGTCAGATAGGAAACGCCGCACCGGCCTCATCCATCTAGTTTGAAAAACAAAAAAATCTTAGATGTGTAAAAGTGTTTGTACAAATCTACTTACAGAAATAAAATCATTTATAATGTCATCTACACTTACGTCGTTTGAACATTTCCAGTCTACATAAGTATTAATACCTTTTATATTTTTCTCTTTAATACCTACTTATATTTTTTACTGACCGGGAATTAGTAATGCTGTCATATGATTCAAAAGCAGGTATTGGTATGGTTTTGGCAAGTGAGTTTCAGACAGTTCATTGTTTTATTCCCCTAGAACCTGACTATCTACTTAATACAAGTCATAAATTCACTGACAGACAACGCCCAGCCTAAACCGTTGGCTCTAGAAGCTTCAAATTTTGCACACGAGCTTCTTATCTAGAACGGAGGTAAGCATCGAGGAAGCATATTCAAAAATTCATCCCATAAGGGGGTTAAATAGGGGATGAAAGTTTGTATGGAAGTGCGTCGGCTTGTTAGCCTTTCGCATGTCGTAATTACAGACACAATTAATAAACAATTGAAAGAAAGAAAGAAAAATATTTTATTTGGGACACGCACAGGAAATACAACAAACTCAAACTCAAAGCATTTATTTCAAATAAACCAATTACAGGCACTTTTGAATTGTCAAAGAGTCGGTCAGTTAGAAAGTTGAAGCTAGATGCCCATTCCAAAGCGTAGATCTCTATGGAGAAGAACGGGCAAGAAACTCCACGGACACTCTTTTAAATCAAAATATTGTTACAAAATATTGGTTACATCATTCATGTTGTAATTAAGTATGTGAGAAACGTGAGAACAATGTAGAAAGACGTGCACGCCAAAAGCGTCCGCAACAAAAAGATAAAAACCAAAAACGATTCAAAAATTAAAATAAGCCGTGGCAGCGAACATGACGCATGGATCAGCACCATTCAGCTCAACCATTTTGAAGGGAACTTAATGATCCAACATACACACCACCACCAGCGAGACATTTGAGTGAGCATGACATACTCTCAGTCGCCAGGGCAAATTCAAGTAGGTACAACAATAAAAGACTTGACTTTGTTCCTATGGGTTCAAACGACACGCAACGACTTAAAAGTTAAGTTTGTACGTTTGTACATAAACATACCTGTGCAAATATGCAGCTACGTTCCATTCATCTCAATCTCATTTCAGGTAGGTACCTGGAATACAATTTCATTTACTGATCGTGCTTTGATCACTAGCTGTCAAGCCAATTTAAGCATTACAATGTAAATGATAATAATTTATCGAGTCGAGATCGCGTTTGAAGGTTTCCTGGGAATACTGTTAAATTCATTTAATCAAATTCAATCAATCCAAAACACACGCACCTTACAATTTACCAGACAAATTCCACAAGTGTCAAACAAAATCCAAGGTAACGACATTAAAAAAGTAGATTATATCCGACATCCGACAATTGGTGGCAAACGCTTCGTCTAATGACTGGCTGTGTCAACAGGCTGCTGAATGAAGGCTAAGTAACGGAACTTCCAATGATTGCCTCGGTCTGGCTGAGTGGTTTAGTAGAGCGGGAGTTTTATGGTTCAGTATGGGCGAAATACGTTGAAGTAGGATAGATTAGAAATAAACCATTACAAACAAGAAAAACGTTGGTAATTTGATAAGTAGGTAAATGCTAAAAGCTGAAAAGTAAATGAATGCTGAATATATCTAAATGTAACTATTACTGAATTCTATGTTCAAGCTCTGATAAAGGTTGATTATTTGTATTGTAGAGACTACTATTAAAAAGATCGCTTTGTCTACCTATTAAATCTTAAAATTAAATAACTGGAAAAAAAAACATACATACATACATAAACTCACGCCTGCTTCCCATGGGGGTAGGCCGAAACTACAGAACGCCACCTGCTACGATCCTTACATACTCCTTTTGCTTCGTTTACATTCATACATCTGGTCATACACGCACGCCGGTTGCGAGTACGACGCACCTGACCTTTCTGAAGAACATCACCAATAAGATCACTATATGTCTTCCTAGGGCGTCCCCTCCCGGCATTTCCACTCACATCTCAAAAAAAACGTAGTAGATAATTTTTTTAGAAACCTTCTTCTTTGGTACTTAAATCACAATGTTGTGTCCCGAATATGAAACAAACCTACAGGAATACAATCTACGCGTTAACTAATATTCCAACACCACTCACAACACCAGCCCCTAACAAACACAATTACACCAGCCGTCATCACTTAGCTGTACAAACTTAAAAATCGACCACAAAATCAAGCGTAAGACCCTCGTTATAACATTAACAAAGCGTATAATTTAACAGTCTGTTGGTATAACCGCACGATCTCAGATAAAGTGGGCGATAAATAAATACTTAACGTTTTAATCCATTTGCGCGAACGATCTAATTCACTGATATAAGAAACGAGAAGAATGGTGCGACAAAGGAGGCGGAGAGCCGGGGAAGAGACGCGCGAGCGGTTTTGATACTTGTGAAGGAGGAAAATGAGGTGCATCTTCCGACAGTAATTAAATTTCATAACACATTAACATAATCAGCCTATAATGATCCCACTGCTGGGACACAGGCCTCCTCTCGGTGAGATGGAGTGGGCCGTAATCCACCACGCGGGCCCAGTGCGGGTTGGTAGATGTCACATGTCTTCGAATTTTTGGTTCTAGGACATGCCGGTTTCCTCACGATGTTTTCCTTCACCGTTTTGAAAGCAGTGGTGATGAAATTCTTAACACAAAGTAAAGTGTCTGCCTGGGTTCGATCCACGATCTACAACTCGTAATTCGGGGCCGTTACCGCTGAGCCACCACTGCTCTCCAAAAATTTCATAACATAACATTAAATTACGTCTGTTTTCCACAAAGAGATTAAAAAAATTTAAAAAAGTTCAGTTCATAATTGATGTCAAGAAATTATGATTTTTGTGAATAAAAACACTATTAGATCATAATGGCTAATCACATGCGATCTATCGGATATATCAGTATCTGACGCAATGCTGACTAATAATTCGCCTGTGGCATAGTTTGTGATTATAAAAAGCAACAAATTGAACTCATATAACCGCCAATCTATTCTGTAAGAATCACACGGTGGAAAAGTAGGTAAAGAGAGCTGTTATTAGTGTCAATCCCTAGGAAAAAGTGGAATGACAGCTCACAGCAATCACACGTTGAGATTTTTGCAGAATAGACCGGCTGGTCATACTAACGTTAGGTTTTAGAGGTAGGTGGGGGAGGTAGGTTGCGTTAGGTTAGGTTTAGGAGGCAAACCCATTGAAACCCATACTTAATAACAGAGTAATTTGAAAACATTTCAAAAAGCAATTATTTTTATTTTATTTTATTTATTTATTTGGGACAAACAAACAGTAACACATTATATCTGCGCAAATAATATAAATAAATATATTATATAAATGTGAAACTCACACCGTTATCCACAGCATTTTTAAAAGAGTACCCGTGGAGTTTCTTGCCGGTTCTTCTCCATAGGAAACGACCAACTGGAACCGTGCACCTAGCTTCTGACGTTTCATAAGAGTCGATGTAGGCTTATGTGAAATAAAATATTTTGAATTTGAATTGACATTCTCGCTTCACCACAACACGTTGTGTAAAAATCATACCAAATGACGAATAAATTGATCATTCTCGCTCGAAAGAAAATTTTCTTAGGCTTTGTAACAAAAGTATCAAGACAACTCTATCTTATGATCCATTGTTCGTAGACCACAAAAGTGTCAGCGATCAATTAATTCGGTTTATTGAGAACAGAGCCAACATCCCACTGGAATGAGACAAAGCTATTGGAAATAATTATCTGTTGTGAGAGAAAATAAGGCGTTTCATTCAGTGTTGTTTTTCCATAGATACAGAGAGTAGAATGTTAAGGAAAAGATATGTAATTATGCTGTTTTCGTATTATGAAACAGATATTTTTTTGGAGAATGTTATGAAGTGCGGATAGTACCAAGATAGTCATTTTTGAAATGTTATTAGGTAAACTCCTGAAAATATTGATGACCATTCTTACATTTTAAATAAAGTAGGTAACAATTATTCTCAATATCCGCTATTTACAGTTACCTGCTTACCTAATTACTCTTAAATCAGTCACAAACAACAGAATTACGAAAGCGGAACTCTAAAAACCCACTCGACGTTCACCAGATTTAAAAAAAGAAAAATTTGCCAAACCAGCCACCAAGAATGAGAAGTAATAAGCAGTTTTCTTTCGCGCCAAAATTGTCTTCCATAATAGCGTCGGCGGGAAGATAGCGTGCCCGCCATAAAAAGAGATAAACGACCGTTCTCTCTATTATTTTTGCTCTTTAACAAAGGCAATGTGTGCACCTGCTGTTGTCTCTTTCTTACAAACTGTGTTACCATTATCGCTGTCTCTAACGCGAGTGAAAAACAAAAATTTGTCCCAGCACCCACCCCGCCGCTAATGTTCGCGGAGTGGCGAAGGAACGCGGCCACTCTGCCTCCTTTATAATTTACTTGAAAACCTAATACGTGTCAATTAAAATTTTATTAAAACCACAAATTGAACGCACTCGAGTGTGTATGTTAAGGTTTATTAATATTTTAATAATGTTGATGCTTCATTAAGAGATTATTATGTCTTCCAAGAAAATTAACGACATTGGTATATTTAAACGGTTTACGTTATGTTAAAAAAGGTAAAAGCTCGTTATTTCAATTTGAGAATATTATACTTACGAAGGTAAAGCAAGTATTTATCAAAATTGCAACATCTAGTATACAGCTTAAGCTGTATAGCATTTGCTGTGTAGGTTGGATATTCAAGCTATAGATAAAACTTAAACACATTTCAGAGAGTAGCTATACCTCTACCTAACCTTCATCTTACGTATTAGTTTCATGGAATACTTGTGAATAATTTTCTTGGTTACTATTTCAGGAGCATTTTCAAAGAAATGGCGATATAATTTAAAAAAAAAAACATTTTAAACAAATGAAAGTATGAAATGTAAAGAACCGTTGACATTGTGAACTCTAAACAATTAGGTTGACAAAAAAAGTACTGGCATTTAAACATAACTACAAAGGGCACCTAATCATTGTTTTTCTTTACCCATATCCTTCACCCAAGAACTACGAGTAGCACCAGGCAGTAGCACCCTATATCCATTAACCTACCATATACGACCTCAAAAATCAAACTTACCTAAACCACCTATAAAAATGGCATAAAACTGTGAATAGACTACAAAAAATTTATTACTTCTCTGTGTGAGTGCGACGCATTGTGTCGCGAAGTGGCTTTGTGTCGCCATTCTGTGTCAACAATGGCGCCCTGTTTTGGCGGGAGAAAAAGGCGGGAGCGCCGTTATCAGCGGCGGCCATTATGGTGGCTTATCAGCGACACTTCCGCCAAGACTTCGCCCCTTTTTCTTTTACGGTCACGTCTGGCTCAGGTGGAGATAGTGGTTTCAGTTTCAGGTTTTCTTCGTTTAATTTTTACTGTTTTGTTTATTATTGAGGTTTTCAGAAAGGTTTCAAAGGTGTCGGTGCTTTCCATAGTCTGAGATTCATCTTATCTGTAAACGTCCATGAAAAGAATGGAAAAAGACAGCAAATAATGGAAAGTATCATAGACAAAACGATTGATCGTAGAACGATTGCTCATAGCAAGATTTTTTGTAAGCACAAAACATAGGCATCTAAGCTGAGGAACTAAATACATACACATATAAACTCACGTCTTCTTCCCATTGGGGTAGGCAGAAACTACAGAACGCCACCTGCTACGATCCTTACATACTCCTTTTGCCTCATACACGCACGCCGGTTGCGAGTACTACGCACCTGACATTTCTGAACAGCTCAGGAACTAACTTTCCATAAACAGTTTTTAATAACTAGGTAACCGGACTACTAGCGCAGTACTTAGTGTAGTCTAAAGCAGTAACACCTACGGTTGGTATAGTGATAAGTGTTCTTTCTTATTATTCAGCCATCGACCTAACGATGCATGGGTATCTCCGCTGGCATATATTCTCATGAGCCTTAAGAAGGCCGCAAACGAAACGGGAAGTCTGAATGCATCGTCTATGGTTAAAATAGGTACTTACCTACCTAACGACATCAGGGAATCGTACCAATATTTTGGAGGTTACTTTTGCATTACAGGGTAACGGATGCCTAAAAGTGTATATTATTATCTCCTATTTATAGGCCCTCTCAGATTTTTACAATGTTATATTATTGACAGATAAGCGTTTTAAACTCACCATCCCAACGACACCAAATAAAAAAAAGTAGATGCGTAACGTAATGTAAACTGAAAACCGATAAATATTTGATTATTCAAAAAAAAAAAAGTACGAATAAAGTTCATCGCCCCAACCAATAAAATATCACCTTATTCGCCTTTCTGGGGCTTCACCGATCCTTAAATGCTCACTAAATACACCATTCGGGTTGTCAAAATGTAATATAAAAGTGCTTTCAATAAATAAGATAATTTAGGGGGTGCGGTGGGGGGCGCGGCGAGCAGGGGCCACTGAATGAGCTAATTAAGGCACCAAACGAAAGAAAATGCGAAGAAAAGCTGAGAAAACTCGAGGAAAACAAGAATATTCTGGGCAATGAACGGGGACGGACTCGGGTGATGCTAGTTTGTAGGGAGATGTTCGGATTATGTGTACTATTTAGTAGAGCCGTGGACTTCGAATAGCACTTTTCGTTAGTCATACAAATTTCCAGTGATAATCAATTAACTATAACACAATGCGAAAGGAGAGTTCAGGAGCTAGACCACCACCTCAGTAGCAGTATTATTTTAATCTTTCTTGAGTGTGGGAAAGAGATGGAGCTAGGCATCCTGTATAGATTCATCTCTTTCTCACACTGAAGTAACATTAAAATAATACTGCTTTAAGAGGTGGTGGTTGGCCCCCCGCAGACGTAAAGATTAATTAACAAAACATTAATTGCATTAATTTACTACTCAATCAAAATCAAATCTAAATCAAATCATTTTTATTTCAGGTTTACACCCATATAACAATTAAAATTTAGAATTTACCGAGAGTACAAAATTACAAATTTGACATTAATTATAAATGTATTAGTTGATTAGATGAGTATTATTTTAGCTGGAATATTAATTGCCATATATGAAGAAATAGTTTACCTCGTATATGGCCCTCAATATTCCATTGTCAGATTTATGTATTCGGTTCATAAAGGAGGCCTGCGACTTCATAACTCCCTCATTAATGCAGTACCTTTTAAAACTCCAAGAATCACGAGAACGTTACTTTATCGTAGCGGTCTACGCAGTTGGCCTACGCTCGTAGCCAATGTCTACGAGCCACGAGGTGCTGTCTGCGTTAATTAGCTATGCGTGCTACGAATGCGTTTTACAGTCAAACAGCGGATCTAAAAAATCATACAATGAATTATTTAGTCATTGTATTGTGTTTTGTAGTATTTTAAGCAGGTATATTTCAAACAGAATTTATTGTTCTCTTCATCATCATCATTTCAGCCGAAAGGCCTATGTATAGGCCTCCCCCAAGCACCGCCACCTCGGCCGGTTCTGTGCTTACCGCATTCAATGCATTCCTGCGGCCTTCACAAGGTCATCGGTCCACCTTGTGGGAGGCCTTCCAACGCTACGTCTGCCGGTACGCGGTCGGCACTCCAGAATCATTCGGCCCCATCGGCCATCTGTTCTGCAAGCAATGTGTCCTTACCTTGGTTCTCCCGCGGATCTCTTTATTTCTGATTCGATCACGTAGGGAAACTCCAAGCATCGCCCTTTCTATTGTTCTTTGAGTGACTTTCAGCCTTCTAATGAGGCCCTTTGTGAGCGACAACGTTTCAGTGGCATAGGTCATCACTGGCAACACGCACTGGTGTGCACTTGATTGATTGTTCTCTTAGAATATGACAAACAAAAAAATTTTCCCGTCGCAGTACGCTTGGCAGCTGTGAAACATCGAAACCACATATTTTGTGTATGGCGTAATCAAAACCAAAATGTTCAGATTGTTTTTAAAGATTTTTATTTAAATACATATCTATGCTTAACAGCCAAAAGGGATAAGCGACATTTTTTTGCGAAATTGACATAAATATGGTTAGAATTGGCTTTTTGGCTGTTAGGCGTCGATGTATATTAGTCAATGTCGCACAATGTCGCTCATCTCTTTTTGGCTGTTAGACAGCGGTATTAATTTAATCCATACCAAAATAAGCGCTTAGCCACGTGTCGCCGCGCCAACAGCCGGTCTGACGCGCCGCATTAGATGTTTCACACCAAAAATAAATAAAAAATAACACTCTCTTTTTAAAAAAAAAAAAAAAAGCGACATAAATTATATTTATATCACATTCTCGCCCTCCCAAATCCGTCCCTCCATCAAGAAAGCGTCCGTGTCCTCGGCTCTGAATGGTTCGCTAACAAACTCTTTCACAAAAACACAATAATTACTTTAGACCGAATAAAAACTGCTTTCTTTGGCCCAACAAGGGCCCTAATTCCGCCTTGCCACCTCTCCGGACTTGACATAGACCTTTACCTACAAAGAAGCTTTATTTTCCTTTATTTATGAAACGATTCTCCTTGAATTTAGATGGGAAGACGACGTTTATACGGATGTAAGGATGATGATTTTTCCGGAGACCATTTTTAGATTGATTTATTGTTGAATTATTAACTTTCATGGATCTCCATTAAAAGACAGAATGGTCGTGAAAATTATCATAACCATGGCGCTTAGCAGGGGCGTAGCCTTCATACAACCCGATTCCTATCGGTTTCCTTCGAAACCACCACACTTCTGACTGTCTACTATTGCCAAATAATATGGTACACCGGTTTGTATAACTATGTATCACATCACATCACATAATTATATTTAAATACCAGTTTAGTACATCATAAAATTAAAAAACCTACAGTTTTTGTCCGAGTTTATGAGAATTGAACATTTTTTCTTCGGCTTCCCTCTAATGATAATTGTAGCCGCGACTGGCGCTTAGCAAATGTTTTGGTGATTGTAATGTTGCAGCGCTTTCAAACTCAATTTACCTTTTAGGACACCTCGTGTTTATACCCCCCTTACCCTTGTCCTTTATAGGCGGATATTTTTTTCTTTTCCATTCCAACAATGATTGATGCTTAACGTCGACTCTTATTACCGATTGTATTGATTAGAGAATTCGGGTACTTACATTAAGATATTTAAAGCTGTCCCGTGCCCAGCAGTGTCTTTTATTGTAGATACCTATGGTTGATATGCAGAAGTAGGCATATTCGACGCACTAGTACATTCTATTTCATTATTATACACAATGGCATAAATATTTATTTTGTAAAGTATTATATTCGTTTATTTACTTTCTTTCTTATCTATTTACATTTTTAAATATTTCTAACAAAAATATATACAAAAAAAAACATTTAAAAATATAAAAAATAGAGGTCCGCCGGTATCGGGAGCAGGGTCTAAGCTACCGGTGGTTAGGGCTGCAGAGACAGGAACTTCCTCACAATACGAGCCGTATCGAGGAGTACTGCCTTCTGAATCAGGCTAAAGTATTATATTATTATTATATTGGCAATTTGAGTACTTCATGCGGCCTACTCAAATGTCCTTTCTTTGGTATTGTTCGTAGAGTCGTTGAGCTCTTTAAGTTCCGAGTTGAGCTTCACGATTACTGAAAAATTCGTGCACTAACTGGACAGGTCTCAAGGTCTCAAGGTTCTTTCCTTAAAAGACACTAATCTACATGGTCCTCACATGATATGACCAAGATTATGATTGGACTTTAAAAGAGACGGATGACCTCTGAATTTGTGTTTTGTGTTTCTTCTCAGAGTAGTCGGACAGGAAACATCGGCCTCATCTAGTTTTTTAAATATGATTGACATGTAAAAGTGTTTTTACAAACCTTACAAAAATAAAATCAGTCCATCTCGTTTTTCGTCTTGCTGGCTGGCCAATATATTTACCTATTCCACAATCATCTGCTTTGGCCAAATAGAATATGAAAACCAAATAAATATTATTCAAACGAAGTGCGGAAATTACTTTAAATCCAGCATATAAGTAGACACTTATTTACAAGATCACTTATCTCAAACCGCGGCGTATGCAAGTGAAATATACCAGTCTTGGTAGAGCCACTTAATACAGATTTAATTCATTAACCAACTCGTTACAAACGCGTGTTAAGCTATTAACCAACGCTCAAAGTTTACAAGATGGTGGTACAAGGAAGTAAAATGTGGAACGTGGTTTTAGCTGGATGGGACAGTATATTGTCTGTCCCAAAAAACCTGATGAAAGTGTAAGTACCTACCTAAACAAACCCTGTTCAGGGAATTAGTAACACCTTTATTTTGTGTTGAGAAGGTTTAAACGTTATGTCTTATCACTTTTGCCAAAAAATATTGTAAAAATAACAAAAAATTGTATAATTTAATTTGAAAAATCATCGACGAAAATTTAGATTAATTGTCAAATGAAAAACATCTTCAAGGTGATTAGAATTAATTTAATTTACAAAACATAATAAAACAAAAAAGTATCTACCGTGACTAGGAGATTAATTAACGGTTCTTAAAAAAGATACATGGTTTCATTAATGTGATACCTCACCTCATCGCCACCCCAATATATATAATTAAGTACCTATACATACTTCGTAACAGAAGATTAATGTTAATTTGTTATGCCAGGATATTTATCTACAAAATAAGCATACCTAGGTAAAATTAAAACAACGGCAAACATTTCAGGTCACAAAAAAAATAATTAAAAAAAATTAAATCGACTTCAAAAAGAAATTAACTCAAAATTATGAAATAACTTTAATTACGGAAGTCGGTGTCTTGGGATCTGTATTTTGGTTTTTCGCCACCGACTTCTGAAATTAAAGATATTTTATCATTTTGAGATAATTTATTTTTGAAGTCGGTTTAATTTTTTTATTAAATTACATTTTATTTTCATATTTTTTTATTTAAAACACTGGAATATTTGTTTGTACCTAATAAGTAGCTAATGATTTTGTTGTAAATATTGCACTAGAATTTGACCAAGGTTTTGAGATATAGCTCGCTCCCCACTTTGACGTAGCTCGTTTCAATAAGCCAGGCCGTCTTACATGTATTAGTCCATATCTCGAAAACTACTGAACCGATTTTGATGAAAATCGCACTGTTCCCTAAGTTGAAGTAAATGTAAGCCAATAAAAAATGGTTACAATCCCATTAATAGTTTCGGAGAAATGCGTGACAAACATATGTACCTACATACAACTATAAAATATTGTATATTTGATTGGAAGCCCTAATAGATTATCATACTTTATGTCAATATATTATAGCAGTTCCAATAATATTACATACATATAAGTAGGTATGTGTCGAATTGATAACCTCCTTCTTTTTTGAAGTCCGTTAATACCTAAGTAGATATGTGCTACGAGCAAAAGGTGCTTATTTATCTTTGTAGAATTGCCTTTAATCAAGAACACTATACCCACCAAAAGGAATAATTTAAGTAGGTCATTAGACATTTACATTCATTTGTAACTGAATTAACACTAATTAAATTAAAAATTACATAACATACAAAACAAAAACAAACAACATTGATATTACGAAATTAATTAAGAGGGTGTTTTTATCTTTTCCAGTAAAATCATTATGGCTCCGTGTACCGCGAAATTTCGCGCCATCCCGCGAGCGTCGCGTTCCAAATCACCGCTCAATCTAAATTATTGTGCAAGTTACGAACTAATCTTAATCAAAACTGCGCCAGCGGTTAAGTTTTTCAATAAAACACGCTTATCTCCCGCGTTGGTGTAAGTAAACAGCTAATTACACAGTTGGAAAGTTTTACGTAAGTAAATAATTTTGGAAGTTAAGTAGGTATGAAATTGTAAATGAAATAATTTTAACTTTGCTGAATTACCCACCAGCATGTTAATGTAGGTAGGTATCAACCGATGATTAATTTTTAAAAGTCAGGTTTGTGAGAAAAAGCCGTTTCCAAATATTGTCAGTTAGGTACTCGCTCCGAAGCAAGAGTTTTTTACATTTACGGCTAACATAATATTCAAGTAACGTTGCCTCAAACACCAAGTCGGGCCAACTTGCTACAAAAATAAGAATCCAGGTACTTGGTAGCGCCATCTATTGGCAACTTAACCAGTTAGTAGTACCATTCAACAACAGGTAGAAGCGCCATCCATATAATTATTATTATACTCTATGCGCCATTCAAAAATCAAAAGATGTAAGTAGTGCCAACCAATGCTTTTATCCGACATAATAAGTTTATCTAACAGAAATGGTTGATGAAAAAACAGACCCATACTGCTATTGAATCTATACTAATCCTAACAGCGCCCCGTGGTTTCACCCGCATAAGTCTCGATCCCGTTGGGATATCAGAATAGAAAGTATACTATAGGAATCCAGATTATAAACTATATATGTGCCAAATCTCATCCAAATCCGTTCAATAGTTTTTGCGTGAAAGAGTAACAAAGATCCATCCATCCAACCACCCCAAAAACTTTCGTGTTTATAATAATTGAATCGCTTGTTTTCAAAACAGCACATGTCCAAAATTTTGAATATAAAAAAAGGGTAAAAATATCATTTTTTTTATTATTTTATTTGCTTAATCATTAAAAATATATATTTTATTTGTTCTCAATTGACAATAATCATGGATCATGCTGAAAAATATTTTGCTATCTTGTTTTTTGTTCCTCCTGTAAAAAACACAGTTTTGGACAAGTGCTGTTTTGAAAACAAGCGATTCAATTATTAGGAAGTAGGATAATAAAGCCGCAGAGTTTGTTTGTTTGAAAGCGCTAATCTCTGGAACTGCCAGTCGGTTTTGAATTTTTTTTTGCATTTGATAGCCCAAATTCTTCAGAAAGGCTATTTAACATCATGCTACGACCCTTAGGAGCTGAGCAAAAAGAACAAAAGTCAAAAAGAACGCTAATCGAAAACGACGAAACAGCGCGGGCTAGTGATGCGATGCAACGCGGTGGATCGAGAGCCGAAATTTCACGCGGGCGAAGTCGCGGGCAAAAGCTAGTAATTAATACCCTGATGAGACGTTGACCTTCACAACTCACAAGATGTAGGAAGTGCCAGGTAACCTAGCTTCCAATTATGCCTCTGTCCGACGTATTAAGTTTATCTAAGAGAAGTAATTGATAAAAAAAAACAGCCCTTACTGCCAATTCGAATAAATCTTCCATAGAAGCCGTGAGACAGATTGGATGCGGAAGCGGAGGACAGGGTGTTGTGGCGCAGCCTGGGAGAGGCCTATGTCCAGCAGTGGACTGCGATAGGCTGAGTTGATTGATTGTAAAGCCGTGGTTTTAATTAAACAAAAACCCACATCCAATAGATCTAACAACATTTCGGCACTAATCGCATACCGATACCGCTGCATTTCGCGAGGCAATCAATTAGATATTATCAATATTCAATCTCCTGGAAGTTGGCGGCGCTAATTAACAGCCGCTTGAGGCGCTGTTAATGCTGCCTGATAAAAGTTTAGCCATCAACTGGTAACATTATTAACCGGTATCTAAAGTTAAGGAAACTGTGGAAATGTAGACTTGAGATTTTGGCGAGAGGATTGTATTAGACAGGGGGTCGGATTTTGGAACAGCGTACTTTGTATTGTAAGTAATGCATATTTAAAGCTAAGAATATGCGACGTTGTCATATTTCACGTAAGTGTTTTTTACGTACCTAAATTATCGTGACATTGTCGAATTATTTTGTATAAAAAATGAAAACGAATAAAAAAAAATATTGGTAAATAAATAATATGCCAGTTGATTCTTTGATATGGTCTCATTAATACCATAAAGTTATGGTATATCAAAAGGTATCGTTATACAAGGTGGAACCGGACGATTGACATTCCTTTAAACCACGTAAAGAGAATCATGTTCTTTACCCGTATACAAAAAATCAATCAAATCCAATGAATATACAAAGTGGCGATTAGGTTACCACATTAATTTAAACCACGCATTCAGTATATGATTCTGGAACCCCGTGCGTTGAAATTTTTCGCCAGTTATTAAAAGTAGTAAGTTCAGGATCATGTAATGAGTACGTGGTTTAAATTAATGTGATAACCTATTCGCCGCTCTGTGTAATAGATAGATTCACAATTATTTTTCATTTTCTTATTTTTCAACATGATGTAGATCTGAGTCCGTAATAATAATAGACATTGTAAGGTCAAAAACCTGTGCAAAACATATGATTCTATTTTCTGCGTTTGTATTGTTCTCCGACTAAAGTGCCTGCGCCCCGCACCGGACCGTCAGTCAGTGACTTTTCATAGATAAAGCGTGTTTACTTTTTATGCAGTTGATTCTGCTATTTATTTCGTGATTTAAAATGTTTCGATGGATTAGTACTGTGCTCGTTTTCATTTAATGTCGTACATCCAGATCCACGTTATATGTATGTGCCAAGACATGTTGCACCGATCCTAGGTCAATTGGGATAAGGGAGTAGAGTGATGATGATACCTTCACATGCCATGTTATGAGACACAATTAAATTTCTATAGTTACCGAGACCTCTAGGAGGCCGGTCGACAGCGAAGAGGGGCAATATATTGGTGGATTTTAGTAAAACATAGTAATTTCCATGCACTAAAAAGTATCATGTATTATATTTGGGGCAAAATTACATCAAAATGTTTTTTCAGTAAAAAAAAATTTGTACATTGCATGACATGCCTGCAGAACTTGTTATTTTACAAAAATATTCAAGGTCCATGCGAGTTTCGTTAGGTACCAACAAGTACGTAACAGGAAAGATAAAATAAAACCTCAAACGCTGTAAAACACCGATTTATCCATAACAATTCATAAATTAAATACAAAATTCGCAACAAAATATACAAAACAAACCAACTTTCAAGTATGTGCGCTTATTATAATAGCCCTAGCACCTACTTACACTAGCTTATACATCACAGCTTAAGCTTATAGCACTAATTAAATATACATATAAAAAAACATACTGACTGTCCATCGCAAACATAAATTTGTCTAAAGGTACCATTCTCTCCGAAATGCTTCACCAGGTCATGAAAAAATCAATGTTACACTCTTCTAAAACGGTTTCTGGAATGAAAATCAAGGACGTGTCAAAATTAAAATGCTAAGTGATCCGATTATAATATTAGTACCAGCCTATTAGTGTCCCACTGCAGAGGAAATGCCTCTTCTCATACAGAGAAGGCACGGGCATTGATCACCACGCTTGCTCAAGACGGGTTGGCGATTTCAGACTTATATTAACTACTAGCTTCCGCCCGCGGCTTCGCTTAACAAGTATGCTTATGTCCTCCCCATGATTCAAAGTATCCCCATACCAAATTTCATCAAAATCGGTTCAGCAGTTTATCCGTGAAAGCGTAACAAACAAACAAACTCAAATTCGCATTTATAATATTAGTTACGATAAGTTCAGTTTTGCTCACGGTGTTTACCTTCACCGATGTCAGTATGTCCCAGATTAACTCAGAAAGTACACATGAATTGAATGAAAATTCAGTCAACCAATCACATCAGTTGACACGCGCTTGACAATATGTTAAGAGTTCGTTTTTTAATCCCAGACTAAAGAACAGACTTGACAGATGCAAATGTCAAACTCCAAGGTCAAACTATGAAATGAAAAAATGATACATGGAAGATTTAAGAAATGCCGGAGACATACAGTAATATACAAAAAAAACTACAACAGTCTAGAAGTCACGACTAAATATACTTAACAATAAAAAATCCTTTTTCCTTTTCTATGTTGATTAAAAAAAGTCTATCCATCCAATGGACAGTCAGCATGTTCGTACAGTACAGTATGACTTTATATCATTAATACAATTGCTCTTAGTTTGCACAAATGTTTAGATATTAAACTCTTTTTTTGGTAGTCTTATGCTACGGCTACACTGTCACGATAACGCGAACTACACTTCGCGCTACCTGTCTCGCACACCGCTCCACATCTCGCTGTACAACAGAGAGCGCGCGAAGTGTAGTTCGCGTTATCGTGACAGTATCGGTAGCAACATAAGCTGATATCAGACGCTTCATTTTTTGTTCAGTTACGTCTCTCATTCGGCATAAACATCCGAACTGAATATGAGTCAAGAGTGAAAATTTATTTCATTGGTGAACTTATCCAACGATGTTGGATTTCGGCATTCGACCATCTTTCACTGGCAAATAATCACGAATGATAAAAAAATTCTACGAAATGAGCAAATGAACGTTCATTTGTATATAGATTTTCGGTGTCGTGTGAACGTGGAATGAAACAAAAATTAACACTTCACTCGAGTGAAGCGTCTGATATCAGCTTAAAATGAAAGGTTTTAGTTAGTGCAAAGCGCGGTATCGCGACAGTATTATGCTACGGCTACATTGTCGCGATAACGCGAGCTACATTTCGTGCGCTCTTTTTTGTATAGCGAGACGATAGCGGTGTTCGAGAGAGAGGGCGCGAAGTGTAGTTCCCGTTATCGCGACAATGTAGCCGTAGCATTACAGTTACTATTATAGTAGCAGTGAATACATTTAACATTTAATTTGCTTTTATTAGCACAATCGGATATTTGACGGGATTATTATTCGATTTTTCGAAACTTTAAAAAAAGATAAGTAACAGTAAAAAAAAAGTGTTTCAGGTCGAACCGTCCGGTCGATTATTAAAAAATATTGGACACGTATTTTTTCTTTTTTTACGTAATCACTTTTGATTACGGCGATACATTGAGTTAAAATGTGGCATGACGTCACGCCTTGCTAGATTTTATACTGAGTTGTGACGTAGCGATCCCCCACTCTCCAACTTAAATGTGTTTTATCTACATAATTTTTTATTAATGTGATAAAGCAAAAAATACGTGTCTAATATTTTTTAATTATCAGACTAGAAATAGATTTTTTTTTACCCAGGCATCGTCCCTATTTTCTTACATTTGTTTGCAATTTGCAGGTCAGTATCAGGTTGTATGTTGATCAAGATTGACAGCACTGCAGTGATCTGACGTCATAACTCTGTGGCGGCATATTTACATCGCCACATGCAAAACGCGTCACACTGACGTCACGCAAAATCCTGCATCGCGCAATCAAAGTTTACCGCGCGACTAGCATATATACAACATCCCGAGATCAACCATCGGGCAGGAGCCCACCAGACACAACACCCGTCTGATAGGAGGATCCTCCCTTTTCTATGGAGGATGAGTGAACTTTACTCCCTGTTCCTCATGCATCTATAACTCAGTAACAGCATAGTAATTTCTCTTTTCTGAAATCTATTTTCGTTAAGTGTACAATGTTTTATCTACTCCAGTCTATAGCAATTCTACGTTATTAAGTCGTATTTTTATTTACTAACACAATTTCTATGCAAGCGTGACTCTTTGCTTCTGCTGGAAACTCGATATAATTTTCTGTTCTGGCGTCAAACTCTCGCCGCGGAATCTTTTGTATCTGTAAAAGGGTATTTCAAAATTATACAACCTAGTTGACATCTTCCGCAACAAAAAAGATCATGTTCAGACATATTTCGCATCTTCGAGATTCGAGTTATGCTCGGTCAAGACATTAATTGGTCAAATATTAAAGAAAGTCGAGGTAGTAGCTTTAAACTAGCTAAGTTTAGTTTTTTATCACCAAGCTAGTACAACATAGCATCAAAAAACAGCTATCTTCTAATGGAAGGCAAAAATTCTAAGACATATGACATCTACCAACCCGCACTGAACCCGCGTGGTGGATTACAGCCCACTCCCTCTCGAAAACAGGAGGCTTGTGTCCCAGCAGTGGGAACATTATGAGCTGATTATGCTAAGGGTTTATATTGTAACTCTATGAAGGTAAGACTTACATCATATCGTAGAAAAGTCGTTGCTGTATGGAAAGCGAAGGCTTGGTCTCTGCTAAGGCACTGTCTATGTCTTCTTTGTATACCACTACTGAATCTATTGTCTTCTCCTCGTTCGCCATCTAGGAAAAAAATATAAAGTAAATAAATTACGGTCGAGAAAAAAGAATAGATTATTTAGTTCATCCCCATTTATAGTTCAAAAACATTTTCTACTATATAATGCAAATACCTGGCGAACTAGAGGTACTTGTGAATTTTAAAAAATTCATTTGTAAACAGGTGGAAGGAAAACATTTGAGAGACGGGATCTCATATCGATGTTTAACAGCACAAAAGGGATAAGCGACAATTTTTTGCGAAATCAACTTTTATATTATATCGATGCCTAACAGCCAAAAAGCCGACTCTAACTATAAGTCGATCTCGCAAAAATGGCGCTTATTTCTTTTTGGCTGTCAGGCATCGATATTATATTGGTCTGAATAATTTTCGGCTTTAGCCCAGTGACGACATTACGCTAATGGCGCAACACAGTGCAAAGAAAAGTGTCCAATAGAGACCAAAACCAAGGATTGAGGAGCACGGCAGAGAAAGAGAAACCCAGCATGACTTTTCGCTAAACTTTCAAAACACTTCGTCCACGTTCGGAACACTTCGTCTAAATTCGTACATCACCGTCCGCAGTTCCAAACGCTTCTTCTCTTACCAGTTGTGTCTCCAGCCTGGTCAGTTGCGCAGTAACTAGTATAGACTTGAGGTCGGCGGGCGAGTATCCTTCGGTCTGATCCGCCAACTCTTGAAGGTCTACTGCCTCGTCTACTAGCACGATCTTCCTTAATGTTCGGAGGACTTCGTAGCGTCCTTGCTGAGGGAGAAGAAACAGCGAATTGCATTTCAGATCATTAAATGATAAATGATTTTATTTCTATAAGTAGGTTTGTACAGACACTTTTTCACGTCAATCATATTTTAAAAACTAGATAAGGTTGGCGTTGCCTATCTGACTACTCTGAGAAGAAATTCGGAAACAAACTCAGAGGTCATTGTCTCTATAAGTCCATACAAAATCTTGGTCAGTTCATGTGAAGACCATGTAGATTGGTGTCTGAAATGGTATTTTGAGGAAAGAATCATTACTAGTGTAAGGAGATAAGATACTTCACATTTAAGGAGCTCATTCATGACATGTTTGTCTGACAACAACCTAGCAATTTTTAGATCATTTACATCCATTGCAACTTTAGCAAGTTACTCAACTGTCTACTGTAGTATTTTTAAGGCCGAATATGACCAAATTTTTATACCCAGGATAAGCCTAATCCAGCGAATAAGTTTTTAATTTTTGACTGATTTTCCATACAAAAACTGTTAGACGTCAATTTTATTCCACGGATAAAAGTTAACTAACTTTGGTTAAATCAGCCCTTAGTCTAACTGCCGACTTTTTTCCAAGGAATAAAAGTTGCGGTTTGCTTTTATGTAGGAAATATGTCAAACCACCATAAATTTATTCTTGAGATAGAAGATAACTAAGTTGATTGTTAAGTGACCATTTGTAATAAAAAGGTGTTGGTTGTAATGGAATATAAACTTGTCTTGTATGACATTGACTATCTGGTTCCAAAACTCGATAATTATTATCAATATTATCTACAAGCCATGTGCCTGATCGGATGTCCCATCGGCAAAAATGACGAACCTCCTTACAAACTTTAATCCCCTATTTTAGGCGATACCAAAATAAATTGGAGGCTTTTTCGTAACCATTTATTTCACTGTTACATGTATGAACTTAATTTTTGTATACAAGATGTAACATAAATAACGCACAACCCTTAAGGGATCATTGTACCATCATTATGAACAACTTTTACTGTGGGACCAAACCTGAAATCGCGAAAAAAAAATCTGCTGTTCCCTACATTTTGACGAGTTATGCGAACATAAATGTAGGGAGCATTTCCAAAAATCCTTTGTTACTGCTCACTTTTGTTCTATAAGAAATTTTTACGCTTGTAGAGCCAGCGGTATAGGCTGTGCCTTGTCTGTCAGTGAATTTAAGATTTTTATTAAGTAGATGATTCTGTATTCAAGTTTATTACTAACTCGGTCAGGCAGTGCGCAGTACACATGACGCTGTAGGCGCCCGGCCCTCAGTAGCGCGGGGTCCACCAGGTCAGGCCGCGACGTGGCCACCAGCACGGGCCCCCGGGCCCCTCCCTCGGCCCCGTCCAGGCGAGCTAGGAGCTGGTTTACTACTCTATCTGTTACTCCTGTTGAGTCGTGGCCTCGTCTAAGAAAAAGGCAATTGATTAACAGGAAAGTATTGCTTTTGGATGAAATGAAGTCCGATAAGTGAAGTGATTTTTGAAGCTGAATGTGTTATAAAAATGTTTGATGGTAACATTGTTCATGCAACTACGATTTACTCGATGACTATTGCGAAAAACTAAAGCGGTTCGGGAGAGCACCACCGGCGCCTTTTTGGCGCAGCGCGTCGACCAACCGTCAAGCCCCACCGGCGCCTTTTCGGCGCCGGTGACTCGCGCGTTTCACGCGCGGATAAAATTACTATAATTAAGTCTTATATCGGATGTGGGTAGTTTTACTCTATGGTATGGAAGATATTCTCGTCAAATAAATAATTTTAAACCAAACAGAATCATATGGCAATTTTTGTGAGCGCAGTCACAAACGTACCGCGCCATCGGAATTCTCCCGGGGCTCGAGCGTCGTTGACGTCATCGCGTAGTAGGCTTTCCCGGTTAAATGTAATACTTGTTTTAATAGGTGTCAAAATAAATACAAAAATACGAGCATTGCATCTAGAAAATTAAAGCAGATTTGAACTGAAAAGTCTTCGCTGTTTCAATAGTTTTACGCTTTACCCAGAAATTAGCTACTATTTATTCAACGTACCTATTAGAAAAATTAAAACCTTGTAGGGTAAAAATACTTCGTGATTGCATTCAAATGAAAATGCGTACAAAATATGAAGCGAGGTGGACACTTACAATAGCAACTTACTTGGGCGCGAGACTGTCGAATTCATCGAAGAACAAAATGCAAGGCCTCTTCATGTCCGCTCTGTTGGAAAAGAAAATATACAGAGCTTTGTTAAATTTTTCGTGTACGATAAAGCATATTCTATCTATCCATCTACCTGCTGCGGCCCGATGCCCGAAACATTGTAAAAATGCGTAAGTATAATTTTATTCGGATTCGTTATTTACCTCTCTCCAAACAGATCGAGCCTCTGAGACAGATTCCATCTTTCAAAATCGCTCTCACAGTATTTGGATTTCATTTGTTCCATGGTCAGTGAAAGCAAATAATGGAAATACTAATAATACCAATTCAGATTTCAATGTGTCTACTGCGCTTGAATGACACTGACAAGTTTGTTGGTTAACATTTTGTGAAATTGTTTCCATTGTATCGTGTGAACGGGGATAAAAGCTGCCGCTTGCTCACTTCAGACGTCGCTACTATCCAGCGTCTAAGAATTTGACAGCTAGCTGTCACTATCCATACATTTTTTTGTAAACAAGCGACTTCTTTTACGCATCATTAATTAATATCATAGTAAAAAGAGAGGAAGTAGGTTATCTCCGGCACAATCCGCGATATAATTGCCTACTGTCTCAGGGTTGTCACTTTTAGTTAAATTTTAATTCAGTGCCAATAAAATGGCAAGGGTCGGGAAGTTGTATTTTTTACTTGTATTGTCTGGGTACCTAAACGATGATGAAACCTTTCACGATGAAAGAAAGAGCGACGGGCCAGCAGACGGGCGGCGCGGGGCGGTGATGAGCACGAGTAAACGGTAGGTGATTCGAACTTTGCTCTATTTATCTGATTCACAATTAGTCAATTACTTATTTTTTAAGTACGATTTTATAACTGTAAGTAGGTACTTAGTTACTATACCTACAATAGGTACTGAGAAATCGGCATGACTAAACATAAACAAAGCAATAGCGGCAAATCAATTGACAGATCAAAAGTACCTAGTACATTCTAGTGGGAATGTAGGCCTACCTACTTCCTCTGTCTGATAGAAAACTAATACAACAAAAAATAAGTAAGTAGGTATCTCATCATCAAGTAAAAATGATATGCTAGAAAAAGTGACTTCTTTCCTGTTCAATAGGTAATTTGAACAGAGACAATTCTGGAATCGATGAATTATTAAGACACCCAAACACACAGCAATACGTTCTCCTGCGATTATCACACATTTTTCATTCATTTAGCGGTGCCAAAAAGCGGTGACGCGCGAACCTCGTGCGATGTTAGCCCCGACTGGCGCGCTGCGAAACGGGCCGAGATTTGTTTAAGTGTGCGTGCGGCGACGCATAGATACTTTGGCGCACACATACAAGCCGCGCGCGGTGCGTTTGTATGAAGATAACGTACTTCCTCTCTTTTTACTATGTTAATATGCTCCGCTGCGTAGTTGTTGACTGCAAAAATACGGCGGCGGCGGAAGATGTTAAAAGACGAAAGCTGTGGGCAAAAGCTCTCCGAAAAAAAAATGGAAACCCGAGATTTCCTCGCGTTTTTGAATACATACTTATTTATTTATATAATTAATACTTTAAGCACGCAAATGTACAGAAGACTTACATATTTATCTAGTTTTCGTTTAGTTTGTGGTGTTTTCGTTTAACGGCTGCTTATAGACAGTGAACAGTGCTGCCACCTATAACGAGCTTTCAGTTTTTAGCCCCATTGTGAAAAAACAAGATGGCGACATTAGTTCCAATGTTGGCCACGCGCCGAAAGATCCTTGTACCTACAACTATACTATGGTTTAGCAACAAAGTTACACTAACTTGTCAAATATATCTCTGACAGCCTTCTCGCTCTGTCCGATATACTTGGATAGCAGCTCGGGTCCCTTCACGGTGATCATGTTCATGTTGGTCAGGCGGGCTAGGCAGGAGCCTATGTGCGACTTGCCGGTTCCAGGCGGGCCGTAGAGCAGCACCCCACAGGATTGAGACGGGAATAGGGCTGGGTACTGTGGGGAAAATAGGCTAGCCTAAATTATTTATTTAGAATAAAGTTTTAGCAGAAATAAAAATAATTAAATTAATGGCGATATTGAAACATTGAGTCACGGTCATTATAAATTGGGGAACATTTTAACGATTGTAGGCGTTCGAGGCTTTTCAATATTTTTTCTGGGAGTTATTTTAGGTTATTGAATTCAGTATGTAAGGATCGTAGCAGGTGGCGTTTTCTGTGGTTTCCGCCTGCCCCAATAGGAATAAGGCGCGAGTTTATGTACGTATGAATCCAATCAAGACCGACAGAATAATTTAGTAATGTTAACGAATATCGTTTTATTTCTGCATAGGATCGCGAATCAGTCATTTATGAACCGTTATTGTGCCATTTTTTCCATGAGTGTGCCCTTGATACGAAACCGTATACAAAATATTTTCTAAATAAGGCTCAATTCTCACTGAAATGGTAGCGACCGGCAGCGACGCGGCAAGCAGTTTTAATGACAAGGCATTATAAACTTTATGTGCAATATCAAAAAAAAAAATAGATCCGCTTGATAGAATAGAAAGCGCAGCGCGAGGCCTCGGGCCGATTCGAGGCCTCTTCCTTCAAATTTTTCTTTTGCTGTGCCCGACAGGGTCCACGATTGTTTCAACAAATGTTTGCTTACCACCTAAGCATATACATTGTGGAATGCAATAAATGACTGAGTATTGAGTATTCGCTGCCACGGGCGGCTTGCCACCGATCGCCGATCGCTAGGTGCCTGTACCCTCCGCCTGCTCGCCGCGTCGCTGCCAGCCGCTGTTATTTCAGTGTGAATTGAGCCTAACGAATTATTTTATTTACTTCTTCAATAAACGTAGGTTTTATTCCACTCTTTCACTCACCATAATCGGCCAGAATATACACTCAGTAAGCTCTTGCTTGACATCTTCTAACCCTCCCACAGGTCCCCAGATATCAAACTCGTTGGCTTTCTCCTCGTCCTTCGTTATATCTTCTACTAGGCGAGGCTTTGGGTCGTTAGGATTGGATTCTACAAGAGATACAATAAATTAAAATAAATTACACTTGGAAAAACATGTCATAAGCATTGCAGTTTAAAAACGAAATCTTCAGTGAATAAACACTAATAAAATCAAACTCTTTATGCGTCTTTTTGAACCAATTTAACAGCAATTGGTTTCAATAAAATTGAAACTACGTGTACCAAGTAGGCCAGTTACCGTAGACACCAAAATCGCGTCACGTTAGGTCACAAAAAATTGCTCTGTACTGATTTTTGAGATGCTGTTAGGATAGAGATACCAATATTGTAAAACCAAGTTTGCAGCTTGGAAAGACCTGTAATAACTGCGTGTACTCGAAAAACCTCGAAAAACCTCGTTCGGACTTCATTCAGTTTTTTTTACTTATACAGGGTGTAAGGGACAGCCCTCCGCAAACTAACAGGCTGCATTCAGCTCCTTATTTTAAATCATATTCCACCGGAAATATTCTCAGGAAAATTTTCATTTTTTTTTATCGTTTCTTCAATTACTATTCCTTTATTTCAATGTAAATTTACATTCTCTGTACGCAGTACTCCATTTATGTAAACAAAACAGCTAAAATAAAAAAAAAACTGCAATGGATGTTGAAATACTCGGCGGCCGAAGGCTCGCTGCGCTGCCGTTCGCTACGCGCGTTTTGTCACGGTAACGATACGTTTCGTGTGAGGTAATAAAGCTAATCAGGTTTATTGGATTCCCATAACGTTCCTGAAATAATTATATGTACCAATCATCTTAGTATGATATACTGAATTCACCACATCAGTCTGCGGGAGGGCTGTCCCTTACACCATGTATACGACTTCTAAAAGGTGCATCCTACGGAAAAGTCATCATTACATTTTTAGGGTGCCACCACACCAATCGATCGATTGTCGATTGATGATAGAATGGATCAGTCCACATCGACCATCAGTTGTTAGATACCACACCAATCGATCGATCGCCAATCGACGGTAGAATAGATCAGTAGACGTCGAGTCGTCGCGCGACGCCGATCGATGATAGATCGACGTCGATCAACGATGGATCGATGGTCGATCGACCACTTTGTCGATCGGTATCCATCGGTCTGAAAAAGCCATCACATCAATCAATCGACGTTGATCGATGGCATCAATCGACAACCGATCGATTGGTGTGTTGGCACCCTTAAAGTACCTATACAATTTGAACGCAGCCGTAGCTCTGTAGGTTTAATAGAACCCGAGATACAGTACTTCAAACATTGCCCATTTTTCTGTACTGGACAGACTTGGGTTTTAGAACAAACTAGTTTTTGCCCGCGGCTTTGCCCGCGTGGAGGTCGAAAAAAACCTATAAAAACCTTATTCTATGAAAAAATACATATACGTGCTTAGTTCACTCACTTTTCTTCTTCACAGCTTTAAATATTTTCTTGTTCAAATAATCGATGATATCTCTGACACTACTCCCGGCGGTGTCCGTCGCTAGCTTGATGACGTCATCATCGTCTATCTCAAACTCTAGTCGTATCTTATCGTTTAATAAATGCTTGAATAACTCGGTTCTTTCTACCTAAAAATACAGTGAAAAGTTAACACAACAGTACCGCTAGGTAATACAGAAATGTGAAATGTCCAATGTGCTCATTGGACTGCTTTTTTTGCTGCAGACCTGACAACAAAAAAGAGATTAAAATAAACTAAAAATGGACTTAAAAATTATCTCAACGAGCTAAAGGCACATGGCTGTACCCATCATAGTTTTGGTTTTCACGCTAGCCATGAAAAAATGAAAAAATCTATCCTGTAAATTCGTCGATCAATTCGTAGATATCACAAACGCAAGCCTTCTTTTGAAATATTAAATCATGTAACAAACCTTTTCTAACTCGGGCACATCAAACTGAGCAGTGAACAATGGTTTCCCGGTAAATTGTCTCAACGTTGGATGGAGATCCTTCATACTTAGTGACGTCATCAGCACGCAGACCCCAGCACAAGTCTGTAGCAGGTGCTTTATTACTACTGCTAACCTGCAAAGGAAAACGTAAGTAGTTATATTAAAGTGAGTAAGGGTCTATTTCACAGTGTCTGGATCAGAAACCGAAAACCTTTAAAAATTTAGGTACCGGTATCGAAGAATTTAGTTAGTTACCTCTACGACTAAGGTTACCACTATCTGGGTAACCAAGAAGAAAAAGCATGTTACCTCTATTTAAGTTACCGTTTTAATACCGTTCTTTTTTAATTATTTGAGATAGGTTTGCTCTTGACTCTAGTCTAGGTCAGAGATGACAGAGACAAAGTCGACGATGGAGCGAGCTTACTCAGAAGAAGCCAGTTCACTCTCACTTTGAAGAGATCGGGGTTGTATGCGTTCGGAAACACAAACGCAGACAGAGAGTTCCACACCTTTGCTGTGCGCATCACCAAAGACATTTGGAAACGCTTTGTGCGAATTGGTGGAATAGCAACTAGGTAGAGATGGTAACCTGCAGTGCGTCTACATGTCCGATGGTAAAAGGGGGCCGGCGGAATGAGGTCGTGGAGTTCTCGAGCACACTCACCGAAATACAATCTGTAGAAGACCGACAAGCAGACAACCTTGCGGTGAACTAAAAATGACCTTGATTACGAGAAAGAAACAGAATATCGCCAGCCAGCCAGGACCGTGATTGTTCGGCGTTCGCCGGCGCGCGGGTCTACTCGACTCTTTGACACACTCACAGCGATGCGCGCCTTTTGACTAATGCTGACGGGCACGTGTAAGATAGAGGCAATTTTTATTTCGCTTACCGGTATTAGTAAGATAAAAACACCTGTATTGATCACACCGGTTTCGGTCCCTGGTCTGAACAGGCCGTAAGTACCAGCTGACCCGGGAGCAAAGGAAAACCATCTAAGTTGGTCAGCAGCAAACCTGAAAGCCTCGGCAGTCAGGTTGTTCGTGCTTACCTTCCGCACTTCACACAAAGTCTAGCTCGGCGGTGAAGGCAGTCCATACTGATAAGGACCGGAAGCTGGCGGATCCGGCTAGTTAGCGAAGCAATGTTGATGGCTTAGGGCGGCGGTTGAGGTCAAAAGTGACTGCCGGCCAGATACTGCATCCAGGCCCCCCGCCAGTTGTAGCGGTTTCCGTTCCACTGGGTTACGGAGGGTAAGGACGAGGGAGGGCACTCGCGGTCGCGCACCAACTTGTGCACTAAAAATATTCCTGCGCAGATGATTGCTTCCGAATATTGGACTCCAAGTGCCGTAAAGTCCCATAGCATGGGTTGAGGTAGAGAGGTCCGGCGGCCTGATGCAAACCAGGCTTTGTATGAAGCCTGCACATGGGCGGCTCTGGGGGTGCTCTTGGGGCATCGTGGTCGCTTTCGCTCTGCATCTGGGTGACACAGAGGACTCGGCAGCACCTGGAGTGACAGAGCAGCCCTATTTAGGAATGGCACTGCTCTCCTTGCTCAGCCTTGGAGGGGGCTAGAAAAGGTGCCCTAAAAAATGCTCGCCCCAACTCTTATCGAAGGTGTTAACCGCGCCTGCCTTCGCATCACTCAATTCGTGGTCGACGCAACAAGAATGTGCAAGGATTTTCACAAAACAGATTGGTTACATAAGCCACATGGGAGCTCACGAACGACAACTACTGCGGAGTTGAAGCAATCGCCTTGGCCGAAATCGGTCGGATCGCATCATCATCAAATACCAGATAAATTCTATACAGTGTGAGTCTTTATAATGTGCACATATCGAAATGAGGGAATCTATGCTTAATTTTATCGACGGAAAAAATGTTAAAAAAAATCTAAATATTTATTTATATTTTTTATGGATTTTTAAAAAAAATTGTTTGCTTTTGTGACCCCAGTGTATACAAAACTGTGTAACTTTTAAACTAAACGATTTATCACGATGAAACAAACTCTATAATGTTTGGAAGTAATTAGGTGTCGTCATAAAATAAAAATTATGGAAAAAAAAATAGCCACATTTAAAAATAAACATTTTTGTTTGGCAAAAATCTGATTTTTTTTCATTAATTTTTACAAAAATTGTAAAATTTCTCAATAACATGCCCCCATCACCTTCTTTTTTTATAACTTTAAGTTATTCTTCATTGTATTAGGAACCTAACGGTAAAAATTGCATGTTTTTAACTCAACCCCAACATTTTTTATCAACTGTCAAAGAAAGGCCCAACGCATAGCTATTGTTTAGCAGGTAGATAAACTTTTTTTTGAATGTGCGCAGGTCGGGGAGGTAGGGCCAGCCAAAGGAACTTGAATTATGACAGATGTCAGACTGGCAGTCGCTCCGAATTATTCGCCGCTGCTACATGTGTTTCGGTACTTTCGTTCGCTGGACTTTCATAACTTTCGTTCGCTGCTACATGATGCCGCGTTTAAGTGAATTTTCCCCGGCACACATCGCCGACATACATTTTTATTATGGAGTGGGACAAGGAAGTGCCAGAGCTGCGCGCGCGGCTTACATAGCTGCGTATCCTAACAGGCAACCAGTGCCATCTGCCCGAAACTTCCAGGAAGTTCACAGAAGGTTGTCGATCACTGGACTTGGATCAAGTAGAGATCGTCGCGAGCCACCTCAAGTAATTATTGATGCGGCTACTGAACAAGCAGTATTAAGTGATTTGTTTGCTGATCCATCCATAAGTACTAGACGACTGGCTCTTCGTCACGGAATATCCCAAAAATCAGTGTGGCGTATTTTAAAGAAAGAAGGATTGCATCCTTATCACTATCAAAGGGTGCAACATCTACATGAAGACGTAGACTGGCGTCCAAGGTGTGTGATGTCCACATGGATTCAAAGAAAAACCAGAGCAAACCCAAACTTTCCAAGAAAAATACTATGGATGGACGAAGCGACATTCACTAGAGACGGTATTACTAACTGTCGAAATTTACACAGATGGTGCCGCGCAGGTGAAAACCCGAAACTGAAACGGTCATCTACTTTCCAAGTAAGATTTTCGATAAATGTTTGGGCTGGTCTTATCGATAACATGTTGATTGGACCAGTCATATTGCCGAGAACGTTGACTGGTGAAAGATTTTTAAGTCTATTGAGAGATGATATGCCTCAGTTATTGGAAGATGTCCCACTGGCTGTGCGTCAAAGGATGTTTCTTCAGATGGACGGATGTCCTGCCCATTACGCTACAAATGTAAGAAGATTTTTAAACGAAAATTATCATGACAAATGGATCGGCCGGCAAGGACCTGTAGGGTGGCCTGCGCGTTCACCCGATTTGACGCCCCTTGATTATTTCCTATGGGGGACCATGAAGCAACGCGTCTACAGTACCCCCATCAACAGTGAGGCCGATTTGCGTGACCGCATAATAAACTGTGCGAATGATATTCGCAATGATCCCGAAATGATAAGGAGAGCGACACACCAAATTCTAATTCGCGCGGCTTTGTGTTTACAACAACGAGGTGGACATTTTGAGAACCTGATGCATTGAATTTTGTATTTAATAATAAATGGGTTTCAATTGAACTCTTTTGCATTAATTATCATCCCAAACAAACCACCCTTATGAGAACAATACGATTCCGCGTTCGGAGTGCCATCTTTGAAACGACCCGCGCGCATTCACAACAAAGTTAACAAAAAAAAGTTTATCTACCTGCTAAACAATGTGCGTAGCTATGCGTTGGGCCTTTCTTTGACAGTTGATAAAAAATGTTGGGGTTGAGTTAAAAACATGCAATTTTTACCGTTAGGTTCCTAATACAATGAAGAATAACTTAAAGTTATAAAAAAAGAAGGTGATGGGGGCATGTTATTGAGAAATTTTACAATTTTTGTAAAAATTAATGAAAAAAAATCAGATTTTTGCCAAACAAAAATGTTTATTTTTAAATGTGGCTATTTTTTTTCCATAATTTTTATTTTATGACGACACCTAATTACTTCCAAACATTATAGAGTTTGTTTCATCGTGATAAATCGTTTAGTTTAAAAGTTACACAGTTTTGTATACACTGGGGTCACAAAAGCAAACAATTTTTTTTAAAAATCCATAAAAAATATAAATAAATATTTAGATTTTTTTAAACATTTTTTCCGTCGATAAAATTAAGCATAGATTCCCTCATTTCGATATGTGCACATTATAAAGACTCACACTGTATAACAGGCAGGATGTTTTTTTTTTGGTCAAAATCCAAGATGGCGGCTGCGAAAATTTTCAAATTTTTCGCCATGGGTGTCGTTTTTATAGTTTTCGAGGGTCCTAAAGCCGGGAGCGACGTCAAAATGTAAATCCAAGATGGCGGCTGCGAAAATTTTCAAATTTTTCGTCGTGGGTGTCGTTTTCACAGTTTTCGAGGGTGCCAAAGTCGATAGTGAGGTCAAAATGTAAATCCAAGATGGCGGCTGCGAAAATGTTGTTTTTGTTTTAAATCATACGCGAGAAGGAATTTCGTTCCTTTTTTTTTTTTTTTGTGAATGGGAAATCATCAAATGACTTCTCCCGCTCTGGGCGGAGCGGGAGGGCGTGTCAGACTTTTACTGACTAAAACCCACCCGTGTTCCTTCTGTTGCCTGTGCCGGGGCCACGGTAACTCTTTCGAACATCCCGCAACCCTAGCTGGCATCGGCCCTAGCGGACCCCGTCAATAGTGCTGACATCTCTTTGAGGCGCGCGTGGAACACAACGCGCCGTCGACTCGGGCTTGGTCCTTACCGGACGGCGAGCTACCCATTGCTCGCCGTCCGCAAGCCCGAGGAATTTCGTTCCTGACGGGGGTCTACCGACCGCACCCGTTTTTTTTCTCATGCAGCATATTACATTCAGGGTTCTGATTTATCTTTAGTAAAAAGCTATCTTCGATCTTACCTCTGATAATAAGCAATATCCTGAGGCGAAGCACCTTCCATATTCGGCGGCACCAGTGAATCCACGTCATCACAGATCAGCACAGCCGGGCTATGTTCCTGACACATCAGGATAGCCTTACCCAGCACTTCCGGAATGTCTTTACGACCTCTAAGTGAGCGACAGTGGAGGATGTGGGACCAAACTGTCAGCTCTTTCTGAATTATTTGACAGAATGAAGATTTTCCTGTGCCACTTAGACCTGTGAAAAAGAGCCATTAAGCCTTTATTTTCACGATAGTTTTTAGAGTTATTTAACCTTAGAACTAATTCGCTTATGGTCTGTCGACTGATTGAAAATAAAGAAGGGAAAAAATTTGTAAGTTGGTATCATTTTTGACCAATTTCTTCAACATGAGATTATTTTCAGAAATATCAGTAATTTTGTTAAACAGGAAATTACGATAAGCGAAATAAACAAAACAGTTTACCACTTCGTATTCCTCATTTCGCATTTTTTCGCTTATCGTAATTTCCTGTTTAACTAAGACTGATATTTATGATTAAAAAAAATAATCAATAGAAACTAAAACTCACCCGTAATTAAAACATTACTCTTAATTTCAGAAGCACCTTTGAAAGTCGCCTCTCTATGTATCTCAAAGTTCACATGTGACAAAACTTTTTCAATCAATGACTCCATAGATTTCATTGTTCTACAATAATTCTTATAATCATAATCAAGTTTGGAAATCACCACTTTTGGTAATATCATGTCCGTATCATTCAAGCATTTAGCAGCTATTGTACAGTTCCTAAATGATTCCGAATTCAACATTGTGAATTTCAATTTCTCTGGTTTTAACTTAAATTGTATAAAGCCAGTACTAATTTCGGTATTCTGTTTTATCAGTCCGTTGTTTATAAGGAACTTTTTGCCAGAATGTGTGCTACTTATGACACAGTTCTTGAAGCTCTCTATGACATCCATATCTGATTGTTTTTGGTCTGAATATGTCACTATATCTATATGGTCAGGTTGGTCTATGCTATCGCCTATTAAAGTGAAGATTATTCTCATTCCATTCTCAATATTAATTATGGTATTCAAAGATTTTGGTATAAGTACTGTAGGTATGTTTCTGTTGTGTACTTCTCGGCACAAACTCCTGTAGATCACAGAGTCTATGGGAACTATTTCTACACAAACATCATTAATTGCTACATTATTATTCTCACTGTCGTCATCGCTTTCGTTTAAGATAGATGGTATATTCGTCATTGTAGACAAAATTATGGTCAAGTCTTTAAACTTTTCTTCAATAAAGTCTTCATGGATGAATACTGTGTAAGGATGTATTAAGTTCTTTTTACCATCACTGTCAATAGGGACTGCTCTGAGGACTAATTTTTTTGGTACATGTAAGTACGGAGCCAGCATTCCTTTATTTATAGTACCAATGTTTTTAAAATGTTCGGTTTCTTTGGGGACATTGATAGTAGGAGCAGGGTATTTATGTATGCTGTTGAAAGCATCGATTTTGACAATGATTTGGCTATGGTTGACTAGAATGCCTGTCTGTTTAGGTGTGAATACTATTGGTAGTGATGCTGAGATCCAAACTACTGTCTTTTGATTGGCTACTACTAGACGTAATTGATCTAGTATCCGCATTTGTAGTAATTCTGTATTGTGTTCCTGAAAAAAATTACGTATTCATTAGAATAGACTTTTACCAGTTTAACTTTAAATTATTACATTTTAATAACAAAACAATCCCACTATCTACTATATTTATGTAAATAATGTAATAATATATTTATAAAAATATTATCAGTAAAGTTAAACAATGAATATAATGAGAACATACAGTGTTGTAACACCACTCAGTGTACCCAAACTCAAGTCTTTAAATAGCAGTGATTGATGAATTTGATACAAATATTCAAAGAGAAATTGCTGTAACAACTATCACCAAATTTAGCATCTTGATTAGTGTTTGCAGTCAAACACATGCTCAACCTACCAAAATCTCCTGATCATCAGGACTATCAGTCTCCACATAAAGCTCGTCCAGCACTTTAACATCAGCATACGGAGACACAAACACGTCTGCTGCCTCCTCTAGTCCCACCATTCGGCTGTATATGGGATTGCAGGCTATGTGGCCCTCTGGGACACCACTGTTGAACACCACCCATAGGAGAATCTGCTTGTCTCGGCAGAGGACTTGGACGCATTGGGTCTGGAATGAGCCAATTTATGACAATTTTTTTTTTAAACTGATATGTTTTTAATAAAAATGTGTTTCTGTGCTTTGAATTTTAGGGGTCCCCGAAATGATCAATTAAGATTAATTAATTGCCATCAATTTCTATTGTAGTAATATTGATAATCGCTGCAATTGCACTTGATAGACGGTCAATATCAATGTGTATCAATCACGTAAAAATTTACAATTGCAATTGATCGTTCAAGGACCCTTCATATGTATACCTGTGATGTTATCATATTTTAATTCAAATGGGATTTTACATAGTGGCCAGTTTGGTTTCATGAAAGGTCGACGACTGACGCAGGAGTAAAACTCATCAGTCACATTTTAGAATCCTGGGAGATTGTCCCAGGATGCAATTGGCATTTTCTGTGACCTCTCTAAAGCTTTTGACTCCGTTGACCACAATACACTGATCTGCAAATTACACCACGACGGAATTCGTGGACGAGCTGCTGATCTTGTTCTTTCTTAGCTATCAAACAGGTAGCAAAAAGTAAACGTTAACGGGGCGACTTCCTCGGGATCTCTAGTTAAGATGGGCGTGCCTCAAGATTCCATTCTTGGACCTTCATTACATGATGGCTAACTTATCTGATATAATTCTATTCGCTGATGACACCCCGCTTATTTTTAAAATAGATAGAAAAGATATGGATGTCTTACATGGCAACAATTAGTCTGGCTATTCTTTCGAAATGGTTTGCAGCTAATAATCTTTTACTTAATGCGAACAAAACTAAAAGTCTTAAGTTCTAATTACGAAATGTACCCCAAGTGGATCTAAATTTAAAACTTGATGGCAAGAAACTAGATGCTATTACGGAAACGTTATTTCTAGGATTTACTCTAGATTCTGAATCGCAATGGGGGGGCGCCCACATTAGAGCTCAGGTAGATTAAGTTCAGCTGCATAGGTATGCAGTACGAAAAATAAGGCAGTTGACTAATATAGCCACAGCTAGGTTAGTATACTTTGTTTATTTCCACAGTATTATGTCTTATGGCGTTCTGCTGTGGGGATCGCCAGCTGACGTAGATTCAATTTTCATTTTACAATAGAGGGCAATCCGCACGATCTATAAAATGGGTCCTCGTGAGTCCCTTAGACACAAATTCAAAGAAATTGATATAGGTACTAACTCTGCCTTCTCTTCATATCCTAGAAAGTATTTTGTATGTTCGCAAAACTTAGGACTTTTCAAAATATGAAGGGATTTCCATAATATAAATACACGTAGTAAACATGAAATTGTGATATCCAAATTTAGATTAATTAAAACAAGCAAGTAATGACTTGCTTGTTTTAGTTAATGTCTGTTGTTGTTGTTGTTGTCTGTTGTGTGTTAGTGTTGATTGTCTTATAAACAGTATCCGCTTATATAACAAGTTGCCAAAGTCGGTTACAGAACTTAGCGATGGAGAGTTCAAAACCCACATCAATTGTGTCATTATTAAAAAAGCATATTATAAGATTAAAGACTATGTTTAAGACAGGGAAGTTTGGCGCTAATTCCTTCTGCACATGTGGCTTCCCTGGTACCTCATTAACAGCATAACTATTTATGTAAATGTCTATTAACTGCTCCCAAATTACTTTAATTTAATTAATTTTATTGTTTAATTACGTGCTTCCATGATATAATCTTTTCATTGTTTTACATTCTATAGTGTCTTTTAAATAGATTCTTTTATATTTTGTGAATGTGAGAATTTTGTAGGCTTAATAAGACTGTAGATTTGTAGACCATTTTCTATTTTGTTAAGTACCTGGTACTTGTTGACAGGCCTACACTGTCCTCCCATACTTAATAACACCATAATTTGAAAACATTGTAAAAGCCAATTATTTTTAAAAGAGTAACCGTGGAGTTTCTTGCCGGTTCTTCTCCATAGGAAATTACCAATGGGAACCTTGCACCTAGCTTCTAATGTTTCAAAAGTGCCCATGTAGGCTTATGTGAAATAAAATATTTTGAATTTTGAAAAACCTACCTACATTTCATCAAAATAAATGATTTTAATTTAATTTGATTTGATTGGATTGTCTATAAAGATTACATCTAAAGCCCCATAATCATAACAAAAGTTGCACAAAATTAACTTAATTGCAAGGACATATTTTTTTTATTTTTTATTAATAGTCAGATTTATTTAATAGAAATATTTTGACATTTCCTATATTCAAGGTGTAACATAATATTTACGTAATATATAAGCTAACAGACTTAAGATAATAATTATAATATGTACAAATAATGTAAAATATATATATATACAGGGTTACAGGGAAAGTCGTACTGAATATTAAAGGAGGTTATTATTCAGGTCATTTCTGATGTTTTTGATTCTGAAATAAAATGTCCGAAACTTAACCGTTATGGGGATATTAAATTTTAAAGATTATTTTTTTAAATCCTTTATTTTTTGGCTTTTAGTCGTTCTTTGGGATTAGAGCTCCTAGAGTCGGTTTTTTTGATGTATCTAGTTAGAAGACATGTCCATTAATAAAAATGATCAATAGAAACTAAACCTACTACTAACAGCTTAAAAAACTGCTCGACAACGGTTAGCATTATGAATTTTCTAATAGAGTGTTCTTAACTTTGATGGGCTTTAAAAAAAAAAATGTATGGAACTTATTCTGCGAATAACTTTACAAAGTTCTACGTCTCTTTAGCTATTCAAAAAGGTATATCATCTACTAGGTTTGTTCATAAAATCTTAAAATAATGTTATTAGAATAGGCCCATCTGGTAGTACAACATAACAGAATTTCGATACAAAAGAATCCGGCTTACTACCTGGCACTTTTAAACAATGAAAAAAGGTTTGGGTAGACATTGTTTGTGCCCGGGAGACGTGCGGTGACAGGTATTTATGTCATTTTAAATATCTGAATTGTCAAATCGTGGATCGTGGTGTTTGTTTAGTCTGCTCATGCGATTCTTCCATGGTAGATGTGTTATCCGTGCCCTCCGATTTTTTTTTTGTAAAAACGCGACTTGGCTTGGATTTTTGGACTGTTTCATCTTCTAACTGTGTGACGTGGCTTGTAACTGGACTTTGATTTGTGTTGTGAACATGGCAACATTTACCAACGAGGAATATGCTGACATCCTAATGTGTTATGGATTTTGCGAAGGAGTGTCGTTGCGTGCACGCAATGAAGACATGCTAAGGTATCCTACTCGCCGAGTACCTGATATTGGCGTATTTGACAGAGTTTATCGAAGACTACGAGAAACTGGTTCTGTGCTAGTACGTCGGACTGACATGGGACGACCTCGTGTTCTTGATGACGACGACGAAGATAATGAAATACGACGTCTCTTTGAAGCCGACCCAACCACGTCAACAAACGTTGTCGCTCGACGGCTTGGTATTTCCCAGTGGAAAGTCTGGTTCGTAATGCACAGTTCTGGGCAATACCCTTACCATTACACGCCAGTGCAAGTAATTGAAGAAGGGGATCCATTAAGACGACTAGACTTCTGCAGATTTATGCTCAATGCCGATAATGAAGATCCGGATTTTTTAAAGAAAATCATGTGGACAAATGAGTCGAAATTTGACAAAGACGGCATCACAAACTATCATAACACCCATTATTGGGCTCCCAAAGCGCAAGGTAACCCCAAGAAAAAAAGACCAAAAGGGTCACAAAGGAGATTCATTCTTAATGTGTGGATGGGTATAATATCAAATAACTTGATAGGGCCATACTTCCTGCCCGATAACTTGAATGGCGAGACATATGAAAACTTTTTGAGGGAGGAGTTACCCTCTTTAATGCAAGACTTGCCTATTGCATTGAGACGAGACATGTTCTTTCAACATGATGGCTGCCCAGCGCACTACAGAAGAAGTGTTCGAGCATGGTTGGACGAGAATTACCCAAACCAATGGATTGGAAGAGGCGCACCCATAGCATGGCCGGCGAGGAGCCCCGATTTAACGCCGATGGATTTTTATGTGTGGGGTCATATGAAAAGCCTAGTATACGACCAAATGACACCGATCGCAAATGTCGATATTCTAAGACAAAAAATTATTGATGCGGCTGAGGAAATGAGGCGGAACCTACGAACTTCTGTCGTGAAAAGTAATTTAAGAAAAAGAATGAGACTTTGTGTAAGAAATAGCGGCGGCCATGTAGAACATGAATTATAAAAATATTGCTAAAATTTTTGTCTTTTTTTTACGTATTTTAGCTACTTTTACCTCAAACTAAAAATGTACCCTCTCCTAACTTAACTGTTATTTGGGCAATGTTTTGCCTATTTAATAGCAAGTGTTATACCTTTTTGAATAGCTAAAGAGACGTAGAACTTTATAAAATTATTTGCAGAATAAGTTCCATACAATATTTTTTATTAAAAGCCCATCAAAGTTAAGAACACTATTAGAAAATTCATAATGCTAACCGTTGTCGAGCAGTTTTTTAAGCTGTTAGTAGTAGGTTCAGTTTCTATTGATCATTTTTATTAATGGACATGTCTTCTAACTAGATACATCAAAAAAACCGACTCTAGGAGCTCTAATCCCAAAGAAAACGACTAAAAGCCAAAAAATAAAGGATTTTTAAAAATAATCTTTAAAATTTAATATCTTCATAACGGTTAAGTTTCGGACATTTTATTTCAGAATCAAAATCATCAGAAATGACCTGAATAATAACCTCCTTTAATATTCAGTACGACTTTCCCTGTAACCCTGTATAATTATAAGGCATCAAAAAATTCGTCCGCATCGCTGTCAACAGGAAAAGTGCCCAAAAGGCTCGCAGCATTGCCACGTTGTATGGCGATGCTGATTCTTTGGCCAACCCTAGAATAATAAAATAATAAATAATAGAATAATAAAAGAAATAAAGAATAATCCAGCCCTTTGGTCACGTGAAGAGTCGACCAAACGCTTGGCGATGTTTCGGAAAACCAAGTGGGCACTCGGACCCCATGGCCCTAGTGTTTCAACCCCAAACGGCTCGAACATATAACTCCCAAAAAGATCGGAATATTTTCGCCGTTTGAGATTTTCCGCACCTGCAGCAGCCGCCCCAGCACAGCCCGCCGTACTAGGAAGATGGGATGGCGCAAGGGTGTCGACACATGTTGCATCCCACACCAAAGGCCTGCCTAACTTCCAAGGCATTATGGTCATTCCGTCTGGTCTCTTGCCATCGTCGAGTGCCAAGCCGTTGGGTTCTAAAACAGCTGGCACCCCGGCGGTGACAAGAGCACGACGGATAATGTCATTAATGCTGGCGTGTCGTGCTATCCGGCCTGCGCTCTTACTACAAGACAGGCCATGATGTCCGAGGCAGTCGACGGCTTCACCGCACTGGCAGCGATGTGGAGCCCCGCAAGGAGCGCCCAGACGCAGACAAGTAGCGAGCCGGAAGGTGGAGTCACCCAGCAAAGTGCCTATGTTGGGTGACGGTAGTGCTTGAAGCCAGAGGCCCGACTCCCATTCACCCACAGCCAGCAGGCGGGCACGCTCAGCAGTATTGGTGGACGTATTGATAAGATTATTCCGTACCAACCTGCAGAGCGGCTCATCCCACTGTCTCTGGGAAGATGGGTTCACGGGCCGATCTGTATCCGGGCAAGCCGCTATCCAGGCGTTCACCGCATCACTCAAGCACGGCACTTCAGAGTCAACCAGGGATGGAGCTAAAATTTTCCCAGTCAACTTTTCAGTGCTGTGGACAGAGGACAGGAACGCCGGTAAGCTAATACTGGTAATTTTGCGGACGCCGAGGCCGCCAAAACGGATGGGTAGTGTGGCATGAAGCCACGCTCGGTCGTCCAAGGCCACATTTAAAATAGATGTTAGCGTGCTGCAAATAATTTGGTCAATTTTGTCTAACAGATGTGGCTGCTTCCATAAAGGGGAAGAACATAGAAAATATATAAAATTTGGGCCAAAACAACAGTATCTAATCAGGGTGAATGCCGAATGTAAATTAATTTTGGAGAGTCTGTCCGAAATGTCGTTGAAGCTTTTGATTTTTTCGTCGATAAAAGGAGAAAAGCTGTCTTCTAAAATTGGGGAACCTAGGACATGATTTTGAGTTGTTTGCTGCATATGTGTGCTACATATTTCCAGCTATACAACTACATGTGTTGCTATAACAACAATGTACGACTATTGTAACTGGCTTCAACTTAACACTTTGCGGGACAATAAACGCCCATAGACATCATAACAATCAAAACTTCTATTGTGATTTGTGTCTCGTTCAGTGTCCCAGAATTGGTTAACAATATTTTTTTAACAGAATAGATGTATTTATTTGCAATGAATGTAGGTACAAAAATCAGTTGTTACAGTTTGTGAGAAATCCATGTACATTCCAGTGGCGCAGCTACAATTATCATTAGAGGCAAGCTGAACAAAAAATAGTTCAGTTCTCATAAACTCAGACAAAAACCTGTATGTTTTTAATCTTATGATGTATTAAACTAGTATTAAATATAATTATGTAATTTGTAGTGATACACAGTTACGCACACATGTGTACCATAATATTTGGCAATAATAGACATTAAGAAGAGTGGTTGGTACAAAGGGAAGCCGATAGGAATCAGCTTGTATGAAGGCTTCGCCCCTGGTACATTCCCATTTAAATAGATAACAATAACTAAATTAGTTGTTCAATTATGTTAACTTATTGACTAAGAAATGTTGTACTGATTTTTTTTTCTACTAGTAATGCTGTTAGATGATTTTATTTAACTTTTGCAATGCTCTATATATTGATATGTATTTTATTAAAAGTAGTTCCAGAGATTGGCATGTTCAAACATACAAGGACAAAACAAACAAAACTCTTCAGCTTTATTACCAGTATAGAAGACTAATATAGATAGATATAGATGATACAGGTGCCATACAGATAATTTATTTCTTGATTAAAGAAGGTTTATTTCCTCCCGTGCACAGCAAGTTTTGATATTGAGCTATTTTTCTTACATACCATTTAGTCCAAAACACTGGTTATACTTACTCTCTCATATTTACGAGAGAAGACAAATAATCAGTGTTTTAGCCAAGGCCAATGTTGAAAAGGGTGTTGATGATAACTAGTCTTATTAAGTTAGAAAGAATGTATAATCAGTGGAATATGTTTTCCATGCACTCCATTGCTAGAACAAAAACAATGGAAACAAAAGAAATATTTGTATAGAAGTCTGTTGTAAACAACATTCTAACCTTAATTACTTAACTAAATGAATGTGTTTTAAATTTACACAGTAAGGTCAAGGCTTTCAAACCTAATCATTAAATGGTCAAAGTACTCACCTGTTCATTGTTTGTGCTGTACTTTGGACTGATATATGCGAAGCAAGTCTTTTCATGGGTAAACGTTACTTTCAGCTTGACTCCACCCAACATTTTTATTTCAGGCACTGTAATACTTTCATAAGGTATCTTGAGTTTATAAAAACAATTATTTTGTAGGCACTTTATTATTATTTTTGTGAAAATCTCAAAACAGAGAGTACATTGACCACAACTTATCAAACGAGTTTCGTTGCCGAACAGTGTTACTTTATTGAGCATGAGCATTATCATCGCAGTCTACTGTTCTGTTATTAAGACTGTTGAAAATGGATAAGCTCATGATTTATAACTTCAAGAATCAATTACAAACGAACCAACGAACTTCAAATTTAATTATCTAATTATCACGAAATTACCCAGATTTTAGAAAATCTTAAGTACTTGACAAATAGTTTTTAATTGTATCAAATTATTCTAAAATGCGTAAAAATATATCATGCTGAAATTGAACGCTGTAATCGAACTGGAACGTCCCAGCCAGTACTTTGGTATTTTGACATTTGCGTTCCATTATTCGTGACGACTATTTTATAGGTACGGAATCGGTGCGTACGCAGCGTACGAAGCGTCGGCATTTACAAAATCTCAGGCGCAGAGTTACCAATCCAGTGCAAGCAGTACCATAGAAATCAATACGAAGCAACAAATCCGTACACTATGTACGCTCAGATTCCGATCCAGTGTACTCGTACCTTTATTCTACTTTAAAATTATTTTTTACTAGCTGTGCCCCGTGACTTCGTTAGCGTGGAAGTCGTAAGATACACAACCAATCCGCCTAGCCTTTTCCCAACTATGTTGGGGTCGGCTTCCAGTCTAACCAAATGCAGCTGAATACCAGTATTTTATATGGAGCGACTGCCTATCTGACCTCCACAACCCAGTTACTGGGTAATACGATACCCCTTGGTAAGACTGGTTGTCAGACTTTCGGGCTTCTGACGACCCGTAACGACTGTCAAAGATCTACGAATGACAGCCGGGACCAACGGCTTAACGTGCTTTCCGGGGCACGGAGGAGTCTCGGTTTGTAAAGATGGTCACCCATCCACGGACAAACCCCGGCAAGCGTAGCTTAACCTGATGGATCAACCAGTGCGGCTGTTATTACTTAGCCACGAGCTCCTCATAAGTCGTAAGAGTAGTAAGATACACAATACACTAAAATAACAGGCACATTTTAATAAAACTTCCTCCTCTCCCGACCCGCCGCGTTGCATCGCCCCCCGCCCACGTTATAACTTCGTTTTCGCTTAGCGTTCTTACCGACTTTTTTCTTTTTGCCCGGCTCCTAAGGGTCAAAGCGTGATGTTAAATAGCCTAAACCATCCTCGAGAATTGGGCTACCAAATGAAAAAGAATTTTTCAAATTCGACTTTTTTTCCCTATTTCATACCCTAATTCTTTTTCTAAAATAAAAGTAGTTGATGTTACTTCTTTTATCATTAGCTATCTGCTAGTGAAAGTGTTATCAAAATCGGACTAGCCGTTTTTGAGATTAGCCGGAACAAACAGACAGACAGACAAAAATTTTAAAAAGTATATAAAAGTACCGTATATATGTACTTATTTGTATAAATGAAGATTATTTAAGTAAATAACATAGTAAATAATACACTTGAATTATATTGCCCGATGGGACATGCATATGTATACACATCACCCATATTTTGATAGTTACCTGGCTCAAATCCAGACTCTCACCTCCTACTGAACAACCTCCTACAAAACCACTAACACTGCCCAACTTGGGAGTCGCAACCCAGGACAGTAGGAGGGACCCCAAGAGTTCTGCAGAGGGAGTTCTGGAGCCGCGGTTACGACCACGAAGAAATTTCATCAAATAATGTTTTTTGTAAAAGCCACAACCAGGCCCGGATCTAACGGGGTGCAGAGAGTGCATTTCCACCGGGCGTCAGTCAAATTTTTAAAATTTCAAAGTGTCCGTTGTTAATTATGCACAAGCGACATCGTCTTTTCACGGACTCGTCGTAACGTAACAAGTCCCCCATCTGCCATTATTTCTAGTTTATCAAAGGCATTTATTATTAATTTTTAAATCGTCCACAGTGTTCTCTTCTCGTGCATACACCTAATTTTTTACCGCCCCCACAAAAAAGAAATCCAGTGGTGTCAGGCAACTAAAACTTTTCATAAAATCACGACAATGCACGCGCGGCTCGTCTCGTGATAAAAAAATAGCACGTGCTCTCCTCAAAGGGCGCCGGTGCACTGACTGACCTAATTATCGAGTCTGAGACTTTTTGCCAAAAAATTCATTTTTTTTTTCATTCGTTTTTTTATGGTGTAGGTACAATAAAGAATATTCTATTCCACTCACACACACACATTCGCAATTGTCTATGCACCACTTATGCATAATTTGCATAAGTAATATTTCTTTTTCTTTCTAATATTGTAGGATTTTCTAGGGCTGGGCGGGGCGCGTTAGGGTGGAATCGTACGACACCTTTCTCTGTCTTTTAAATATATTGAGACGCAGAGAATAGAATCATATGTTTTGCACAGGTTCTTGACCTTACAATGTTTACCTATTATTATTACGGATTCAGATCTTGAGGGGCTTGTGGCTAAGAAATAACAGCCGCACGGGTCGATCGGTCAGGTTAAGCTACGCTTGCCGCGGTTGGTCCGTGGATGGGTGACCATCTTTACATATCAAGACTCCTCCGTGCCTCGGAAAGCACGTTAAGCCGTTGGTCCCGGCTGTCATTCGTGTATCTTTGACAGTCGTTACGGGTCGTCAGAAGCCCGAAAGTCTGACAACCAGTCTTACCAAGGGGTATCGTATTACCCAGTAACTGGGTTGTGGAGGTCAGATAGGCAGTCGCTCCATGTAAAATACTGGTATTCAGCTGCATCCGGTTAGACTGGAAGCCGACCCCAACATAGTTGGGAAAAGGCTAGGCAGATGATGATTACGGATTCAGATCTACATCATGTTGAAAAATAAGAAAATGAAAAATAAACCTGTGGCTAAAGTGTTCATTGGATTTGATTGATTTTTTAGAACATGATTCTCTTTACGTGGTCAAGAATGTCAATCGTCTTGTTCCACCATTTATAAATTTATAGTCTCATTAATTACATAATATTCATAAAATATTACCTAATATTAAGTTGTAATTTTCCGTCATTGTAATTTGGTCATTATTCACTATGGTATAGTTGGCGGCACGAACCGTGAGCACAAATTCCACATGAACTGTTGTTGCCGTCGTCAGCGGGCTCTTGGATTCTGTTTTCTCCCTGTAAATAAATAAGCTTGATCTCATAATAACCTCATTGCCCCTGCTCGTGTACTAATTCCCGTAATAGGAAATAAGATTCGTAAGGTATAAAAGTGGAGTTTGTGCTAACGACTCGTGCCGGCAACTGTATCATAGTGAATAACGGTTATAGATCCGTCCTATCCTAAATCCCGTTTTTAATATTTTCGTTTCCGTACTTTTGTTTCTTCAAACTAATATCTAAACGTGACAACGCAACCACATCGAAATTTTGTATTACCACAACACAACTGCAAGAAGCTGCAGCGACACTATTCACACGTAACCAATGCATGCCCACATTTTGTCGTTGCTATATGGTGTGGTTGTGGTACGTGTGATCGGGCCCTTACTGTCTTAAAATATAAACCGTACTTCGTTTGTAGACAGACGAAATATTCAGCGCATAAAACGTAGAACGGAACGTAAATTTGTATCCTCTATCTCTATTGGTTTACCGTTGGACCAATAAAATTTCAAAAAGTAGTTCAACGGTTTTTGAAGACGTATCATCAGTCCGGTGTCTTGTTGAATTTATCTTAAAATTTAGATAAAATTTTTCATTTTGAAATTAATATCAGGGCGTGCAACTTCTAAAGTAACGACAGTTCAATCAAAACGGCCACCGCCGTTTAATAAAATGTGAGTACAAAAATAACGTTACATATCCGTTTGACGCTGTGTCGATGTTCGCTTGTTTTGCCTCCATTTTCAGTCGTTAGACGTAACGATTTTGAAACGCTTGTTTACGTTTACATTATAATTACAGAAGGACCGTTAGATAATATTGTTAAACCGTGTGATTTTACTACGTTAATCAGTGCATGTGATAATTACTGTGGGATTGTTTCAGTTCCTCCATAATGGCGCCAACAAGGTTGGCATCTAAGCCGACCGGCGTCAATGAAAACTTGAATGGATTACTGGGACATGGTATTACGACAAGGAGTAAGCAGCTGGCTTCTCTGAAGACGCACAAGGATATTTTGAAAGTTCCAAATAAGAGGAAAGCTGATAGTCCCTTGAAAGATGTTACGGCCAAGCGGGCGGCGTTTGGTGACATTACAAACGCTTTCAACAAGACCAGCACGCTCCAGGACAAGGACAAAGTCATGGGGCTGAAGAAGGTTACTGTGGAGAGCAAAATGCTCCCAACTGTAAAGGTATAACTCAATTTTTGTACAATGATTAGTCGTGGGTACTCCTACCCCTTGCAATAAAATAACATGGGCGTTTACGACAGTGCTATGTCGTTAGAATCAATGTGGTTTAATTTCCCAATAATAAAAAAGAAATTTGCAAGTGTAACACCTAAGGGTCAATGAACTTTCCCTCCAGAACTTTTTGCTGGCAGAGTGTTATTTTATTTACTTGCTTGGTGATTTATTGACTAAAGTTTTTAAGTAAGTAGATAGCTTCCCTGACATTTTGAGTAAATCATTATGTGCCTATAACTTCAAGCAAATAGGGCCAAGGTCAACGAAATGTGTAGAGATAACAAAGTAACTTTATTATTATCTTGAAGACTTTAAACTTTATTTACAATACAATTTATTTCCTGCTATACTGTTTCAATGAAGACAAGTAGTTCTTGTTAAGTTTTCTAATACCTTTGAGAAGTTTTAACAAAAAAAATGAGTACTTACTACATTTGTATCTCTTTGGGATAGTCATGAATCCTTAGAGTGAAAGAGGACCCTTAAATAATTGTCTTATACCACTCTATAAAATCTTAATTTTACTACCACAACAAAATTAACTAAGTCCTTCACTTTTAGAGCATCAAACCACAGACAACCACATTGAATGGTAAGCCCTCCAAAGCAAAGACACTCCAGAAAGTGGCCTCAAATGCCATAGATGCAGTTCAGAAGCACTTTGTCAAAGACCCTCCCAAGCCGGTGGCCACACGGGCACAGAATGGCATCCTCAAGAACATTGTGGAGAAGAAAGACAAGAGTCTCAATCAGAACCAGAGCCAGAACTCTGCGAAGTCAGCAAAGAGTGATGTATCTGAACCATCACTGTATGTATCAGCTTTGGAAACTATGTTAGTGTTTTGTTTATTACTTTACTTCTTTAGAAAATATATTAAATGCCTCCTATTCCATGGGATTCCTGCAGGTGTACTTACCACATTCGCCTACTCCTAGGAGGAATACAGGCATGATATTATGTTGGTGGAAATTGTCTTTCTGAATCTCTGAAGCAAACAGGAGTGCTATGTCGCAGTGTAAGAGTCATATGAACGTATCTACATTTGCTTAATTTTAGAGGAAAGCAAAAATACTGTGAAAATTCGCCACTTCAAACTACTAGCTTTGGAATAGAAATAATATATAATTGATGAGAGATAAATATATATTTTATATTGGCATAATTATTAGTTTTAATATGTTAAAAATGATTTATTCATTTAAGCTTACAATACATACTATATATATATATTTTTTAAATTCGGTTGACATATGTTAGTGTGGCTCTTATTACTATTTTTACTTTGGTTGTTATCATACGAAAATACGTCATTGGTGAAGTTTTATTTTGTGTAAGTGATGAAATGAATAATTAAAAATAAATGGGTCATCAATCAAACTTATCATAATCTTTATTTGTTTCTAAACAAGTACAATTTAAATAAAAAAAACATAATCAACATGCAGCTATATGATTAAAAATATTGTTTTTGCAAATATGTTCCTGTAGCTCCTAACTGGTAGCAAGATAATTAAAACTAATTTAATGGTACTCATATTACGTTTTTGTGGTTCTACTCATATTAGTTCTCATACTATTTCGTCTTTTTGGAATTAGTGAAATATTGAATATACCGTTACATCATTTTGGCATTTCATAAAGGACCACATTGTGACCTGTTTTATGAAAATACCAATTTCAAAATTTTTTGTAGATATTTTTCCAATCTGTCAGTTTGTTTGTAGATACATTCATCTGACTCTTACACTGCGATACTGCATATTAATAACATGCTGTACCTAGCAGTTGTTTACCATCAGATGTTCAATGTTCCCTTACTCAAACACCTCTCCACCTCAAGCCTCTTAAGCATAATGCAGCAGTTTTCAGGAGGCCTATGTCCTACAGTGGATGTTTATAGCTGATTGCTATTATGTACTACACAATACGAGTATTTTCTCATGACTGCAGTAGCTGTAACCTGAATGCTAATATTTTGCATTATGCTTAGAGGAAAATCGTTTATATGTCATATTTACTTATAGTAAATAACAATCTCTACTGTAAGTTGTTCCAAGGTAGGTATTTGTCATGAAAACAGGAGAGGAGCTGTATTTCTCCACCTGTATTTTTCACCACCTTCACCCTGTATTTTTCTTATTTCTAATTTTACTAGGTAGTCCTTTTTCCTCATTAGATTTACGTGTTTTTGAGAAACTTTTGCTAAAAGCATTTCTTGTGTGTATTTAAATCTGCTTAGTCTTAATTCTTAAAACAAGCTCCAACGAACCATGGTAAATAACTGCTACTTCTATGATGATTTGTTTCCTGTCCTAGATATTCTTTGACCTTAATTGAATGACCTACTTACCAACATTTTCAATCACGTTCATGGTGATTTTATTCCCAAGATTTATATTATTTACTAGCTTCTGACCGCGACTTCGTCCGCGTGAAATTTCTTGTTCTCCCGACTCACCCCGTCGCATCGCATCGCCTGCCCGCGCTGTTACTTCGTTTTCGCTTAGCGCTCTTTCTTACTTTCTTTCTTTTTGCTCAGCTTCTGAGGGTCCTAGCGTAATGTTAAATACCCTTTAACCTTCATCAAGAATTGGGCTATAAAATGCAAAGAGAATCTTTCAAATCCGACTGGTAGTGTCGGAGATTAACGCATTCATACAATCAATAAAAATAAAAATGTGTCGGTAACTAATAGGCTAAGCGCATTTTTCTTACTTTAAGCATTTTTATACCCGTCGTAATTTCTAAACGAAAGGTCAGATTCGAATAATTTAGGCATTTACATGTACTTAATCAACCTTGATTATGAAACAATTTATTTGGATAAGGATTAATACCATGTTTATGAAAACACCTTTGCAAACAATGCATTATTTTATAACACATTTGATAAACATTATAGTGAGGCAACTTTAAAAGATAGACATGTGCTATCGCGGACATTTTTTTAGAACTTTGCCGTACATAATTTTTTACGTAATTTTAACCATTTACGCAGCGCACGCAACGGAAGCTCTAAAAAGGAATAAATTTTCTCCGTTTTTGCAACATTTTTCGTTGATGCTCCGCTCCTATTGGTCGTAGCGTGATTTTGTACAGCCTATAGCCTTCCTCGATAAATGTTCAACACTAAAAGAATTTTTCAATTCGAACCAGTAGTTCCTGAGATTAGCGCATTCAACCAAACAAACAAACTCTTTAGCTTTATAATATTAGTGTAGTTGTATTTAAACCCCAATTATAATATAAACAGACTAATACAGGTTTTGATATTCAAATATTCAACTTTTGCTGTAAAAATGTTGTATTTTTAGCTGTTGCAGTATGTTTTGGAAAACAGTCTCATACATTCAACATTGTCATGTTCTATTTATCAATGTTCAAAATAAAATTCAAAATCCTACTGGCAAAATCAAAATCTAAAGTCATTTATTCAAACTAGGCTGAGAATCAGCACTTTTCGAATGTCAAAAATTACATAAGACAGTCCCCCAAAACGCCCGCCCTTCACCACTTCCTAGTGCTTTAGCTGGGAAGAAGTGGCGCAACAAACTCCCCAGAAGCACAGCCATCTGTTTAGTTAGAAAAACTTGATTCTATACAATAGCTTTGCTTGCTCTCCAACTAAAGGACACTTACGTACCCAAATTTGCCATGCATTGTCTATCTTGTACTTGATCACTACCATCTCTTTAGCAGCCCATCAGAAACCTCAAAGGAGGAGTACAAGACAATTAGCGAGAAGCTAGACAAGGTGAACCTCGATGACACAATCCGGTCCCTGGATGAAGAGACAGAGGTGCCTCACAAGCCCCCCACTGGTGTTCCAGACTTCGACCAGGAGAACTGGACTGATCCTTACCAGGTCTCCAACTATGCTATGGATATATTCAACTATTTGAAGAGCAGAGAAGTGAGTATAGTATCTGATAGATTCTTTATCACAATTTTGTACTTACAGTCAGTTGTATACCTTACACAATGTCCTTGTTGTGTATGTATACTTGCAGATTTTATTCTTATAAAATTAATTGTGATATAAGTTATGTCCATGTCGTAGCTAGATCTTAGAATTAATAATGTCATGAAGTGGTCGACCATTTCATGAAATAGAACATCGGCCGCTGGTCACAACATGATGTGGTCTGGCCAGATCATAGAATACTCAACATTTGACGATATGAACAGCTAAACGCACGACTACTGCATGATAAGTAATGATGTGGCCAGACATTAGTGATCATATTGTAAAACTAACTATGCCCCGCGATTTCGTTCCGTGGAAGTCGTAAGATACACAGTATACTAAAATAACAGCCACATTTTATAAAACTCCCTCGTCCCCCGACCCGTCGGCGTCGCTAAGGGTCGTAGCGTGATGTTAAATAGCCTATAACTATCCTCGAGAATTGGGCTACCAAATGCAAAAAGAATTTTTCAAATCCGACTTCTGGCTCACAATTTCGTGGGTTTTATTTTATGCGCGGAACCCTAATTATTTTCTAAAATAAAAGTAGCCTTAGTTACTCCCCGTAACATCAGCTATCAGCCAGTGAAAGTCCCGTCCCGCTATTTGACGATATATGGTGTTAAATTCAATCAAATAAATTAAATAAATATAAATTAATTTTTACTTTATTGATAAGTCGCTTCGGCTTCTCTCTTACCAAAAATTCACATCTCGCTGCTGCAAGTAACTGCGACCAACTTGGATGTGGCGCTCGCCGGCCGCTGCCGCAGTACCGCTCGCTTCGCTCGCTCAGCTCGTGCGCGTTTGGTCACAGTTCTAACCTAACCTAACCTAACCCATTTTGATTGGAGTGCTACTAGCGACGTGAAATGCAACTACTTTGCGATATGCCCAGTGGTCAGCTGGGAATGTCGATAGATAGGTTGCTTTCGTCATGATATGGCCATTTCTACGATCGGACAACTACAGATTCCCTACATTAATGATATGGCCAAATGTCAACTGACATAATTATTATCATTAAATGTTGTCGAATGTAAACATAAACAGTATGATCAATTTTAGCTGGCCATTTTATGAAACACAACCATTTCATGAAATGACTGAACACTTCATGAAATGATCAATTCTAAGGTCTGGCGACGACATCCATACCATGTTCATGTCTTAGTTAAACCTGTGATTATTGAAAGCTCTAGATGTTTGAGTAGCGTGGGAGACTAGTGATAAAGGCTCCACGGCGCGACTTGTCGCATTGCGTCTCCGAGACTGAGACATTGAGACTGCGATTCTTGATTTGCAGTGCTGCGCCTATATGAAGTCTCGCGCGACTTAATGGAAAATGACTTACAGTAAAGTCGCGTCGCGTAGACGCAATTCGCTTGTATGAGCGTGAATTCTTACAGGTAGACATTGCGACGACGCGCTCTGCCAATAAACCTAACTCGAATCTCCACATTATAGCGCCTTTTCCCCATCGACGACTACCTGCAACGGATGAACGGAATCACCTCCTGGATGCGGGCACTCCTGGTGGACTGGATGGTGGAGGTTCAGGAGAGCTTCGAGCTCAACCACGAGACTCTATACCTGGCTGTGAAGCTAGTGGACCTGTTTCTCACACGGTCTACCAAGATGCAGCCCGAGAAGGACCATCTCACGAAGGAAGAACTGCAGTTGCTCGGAGCTTCTGCGTTGTTTATTGCTTCAAAGTTTGACGTGAGTTACTTGATTATGAAACTGTAAACAATTCTATATAATTTTTGCGTGATTTATGGACCCCTCTTATAAATGATTTTTTGAGAGCAATGGTGGCCCAGTGGTACCGGCCGCGACTTACGAGTTGTAGATCGTGGGTTCGAACCCAAGCAGGCACTTTGTGTAAATTATTTCATCACCACTGCTCTCAAAATGGTGAAGGAAAACATCATGAGGAAAACGGGCATATTCCTAGAACCAAAAAATCTAAGACATGTGACGTCCACTAACCTGCCCTGGGCTTGCGTGGTGGATTTACGGCCTAGTCCCTCTCACAGAAAGTCCCAGCAGTGAGAACATTACAGTCTTAATTATGAGACTTTGCAACATGGCTCTGCTGTAACTTATCCATAAGTGCGCATAACGCATTAGGGTACAGTTATACGACACGAACACCTTCGGTTGGTTCTTAACAATGGGTAAAGACAATATCATAACATTTGTTCATCCCAACAGGAGCGTATCCCTCCCCTGGTTGACGACTTCCTGTATATCTGCGATGGCGCGTACACGCTGAGCCAGCTGCTCAAGATGGAGATGAACATCCTGCGCGTCGTGGACTTCGACCTCGGCGTCCCGCTGTCCTACCGCTTCCTCAGAAGATATGCCAGGGTAAGGACTATACTAGCTACAATCCAACATTTTCAGGAACGTCGACGGTGCCGCGGTGCTTTTAGGCCGCGTAAGAAAGCATTTTGTGAGCCGATTATAGGATTAGACATCAAAGCAGTGACTTTAATGTTATAACTTTTCCACAAAAATGAGCAACTACTTCACAACCTATCAGAATAATTGATAATCTTGTCATGGTCTAGTGAGGCTTGTTTTCTTCACATGAGTTTCGTAAGTGTCATTTGAATAGGTTAATTTCGCCCTGGAAACTATTGTATTATATTGATAGACACTAAAGTTTCAGATCTTTAAAAAAATTAGTATTGATAAAAAAAAACACTTAATCCCTGCTTTGATTATTCTCCAGTGCGCAAGAGTGTCGATGCCGACGCTGACCCTGGCGCGGTTCGTTCTAGAACAGTGCCTGTTGGAGTACAGCCTCCTGGAGTACTCGGACAGCAAGATGGCCGCCGCCGCGCTCTACCTCGCGCTCAGGATGAAGGCCATCGGACAGTGGACGCCTACCCTACAGTATTATACAGGTATTGGACGATTTGACTGGCAATAGATACAAAGATATTACACTGAGAACTGAGCTTATCTGGGGTAAAAAGGTGACCTGTTTGAAATAGTCTGCAGTTTCTGGATAAACACATACTCAGCCTTGGTCTCGCAACTTCTAAAAAACATTATGTGAACTGCTATCTGCATTTTTAGTAGAATAATCAGTGCTGGCCAAGGGCAGAGAAAGGCAAGTCATGGCAGTCCAGCGAAAGATTCGGACTAGTCACTGGAACTCACAATAAATCTTTTCTTTCGCAGGATATGCAGTCAAGGACATCCTCCCCATCGCGATCGCTCAGAACGCGACTCTACACAAGAAGCCAAAATCCGCCATCAGCACAGTAAGAAACAAGTATTCCCATACGATCTTCTTCGAAGTAGCCAAGGTACCTCTCATCGAAGACTCCGTGCTCTCCAGCTGAGGAAAACCACGTGGCGCTTTACATGCTGTACAGACTATACTAAGGTGGGTCCAAATTTTCTAATAAATACATTTGTAAAGTCGTGTGTATATTGGTCCCAGATTCCAGGGCCCCCAGGCCTTACTTATTTTCTGAGTAACAAAATATGTGGGATAGAGTAGTGCTAGTATGTACTTGGAACGTACGCATACCTGCTAGCTTGGGCCGACGGCCAATTTACAGGTGACAGGTACTAAAGGTACGTAAAAACACTACTAACTTTTCTTAGTCTTGAGTGCTAAATAATATTTTAACGCCTAATTAATAATTATATAGGTAATTACAACACAATAAAATACAAATAAAATAAAACTATTAATGAAAAATTTCAAGCAACAAAACCCGGTAATTGGTCCCCATAGAACCAGTTAAAATGATACTGGTTGTCTTCCAATGCCCACCCATTATTTTCAAGATTGAAATACCAAATTGCTTCATATTAGCACTATTCCAGAGACTCGCGATATAAATAGCTCGCCGGAACTGCTGCAGAAGCTCACTCTTACACGCTCGTAAGTTTCTCGCATCAAAATTTTTGACATTTTTGTGATTAAACTCTTCAAGTGTTGATGAACAATTGAAGCTTGGCGGCATCTTCCGTCAATTCTTGTGGTCACATTGTAGACATCACAAATACGATTTCTGTATTGTGTTGAATACATTTTGCACTAGGTCTACATCACTAAATAAGTCTAGCTCGCTAAATCTGTTAAATGGTTCCTTATACTCTCCATTTTTCTTAAGTAGAATGGCCCTTGTTTGCCTTTCTTGAAAAAAGCAGGATTGTACTCACATCCAATGATGGCATGAAATCCTGGTAAACTGGTAAGGCGTTGGAAGACAACCAGTATCATTTTAACTGGTATGATGGGGACCAATTACCGGGTTTTGTCTCTTGAAAATTTTCATTAATAGTTTTGTTTTATTTGTATTTTATTGTGCTGTAATTATCTAATAATTAGGCGTTAAAATTTTATTTAATTATTGTAAGACTTCCTTCAGTTTAATGAAACTGTGTTATAAAGCCATCTAATATCACTCTCGCGCTCATACTTACAGCAACCTTTTAATTCAGTGGGGGAATGTTTGGCTGCTACGATTGGTCTGACTTGGACAAATAGTATTGAAATAGTTCCCTGAGTGTCATTATATAAAAATTAAGACTTAAGACTATAAATAAGATGACGTCATTTTTTTTGCGACCTTTAAAGCGAAAGTATCCGTATGTTTAAAGTACATGCTAACACTACTCTATCCTACACATTTTGTTACTCAGAAAATAAGTAAAGTCTGGGGGCCCGGGGATCTTGCTCTATATTATTTGGAGGCTAGTGGACGAACGATGTCTGACTCAAGTTGCAATGTACATAAAATTCACGCTTTTTGTGTGTTCTTATTTATGTAATTATTTTTATTGTTGTTTAATTTTCTAGCTTTATCACATCATTATAAAAGTTTCTTATTCTTATTTTGTGAGCGTAACTTTTTCGCTTGTGATTGAATGTAAATGTATTGTAATTTGTAAATCTGGATTATTGAATAGCATTTTGTTTTAATAAAATGTTAATTTTCTCAGTTAACGGGGAAGCGCTAAGGTAGCCCGCGAAATTCAAATTTTCTTACGTTTTTTGCAATTTGCAGGTCAGTATTAGATAGTATGTTGATTAAAATATGATTCGCGACCGTAACAAATATGTATTTACAGAATTATAATCATTAAAGTCATCAATACAACTCTTAAGACAAGTAATCCTATTGAATGATAATTTCATGAAATCTTGACATTTGAGGATTGTACTAACCTATTTAAGGAGTTGTATTACTGATTCTAATGATTGTAATCCTGTAAATACATATTTGTTACGAAGGGGCTCGTGGCTAAGTAATAAGAGCCACAGGGGTCGATCGATCGGGTTAAGCTACGCTTGCCGCGGTTGGTCCGAGGATGGGTGACCATCTTTACATATCAAGACCCCTCCGTGCCTCGGAAAGCACGTTAAGCCGTTGGTCCTGGCTGTCATTCGTGGATCTTTGAGTGTTATGTTGTGATCTTTCTTTCTTTCAGTACGGGTCGTCAGAAGCCCGAAAGTCTGACAACCAGTCTTACCATGGGGTATCGTATTACCCAGTAACTGGGTTGTAGAGGTTAGATAGGCAGTCACTCCATGTAAAATACTGGTATTCAGTTGCATCCGGTTTGACTGGAAACCGAACCCAACATAGTTGGGAAAAGGCTAGGCAGATGATGAAATACATATTTATTACGGTCGCGAATCATACTTTAATTAACATGCACCCAAACACTGAGCTGCAAATTGCAAAAATCTTAAGAAAATTTGAATTTCGCGTGCTCCCTTAGCGCTTCCCGGTAAAAGGTTTATGAATTTAACGGACAAAAGTCTGTGCCTTTTTAGTTGATTAAGTGAATTAACAATTTATTTTAGAGTTTATGATTAGACATATTTTTAAATGACAAATTCAAAAGTGATCTTGCGTCAGACTGAACTTGATCCGCGTTGCCGTAGACTAAGAATTCGCAATTGATAACTTGTGTTACTTAATTATTGTTATGTGCTGTCTAATTTGAGATATGTGAACGCTTCCAAAATGTTGCGTGTAGCTCGTTCACGAGATATGAATCAAAACTGACAAAAATTCGGGCCCTTGAGCGAGCTACAAAGACAGCCATCTAGACCAGTACAATGTAAGGTGCCACATTGGCTCATTAGTGCTACGTTTTATGTTTAAGTAGTGTGACTAAACTAGACAATTTCCCTTGGGCTAAGCACCTAAGTAGATAAGAACACTGCCATTAGATGAATGTGAAGGTAGTGGAAAAGCAAGTTCAATTAAGAATTTGTGTAACCACACGAATTGTTAAGCGAAGACGATGGTAGTTGTTTATGCGAAGTTTATTTACTTTCGGTAAATTAATGCAATAAAGACTGAAATGTTTGGTGACATGATCGAAAGGAGCGTCAGGATTAGCTGACCAGTTAATTTTGTCAAATATGTGCCATATACTGCTATGGCAAGTGAAACTTTGACTAGAGGATGAATCCTCAATAAATAACACCAGTTGAATGGAGAAACTAAGTTTCCACAAAATGCGTTTGAATAAATGAATAAAAGACACAAACCAAAATCTCATCATGTCCTATCTGACCTCAATAGAATTTTTACCAAAAATCAATGCCTAAAATCCGCATTCCAATATTCTTTTACTTCAGCCTCGCTGCTTATTATTTAATTAGAATAACGCTGTCTTCCTATAGTGAATTATGGGTGTTAATCGGCTAATGTAAAATGTATATTAATCAAAAAGGTGCAACTATTGTAACATTTTGATAGATAATTTCCGGGACTGAGATTTCGAGTTCTCAATATGTAACTAGTTTGAAAGTTATCAAAGTGTATATTCTGTACATGATAACATGAGTGCTTTCGCGTTTACGATATGCAATGCTTAGGATTATTGTATGACTAGGATTTGTTGAATCTTTAGGAATCGTAGCCTGGACTGGACGGTCGCGATCATAAGTGTTATGCATAAAATCATCATAACTCGAAATGAATTTCCTTATTGCTGTTTTAATCATAGTCTCATCATTCTATATTTTATATTAGGTTCTATTCTGTACTTGTAGTAACACTTATGTCCCCGACGGTACTGTGTAGGTTCAACGAGCGCCGGATGTGAAAACGTTTTTATACATAATATTACGTATTCTTGGCAAGCTTTGCTAATACTCTTTTAATTATAATTATTATTAATGGATTTTTGTAATGTTTTAATATAATTAATTTACATAGTAATTATTGTGAGATTATTCGCATCATTTGTCATAAGTTTTGTAATTTATCACATTTTAAAGAGTACAAAATATTGGAATGTTATACTTAATAATGTTGTTCGTTTAATAATAAGTTTTAGAATAATTGTCACTTTAAAAACTGTTTTCTACTTGATAACATTTGTCGTCTAATTATACAAGATTGATGTAAAGCTGACGTGTAAATAAAAGTGATTTTGGTTTGGTAATATGTTTTTGATTGATATAGGAGCAACAAAATTCCTTAGTTAAACATTCACCAAGTTCATGCGCCTTGAAATAAAACAAAGAAAATGATTCCTGTTGTGATTTAATCACACTTGAAAACAATGGTTTTTCCAGTAGTCAAATCTGACATCTTGACTAATACATACAAAAAATTTACGAAAACACCTACATATATTCACAGGTAATCACGCTCGGGACAAGATGTCGTGGGCATACACGTGGTCTAACTTATATACATAGCACAAACTATATTAACAAAATGCATGTTTGGGTCACGACCGCAACCGTGAGGTATTCCACGAAAATAGATAAATTTCCGAGAGGAAAATTTTGTAATAAAAGAAAAATACAATTCATACGTCAAAATTTATCACAATACATAATTTTATTATTCTGTTGCCGAGGGCTCATCAATATACAGGTGGATCAGAAAGGTGTGGTCAAATTTAAGGGTGTGGTACAGGCCATCAAACTGAACAACTTTCCCCATGGGACGAACATCATAATCGAGAAAAATGATCAGCCGTCCCATACATTTGGGACGAGTAGATATACAAGCTTTGTATGGGACAGCCGATATTTTTTTCTCGATTATGATTTTGGTCCCATGGAGAAAGTTTGATCAGTTTGATGGTCTGTACCATACCTTTCTGATAAAACACCCTGTAGAAACGTATTTACAAATTATTGAGTAGGAAATTATTAAAGTGATAGTAATATCGAGGTCTTTATTATTAGACCACATAGGCTGGCTTTACACCAGAATTGTGAACTACCAGGAAATCCGCCAGTATTGTTGCTTCGTTTTCAAAAATGAATGAATGAAATGCACCGATCCCAGCGTGGTTTAACCAGACTCGATTACTCGAATGAACCCAAAGATTCACACTAGCCCCTGTAGCTTCATGTTTCATGGGGCTACATAGGCCATTGCATATCAAGGAGTAGACCGGGGGGCGCGGTAATGGTAGGGAAGACGTGCCCTTAGGATATGGAAGGATTATTAGAGTCTACCGAGTATGCACCCTAATGCTTCATTTTCAAAAATGAAGCTACATTATTGGTGTTTCTTTCTCGCGCAACTCTGGTGGAAAGCCAGCTTTACAATATGTTCAACTTACGATGTCTAGACACGCACGGTAGGAATTGTTTACTGGTATTGTTTGTTATGCCTGCAACGTAGGTGACAATGAAACAAGCCTATTGAGAATACAATAATTATCAATCATGACTATATTATTTCTCATTAACAGGACTACTGATGCCTCCAACAATAGGGACTGACAATACAGTTGTAGTTTATACATATTTATCTAACTTCCTCCCCTTACTTACAATTCCCATGGATCTAAATCGTGTAAATAACAGTTAGGTCATCTATAGCTAAAAATATGTAAGTAGATCACATTTCCTAAGATATCAAAAATCAGATAAGGCAATGATTAGGCAGCTATACACGTTACGGAATATCGGAGGATTAAACTGGATATAAAATATTGCACAACGTACGGACACGCAAAAGGGCAGGCCACATTGAGGACGAAGCGAAACAAACTTTCTTCGTTTCGCTTCGTTCCCAGTGTGGCCTGAGCCTAATACATGGCCGGATTTAAAACAATAGAAGTGTATATCTTTGACGCAAGAATAGAGCTTCAGCTTGTCAAGTATTCGTAGCTGATCATAATCAGGAACGAAATGTTTTCGTTTCAATGCAATATAATGTCGCATGTTACAATGTAAGCTTTTGTCAGTCTGTACAAACTCCAACATGAATAAATTAACTATGGTCTCTGTTCCAAAAATAGCTGATGAAAATGTAAACAAATGGATTAGAAAACACTTTTCGTAAGTATTGAAATTAAATGCTTTGTGACATTGACGACAACAGATTGAAAATATTTTCAGTTCCTTTCTCTTCCATCTGCAAATTAGGGTCTCCACTAGATGATGACATTTTCACTGTTGTAAAACAAATAACGGTCACCAATTCAATTTGTAATTGGAAAAAAATTCTAATGATTACGCGCTAATACCTTTTATTTTAATTTCTTCTGTAGCCGCAACGCAATGCATTCTACCGAAGAGATCGCCGCTTTTAGTTCCATTTTTAAGAATAAAATGTTCTTTTTTATGTAACAGTATTATATCGAGTATTTATCTATTATTTTCTACATAAGAATAAAGACTTTTGTTTTTGAAGGCTCGTTGGTAACAGAAAAAATAAAAAAACTTTTTCCCTAGAGGAAAATAATGCTATTTTATCCCCGCTCTGGTACGCTACAATGATGGACTATTGAGCAAGAGAAAAATAGTTAGACATGTATTGTTTTGCTTTATCATCATACCTATTAACAAAAAAATCACTTAGATAAAACGCATTAGAGCCCGCTCGCTACGTCACAACTAAGTACAATGTGGATCTGGACGTACGACATTAAATTAAAACGAGCACAGTACCAGTCCATCGAAATATTTTAAAACACGAAGATCAGTAGTTAATGGAAAATTAAAAAATTGCAGTTTTCAAACAAAATAAATAGCAGAATCAACTGCATAAAAAGTATACACGCTTTAACTACGAAGAGTCACTGACCAACGGTGAGGTGCGGGGTGCGGGACGCGGCGGCGGCAATGTTTACCCACTACATTGTTTATTATTACGGACTCAGATCTACATCATGTTGAAAAATAAGAAAATGAAAAATAATTTCCTGTGACTAAAGTATTCATTGGATTTGATTGATTTTTTGTATACGGGTAAAGAACATGATTCTCTTTACGTGGTTTAAAGGAATGTCAATCGTCCTGTTCCACCTTGTATAAAATTTAGCAAGGCGTGACGTCATGCCACATTGTAACTCGATGAAATTGTCGTAATCTTTTGATTAGGTACGTAAAAAAAGAAAACATACACGGCCGATATTTTTTAATAACTTGAGGGACAAAAATGTTTTAGTCACCATCCCTATTGCTTTGATTTGATTATTTGAACCCTGAACAGAGTTTGTATATGTTACGGCTAAAACCCGAAGTGCGGCTACAACTAGTTTTAGCCGGCTACAACTAGGTGTGGGCTGAAAGGTAGGTTAGGTTAGGTTAGTACTGTGACTACACAACACACCTAGTTGTAGCCGGCTAAAACTAGTTGTAGCCGCACTTCGGGTTTTAGCCGTAACATATACACTTTCACCAGATACTTTTAGAGCAGACATTAGTTATGGGAGACGTAGGGAAAAATTAATTCGCTGCTTTATCTCATAGTCATAACATTGAGTTTATAACTTTGTACCTACAGATAGGAAGCCACTATCGTTTGTCGATTGGTACCTGCGCAAATGAGACACTTCTATCAAACCGTAACGTGTGAATCCACCTTTATAATTAGTATATGCCTTAACATTCATGAGGTGACACAATAAGTAAGTCTGTCAAATCATTCACTTCGTCAGTAATGGTGACTGTTTTGGTTATAACTTAAATTACGATCGGCGGATTAATTCAATCATTAATTTATGCGGTTCGCATGGCTTCAGTGACACCTTTTAAGTAGTAAATACGACAGTTAATAAGTGCTTATACAATAATAATTACACTATACTGTTGAAAAGAGCGTAAAAATAGTGATTGATGAAAAACGTAAAATTAAATGCCTGGATTAAAAATAATATTTACTGTCGTCGTACAGAAAAATGCGTATGATCAAATAATGGTATTTTACGTGTTTCTGAATCCATGCAAGCCGCTTCACATTACGACAATAAACCTCAAATCACAGAAATATTCGACTCATCTCCAAAAGCACATAAAAAATCGACCAAAAAACAAAACCAGCTATTTTCTTACCAAATGTAAAGCACGCAACTTATTGTCGCAACGCGAACGAGACACAATATTTAAATACCAATGACTATAAACAAAACTACACGACGATATCGCTCCTGCAATAATACCTACACGCTGTCGAGTGTTACTACGCTAACTTACGATACTAAGTATATACATTACGCGCTCTATACACGTGAACGCTTCTAGTTATATTTACAATAAAGTTTTGGATGCTTTGGCTAACAATAGGGCACTCGCTAAGTCTGTCTTATCGTGTACTTGGTACACTGCTAGAAATATGCCTTCTTTTGATATACCTAAGAGAGAAATGCTACACAGATTAAAATAAAATTAAGATTTATCGTTTTCCTAAGCTCTAAAAAGTTGTCCTTGACTCCAGCCAGCCTGAAGACAACATTTTAGATGAAAATACATAAGTAGATTGTTGTATAAAAGGTCTTTCTGTGATACAAAAATCTGGGCATGAAATTAAGCAGTGGAACAAGAACCATAAGAGACGAGCTTTACAGTTCATTCCTATAAAACTACGTTAATAATTTCAAGTTCGTTAGGAACCAACGTGGTAGGCTACTGTATCGGAACAAATACACGAATTTGAACCCTATGAAGAGTAATACTGGGGTTATAATAGCTCACTATACTTCCACGCATATTACCAGACGACGCTTTAATATTAGAAAACTATTAAAACCCGAAGTTTAAGAATGAGTTGAAAATTTTTGCGTAAAACTATCCGCGACAATATTAGATCTTACTGGTATTTTTATAAAAGCTACTATTCTAAACGCTATAAAACAGAACGTCCAAATAATAAAAGTTTGGACTGTACTGGACCGGAGAAGTTGGCAAGAGATAAATCTAAACTATTTACGCAAAAGTTTCAACTGTCATAATAAACATTACATACTATTAGCTAGGATTTGAAGATTTGTGGTTTTCTTGGATATCTGTGGACTCGTGTGAGCACTCGTTCATGGGTTGTGCGCGGGGCGAGACGGGGCGGAAGGTGCACTCGAGTGAGTCGGAGTCCGGGGTCCCTGGAGTGGAAGGGGTGAGTCTGTCGGAGGTGCACATGCGCTTGGAGAGCGGCGAGTCGGCCTCGTCGCAGCGTCGCTTTCCGGGAAGCATGTTAGGGCGGCTGACCGGGCTGAAGCTCGACGCGCGGATCGCGATGGGCGATAAACTCCGTCGCGTCGTGTACTTCCGTGTCGGGGAGGGGGACACTACTGGTGAAAACCTGGAATAGATGATTTTTGTTATTGTTACTGCTTTCATCTAACCTAAGGCATTACACAATGCTACAAGGTTCTTTTCAGCGCGTGCCTAAAATCGGAACTAATGCCGCCATTTTGTTTCGTCAATACAGTTTCTGCGACAATTGCACAAAATTAAATGTTTACTTCACTGTTTGCGGTGTAGCATAGTGCGGGTAACACATGTCAGTATCGCATGACTAGGTCAGTGACATTATGCAATTCAATTTTATCGATAACGATTCTCACTGCAAAAATCTCGTTCTCTTTCTTATTATTGTAATTTATTTTTAAAAACATAAAAAAAACATTCAAAGCACAACCGATATTTATTTTTTTATTCATGGTAACATTTTTGCCATGTGACGCGGTGTGTCGGCAGCCATTTTGCGTCAGTACGAGTGGGCTAAAATTTAAAAATACATAAAACTACAGTAGTTAAACTTATTTTCCTATAAAAAAATATGGACTATCCATCATAGCAATACATCCCATCACTAAACATGTCAACGGCGTAACGATAGATGCATAACACTTTCCTTCACTTTTCATTCAATTTGATTTTATTTGTAGAACGTTTTGGTTAGAGTAAATTTATTTAATTTACTACAGTTATTAGATTATTACTATTTTAAAGCTATGATATTTAGGGTGCAGCTGAAGTATTCAGGCATGATTGTAAATCGCGGTAACGTTCAATGTCACCCGCACCATGCTACACAGCAAATAGTGTAACAACGCCCCTTGTCAATGTCATTCGGCGAAGAAATCCTTGTAGCCGGTATTGTTGTTAAGGCAAAGTCATGAAGTGACGTCAAAATCAATCAAATCATTGTATAGCAGTCAACGGCGGATTTCGTCAAAGGTAAACTACCGTCCTATCCTATCTATTTATTAATGCTACAGATTCTAGATTCTTTGAAGTAGATAACGTGGGTGGCATTAAATGTTTTAAGTCAGAAATAACAAATTTCACGTTCGTACCCCAATTAGCATAGTACTAACATTATAAAGTGACCATATGACAAGGCTCTAAGTACCGGCATTACGATCAACACTTCAGTTATCCAGCCGACAACATCAGGTTTTATCTGACAATGACATCTACAATTGTTCTTTCTTTGGGTACCTAAGTCAACAATTATTTGTTAGATGGGACTTTGTTTTTAAATGTTATTTTGTGGCAAAAAGGGAGTCACCGCCGCGCGGCCTATGAAAATCTGCCATAACCGGAGGAATCGTAAGTACATTTGTTCCGATGCAAGAAACAAATGGAAATAGGTAGCTAGAATGGTCAGATCATGTTTTGGCTCATCTGCATGGCCGGGTGTATATGTTCTGGCCCATCTGCATGGCCGGGTGTATATATGTATGTTCTGGCTCATCTGCATGACCGGGTGTATATGTATGTTCTGGCTCATCTGCATGGCCGGGTGTATATATGTATGTTCTGGCTCATCTGCATGACCGGGTGTATATGTATGTTCTGGCTCATCTGCATGGCCGGCTGTATGTGTATGTTCTGGCTCATCTGCATGGCTGGGTGTATATGTATGTTCTGGCTCATCTGCATGGCCGGCTGTATGTGTATGTTCTGGCCCATCTGCATGGCCGGGTGTATATGTTCTGGCTCATCTGCATGGCCGGGTGTATGTGTATGTTCTGGCTCATCTACATGGCCGGGTGTACGTGTATGTACACGAAGGTCTGTGCATCGTCTTCATATCGAGCCTTTTTCAGGAAAAACATCGTAAGCGCCAAAAATCACAAAACTATTTTTTCTTCCTAACCTCTTAATTAGACAGTTTTACATCTTGTCGCGATTACTCTAAAATTTTGTTTTAAATTTACACGACTTTATTGTTGTAAGAAATTATCGTCGTAAATGACAACATCGTTAATTAGGAGAGAAAAAACCCTTTCCTGTTAAAAGTGCAAATTGTCGCTTACGATGTTCTTCCTGAAAAGGGTCGACATACAGCCTTGGCCAAAAGTATTGAGCACCTTACAAATTTCGCTCGTACACGGTAAGTATGGGAAGAAACCAAATCAATTGCTTATGGATTATTTAATCGGCGTCTACAAAGGTTTAAAAATAATCAGTCACGCCGCAGCTAGCAATAAAACACCTGGATGTCACAAAATTTGTCTTTTTCAATTTTTGTATTTATTAATCAGTTCGCTACTATCGCTCGTTGTGAACACATCCAGTGATCTAGTGCGCCTTTTGTATTTTATTTCAGAAGTTTTAAGTGTTATCGTTGCAATATGCCAAAACAAAACGAACTTTCTTTAGAAAAACGTGTGCAGATACAGCTTCTGTATGAGCAAGGGAAATCACAAGTAGAGATTTCTAAAACTGTGAAATGTTCGCGCCGATCCGTGCAATATGCTATTCAGCGATTCTCTACTACCGGATCACATGAAAATAGACCGAGAACCGGGCGCAAACGCATCACCACAGACCGTCAAGATCGTCAGTTACTGAGAGAGTCGTTAAGAAATAGGAAAAAAACATCTTCAGAGCTCGCTGCTGAGTTGTCGGAACAAATTAAGAAGCCAATTTCTGCTCGAACTACTCGCAGAAGACTTCAAGAAGCTGGTCTGAAAGGCTGTAAAGCTAGGAAGAAGCCATGGCTCTCCGATAACAACAAAAAAGCTCGATTGAAATGGGCTTTAAAACACCGAACTTTCACCGCTGAAGATTGGTCAAATGTTGTTTGGTCAGACGAATCAAACTTTGAGGTGAGTAAGTCAATTTAATGCCCTGATAAAATTTTATAAAATGTTTTAAAAACCAAACGCATAATTGAATTTATTTTAGTTTTACGGAACTCAATATTTTTCTCTTTATTGCAGATTTTTGGTACACCTGGTGTGACCTTTGTGCGTCGCCGTGTGGGCGAAGAATTTAAGCCAGAGTGTATGATCCCAACCGTTAAACACGGTGGAGGCAGCATAATGGTCTGGGGTTGCATGACCGATTCTGGAGTTGGCGAATTGTTCGTGTGTGAGGGTCGCATGGACTCTACTAAGTACATAAATGTACTAGAAACTGCATTACTGCCTTCATTCACGAAACTTTTTGGCGACACGAATATGGATGGTGTCAAATTCCAGCAGGATAACGCGCCATGCCACAAATCTGCACGCACTATGAGATGGTTTCGGGAAAATAACACGGAACTGCTTGACTGGCCAGCTCAGTCTCCAGATCTGAACCCCATAGAACATTTATGGGGTTTATTAAAGCGCAGGGTTAGGCGCCACACAATTAACAACAAAGAAGATTTAAAACGCTGCCTGCGCCTAGAATGGAACTCGATTACTGTTGACGACTGTAAAAAACTTGTTAACTCTTTACCAAAAAGAATTTCTGCCGTAATTAAGGCAAAGGGTGGACCCACAAAATATTAATTTTCTATTAATAAATAGTAAAATAAACCCATATAAAACGTTTTGTTTTATTTCTATTTGATACTCCGCATAAAACTGAAAGATATCATGGGTGCTCAATACTTTTGGCCAAGGCTGTATTATTGAGTACAAAATATTGTAAAACATTTTAAAAGAGTAACGTTGGAGTTTCTTGCCCATTCTTCTCCATACAAAAGTACATTTTGGAATACGCGACTAGAATCAATTCAATTTTTTTTTTACAAATTTTGTCGTTCAAAAGTGGCTTTTAAGTGCCTATTTGAAATAAATGATTTGACTTTGACCTAGGTCTCCTAGTGGTGAGTTGGCGAGGTCGGCGACTAGCATCAGGTCCTCGCAAGACCGGCCCATCTGCATGGCCGTACAAGTAAACCAGAAAAGGTGCAAGACCGGCCCATCTGCATGGCCGTACAAGTAAACCAGAAAAGGTATGCGCTTCGGGAATATTCGTGTTTCCGAATTAGTACGAACGTCGCGCCACACAGTAACCCTTCACAGAGGCAAAGCTAAGTTTTATACTGCCGTACTTTGTCCTAGTGCACCTATCATTGGCGTTTGTTTGAAGTCTTTTAGTCGGGTTATCTCCGGTCGCAGACCATCATTTGTCACTGAAAAGTTTTACGGAATTGCATAGAGTTGTTAATCCTTCATTTTGTAATCATGGTATTATACAAAATGGTTGCTCGTGGCTAAATAATAACAGCTGCACGGGTCGATCAAGGTTAAGCTACGCTTGCCGCGATCAATTCGTGGATGGGTGACCATCCATTATATTTCGAGGCCCTCCGAGCCTCGTAAAGTACGTTAAGCCGTTGGTCCCGGCTGTCATTCATGGATCTTTGACAGTTGTTAAGGGTCGTCAGAAACCCGAAAGTCTGACATCCAGTCTTACCAAGGGGTATCGTATTACCCAGTAACTGGGTTGTGGAGGTCAGATAGGCTGCCGCTCCATGTAAGACACTGATATTCAGCTGCATCCGGTTAGACTAGAAGCCGACCCCTACAATATAGTTGGGAAAAGGCTAGGCAGAATTTGAAAAAATTGGTAATACAAAATAGGCAAGCACTTCTGTGGTTGTAACAGTTCTTTAGATCTCATCGCGCGTTCGTATTTTCCAAGATAGACGATGATCTCCGAAGCGCATACTTTTCTTTGGAAATCTGTAGGTATGTATTTATATATACACAGTACCTAGGTGTCCTAGTGGGTGAGTTGGCGAGGCCGGCGACTAGCGTCAGGTCCTCGCAAGACTGGCCCATCTGCATGGCCGTGTGTATCTCCCTCTCGTGCGCCACTTCGCGCGTGTTGCTGACGTCAGCGCACTCTTCAGCTCGCAGTTGGTTGACGCGCGGCGCCATTCGCGCCCACGAGCTCTGTAGCAACAAACAAGCACCTGTTATAGAAGAGAATTCTTAGAAAAAAGTGTAATGCGATGTTATTTCCTTTATGTTTTGAAAGCTTTAACGATAACTGGCATAATCACGATACATGGCAAAAGGATTGTTTGTCGAAGTAAGATATTGGACCTAAAGGAATCGTCCAGTAGATTCTCATACGAGTCTCTATCAGTCATCTCTTATAACAAACACGGCAGGACAGGGTGTGGTCATATTTTATGACGAAGACCACAAGGTTTAAAATACACACTAGAACACAAAATCAACATCGAAAATAGAACCCCTTATGGCATTCGCATTTAAAATTCAACATTTTTTTCATTGAGTAGAATTTCACAATTATTTATAGAAAAAAAAAACTAATAAATATTGTTTTTTGTTACAAACTATTATTATATAGTTAGCCTTTGACCTCGCGTCAATCTTCCTCAATAAATAAGTAATTTTAAACTGTCAAGAATATAACGACACTCACGGATACGTTAACCGGGGAGGTGACAGGTCCGAAGGTGCCACTATGCCTGCGCGTGCGCGTCAGGTTGTTGTTGGAGAACATACTGAAGATCGACGTATTCCTGAAACAATATTTTTGGGTAGGTTAGATTTTAGAGCTGAATATTATCTTATCAATAATCTGGCTGAAGCGAGAGGAAGGTTGATCGTTCCCTACCTATCCAAGTTGATTATAAAGTGTATGACGACTTAACGAATTGGCTGGGAGTTGGTAGTTCGGGACCAGTTAGGGCCCTGCAGTCAGTGTTTTGAGCAGGTGTGCTATAAATAAAGCTGCTTCATTTCCTTATTATGATGTGGACTAAACTTAACGTCTGAGAGAACTGAGGTGTGCTTTGTCCCTACGGTTATTTACCCGCCACCGCCGTTGGCTCCTAAGCTGGCTATCGATTTCAATCTACATTTAATATGTTAATTAAATTGCGAGTTCTAAATGTAGGTATATCGTCTCTCTTTCTGCCTTTGATTCAAAGCAATGCATCCCGTAGCCACTGCAAAACAATTTCCTCCCCACAAATGTGCGAGGTTTAACACAACGAACATCAACATTCCTGGAGCGTGTTTACTTCATGGTAATTTTGTGCAATCTTGCACGCTACCACTGTGCAAGCGAATTGGCATCAATTGAGAGCGAGTAGCAACGCATCGGTGGCGGCACACTCAATTAGATTATAAAACCGAGACTTCCCGAACCGATGCTTCGAGTGTAGAATATTTTGCAATGAGGAAGACATACATAGAAAGACTGGTACCTATAGAACAATTTGGTAGGAATATCTATGGAGGTTAGTTAGGCTCCCCTCTTTTCTCATGCGCATATGATCAGTCAACTGACAAGTCCACATTATGTTTCCTCCAAATTATAGTCTGCGTTATGGGCTTACAGCACTGCATTCGTCCCCCAGAGGAAACGAACTGTGCCTTTGCTATGCGTCTGATGTTTCGTAACTGTTTTGACACGACTGGCAAATAAAATCCCTGTGTTATTTAGAGTTACGATGTCCCTACGTCTTCACGTGGAGGCAATAAAAGAGAGTGCACGAGTGATGGTACTAAGCGTTAATCCGGCGAACTCTGACCGACCGCATTAAAAACTTGTTTGGCTAGTCTTATTTACCAAGCATTAGCTACTATCTTCACTTCTTGTCTATCTACGCCCCTAAACCTGACGACAAACTATTCCATGAAAGAAAATTACCCCTATCTCACTAAGGGCTGATTTAACCAAAGTCAGATATCTTTTATCCGTGGAATACAATTGACGTCTGACAGTTTTTGTATGGAAAACCTGTCAAAAATTTTAAATTAACTCGCTGGATTAGACTTATACTACGGATAAAAGTTTGGTCGAATTCGCCCTTAAAAGTAACACTAGCTAATGATGATTTTTAAGTATATGACGATATCCTAACCACGTTAGGCTGCCTCGAAACCGCAGAACACTGTTACCTAATAGAGAGTTCACAGCTACTTGCAACTGTTTGGCAACCAAACCGACCCCGACAACCCGATAGGATTACAGTAGGTACTGTTTAGAAAGACTAACAGATTTTGAGTTCACAAGTGATGAAGATAGTCGAAAGTAGACGAAACCGATATTATTAAAGTTATTCGTAGACGTAACTTAGCGAAGTATACATGACTAACAGTTTTATGTACCTACTACCTGGGTTCTGGTTATAAATTTTATGATATTCGATTATGAATTTTTTATTACCCCTTAGGGCAGTATAAAGCGTCTACCTCCTTCTGCGAAGCAGTAATGCTCGTGAAGGAGGAGGCGGGACGCGTGAGGGAGAGGCAAGCTTTGCACCCTCACGCCCCTAGTCGCCGCAGGAGACGCCCTGGGCGTCGGGAATTGGCAGCCGATTCCCGGCCACCGTAGGCGCGGGCTTGCGGACGGCGAGCAATGGGTAGCTCGCCGTCCGGTAAGGACCAAGCCCGAGTCGACGGCGCGTCGTGTTCCACGCGCGCCTCAAAGAGATGTCAGCACTATTGACGGGGTCCGCTAGGGCCGATGCCAGCTAGGGTTGCGGGATGTTCGAAAGAGTTACCGTGGCCCCGGCACAGGCAACAGAAGGAACACGGGTGGGTTTTAGTCAGTAAAAGTCTGACACGCCCTCCCGCTCCGCCCAGAGCGGGAGAAGTCATTTGATGATTTCCCATCCACAAAAAAAAAAAAAAAAAAAAGGGCAGTATAAAGCGTCAAGATTTTATTTTTATGGAGTAACTCGCAAGTGTTCTACAAAGTACAGCGATGACTTAACTAGCAGCGGCGCCTGTCTTTTGTATAGCGCTCCACTCAGTATCGAGGCGAAGCAAATAATGAACCATGCAAGTGTCGAAATCTGGTTAAAAGGATGATCCAGAACTTGTATGAGTCTAACTTACAGAAGCTCTATAAACTTTTAATGAGATTAAATTACTCATTATTTTGAATGACTGGGGTCCTCAAACGGGCTGGCAAAGTGGCAATATCAATTCCTGGCAAGTCTCTAGTAATATGCGCATGAGCGCATATTACTAGAGATTTATTAATATGCGCATTAGCGCAAGTTAATGGTCGGAGATTCCACGCATATTAGTCTAACATACTTTATGAAAAGTATGTTAGACTAATATGCGTGGAATCTCCGACCATTAACTTTAACAGCGCAATCCCCTGTGGGAAACACTGGGAATTTATTACGATGCCTTTGTGATAAGCAAACGATATATTGAATGAAATATATAACATAACACCTGTATTCCCTGAAGGGCAGAGTTGTATTAGGGCGCTTTCAATTTATGCGTTTCGTGTCGGACCGCTGCCGCACGCTTACCGTGCCGCAGGTTATATCACGCTGTCGGGCCGCTGCAGTACGGTAGCAGTCCGGCACCGAACGCCTAAATTGAAAGCGTATTTTACTGCCGTGCGTTTTTATCCCAGTGATGTGAAATCAGTCAAGCCATGGACTCTGAAGAAGAAACATTACTGTTAGTGCTCTTGTTGAAAATCATCAAAGAGAAACAAAAACGACGCCCCCGTAAAAGAGTAAATGACAATTTGATGCAATTAGCTCTTACGTCTATTCACCGCACTATTGAACACCGAAATGAACACGTGATGCTTGCGACGTTGCCGTCCTGTTGTCGAGCGTTCGCGGTACCGGCGCCGCACTGTTTGCGCACCGTGCGTTTTGTGTGAAAAAAAAGGATCGTCCGTGCGCTGTACGACTAACGCACCGCTTCGGCACTGCGGCAGGCCGTCAAGAAACGCATAAATTGAAAGCGCCCTTACAGTTAAGCCCATATTTCGCCACACATAATAGGGGGCGACTCTGTTGCCAGTAATTGGGCCTAAATCCAGACTCCAAACTGCTAATGGGAATTTACTAACTAAATAACCAAACCAGACCTGAACAAACAGCGAGACACAAACACACTTACATGAAACACGTATATATTCCGATACCATAACATTATACATGTTATATATTGCGCTCGTCGTGATAAAATAATAACATGGACAGTGTTGCGTGATTCAATAACAATTACTCAGTGTTTATAATAGTATTTCATTTCAACTATTATTGTTGAGTGTGCTATCTATCACGATCTTCGAATGACAGAAGTATACTTGCATGAAATGACGGTATAATAATTAGCGGGAGGGATTTCGCAACTGCGATAGAGTCGACTTCCATTCTAACCAAAACTGTATTTAAAACACAACAACTGCCATCATACCTTCACCACCTTAGCAACAGTCTAAACCGCCTTCTGTTCCTGTACCTGGGGCTACATTTTGTGGAGGTCCGAGCGTCTGACTGCCCATTGTCTAACAATTACGTCGCCGAAGCAGCTCCTGCGAATCCTTCAAACTACCCTCAACCCCCGGTATTTGTGTTGCACTTCCGTAAAGGGTCCCCGAAACGATCAGTCGCAATTGTCAATTTTTACGTGATTGATACACGTTGATGCGCAAATTGATCCATCTACCGAGTGCAATTGAAGCGATTGTCAATATTACTACATTAATTAGAAATTGATTCATAGTTTCGGGGACCCCTTAGACTCCCTTTTTGTTTAGTTTTTGCCAGTGGAGATATGATGGATGGCATAGATATAAAGTATGCAATTTCGCATCGAATTTATCACATTGGCAGCACATCAATGGGTGTCTGCGCAGTATGGTGCGTTCAAAATCGTCGCCTATTTTTGCAATGGGCAATGGGCACGTTCTCGTTTTCATACACGTGTCAGAAGCAATCGTTCTGCATTCGGTGCGACAGAGCTTTAAAAGACGATAATGTATTCGTTGTATTATGCAATGAAAGGTCGCCGGCTCATCGGATATACACGAACCACTCTAGAATATACTGACGGGTCGTGGGTGCCATTGCACTCACAAATCATATGCACGGACATTCCGACTCGGCAAAGGGTCTCTCAACGTAGAGACCAGCTACATTTACCATGAAATACGGTCACTATCTAGGTACTAACGCGACCGCGCCATCAACTGTTGCCAATATACGCAAGAACGATCATAGTTTGGCGTTCCACTTGGCTCGTACTACAAAGTCTGGGCTTGACTCTTAAATACTATTTAATCCAGATAATATCGTCGCATAAACGCGAGGAAGATGAACACACATAGGAATCGCTTTTGAAACTGATTTTGGAATGACAATTCGGGGTCCCGGAAACAATCAATTTCGATTGAACAATTGCCATCAATTTCTATTGTAGTAATATTGACAATCGCTTCAATTGCACTTGGTAGACGGTCAATTTTATCAATCACGTAAAAAATTGAAAATTGCAATTGATCGTTTCGGGGACCCTTAAGGATTCATAGCCAATACTTGTTCCCGAGGGTAAAAAGTCGAGAACTAACAGAAGTTTGGTTTTTCTGAATTTAAAACAGCCTCTTCCACAAATCCAGGACCAACTTTAGTATAATATGCAATATTAGTGTACCCAACAGAATTTTTTACAATCTAAAGGTTAATTGTCCCCACAGAGGATAGGCCAGCATTTATCAGTAATTTATAGCCTTTTAAATACAATAAATTCTAGACTCGGAATCCATAAGCACTTAAGTCAAATTTTATTGCTTGCAAAACTTAAGCGGTTTATGTTGCCGCTTGTTTTGTTGATACGACTTAGTGATATGGTACAGGTACAGTCGACTATTGCGACTGAATGAAGTGACGGTGACTTTCGTGCTTATTCCAGTCGACGGATAATACAAACACATGGGTGCTCTGACTTTTTACAATTTTGAGCAAATATTGACTTAAGTACTTTTGGCCGCCGCGTCTAGAATTAGTCTGGCATGGTACTGTATGAAGCATAAACCACTTATGAATGTACAAACTGCATGCTGCTTAAAGGAAACTAGAATGTTTTGCGGTTTTCAATGTGCAGGTACAGAGAGCTTATTATCTATATCTTTACTAATATTATAAAGAGGAAGAGTTTGTTTGGTTGAACGCGCTAATCTCAGGAACTACTGGTTCGAATTGAAAAGTTATTTTAGTGTTGGATAGTTTATTTATCGAGGAAGGCTATGGGCTATATAACATCACGCTACGACCAATAGGAGCGGAGCATCAATGAAATATGTTGCAAAAACGGGGAAAATTTATTCCTTTTGCGAGCTTCCGTTGCGTGCGCTGTGTAAACGGTTAAAGTTACGCAAAAATCATGTATGACGAGATTGTTCCTCTTAAAAAGTTCTAAAAAAAAGTCCGCGATAGCATATGTCTATCCTTTAAGGTTGGCTCACTATAACATTTTTAATGGTAATCAAATTTGTTATAAAACAATGCATTACTTGCGAAGGTGTTTTCATAAACATGGTATTAATCCTTATCCAAATAAATAATTTCATCATCAAGGTTGATTAAGTACATGTAAATAGCTTTTTTAATTATTCAATTTGGACTTTTGGTTTAGAAATTACGACGACGGGTATAAAAACGCTTAAAGTAAGAAAAATGCGCTTAATCTATTAGTTACCTACACATTTTTGTTTTTTATTGACTGTTTGAACGCGCTAATCTCTGTCCCTACCAGAAGGATTTGAAAAATTCTTTTTGCATTATAAAGTCCAATTCTTGAGGAAGATTATAGGATATGTAACATTACGCTAGGACCCTCAGAAGCCGAGCAAAAACAAAAAAAAAGGAAGAACGAGCGCTAAGCAAAAACGAAGTAACAGCGCGGGCAGGCGATGTGATGCGACGGGGTCGGTCAGGGGAACAAGAAATCTATACTTCTATACTTACTAATAATATTATAAAGAGGAAGAGTTAGTTTATTTGTTTGATTGAACGCGCTAATCTCAGGAACTGCTGGTTCGAATTGAAAAATTCTTTTAATGTTGGATAGCTCATTTATCGAGGAAGGGCTATATAACATTACGCTACGACAAATAGGATCGGAGCATCAATGAAAAATGTTGCAAAAACGGAGAAAATTTATTCCTTTTGAGAGCTTCCGTTGCGTGCGCTGCGTAAACGGAAAAATCATGTATGACGGAATTGTTCCTCTTACAAAGTTCCAAAAAAAAAGTCCGCGATAGCATATTATTGTCTATCTTTTAAGATTGGCTCACTATAACTTTTTTAATGGTAATCAAATTTGTTATAAAATAATGCATTATTTGCGAAGGTGTTTTCATAAAAATGGTATTAATCCTTATCCAAATAAATAATTTCATAATTACGGTTGATTAAGTACATGTAAATTCCTTTTTAAATTATTCAAATTGGACCTTTCGTTTAGAACTTACGACTGGCATAAAATGCACTTAGTCTATTAGTTACCTCTATTAGTTACCGACACATTTTATTTTTTATTGACTGTTTGAACGCGCTAATCTCTGTCACTACCAGTCAGATTTGAAAAATTCTTTTTGCATTAGAAAGCCCAATTCTGGAGGAAGGCTATAGGGTACTAGCTTTTGCCCGCGGCTTCGCTCGCGTGGATGTCGGAAAATATCCAATGGAAACATACTACCGGGGTTAAAAGTACCCTATGTGTTAATCCAGGTAAAAACACATTGTTTCATATAACTATATTGGTTTACGCGGCGCACGCCAGTAAAGTTCCCAGTCGGCATGATTTATTCCCCATATTCAACAAACATCGTCATATTTCAGCCAATTTACACAAAACCTTAAAGAATTATACACCTACACCTACCTCATGAATCACTCTGTCCATTGGTGAAAACCGTATAGAAATCCGTTCAGCAGTTTTTGAGTTTATTGCGTTCAAATACACAGACAGACAGACGCGGTGGGGGGAGGGGGGGCTTTGTTTAGTTAAAATTATGACGGCCACGCTCTAATCTATACAAATAAATAAAATTGAAGTGTCTGTTTGTAATGTCAAAATAACAACTTTTTACTAAATGCATAGGAAAGTATAAACGATTCGTATAACAAAAAGGCAACAAAACGGCTGGACCGATTTTGACGGGACTTTCACTGGCAGATAGCTGATGTTACAGCGGGTACCTTAGGCTACTTTTATTTTAGAAAAATAATTAGGGTTCCGCGCAAAAAATTTAAAATCCTTGAAATTATGAACAAAAAGTCGGACTTGAAAAATTCTTTTTGCATTTGGTAGCTCAATTCTCGAAGATAGTTACAGGCTATTTAACATCGACCTTTCGACCTTTAGGAGCCGAGCAGAAAGAAAAAAGTCAGAAATAACACTAAGCGAAAATGAAGTAATAGCGCGGGCGGGCGGGCGGTTCAACGCGTCGGTTGGCGAACGGGCCGGGGGACGAGGGCGTTTTATTAAAATGTGGCTGTATTTTAGTATATTATGTATCTTACGACATCCACGCGAACGAAGTCGCGGGGCACAGCTAGTTATATCTCAAGAATTTGTATTAAGTAGGAAACAAAACAAGCTGAGGTCAAAGGGGTTTTCTATCAAGAACTGTAATTTTTCAGTCTAGCCAAGTTTCGAAATTATGTATGAACTAGCTTCAGCCCGCGGCTTCGTCCGCGTGGATGTCGAAAATTATCCCACGGGAACGTGCTACCGGGATAAAAAGTATCCTATAACACCACACCCACCTATATACACCCACCTCTATAGGCACCCAGCACCCTAATTGCGTAACACACTATCTATCGGAATCTGAATCATTTTGAAGCAAATTGTTAATCCATTGCTTCATAAGTTCGAAAAATTTGTCTGCACGACACGTAAATAACGCAATGAATGTTGTTGAACTGTCAAAATGAAACCGATTCCGATTGATAATGTGTTACGCAATTGCCCCGCAGGTCATGGCCTATCCGTATACCTATCATCCAAATCCATTCAGCCGTTAAAGCGTGAAAGAGTAACAAACAGACAGATAATAAAAGCAAATAATGTTCATTTTTTTTATTAAATCGGTTTTTATGATTCTATTGCCCACTTGCACGTTTAGTCAGATTAAATAAATAAATATAGTTTGTAAACTCGGACTTAAGTAATTAATATTTTAACTCTTATTATTACGCGTTGCGCCACTAAAAAGTAACACCGGGTTAGATAACCTGATATTAGTATTTTTTGAGTTGGGAACATTGCAGTTCAATCAATCAATCAACTTTATTTTTTTCTCACCACAATATACATAAATTATTTTACATTGATCAGTTTTGACAGTGATACACAATTCAATTATATACTTATATATTGTGGGAGACTGGACTTAAATATTGTGGATTGGAATCGACGAAACATAAAATAAAATTGCAACGTTTGTGCCCTGATATGTAATCCGACCAATAATGAATGAACGAATAATAAACGGAAATTGTATACCTATCTCCTTTACACTACATTACGATACGTAATACTTTCTTGTCTTTGAATTTTATAACATGACATTTCATTATAATCGTTTTGTAAGTATTTGGTTTCCATGGAGATTTAGTTTATTGATTGATTTTCATCAATCAACTAAATCTCTCTCTCTATCTCTCTCTAAATCATATCTGACGTTTTCGTCAGATATTGAAAATATGTTTTAAGATTTTTATAATTTGTATTATATTTATATGAGTTCAAAGCTTTTGCCCGCGGCTTCGCCCGCGTGGTTGTCGGAAAATATTCCACGGGAACGTACTACCGGGATTACAAGGAAGCGAAGCGGTGATTGCATACCTAATAACCGAGGTAAAGCTCATCGACTCCTGTCCTAGCGCTGCGCCGCCGTCAACCATAATTATTTTGTTAAGCGTAATTTTAAATCTTTTATAGTATTCATTTAAATGATATTATGATGTCAATCTAAGTTGAATGCCCAAATTAAATAAATTATTTTATTGGATAAAGATTACTACAACACCGGTCAAAATATTTTCGCATACAAGTATTAAATTTTTATTAAATTTTGAAAGAAAAATGGTTACTGTGGGCCATCCTTAGAAGATTGAAATATATGCTATTGCGGAGTTCTTGGTTGATCTTTTTAAGATGTACAATTCTTAAGAACATTAATTTAATGTTTCTCTTACGGTTTACGCAACGCACGCCAGTAAAGCTCCCAGTCGGCATAATTTTTCCGTCATCTTCTACAATAATCGTCATATTTCAGCCAATTTACATAAAACTTTAGAGCTCGCCTAAATTATAAAAGGAACCCTTGTGCAAAATTTCTGATATGATGTCAGTCAATCAGCACTTCACCCACGATTTCGTTCGCGTGGATTTCGTACTTTCCCCTACAAACACAATCCCCTCCACCCACTTTGAATGGTAGTATTATAGGTTAAGGTCTTTATTATATTTTATACATAAGTAGACATGTTGCGCCGACCCCAAATAAATTGGTATTAGGGCTGGAGAATGATGATGAAGTATTCAGGCCAAGTTTCAAGTTTATAGGTCAACGAAATAATATTTTTTTCATAAAAACTGTATCCCCACTTTTCACCCCCAATTTCCATTATTTGACTTATAGGTTATTTATACCAAATTTCGAATTAATCAAGCCACGCAGTAAAATCCTACCCTGTAAAATTGACTACGAATTTTCACCCCGTCAGGGGTAAGTTTCGAAAAACCCTGATATACATTATTTTTGGTTTTCAGTATAAATACTGAGTTTTGAGTTAATCGGACCGCGCGTTAAAATTCTTCCATAAAAACTTTAACACCCCTTAACTCTCCTTATTGCTTACTTAGACACATATTCATGCCAAGTTTATTAAGCAAATGAATAAGATTATTTTCATATAAACTTTATCACCCCTTTTCACCCCCAAAGGGGTTAATTATTGAAACATCGCTTGTAACGTTTCCATTATTTGACTTACAGGTATGTATACCAATTTTCGAGCTAACCAAACCACGCAATAAAACCATCTCCTCTAAAATTGATTACCCCTTTCCACCCTGTTAGGAGTAGATTTTATTTATAAATACCGAGTTTCAAGTTTATCGAAACACGCGTTAAAATTTTTCCATATAAACTTTGATATCCCCAATCCCCCTTTAGGGTTAGTTGAAAAAAAAACTGAAAATGACAAACTTTATACTTAGATAAGCATTCAAGCATTCGTGCCAAGTTTCAAGTTTATTATCTCAAGAAATAAGATTTTTCTAACGAAATCCCCCCTTTCCACCCGTTAGAGGTACAATTTTTCGCTCCGCCCAAGCTGGAGGTCTGCCCGGCTTGGGCGGAGCACCGTCGTGTCTTCGCGGAAGCGATCGGCGGCGGCGATCTGTCGGGTCCGGCCCTGGTCAAGGCCATGGTACGGAGCGATAGTACATGGGAAGCCATCACCTCCTTGTGCAAGGTAGTAATGCTCGCGAAGGAGAAGGCGGAACGCGTCAGGGAGAGGCAAGCTTTGCGCCCTCACGCCAAATCGCTGCAGGAGACGCCCTGGGCGTCGGGAATTGACAGCCGATGCCCGGCCACCGTAGGCGCGGGCTTGCGGACGGCGAGCAATGGGTAGCTCGCCGATCGGTAAGGCCCAGGTCCGAGTCGACGGCGCGTTGTGTTCCACGCACGCCTCAAAGAGATGTCAGCACTATTGACGGGGTCCGCTAGGGCCGATGCCAGCTAGGGTTACGGGATGTTCAAAAGAGTACCGTGGCCCCGGCACAGGCAACTGAAGGAACACGGGTGGGTTTTAGTCAGTAAAATTCTGACACGCCCTCCCGCTCCGCCCAGAGCGGAAGAAGTCATTTGATGATTTCCCATCCAAAAAAAAGGGGTAGTTGAAAAAACTGAAAATGAAAAACTTTATTCTTTACTTAGATAGCATTCGTGCAAAGTTTCAAGTTCATTACCTTAAGAAATAAGATTTTTCTAACAAACGAAATCCCCGCTGTTTACCCCCTAAGGGGTGGAATTCCCAAAAATCCCTCCTTAGTAGGTTACACTGTATAAGGTATCTATGTGCAAGAGGAGAAACCCGTTTCTGGGCCTAACTGTTACACGAATCAGATATGTACCAAAAAAGTCGTCTATTTTGCTTAATTAACCATTTAAATCTTAGCCTCATTATCAATGGCCAAGTGTAGAAAATAAGTAGATCTATTTTATTTTATTTTAAACAACCTTTGTAAACCGTTACTACACTTATTTCATTATACGTCACTCTCTTCACAAACGCCAGCATTATATCAGTAGAGCGTACCCTAAGAATATGATCGATTTAGTGGAAATCGATAGTGTTACAGATAATGAAATTATACTCCATTGTTTTAGTATAATTGTTTTTTTAGGTATTCAAATCAATGTAAAATAAAAAAACCGGAATCTTAATTGATTTTTAACGTAAGCACCATTGAAAAAAAACATTAAGGGGGAAGCGCTAAGGTAGCCCGCGAAATTCAAATTTTCTTACGATTTTTGAGATTTGCAGCTCGGTGTCTGGGTGTATGTTGATCAAAGTATGATACGCGACCGTAACAAATATGTATTCACAGAATTATAATATAAGAATTACTAATACAATTCCTTAAGTTAGTAGAATTCTGAAATGTTAAGATTTCATGAAATAGTCCTTCAATAGACTTACTTGGTCTTAGAGAGTTGTATTGATGACTTTAATGATTATAATTCTGTAAACTCATATTTGTTACGGTCGCAAATCATATTTTAATGAGCATACAATCTAATACTGATCTGCAAATTGCAAAAAACGTAAGAAAATTTGAATTTCGCGGGTTACCCTGGCGCTTTCACCTTAAATTATACACTTCTGGACACATCTATTGGCCCACCTTGTATTTTCAGTTTCGTTTGGTCCTAGCTAAAATTTTATATTAGGTCGAGCAAAAAGTTTTTATGCAGTTTTGAACCTGGCACATTCACAATTTCATTCAATAGTCTTTTTTTGAATTTCGAACACAGAATTTAAAGAAACAAAAGACAATTTGGAGCCTGTTTGTTGATATCAAACAATCGAATACTAAGAAAACTTGGTTTTATTGGTTTACTTGGATTTCATTCTTGAAAAAGTGATTGATATCTTTGGTTTTGCAACAAACATTACTTATTCTTAACATTAAGGTGAGGTTCTATCAATAATCTATGGATACTTCACCTGAAGTCGCCGCCCAAGCTGTGGCACTTATTCAGGCCGGACACAGCCAAAGAAACGTGAGTGCTCAACTTAATTTAAGTCGATCTGCGGTCCGAAATGTTTATCGGAGGTACCTAGAGACTGGCGGCTTTGTTCGTCGCCAAGGAAGGCCACGATCTCGGGTCACAACTGAAAGGCAGGATCGATTCATCGTGACGACCAGCTTGAGAAATCGTCACCTTACCTCCATTGAGATACAAAACCAACTTCGCGACTTCCACGGAGTATCTGTGAGCGCTCGAACTGTTCGGAGAAGGTTAAAAGAACGCGATATGGTACCACACAAGCCAGCTAATGGGCCCAAACTAACGCGAGCCCACCGAACAGCGCGCCTTCATTTCGCACGCAGTCATTTAAATTGGACACAGCAAGATTGGAGCCGTGTACTCTTTTCTGATGAGTCTAAAATTGTGTTACATGGCAATGGTGAAAGGAAGAAGGTCTACCGACGTAAGGGAGAGCGTTTCGCACAATGCTGCTTTGAAGAGAGGGTTGCTTATGGCGGTGGCTCATGGACTGTCTGGGGCGGTATATCCGCGAGCGGCAAAACTCAACTTGAGGTTGTTACAGGACCACGGCTGCCAACATTAAATGCTGAAAGGTACATTCGTGAGTGCTTAGAACCTCACGTGATACCATACGCGGACTATGTGGGCCCAAATTTCCTTTTTATGCATGATAATGCAAGAGCCCATGCGGCCGGCATCGTCAGGGAATATCTTCGGGATGTGAACATCACAGTTATGGACTGGCCAGCCAGAAGCCCAGACATGAACCCCATTGAGCACATGTGGGACGAGCTAAAAAGACGTGTTAGGGCTCGTCAGCCAGTTGCCCAGATGATGCAGGAGTTGAAAACTGCCATAGAAGAGGAATGGGAGATGATCCCTCAAAATTTCATAGAGCGGTTGATAAAATCTATGCCTAATCGTATGAGAGCTGTGGTAGATGCCCATGGAGGCAACACGCGTTATTAAATTAAACCTTTATTTGATAAAACATGTTTTTTATTAAAAAATCAATTGCCTTTAACAAGGCGCATATCCGACTTGTTAGGCGTAGCTCCATGTCGTATGGTATTCTGAATTCAAATTTAAAACAATATGATCGAAAAAGATGGTAAAATGTACTTATCAGGTTTAAAACTGCATCAACAGTTTTTGTTCAATCTAGCAATCATATTTCGGTAGGGGCCATCGAAACCTAAACTCTAAGGTGGGCCAATAGATGTGTCCAGAAGTGTATAAATAATCGATAAAATCGATTGCACCACCGGCATAATGTCAATGTCAACGTCTGTCAATTGCCATAGTTGTAATGTCATGTCATTCGCTTTTCGTAACATTTTTGCATAAGTGCATGGTTTTTCCTTATTTCCCGGGATTTATTATTTCATAAGACCTCTGCTTGAATACTACGGGCCAATTGCGTAACACACTTGCAGTAGGAATCGGTTTCATTTCAACAACATTCATTGCGTTATTTACGTTGTTGAGCAGACAAAGTTTTCGAATTTATGAAGCAATGGATTAACAATTTGCTTCAAAATCATTCAGATTGTGATTGATAGTGTGTTACGCAATTAGGGTGCTGGACTCAGAAATTGATTGCCTTCTGACTGACCCTCGCTTGAACATTGGACACCGTACCCTGCCACCCCTGCTGTCCTTTGCCACTGGTTAACCCATTCGCTGCGGCGGACGCCTGTCGGCGTCTTTTGATTTAATATTCAGGTGCGGAAGACGCCCATCGGCGTCTTTTTTAAATCGCTTATATCTTGACGAAAACAAGTCACAAAAAATTATACTTGCAGTATATGCACATGTTTTAAAAATACAACAAGGTACTGCTCGCCGTTTCCGAAATTTTAACTTTTTGAAAAATTGCGAATTCCTTCCTAGGTGCGGACGACGCCTATAACGGCGTTTTCCAGGGTTTAACAACCTTTGATTCTAAATAAATGCCAATTATGTTTTTTTTTTGTAATATTACCTAAATATATTTAGTTAAACAGTGCTGAAAACGCCGATCGGCGTTTTATTTTATCCATACCAGGTGCGGCGGACGCCCATCGGCGTCCGCGACGAAAACCGCCCCGCATCTGGCTATTACGCGTAATTTTATATCGCCGCAACGAATGGGTTAATACTGGAAGACTGGTTAATAACAACATCATGAGCCTGTGCATTAATTGTGGAATAGTAACGGATCGCTGCAATAGGAAGGCGAAGATAGGAAGATGAATTAATGATTCTTTCAATTGTACAGGAATGGGTCGTGCCGTCCCTAAATCTGAAGTCACCACCTAAGCGTCATCGTGATAGGCTGCAAGTGCTGCAGCACAGCGCACATGCATTCCAGATTTACGTAGGAAACAAAGCCTCAAAAATATAATTTTTATATAAATAACTTGGATAATAAAAATAACCTAAAATGTAAACATTGTCCGATTTTACCAATTTGGCCATTGCTGGGAGATGTGAAAATTGGGCTCGTAAGACCTTCCTAAATGCTCTAATTTATGGCCAAATTCCAGCCCTGTAATGCCAGGCTCAAGTTTCTATGGAGTTTGGGTTTTTCCTTTCAAGTCTCTAGATCCAGCGTTTTGGGCTGTGTGTTGATATATCACCCAGTAGGATTTTCGAAGCCCTATTTGACTATGTTGGAGGGTGATTTTGGAAAAACTGTGATACACTTGTCTCATAATTTTCATTGAAGAGTATGTGTACCAATTTTAGAGTCAATCGACCCAGAGATTAAAAAGTTCCAAAGAAAATTCAACCCCCCATTTCACCCTCTTAGGGGTGGAATTTCAAAAAACCCTTTCTTAGTGGATACCAACTCTTCACAAAGAACCCACCTTCCAAATTTCATGTCTCTAGGACAAGCGGTTTAGGCTGTGCGTTGATATATCAGTCAGTGAGTCCATCAGGACTTTGAATTTTATGTATATAGATAGGCATTAACCAAGTATGGCTTTATTCTATTAAGGCCCATTGTACACGGCACGGTTTCTTTACAGTACGTCGCGCTAGCCGCACAGCAGAATAATCGTGTGAGCTTATATATTATTTTGACACTGCAAAACACGGTATACGGCTATGGCGCCATACCGTAGTCCAGCCGTGTCTGTCTACAATCTTCCATAGTGATCCATACAACACTGAGAACTGTGCCTACACATGGCGAATCAACCATAGTTTTTACAGCAAAAAAACGTCTGTACAAACAGGTCTAAAACCAGGTTTTTGTCACTAAGCAATTATGGTTAGTCAGGAATTACCTAGAGACATTTTGAAAAAGCTAGAGAAGTCTAATTTGAAAAAGAAAACATTGTATGGAAACAAGTATAAAACTGTGCTCTAATAGAACTATGCTACACTCATCTCACTGTCCAGACTAGCATAATATTTTATTAACCTGATAAAACGGCAGAACACACCTAATATATTTCTGAGTAGTTTAGTAAGTCCACAAAAATAGTATCATTTTTCATAAAAAAAATACCAAGTTCAATGATGATATAATCACAATCTTAAAACATTATACTAAACAATTTATCAGAGAATCTGATACTTATCAAAAGAAATATATTCTGATAGCATACATCAGATAGACATTCATAGAATAAATCATGATTCTATATTAGTATTATACTAGTAATAACAATGAAAAGTTAGGCTGCAAGACAAATGTTTGGTGTAATTTTATCATGATTGGTTGAGTAGTTTTGGAAATTACAAGTTAATGAGTGCAAAAAATATGCACAATTTTTTTTATAAAAATTCTAACAATCTAAACAAATGTCAAATCAAATTCATCAAAGTGAGTATTTTTCTAAAAAGTTATCTTGTTGAAATAATATCTTTCAAAATACCATAGAAGTACATTAATTTGTTTACATATTTGGATTCAACAAAAAAAAAACCATAATAGAGTTGAGTTGTTTGGTGGTCAATGTAGGTGTTGATGAGTTAAAATGCATTTTAATTAACATCACATATGGAAGTTAGAATGAGCAATTCATAAATTGTGAATCATTGTTGAGTTTTTATAATTAATATGTTGAGTATCTGGTAATAAATTTGGTTATTTTATGTACATTACCTATTCCAGTTTTGTGGTTAATAACTCCAAATCAAACTTAGCAACAGTATTTAGCACTTTTATCACCAAATGAAACTTCATTAATTAAGCATGATAACAGAAATAGATGAGGCAATTATTTTTTTAAGACTAAGTAATAACAACATGAAACACAAAAATATAGGACAATATCAAGTTGATAGCTCATCACTAACTGCAGTACTTACACATTGTCAACACACTGTAACTCAACACTGTAAAATGACGCCAAGCTACTGCACTTTTACCATAACAATATACAACCAACCAGCAATGATAATATTATAGTATACACTGTGAATAATGCACAAACATCGCTAAATACGGGCACAGCACCCACTGGCGACCTTAGCAGCTGTCAAAAATAGGTAAGCAGCGTAGCAACAACCATATTACAGCCGTAAGAGGCGTGTTCCAGACATATTACTTTACCTGGGCGCTACATTCGTCGTGGGCGATGTGGCCGTCGTAGAAGCAGCCTCATTGATTAAGGGTGCACTGCTGCACCTTTTTAATATGTTAGGAGCATCCACATCCATTATCTTAATGCCACCATTCGTTCACTGACGTACTATGTAGTTATATGCATCGGGATTGCCGAAACGATTAGCCCTCTACTGTTTATGTAACACTGTAAGTGCATTTACAAATAGTCTAATAAACTAATCACGCTACTGTTATAACTACATACATGTTATTTATTACGCGTACATGAAAGGATAACACAAAATAAAATGAAAAATACGCTACTCGGAAAGCTAAAAAGTGGCTCGAAGCTGACCTGTCAAACCGCCGCAATAGAGAAGCGTTCATGTTTATTTTTTATAATAAAGCCGTCAGATTTTATGGCGAATTTGGATTTAATTCGAAATAAAATGAATGTGAATTGCATATTTAGCAGCTTTTTAAAAAAACTGATGTGCATGCGCAATTTAGGTCAATCAAATATGATTATAACTTAAAACAATTAAATAGCTTTTATCATTTCTCTATAATTATGAATGCATCTCAACTAATGTCAACAATCATTTATCTTTAACGTTCCGTTTCGCCTAGCTTTTGCATCTCTCTTTTTAGGAAAACTCTTGCTAAATTAAAGGATCATTTGACACTAAAAGTATAACTGGTAACTGTAATAAATTTAGTAGCCTAGCATTTATCTTAAAATATACTTCATTTTAAATGTACATGCATGCTACGTGTTAGATCACTTTTGTCTTATCATTAAATGTTTACTCAGCTCTACGTAAAATGAAGTGCCCACAATAATGTTTTGACTTTTGAGTTCATTTCAGTGTTATTTTATATTTTTGAGATGGAAGTAAAAGTACTTATTTTAATTTAATTACAAAACGAACAAACGACAAACTTTTGGGAAGAATGTACTTAAGGCGAAGGTGAGAAAGTTACAATTTATTGAGTAAAAAATCACACAAACTCGCATCTTTGAAGTTCACACATGGTTGATTTTATGGTTTTTTATTGTAGCACGACTGTAAAATACGTCTTGGCGGCGTTCTGCGGGGCTGTGGTCTACTGCGAATGGTTCACCTACCTCATTCAACAGCAGTTCTGGACAGAATTGGATTGTAGCAGTGACCATGATTCCACTTGTACCAAGATCCTGTTTATAGCTGACCCTCAAATACAAGGGGATGAAGCCGTCCCGCCACCTTTGAGCTACATCGTTAATTGGGATAGTGATCGGTATGTATATCAAACACGTAGAAGATATTCGCAACTCATACAACATTTTTTTTTATCACAATTATTTCTTCCATTTATCTACTTGTAATCTTCATACGAATATAAGATAAAATACAGAATTCATCAATTGCTTATCTAATCCCAAAAACTATAAATGTAGGTAGGTACCTAAACCTACTGATGAGAAGCAATGCTGCTTACACTTTATTGCAAATTAATGTCAAACTTAGCAAATATTTATCCCATAATTTGGACCATGAATGGGGTGATCTTCATACAAAATAATTATATTACTATCCCATTATTGGAAGACTACTAAAAACAATTTTCTGTCAGATAAAGGAAACTAGCTCTAAGCTACAAAACGAAAATGTTCTGAACCACTAGAAATGTAAACAATAACAAAAAGTAATTTATTTAATTTTCCAGTTACTTAAAGTCAACATTCAATGTAGTAGCAAACTACTTCAAGCCTGATGTCCTGGTGTACTTAGGAGACCTCATGGACGAGGGCTCTATATCCACATTACCGCAGTTCCATGGCTATGTCAAGAGACTGGCTAGTATATTTGATTGGGATTATCCTGCTGTGGTAAGTAGTCGTTTTCACATTTTCTTAACACAATTTATTTCTTAAAGGCCATGCAGCATTAAATCATGTATAAAACATTTAAAAGCTCACAAGATGCTTTACTATTAAAATATAGAAAATTTACAGGGTGTTTGAAAGCTGGCTGCAAAGCCTTAAGTCTAAGCCTTAAGTGGGGATGATAGTTGTATCATCCCCACAACACACCATTTAGAGAATTTTGAACCATAAAAAAATTAAAAGTTTGCAGTATAAGTAAAAGAACATACTTTGTATGTCTTATACAAAGTATGTCTTTTTATTTATACTGCAAACTGCAACATTTTAGCTTTTTTTTAAATAACACAGATGCTTGGAATTTATTAGATTAGGTACACACACAGAAATCTAAATATTAAGGCACTAGAAGTCGTAAAGGTGCTTGACCTTGTCGCCGCACATGTGACTCGTACACCACAAGTGCGCGTGGAGCGTTTGTTTCTGTCGCCAGTGTTGTTTCGGACGCAGAGACGTAAAAATGGCGTTTTGCAGCATATCCAACCACGAAAATTCCTCCACAACATGTAACTTTTCAAATAAAGGGAGAACATTTCATAAGTAAGTACTTATTTATTGAAATAATGTTGTTTTTTAATGAAATATACTCAAATAAAATTATTCACCACCAGTACTACGATTGTCGCAGCAAATCGAATTGTGTTCTCATTTCAATAACCATTGATGCTTAAGATTGTTCATGTCTACGATTACAACTACTAAAAGCAGCAATGGAATTATAGGCATGCGCAATAAACAATTTCGCCACGTACGTAAATTTCCAGGAACACGGCCGCATGAGTTGTGCGCCAATTAGTGACGTGCCACTACTATTTTGTATCGATATTTTTTTATGTTTGACTTAGCTAGTTTTACCGAAATGGGAATGAAATGTGATTTTTCGTTAAATATTTATTTACTTATTACATCTTCTATATTTTTTCTTTCTTTCTAAATAGTTAAAACTAAGAAGAAAATATGGCACCCGTTTATTTGTTTGTATATTTGTATAATATTGTATTCATATTATTTATGCATCTGTTTATACAAAGCTATTATTTCAGGTTTCCAAAAGATCCGGATATTAAAGATAAATGCATATCTGCTACTGGAAAAATAAATTGGTTTCCAACAAACTATAGCAGGATTTGTTCTGTTAATTTCAAAAATGAACAATTCAACTCGTCAACAAAAAGACGGTCTTTGATTAAATCAGCTGTACCAACAGTCGATATATGGAGAATGACAGAAGTATTACTGAAAAGTATTGTCTTTGATAAGAAGGTAATAGCAAATAAAAGTTTAAAATTCAATTTGTTACTAAGGCCATGCGCCATTTTGTTTGACTTAAATTATTTGAAGACTTTAATTTTCACCAATATGACCAGTCCCCAATCGACAATCACGTTTTTCAATTAATTAAATGTGTTTTGGAAAAATATATGGACATTCGCCTTAATCATTTTGCCAAAAATGCTATACAATTAATCACAAAAGGCAATTTTTAAATATGTTTTTACATACTACTGGGCTGTCAATTTTAAATGTTTTAATTAAGGCGAATTTCAAATTTTCCTAAGACATTAAAATTTTATTACTTACGTTTTTTGCAAATTTCAGCTTTATATTAAGTTGTGATGGCATTAGAAACAGAAATATTGCAAAACTGGCCTTAATTACTAAATAAATGAATAATAAATAAAACTAAGTAAATAAATAATTAAACTTAATAGCATGTATAATAGCCAACGCCGCCAACGAGTTCGAGCCGCCGACTAGTGCCACCTTAAATATTTGTATTAGTATGCATCTGTAACTTACTTTTATTTTTATTAATTAAAAACTTTTATACTTTTAACGTTTTATTCTTTTCCCTTTTCTCATTAATAAAACGTCTAAAAGCGCGTCGATTAATGAGACGCTATTAATTAATTAGTTATCTATTGTTGCGAGACTCCTGGCCGATCAACGACGCTCAACGGAAAGTTATCGATACGAGCGTTGCACTGCACTATTCGTAAGTAACAGTGCGCATTGTTGGTCCGAGTAGCCACGCCTCCTGACTCCTGAGTTTTTGGGCTTTTATAAAATATTGCTTAACGCCATAGCTTACAGTTTAATTTTCGTTGCATCAATGCTAGTGACATGTGTAGGCGTAATTGTGTATTTATTGTTTGTCTATGTGTTGGTAGCAGCGAACTGGCGACACGCGTCCTGGTAATAAAAGACAGTAGATAGCATTTTTATTGCCTTATTATTTAGATTTCTGTGGGTAGGTACACATCAATCAAACAACAAAAATTAAAAAAAAAATAATAACACCAAATTACCAACTTTAACTGGGGCACTGTTGGCAATTAATTGCCAGAAATTGGGTTATTTAAAAAAAAAACTAGAAATAGCATTTATAAATAAAAAACCTACTTCCTCTAAGACATGTATGGCTCAAAATGCTCTAAATGGTGTCAACTATCACCCCCTTAAAACTTTGCACCCAGCTTCCAAACACCCTGTATATTAAAAGTGTCAGAATTTGGATCATGCTATAACACTTTTTACAAGTATGCAAGTTATTACTGCTGAATTTAATTAGAGTGAATAATAATTATTTATGTTATGTTTAAGTCCTATGTAATAGGGGGCGATACCTATTGCCATCAACCGGGTACCAATCCAGACTCTGGGATGCTACTGAGAAATTCCAAATAGAAAAACTCAATAACACTGCCCGACCTGGGAATTGAACCCAGGACCTCATGCTCAGCAGTAGCGCTTGCGACCACTAGACCAACGAGGCGGTCACACGCATAGGTGACACAGACTGGACTTAAACATAACTGGCGAAATGTGGGTGTACTATAAGTACACCACCTCTGCCTTACCCTTCAGGGAAACAAGGCGTGATGTTATGTTATGTATGTATGTGAATAATTATGTATTTAACAATATATTTCAGCAAGTCTGGATACCTGGTGACAATGACATTGGCGGTGAAAACGAACCAATCCGTCGCAACAAGATAGAAGAGTTTGAGAAAGTGTTCATGCAACCGTCCATCATAACTTACTCCAACGTATCCATATACAAAGTGAATGCCATAACACATACATTCCCCCAGAAGACTGACGAGCCAGCAGGCACTGACAGTAACTTTAAGATTGCTGTCTCTCATTACCCTGTTACTATGAGAGTGATGTTTAGTAAAATGGTAAGATAAATTTTTGTGCTAGCTGCTTTTAGGGTTCCGTAGTCAACAAGAACCCTTATAGTTTCGCCATGTCCGTCCGTCCGTCCGCAGCTTAGTTCAGAGACTCTTAGTACTAGAAAGCTATAATTTGGCATGGATATAAATATTAATCACGCCGACAAAGTGGTAAAATAAACTTACGAAAAAAAAACTTTTAGGGTACCTTCTGTACACGTAAAGTGGGAAGTTTTTTTTTTCTCATCTACCCCATGGTGTGGGGTGTTGTTGGAAAGGTATTTCAAAAATATTGTGGGTTTGTGAAAACAATTTTTCGATTATAGGATCCGTTTCTGAAATATTATGCTTTAAAGTGCTAATTTTTGTTAGAGTCAAGTGTCTCCCTCCCTGCCAGCAAAACGGTTATAAGTTCTGGATATGTGAAAAAGTTCACGGTAGTAGTATATACAACGAAGTTAAAAGGAAAACTATCACAGCTAAGTAAGCTTTACAAGTTAACGAGTAATAGTCGACCAACTTACATTTGCAGTTAGAATGTATTAGAGAACCTGTTTTTCCTGTTTTCAACTACAATGTTAAGTTTGGCCTTGGGATAAACTCATCCCAACTACGGAACCCTTCATTGTGCGTGGTCCGACATGCACTTGGCCGATTTTTCAATATAATTTCGGAGAAAGAAGTTATGGTTTTACCTTCTAAATGTAGGTATTGCCATCTCTCTCGGGACTCGCTTGGCCATAGCTGTGCGAGTGAAATAGCATATGGGTTCGAATTCCACCGATTTTTGGGTCGTAAATACAACTATCATATAGCATTTTTATAACCTCACTATATTTGAATAGTCTTCGAATCAAATAAATATTATGTGCGCAACGTGAGTATTTTCGATTTTAAAATCGTTTGAATTTACGTCCTTTACTTAACGTGTTCGCGTGTACAATACAGAGGGCCTAGGCCCTATGTATTGTACACTCAAAAGCACCTTACAAAATTCAAAAAGACCTTTTTCATAATAAGCAGTCTATGCTAGACTTTATTCTTTCATCTTTATTAACAAAAAAAAAAATAATTGTTTCTCCAGATTATGAGTGCAATAAATCCTCAAATATTCTTCTGCGCCCACGACCACGAGTCCAAGTACGTAAAACAGCACAAGGATCTAACGCACAAGGTGACGACATGGTTCAACGCACCCAAGTCGACGCTCAGCATAACATTTGACGATGATTCGCTGTATGAGATCTATGTGCCAACTTGCTCATATAGAATGGGGACAAGCTATATTGGATATGGAGCTGCAGTTTTAGGTAAGAAAAAGTATTTTTTTCTTCAATGTATATTTTTGTTTATGCATTTTATTCATCCATAACTTCTGATTGTATACCTCGTCAGTCTAGTGGTCGCAAGCGCTTCTGCTGAGCATGACGTCCTGGGTTCGATTCCCGGGTCAGGCAAAGTGCTATTGGGTTTTTCCATCTGGAATTTCTCAGTAGCAGCCCGAAGTCTGGATTTGTGCCCGGTAGATGGTAATAGGCTCGCCCCCTATTATAAGTATAGGACTTGAACATAACTGGCGAAATGTGGGTGTACTTACACCTCTGCCTAACCCTTCCAGGAGTATACCTGGGAGGTTAGGCAGAGTGTACAGGCGTGATGTTATGTTATAAGTTAAATTTCTAATTTTATTCATATCAAAACTTTTCCATTATCCAGCTGTAGACTATAAACAAGTTTAAATGAGTTAATTGATTTTAATTCCATACAAGGTGTTTTGTTAATAATGTCACTGAGAATAAGGACACGATCACAAAACGAATGTCTGACGCGCGACGATTCTACAATGAGTCTCTATACAGGGTCAAATTAAATTAGCTAGCAAAACTCCGCAGATGTACAGGGTATCGATAGGCTTGCCATGATAATAGTCTTTACCTATGTAATTGGAGATTCTATAACCAACATTTTCAGATTTAATTATCTGCGGCAATCCGCAGATAATTAAATCTGAAAATGTTGGTTAAATTTATTTGAATTTCGAATTGCGCGCCAATGCGCGCAATTCGAAATTCAAATAAATTTTATTCGAAAGCCGTGTTAATTTAATTTCAAATTCAGTCATTTGTTTTTAGGTAGTTTTTTGTTTTTGTGAAATTGTGGTAGTTTTTGGCGCTATAGATAAACTGAAAATTCGTACAATTTTCGAATATGAGTTCCTACATGGAAATACCGCTGCGCAAACAACACGAAACATTAACGATGTGTACGGGCCTAACACTGCTACTATAAACACGGTCCATTATTGGTTCAATCCTTTTAAATCTGGAAATTTTGAATTGAAGAACGAGCCTCGCGATCGGCCGGTAACTATTGTCGACAATGACGAATTGAAGGTGATAGTGGAAGCGGATCCAACTCTATCTACGGCTGAGCTTGCTGCAGGCCTTGGAGTTAGTGTCAAAACAACATTGAAGCACTTTCGTCAAATCGAAAAAAAAAAAAAAAATCCAGATAAGTGTGTGCCACACGAACTAAGCGACCAACAGCGAGACTTACGCGTCGAAGCATGCATAGCACTACTGAATCGGCATAGAAACGAGCGAATTCTAAATTGAATTATTACCTGCGATGAAAAGTGGATCCTGTATGACAACCGTAAGCGTTCGTCTCAGTGGGTGGACCCGGGTACAGCACCTAATCAGTGCACTAAAAAAAAAATTCTCATAGGAAGATGATGGTGACTGTCTGGTGGACCAGTGCCGGACTTGTACATCACAGCTTCTTACAGATCAGCAGATGTCTATTGCCAAGAATTGCAAACAATGATGGAGAAGCTCGCAATTCAACAACCAATACTGGTCAATCGCTTTTCCCCATTGCTTCTCCACGACAACGCGCGAGCTCCCACTTCACTACACACCATCGCAAAGCTACAAGAGTTACAGCTGGAAGCTCTCCATCACCCACCGTACTCACCGGACCTTGCCCCGACAGATATCTACTTTTTTCAAAATTTAGACAATTTTTTAAGTGGGAAAAAATTCAACACCCGAGAGGCAGTTCAAAACGCTTTCGCTGACTTCATCGCCTCCCGTCCGACAGACTTCTACAGTAAAGGAATAAACCAACTGCCATCACAATGGCAAAATTGTATAGATAATTTGGGCCAGTACTTTGATTAGCTGAAATAAAAAAATTACCAAAATTTTGTTATTTTAAAATTTTCATACAAATCTCCAAGTTCATAGGTAAAGACCTAAAATTTTAGAGTGAAGTCCGGACTGGCCAGCGAAGTCATAGTAATCTTTTCTTTTGTATTTTAATTCAAGCGTCGTTTGCAGAAATTGGGAAAACTGGCAGTAAATAAAACTACCTACTGTAGATGTAAAGACTGTTGAGTGTACAGGAGAAGCGAGAGTCTCCAATCTCAGAGAAATTAAGATGATATTAGTAATTTTAAAAAATGAACATTAATATGTAATATGTATTTATTAAAATAAAAAACATACAATATTATGCATATACAAGGTGTAATTTTAAACACCGTTAACCTCTTAAGGGGTCATTGTACTGATCATTATGAACAACTTTTACTACGGGACCAAACCTGAAATCGCGAAAAAAAAATCAGCTTTTGCCTACATTAATGTTCTCATAACTCGTCAAAATGTAGGGAACACCTGATTTTTTTTTCGCGATTTCAGGGTTGGTCCCATAGTAAAAGTTATTCATAATGATGAGTACAATGACCCCTTAAGAGGTTAACGGTGATTAAAATTACACCTTGTATTATGCACTTATTATTACAAATATGACTACTGACTACTTGGTCCTTCTCCGTCCCTAGCTTCATTTTCACGTCTTCGTTTGGCTCCTGATTCTAAGTACCATTCGTACTTTTCAGACGGCAGGGCTTTCTTTAATAAAACTTTATTCGTTTTTAACCGACTTCATTATTTTATCATAAAAACTTGAGCAGTTGTCTTTGCTGTTAGTTTTTATATTCAAAAGCCCGGCCACTACCGAGACCCGCCACATGCGACCTCGATCTGTGGTGCTATTCTGTAAAGATCCCACCGTGAAAATTTAGGTGAAGTGAGCGTGATGTGAACTGTCATCCCACCTTACTCTACTAGGGATTGAGCTCACTTCAAACTCACTTCTCCTAAGTTCTCACGGTGTGATGTTTACAGAATAGATCGGCTGGTGTCCACAAATGTTTCATGAGAGAAAAAGTTATCTCTACTCTTGCTGGAGTTCCCGGGATATATACATAAAACAACCTCTACAATCCAATGTAAATCTCCCAGCCCAGCGCGTTGCACTGGCGCCGGGGGAGAGGCGGGGTGTAATGTAATCGATTTGTGCGAGCAAACATTAATAATCCGGACGTAATTACGAGTCCGGACCAAAGACCGGACACGGTAGCCAAATCCGGACGTATGGCAAGCCGAGGTATCGATATCTAAACATGATAAAACAAAAAAAAAAAAATTTGATGATTTTTTTTATGGGGTCATCGACCGCAGATTGCAGTCACTTAAAATATCAGCTTTTTTGTTTAATCTTCACAGACGTGATGGGTATCGATATCTTAGCACGGTAAAACAAAAAAAATATATAGTTTTCTCAACTCATACGTCAAGTAACAACAATACCAGCGGTCGTTGGCCCAAATAAAAATCATCATATTTTTTTATTTCGTCGTGTTTAGATATCGATACCCATCACGTCTGCGGAGTTTAGCTTGCTAATTTAATTTGACCCTGTATAACTCTTCCCATGGAGCGCGTGCTTATACGCGACTAGGCCTAATACAATAATAAAATATTCAAAAACATTTTCTTTTTGCAGAAAACAACCACAAAAACATGAGATACACAGTATTCTGGTCGCCGACAAGGTTTCCATATTTATGCCTGTACCTTGGCATACTGATCATTTTACTGGTCTATTGCCTAGTATTCTGTGTTGCCAGACTATTCTACAGAAAGTCTAAATCATCGGCAAAGAGTGCGGACATGTCCCCACTCTTGGAAAGGATTTAGCACTCGCCCTAGTGCATACTAAAAAGCGAATTAGACGCTTCAGTTTGGTTGTATTCATTAGTACTTATTAAATAGATGTTTAGGGTCAATTGATGGCTCAAATTACCTAAATAATATTTATAAATCGAGGGAATTGAACAAATCTTGAATTAAGATTTTTAATTGATTCAGGGGTAGATTTAATTGATAGATTTTAAAATTGAATTGAACTGTTCTGCTAAAGCCCCATTTTAAAAATCAACCACTCATGGTTTAATGAAATACCCCAAATTGCAATTTTTGGCTGTGCTTTAATAATAACCCCGTCGATGTTAGTATGATATTTATGTTATTAACTTATTATATTATATACTTAAATGAATTAATTATATGGAATTGAATTGAACAATATTATTATCTTAAATGTTGTAATCGAAGTATCTAGAGTGTTCTAAATTATTGTTTATCGTTAAACATAAAACTTTTTATATCATTAACAAAAGCCCTAATTTTAAAAGCTTTGATTCACTAACAGTGTACAAATAGAAATTAATTAGATACTAATTTAGTCGTTATGTAAGTAAGGCTGACTGCATATTGTACCTATATTTTTATTCGACGATCATAATATCCAATCAATGTGCGAGTCGCCTCGTAATTGCGCGACCGAGTTTGGGTTTTTCAGGAAATTTTCAGTAGTAGCCCGGAGATGGGTTTGCCAGTGAACGGCAATACCAACAGGCCCACCCTATTTCACGTCATGGGTTATCTAGCGTCGCGTGTAAGTACTTAATATACTTCCGACTACCCTTTAGAGTGGAATATAAACGTAATGTTATGATGTCGATAGATCGTCAATGGCTTAATCGGCTGTTTAGGTAAAGAGATATCATTCATACTTACTTAAAATCTCCAACATGCAGTGGGCCTTATAAAAGCAATAATTTTACAATTGTAACAGGAATATTGACATGACAATGTACAGTAAACTTCGTTTTTTAATCCCAGTTAGTAATTTGACAGGTACAAATGTCGAAACTATGAATTGAAAACATGATACATGGAACATTTGAGATGTCAAATTACTATCTGGGATTAAAAAAAACGAACTTTAGGGCTGATTAATCAAACTCAGATATCTTTATCCACGGAATAAAATTGAAGTCTGACAGTTTTTGTATCGAAAATCTGTCAAAAATTAAAAATTTATTCGCTGGATTAGACTTATACTAGGTATTAAAGTTTGATCGAATTCGCCCTTAATAGTATAAATAAATATACTTATGCTCATAAGTGCTCACTTTCTATACATGCATTCATTGCAGGGATTTAAATATTTGTATGCAACATCGTAATGTTGGTCTACTTTTATTTTTAATATGTGTCGCAGTTGAATTGACGAATCCGCTGTTTTACAAAACCGCTAGTTGTTTTACAAAACAGCTCCGTTATGCTACGATGTTTAACGGTTTTTCACTACTGTGCCCTGATGCTAACTTTATGGCGGTTCGGAACATGAGGCGAGTTGCTGCGCAGTATCAAATTCATGTTATTCATGATTCAGCGGGTGTGAGGGGGTGGGATACTGCGCAGCGTGTAGCTCACTTCAGAGCCGCCCTAAAGTTTGACGCGTACTGTAATATAGAATTAAATAACTTTTTTGGGTTTCAAATACTCATAATCACCACTTCCTGGTATAAATTTTTAGGCAAACTATTCCATTTGTAAGATGTACAAATAAACGGTCGATACACTTTGTTTGTGTAGTGCCTAGATAATACCCACATAACCTACATAAGAAAAAAATATATTTACTTACTTAAAAATATATGTTATTAAGTTTATCTGACTAAGTACTTACCAACAAAATTATCAGGTTGCGGTGGGGCATTTAAAGGCAAAGACTGTGTAGTAGCAACATTAAATATTATAGTATTTTGTAATTTATGTAGAAAAATATAAATAGTGAACAATAGTATGGAATGTGAGTAGATTATATTTTACAATAATTTTTAATTAATTAAGGCATTTACAAATTCTCGAACTAACTTAAAATGAAATAGGTCCCAGCATCAATCAACAACAGGAATTTTATGTTACAAAATATTGCATGCAATAGCATTATTATGTTATTTTTTATTTACAACTTAAATAGCTACCATTGTTTTTATATTACATATATATTTGATCTCTTTTTTTATTTTTACAGCAGATTCATATTGTAGACTCTAAGTAGGCACTACTTCTCTACTCTACTCGATTATAATGGTAACTATAATTCATACAAAATTGCCATAGAAAAGGCAATTTTTCAAATGAATCTTTCCGTAAGAACCTGATTTGGTCTATTACGAATATTTTTAAAACAAAAATTTGCCAAATCGGTCCAGCCAATGAAGGCAAATTAATTATATATTTTACTAATATTAATAACATAACTAATAATAAATTACATTATGCACCCTTACTTATTCATATACAGGAATTGAACACAATTTTATGTTATATGTAGACTTATTTATTAATATTTATGAAAAAAGTGCAATGACTTTGAATTATTTAAAAAAAAATAACAAATTATGTACTTATAGAATTTTCCGATTCTGCCCAGTACTGTAATGAATTGATTGATTTTTCTATACCTTGTTAAATGTTGTTATAAGAATGTATTATTAATTGCAATAATTATTATAATATTTTATTAAAGGAGTTTCTGTTATAATATGTATTTTAATTGTATTTGTGCCAAAAATAAGTCATTGTGTACTATCTAGCAAGATGATATTTATATTTTCAAACCTAATACTTTTAGATAAACTACAAGAGCTAATGTGATCACCATATAGATATTTAATACAATAAAAGTAAAAATAGTAGGCATTAGTAATGTTCTAATTGATAAATTGATGGCACCAGTTAACAAGTTAGCTATGAGGAAATATGACAACCCACTAGTATTTATGTGGTACAGAATAATAGGGACATGGAAATGATTTTCTTTGTCTTCAACTAATACTGTTGCAAAGTATAATACAGTTGTCATTGTTATTAAAAGTGTGTCTATATAAATACAATAGCCAGCATTTGCTAATGTCCTAGACGTTGGTCGAATTATATCCACAAAATATGTTAAAGTCCACATTAACACTGTTCCAAAAATTAGTTTTATTTGTGTTTCATATTTTGTGACAGTTCTATTGAGTAATATATTTTTTATAACAACACCAAATATGTAGATGGACACATATCCTAAGCAGGAAGAAATTCCTTCACGATTAGCTGATATTAGGGAGTTTCTAGGAGTGTCATCAAATACCCAGTCTTGTAGACCAATGTATAAGGCGAATTCATGGAAAACTAAAGAAAGAATGCATAGTAATGAAGCATGATCTGAAAAATATAAAACAATGGTTGAAAGGACTTTACAAACAGCTATTGTGAAGAAAAAGTTCCAATGTACGCCATACTCTGTAACATGTTCCTGATAGTCTAATTGTTTTACAGATACAAATCTCCCGACTCCAAGAACAACAAGTATAGATATAATTTTTAAATTCCCTTTTATGATATCCTTCAATCTTTGTTGACAGAGGTCTTTATGGACTAGACCGCTCACTATGACAAATAATCCAACACCAGTATCCATCAAACTATAACCATATCTTTCTGTTTTGGCTAAATATCTAGGGAAGTCTTGAAAGTCCACAGCTAAGATACATAAAGCTGTGATAAGATACGTCAGTCCTCTTAGACAAGATATTAAAGCTATTCTATTGTTATGAAATACATTTTTCTGCACAAACTTTTTGACTGATTTTGGATAATAAAACAAAAGATTGATTTGCAAAAGAATGAAGATTATAAAGTTTAGTACACTTATGTATTCCGCTAGAATGGTGTGAGCGATGACCATGGGTAATACAATCACAAGATATTCATAAGCATACTGGCAGCACAGTGGAAATCTAGACTTGATAGCGATGTACATAGTACATTGTACAGTGAATAATATACAGGCGCAAGTGTGAACTGCTGTAGAGCCATGGTTGTTCTGCATGAAGGATTCATGGTATTTCTTGTACTCTGTCGCATTCATCGCAGTTTTATGATTCAATGCTGATAAGTTATCTCTTCGCGATAATAATCGGGTAAAATAGCTTATCATTTATAGTTCATCGGAAAGAAGTTCAGTCCAAAGAAGAAAGGTGTCGTTTACTTATCTCGTCGTGACCTAAACTTTCACCTTTCACTTTTAAATAATAATATTTATTTATTTACTGGCATTCTAACCTCAAAACCAAAACAATCTTCTGTCAATGTCACCGTAAAACTCAAAGATTATAGAGTATTAACAGTAGAGATAAGACCAGCAATATCACAGAGTAGTAATTTGTTTGGAGTTTTTGGCGGATTTGACATATATGCCACAGAGCCCGAGATATATAATATATAGTCTGCCCAGTATATCATGACGATTCACTGCGACCACCCCGTGTCACTGATAGATAGGTGATCTACGCCCATTCTCGTAGAGATTTTGGAATTTTCATAGAAAACCTTGAAATTGAGCCTGTGTAAGATTCGCGACCGTAACAAATATGTTTTTACAGAATTACAATCATTACTCAAACTGGCCAATAAAGGCAAGAATGAGGTGGGAGGTCAGTTCTCGTCAGTTTTCACTCCAGCCGGCCATTAAAGGCAAGCCAGAGATGAGGAACATGACTTCTCCCGGGAGATAGGGTACGTGGGGTCGCTACTGCCCTGCGGGTTTCTGTATCTCTCTTGGTCTGGCTCCTCACCCTATGCCTATTCCGGCAAAGTAAACTTTACCGGCACAGATCTAGAGTTCGAAGCGCGCAAGCCCCACCACGACGTCAACGTAGAGATACGGCGATTATTTTTTAATTCATATATCTGTTGCACTCACCTGACGCACCAGGTACATGCACCCAATGCGCCATGATGGTGCAACACGACTTATCACTGATGACCCTCAGAATGCTGTTGACGCTCCCACGCACTCTGCGCATCATAGACGCAATCCGTTTTTCGAATTATGGTGTTGAAACCATCAGTACGTGCTTCGGCAAACATTCCTGATGCACTGCAGTAACGTGGAAGCCCGAGCAACGTCCTGAAGGCATTATTATACTGAACCCGGAGGGCGCTTTATGCCCTTTGCGTTTATCGAACCCACAGACAAGCACAGTAAAGCAAACATTTGTGTTCAAATGTGTGAGCAAAGTCTTTCAAAGTGTTTGTTCAAATATGTGTCTGTGTCTGGCACCCGCATAAGGAGAACAATCTTTGACAAATAAAAAATACGATTGTATCTCAGTGAATTTAATTGTATGTATAAACGAAGGGTTCAAAATTTTTCGAGCTCTCTTCGCTCGCTCTTGGAACCTAAACAGCCTCTTTTGCGTAGGTCGATAAAGTAACTTATCATCATCATCATTCTCCTGCCCTTATCCCAATTTATTTGAGGTCGGCGCAACATCTCTTTTTCTTCCATACTTCTCTATTTGTCGTCATCTCGACAAAGTAATTCATATTTCTGATAAAAATGTTCAAAATAAACTATCTGGGGCGCAAAACTTTTCGAGCTCGATCCGCTCGCTCTAACATCCAATATTCGTCTAATGTTGTAACTTTTATGTATTAGTTGAGAAAGTATCTCCTATTTATGTGTGAATGGTCAAAAGAAAACCTCACCTTTTCTAGGCAGCGCAGAGCGTGATAAAAATTTAGCTTGGGCTCATTGTGTTTTTTTGCCGCTCCAGGCCCCCAACAGGCTTAGTCCGCCACTGTAGGAAATAGGTCATCCACATGACGGATGGATACTAGTTTGCCTACTCGGTGTAAATCCAAAGTAAAAAGTTATCATCACTATAAAACCTTCTTCTAATATTTTCCGCAAAATCCAAAATTTCGCGCATCAAGTTGATTGACAGCAAGTCAGCAAATGTCTCTAACATCCTGACATCATTATCAGAAATAGTCCGGTGGGGTACAAAATATCAGGAAAGACATAATTAAATACTCTTATTTGGCCAGCAAGATGTTTCAGTAACTTTTAACTTAAGCTCTTGACGCTAACAGAACCAAATACTTATTCATGCAACCACTGCACAAAAAGTTTCAACATGCTCGGAAATACATAGTCAAAGGCAAAAAAAATGTTAGTTTACCTAGTGTAACGTGCCAGGATTTGGTATTACAAACATCATTACTGATATTTGGAGGATTTTTCATTACTTATGTGTAGGTACATTGCTTTGTCAACTTTATTCAGTTGGGTATCTCCATTTGCAATCAGATTACAATTTAATTGCCTTCTTTGTTCTAATTAGGTATAATTTTAGTGATAGTTTAGTTTAGTTCGGTGTACGAGAGAATCGGTACCATTTACTCATTAAAGTAGTACTAACGTTTACGTACATTCAGTTCTACTTGATATTCTTTAATTCCAGAACATTTTGGATTTGGAAAGGACTTACAGCACTAGAGAGGATTTCAGAAAACTCTCAACAATTCTGACGAACTACTGCTTGTGGTAAGTACCTATTACCTAGATAAGATGAAGACATGCTTGATCTTTAATTAAGTATGTATAGGTTAGATGCGGATTACAGACTAGTAAGTTTTGGATAAGTTTTTTTTGGTAAGTAGGTTTAATAGGTACCTAAACCGAATCTATTCGACTGTAGCAAGTTTTTTAGAGTCGAAAATACGTACTTTTAGAAACCGAAGTCCAAAATCAACAATGTTGCATGCCATCCGATAACAGACCAAGAAAAGAAAGATTTAATTGGAGAAGTTTGTCTTATTTACATTCTCGGATGAAGGGCGCGAGTCCGACCGGTTCTGCCGGCGTATGTGTGATGCTGCGACGAGTTCTACGGTACGCCAACTCGTCGTGGCATCAAAACAAAACCCTTCTGTTAAAATATTCAATGCGCATAAACATATACCAATATATATAATACAATCCGGTAAATAGTGCAAGTTTTACATAAAAATAAAACTAGAGACGATGCGCAGCATCTTAGAGAGGGCGTTGAAATACTTCCCGTTAGTTGTCAGCCAATCACAGCTTTCGTGACGTCTCATATATGGTATTATAAGCTAATCCCTCTTCAATGAATAGGAACGTTAAAAATCTTGTCAAACTAATATTACTGGGACAATTGAAGTAAAATTTGTTATCTTTACACCATTTGACCCACCGAGACCATGACGGTCTGTAAGTTCTTAGTGTGGACTCCTGCAAACTAGATCTGCGCAGGGACTTTTCAGCTTCAGAACAATTACTAGGTATTTTTTGGTAGGTTGGCAGGCCTGTTGGTCTAGTGGTTAGTGACCCTGACTGCAAAGCCGGAGGTCGTGGGTTCGATTCCCACCCAGGACAAACTTTGTGTGATGAGCATATTGTTTGTTCTGTGTCTGGGTGTAATTTATCTATAATATGTATGTATTTATAAATTATATAAGTATGTATATCAGTTGTCTGGTTACCATAACACAAGCTCTGCTTAGCTTGGGATCAGATGGCCGTGTGTCAGTTGTCCCAAGATATTTATTTTATTTTTATTTATTTTATTTCATCTCACCCGCATCTTCCAAACAGAGCTCCATGTTTTGAACTCGAGTAGGTGGAAGGCCCGTGCTCTGATCTACTAGAACTCGAGCTAGGATGGTGATTCTCAATGGTCTGCAGAGTGCTCGACGTCGAAGATTCGGTTACCAATAGGCTCTCCTTCACATTGGAGCTACTATAAAGAAAACGCCCTGAGCTGAATTCAGATGGTGAAGACCTCGAGGGATTAGGCTTGGTGCCGGGAATACACAAGCCAGTTGAAATAGCCACTGACGTTGCAAAAATAAGCTGATGAGTCTGAACAATCTTCGGTAACATACTTCCTCACAACACTGGTGTCCCTGGTGGCAAAGAGGTCTACCTATGGAAAAAAATAACATTCCTTAGGTCTTAGTATGTGCCACTCGGCCGCCTGTTTCCCGCGGGATAACCTGTCTGCAACCTCGTTAAATCTCCCTGGAATATAAATATATTCCACAGTCATGGAAATATGCTCTTTTTTATCTAGAAGACTCAAGAGTTGGTAAGTCATGTGGAGTAAGGCCGCCGATCGTGTTCCGCCTTCTTTTCGAAAGTAGGTAACAACTATGCGGTTGTCCGATTGCAGGCACACAAGGTGACCACGAAGGTGAGATCGGACGTGTTTGCTGCTGTTAATATGGCAAACATTTCCTTTCCATTGCCAGCGCCGCTGGTCTAGTTTTCACTTTCCTGAAACAGAAAGATCGTCTAACTGTGCTCCCCACCCGTAATCTGCAGTATCCATGGTCATGAAATGGTGAATAAATTTCGGGTGCAAGCTGCTCCGGCCCCGGCTTTTCTAAAGTTGTGAGTGTTGTGATCCACCATTTCAGATCCTTCACGACCGTTTGTGATGTTGCTACCGGTTTGCGAGGAGTCCGAAAAAGAATTTTAAGTTGGCAACAATGAAGACGACCTGTTGGAACGACAAAGTTGGCAAGGTTGAGAGTGCCTAAAATAATCTGTCTCTTTCAAATAAATTTTTCCCCTGCGAATAATTCTCCTCGAGAGCGATATAATTGAATGGGTCTTTTTGGAGCCAATTAATCAGTCATTGAAGTGTCAGTGGTTTAGAAGTAAATGGCAGATGCTTTCCCCAGATGATCCCGAGAAGGGCCTCCGGAGCCCGCAGCGTCTGCCACTGTCTCCGATACGCTCGGAGACAGCCTCTGTTAGTGTGGCGGCGAGTCATGAAGTTTTCTTTGGTGTACCAAATGAACCTAAGGAATTTATTTATTTATTTAAACTTTTCACACACAAAAAAGTACAAAGGCGGACTTAATGCCTTAGGCATTCTCTATCAGTCAACCAAGGGTGGTGAAGAGATTAGATGGCAGGTGCTCTGTGGAATTCTATTGCGTGAGAGGGTTTGGTGACAGATTTTTTGTAATTTACTGTTCACTCTGACGTCTCTAGAACGTATAAAGACATATCCACCTGAGAGCGTAGAAGACTTCTCGATCGGCATGCTATCAAAAATCTTCTAAGTACACCACGACACCCATTCCTTTTGATCATCATAGATGTTGAGCCACCGAGTCAGTCAACGCTGCGAAATCTTTCGGTGCGCATTATAGACCGAACGGCAGGCAGGCCATCTGCTGTTCTACCTGGATCGCCATATCTGGCGATTGTGCGGTCTTGAATCGGCGCAGGGTTCGTACTGATAGATGAATCAGTGGTGGTTTGGAGGTAAATGGCAGACGCATTCCCGTGATTGTTCCAAGAAGGGCCTCCGGAGCCCGCAGCGCCTGCCACTGTCACCGATACACTCGGAGACAGCCTCCGTAGGACTGGTGTGGCTGTTGTTTCGCCCCACCCACGAGTAATTTGTCATAATAATATAAATAATATTTCTTCTTGCTTGGCTGAGGGTCATTCTTGTAGTTCTTGTTATTTGATTGTTTGGAACAGACGAGGACCTCTAATCGTAATCCTTTTGACTTATGGTCACTCCCAAAATGGTCTATTTTGAATGTAAGTAGGTACGCAATGAAAATAAACAATTAGAACTCGGAGAGACCTTACGCAAACCGTCCCGAAGGTTCTTATTAGCAGTTTCGCTTAGGATGCGCGGCCAGCGATTCTCAATGTATTCAGCTCGTTTTCCGCAACTTAGCTGCATGATTTCATCCCTAATTTTGTGGAATTTTGAGGAGGGTAGAAATAATTCCGAAATTTTATCGAACGTCAAATAAACAATTAGAACTCGGAGGGGTCTTACGCAGACCGTCACGAAGGTTCTTATAAGCAATGTCACTCAGGATACGCTCCCGGCGATTCTAAATGTATTCAGCTCGTTTTCCGCAAACTAGCTGCACGATTTCCTCATTAATTTTATGGAATTTTGATGAGGGTAGAAATAATTCCAAAATTTTATCGGACGTCAAATAATACATTCGGATAGAAATTCTGTAAGCTTTGATTGAGTAACTCTAGTAATTAAGGCTGCTAATAATCTCTTGGAATTCGCTGCATAATCGTTACCCATAACAAACTGTCGAAGTTCATCGTTATTTTCGAGCTCGACCAAGCCAGGTGCAGCGTTATGAATTTTCAACGAGTCCGCGTAGGGGACATACTTCCACGACGAAGCACCAAACTTATTTGTAATGCTTAGTCGCTTCACTTGATTTGAATTAGAGCGAGGCATCTTGGGGTCCTTAAGAGACATACTAACGACGTTTAAATTTAAACGCGGAACTCCACTTGATATAATATTGGTAGCCACCGGCGGGTGGTTCAAATTAGTCTGAAGGTATCGCGGATCTAGGTCCAGGAACTGGTTCAGGCATATGTATATTCTGTCAAGAAAGTACCGGGAATCGATCATTTAAAAAGCCTGCGAAATTCTTTTTGTCGCTAAGTTGGCACAACTGTCCTCTATACTCACGCGGAGTTTGAGCGTCACTTGTCATTTTGTTTCTTTACAGTGCGCCATTTTGTCAGTTCACCTCAAGTGTGTTTTGCGATTTTTAAAATGGATAAAAAATCTAACAAAGAATGTCTTAAATTTTGCATTGCAAATGGAATTTCTTGCGCCTGCGCTGAAAATGTTACATAAAGCTTACGGTGAATCAACTTTATCAAAAACAAGTGCGTATGAGTGGTACAGTGCATTTAAAAGCGGTCGAGATGTGGTGGAAGATTTGCCTCGATCTGGTTGGCCATCAACGTCTTCACTGAAACTTAACATCCTTAAAGTAAAAAAAAATGGTGACTGAAAATCGCCGTTTAAGTCTGAGAGAGATAGCCGCTGTCTGTGTCTCAAGAATTAATTCGTACCATTTTAAACGATTGTTTGGACATGAAACGTGTTGCCGGTCGACTAGAGCCGAAAAACCTGAGTTTCCTGCAAAAACTCAATCGCGTAAAGGTCGCTGAAGACATGATAGAACGAGTCAATTCCGACGCCACAATCACAAAACGCATTGTAAAGTGATGATGTGTGTGTGATTGTAATGTTTGATGCACGGTGATGAGACATGGATTTACGAGTTTGACATGCAAACCACTCAACAAGCTTCGGAATGGCGCCTTCCAACTGAGCCGAAACCGAAAAAGCGGGAATTCGCGGCGAGTACCTACTGAAGTCGATTCCAAAAAATGCGTTAAAAATGTTTTGATGATTGGGCTATTCGTTGGCGTAAGTGTATCGTCTCTGAAGGAGCATACTTTGAAGGTGATAAAATAAATTTGGATGAATAACTAACATTTTGTGTGTTAATGATCTTTTCCCGGTATTTTCTTGACAGAGTAGTATGTGCCGTTTGTAGGTTTATCCGGAGTCGAACCGGATGCACCCACACATTAAAAAGTTAGTGAGCACAGCCACTTCGACCTATAATAAGATTCAAAATATTAAAAAGTAGCTGCAAACTCTAAATTAGATGCAACTTACTCGGGAAGTAACGACACTATGAGGTGAGGTTAAAAGGTCCGCCATTAGCGAACACGCCACCTGGGACCACGTGACTACCGAAACTTGGCGCTGATTGGTGAGGATATGACGTCACGAGAGCTGTGATTGGCTGACAACTAACGGGGAGCTTTCTCTAAGATGTTGTGTATCGTCACATGCCGAATAATACATATTTTTGATACAAAGGCTGCTGCAAGAATCTTATGGCGCTCAAATGACGTTGACAGGGGGCGCTTTTAGTAAACATGTATTGTGTGCATTTTTTTTGTGAGATGTATTGAAAAAAAAAGTTGGCGGCGCTTGTTCCGATTTTGGGCACACGCCAAAAGATCCTTATACAGCTATATTACCATAACACAATAATTTGAACAGCGGTTGATGGTAGTTAACGATGGTCCATTTAGCGTAGTTGATTATGTTGAGCGTTATAAGCGTTTCTACCTATATTAGCATTTCCCTCACTAAAGGGTTTTTCAATGGGGACGCTCGAACTTTGACAGTATATAGCGGCCGTCTTGGTAAAGTGATAGCTGTCAAATTTGATAGGAATTTTTGAAATGTCAAGACAGTTAAATACCTAGTCTTGACATATCACCATAGAACGCTAGGCTACACGCTTCAACAACGCGTTGAAATTGTTAAAATAAAATTTATTGTCAAAATCAGTGCTCTGTTCGCCTAACGTTCCGTGGCTTGGTCATTTCGCGTAGTGGCGACATCAACTGGCCACCTACATCGTGTGACTTAACACCACTCCACTACTTTCTGTGGGGCTACGTGAAATCTTGGATCTGTGGCGGCATAGCTACATCGCCACATTGGAACGCGTCACATTGACGTCACGCAAAATCCTGCACTGCGCAATCAGAGTTTACCGCGCGACTAGCATATATACAACATCCCGACATCAACCGTCGGGCAGTAGCCCATCAGATACAACACCCGTTTGGTCGGGGAGGATCCTCCCTTTTCTACGGAGGATGAGTGAACTTTACACCCTGTTTCTATAGGTGTAACATAATTAACGCACAACCTCTTAAGGGGTCACTGTACTCATCATTATGAACAACTTTTACTATGGGACCAAACCTGAAATCGCGAAAAAAAAAATCAGCTGCTCTCTACATTTATGTTCACATAACTCGTCAAAATTTAGGGAACAGCTGATTTTTTTTCACGAGTTCAGGTTTGGTCCCATAGTACAAGTTGTTCATAATGATGAGTACAATGACCGCTTAAGAGGTTGTGCGTTAATTATGTTACATCTTGTTTATACTACCGTCCAAAAGTTTTGAAGCAGCAAGGTAAAATCAAGTAAAACAAAACAAAGTAATTTCAATATATTGATAAAAAAATAAAATATAAACAAAAACTAATTTTAACAGAACTAAAATTTTACATACAATATAAAATTAAATTAAATTTTAGCTTCATCAAAGTATCCTCCTTTTTCCTTTATTAGCTTCTCGCATATTCTAGGCATTGTATTAATTAATTAGTTAAAATAATCTTCATCTAATTTGTTCCATTCGCTCTAAGCTTCCACAAATGTTCTGAGCTCGTAGGAGAACGATTTTTCACCCATCTATCGAGTTCATCCCAAACAATCTCAATGGGAGAAACATCATGTGATTGAGATGGTCATTGCATGATGTTTAAGATTTTTTCATCTTTTTTCTTGTTCAAAAAGGTTTAGAAGAATGCTTAGGATCATTATCCTGTTAGAAAATGAATCCAGGACCAATTAGATTTAGTCCACTGGGTACGGCGGAGTTTTGGAGAATTTTCAAGTAACCTTCTTTGTTTAGTTTTCCAGTTATCCTCACAAGATTTCCGGGTTTATTGTTGCCAAAACACCCCAAACCATGACATTACCTCCACCATGTTTGATAGTAGGCACAGTACATGCCTCTGAAGCCCTCTCTTCTTTTGACCGGCGTACAAACACACGTCTATTGGATCCGAAAATCTGAAACTTTGATTCGTCACTCCAAAGGACATTTTTCCATTGCTCTATTGTCCAGTTTTGGTGTGCTTTAGCCCATTCTAGTCTATTTTTCTTATGTCGAATTGTTACTTTTGGTTTTTAGCTGCAACAACATCCTCTTAGTCCCGCAGACAATAAACGTCTTTTAACATTTGTTTTCGAAACGGGTGTTTCTCGCGTGTCATTCAGAGCATGCGGTGATTTGTAGTGCAGTTAAGCGTCGATTCCGTTTAGAGAGAATCCTGATGAGGTTGTCTTCTTGCCTTGTTGTGGATTTGGGCCTACCAGATCTCTTTCTATCTTCATTTTTCCCAGTTTCTCGTTTTCTAACAAGGGTATAGTGGACACCTTTACGTGAGATTCCGAGCCTTTCTGCGATTTGACGTTCACTGTATCCTAAAACCACACCATTGCAACAATAAAGTACCCGACGGATTAAGTCATAAAACACGAACGTGTTTCGTCAAAAATAAAGGAGTTAGTTAAAACTTTGAATGTGGAATAACAATCCTTTTATTTTTATGTAAACAATCGTAAAAGCTTATAAAACGATAGTTTATTGCTAATTTTTGCCGCCTATACTCGGTCTTCATTTGTTTTGTTTGAAGACAGGTGTGCTTCAAAACTTTTGGACGGTAGTGTAGGTCTATGTAGACTAACCACAAACATTTGCCGCCCTGAAGGCCAACCGGTACGGCCGATATATCTTGGCGAGTCTGAACATAGGCAATATGAACTTTCGCGAATCGCGCATGTTCTCTCACTCACACTCGCCTCATGTCACCATTTGGTTCCTTAAAAAAACATGTGTGCGGCCGGGGGGCCTCCGTCAGGAACGAAGTACGTATGATAAAAAAAAAACCAAATTTTCGCAGCCGCCATCTTGGATTTACATTTTGACCTCACTATCGACTAGCACCCTCGAAAACTATGAAAACAACACCCATGACGAAAATATGAAAATTTCTGCAGCCGCCATCATAGATTTTCATTTTGACTAATTTTGTTTGCAATTTTGAATTCGAATGAAGAAAGTCGCATGGAAAGTCACATACAAGTATGAACGCTTTTTCGTTTATTACATTTTCTGCCAGTTTACTCCTACTGCAAGCCGCGTAAAAGAACTTCGTTCCAAAATGTTACTGCGCAGCCTTCTGCGCTAAGTTCGGACGCGCCAAGATAAATCGGTCGTACTTGTAACTCTCGTTCTTCATGAAATATTGAGCCCCATTTATGCGAAGATGCCATCCAAAATTGGCCCACCAGGATACGCCAACTACAGCAGAGCCGCGACGCCCATTTGGCCGAAATTATATTTCGTACATAATGTCATCGAATGTCCTGTAATGTCCAAATGTACAAAAAAAATGAGGCAATGTTACTTACACAAGTTGTTTTATTTAATTTCAAAGCTGGAGCGCTCTTAGTGAAAAACCCTGTATACCTACATAATTATTTACTACAATCATTATAGTGCGTGTTTTCTATCTAATAATATTGCCTAAAGAAGTTAAGTCTCGTTGACAAACTTCAGCACCCATAAAATAAAGCGAAAAAGTCTAATTTTGTTTAAATATTTCATAGGATATCAACAAATGAATCAAGCAGGTTCAGAACACAAATGTTCGAAGACAGTGTCAAACGAATGTATACTCAACAATTATAATTTTGACGACGTATCTACTGACCAAAACAGCATTTGTGAGAATTACAAGCAAAGGAGCTGGTCGGTGTGTGGCAAACATTCATATCACGTAGGAACTGTTAGTAATACGGAACATGTAGTTGAAGTTGTTGAAGTAAGTCAACAACAACAGCAACAGACAGGCACCAATAATTCTTCATATCATAAATCTCTGCTACAGAAAGTGTGGGTATACCTACAGTCAGTCATTACTACACATATGAGTGATTGCCCACGTTGTAATCCAAAGCCCCCACCTAGTCCAAGCTTTGAATCACCCAGTCAAAGCTCTTTAGTATCCTTTCTAAGCTCTAAATTATCACCATCACCATCAAGACTAAACTGTAAACAATCCTGTCTAAGTTGTGTGACATCCTGTCATAGAGGTAGATCTCCCAGTCAAGCTAGATCATCCTGTCCAAGAGCTTCATCTTCCTGTCATAATGCTAGATCATGCTGTCCAAGAGCCATTTCTCCCTGTCCAAGACCTACACCTCCATGTCCAAATGTTAAACCACCCAGTCCAAAAGCTAAACAAACCTATCCCAAGCCTAACGCTAAATCACCCAGTGGAACCTCTTCAGACGCTAAATCACCCAGTGAAACCTCTTCAGACACGAAATCAACTTGTCCTCACGCTAAACCAACCTATATTCACGCTAAACCAACCTCTCCAGACGCTAAACCAACCTGTATTCACGCTAAGCCATCCTGTCTTAACGCTAAATGTCCTAACCCTAAATGTTCTAACGCTAAACCATCTTGTCCAAACCTTCAACCACCCTGTCCATACGCTATACTACCCTGTCCAAACGCTAAATATCCTAGCGCTGAGCCGTCCTGTCCAAGCTTTCAACCACCCTGTCCATACGCTAAACCACCCTCTCCAAACGCTATACTAACCTGTCCATACGCTAAACCACCCTGTCCAAACGCTAAATGTCCTAACGCTAAGCCATCCTGTCCAAGCCTTCAACCACCCTGTCCACACGCTAAACCATCCTCTTCAAACGACAAACCACCCTGTCCATACGCTAAACCACCCTGTCCAAACGCTAAATGTCCTAGCGCTGAGCCATCCTGTCCAAGTCATCAACCACCCTGTCCAAGAGCTAAACCGTATAATGCAAACCTTAGACCACCCGCTCCATGCGCTAAACCCCTCTGCCCAAACTCTAAAACTAGTCTATACCATAGTTTCTCTAATGACTCTTTATCGAGTATTTGCAAAGAGTCCCTGGTAGAACTAGCGAAAGTTTATCTTGAAAAAATGACATCTGACCACAAGATTAGATGCCCACGTTGCTCGAAACGGCCCACTTGTGCTAATTCAAAAGAAACAATGACTTCTTTTTTGCAAAGTGTGTTCGATCAAGCGTGGAGGTATTTTTATGCGAGGACTGAACAAAACACTTGTGAGCTATCCAACTGCTCGAATACTTCCACTAGTCTGAGAGATTCAGAACCTCCTACTACTACTAAGTCAAGATGTTGTTGCGCCGGGTCACAACCAAAATCCCCAAAAACTCAGTCATGTGTGTCAATCTATTGTGATAAACCTGTCTCTACCCCCAAATCTGTCACTATCCCCGAACCTGTCACTTGCTCCACATGCCTTAGACCCGCCACTTGCACTAAACCTGTCACTGGCCCCAGACCTGTCAGTTGCCCTACCTGCCTTAAACCCGCCACTTTCGCTAAACCTGCTACTTGCCCTAAGTTTTACAAATGCGAAGGAACTACATCACCAGCCAAAATATCTGAAGAAGAGGGGACCCACGAACATAAATCTTGCTTTACACCCTGCTGTATGCACAACTCACAAGGCGTACAGCCTTCTTATATTATGTGTGACAAATCTTGTTGGCCGTCGAAAACATCCGTGAACCCTATAAATATTAGATCACGTCAAATAAAAACTCCTCAGACGGTTGAAGAGCTGAAGGCCAGTATAACCGGTTTAACTTGCTTAGACAAATCTTCTGGGAATATGCTTGGTTGTGAAATTACGGATTTTCGTAATAAATACGCAAAACCTTTCGTGCAAGATTTGAAGGTATCGAAAGATTCGATTTGTTCAAATGATATACCTCCTCCTAATCTAGGAACTAGTCTAACTACGGAAAAAACCAACAAAGGGTCTCGCACCAAGGAGTGTAAATATTCAAAAGAATCTCTCGATAATTGTGAAAAGACTATGAGTCCTTGCAATGATCTAAAAGAACAGACTTGCATGAAAAAAGCACCTTGTCCTAGCCCAAGAGGCCGCGCGAAGTCTGATGAAGCCCTGTTAGAGAAAGATTTTGGCAGTAAGCCAAGAGGACAGGTGCACAGCAAAGAAAAAATATGTACATCCGGTGGCAACTCCGTGACTTGTGTTGATAGTAATCACTGTGATCGCAAAGGTAAAGTATTGTTTTATGTAGGTAGTATTATTATATCCCTATAAACTAAAGCCGGATGTACACTGTATACTGTATCTATTTTACGTCCAAAGTGAATCATGCAGAGTGATATCATCCGGAAAAATCATCCTTGTTCACAAATCATCCAGTTTCATCTGGTCTTGCCGTAAGTAGCCTAGGTACTGTCACTGTTCCTAATTTCGTGATAATTCTGTATGGACTAAATGATGAATGGGACTGTGTGAAAGAACCGTTTGCTTTCCACTGCGCCTTCACTCTGGATAAATCATCGGTTTGGGGAAAGCTCTCATCAAAAATTGTTAAATATACAACGTGTCCCAAAATTCAACGATTAGCGGAGCACCAGAGGGTAGATCTGCTCATGACTATTCGAGAAAAAATAAAGAAAAGAAAAAGTCAATTTTTATTACAAAAAAATTAATTAAATCTTTCGAAAATTGACACCCCTGAAGATATTTTTAACTACCATGACCACATTTTTTCTAATATTTCTAAATTGTTTTTTGTATCGGCAACCTAAGTAGAACTGCTATCCACCACAACCCTTAAAAATCCCAGAACGCCTGTAGTTTTCACACAAAAATCAATCAAAATTATTTTTTTCCCTAAAATTTTGAAAGATTTTTACTTTCAGTCCACTTTAACTCATCGTGGTGTAAAAAAAAAGTATTGACACTAATGGCAAGTTTTTTTTTTTAAAGTTGACGCAACTAACCCTTAACCAACCACAACTTTATTCCAAAATAGTATAATAATCTAGGAAAACTAGCCCCAAAAAATGCGTACTAATTCTAAACAAGAACCAAATTTCATAATTCGTTGTTGTTAATAGTAATCACTTTTACTATATGTGCCCAAAATAGCTTTTCTGTTGTTGAAAAATATTGAATGAACTAAAGCAAATGGTACCTACAAACAATTTTACATTTATTTTATTAATTTATTACATAATCACTTTTACTATATGTGCCCAAAATAGCTTTTCTGTTGTTGAAAAATATTGAATGAATTAAAACAAATGGTACCTACAAACAATTTTACATTTATTTTATTACATAATAAATTACAGTAAATGTTCAAATTGTTTGCCACCGGCACTAATACAGGCACGACATCGCCTTAAAAAAGACCGTTTTATTTGTCGTGCAAATCTTCTACCATTGATATGATCTGCAGCGTGATTGATTTTTTGGCGAAGCTCGTCCAATGTTTCAATGGGTTTTGAGTGGACCTTGAGACAACCCCAATAGAAGCAGTTAATTCTCAGCTTTCAAACTTTCATACTTCCTTTTACATAGTCATTTAAAAACATCTGTTTTAAAACAAGCTCATATGCAAACGCTCAAAATCATCATTACGATTGACATTTTTAACCGACTTCAAAAAAAGGAGGAGGGTCTCAGTTCGTCGTAATCTTTTTTTTGAAGTCCAGGGGGTTTAGATCGGGTGAACGGGATGGCCATAATTTAGGACCAAGTCGCCTGATCCAACGCCCTGGACACTCTTGGTTTAAGTATTCTCGCACCGGACGGGCATAGTGAGCTGGGCAACCATCATTTTGAAACCACATGTTTTGTAAATCACTTCTGGGCACGTCTTCTAATAATTCTGGCAAGTCATTTTGTAAATAGTTCAAATAACTATTGCCATCCAAGTTTCCTTGTAACTCAAAGGGCCCAATCACTTTTCCATTTAATATGCTCGTCCATAGGTTAACCTTGAATTGATATTGGGATTTGTTTTGTCTCATCAGGTGCGGATTTTCATTGCTCCAGCTATGTAGGTTGTGAAGATTTGAGTAGCCATCTTTCTTGCAGGTTGTTTCATCCGACCATAGAACTTTATCTAAGAATTGGTGATCTTCCCTGTGCTTTTGCAGCATCACACGGCAAAATGCGACACGTAGTGGATAGTTCCGCGGTAATAACGTCTGCACACGCCTGTAGTGATATGGGTGAAGCCTGTGACGTTTTAGAATTCGATGTACAGAACATTTTGGGATTCCCGTAGGTAACTGCTTCTATGGCACGTCCGAGGAAGTTGGATCATTTTCTATTTAATTGAGAATTTCGTCATCGTGTTCCGATCTAGGTCTTCCATCGTTTCTCCTGTCAGATGGTAAACAACCATCCGAAAACGCTTGATGCATATTAATAAACACTCGATAATCCGGATATTGTAACCCGAGGTTATCAACCGTGCTAAGGTATATGCTGTTAGGGAAAGAGTCAAATTAAACAAGTACACACTGATACATTACAAAGTTTATTGAATTAAAACTATCACTGTAGGTACACAAACATCAAATGTGGCGAGCCACCAAACTTATAGAACTTTCCCAATCCTGGAACAGCTAGGTATCTTCTCTAACACCTTGCCTCTGTTACAAGCGTGCTAAGGAATATACCAGCATGAGATTTAACTACAAAAAGACTCACGAGTCGGTCTAGCTCAATCGTAAAAGTACTGACACAATGAGGCTGTGCTCAAAAAGAAATATAACATTGACAACGTGTCCTGTGACACAGCCACACAATTTAATTTATAACAACTGGTACTATTACCTAGTTCCTTAACTTTCAGTAGAAAATATAGTTGTGTCGGTCTCACTCTCTCATAGGTTATACTACAACTTACAACTTAGTTCTCAATCAGATAGTAACAGATAAAACTATAGATCTCAGATGACAACAGTTAAACTCAGGATTGTCTCAGTTTGATGACTGTTAAACTCAGTAGTCTCTCAATTGGTGGAATGAAGTCCCTTGGCATGGACCCACAGGATGAACCTGGGTCACAGAGCATCATAAGCAGAGCGTACTGACTTTCTGAGAACAGTGACTTCTCTACCTGCCCTCTCTCTTTATAAAAGAAAAATAAAATCTTTCTCCATCTATCTCTCTCTAACTTCTAAATTTTATTGACTACGCACATGTCCCATTCAAATTCCAAGAACTTATAAGAAAAAAAAAATTTTGGGCACATATGTAGTAAAAGTGATTACCTACTATTAACAACAACAATTTATGAAATTTGGTTCTTGTTTGAAATAGTACGTATTTTTTGTGGCTAGTTTTCCTAGACTATTATACTATTTTGGAATCCTGGTTAGTTGCGTCAACTTTTAAAAAACTTGCCATAGTAGTGCCAATACTTTTTCTTACACCACGATGAGTTAAAGTGGACTGAAAATAAAAATCTTTCAAAATTTTAGGGAAAAAAATAATTTTGATTGATTTTTGTGTGAAAACTATAGGCATTCTGGGATTTTTAAGGGTTGTGGTGGATAGCAGTTCTTCTTACTTAGGTTGCAGATACAAAAAACAATTTACAAATATTTGAAAAATTGTGGTCATGGTATGAGTTAAAAATATCTTCAGGGGTGTCAGTTTTCGAAGGATTTAATTAATTTTTTTGTAATAAAAAATATTGTAGAGAATTTTCTTTTCTTTGTTTTTTCTCGAATAGTCATAAGCAGGTCTACCCTCTGGTGCCCGCTTATCGTTAAATTTTGGGACACGTTGTATGGCTACCTATAAAGGTTTTTGGCACGTGATCAAAATCATAATTTTACAAATGTTTTCTCAGCAACAGCGCCTGTCAACGTCATTCAAGTGCTAAAAGATCCTTGTAGCACTGTAGGTACTTCAGTCCGGCCGTCGAGAAAATGCGTTCCTGCCTGACACCTGTCAGTTGGACAATAATTTCTAGTTGGTAGTTATAAGGATGAAATTCGCCAAACACATAATCGTTGGTATGAAACTGACACGTGTCAACTTGTACGCTTTCTCTCGACGGCTGGACTGTAGGGAGTCATTATGTTTTACTTTTCATCTTCACGTAGATTTTGGATTAAACAAAAAAACCAGTTAAATGCGAGTCGGACTTGCGTACTTAGGGTTCCGTACCACAAAAACTATTACGTCTCACTACAAAACGAGTTCTAACACTTCTAACTTTAGTACAAGAAACTTTAGAATAAGTAAGATTGTAAGTCCTTTTCACCCTAAGCGTGTACATTGTGGAAGGCAATAAATAATTGAGTGTTAAGTATTGAACCAAAAATTGGAAGACAGTGACATCTACCAACCAGCACTGGGCCCGCATGGTAGATTACAGCCCACTCCCTCTCGAAGAGAGGTGTCCCAGCAGTGGCCAAGATAGTAGAAAAATCTTAACTGATTTTGGGGAACAGTACAAATCAGTGGCGTGCACAGAGTTTTTAGACAGGGTAGGCAGAAAATTTTAAAAGCCAAAAATATTGACGTTAATTTGTACTAATTGCAAATCCGGTGTACAACGACTTTTCATCATCACTTGTTTTTTTTTTTCGCTGAAAGATAGTTTTCAAAACGCATCATTTTTATTTTCTCTATACACATACCACCTGAACAAATTTCAAAGTGAATATTATCCATTTTTCATACTATTATCAACGTTAAAATCTAAAATACAAAACAAATCAAAACGAATCAAACAATCAATATGGCAACTCAGTTGCAAGTAGGTAAACTTGGACTCCAGTTGGACTCACTGTAAAAAATAATACGACAAAAATAGTGTGGTGTAAGTTATGCATATGAAACAATGCCACTTTTTAAAATAAATGTATAGCTAATTTCGGTTCGAAAAACATCGGTTAGTGTCGTAATTTGTCGAGTCGTAAAAAAGGCAATGGTGCTGATTCCTGCACCCTTGGTCCTGTACACCGAACTAAACTAACTAAACTATCACTAAAATTCCTTACTTTTGGCTATGAGAATCTTAAAGCTATTCTGCAAAAAAATATCACTAAATTTAAAAATAAGGGGGGCAGCCTTGACGTGTTTTATATGGAATTTTTCACTTTTTGTATGGAAAATATGAAAAATTATTACCTGCATGTTGAGTTTTACGGGTTTACGGGTCTTATTAAAGGGGGTCGAAATTTTCATTATTTTTGCGATAGGACACACCGTTTTCGAGATATAAGCAAAAAAAAAGATTCAGTAGGTACTGATTTCACACCTGAAGTCGAGGTGTTGGCGTGAATTTTAGTTCATGCCAACTAATTTTATTCCACACCTTTTTAGTTGCGATTATAAATAGTCAAAATTAGTTAGAAAATCTAAATTTTAGGTGAAAAACTTCAAATTCAGAATAGCAAAATTTTCACTAAACTAATAACTCAGTGCCATCTTAGTGCTGTGAAACTAAAATAAAGTTAAGTTGTGTCACTTTAGTCAATTTCAGAATGGGAAATCGTCGTTTAACAGGAATAAACTAAATTTTGGTGATTTTTAGTCTAGTTTAGACGCATTTGTGACAAGAGAATCGGCACTGTCTATCTTGTACGATTGTGTGCGTTATTGTGACATTATGTGCCACGTATTTATGGGAAAGCACACCCATTAGATCCGCATGACCACGAGAGTACACATACAGTGGATTTCATTTATTACGACCTTGGTTGTAGCGACCATTTACCTATAGCGACGTTAAATCTAAGTCCCTTGAATTTAAAGCATACTTTAGTACAAAATTCATGTGGCTATAGCGACTTTGGATGTAACGCCGAGTTCGGGTGTAGCGACTGTTTTTAATGAATCATTTGTAACAAATTCCTAGAAATCCCATGCAGATATTGCGACCGGAGTCGGCCGCCAAAGACACAAAGATTTTTTTCTTTCACAAACATTTCTTATCTTTTGTTTACATCCATTGCACACAGATGGTCAGCAAGTGTGGAGACCTTTACCTTTTGTTTATAGATATCAACTAAGTAGGTAGGGGAAGCGTGTAAGTTTCGGAGCTTTTATGGTTCAGTTACAAAGTGATATTCTGAGTAGCAACTGGGTTTAGTAAACTTTTGAATAAGTATGGCTGCTAGACGCACATTCACTGTTAAAGAAAAGGCGGAAATCATTTCAAAATTGAAAAACGGTGAAAACAATGCTGATTTGTGCAAAGAGTACAAAGTTTCCCATTCAACAGTATCTACGATGTGGAAAAACCGTGATAAAATATTAGAATGCTTTGAATCCAAATCCTTAAAAATTAAGAAAAACCGCAAACCGACGCATCAAGATATCGAAAATGCCCTTCTAATGTGGTTCAAAGCCCAAAGAAGCCAAAACGTACCTTTGAGCGGTCGTCTGCTGCAAGAAAAGGCTAATCAATTTGGCAGACTGTTTGGAAAAATGGATTTTGAGTGTTCGGAAAGCTGGATATACCGATTTCGTCAACGACACGATATTGTAGTAGGCAAAGTTTGTGGAGAAGCCGCTAGTGTATCGCAAAGTGACTGTGACAACTGGCTAAAAACAGTTTTCCCAAAATTGACTGAAGGTTATACTGATAGCCAAATATGGAACGCTGACGAGACAGGTTTGTTTTTTAAGTTAACTCCTGACAAAACCTTGAAATTTAAAGGGGAAAAGTGCGTTGGTGGAAAATTATCAAAAGATAGAATCACCGTGCTTGTTGCATCAAGTATGGCAGGGGAAAAAAGAAAATTATTGGTCATAGGCAAGGCAAAAAAACCCAGATGTTTCAAAAATGTTAAATCTTTGCCAGTTGATTACGAAGCAAACAAAAAGGCCTGGATGACTTCAGAGATTTTCGAAAAAGTTCTACGCAAATGGGACTCCCAGTTAAGAAATAACAAAAAGAAGATCATTTTATTTATTGACAATTGCCCAGCTCATCCTAAAATAGAGAATTTGACCAACATAAAACTGGCATTTTTACCACCAAACACTACATCAGTGATTCAACCGATTGATCAAGGGATAATTAAAACCCTCAAAAGTCATTATAGGAAGATTTTAGTACAGAAAATGATGAACGACATTGAAAACTCGGCAGGCCCGTTTTCCGTTAATATTTTAGATGCCATTGAAATGGTAACTACGGCATGGGCTCGGGTGACTCCAGATACGATCAAAAAGTGTTTTCTACACGCTGGGTTCCGTAAATCTTCGGCTATCACAACAATTGACGACGACTCCGATGATGAATTGGACATACCATTGGCACAACTGACTACAGTATCATCAAGCGGAACAAATGTTGCGGACTGGGCAACATATGTTGATATTGACAGTCAACTTATCACTACTAGCGATTTGTCCGATAGTGAAATTGTTGAAACTGTTGTTCCATCACATACGACGCAAGATGAGGAAAATGAGGAGGAAGAAGAAGATTGCAAGGAAGGTGAGATTCCTACAACTAAGGATGTGTTAGGTGTTGTAACAAAGCTTAAAAGATACTGTTTATTTGGTGATGGAAAGGATATTATAGATATTGAAGAAGTAATGAAAATAGAATACACCCTACAGCGTACACTAGCACAAAAAAATAAATTGAAGCAAACTAATATTACACATTTTTTTAAATGTACCGGTGAATAACTATGTGTGCAAATATTTTCAATAATAAATGAATATAAACTACACATGTGTACGTGTCTGTATCTCTTTACCTTTGCCTGTAACGACTTCCGGATATAACGACGAAAATAGAGTGGTCCCTTCATTGTCGTTATACCCGAAATCCACTGTATATATATGTATACATTTAGACCCGAATAGTCTCTGTCTTTCCCGAGGCTCTCAGCGGCGCTAGTGCAGCGTAATACCACATTATACGAATGAGCTTGCGGAACGAGCGTTTTTTTGTTTATTTATTGTTAGTAAGTACCTACTCGTAGATAAAATAATATTAGATAACATAACGGTGCAAGATTACCTATACTGAGTTAGGTAGGGTAGGCAGTGTCTTTCTGTCTTTATGAAACGCACGCCGCTGGTACAAATCATCTCTCCGTCGTCTCGTAATAGTAGTAAGAGGGGTTTTTAAGTGTTGGAGAAGAATGGTTTGTAGAATGAAATGTTGCCTTATGTAGGAGGAGAATGGTTTGTAGAATGAAATGTTGCCTTTCGTTGGAGAAGAATGGTTTGTAGACTGAAATGCTGCCTTACGTTGAGGACACCACAACTTTTGTAAAGTTCTGTGGTTGGAAACAGAATAGGTCGAAATCACAATCTTCAGTATAGCTCTGTGGGACACTTCCAAAGGTTTCTAAAAGGGCAGTTTTTTGGCGTCGCCCCCGCAGCTAATACAATTTGTAATAATAGATTGACATAAGGCGTAGTATACACTGCGAATAACAGGCTGCTTAGCAACGTGACGAAGTGTTAATTTGGTTTTGTGTACTTTTGAGTTCTCCACTCAAATTAGATATTGTATCTTTCATTGCTGAAACTGCTACCAAGTCAGATATTGTACCGTCGACACTCTAACGACTGAACCCAATAACCTATCTATCACCAGTTTTGGCATACTGGAAATAGAAAAACCTATCTATGGTTTTAACGTCCCAATAAAGAGATTATGGAATCTTACCGGCCTGACATAAGGACAGATAGAATTATACTGTCTACCATCAATAGCGATCTGTCTTTTAGTGAAAATAGGTTATTGGGTTCAGCCGTTAGACAGTTTTTTAGGTGTGAAATACGATTCATCCGATGTCACGCAAACGGTAAGTATATGAGAATCCACGATCTGAGAGGCAGTCTGGGGTGTGGGTGTGTTTCTTTACATACGTTTTTCTTTGCATAAAGGGAACTCGGTAAAATAGGAAAATTCTGTTTTTTTTCGCAATGTGGTGTTTTCAGTTCCGTGATGTGATATATCGCTAGTACCTAACAACTTTTTTATTTCTACATATCTTAAAAACTAAAAGGAGATGGTTTTTGCTTCTTGGTCCTTTAACCGCTAGATATGTGTGTTCTGGATATCCATTGCAATCTAACTCGTATCTGTTACTATATACTGAACATAATGCTGTAGTTTTTATGTCAACGTAGTTTTTACATTTTATAGCAAGGGTCTAGACATCTTGCGGCCACTGTTAGTGGCTCTTGTTATCATCTTAGATGCCATGTTCACGATAACATCACGCCTTGTTTCCCCGAAGGGTTGGGCAGAGGTGTATTATTGTTCACCCACATTTCGCCAGTTATGACTACCAGTCACGCCAGTTCGCGGATAAAATATTACTTACAACTTATATTAAACTTAAAGGGCCAATAAATTTTATTTTCTTACTTTTTATAGGATTTTGTTTGTGTCAGGGGTTTTATAAATTTTTAATTTAACTTTTTAGTCATATTAGGCACAGTTATTTTCACAAACGTTTTATATTAGTAACTATTGTTTGTTTACACACGATTTTAGCCACTTTTAGACGAAATTACTATTTGTAGGTGTTAATTTTGTAATATGGGGCCATTGTTTTCCCTGGCAGTGCCGCCATCTTAACATTTTCGTCTAACATTCATAGAATAGTGCCTTTGAACGTAGTTGGATTTTATTTTGCTTTAAGGCGAAAGCGCCAGGGAAGCCCGCGAAATTCAATTTTTTTTTATGTTTTTTTAAGTTGCAAGTCAGTATTAGGTTATATGTTGGTTAAAGTATGATTCGCGACCGTAACAAATATGTATTTACATAATTATAATCATTTAAGTCATCAATACAACTCTGTAAGACCAAGTAATTCTATTGAATGACTATTTCATGAAATCTTAACATTTCAGGATTATACCAACTTAAGAAATTGTATTACTGGTTCTAATGATTATAATTGTGTAACTACATATTTTACGGCCGCGAATTCTACTTTGATCAACATACGCCCAGGCACTGAGCTGCAAATTGCAAAAATCGTAAGAAAATTTGAATTTCGCGGGCTACCCTGGCGCTTCCCCCTTAAACGCATTAAAAGGCAAATCTAGCAAAGAAGAGGGTAGCCCGTTAACCGAGGATGATGGCAGAAAGGAAAGGAGGCCTGTTCCCAGCAGTGCGTGATTCCGGACTGAATGATGCAGATGATTTCGGCCTCGTGTCGTGCTGCAATAAATAATTAAGGCAGCTGTGACGGACGGGCGGACGGACGATGTCGCACCCTAAAGAATTCCTTTTTGCCATTTTGGTACGAAACTCTGAACATGAAATTAGTATTGAACTGTTTTTTTGTTTTAGATTGTAACGCTCCCGAAAAAGATGCTCATATAAAAGATCCTTACAACTATAGATACTATTATTGATCTTATATTTCTGGAGGAGGAACTATAGCACTATCACTCATTAAATACTAACATAAATTAAATATATTCAAATAAATTAAAATGAGCAGTGAAGAAAAAAATTGTAAGCAAAAAAGCACGCTATTCAGCAGCGTGTGTTCACATTCCTGCATTTTGATGCCTGTTTCTGAAAAGCCGGGAAATATAAAGTTGTCTTCTTCTGAGCCAGGTTGTTGTTGCGACAAGGTATTAAAAAAATGCCCAAAATTATGTCAAACGTGCGCTATAAATTTCACTTCCATCAAACCTGCCACATTTTGTGCGGAGCTTTGTGAAAGCGAAGACTGTGCATCTGAAGAAGAGGAAACCCTCGAATATACATCTTGTGATACACCCGGCTGCATACACAACTCACAAGGCGTGCAGCCTTCTTATGAATATTTTGACCCTTGTCCTGTCTCTTGTTCCGGAGCTTGCTCATCGCAGTCGCCCGCGATATCACAGAGACCTTTGTATATCGACCCACTTCTTAAAGAGCATACTCCTAAAACGATTGAAGAGCTTAAGACCAGTATAACCGGTTTAACTACTCGTAGTCCAAAGAAATCTCCCGTAGGGAAACTGCTCGAGTGTGAATATATTGAATTTCGTTGCGAAATGCGCTCTGCAGGACCAGGCTGGGAGCCGGAAGATTCGCAGAGTTTGGATCCGAGTTGTTCAGACAGACCTGTTAGGCAAGGTTTCAGTCTAACTATGGAACCTAATGATCACAGATTTTGCACTAACCCCGACGACTGTAAACATACGAGGGAATGTAGTGAGCCACCGCCTTGTCCACCGCCACCGTGTCCAACCGCACTACCCCCACCTTGCGACTCTTCAGGCTGTGTAGAGTGTGCGTCTCAACGACAAAGTGCGTACAATAGGCCGCCATGCTGACCGTGCAGCTCTATTAGACGCACAGTTTGGAAGGACATTTGGAAGACAGATGCTGGACAAAGAAGCAAAAAGTATGTTAAGCTGGTCGTAGCTGCATGGCTGCTCGCAGAGGTATGTATAGTGTTATGCAGGTACTGCTATGTTTGTGTATAGTGTATGGGATAATATGATAAACCCACATATTGCTTAAGGCGAAAGCGCCAGGGTAGCCCGCGAAATTCAAATTTTCTTATGTTTTTTGCAATTTGCAGGTCAGTATTAGATTGTAGGTATATTGATTAGAATATGATCCGCGACCGTAACAAATATGTATTTACAGAATTATAATAATTAAAGTCATCAATATAATTCCCTAAGACCAAGTAATTCTAAGAATGACTATTTCATGAAATGAATGAATATTTTTTGACAAAATATTACATAATATTATTAGACATAACTTAAGGAGTTGTATTACTAATTCTAATGATTATAATTCTGTAAATACATATTTGTTACGGTCGCGAATCATACTTTAATCAACATACACCCAAACACTGAGTTCCAAATTGCAAAAATCGTAAGAAAATTTGAATTTCACGGGCTACCTTAGCGCTTCCCCCTTAATATATATTTTTTGAATATATAATCAAACTTAATTTGTACTATAGTAGTACCATTATATTTCCTTTTTTTCCCGAAAAACCCCTTTTGACGGTCGTCATCACAGTAAAGAATGACCAGTAAGCCAAGACCTTTTAAATGTTTATTATGTCGCAAGTCTGTTGACTAAGTTTCGATTTTGGGGACGCCAGCGCCCATCGTCCTTTGATATTTTTATTTGTGGGGTCATCGACTGCAGTCAAAGTAGTCAGATAGGAAACGCCGGCCTCATCTAGTTTAAAAAAATATGATTGACGTGTAAAAGTGTTTGCAGGTACAAACCTACTTACAGAAATAAAATCATTTATCATTTATCCAAAAAAAAATCTAATCTTTTTATTTTTTATTTTATCGATCGATACTCATCGCGTTTAGCTCACAAAACAGATATTTATCTGTTGTGGTTTAGCTAGCCAATTTAAAATAACCGTGTATTGACGGAAATTTCTTTTGAAGAATCTCCTCAATGCTTATTACGCACCTATGGAGGTATGTAAAGGTATGTATGGAAGGTATAAAGTTCACTCAACCTCCATAAAAAAATAAAATGGAGTATCCTCCGACCAGACGGGTGTTGTGTCTGGTGGGCTACTGCCCGACGATTGATGTCGGGACGTTGTACGAGTATATATGCTAGTCGCGCGGTAAACTCTGATTGCGAGATGCAGGATTTTGCGTGACGTCAGTGTTTAGTCCGCATGTGGCGAGGTAGATGCCGCCACATCACTCCCCTCCGGAGATCGGAGGTCGATAGTGGGCTGAGCCGATACATCTTGCAATGCTTGCCAGGACAAGTTGAGGTTCCAGTGAGTCGGAACCGGGTGCCGCATAGTTCACGGTGGTCGGAACTGTCTGCGGTGATTCCCCAGTGAGTCGGGGTGCCACTGCGTTATGCTCCAGTGAGTCGTATGTGGTACAGCCGCATGTGATACAGCAGTCGTATGTGGTTGAGGCTGACTGCTGGCGTTTACCAGGAGAGATATTAACAGCTGTTCTTGTTGACCGGCCGAAAGTGCAGTGTGCTGTGCCAAGGTTGCTGATGAGGCTGAGGGTGATGGCCAGATATGCGCTTCCGCTGCATGCAGGTGCTCAGGATACCCGTTGAAGCCGTGGGTGCTGGCTAGCTGAGTGACTAGCCGCTCGAAAGCTTGAGGAAGTGATAATGATGTCAAGCTGAACTTGCTGCTCGAAGACTGCCTGTCCATGTTCGGGGTCACCAGTATAGAGCTAGGTATGAGGAACAGTGTGTAAAGTTTCACTCATCCTCCTGTGGCGGCATATCTACATCACCACATTGGAACGCATCACACCGACGTCACGCAAAAGCCTGCATCGCGCAAACAGAGTTTACCGCGCGACTAGCATATATACAAGATCCCGACATCAACCGTCGGGCAGTAGCCCACCAGACACAACATCCATCTGGTCGGAGGATCCTCGCTTTTCTATAGAGGATGAGTGAACTTTACACCCTGTTCCTCATTCCTCTATACTCCATACTGGTGACCGCGAACATTGCGTTGCAATAAAATGGAATATGTACTCGTATTGAATCCGTTTTCTTATTGTTTTAGTTCCGAATGCCGACTACGAAGATGTTCATAGAAAAGATCCACAACTACACATAAAAAAAAAAAAACCGTAATATATTTCTATTAGCAAAGAAAGCACCACCCATAACTATTAAAGATCATCATCATAGATTAAAGAAATCATAATTAAACAAAATATTCAAAATTTTCATTTTCTTTATTACTTATCTAGTTTACGCAAAGACTAGCTTACAACTAATTTGTGACTTATTGTACAGAAACATAAATAAGTTTTAATTAAAACTTAACCTTAAATAGATATTACAAAATGTGATGGTACAAATCAATCGAGGGACGATTCAAGAAAGTCAAGTAAATAATATCACCTCACGAGTGTTCTCAGCGGTTTGCTCACACTAGATTTCAGTGGCTCCGTAACAAGAGTAACAGTCATCAAATACTTAGGTATACCAGTACACATTAAACACATTTATAATGAGAAACATTTTTCAGGAATAGGAGTCATCGAACAAAAAATCTTAAAATTTTTTGGATGACAAAAATCCCGCACCGATTTTTTCTATACTCTATTGAAAAGTTAAGAACCACTGAATAGAAATGGCTAATCCAATAGATTACAGGGAATTGGCAGATCAGAGCAGGAGTTTATAGCCAGAGAATGGCGTCTAAACAGAGAGGCGGTTTAAATGTCGAAGTCGTAGGGGCGCTGCGGACGCCTCTGCACCAGCGGGATGTTCACCTCCTCGGCGGATCGGAACACCTGCTGCGCCGGCACGCGCTGCGCTGGGTGCGTCTGCTGCTGCGCGGCCGTCGGCGCGCGGCGTGACTGGTGCTGATACTCCTCCTGCAAAGTTACATCACGTTTAGAAACATACATGTAGGGGGTAATTTTCGAAACTAATGATCCGATCCCGAAAATTCTTTCATTAATTGCTACAGTATTGCTGAATATTTATAGAGTACTAGCTTTTGCCCGCGGCTTCGCCCGCGTGGATGTCGGAAAATATTTCACGGGAACGTACTACCGGGATTAAAAGTACCCTATGTGTTAATCCAGGTAAACAACGTAAGTATTCATTCCGTAATACCTACATTGTTTTCATGTAATTATATTGGTTTACGCGGCGCACGCCAGTAAAGGCGGCTTGGCTACACACGACAACGATTTATCGTAGCGAATTATACACCTAAACCTTCCTCATGAATCACTTCGTCCATTGATGAAAACCGTATAAGAATCCGTTCGGTAGTTTTTGAGTTTATCGCGTTCAGATAGACAGACAAACGCGGCTTAGGGACTTTGTTTAATTAAAAATTATGCCGGTCACGCTCTAATATCAAATAAGTTTTGACCGAGTGGACTATTTTAATGATTTCATTAAAATAGTCCACTCGGTCAAAACTAATTTATTTTTAAAATTTAATTAAGAAAAGACTAAATGTTACCTCAAGATACGAACTATGACTACATATCTAATCTATTATATTTTTAATATTATTTGTGAATTTTAAAATCAACCCCTATTTTACCCCCTTACGGGATGATTTTTCAAAAACGCTCACACAAACATAATTATTTATTTCCGACCAAAAGCATTTTGAATTTTCATATCCCTAACTTAAGAGATGCTGGGTTTCCCATACAACTTTCATCCCCTATATCACCCCCTGTATGATTATTTTTGAGACTAAAAGCAGCCTATATTATGTCCTTCCCCAGGATGCCATCTATCTGATTGCCAGTTTTTATCGAAATCCGTTTAGTGGTTTAGGCGTGAAAAGGTAACAGACAGACAGAGTTACTTTCGAATTTATAATATTAGTATGGATGGATTCATAGGATGTATTTTATGTTAAAATAAGTAATTTCACGCAGACGAAGCCGCGGACAGAAGCTAGTTATTAATAGAATAATATGATATCTACAACATAACATAACTCACGCCGGTAATTCCCGAAGGGTTAGGCAGAGGTTCGAGAGGATTTTTTTTTTTAATTTGAGATGGGTTTGCTCTTGACTCTAGTCTAGGTCAGAGGTGACAGAGACAAAGTCGACGATGGAGCGAGCTTACACAGAAGAAGCCTATTCACTCTCACTTTGAAGAGATCAGGGTTGTATGCGTTCGGAAACACAGACGCAGGCAGAGAGTTCCACTCCTTTGCTGTGCGCATCACAAAATACAATTGGAAACGCTTTGTGCGAATTGGTGGAATAGCAACTAGGCAGGGATGGTAACTTGCAGTGCGTCTAGATGTCCGATGGTAGAAGGTTGAGGTTCCTACATTTCGCCAGTTATGTTGAAAGTCCTATGTAATAGGGGCGAGGCTATTGCCAGTAGTTTGATATCTTTTCTTTGTACTTATATCCTATTTGATTTATTTGACTTTGCACCCACTAATGGATCCATCCACTGCCGAGATAAATACATAAGTTTCTCATTGTGTAGTATGTTTATCCTTTACTGAACTACAACTTGCCTTCCAATGTAAGCATTCTTGTCATCTTTTCTTATCCCTTATTTCTAACCTCAATATTACAAGTCCTTACCTCTTCATCCTCCTCCTGGTCGAATCTATCGTCCCTGTATACCTCTGCGGGGTAGTATCTGTCAGAGTACTTGAGGGATATGTTGGGTTTCCTCTGGACCTCCTCCTCATTCACTGGCTTGTACAGGTATTCGTTAACGAAGTGGTACTTCGACGACTTCTGGCAAATGTTGTCGTGTGTTGGCGGCATGCAAATCAAGTGCACCTGAAAAGGAAAAGACCAAATCAATATCCTGTAGCAATCATACCTGTATAAATCAAAGTACTAAAAATTGGTCCTTATATTGAGAAACCCGTCGCATCTGGAGAAACCGTATAGATTTTATTAGGAAAACTTTGATTTACAACACAATGGTCACAATCCACATACCTGGTGGAAAGAGAATCCATCAGGGCAGACCCAGGAGTGCTTCACATTGTCCTGGCAGTAGTGGAACACCTCACAGTTAAGCTCCTCATCAGCATAGTATCCACTCTGTTTGCTCACACAGTTGAACTTGGACTGCTGCAGTAACTGAGATAGACGGTCAGGTTCCTCCTTCTCTTCGTCTTCTAGCTCCTCTTCAACTTCTTGGACTGGTCTCTGCTGCAGCCTTGCGGGGCGTTGGTCCTGCTATAGAAAGTTTTCTGGTTATGAATTTAATTTCATTCGTCATCGGTGGCGCTTAAAGTTTTTCATAGAGTTGGTAAGGTTGATATTACTACATTGCTGCTATGTTCAGTTTACGTCAGTCAAATTATTGTTACATTCAGCATAAACTATCGAAAAAATGTTTTCTTCAAGTAAGATAGTGCAAGTAACTTAGTATGTTTTATCGCTCACCTTCCTATGAGGAGCTCTCTGCTGCTGCTGCCTGGGTTCGTCAATGTACTGCTGTTGCGGTCTGGGTTGCAGCACATATTGCTCTTCTTGTTGCTGCTGCTGCTCTTGTTGTCTCTGGTAGCCTGCCAGCTCGGCCAATGAGGGCGTCGGCCGGAACCCGCTAGGTAACGCGTTGTAGGCTGTGGGTGTGTATGCTCGCGGACGAAGGTTGCGGGACTCCTGGAAATTGCAAAATAAAGTTTTAATATGAATATTGCCAAAATAGTAGTTAATCTAGCACAAAAATCTTCATTGATTTTTGTAAAGCTTTTGATAGCATGAATCATGAAACGCATACGTTTGTATAAAGTCGCTCGCTTGAAAAAAGTTACTCTTGAACGTGAATTTAACATCTCTAATCAAAATATAATAGACGCGAAATTTCATAACATAATATCTTCGACATGTTATAATAAAAAATAGGAATGCCTCAGGGTTCTTTCTCGGCCCTTTTTACTCAATGTAGGAATGACTCTATAAAACGTTGACTGTCGACACTTTCCTATTTTATTATAGCATTAAACAATAGACGTCAGGTGATGATGGATTCACACGTGTAGCCGCATTTGTAGCTATTTTTTCCGGTCAATTAAGCTTGCGCATAATCAGTTTTTTGTCCTAACTAAAAAAGTGGAAGTAAGTGTAGTAGTAACAGTAAAATTACATAATTTACGCAATTACCGGTGGATAATTGGTATTATAAACAGTTTCAATTGTTGACGACGCGTGCAAAATTTCATTGCGGCAATTTTATTGGTGGAAAAAAATGCGAGGTACAAGCGTCCAATCGTGCGGGACGACGGTAATGTGTTGTTATCGGGTATTATATCACTGTTACATGTTACTAGATCCGGGAGAGAGGACTTTTACTCGTTAATGAGTTTGTGTTATTAATTTTGTTCGAAGCAGCTGCATTAGTTTTGTAATTGCCGTTCATTGCCCCGGGGGACGTGAGCTATTAATTATTGACAGGGGGCTAGAACATTGTTTTTTTTTAAGTATAGAAAGTAATTATTAAATCCGTGGTCTTTAGGTACTTACGTAGCATTTATGATTTAATTTCTTTATCGCCTTTTATTGCTGACTTTCACGCAATTGTTTTTCAATCCGCATTAATAGCAATTAAAATATATTTAAGTGTGTAATATTATATGAACAAATGTAACCGTCACATTTGGACAAGCGATTAATTAATTCAAATTAGTAATTTTAACGAAACGCGTCGAATGGATTTCCTCAGATCCCGCGCATGCAATCTGACGCGTGTTTCTAAACGAATTCAAAAGAATACAAATTATAATGGGATGTTTGCATTTTTCTCACGCGATTACGCAAAACAAACGGCAATGTGGAACTATCTGTGTATCATAAAAATAGATCATTAGGCAAATATTTGTTTCCGGAACAATGAGAGTATGTTGAAGATTACAATGAACTTAGAAACCTACATGTTACAGGTTTATCTTCTTCTTAGGTTTATCTTTTTAAAAGTATATAAAACTTCCCGCAGAAAACGGGAACATAGCGTTCGAATGACGTTCGGAAAACGAACAAAAAAGAAGAAAATAAGAAAAAATCGTAAAGAGTTGGTAGCTTTCGACTTTCACTCTCAACGGCCTTGCTGGACGGACATTGACACGGAATGGCGTTATAAAAATTGCATCGTGTAACACGGCTATATTGTAACATTCGATTTCGGTCACGACTCTTTTCAATTTGCCGGGAAAACTAATTCTGTTGAGTTTTTATCTCTAGCTGGTTTGTTTTTATTGTTTTATGGATTTTTATGAACTTTAACTTAAATTGAATGTGCAACTAGTGCATAACTGATATTACCTGGCAAGGTAAAAAAGCTATCGATAATTTATATTTTAACGAGTTTCAAAATTTGCAATTTTAATATTCCTAACTTAGTACGCAATATAGCATGCTTCCTTATTCTCAGGGTTCTCTATTGTGATCAATCTTATATCAGCTTCTCTTTTACTGAGTATCCTATTGCAATTTAATACTTCCACTGACTACACTAACTTATCTTTAATTTAATCTATTCGGAGCCAAAAGACTTTCTTACAGCACCTAGATCCAAGTCCACGATACTATTGAAAGTAAAACGTGCAACTCTACTTTAGACCATGAACACTTAAAAAAAGATCTAGTGCTTAAATTGAATAGTGCAATGAACCGCATCGAATAGGCAATATTGCAACCACATAATGTATGGTCATTACCGCCATCCATCACTTTGATGGCTAATGTCTCAGCCATATGAAAGTAATTGAAATCATTTGGAAAAACGTTAAAAATCGTAATGGACATGCAATCTCTTCTTAGTTTAAGTGCCTGTAGAGGTTATAGACACTCTTAGGTCATTAGATTTATTTCGTTCTGATTTCGATCTAGATAAAGATAGCGACAGTAGCAAGGCTAAATCGTGACTCAGAAATCCGCAAGGGAGCTGTGAACCTATTGATCAATAGATAGGTTCAATCAGCTGTTAATTATATGATATGTCTGCTTAGCTATGTCGTGATCGATATCTCACAATTTGACTGATGCTATTCGAGATACATTCTCTCTATATCCGGAACATAGTGGGAAGTGGGAAGGTAGAAATACTGATGATCAATATGCTTATGAATGAAGTCACACAAGTGGCAGGAAGAAAAGAAGGAGATCCTGATAAACACACCCTTCATTTGGAAACAGCAACGAATGCACGGTTGACGAGAGGCAAAAAACAATAAATGACTGTGTCTTCATTTTCTTCCTCTTTAAAGTCGATTCTCACCTCTTGATCCAGGGCTAGTTCATCACTGTCATCAACTGCTGCATCAGGTATGTCATCTTCTTCAGCTGCAAACGCCACGCCAAGCAGAAGTAACGTCAACAAATATCTCCACCTGGAACAAAGAACAGCTTCGTAAATACTTTGGACTCTATCATTATCATCATTCAGACGTAAGACGTCCACTGTTGGACAAGGCAGTCTCAAGTAGCTATAGGCAAAACGATTGATCTTATGTTTCCGGCATCCAGCGAATTCCCTATAATATGTGATAGGTAGAACTACAATCTTATTCAGTTAAATTATTCGAGGAGAGTAACGAAGACCTAATAGAGAGGTATCATTAAATGGAAGGTACCGATGCATCTCGCAGTAAATGTAAGGTCTATTTGCCTTCAATAATGTATGCTAGTTTCTTTTATTTGCAAGTTTAATCGAATGCTTGTGATTCAATTACAGTTTGTAGATCGTTACTTCCTGTATCCATCTCACAATTAGTTACAGCGAACATACAGCCTGTCGGAAGACAGAATTTAATTAAATTTCACTTTCATTCAACATTAACTTTATAAATCTCTGTAAATCTAAATATCAAGTGTAAAGCATGTACGGTAAGATCGGCGTTACGTAATGGTGACAATTTCTCCAAAATCGACGTTGCAGTGCGCAAGCGCAGGGCAGTTGTGTAATGTGCGCCGATTTAATTCGATGACAGCGGAACTGGTTCGCACACGTTAAATGATAAAGCAGGTGTGAGATCAGGCCACAGTTGCGCATTCGCTTTAATTTACGGAAGATTTTGGTGACTCAGCTGACAAGATAATAGTCCAGTACAAACGCAATTACGGCACTGTCAGAATGTGGTCCTAAGTGGTTCGCATTTCAAAGAGATTCCAGTTAAGGTCTTACAAACTGTAGCCTGTGATTAGGTAATTTATGTGTGAACTTGGCTTCGGATATATCGAGTATTTGAAGCATGTGTGACATTTCCTGCGATTAGAAGAAAAAATCGGAAGTTGTAACTTTCGAAAGCACACTGCATGCATAAACCTGCAATGACTGTATGTGCGTCAAGTTCTTCGACCTGTCTGGGCAGTTGCCCAGATACATTAAATTTGATATTGCTATGCCTACGTTTCTTACACGCATATTCAAGATTCTCGATTCAAAAATATCCATGCAAGAACGGCCACCAATCAAAACGAAATGTCACCAGATTAATTATCCGATCATATTCTCCATTGCATAAGCTTCCAAAACGAGAGATTCAATAGGCTATAACCGGAAAAAGAATCGTTGTGGCCCGTAGAAGGAACATTATTGGTAAGTCCGAACTGTGGTCCGTACCCTTAGTAGGTCGTCTGATATGTCTTACCTACATATAAAGTTGATGTTGCATTAAATAGTATTGGCGTAACTTTAGGGTGTGGTCCTTCGACATTTACTCATGTTGGTACCTAATTAATGTGATGAAAGCTGTTCAGTGCTAAAATTTATTCTTTTTGGTGTCAAGACACCTGATAGGATATAAAGTTACATAATAAATAGTCGTATATTTTGTCACATAATGAATCACATAAATTGCGCGATTTCTTCTCGAGGTACATACCTATGAATCGATAAATTGGCAAATTACACATTACTCTCTCTACTCTGTGAATGAGTAAAGATTTCATGTACGCAGGTGGATTACATGGAGAATCGTTTAGTACACGTCATATGTGAAATTTAGAACAAGAAATCGATCTCCAAAGAGATCTCAGAGATCCAGAGACCAGAGAGCCATTCCTACTTCTTCGCTCTTATTTTGTTACCATCAACTGCTAAATGTGCAGCCTTATCTTATCCGTCCCACTGTCTTTTGATTCGCGCTCCATAAGAACACGTTTCTGATTCCACCACCGTGTTTCCGTGTTCTGTTTGTTTTTTCAGACCTTCTACCACTCTTCTACAGTTAACATCACATTCTTTACATTTTGGCATTATCGATCAACAAGACACCTATCGATAGCGGAAATCGTTAATCGACTACAGTCAGTGTGGTGAATGCTGGACATTCACTCTCTGCCGGTAGTTTCCCGATAATCATGTGTAAAAGCTTCTAAATAAGGACTCATGAATAAATCAATGATCCATATCGGAAAATGTATATTTCAATATGTCAGTTTCCATTATGAAATGTACAGAATATTTCTAGGGCTGTCCTAGTTTTGTGGTTTTACAAATCAATCATGTTTTCGTAATTCGGTTGTGAGCATCAACGTCTGTAAGACACATAAACCTACAATCACACTTTAGAATTAATTAACAACAAACAAAAGCTATTGTTTAGTTGTTAATTAGTACCGACTAGCATATTTCACAAAAATGCTAGATTAACATTTAAGTATTCCAATAAATGTCGGCTATAAGGAAGCAGTTAAATAAAAATGAACACTTTCGTATTTAAAAGCAAGAACTTGACCTTTAGTTTATGACAGAAACGTGTAACAAATGTTTTGTTTTATATTTCTTAAATACGGTTTGTTTTGCGGCCCTGGCTGTGTTGCAGATCGGATCATTTCCGGGTTAAAAATAACTAATTTGCCGTTTATTTTTCGTGATTCCTGCCACCTGTCCAATGACGGGATTGGAATGTTCAGCAGCTGTTGACTGTGGCTGAGTACCAATTTAGGTCTTCATAAATTCGTGAGGAACTGGATGGTGGCGCAGGTCATATATTCACGTTTAAATAGGCTTTCGTATTCAGCTATCTTTTAAAATATTTCAGTGAAATATAAACTTAAAATTGTTTCCACAGTCTATCTTTTAATTTTGCTACTACTAAGTGAATTGCAATGTTTTTTACCAATTAGTGTCCAAATTGCGTAGGAGCGATTGATGAAATTTTATGATCTTGCTAAATGTCTGTTGTTCAAGAAAATATGCGACTGTTGAAAAATTGCCTAGCATGTTCAAGCTGTTACTGCAATATGATTAGGAAATCATCAATATATATTTTATTAGCTATTAAATGAATGTCTGTAATTCTGTATGTCAAGGGATATCCGAGTTTGGTAATGTTTAAATGTCATGTATGGACATGGAGGCGTTCTGAATGTTTAGTCATGTCCAGATCCTCATAAACGATATAGTACTACTAGTCATAAGTTAATGTTATAATGTGTATTCAAGACGTAATCATCAATTTACAGTTATGTATTAAATCACACAACCTGACATCGACCCATCAGCCTTATAGACCGTGAAATATCTAAAAACGGTTATCGAACCAAGTAGACCAGAAAAACGTCTTATATCAAACGGGTGTAACACAGTCGCACAAAATGTAAACGATAACTACTTTCTCCATTAAAATCATCGAGTCGTGAAATGGAAGCTTGCGCATTAGCAGCTGGTTCTCGTTGAGACTCGAGACCACAGTCGCAATAGGTAGATGTTGGCCGGACAATGGTAATACCTGCGATCTGGTCCGTGACGAGATTTGGCCAATGCACCTGTATTCGTGAATTGGAATGTACTGAAATGTGTTGGGTGACTTCATCTGGAGAATTTGTGTTATCGAATTGCTATGTGGTTGTATCAGCCAAGTTTCACTTGAAAATGCGGGTGCTGCTGTTAGATTCTGTTTCTACTGTCTTGTCTAAAGTACGTAGTGTTATTAAATTTTGTATATGTAAACAATAAGTCCATATTCGTGTCATATCGGTGTATCAACTGTCATCCTAGCTGCTAGGCCAGGAGGTACTTGTATCCTATGGAAGCTGCTTGAATGTCTCTACATTAGCTTTTCCAGTCAAGTTGATCCATGTGTCCATATTTGTTCTCGCTCTTTCTCTTTTTCTATTTGCTTCAAATATTCAAATATGATATTGATTTCTGACTTAAATTCAAAGTATTTTTATTTGGGGTATCGCAACATTTGATTCGTTCTTCCTTCCTTAGCTATACAAACATCCAAATCAATTCATGGTTCAGTTATGTGGTCATTGTCACTCCTTTCTTTTCTTTAACCTATTGTTAGCCCAGTCTACAAGCAAACTCGTGTAGTAATAATCTACACTATCACTTGTATCCGTCCGTCGAAGGTCAGTTAAAGCGTTGCTAAGCTTTTCTAATGCGCTGGCGCACGCTCGACTTGCATTGTTTTCAAATATGCTTAGGGCTGTCAGTTCTTCTATCCGTTATGTTACGTTGCAATTTTGCAAGTTTACATGATAATCAGTGAATATTCAGATGTAAATTGCTGAGTCCAGATTAAGTACCTTATTTGATTATGTGGGCATTTGCTGGATAACGCAAATAAATGACTTTTTCTTGAATAAAGAAAAACTGAGTCTTTTCATCAAATCGCAGGTCAATTGAATAAATTGACCTGCGATTCGATGAAAAGACTCATTTATTTTCATTGTGCCTTTATTGCCGTGTCATACTCCATCTAGTTACTTCTGTTCATACTGTTCTTCCATATTACCTACCTTTGTAGGATCTCTTGCCACAAAATGGTTTAAATGCTAAGCACCATTGCTTTTATGTACATGCTGCTCTTGATTCCCCGAGATTTGTCACATGTCTATCGGACTTCTTCACATTTTGACTAACGTTTTGTTCCACGAACTCGCTGCTGCCAACCCTGTGCTAGTTTCAGAAGGCTGCGCGGGCGCATATCGTGCGGCGTCAGTTTCATTGTCAAGTATAACGCAACGCTCCACAGATCCGTTTCGTCACTTTTAATTACGGTTCGTGACGACAAACATTTCAATTGATCAGATTCTGTAATTTTTGCAAATATTTTGAACGTTATGCAAATACGCAATTACGGTATTTGGAGCACTTACAAGTGGATAGATCACGATTGAGTCTTTGGATTGTTTTGTCAATAATTGTAGCTGATGATTGTGGAGTATGAAACCACTTCTTACTATTTTTAGTGTCTTTACGCAAATTATTATTTACGCAGGCCCTAAGATAATGGTGCCGATTCTCTTGTCACAAATGCATCTAAACTAGACTAAAAATCACCAAAATTTATTTTATTCCTGTCAAACGACGATTTCCCATTCTGAAATTGACTAAAGTGACACAACTTAACTATATTTTAGTTTGACAGCACTAAGATGGCACTGAGTTATTAGTTTAGTGAAAATTTTGCTATTCTGAATTTGACGTTTTTCACCTAACATTTAGATTTTCTAACTAAATCTTACAATTTTTTATCGCGATTAATAATGTGTGGATTAAAATTAGTTGGCATGAATTAAAATTCACACCAACACCTCGACTTCAGGTGCAAAAACGGTACTGTATCTTTTTTTTTTAAATAATGAAAATTTCGAGCCCCTTTATGTAACCCATAAACCCCTAAAACTCAACATGTAGGTAATAATTTTTCCTAATTTCCATACAAAAAGTGATAAATTCCATATAAAACACGTCGAGGCTGCCCCCCCCCCCCTGTGCGCCTCCGGCTGAAAAAAATCACGGGGTAGGGCAAACAAGTACTTACCACGTGGAGTCGCGATTGTCAAATTAGATTTAGTTGTGCTAAAATTATTTTTAAATTTAGTGATATATTTAATTGCAGAATAGCTTTGAGATTCTCGTAGCCCAAAGTAAGGAATTTTAGTGATAGTTTAGTTCGATGTACAAGAGAATCGGCACTAATATTTATTTACCAACGTGTAAATCTTCTGCTGGTAAGACTTGGACGTCTCAGTCGTAAATCACGATTTTCTCATTTCCGGTATTATAAGACCGTATCTCTGAGAGATGCGAAACCTTTATACCTACATGAAGATACTTATGTTTTCTATAGAGGTCATAAGTTCAGTACCCGACAAGTCGGCAATTTGAATAGTCTGAACATAATAAAAGCTGTGCGTAAAATTAACTCGACGAATTATGCCGAATATGAAATTAAAAATTATGCCGTTTGTCTGCTTTCGTAACACAAATTGGCAGCTTTTAATATCTTGCGGAAATAAGTGTTACAAAGTTACAACACAAAGAAGTGGCGAGTTCATTTTCTTGTTTTGAGCCGAGTAGGTACACACTTGTGCAATGAACCAAACTTGTTAGACTCGTCAACGTGATGCGAATGTGATGTGTAATCAATGCCTTGGTCGATAAAAATCTGTAGGTAGTAGGGCTCCTAGAATAAACAACCTATATATATTATGTAATTCTGGTTACAAGCAATTTGCCAATGAGCAGTTTTAACACCTAATTTTAAATCGCTAAGAATCCAGACGGTCACATAACTCCGTATTCCCCTATTCCGTATTCCCCGTATTCTCCGTAGGTATTAGACTGGTGTGGTAGCACCAGTCTTGCAACTCATGTCACAAATGCCTGTCACTTGTTTTTGTTGTACTTACATCTTTTTCCATTTGCCCCTTACCACAAAATAAGCTCAGTCACTCCCCATGATTACGTTGATTAAACAGAAGCGCGTTCGCTTCGCGTGTTGATATGGCATTCTGTACGGATTTCACTTTCGATCGTGTAATAACCTCCTTGTTTAACACTTATTAACTGTCAGCTAGAAGAAATGTGACAGCAACACTAGGAAATAATACTGAAGACAGTGCGTGATCGAAATGAGAGTAGAACAAGTCCAAGGAAGGTCTGATAAATCATATTGGATTAGTTTTTTTGTTTACGCAGTATTGTATAGAATGAGGAGAATTATAGACTGTAGACATCGTGGTCTACTTACTTATAAACCTCTGATTTAGGAGGCCCTACGCCGCGCCGTAGTCCGATGATTTTCATGTTACTTTTCAAATCAAATTCTGAGTACAAACATTTTGATTAAACACTTTGAATTCTTACTTCATACCTACTTAGTCCGTTTTACATGAGAGAACGAAAGTGGTTTAGCAACAACACTCCTAGGAATATTCATGAGTCAATAAATTCTAATTCCTACCATCAAATGATATTATTCTAAACTGTGGCGCTACATCTACAAACCAAAGAAGCGTATTTTCGTCTTAAGGTGTTATGTCATATTATATCATGATAGCGCTATTATATGTTAATACATTATTCAGAAATCATTAAAACTATCGATATCTACTTCTATTCATCTAATTTCAAATACATAATACTGTTTATTTCAACTCCAGTAAGTAATAGCTATATCAAAATTATGTAACAAAAATTACAATCGCGAATAATTAAATTAATCCACAAATTAATCGATTTAACTATTTGTCATAAGCGCCTGTGTGACCTCGCCTTAACACCATTTCTTTTAATAAAACCGTGTCTATGTTCATTTATAATGTTATTGTGTGTAAAATTAATTGTCATTACCTCTACTGTTTATGTGTTCCGGTTGTTAGAACATAAACGAATTAATTTAATAATTTGCAGTTTAATGCAAAATTAGATAATGTTTAGACGTTCGGCATTCGGAAGTGAAACTGCGGGGCCATTGCGTAACACACTTACCTACAGTAGGAATCGGTTTCATTTTGACAGTTCAACAACATTCATTGTGTTATTTACGTTGTAGAGTAGACAAATTTTACGAACATAATATGAAGCAATTAATTAGCAATTTGCTTCAAAATCATTCAGATTGTGATTGATAGTCTGTTACGCAATTAGGGTGCCGTTATGTAAAGACGCATTGTAATGTCTTACCGCTTGTGTTGAATATGTATCTAGTCTAGACTTGTTTAATATCTCCTTTATTATCTTGTTAACGGATTTTAAGTAACCACTCATTTTAAAGTGTACTTACTACAAATTATACCATACGCAGCTGATTCTACAAAAACTGTTTGGGGTAGTTGCATAGCTGTATATATGTCTCTTATTTATAGGTATAGAGAAATACATAGAAATAATAAATAACTATAAATCTAATTAAGTAATCAGCCAATCTAAAAAGGCGTCAACCGCATCACACATTCAGCTCAAATTATGTAATTTAAACGCAGATTCAAATCTAATCAACGCTAGGTCAATTAATCAGATTTATCTTGACACCGGACTGCGACAGTCGCGTGCAAGTTTCACGACATACTCGCAGACTCATGCGCAGCATAAGCTGGGTACCCACTAGCGAGCTGTAACTATGTGTGTAACCGAGCACGGTACCATTATACTGGGTCTTTTTAAATTAATTGCCGAAGCTTCACAGACACGATTGGTATCGGCGAGGGAATCCGTGGTATCGGCAACCTCAGGCCGAGGTCTATAAACGCTACTTAGCGCGTGCTTTGACTTAGTCATGTTCCCTTTCCCGTCTTTATCTTGCACTTGTAGTTTGACAGTAGTGCGACAGAGATAGGAATAACGGGATTACGTTTCGGTCGCGTACATACCGGTGAATGACGTTACTTAACCGTTATTTATGAAAGTAGGTTGGTGTTTTATATAGAGCGTTTTTGACACCATAAAGTCAAACCCTGCTGCCATCATTTTCATGCGGCCGTTATTTTTGTGACGGCTACCGCTCGTCTAGAGCACCGTAGCTTTACCTATAGCCAGGTACGTGGTAGGTAATGTTTATAAATTACTAGCAACGCCGCCCGGTTTTACCCGCATAAGTCTCGATCCCGTGGGTATATCGGGATAAAAAGTATTCTATGTGGTAACCTAAGTTATAAACTATCTGTGTGCCAAATTTCATCCAAATCCGTTCAGTAGTTTTTGTGTGAAAGTGTAACAAACATTGGATCCATCCTCACAAACTGTCGCGTTTATAATATTAGTAGGATAGCAGGAAGTAGGATAGCTGCGTTCGGTGAGTTTAGTCACATGTGGACATGTTATAGGTCACTAGTGAGTACGCGGCTTTAGGTACAATGCGCAAGACACGTATGATCCATTTACTACACGTTGTATGCGCGGGCGCACCCATGAGTGTGAACTGTGTCCGATGCACGTGTAGAGCATTAAGGTTGCCCCGGTTTTTGGTAATTATGTAATGGTGGTAATGTAACTGTTACCGGTTGTTTTGGGACAAGTAAGGTTGGTCGTATTACGAGATATTCCAATCTGCATTGTTATACGACCAACCTTACTTGACTTGGTGGCGTACGGCTGGCGAATTCAAGAACTTGTTTGGAAGCTCCACGTGGAATGAAGGAGGAAAGAAGAAACAGGATGATCAACACAGCAGTCGAATGTTAAACTTCCTCAAAACTAACCACAAAATTTACACAGTCAGAGAGGCAATTCTCGTAATTTTAAGAACGTTCACAGTTTGATCTCAGTCGCAATATGTCAACTGTCAAAATACTTATAATTTCCCTACAATTTTTACAAGTTTTTGACATTTGATCGTCGCTGAGATGAGATTGCGATTAGATTTTCAACGTTTTTAATTACGGGAATTTGGCTTCTGATCTTTTTTCTGAAGTCAAACTTTCATACAAACAGTCATTTAATTCGGCCGGAGGATAGTGGGAAACTTACTTAGCTAACCCTAAGCTAACATTTACGTTGCTGTAATTTAATATTAGCATAATTACAGCGTATTGCACGTGCTTATAACTTAATAATTTAGTGGCTAGTAACATTATGCGTGTTTTGGGAACTCTGTACCATTTACGTAGACTGACTTTGATGTAATTTTACAGGTCTAGTCAAAAATTGTTTAAATTTTTGGATTTAGTGACACCACGGAGGAGCTCCGTAAATGAAAATGAAAAGTGGCAGAAAATAAAAGTAAAAAAACCGAAGTACTATTTTTTTATTCTTTGTGAAGATAAGCATAACATTTTGAGGGTCATTATTTCCCCTACCTACTAGGTTTTCCACATTTTTCGCCCGAAATTTTAACGTCTAAATCTTGAAAACTTTTACTTAAGTCGTTTTTGATTAGGTGTTCCTATGGTTAATGTAAACCCAGGAATGCTGCCTTTTCTCTGCATTGATCTGCAGTGGCCCCAAGTTACGTAACGTTGGACTGGCGCAGGAAAACTCGCTGCCATCATATTAGCATTTCACCGCCTGCCCCCGATAGCGTGGATACGATTTATAGAATTACTCAATATCCATCTGTAACATGCGTATGCGTGCCTTTTAATAACTAAGTAGTAAATGTGTTTGCAAAAGATACTGCAAGGTATAAATCTGGTGATGCAAATGCACTAAGACTAGAAAATGTCGATGATTACAAAGATTGTTTCTTGCTTTCAAACTGTTGCATCAAAGGACGTACCTTATATTTTTCCCATTATAAGTGAGAATGGTTTCTAATAATTATTTTTCCAGTACGATGAGCAATAACAGTTTTCAAGCAACAGAAGCTTCCAGAACGATAAAAAGTTACTAAGGGATCTTGGACTACACCACCCTAGACAAGCTTAAGTTCTATTGCTGAAATAGACCGTGTCTCATAACTTTTTGTGGAGGCGAAAGTGAATTTGAATGGCCACGTTTTTTGAACTCGAGAAATAACCTATTACATCAAGGTCCTAGCATCGCCTTCGGACAGTGACAATAACTGCTCATAACATCGCATGACGCAACATACACTTGCGTCACGATCAATTAATCGGCATTACTCTAATGCCCACAATCGTATCATTAGCGTTACGAGCTTACGTGTGTTACGACAGACCACACAGATGAAGATCTCGTTGAACCAGTTCGGTGACATGCGCCATGTGTGTCAGAGTCGTCACGACAACACAGATGTCCAGTGCCAGGGTTAACACATGTCAGACTCTATACATAGAAATTCGAAAATGATTAGACACGAGACAGACATGAAAAGCTTACTTCAGAAGCTGACAAAACCATTTCTGTACTGCGACGATTAGACTTTGAATTTAGTTTGAAAACCTGGAGCTTCCGACTCAGATTTATATAATCAGCAGCAGCGATGCTCTATAACGGAAAAAGAATGTTGAAGCTGCAGAAACGTTGCACTGCACAGCCTTTTTACTAAAGGATACAATCTGGAAACCAGAGGCATCCCCAGAATGCGATATTATACATAGATGTAGAGACTAAGCATTCTGACCTTACAGAGGACTGATGATGATGAGAAAAACTGATGCAAACAAAATTAGATGTTGGAGCACAAGCGCACACATCACACGTCCCTACAAATTACAATTGACAAATGCAGCCCTAGTTTTGAACAGCACGTGCGCATTGTGTCACCGGCCGTGAATTGATCGAGTTGTTTGTTAATTTGATCGCACACGATTTACCTTTGTAAGATTTAGTGCGTGTGCTGCAACTATTCATCAAATATCAATGATTAAATGTGTCCTTTGAATTTTGAAATTGCTGTTGCATGGAGCCAAAGCATGAATAATAGATAGGTTACAACATTTTGGATGTTCTATTTAGATGTTGTAAAGGTCTTTATCAGGTTGAGAAGCATCAACTGCTAGCATCTACTTATAAGGTTCCTTATTTATTTTATACACCTTTCCAGCATCAGCCTTGGCGAAGAAGTTGACTCATGTTGATGTGAAATCAGTCAAGAAGCAGACGTCGTCACATTGACATACCTAGTACAAAAAGCCTGAAGGGCAGGAATTATGCTACAAACTACCTAAATCCTGCTTAGGTTAACGAGAAACTTCAAGGCTGCTCATTTGAATGATTTCTCATTATAATTACATTGGATCGCGTGTCGCCGCTCCCTACATCCGTTTCCTCAACTCTTATTATTTTCGGAACTAACATCCGAACGTTTTCCCGCCTATTCAGTTTGAAGTTTCTCATCCGATTTCCTTATCGATGCGTGGAGATTTCCTTGCCATTATCTTTTAATTGAGGGTGCATTTTAATTAAACATCGGGATTTTGAAGGTTCGACATGCATTTCCGATCAATCGATCTGCAGAAATCGTAATTTTCGGAATACTCCGGAAAAAGCTGGTACTTAATATGCCCAGTACCTATGTAGGTACACTAAATTAATTAATTTCATTAGTAAATGCCAGGCCTTTCCTTGAGAATTATAAGTCCCTGAGTCACCGCCTAGCTTGGGTTTCACGAACTTTACCAAATGCCAACAAAAACTTAAGACAGCGCCATTTTGTTAATTATTACGGTAACAATAATTAGTTAATAATACGGACTTCGGATTTATTATTACGTTTTAAACGATTACAGGTTCCACGCAAGCGCACTCACGCTAGGAACTCTAGGAAGTCAATATAATTACTAATTATTTCGACATTATCGGGTTGTACGCTAATTATTATGAAAACGAAAGTGATACGTCTTCCGAAGTGTAAACTGTTGTACAAGACTAAGACTAAGCATTTGAGACAGTAGCACATTTACAACAAACTAGGCACTTAGCCTAGTTTATTGTAAACATTAAATTTAGAACTAACGATGGTTCATAAAATTATCTAATTTGTTTTACTATAACCCAGTATCGTACGTTATAATCTTACTCGTAAATAAATGTAAGGTAGGTATACGTTCATGATCACAAGTATGCCCCAAGGCGCCATAATGGGTCCTTGAGTGGTGGAAACAAAGATTATTACGAACATTTTACCTATTTTACATAAATAAAACTTTTATTTAAGCACATAAAAACACAAAATTACTTAATTTAAGCCGACAAAACTTTCTTCCTAATCGCCAACCGTAACTGGCCAACATTACGTATTATTATATCAGTAATAACTATGTATTTTCCGCATACAACCAGCATAGTACAATGTTCATAGGCTGTATAAACCGTAGCCGCGTCACAGTTACCGGCGAAGCAGTAATACAACGTTATGCAACGTGCAGTCTGTGTGAAAATGAAAACCGTCGGGATTTACAACACTGAGAGTAGCCCGACCAGTCTAGATGACGGAGATAAAAATTAACTCCCTTTGTAAGCTTGGCTGTGGATAAATAGTTCCGTAAAGGAAAGATGATTATTGTTGATTTACGGGTGAATGGATTTGTGGTTTTACGGTAGTTTTGTGTCAACATTATAAGTATTTAGAATTTGAAAGAAGAAAGAAAGAAGAAGTGTAGCAAAAAAAAGTAATACTTGGGTAAATAATTAAGCGTCGTCAAATAATTTGAATGGCCTCAGAAAGAATCAACACGAAACCGAGTAAGTGGGTAATAGCCAGAAACCTAAAACCGAAATATTTACGGTCGTGATCTTAATTGTTGTAGGTACTGTAATCACCGCGCTTAGATTCAGACATTCGATACCTAGATATTTTCAGCTTGTTGGCCTAAAACTTATTTGCCTTTGCAAATGCTATTCAATTAGCCACAAATGGTCCGCGTCGGATCGATTTCATCACGGCATATCGATAAGAGCAGCATCTCGATTTAAGTGGTTGAGTAACATCACTTTAATCGTTTATCTTTAGAGGAACTACGCACAATATCCTCACGATAACTCTTTGTTAGGTAGGCAGAGTAAATTGTACGCTAGTGGGTATAAAAGACCGTGGAATTGGTCAATAAAGTAACCATATGTAGGAGGCATGTCTAAGTGATCTGGACAACTGTTTTACGCTTCATTGCAAATCTGATTCATCAGATTTGCTTGATGTTGCTTTTAAGAACAGGCAGTACTTTACCCATTCTTTGTATTCGAAGAGTTCATATGCGAATTTGTGCGAAGAAAGCATTGCAATCAAATCTCTTTTAAGTCTTACTAAACTAACGTCAACTAATTTGCATGCAGTAGTTACAGCAAAGTGGTTACAAATTGTTTTATTCCGACAACCCATTAAGATGAGATTATAACAACATGTATGCAAACAACATGTAGACACAATGGTTGAACGTGGCCCACATACTGGAGGTGTTAGGGGCCGTGCTCATGGTATGAATACGTTAGTCGAAGATATTACAATTTCCAAATTGCCGGTCAGTGAGAATGTAACAGTACTCAGTTGTGTATGCTGTTGGTCATAAATTTATGAAATTCGGTCGAGTTGTTGTACCTACTAATGAAGCTTAGTCTATAACTGTTTTCCAAATTCTCGTCTACAGTCTTAGTCATTCTGGTCCTCCAATTAAATTTCAATAATCCGAACTCAATCAGTAATATTAGAAATCATAATATGGGAATTCTACATCTACCGGATGACCTGAGTTACCAACTAGAAACGAATTGGATGTATAGACTCAAAATTAAATAAGTACAGTCTATACTGTCCTCCATGCTCTACCCTAAATTGCAGGACCATAGGAATTTAGCCGGTTGCCGAAGTTTCACGCCCTTTAATCTCATACATAGCACTTCTGACAACTGTAACAAATTTCATATGACCCAGTGTGTACATAAGCGACATTCCGGGAGTGCAGAATACGAGTAGAATAACTAACCAGATTTACCGCATAAATACTCTACTGCTTTTGTAGAGTAATGGCTCAAGCGGAGTATATAGACTGGCTCCTCAGACTCTCAAAACTTCTTCTTTTCCGCACTTCTGAGCGGTCTGTACAGTGTGTAGTCTTTTTAAAAGAGCGTAGGCTCTGAATATGATGCAATGAATGAGATGCAAAGCTGAACTTGTTAGCTCTTATGAGCTGTTACGCAAACGCTTTCTTCATTGAAAACATTACATAGACAGGCTATTGACTTGTAAATACACATTGCGGTCGGAGCCTCTTTACGCTGTGTTTGTTCTGGTCAGGTTTGGGCAACTAAGTTTGGTGGTTATACGGCTTTGTGACGGCACTGAATGAAGAAGATGACTGGCCGACCCAATAACCTATTTTCAGTAAAAGACAGATCGCTATTGATGGTAGACAGTATTCATACAGTACTCCTACAGATTATTAGGACGTTAAAACCATAGATAGATAGGTTTTTCTATCTCCAGTATGCCAAAACTGGTGATAGATAGGTTATTGGGTTCGACCGTAACTGTTCTACTTAACTATAGCTGAAAACTTTTGATATGCGTCTAGACAAGTTGTCAGTTGATTCATTGCTGATATTCCAACATTATTGATATTATATAGATAACTGTTTTTAACGGAATTCCAAAAAGGAGGAGGTTATAATGGTCGTCTGTATATACGTTTTTTTATTTTTATTAAATGTACATCGACATAATAGTCAATTGTGGATCGATTTTGAAAATTATTTTTTCATTTGGTACAGGAAGCTTGCGCGGTGGTCCCATATACATCTTATTATTTAACTTTGCGTGGGCAATATTTGAGTTAGCTTCGATAATACGAATTTAATCCACTTTGTGTATCTTGATGATGTTAAATAATACTTCCTGTCACTGTTGTTTACATAGCAAATAGTGTATACAGATTGGTGGTGGTAGGTATCATAACTAAAAAGTGAAAAATAAAAACTTATTTACAAAAAAAAAACAACCAACTTCCAAAACAGAACACTAGGCAAAGCGAAGAATAAATTTAATTTCAGAAGTCGGTGGCAAAAAAAAACTAAAATACAGATCCAAATACACTGATTTCTTAAATTAAAGTACTTTTTCACTTTGAAGTTTTTTTTTTTTTTGGAAGTCGGTTGCTTTTTTATTTTTATTTTTTCTACTTTGTGCACGTTATTTAGCTAATTAACGGCTATTATTATAAGATTAGCTATGGCAATTGGCGGTTCAACGCAATGGAAAACGCAATTAGTCACCCACGACTAAATAAAGGCGCCAAATTAAACAAGCTCTAGTCCAATTCACATCGCAGCCAATCAAGAAATATTATATTGTTTTACTAAATTAATGAACAGGTAAACTCTGTTATTACATTATAAAAAAATAAAAATGATTTAGATAAATATCCTCGCTTCTCAGGCCAATCTAATTAATTAAGGTTTACTTAATACAAAATCAAGGTTTTGCCGAAAAACCGATTAGAAGCGAAAGCTTCGACATTTAAATGATCCGAGTTTTTCCATATTTAAAACTCTTTGGTCTAAAACAACACTAGAAATGACACAGATTCTATTAATATTTCGCAACATTTTACCGCTAATTAATTTGTTATGCTAAGTACATTGCAACAACAAAAAATTAAATCATTGATGCAATATAGTGTTGCTTTAAAATATTTAATAAAAAATACTACAATAGACCTTTCAGAGAACTTGAACTTCTTGCTATCAATGGCTGACCTACAAAGTTTATTGAAGAGATAATTGAAACTTGAAAGATTAGTAACAGTTAACACTATGGTAACGTCATCTAATAAAACACTATAGTTATTATTCTAATTTACTAAGTTACTTTTATTCTTAGTTTCATGAATCTATTAAAAAACTGTACTTACCAGATAATTGCTTTTTACAGAAGTAGGTACAGCTACTTAAAAGCCACATGAATGTTCCTAAAGTGTTATCCTAAGTAATGACTGTTTAAAGAATCCGTGACAAACCCCGTGGAATTAAGGTGGACGACCACAAGACCACAAACAAAGCCACGAAGGCTCATGACCGCTGTTGCATAACATAGGTAAATAACACGAGATAAATATCATATTTCTTGGAATAAAATGAATTTCAAATATTTGAAATGCACTCCCAAAATATACGAAAAAGCGTGGGGCGTTTTTTAAAACTTAAATCACAAAAATCCTTTCTCCAAACCTTTTTTACGGAGCGCGGAGCCCAATTTGCATTTCGGGCAACTTTATTTTTTTCTTTTATCCGAAAAGACCCTCCGTTTTATATGCGGACAATGCTAAAGACCTAATGCTTTTTTATGGCGACTGGACAAGGGTCATTGATTTATAAATTCTACAGTGCATTCGATATTATGTTCGTGTGAATGTTATTTCGACGAAATGTTATTTCGGCCCATTGAATTCGATTTTTTAAATTGAATTAGGTAGGTATGCACTTTTTGGTTTGCTTGATTGTAACTGGAAATAAGATGCATGGATTAATAATAAGTAAGTACTTTAGATGCCTGATGATGTCTTTGATTGTACTTACTACCAATCGTAAAAAAAATAATATATTAAGAATCCATAAAACGAATCATTTGGAACCGGTTACTGGTTACGTAGAGATTATCCGATAACTGTAACATTAAGATCAATTAAACTGCGGTTACGTGTAGATCATCCGTTATGTTAAACGATGTGTCGTCTAGCATTTCAATTTAGTTGATTTTAAACGTTCATTAAGCGACAAAACAGATGACATGGAAATAATTAAGTAGAAAGTGCATTATAAAAACCTAAGCGCTGTTGGTGTTGTGGCGCAACTTAGAAGCTTGTGCCGGATCACTGGAATTCGATACCTAGGTACTTACCTAGGCTTATACCTAGTTAGTTGATGAGGGCTTGGGATTGGACTAGCATGCTGAAAACACAACTAATGTGTAGATAGGTACGTATTTTAACATACTTTTCTTTAAAGACTTTTTCGTGGGCTAACATACTCGTAAACACGCAACACGCAACTACGATCTACAACGATATGCTGCCATTTCATTAAGATAATTAAACTTAACATTTGTTCATACAAATTGGGATTCTTAACGAAATTAATATTTTTAAATTGTAACTGACAGCATTGCTGTCCATTCAATATTTGTTGCCATTTTTAGCGCAATCACACAAACTCGTTAGTGTCTCTGCGCGTACGCAATAATTACAAGTCACTGTGTTGTATGTTGAATCACGAGACTGTAGGCATAATGGTTTATAGAAAATTACGCGAACCGTACGAGTAGATACAAACATATAGCTCTGCACTTGCCAATGAGACTAGAAAGCGAACGATTTCTCATGATTACATAGAAATTAAGTGACATGACATACCTACCTATCTATTCAATGTTTTCTTGTATTTTTTTTTAATATGTAAGAAATAATGATTAATGGCCTTTCAATACTCGGGAGTTCCTGATAAATAATTTTACCACATGTAATTTTATCTCTAAATAAGTCAAGCTGTCATAAGAGCTTATTTTTACTCGATAATTAGTTGACGGTTTCTAAAAATAATTAATCATTAAAAAAATATATATTTACCTCATATCCATTGTGAAACACAAATAAAAATTATATCCGCAATAATTTGCAACACTAAAATGACTGCACGTCAAAAAGGCGCGAAACGGACGAAACGCAACAATGGTGGGACGGGACTCGCGAGACTATTCGGCCGCTGTGCTTTCTCCGCGCTTTATAACTTGCAGCGAGCTGGCTGCACGGGGGGCCGAAGAAATGAAACTGTTTGGCAATTGTACGCGAAACTAACGAATTCTGTAAAATACGAATTTATTTCGCCCAGAAATAGTTCGGTTATTATTGCGATTTGTTTCGGAAGCGATAATGTTTATATGACGTGACGGTGCGACGACGCTAATCGATTGATTTATTTTACTATGTTTCTAAACAAAGAATACTGTGCGTTCAGCTTTCGTGATTCATTCATAACTTAGAATTCATTTTTTTTAAAGAATTTCAAGATTAAGTAACAACGAAAGTTACTGTTTCTCCTTCTCTAATTTTCTATATAAGTATCTACTTAGATCGACAAATTCAAGGTTGAATGTTGGATATTGCATCCGTTTTTCCGCGATAGCGGAAGATCATTGTTAGTTACTACAAATCTTCCGAGGGGCCCGTGACCAGCTATAGCTGGATGGGGGACACTTGCGCATTACCGATAGAAAATCTAGACAAACTACGTATACGTTTCTCTATGTACATATGTGCCTACATACAAGTACAAGCAAGTGCCGCATAAACGGCATAAATAAACCGTTTCTCTGTAAGCCACAAACAAAAAACAAACAAAGCCCTCATTATCACATCAGAATGAATGCATAATGACTGGCGGCATGATTGCAACCCGTCTTGGGCCTACCCACAGTACCCACGCAAAAATAGAACAATGAATGAACTTTTTAATCATTTCTTTGGGCAAGGTCCTTCTCCATTCACTTAAAATGATCATGATCATGATGATTACGAAAGCTTATCGTAGTGTAAGCCTTTGCCCAGCGATGAGACAATACAGTTTGATTTATTAAGGTAAATGAAGAAGGCTTTGCTGAGATCAACATTCAACTTTGGTATCTATCTCAAGGTTAAAACTAGAAATCTGAAACCATTGGGTTTCAGAGTTCTAGTTTTAATGGGAATTGTCCCGTAACTAAAAACGTTAAAAATCTAGTCGCAATCTCATCTCAGCGACAATCAATGTCAAAAACTTGTCAAAAATGTAGGGAAATTAAGTATTTTTAATTAAGTATTTTTGACATATTGAGACTGAGATCAGACTGTGAACGTTCTTAAAATTACGAGAATTGCCTCTCAGACTGTGAGTGTTCTTAAAATTACGAGAATTGCCCCTTCTGGTCTGAAATTCATCGGGTGTAAATAGTTACAATTCAGGCACCTGTCGAATCACAAAATAATGATACCTAAATTCTGCTTATTCAACTAGAGATTTTATTAGGGTGCTGTACTTAGGTATACCATAATTATAGGAATAGGTATTAGGTACCTACCTATGTTTTGTTAAAGTATTTGTCTAGCCACAGTACCTACCTACTCAAATACTCAAATAATTTGTGCCCGCACCCTAATTGCGTAACACACTATCAATCGCAATCTGAATGACTATAAAGCATATTGATAATCCGTTGCTTCATATATTCGTAAAATTTGTCTGCTCAACAACGTAAATAACGCAATGAATGTTGTTGAACTGTCAAAATAAAACCGATTCCTACTGTAAGTGTGTTACGCAATTGCACCGCCGGTTTATGGCCAAGTGTGCATGGACATACATCTCTGCCTAAGTATTTAGTACAAAGCCACCTCCATAATATTGTCATCAACTATTAAAGCATGGATTATGATTTTATGATGTAACGTAATACAATTAATTTAGAGTTGGTCGCTGAGAAACGAGCTTGTCATGATGATGTAGAAAAGCGTGAAGTTATAAACACACATTAGAAAATTGTACTTAATGTTTATCATACTTTACTTGATGTAGGTACATATCATTTTATTGGTTCCTTTTACATAGTTTGATGACACTTTTATGTTAGATAATAGGTAATAAAGCTGTCCCTGATGAACGGCACCATATTATTAAGAACTAGCTGCACCCCGCGGTTTTACCCGCATAATTCTCGATCCCGTGGGAAAATCGGGATAAAAAGTATTCTATGTCCTAACCTAGGTCATGGTCTACCTATGTGCCAAATTTCATCTGAATCCGTTCAGCCGTTTTAGCGTGAAAGCCAAACAAATAAACTCACTTTCGCATTTATAATATTAATTAGGAATTAGGATTAGGCTTTGAAACTAATAGACATTAATTGGAATAATTAAGGTTCATTATACTCTTCTAAATGACACTATAGGTATACTCTTTAATGACAAATAGGTAAATTACCGACTCCAATCGGTGCAGTGAATGCTGTGATAGCAAATTTTCACTTTCGCCAAAAAGAAATTGACTTGAATTTTCGGTAACTTTTCTATGATGATCGATCAGAATTAGAAAGTTTCATAGAATATTTGTTTAGTAAAATTGGATTGAGAAGAGAGAGCCAGTACAGCAGTTTACGATTATTTCTTCATTGAGAGTAGGTGCCTGTCTATTGCAAGTAATTAATAAACTATTGCAGCTCTTACTTGATTTTTTTTCACTTCTTCTGAGAAACGCTTTGTCATGATCTTACTGATCTGGCCAAAACAGATTCAACTTCATTCAACTTCACTAGAAATTGCCAACTAATATACTCGTATGTATAAAAATCACAGCAAAATTATGAAAGCTTTCAACATCATGAACATTTAAAGCCTAGAATTATCTAGACCATATATCATTTACGAACTTAATATAATAAAATAATTAGACAAAAATATCCCTATATAACATAACATCATGCCTATAATCCCCGAAGGGTTCGGCAGAGGTGTACCTCTAAACACCCACATTTCGCCAGTTATGTTTAAGTCCCATGTAATTAGGGGGCGAATCTATTGCTATCAACGGGTCATGAATCCAGACTCCGCCGCGAGGTGTTACTGAGAAATTACAAAACGTTCGCGTTATAATTAAGAATTGAAGACTTTAGTGATACTTTTCAACTGTAGGTAGGTTAGATACATGTTAGATCTAGAGACTACATTATTGCTTCTATGGATTATATAACACAGGTAGGTAATAAATAACCTTACGGTTTTTAATTCGTGAAGTCACTGTGTGAATTACTAAACGACAATGTTGACTCTGATACCAACCACTTGTGCTTTCATAACAGGTGCAAACGAATTCATACCTACTTATACGTATGTAGGCTTGTATAACTCCGAAAGTATACATATTTATGGGGTTGGCTTGGTCGTCCAGTGGTCGCAAGCGCGATGTGTGGAGTTCGAATTCCGTGTTATTGGGTTTTTCCATCACAAATGTTGCAGCAACAGCTCGGGAATCTGTATTTGTGCCCATTCGGTGAAAGACAACGCTTTCCCCCATTACCCGAATTGTGCTTGTCAAGTAAGTAATATATAATACACCTGCCTCTTCCTACCCCATGAAAGTATCTGTCTATATAATATTTCGGGCATAATGTTGCTGGTTGTTGATTTATAAAAACCGGCCAAGTGCGTGTCGAACCACGCACAATGAAGGGTTCCATAGTTGAGATGAAGAAAGAACAGAAATAAATATCCCAAGAACAAACAAACAAACATTGTAGTTGAAAAACATGTTCTCCCAAACATTCCAACTGCAAATATACTTAGGTAAGTTTGTACGCACAATATTGAGTGATTTATCGTGTTATTTTAAGACCATAGACTTTTTATAAATTTTCCTGTTATCTATAAGTAAGAACTATATTCACAGTATTAAAAAAAAGGCTTAGCAGTTTTGGAGATAATGGGGGGAGGATGGTCAATTTTCATCAATTTTCTTTAATAACTTAAAAACTATTAATTTTAAAATTATAAAAAAAATATAATTGAAATTCTCATAATAAGCCCTTTCATTTGATATGTCACACGGTATAGTTAACAAAACTTTTTTTTAATGTATGCCCATTTTTGCCCCAAAACTGAACCCCATATTAAAAATTAATTTATATACGTTACACGTTCGTGTTTGGGTCACAAAAATTTGTATGTGTACCAAATTTCAACTTAATCGGTCCAGTAGATTCGGAGCAAATCGGCTGTGACAGACGGACAGACACGAGTGATCCTATAAGGGTTTCTTTTTTTAATTCGGACGTACGGAACCCTTTTTAAGCACGTGGTTTTATGGTGCAGCAAGCAATTTTATTAATAGTGGAATTATCTAGCGTTTAATCGAGCACTACTGGCCTTAAGTCATAAGGATGTGCATTGAGTGCTCATTGTTTTATGATATTGTTTACAGCCTGCGCGTGTATGTTAAATAATATATGCCAAATAAAATAAATATTTGAAGTTAGGAGGATTATAATATTTGCATAGCAATAGCAAATCACTTCCCGAAAGATCATACTGCAACGGTCCAAGTATAGGTCCCTGGTGAACACTTCATTTTGAATAACATGAATAATGATTAATGTTTAATGTTCTTGAACTATTTCGATTTAGATTTCTGATCCTTTGGGCCTCTTAAACTGTGTATCGCTTAAAAGCGAAATAGGGAATATGACTTGACTGCGTTCATTATTTTTTAAGATTCAATGTTTTTTATCAACACTGATGTGATTATTTATCGGCCAATCTATAAAGGCGCCGCTTCTTAGCAGCCCCTGGCTAATCCACGCGCGTGTAAGCTAAGTACGTTTCGCTTTGTATGAAAATGTAAGTGGGATCGTCCACTGCATGCAACCCACAGCCACGCTACTGACGCTACGCACGGATGCGTGGCTGGAAAACAAATGAACCTCGCAGCTAACGTGGCAAACCTCTCCGTGACCATCCCGCGTTGCAGTGGACGGTCGACTTATAAGGCTTCGCTTGTAAGTCGACTTTACTTATTTCATATTTATTTTCGGACCAGCAGATTTTATGGTTTTAGTGCATCCAATCGGCACGGTCACGTTCGGGTCGACCATAAAATGCTTCGAATAATCAAAAGTTACATCCGAAACCAGTTGCCGGCGACATCTGATCTCAAAGGAACCCGAGTGATTTATTTAAGCAATGCACGGCGAAAACTTACTTTTGGAGCCATTATGACTGTGATAATATTAAGACTGACGTAACGTATAATGTATGTACAAGCCAGTAAAATTATGCCACGAATTACGTTAAGATTTCTTTCTTTATAGACGACGAGGGATAAAAACTTCATGTAATAAACGCGTGCGAGCTACGAGTTTGTTGAATAATAACTTGCTGTATAAGTGAGCAATTTGAGAACTATGGGGCCATTGGAAGAACAGTGTTGTACATGAATCTTAGGAAGCATCAAGGAATGAAGGAAGCAGAGGCGAAGCGCGCTAACAACTCCATTCCTACCAGCTTCCTTTTGGAGGATCGGAAGAGTAACTTCTCCTACCACCATAGAAAAATAGCACATTCAGTAATGTCTACGATTGCCAAATAATATACATATCAACAACACAAATTGTTCTTAATAAGCCGGCGCCACAACGTGGTAATCGTATTTGTATGACTATTTGTAAATGAATAATTTCTTCTTCGGCTTCCCTCCTACGAAATGTCAAGCCTCACCACTGGAAGGAAGGTCTACTTTAGCGCTCCGTTCCGTTGTCTTGATGTCCAGATCCGTTTATTTACTGCTGAATATGGTTTACCTCATTTAAAAGCTCTCTACGTGCTTTGGGACCAGCTACATCACGGGTAGTTACTGGAACCGTGTTGTATGAATCCTGGGAAGCCTGCTCTGTTTCCTCTTGATGTCCATATCCGTTTTCTGCAGCAGAAAATCCTGTTGTCATGAATGTGCTAACGCTACTTGCTTTGATCCCACCAGCCAAATCATGTGTGGTAGAGTACAGTTTAGGAGTGCATAATTTAAATTCCCAGTCATTTCGCTCCCTATACTATTTATCCGTTCCGCTGCGTCTCAGCTACTGGTTATTTAGTTTTAGTAACCAGCCCCAACATTCTTGAGATCCTGAAATTCAGTCCAGCGGGGCAATTGCGTAACATACTTGCACTATGAATCGGTTTAATTTTGACAGTTCAACAGCATTCATTGCGCTATTTACATTGTTGAGCAGACACATTTTTCGAACTTAAGAAGCAATGGATTAGCAATTTGTTTCAAAATGATTCAGATTCTGATTAATAGTGTGTTACGCAATTAAGGTACTTTATAATTAAGGTACCTACTTTAGAGCTATAGGTATTGACTACTTTTGTTGGTTACTAATTTTATATAATCGATGCATTCACCCAGCAGTTATTTCTTGTTAGGCTAAAATTGGCTACTGTAGGTATAAAGACGCTAGATTAGGTTGAAATTTTCAAACTATTCAATTCAATTCAAATTAAGTGTGTCATCCTGGACATAGTTTGTAGCTAAGTAAAAGTTTGGGATGCTCCTGGGCCCGTCTACCGAAGACCCTGCCAAGGTTTTTGCCCTCAGATTTTAAGTCTGGTATCCCGCCTTTGTAAGTCATTGAGATATGCACGTAGTAATTAAAATTGACCAAGTTATCTGTTACTAAATTGAGCTTACCTCCTTTGTTTCTTTATTATTATTATTTTTCTCAAACATATTATTTGTTGCTGATTAATTATCTATGGTCTACCAATATGAGCCAAGGTGCAGATGTCGCATGCATTCTAATCTAGCTTATTAAGTTGGATACTTACTAAGTACATGAAGTCTGATAGAAAATACGAAATCAATTAGATAAAATTCTTACTTTTCATCAATTAGGGAAGCTAAGCAACTAAGCTATAAAATTGCCGCGAAAATAAAAATGAAACCTAATCGTTCGCATGCAATGTTCTTTCCGTGAGTTGACTTCACGACTTCGTTGTTAGGTATCAAGTTATAGTGCGATTCGATCGATCTTTAGTTTGTTTCCTTCCGTCTGGATTGTCTAGCTCAGGCTTACCATCTATGGTCTATCTATATCACTCTTTATGGTGTGTCCTTTTTGATATTTATTTAGTTAGAATTGGATACATTACGTAGGTTTCGAAAAGTCGAAATAAAGCCCTAGGTTAATTGTACGACGACTAGGTCCAATTTGCGCTTTTTTTTTAACTTAGCCTATACTGTCCCACTGCTGGGCAAAGGCCTCCCCCAAGTCCTTCCAGGGACTTTTTCCCGCGCCACCTCGGACCAGGTCTCACGGTACGCGTTTAGGTCATCCCGCCACCTTTTTCTGGGTCGGCTCGGCGGCGTCGTGACCCGCCCAATCCCATTTTATCCTGGCAGCCTCCTTGCCTACATCCATTATACCCGTTTTGGAACGCAGCGTGATGTTCCAAATTCTGTCCCGTCTTTTTACGCCTAGGATGCTGCGTTACATCACTCTTTGGCAGACTCCAAAGCGGAACTTTTGTGACTCGGTGAGCGACCAGGTCTGAGCACCATAGGTTAGGACGGGCAGGATACACATGTCGATGAGTTTGGGCTCCAGGGAGATCGGCAGATCACTCTTCGTTAGCGTCTTCATGGACCAGCAGCTTTTCCAGGCGTTTTCGATTCGGCGGTCAATTTCCCTTTCCTGCCTGTTTTCGAAAGAAACTAACTGGCCCAAGATATACTCATCGACATAATGTATTTCCTGCCCATCTACCTCGACCCTACACTTAGTGCTATTGGTCATTAGTTGGGTTTTAGACCGATTCCTCGCAAGTCTCACTCTGAAGCTAGCCGTGCTTAACTCTTGGAGCATGGTCTGGAGTTCTAGAGCTGTGGGGGCAAAAAGGACTATGTCGTCGGCAAATCGGAGGTTTGTCAGCCTCTTCTTGTCGACCTCAATGCCCTTGGTTATCCATGAGGCTGCCAGTGACTTAAATATCTCCTCAAGTGTGCTAGTAAACAATTTGGAAAAGAGTGGGTCCCCCTGTTTAAAAACCTTCGTGGATTTTGAATGATGGTCCAGCAGTATTTAGTTTAATGTTTGCGGAGCTATTATTGTATATATTTTTAAGAGGTCATACCTATAAGCCTTTTCAAGTTCCTGCTATTGTAGCGATGTGAATATTTCATTGTGTAATACTGTCAAAGGGCTTCATATAATCTACGAAGGCCAGATATAAAGGTTTATTAAATTCTGCGTATTTTTCTAGGGTCTGGTTTAGTGTTTGAAGGTGGTCGGTTGTTGAAAAACTTGGCCGAAATCCGGCTTGTTCTGGTGGCTGATGTTTATCCAGTTTCCCATCTATACGATTGTGTATCACTTTAATAAAACCCTTATAAATATGAGATGTTGGACTTATTGGGCGGTAATTGCCGATATCGCTTTTATCGCCTTTTTTGTGCAGAAGGACTATATTTGAATTAGGCACATTGAATTAGGCACTTTCCCTGATGTTAGTTATGTGTATAGGTTGGTAAGGTGAGGCAACAGTGTTGGAGAGCCAATTTTTAATGCCTCGGTAGTGACTCTATCCTCTCCAGGAATTCTGTTGTAGCGCATAGTAATAACCACATAATAAGGGAATGGAATCTGGGAGACTGTATTCTGTGTTGATCGGGGTGGTGAGTCATCAGAATATAATGCTATATAGAATTTGGTTGCTATTTCCATGATTTTATCCCTACTCTGGTGTTTCATTCCATCATTGTCTTTTAGACTATTGATCCAGGTTTTTCCCTTTGTGACTCCGTGTTTCAAAACCCTACGAGATGTGTGCTTTTCTAGAGCGGTTATGATTAAATGTGTGCTAATCTCAGATCTTTCCTAATACTTCTTTTGACTTCTCTATATCTATACTATGAGCTGTTAATTTATTTTTATTTCTGGTTGTGTTCTTTAATTTTTTATTACTTTTGATTATTCCGGTAACTACTGAATTATATTGTTCTTCAGCGTCTGTTTCATCAACTTTTAGTTCCTTAAAGTAATAAGTTGTTAAGTATATTTCAAGATTAAAATGTTCTAGGTTATTAATAAATGTCTCTTTTGAAAGCCGCCTGGTTTGTTTTGTGAACAGTTTGGATCGGAGGACTTTGAAATCAAATCGAATTTTTGCGCGGATGGGTCTGCGATCGGAGCTGTATTTAATTCTATTGATAACACTAACATTCTTGCTTATATGTTTATCTGATGCCAAGATGTAGTCGATCTCGCTTCGCGTGGAACCATTTGGTGCGACCCACGTCCATTGCCATTGCGGTTTCTTTAAAACTAAGCTGTTGGTTATGTGCAAGCTCTGTCCAAAGGCAAACTGCATTAGATGAACACCTCGTTCGTTGCAGTCCCCAAGCCAAAGTCACCAAGAATATCTTCGCTGTCCGGTTCTTGCTTCCTTCCTATCTTAGCGTTAAAGTCCCCAATGACTATGTTCCAGGTGCCCCTATTTTCATCACAAGCTCGATTGACAAGATCATAGAAATTTTCCACGTCTTCATCGGTATGTGCAGATGTCGGTACATAAACTTGTACAAAAGTTAGCGTTTTGTTCTTTGTAAGTTGGAATTTGAGCACAGCGACACGTTCAGAATACCCTACGAATTCAATGACATTATTCTTCCACTTCTTTGCCACCATGAACCCCATTCCATGTTGTCCACTGGTTTCGCCGAGTGGAAGAATACGGCATCGTCTCTTTCTTCTGTGTGTTCACCCTCTCTTCTAATTTCTGCTCAACTAATCGCTCGTCTTTCATCAGCGTCCGGACATTGTAGGTGAGAATATGAAGTGTTTCGGTGTCGATTATATAACTTGCCGTGGTCGTTTGACGGTTAGTTGATCTCACCCGGAGATTCTTAGCTTCCCTGACCCCAGGGCTGCGCCCGCGCCCGTCTACGCCAGCATAGCCACCGGAGTCGCCGGGCACTTGGGGCCGTCTCTTATTCCTCTATCCCACCACGCTGGTCCAGTGCGTGTTGGCGGGTAACCATAGCCTCGTTTGTTTGTTAGCGGCCACGGGCAGGTGAGGTTGGCCTGAGTCCCGAAAGATCTTAGTTGGGACCCCTTAGGTACACCCCAATTTGCTCTATTAGGTTATTATTCAAAAGCCAAAACTAGAACTTCCCATTTCCTACATAATTGCCTAAAGATTCGTCTATTTTTCCTCGAAAGAAAATAAAGGGCAAAATGCGCTAATTTTCTTCAAAGCTAGTGCCTTCACTACGCCTGAAACATTTCCATTAGCAATATGTAGTTTCGAATAATCTTTTGCTCTACGTACAAAAGTACTACGTATAAACATACACGAACTGGCTATACAGCCTGTGATACAGCCGCTGTTGCCAAATTCGTGTACTTAATTCCTTTAAATCACGTGATCTGAGCCGGTCTTACTCTAGTTTTCTTATAACATCAAGATAGTAGGTACCTATAAGATCAAAGATGTAGTTATCACCATGATGAACAATCCGGAAACGCCCGGAACGAAATATGAAGTAAATTTAATAAAATAAAACATAATTGTGACTTTGCCAAGAAATACCTTAATTTTCCAATGCAAAAATAACATTACAGTTCGTTTTGTACAACCAACTACTTAATACATTTCTGGGCGTTTCGAAAAATAAACCGAAGGCTCGTCGCGCATTTTCTCAAGTCTGTACAGACAGGTGCAACAGGGACAGAAGTACAGGCGTAGGAACCTAGCCATTTTGGACTTCCTCGTGAGCTTCGAGTAGCCTGACTGGCTGTCTTTGGAACTTAAGTTCTCAATGTGATCGTGACTGTACCTTGCTTCGTAACCATTAAATTCGTGTTTGTATTTTGCAACATAATCATTGGGTTGTTCTTCTTCAAGAATTGGCTCTTCCTTCTCAGGCTCCTGGTCTAGTTCCTGATCTTGCTCCCGCTCCCAAGACGTCAGTGGCAACAGAAACTCTTCAATATTTATGCTATGTTTCGATGGTGGTTGCGATTGTCGAATCAATGTCGCTAAATTAGTCATGGATGAGCTATCGGGTTGATGAAGTCCATCCCCAGGAATTAGATTACCCACTTTTTCTTTTAAATCACATAATTTCATTCTGAGCACGGTTATGTCCGAGTCGCTCGGCCATGATATCACGTCCGGTAAAGGACTCATATGGCGTTTTGATCGCAATTTCTTCAACTTCTTCTTACTGCCACTGTCGGATTTAGATTTAGATAAGCCAGATTCTAAGCTCTTAGCTACATTAGCCGAAACCGTGCTTTCCGAATCTGAGGGAAGCTTGAAGGCCACTTGGCGGATATTAAAATTTCCATTTGCTTTTTGTATGTCAATGATGTCTTCAATTTTTCTAATATTCACATTCGAAGAATGAACGTTGAAATCCATTGTTAAAAAATATTTTTAGCCATTTATTATTTTACAAATATTTTTAGCCATTTAATGTTTCAATCAGGATGGTCTACTTGTCTACTTTGACAATTTGACAATAACTTACAATTTTTTTGACTTAAAAAAAAATCGTGCATGCAATAGACTTTTGCCATGTATTGAGGAAATCTTTTCTATAATATTACATTGCGTTGCACTAAATCAGCAAGAAGAGCCGGAATGAGTCATAATTATTCATAAGTATTGATCGCATTAGCCAATCTATTATAACAAAAATAGTTTTTGTTAAAATTTAGTTTAGTAAATTTCTGCGTAAAAAGAAGCGTAAAGCATTTTGACATTACACTATAACGATGCGTTCATAAACAATTTTTATGAAATCAAACAATTTCTTAAATAATCATCATTTAAGATTCGAACTAAGAGAATATGATAAAAAATTTGATAATTTGAGGTAATGTTAGTTAGGAATTTAGACACTGGAAATAAAATAAATAAAACTCAAAGATACATTCATTCCGATTCCCGGAACGAGTTTTTGAACATGACATTTTTCTCAAATGTCATCACATCGCCCTATGGGGAAGGATGGTGTAATGTTTTCGCTCGATTAATTTTTAACTTTCTACCATGGAATCTAATAATACCGACGTCGATATTGGTGATAAGTGTAATACTAACGGCGACTGTTCACCGACGCCGAAAAAACAATCTTTCGACTTGAATAACGCTAAAAATATTGATGACATCTCTACGCCTTCCGAGTTAAAATTTGATGAAGGTATTGTAAACAAATTACTAAGTCGATTTAATTACTTTCTATCTGTCTATTTTTTTGATATATTACTCTGTGAAATCAGTCCTATTTTAGTTTAAGTTTCTTGAATGTTATTGTGGAAAATGTGAGTGAAAGTCACAGGTGCATATTTACTGGCAGTGTCATTGACAATTTTGTTTAGAACCTGACTACGAAGACCCCGAAGTGAAGGAAAAGAAGAAAGATATTGAGAAATGTTTAGAGAATCCGGACTGTGTGAACTTGGAACAATGGCAGAATTTTGCAAAAGGCAAAGCAGGATTGATCAGTGGTAAGTGTGAATGTACAATTTGTTTACGTCGTAAAGTTGTGAACAATGCCTCCCTCTGTCGTCATGCACTACTATATTTATGACAAGAGATAATGCAGTGGAACTGGTGACTATGTCACATTTTGTAAATATTATTTATAAACCTTTCACAGAACATTATTGTTGGAGTACCCTAACAGTTTAGCTGTTATTGATTACCAGATGTCAGTGTCAGTTAAAGATCTGTTTGTAAGACGGCTAAATATGTCTATATTGGTCACTTAGGTTCTTGATATAACAAGGTTTGACCACATTCCTGGGTTTTGTTTTCATATGCATTCTTTACTTGACAATTTCATTTAATTTAGAATATTATTGTCTGTAAAGTCATAGCATCTACGATGGTACAATTATTATATCTTTAATTATCACCTTATTATCTTTATTAACGGGTCTTGTGATGGAGATACAATAAATGAAGTGTCCCAATGTTTACTTTCTTTTAGCCAATATAATTAAAATGATCTTTTTGTTGTGACAGATGACTACAGAAGAAAAATCTGGCCATTGTTAGTTGGTGTGACACAGGAAGAGTTGACAGAGCCTCCGTCTTTAGATGAACTGTCCACACACATTGAATATAATCAGGTGAAGTTGTTGGACTAACAATAACATTATTTATTTGAACTGTTTCTAAAAGCTAAGTTAAACAAAATAACATATTCATATTCATTTGTTGTGTTCCATAATACATCTCATAATCATGTAGTACCTCAGAAACCTTTTTATCTAGAGAATTTGTAGGTATTCAGAGATTCTAATTCTGAGTTTGATCATTTACTTTGCCTGTCTGTATGTTGGAAGTTAATGTTTGACACACACCAATGACAGTATGTACTCAAATTCAAAGTATTTTACTTTACATAAGTCTACATGGACACTTATGAAACGTCAGAAGTCAGGTGCACGGTTCAAATTGGTCGTTTCCTATGGAGTTTACTATTTGCCCTTTACTATTGAGGAAACTTACATCTGACCAATTTGAAAACAAAATCCCGTGCACATGATGACCGTGTCTGTTAGCAAACGTAATTATAGCGGCCGAGCGCTAAAAGCAAGAATAGTCCTTACGGTGTATAGAATGATGTTCGATTTTCCGATGGTACCTGTTTATCTGCCTTAAGTACTTTGAGTGCCAACACACAAATCTGAATACACATTCACCCAGACATGCTTCAATGGTTAATTTTAATTACCGTTTCATAATTTTTACCACCAGGTGGTGTTAGACGTCAACCGTTCACTGAAGCGGTTCCCTCCAGGCATTCCATATGAACAGCGTGTGGCGTTACAGGACCAGCTCACCGTACTGATTCTACGGGTAATCATGAAGTACCCGCATTTGAAGTACTATCAGGTCAGTAGCTAATTGTTATTTATATAAATAAAATATTTTATATTTGTATAAGGAGTTGCCTATTGATACCAATTAATAAAAGGAAATATTTACTTCATAATTAAATAGCAATTAAAAAATAAGGAAAAAGTGTATATACCTCGTTAACTGCCTCGTTGATCTAGTGGTTGCAAGTCCTACTGCTAAGCATGAGGTCCTGGGTTCGATTCCCGGGTCGGGCAAAGTGATATTGGGTTTTTCCATCTAGAATTACTCAGTAGCAGCCCGGAGTCTGGATTTGTGCCCGGTTAGTGGCAATAGGCTCGTCCCCTATTATATGAGACTTAAACATAACTAGCGAGATATGAGTATACTATGGGTACACTTCTGCATAACCCTTCGGGGATTACAGGCGTGATGTTATGTTATGTATGTATACCTAGCAGTTGCAAAATTAATTTTAATTAAAACCAATAGCAAGTATTGTTCAAGTCAATTAAATTTCAAATTAATTTTTTTCTTATTAATTAGTAAAACTACGTTTATTGAAGAATTCAGGTCTCGTGAGCTTTAGTTACTGCTACTACTCAATAACTTATACATATTATAATAAACATCTTAGTTAAATGTATAAACCAGCCGGGTCAAAACAATTTTGTTCAATCGACAATCGACGGGAAATAGTCAATTTGAATCAAACACTTCCTATAAGTATTTTAGGCATAAAGACTCCAAGATACCGTGAAGTGTGTCGTATGTTATAGTAGGTACTGGCGATAACACAATCATGCAAATAATGCAGAAAAACTAATGTACATACCAGGAAAGCCTGAAAAACAAAAATTGGTGAAAAATATCGAAAATCGAAAATGCAGGCAGAATCAAGAATGGCACATGAACGTGTGTGTGCCTAGTGTAAATTTGACCACAATCTACAGGTCTGTTTACTTGTGGCGCATATCGGCGGCGAAGTGCCCATACCTTCTAACTGACCTTTTTCGAGGAATTGAGAAATTTGATTTTAAAACATGCCAATAACGCCTTTAAATTCAGAACGATAAAAAAGTGGATTTCTCGATAAATGTCAGTTAGGAGGTATTGGCACTTCGCCGTCGATATCATAAAACCACAATCTGCACCCTAAATGCGTAACACACATAGTTACAGTAGGAATCGGTTTCATTTTGACAGTTCAAGAACATTCACTGTGTTATTTACGTTGTTGAGCAGACAAATTTTTCGAACATATGAAGCAATGGATTCACATTATGCTTCAAAATCATTCAGATTGTGATTGATAGTGTGTTACGCAATTAGGGTGCTGACCTGCTTCAAAGTCAAAGTCAAATAATTTATTTCAAATAGGCACTCATAAGGCATTTTTGAACGACAAATAATGGCTGTATACTCTGTACACCTATGCCTAACCCTTCGGGGAAACAAGGCGTGATGTTATGTTATGTTATGTAATGTAAATAATGGCTTAAAACCGCGAGGTGCTGCGGTCGCGGTTTTTTGTCTAGAAATACCGACATAGAGGCTAGGACCGTGTTTCATATACTCCTAACTTCAAAAGAACTAGGTAAATACACAAAAGGTTTATGCGCCTTTTTAAAAGTAACTAGGTACGCCATTTTGAAACCACTTTATCGTATCATCAGGACTTCCTTACAACGTTGAATCGCTTTTGACCCACTTAAAGGGATTAAAGCGGTTTTCGACGCCTTTCGGTCCTACCAGCTACGTTATGCCTCAATTTCGGCTAACATACGTACATACCTATATAATTACTTGTCCTGACTGACTGATTCATACTACAAACTTGACATTTTGGCAGTTGATGCTTTTTCTGTTGTAAGCATCCGCTAAGGAAGGACTTTTGGAAAATCGATCTTTAAGGGGTTGGAAAGGGGGGATTTCGTTTGTATGAAAATCTCATTTCTTGAGTTAATCAACTTGAAACTTGCCACGAATACTTATCCAATGGTGGACATTCACGGTCAGTCAATCGCGCCAAATGGCGTGATGTACATCCATTTGATCGTGAATGTTAAACTCCGTTGTTAAATTCCGTTGGCGTGATGAAAAACTGGATGTCCAATCACTCCATTTGACTTTAGTCAGGAGCAGGAGCCACGTGAATGCTCACCTTAAGCTCCCATACCCCATGGGAAGAAAGCGTGAGTTTATGTTTATGTATGTGTGCCCACCTTAAGTAAATTATGAAGTTTGTAATTTTTTGTTTTTCTAAACTACCCCCTAAAGGGGGATTGGGGGGTGTCAATGTTTGTATGGAAGAATTTTAACACGCGGTCCGATTAACTCGGTATTTATACACACATCAAAAGTGTCTAAGGATCAAGTACATTTTTAACTATAAATTAAATATCCAATTAATATTTACTATATCTAGTCTTCCAGACTGGCTTCTTACTTTAATTCCCATGCTTAAGCTAACAACTTATCCCTATATTATGTAAAAATTAAGAAAAATTGCAATTTTTGCAAATTGTGGGAAATTAACCTAAGTTAATGTCATCAATTAAATGGCAAAAAAGGCAAAAATGAGGATTTTTATTGTAAAGATAAAAAAATGAATAATCTGTGTTTTCCACCATTGTTGACACGAATCACACAATCACAGCGATTTGGCATGCTTAAAATCAGTTCATCAAAATCACTTTGAGGAATGACCGCCCACATTCTTTCTAACAAGTCAAAAAGTTGTGGGGTATGCACGGCATCCGTACTCGGCAGAGCTCTTCTTTGGAGAATATCCTATGCGTGCTCAATTGGCTTGAGGTTTGACGATTGAACAGGCCACGGCTGAACGTTGATGCGAGCATCGGCAAGAGTGCGTGTTACGACCCTAGCCGTGTATGGACGGGCATTGTTGTGCATTAGTCGAAACGAATCACCCAACCGGCTTCGCAAAGGGATGATCACGTATAAAACAATCCTCACCGCATAAATGCATTGAGGTTGCCCCTGATCCTAATGAGATCGGTTCTTCCACCAATTCAAATATACCGGCCCAAACTATTTATTGTTCCCCCTCCATATGAATGAACTTCCTGACAACATTCCAAACGTTCTTGACGTCCAGAGGTCCTTCAAACTCGAGTACGTCTTGTATCCGGCATACCGGGAAACGAGATTCATCGAAAAAACAAACACAACGCCAGCCTTTTTCCTCCCAATTTCTGTGTTCGCGAGCCCATTGTAAACGGGCCCTACGATTGGGGGGTGCTATAGGTGGAACTCTCAACGGCCTTCGAGAACGCAGACTCACTTCACATAAACGATTTCGGATGGTTTGCTCGCTTATCAGCAAGCATGAAGAGCTGTGGCGCCTCGTAGCCAACATCATGGTGGTCATCGTACGATTCCGTCGAGTAGTATTTTGGATGTACCGGTCCTGTCTACGAGTGGTGATGCGAGATCGTCCTCCATGTCGCTCAGCCACGCTGCCCGTGATCCGATAGCGTGTCCAGAGGCGGCTTATGCCGCTCTGTGTAGTGCCAAGAGCGACAGCCACAGTACGTTGCCTGGAACCAACTTGCAACATTCCGACGGCACTCATTATCTCTTCTCGTGTTAAATGATGTCGTCGCTCCATATCGATGCAATTTTTTTCAGTTCTGATGCAGAAATTGTAATGATTTTGTAAAAACGATATTACACACTTTTGTAGGAATCCTGATTGACAGTTGATTTCCTATTTTTAATTAAAACTTAAAGAAAATTCTTTATTCAAATACTTAGTGAAATTCACTAAAAATAGTCAATAACGATCCAAAAAAGTTAAAATAATAATCCTCAATTGCGGCGATACTCTAAACCATACTTGATCCCTAGACACTTTTGATGTGTGTACATAAGACCGAAAATAAAGAATAACGTGTATCAGGGTTTTTTGAAAATCCACTCCCTAACAGGGTACTACAGTCGAAATCCACGCGGACGAAGTAGCGCGGGAAGTGCTAGTAGGTCATAATTCCACGATACTTAATATAGGAGTGAATTATTTTCGGTCCGTATCCGTCACATAATAGAAATAGAAACCATAAAACAATAGAACTGGTGTTACTATGTGACCTGAATATTAGATTCAGTATCCAATTAGCTAAAAGAGCTCCCGTGGGTAATATAACACTACGTAATTTGTTTTAACTAACGGTTTTTCTTATTGCCTTTAAAGTAATTTATATTCAACCTACGTTATGTATACTTGTAACGTTTTCGCTATTTTATAAAACCTATATATTAACTTTCTACGCTGGCACACGCCCGTATTGAACTTGATGTAATTTAAAGCGAAGTCGTTAAAATCGCTTTGAATATTGATAATGGCGACTGGCGACTTGATAATATTGCAATATGAGTCATTATGAATATCCGCTAGATTTGTAGCGTTAATCTCTGGATAAACAGATGGCTCCCAAACCAAACATCTTAATAAATAATAATGCATCTTCCCTACGCACATAAACTTCATCTTTCTAATAGCCTTGGTCTTTTTTTTTGTGGATGGGAAATCATCAAATAACTTCTCCCGCTCTGGGCGGGGCGGGAGGGCGTGTCAGACTTTTACTGGCTAAAACCCACCCGTGTTACTTCTGTTGCCTGTCCGGGGCCACGGTAACTTTTTCGAATATCCCGCAACTTCGAACATCCCGCAACTTCGCACATCCCGCAACAATAGCCTTGGTCTGGGATCAGTACCACCATTTTCTCGAAGACATTCTGGACTCCATACAACTTCACGCTAAAATTGACAAAACATTCTCTAATCAAGGCTTTTGTCAACTTCCCTTACAGTGACGTCGAGAAACCTTTCAAGAATACGTCTTAAGACACATTCGTCTTCTTAAAATAAAGTCGAAAATAAATAACTTTAGCCGCGTAGTCCTACCTCCGTCTGCTTTGTTGCTCTCTCGAACTATTGGAAGTTTATTTATTTTATTTTAACACGAGCATGGTTGACATTGTTTTGCCATTGAAAACTGCGCCTCGCCAGGTCTGCGCCAGTCCTTGCAATACTAGAACAGAAGCCAAATAGAATCTGTGTCACACAGTACGGAAGAAAGCGGATAACAGCGCTGACCTTGATAGTGTGAACTTGTTATCAGTTGCATCGTTTGTTACACAATAGTTTATTAGTACGCTCGCCTGCCTACGGGCTGGAGTATCAGTATCAACTAGTTTGCATTGTGTTACTGCTATCAAGAGTCAAGATCTAGGCTTGTACCTAAGTAACAGTGGCGAAGCCTTCATAGAACCCGATTCCTGTCAGCTTCTCTTCGGAACCACAACTCTTCTTAATGTCTTTTATTGCCAAATAATAATGGTACACCTGTGTGTGTGTGTAACTGTATATCACTTCACATTATACATATTTAATACCAGTTTAATACAGTAATCATAAGATTAAAAACATTACAAAAATGCCTATAAATTTTTGTCTGAGTTTATGAGAAATGAACAATTTTTTCTTCGGCTTCCCTATAATGATAATTATTGTAGCTGCGCCACTGCTAAGTAATGTTATTATTTTGGAAAGCAAAAAATAACTGCTTCTTGTCTAGGTTATTGCTTTAAACGTTTTCAAAGTCCCTAAAATATTTTAAAGAACCCAGTTTGAGAACTGCTGCAAAATCAAAGAAAATTTACAAACTGAAATACTTGCCTAAGTTTTAAAAAAAAAAAAGTCGGTTCTATTGTATCGCCTGTGCAAAACGCAAACTAACTGCATATACCATAACGTTACGCTTTTATTATTTTCTCGGTCAGTGAACTGGCTGCTTTATAAAATGCGTATAGAAAATGTAAATACAACATTTTCTTTTTAACAAGCTATTATAATAAAATAATGCACTACTAACAGTTGGTTGATTTACTATTGATAACATTTTATTCAGCTGCAGATTACAAACTTTTAGTGTAGTTCATTGTTTAGTTATGGGTGTGAAGATTGACGATATAAATAAGGGACAAATTGACCCAACTAGAATCGTAAAAACTAGATCGCTCAAAATGATCTGACCTATGTCGTCTGCGTAATAAATTACCAATTTATTGCTTGCGATTACTTGTTCTCCAGCTAGTTACATTCTATGTAAAAATAGATTCGTCGAAAATACCGATGATGCGTAGTCTGCGATGCATAGCTGTCTGGCCATTGCTGTAAGCTACAATTAATTTAGAATTAATTCCAGCAGTAGTAAGCATTACTATTATGTCTTTTAGGTCTAATGGTGGCAAGCGTCACTGCTGAGCGAGTACGAGATGTACCAGGTTGAGCAAAAATGTTGTCTCAGTGGCAGCCTGGAGTCTTGATTTGTCCCCGGTTAATGGCTATAGGCGGGTCGACTTTAAAACCTGCACTACACTACTCGCGAAGTTGCTTCGACGAAGTACTGGTCGAAATTGACCGAAGTCCGAAGTACGTGACTGTGCACTCGTTGACTCGTGCAAAGAACTACAGGACGCATCGAGTCCTTTGACTCAGGCGCAAAAAGTCGCTCGAGGCGTTCCGAGGTTGCACGAAGCGAACCGAAGTGCCCTTTTACACTCTCGTCTTCGCTTAGCTTCGATAACTTCGCGAGTAGTAGTGCAGGTTTAATAGGAGATTATAACTGTCTAAATGGAAACGGATTTTGTATAATAGATTTACTGGAGACAAATCCAGACTTGGGGTTGCTACTGAGAATATCGGTAGATTTTCCCCATAGTAGCCCCCGGAGAGGTAAGCATTACTTAGGCAGTAGGGCACTCTTTACCAAACACAGTCGGATATTATAGTACAAATGATACTCTTTCAACTTTGACTCCAGGGCTACCATGATGTAGCAATCACTCTCCTCTTAGTCTGCGGCGACCGCGCCTCCTTCCCGCTGCTGTGTCGCCTGTCGTACGGGCCCGGGGCTCCGCTGGCGCCCTTCATGCAGGTCACCATGCAGCCCACGCAGCACCTGCTCAACTACATGCTGCCCGTCGTCAGCCGGGCAGATAGAAAGCTGGCCGAGTGTTTAGACAAGTGAGTTGTAGTGAGTACTAAGTCCGGTCACACACATTTTATGTGTACCAAGTACCTACCCATGTCACTTTTTGCGACTAATCGCAACTCCTTGAAAAAATTAGGTATGCATATCCTTTTGACTATGTATTTCTACACAAATGAATGAGTGACCGGGGTGGGATCACGACGATATAAATCTATTTACTGTGAATGTTGCCCCAGGATTGTGTGAAATTAAATCTGACGTTTTTGCATAATTAATTATGATAGTTTGTAGACCACAAACTCCTCAGCTCATGAGTTTTCTTGCTTTCAGACAGTGGTCCTAGCCTTCATATTAGTAAGGTTAAAATGTCTCAACACTAGCTAAGGATGAGCCTAGGCTTAAAGAAAATCTTAGTTGTGTCCTATTCATTAATCACACTATTATAAATATGTTTTTTTCATTCCAGAGCGCAAGTAGGCACAATGTTCGCCCTGCCGTGGTACCTGACGTGGTTCGGGCACAGCCTCAACAAGTACACGGACGTGGTGCGCCTGTATGACTACTTCCTGTGCGCCCCCCCGCTGTTCCCGGTCTACGTCACGGCCGCCATAGTGCTGTATAGAGCGGATGAGGTGTATAACTGTGAATGTGATATGGCGATGTTGCATTGCTTGTTGTCCAGGGTGAGTTCGCTTTTGAATCTAATCTAACTAGCTTGTATTGTCCCACAGCACGGCCTCCCTCACCTTTTTCCACACAATTCTGTCTTTTGCTAGTACCGGGTCAGTCCTTTCGGTAGGAGTCAAGCTCGTCTCGCCATCTTCGGCCTGGCCTGCCGCGACGTCGTCTTGCGTTTAATGGGACCCTCACGGTCCACTGTTTGTTTTAAGTCTAAATAACCACCGAGTGAATCCCATTAAACGATGAGAAATAGGTATTTCTTATCTGACATGCAGTAGACAGGTCCGGCCCAGTCCCACTTAAGCTTAGCGGGTTTCTAGGTAACGACTCAATCCCAATCTTGATCCCGATCCTTGTCTGTAAGCAATCAGCGGCAGAGTTGGTCAAACTGTCTTTGAGAGAGCGAATCACAAGCAGCCGTCAAAGATTGTGGATCAAGATTGAGATTGAGATACATTAGGTATAGAATTCTGGCTTAAATGACAACTACAGTTCGTTCGCGTTAAGAATGCAGTGAGTCATCAGTGCAACTGCAAGATAAAGGTCTATTCACAGTGGTGTTAAATTCAAACAAGTTATATTTTAAAAGATTAAGTTTAATGACAGGACAGACAGAGGACGGACGGAGGAGTTTGACAGGCCTGTTGGTCTAGTGGTTAGTGACCCTGACTGCAAAGCCGGAGGTCGTGGGTTCGATTCCCACCCAGGACAAACTTTGTGTGATGAGCATATTGTTTGTTCTGTGTCTGGGTGTAATTTATCTATAATATGTATGTATTTATAAATTATATAAGTATGTATATCAGTTGTCTGGTTACCATAACACAAGCTCTGCTTAGCTTGGGATCAGATGGCCGTGTGTGAGTTGTCCCAAGATATTTATTTATTTAATGAATTTATAAAAATACACTTAAAAGTTTAAAATCAAAATTAAATCATTAATATCATATTTTAATCACTATCACTAGTATCCTCGTTAGTATTTATAACAAAAGTATTTTCTGCAGCGAGTTCCATGACGTCATCTAAATTCCACATGGTATTTTCTTCTTGTAAGACGTGGTCGCAGCATTTCTTCCATCGATCAGCGTCCACTAAGCGAATTGCGTCATAAAATATTTTTTTTCACGTCAGACATCTTAAAAGTTGTATTGTCGAAGCAATGCCTTCAACTGTCATTGTGAACTTGACTTTGTAATTTGAAAAGATTTGATTGGTTAGGGGGCGGGGCTAGGCTGACGGACAATGATGACTCACTGCATTCTTAAGGCGAATGTACTATAGTTCACAGTTTATCATGTTATTATTGATGTATCTAGGGATCTTTTGGCCATTTCTTTTCCCTGGGGATGAGAAGAAGCCAATGAGTAGTTTAAAATTACATAATATTAAAACATAACATTACATCACGCCTGTATTCCCCAAAGGGATAGGCAGAGGTGTACACCCACATTTCGCCAGTTATGTTTAAGTCCCATGTAATAGAGGGCGAGCCTGTTACCACTAACCGGGCACAAATCCAGACTCCGGTCTGCTACCGAGTAATTCCAGATGGAAAAACCCAATAACAGTGCCTGAGCAGTAGCGCTTGCGACCACTAGACCAACGAGGAAGTTCTGTTAAAACAGTTTCCTTTTAATGTTCTAGTTACCAGATGACTTACCGTTCGAAGACATCCTAGTGACCGCCGAGCAGCTGTACGACGACAACGACCCTACTGATCTCGAGCCAGAAGTTGCCGCGCTCGAGAGGAGGGAGTAAGTTCAAACTCTGTTGTACATTTTTTTGTACTGCCTGAGAAACGTTCAAGTTCCGGGCTCTTGTCTTACTTGTACTCCATAGTCATCATCATCTGCCTAGCCTTTTCCCAACTATGTTGGGGTCGGCTTCCAGTCTAACCGGATGCAGCTGAATACCAGTATTTTACATGGAGCGACTGCCTATCTGACCTCCACAACCCAGTTACTGGGTAATACGATACCCCTTGGTAAGACTGGTTGTCAGACTTTCGGGCTTCTGACGACCCGTAACGACTGTCAAAGATACACGAATGACAGCCGGGACCAACGGCTTAACGTGCTTTCCGAGGCACGGAGGGGTCTTGATATGTAAAGATGGTCACCCATCCACGGACCAACCGCGGCAAGCGTAGCTTAACCTGACCGATCGACCCGTGCGGCTGTTATTTCTTAGCCACAAGCCCCTTGTACTCCATAGTAAAAAGTGATAATAGTTGGTAGTTAATCTAAGTCTTTACATGCTATTAAATAAAGGCATGTATTTAACGCGGCGACAAATTAATCTGAATTTGAGATTAAAAGATAAATTAAAGCCGGAAGCAAAAATAGTAGGATGGCAGCTACAGCGAAGGATAATTTTAAGTGGAAAGTAGCAGCTTAATAATCAGTTGTTGGCTTTGTTTTAATTTAAACTGGCATCGAGGTTTTGTTTTGGTACTCGACTTGGTCACACTCGACGTGGTCGTAGTTGACGGAGCCCCGCTTGGCGGGGCTTCTACATCTAAATGGTTTAAAAAAAATAACCACGAAGGGGATTGCGGGGTCTGTTCGCTCGCTCTTGCATCCAAAGTTCTCAATGCCTTTTTACTAATTCGAAGCTTAATTCAGCAAAACGGGCTAAAAGTGATGAATTTCATGTTAAAATTAGTCGCCATGTCATTATTTATAGTACCTCGCCTATGATGTCAATTGGCCCAATTTTATGTTCGCTACCTTAAAGTAGCAGCCATCATTTAGTTTTTATAATTCCTTGCATTTTGAAGCTCATCTAATATAATTATTGCAAAAATATTGAATAGCTGCCAAGTTATTTTTTTTGGTAGTAAATAGTTAGTCGCCCTTTAAGTTGTTAGTCGCCTGGAAAGTAATTAGTCTTAAATAAATAACTAGTCACCTGAAAGAAAGTGATTATTTCCGCTTTCAATATTACTCGTAATATTGAAAGCGGCCGAATCCAATACCAATCTTATAGTGTAAAGGGTCTGTAATTTTGTGGTTACCCATCTTGAACCCCCACTTGAAAAAAACAATGTTGTTTATCGATGGAAACAGCTATGGTTGAAATTTCCGTATAACAAGTTGTGATAAAAACTTAACGTCTTTTTCGTTCCACAGAGAAGAACAACGCCGCCTCGACGAAGAACGCCTCAAACGGCGTCAAATAGCTGCCCGCAACCGCTCCGGCGCCGGCGCCGCGTCGCTGGCGGTGCGGCTGCGGCGCTGCGTGCCGGCCGCGCTGCGCCGCCTGCCGCTGTCGCGCCGCGCCGTGTTCGCGACGGCCACGGTGCTGCTCGGCATCTACGTGTACTACCGCCCGGACCTGCTGTTCAACAGGTAGCGCCACGCTTATCAGTTTGTCTTCTTCCATCTGTAGTTCTTGATGTTGAGTGGAGTTGTTGGAATTATGGGACCGTTGTTAGGGGTGTATTGAGTTTTTCGTTACCGTCATACAATATTCTATGTAAAACTTTTGTATGTGTTTGGATCGTGTTGTGGCATGCATGTGGACTACAAAACTAGTCGGTTTCGCGCAACTTGCGAGCGTCCAAGGCCGAATTCTATAAGGCTGCGGTCTATCTGACCACACGCCGACCGCGACCGACGACGTGTAGCCGTCCGTCACCGACAACGCCCGAATGCTATGTTCGTAAATACTCGGGCGAGGACTCACACGGCGACCGGCGGCGTGTCGATCGTTTGTCGTGACGTCACCGCACGCTGTCGGTAGCGTCTGACGTCTTAAAGAGACCATAGACTAAACGTTACTTATCTCGTGCTTTGAAGACATATTCCGGCTCTATCTTGCACTTATACATAATTTGACAGTTGTGCAACAGTGACAGGAAGCATGCTATGCCAAAGTACGTGCTGAGTAATGTTTGAAGATCTTAGCCTAAGATTATCGCAAAAACAAATTAGTTTCACACACATAATTTATTGATGGTAACCAAATAGTTTCATGGACTTGGTTAACTCTACTACTGCGTTTTGTCTATGGATAAGTAGTAGTGATAACTATTTGTAACCGTCTCTCTGGTTCCTGAAATAAGAGTTAATTTAGTATTGTAATTACAATTTATGTCTTACCTAAATTAATGTAAAATAAATTTTGTGATCTGTTGAATACAGTGTTGGATTTATTGATTTCAATTTGAGTGAAATTAATTTGAATCACAACTTACGTTTGAAATGAAATCATATATTTTAATTTCTTTGTACATTTTGTTCAAGTTTTTAAGGGCACTTTCAACTTTTTAAATCTTGCGCTTGACGTTTTGTAATCAAATATTTTTGCATTGATCGTTTGTGTTACCATATTTTTGTAGTCGTGTATCAACCAAATGTCAATTATACATTAAGTTCCTGTATTCTTTGATCTCTTAGTATTTATCGGGGTATATTTCCAACAATTCCAGCAGCATACGGTGACATCACACACTTATCCAGAATCATGGCGGCATAAACCTGCTTTGTTGCAAATCATTGGTAGCTTGCAGACTTGATCGAAATTGAAAACATAATTAATTTATTGTTCGTCGAAATCGATCAAGTGTGAAAGCATATTCATTAAAAATAATGTCATAGAGTACACTGGTTATGGTTTTCATCATTGGTCCATTGCGAATTATTTTTACTGAAGCACGTTTTAGAATTTGCAATTTCGGCTTGAAAAGGATTTCAGAAAATGAAGTTGAAATTCTCTGTAGGATTACTTCATGGCAAAAGTAATGCTTATTGTCATCGATCATCTAGTTTTACGATATCGAAGTAATACAATGCAATAAATTCACAGAAAAACGAATGAAATATGTATCAGATCCATAAATATGGAATACTCCCTGGCTTGACATTGTATCATCCCACAATATTTTGTTCTTATCTTCGAAATTGTAAACGCACTAATGACTTGCTAATGGACCACTTTAATATGGTTTTTTTTATTAAAACATTGCCCTCTTTCTAGGCCAATCGGCTAAAAATATATTACTGTTACTATTTGTGAAATAGGATCCTGAATTCAGGATTTTATTTTTATTGTTGTGATGGAAATTCAGTCGGGAAGTCAAATATCAGGATCATTTCAAGTTGATAGTGTTTAGGTCATGGTGCTTGAGCAGTGTGGGTGTCATCGCTTATTGGCTAAGACGGCGTTAGGCAAACTGATGTTAGAGCAATATGCGCGCTAACGGGTACGGCATAGGGGATAGTATCGTGTAACCATTGGAACGCTTGCTAATGTTTAATGTGTGGTAAAAATTATGTTGGTGTGGTTTGTTTCAAAATTATCTTTACAATTCAAATGATCTAAACTAAAAGAAGGATAACATCTAAAATAGTTCGGCTTGAGTAAAACATCGCAGAAAGGACTCGTAACAAAATTATAATTTATCGTAGTCTTAAAACTTAGAACACGTAGTATTTCGATACATTTTGGTTTAACATGAAAAGGTAATTTTGAAACAGACTACATTGTAGAATGTTTAGGCACAGAGAAGACCTCTTATAAACATCCAAATCCTATTTATTTTAGCGCCCATTCTTGCTATGCTTCCCCACTAAAAGACAACTTGATTATTTACAATAATCTACCTTTTTCCTCGCTTCGTAACTTTGTGGTCCATTTCAGAAGTTTCTCTGTTCCCAAACTTTCTATAGTCGTATTGTAGTATTAGCCCGTTTGGCTAAATGTTCGTATCTGTGTGCAAAATAGTCGGAAAACAGTCGTGTCCTTATTGTGAAGTTACTACAGATCATTCGAGGGAATCATAGCTTAGTTCACTAGTAAGTTAGAGCATTGTGCAGCTTAAAGCATTACCTGTGTATTGAAATAAGAATGGAATATATAAGAGATCGCTTTAAACAATCGCAACTGAACGCTTAGAGTCGCCAAAACGCGATGAAGCTCTCTCGTGTAACGAAATGTGCCTAAACGTGACGCATCCTTGAAATTTCACTCTCAATTCTCTTCCAATAATTATGGAATTGCCGGCTAAGAAGTTTCATTTCATAAACTACATATTATCTATCTATGCAATCAAGATCGACAAATGAATTTATGTTTTGATTTGAATAATAAACATTTAACCAAACGCGCTAGTCTAGAACGGTTAAGATGATAGCATAAGACTAAATTATTGAATAAAAACGCCTTACAGGAGTGTAACTGTAAACATATAATTATAACCAATGCAGTCGAATGCTTTAGATTAACTTAAGTAATAGGTAATTACAGTTGAAATTTGTATGAAGTTTTAACGTGCCAGTTAGATAAAAAAAGGTTTTAAATAGTGCCTCTATAAATGTGTCTACTTGTACAGCCAGCATCAGAAAACAATGAATCTTTCGGAAGAAAACAAAAAACTAGTCGCTAACCAATTTTCGGCGTTTTGAAACTTCGTACAGTCAGAAAATCATGATTTTTGCGACTGGTTGTCCAAGGATACTTTTTCTGTACACTTTTTATATTGCTGTAAAATTAGAGGCGCAATTTTATAATGTTTTATAACGTTTTAACTCCGGGCTATTCATAAAAATGTTTTGTATGGTCGGCAAAAAGATACGCTTTAAGGGGGAAGCGGTAAGGTATCCCGCGAAATTCAAATTTTGTTACGAGAATCATTCGAATTAGTAATAAGTTAGTATAATCCTCAAATGTCAAGATATCCTGAAATAGTCATTCAATAGGATTACTTGGTCTTAGTTGTATTGATGACTTTAATGATTATGATTATGTAAATACATATTAGTTACGGTCGCGAATCATACTTTAATCAACATACAACCTACAACTGAGCTGCAAATTGCAAAACTCGTAAAAAAAATTCAATTTCGCGGCTACCTTAGCGCTGCCCCCTTAAATGCAGTGTAGTTTGAAAGTGCACCGTAATAATGTGAAGTTTCTTACACAGTCTCTACCTGAGACCTAGTGTATGGAAACTGTATGAAATTATGTTATTATAGGAAACGAACAAATGTTATAAAGTTAAACTTATTAATTAAGACGTTTGCGGCCGTGATTGTGAAATGTGTGCTTTAAAATTTTGGTTTATTTCAAAATTCGGAATTTGCTATTTTGTGAATATAAATGCCTCATCTTATTTTCTTCAATTTCTGTTTTTTTGTTGTACTTATAAGGATTTTTTTTTTGTAGAAGATTCATTAATGTTTGTATATTTCTTGGTAATGGAATCTTTTATGAATTAATTTGGTCTTACTTTTCTATTAGTAGGTTACCAGTCTCGCATAAGTAGAGGCATTTACAAGTAAAGCCAAAAATAAATTTGTTTGTGTATCGGATTGAAAACTGCTGATTAAAATTTGTTTGTAAATTATTAAATTTGTGTGTACATCATGATTTTGGTTAAAAATGTGATATTTCCTTTTAATATAATTAGGTTAACATTGTTCATTCCTCGTTAGTTGTATATCCTCACGACCAGTCTCAATGGTGCTGAATCGTGACGTTAAGAGGAATATAAGCATTTACTATTTATTGTTATTGTATGCATTCTAGAACTGAAACACTTAATGTTTGTTAAGGTTATCTAATAAAGGAATGAGAAAAAATATAAATATCCTAAAAACAAAAAAATATGATCGAGCCCTTAAATATTTTCATCTTTGATTGAGCAAAATTTTATCACACTGCAAGGAAAAGATAAGAAAAAAATTTAAAGCAGTGTGATAAATATTTTGTGCTGATTTTAATGATTAAGTTTAGTTTTCTTTTTGGTCGTTTAGGTTAAATCTTTTTGCGATTTGTATAGAAGTTTATTAATGAAGGTAGTTGTCGCATAAGGGTTGATTATAGAATTCCATTATCGTTCAACCCTCAACTGACACAATGGAGCTGGAACTAAAAGATTTATCCTAAAAACCGAAGCATGTAAATATGTATATGTATATAAACATAAAATAATAATGGTCTTTTGTTGTTTATATTGTTTGCAGTGTTGTTAGTGTTTGATTTATAATTATGAGAAAAAAGTGAGATTGACGGAATCTGAATGTAAACGTAGGTCTGTAGTTCTCAAGACGCGAGTCAAAATTGTTCCCGATTAAGTGTTTCTAAAAGAAAATACAAGGATTTTGTAGTCGTTGTGTTTTCTTTTAAAAAATAGCGGCTGACTGCAAGGCCTAAGGAAACCCATAAATAATATTTTTAAAGCGCAGATTATTCGGAGTTGTTCTAATGCGAAATTGTTAGCTATATGTGTCACAAAAAAAAAAAATCCTCTAAGAAATGAATTTTACAACTACCAACAGAGTACAGAGCTAATAGCGACTATATGTATAAGGCCCACTTGCATGTTTAGATGGGTTAAATGAATAAATGTAGTTTGTAAACTCGGAGTTAAGTAATTAACATTTTAACTCTTATTACGCGTTGCGAAGTAACACCGGGTTAGTTAACCTGACAATAGTGATGTTTGAGTTGGGAACATTGCAGTTCAATCGACGAAACATAAAATAGGATTGCGGTGTCTATGGCCTGATATCTAATCCGGCTAAAAATGAATTAACGCACAATGAATGGAAATTTTATACCCATCTCTTTTACACTTCATTACGATACGTAATACTGTCTTGTCTTTTTTTATAACATGGCATTTAATTTTAATCGATTGTATGTGGTTTCCATGTAGATTTAGTTTACTGATTGACAACATAACATCTTGTTTCCCCGCAGGGTTAGGAGTTATTGATTGACAAAAACGTCAGATATGGAAAAATATGTTTTAAGTTTATTTTGTATTTATTTTTATATGAGTTCATGAATATATTGCCTGCTAATATAGTACCGATTTTTCACTTACTATAACTTCGAACAATATAAAATACAAAATAAGTTATCAGCGGGACCTCACAACTTTAATTTATTTTGACATTACTTACACTAACCCAGAGTTTAGCGACGTAACTCTCCCACATCGGTGGGTTTAATATTTAAAAGTTTAACTCTAGTTTTACTTCTAACTTGTAATGTTTACTTTTATTCTGTTTAATTTTATATCGTTCTTTCTAACAACTAGTAGATCTTTTTAGTAATGGGTGGATAACGTTGTGAGTAGTGTTTGTTACCTCTATTATCAAGTTCTAAGCTATGTTTAGTTATTACTACACTGCTGTTTGTTGTCCCTAAATAAATAAATAAACTCTTGATGGCGCAAGATGAATTATTTGATTAGACCCTGAGTTAGCTGTTAACTCCCGAGTTATATAGGATAACCCATGAACGCGCAAGTGGGCCTAAGAAAAGTACTTCTTCCTTGAGTATTAGTTTAAAAAAAAATTTTAAACCCTTTTCGTTGTGGCCGAAAATTTCAAACCAAGTCAGCCGCTGTATCCTAGTATTATATATTAAGCTTTACCACGGGGCTATGTAAGGTGTATGTATTTAGAGCGTGTCATTCATGTTGTATGTATAACGCTGTAGGTTGCGGTGGAAACACACTTGTGCTAAACTCGATTCAAAAGCCGCTGCAAAATACCATGTTTTTTGCAGCGGTTGTATATAGATTTAGCACAAGTGTGAACCTATCCCTAGCATGGTTAACGAAAGTGTAGTCAATACGGCTGATTGATGAAATGCAAAGTTAAATACATGTTTATTACTGATGACTGTGTTTTATTCATAGATTAGTTGTTGTCCTCATATATACGCTGCTTTTTTATTGGCTAGGGATCTACCACGATAGTGTTGTACTCATAATTATGAAAAAAAAAAATCAGCTGCTCCCTACATTTGATGTGAACATCATAAATGTAGGGAACAGCCGACTTTTTTCGCGATTTCAGGTTTGGTCCCATAGTAAAAGTTGTTCATAATGATGAATACAATGAACTCTTAAGAGGTTGTGCGTTATTTAAATTACACCTTGTATAAAGGCTAGCGCTATGACACACGTGTTTCAAATTCTTATAATTGTATGGGTGAACATTTTAACATTTTCTTTGACAATCGCCTATTTTGCACACAGATACACTATCATCACAGAGGGATTTCCTATGGGTGCTATATACTTCATACACAGACTAAAAACTTGGAATTCGTAGCATTGCATTTTCTATGTGCACATTTTGATATTTTCTTTTGTTTTTAAATATTCCAGAAGGCGGGAAAATGGCCTGGAGTTATGACTGTTGGTTATACAAATGGGAATGAGGTACAAAATAATAAAATAAATGTTTATTTGGGTTTCTGTTTATTTCTTTCAACAATCTCATTATGTATTATGAACAATGCTTTGTATCTTAAGTTCGTATTTAAACCAAGATGGTTAGTATTTATTAAAGAAATACGTAAAACCTTATCGTAATGGGATGTTTTGATGAGAAAACTCGCAGTCTAGTAATGTCTTGTCAGCTACAGCTATTGCAAATTTTTAAGTATTTAACTGAAATTGCGTGAAAAGACAGTTTAGCATGGTATGAGATGTAATTTAATATTCTACTTAAATCTAACATATTTTTATTGCTATTTCATCAAAATGATGCGTTTGAAACTCGTTTAATATGTTCAATCATAAAATTAGAGAAAAAATCGTTATTTATGCAAATAAATACTGGATATAAATACGATTTTACATCCAGTATTTATGAATCTGATACAAAAAACTTGTCATTACCTCATGAGGTAATAATATAATGATAAGTTTACCCTAAAGATAAAACACTATCCCTCCTTAGGCAGTCGGGTGAAAAAGAATGTAATTCCTTCATTATCACTTCATCAGTAAAATTATTCGCGTTGATTCGTTAAAATTATATTCGCTAGATATATAAAACAAAGTGTATCCTTACAAAAATAAAAACGTTTAATGGATATGAAAAAACAGACATCGGATATTAAAACAAAACAATAACGTGATACTTATTTATCAAACATATCGTTAGTATATCCTTACGAACAGTTAATTTCAATAGTTCGAGTTTCTTCATGTTTTTAACTTCATAAGATATTTGAGTTCATAATAAAAAAAATATTATAATCCGAGCACATTTTTTTAAGTTCACGGGGTCTACTCCCTAAGCACGAAGTCCGTAGTTTCGGCCGAAGTTACGGGCGTTTCCTACTACGTACCACTTACGGACATAAGATTAGTTCGGTCTCCGAACTAAGAATGAATGACAACACGATTTTACAGTTGTCACTACGCCCGATGTGTTTTTGCCCGTCCGAAAATTTCAATTTTAAACTTGTTTTGACGGAATAACTACTTTCGGACGGGCTCGTGTCTTCGTTGACGGACTTAGGGAGTAGACCCCCAGTTCAGGGTGACTTTACGAGATTAGCGTAACTTTTAGCTGTACCTTGTATAAATTACTCATAAAGCAGATTAGATATTTATAAAATTACAATTTCAATGACTAGTGTTTATAAATAACTAGCGCCCTGCCCCTGATTCGCTCGGTTTTTACGACTTGACAAAACATCGAGATTTCTTTAATACAAGGTGGCAGGGACATCGACCCGCAACCTGTTACTATGGGTTCAGTACATGATTCTGAACCCCTGCTTTGAAATTTTTCGTCAGTTATTAAAAAAAAAAAATTGTTGTTCCATATACAGGGTGGCGATTAGGTTATCACATTAATTGAAACCACGCATTCAGTACATGATTCTGGACCCCGCTGCGTTGAAATTTTTCGTCGGTTATTAAAAAAAAAATTTGCTGCTCCATACATTTTGACCTCGTAGGTAGGCAAAAATGTATGGAGCAGCAATTTTTTTTTTAATAACAGACGAAAAATTTTAACGTAGCGGAGTCCAGAATCATGTACTAAATACGTGGTTTCAATTAATGTGATAACCTAATCGCCACCCTGTATTCTGACCGCGAAAAAAAACTGCTGTTTCACAGAAAAGTGCAATATCTGTATTGCACTTTTGTATGAAACAGCGGACTTTTTTTGATAACCTGCGAAAAATTTCTACGCTAGGGGTTCTAGAATTATGTGCTGAATGTATGTTAACAATTTACGCGCCGATATCCACCCTGTATATATTATTTAAGTTTAATATAAATTCATTATACACATAAACCTTCCGGAATAATTTCTCTAAATTATGGTGAAAACTGCATCAAAAGATATAGGTTTCCTGTCAATTCTGAATATTCAAAGTCTACGTAAACAACTGTCGACGTGGGTTTCGAATTAGTAATGTAAATAAATTATTTATATCTAAATAAAAATTGATACCGATACAATAGCAACCAAGTAAAAGCACTTTCTCGTCAAAAAATAAATACAATTTGTTAGAGAGTATCACAGCCGTAAAAGCTTAGCTATCTCACATAAATATATTGAGGCGTGAAGATAGAACTATAGGAGTATTCATATAATAATCCTTTAATTACATTATAAACCTTATTACTAAAGTGATAAAGGTTCATTTTTCTACTTAAAGATTAGTTTTTAAGAGAGCTTAGATCTATATATTTTTTAAATATATTATTCTGTGGAGAGCAAACGTGTCGATATTATTATGTGTAGAATGTAATTAAGTAAATATTTAGCTCTGTTTAAAGCATTACAGGTAACTGGCAAGAAATATAAGTATTTTATTTCGAAGTACCTACAAAATGATAACTATAATAAAAAATAAATTACTGTATTATGTTACGGTCGTCATATCTATACATGAATAAATAATGTTCTTGTTATTTATACAAAAACAAAATTAATTTTACTTTCGTTTCATAAGAGCACAAATGCGACCACAAATTATTCTAGAAAGAATTTTTAAAGACAAAAAAAATATAACGGAATAAAAGAATACTGCTATTCTTGCAAAACACAACAAGCAACAACATACGCATTTTGTTTTTTTATCCTTAATATTAACTAAAAATACCCACAACTTATCGATACTACGTTTTATGAAGAATTTAGTTCAACAGAGCAGCAAGAGTACCTACATTATGTGCTCATACACACGAGCGGCACGAGTCAACGGCAGAGACAATTGCAGCCGTCAACACTCATCGGCGGCTGCAGTTGCCCATTGACGCGTGTCGCTCGTGTGTATGAGCACTAAAGGTGCTTCTCCATCAATTCGATTAGCTTGAGCAATCAGCCGTGATCCGAGCGTCCTAAATATAGAACGTTATCAACATATCTTTAACTATAATACAAGCCGATCGGGGCTGAACGAGTTGCTAGAGATTTATTTTTACCATTTTGAGTTTCAGTCTCGGCTTCGTACTTAATTTATTTCAAATTAAATACTAATTGATGGCAGGGGACAAACATAATAACAAAAACGTTCAGCACAGAGCATGACAGAAACATTGAACATAACCAATATCATCATCTGCCTGCCTTTTCCCAACTATATTGGGGTTGGCTTCCAGTCTAACCCGATGCAGCTGAATACCAGTATTTTACACGGAGCGACTGCCTATCTAACCTCCACAACCCAGTTACTTGGTAACACGATACCCCTTTATAAGACTAGTTGTCAGAATTGAGCTTCTGACAGCCTCGTAACGACTGTCAAAGATCTACAAATGACAGCGGGGACCAACGGCTTAGCGTGCTTTCCGAGGCACGGAGGGGACTCGGTATATAAGGGACGGTCACCCATCCACGGACCGAACGGACCGACCTCGGCAAGCGTAACCTACCCAACATGTTAAATTCTTGATAAAATCCACAAGCACCTACTTATTATTCAAACAAAATGGAAGCCTTGCCCCACTCCCCGGTCCAACACAATCGCGAGACCTTCAGTTCTTCATGACCAGTTGCAGATAGTCCAGGACCCGCTTATCATGTAGTATCTTCAGGTGTTCAGCGTCAGGTAACGCTAAGGATTTGACTGATTTGCCATTGCGGAATCTGCGCTTGCGCCAGTGTTCACATGCGTTTAGTGACCGCAGGTTGACTGTGCCGTCGCCGTCACCCATCGCGAGGGTTGGATAGCCGTCGAGCCAGGTTCCGGGCTTGTATACTAATCTGTATGTTGGAGAGAGATGTGTTAATAGTATAATAGCTCAGATTTTTGCTCTTACATAACATCTCGCCGTGTTTCCCCGAAGGGTTAGGCAGAGGTGTAGGTACCTATACTAGGTACACCCACATTTCGCCAGTTATGTTTAAGTCCCATGTAATAGGGGGCGAGCCTATCAACCGAGCACTAATCCAGACTCCGGGTTGCTACTGAGAAATTCCAGATTGTCCGACCTGTGAATCGAACCCAGGACCTCATGCTCAGCAGTAGCGCTTGCGACCACTAGTCCAACGAGGCAGTCAACGAGTCAGACTTGGTCTTGTTAATCATAATCAGTATGTAACTTTCATGGCTCAGGCTCGGTCATCCTAACTGTGAGAACGCGCTAAATGCGGACTGCAATCTATCACGCGGCCCCAGTGCGGGCTGGTAGACATCTACTTAGCTGTTAAGATTCAAAAGTTAAAATTACCTATTTAAATAAGTAGTTTCAGTCCACCAAAAGATTATCGCTATCATCAATAAGACTACCATTGTTCCCTTAATAATTATTGTGTTACATACTTTGTTTAACACTCTCACCGCCATGTGGTACGCCGGCCGCCCACGTAAATTCTAGTGCAGCAAGCAACTGTATATATGCGTGGCGGTGAGTGTTAAGCATTTTCTCAGCTAAATACATGGTATCAAACATGATTATACTAAAATAATACCAAGAATAACTATAATATTCTTATTAGAGATACTGTCTGACCTTTCAACAGTGGTGATATTGTATCCGTATATGCAGTGTACTTCTACGCCGGGCGCGCTGAAGTCTTCCGTGTACTTCTCCGTGTCCTTGCGCATCTCCCACGCGTCTGGGAGCTCCATGTCACTGTAAAATAGTACGAAATATATATTTATCACATAAACAAGCCATGTGCTCGACCTCATTGACAAAAAAAAAGTTATAAAAAAAAATTAAATTTCGGAATAATTTTAATTTCGGACGTCGATGTCTTGGGATCTGTATTTTAGTTTTTTGCCACCGACTTCCGTTATTTGTTAAAGTTATTTCATAATTTTGAGTTAATTTCTTGTTGAAGTCGCCTTAATTTTTCTAAATTACTTTATTATTTCGTAAAAACGGCCCTGCCTACGACCTTGATCGTATGTAGAACAGAAAATCCAAATGGGAAATTGAGCCGATTTAATTATTGAGTGGAAAATGCAACAACGAGGAAAATGCAACAACGAGGAAAATGCAACAACGAGGAAAATGACAAAACTGCTTGTGTTGCGGTTTTGTTATTATTTGGCCTGAAATCGGGTTTGGCTGGTAACATACACAAACAATTTGTTCTCTCTGTAATATACTTGTACGTTTAGAAGTAAAGTACGTAAAGCCATTGGTCCTGCGCCTGATCACTCCCCGATCGTGTCTACCATCTCATCGGAACATGAGAGTTAGGGAACAGAGAGTGCATCTGTGTTTGCGCACACGCATAAGCACTGTAACATTTCCTGCGTACTGTAGACTTTGTAACCGGGCGTGCCACCATGCATGCAACCTTCGCAAACTGATTGATTGATTTAAAAAGACGAACGTTGATTTTGAAACTTAGAATAGGGGAAGAAAAATTAATGGAGTTGACAGTCGGCCTCCCGGCCCTGACTTGTGTTGATGTAGAAATATGTACGAGAAGTGATACGGTGTATTATTATACACACAAGTCCGCCTTTAGTTAACGGTTCGGCCAAAGTACTGGGCGAATCGTTACAGTACTTGGCTAATCTCCGTTGAGCTTGGCCGCCGTGACTGAAATTCGGCCGGGAGGAAATTTTTAAATTGTTATTAGAAAGTATTATATATTTTTTATTAGAAGGATTTACTCACGTGAACAGCTTATGGAAGTCGTTGATAGTGTAGTTGTACTTGTCGGTCTGTACCAGCACCTCATTGGGTTTCCAGAAGAGGGGCGAGGGTAGCAGCCACGCCAGCGATGGACATGTTATCTGCTGGGTGCGCATTATGCTCTCACGCAGCATTAGGCTGCCTAGGTCGTCACCTGGGAACGAAAAGTGCTATAGGATATAGTACGCATAATATCAAACATATACAAGGTGGAACAGGACGATTAACATTCCTTTAAACCACGTAAAGAGAAACATGTTGTTTATCCGTATACAAAAAATCAATCAAATCCAATGAATACTTTAGCCACAGGAAATTATTTTTCAACATGATGTAGATCTGAGTCCGTAATAATAGGTAACCATTGCCGCCGCCGCGCCCCGCACCCCGCACCACATCGTTGGTCAGTGACTTTGAGTAGATAAAGCGTGTTTACTTTTTATGCAGTTGATTCTGCTATTTATTTTGTTTGAAAACTGCATTTTTTAAATTTTCCATTAACTACTAATCTTCGTGTTTTAAAATGTTTCGATGGACTGGTACTGTGCTCGTTTTAATTTAATGTCGTACGTCCAGATCCACATTGTATTCTCGGATGAGGCAAGCACACTCACATTTCCCTAGGCATGTTAGCAATCTACTTATCTACACAAATATATAAAATTGAAGTGTCTGTTTGTAATATTAAAGTATATACGGCACAAAAAAAAAAATGTCTGTCTGTCTGTTTGTTCCGGCTAATCTCCGAAACGGCAGGACCGATTTTGACGGGACTGATGTAGCGGTAGCTGATGTTATAATGAGTAACTTAGGCTACTTTTATTTTAGAAAAAGAATTAGGGTTCCGCGCAAAAATATTAAAACGCTAATCTCCGGAACTACGAGTAGGATTTGAAATATTCTTTCTGCATTTGGTAGCCCAATTCTTGAGGATGGTTATAGGCTATTTAACATCACGCTACGACCCTTAGGAGCCGAGTAAAAAGGAAAAAAAGTCAGAAAGAACGCTAAGCGAAAACGAAGTAAAGCGCGGGCGGGCGATGCAACGCGACGTGTCGGTGTACGAAGGCGTTTTATTAAATTGTGGCTGTTATTTTAGTATATTGTGTATCTTACGAATTCCACGCGAACGAAGTCGCGGGGTACAGTTACTAACTTAATAAAAATCTTAAATTCACTGACAGACAACGCGCAGCCTAAACCGCTGGGTCTCAACGTTTGAAATTTAGCACAAGAGTTCCATAAACATCGAAGGTGACTACTAAGTACGGATTTTTTGAAGATTCATCCACTAAAGGGACTAAATAGGGGATGATAGTTTGTACGGGACATCCCATCGGGCACGATCACATAAAGACTAATAATGGCTTCGAACCGACGTCAGAATTTCGTATGAATCAGCTCAAACCACTATAAACGAGATTTCAATCAATTGAAGAGCTATAAACGGTAGCCGAACGTCCATTGAGATTGAATCGACTTTCTTATTGTAATACATGAACATGCATTCTTCCTCTGTCACATTCTGACCGAACGAAGTACTTATGCTGTGATTTGGTACCTACTGGGCCCACCTGGTTTAATACAAGTACATATCAGGGACCGAAAACCTTAATAAATTACGGTACCCGGTATCGAAGAATTTTGGTTACATCTACGACTAAGGGTACCGCTATCTGGGTAACCAAGAAGAAAAAACATGTTACCTCTATTTAGATTACCGTTTTAATACCGGTTACCTAAAATTACCTTGATTACGAGCAAGAAACAGAATATCGTCAACCAGCCAGGGTCGGCGTTCGCCGGCGCGCGAGTCTACTCGACTCTTTGACACACACCCAGCGATGCGCGCCCTTTGACTAATACCGACGGGCACGTGTAAGATAGAGGTAATTTTTATTTCAGTTACCGGTATTAATACTGGTTGTATTCAATTTAAGAATTAAGGTAACCTTTAAAATAAATAATTGTGTAACTGAAAAAATACCCCTATTGATCATACCGGTTTCGGTCGCTGGTACATAATTATGTACTCTAAAAGAAAAAGTATGAAGTGCTGACAAACAAAATACATCCGTTTTTTCTGCCTATTGCCCAGCAGGACATCACATGAGTAATCTGGGGTTAATAAATGATGACATCGTTAGGGCACAGGGGTAAGAGAGTCCACACAAAACTGCGATGCGATGCGAATTCGCAGTTTTGTGTGGGAGCCCTAAATGAACTAAGCTGCTGCCCTCGGACAAATATTTAATTCAGATTAACTGTAGGAACGGGAAATATAATCACACAAATGTAGTCGTAGTTGCAGAAACACAATAAAAAAAAACATCTGTTATTAATAGATATTTCCTGTTAAAGAAAAAATTCAAATAATAGTAAGTTTGTATGAACACTTAGCTAGTTCAGTTTTCCTCAAAACATTTACAACAACTTGCCAGCTGCATAGCAATGGAAGCAATCAATAAATCTATACAAAATTATAATAAAAATAACCGTATCGCCGTATCTCTACGTTGACGTCGTGGTGGGGCTTGCGCGCTCCATACTAGGTCTGTGCAGGTAGAGTTTACTTTGCCGAAACAGGTCTAGGGTGAAGAGCCAGACCAAGAGAGATACATAAACTCGCAGGGCAGCATGTGGCGAGCTGATGGGCAGTAGTGACCCCACGGACACTATATCCCGGGAGAAGTCCCTCATCTCGGTCTTGCCTTTATTGGCCGGCTTGAGTGGAGATTCGCAAGAGCAAACGTGCTCGGAGGAAGGAAGTATTCCAATAAGATGCTGGTAGGGATCTCGACCGTACTTCCGGGATTGTCCTGATAGCCGTGGAATACCTCTCCACTCCTCATAAGCACCTCAGGACATGTTGCCCTTTTGTCTCTACGACACTATGTCGCACGCTTAATCATATACTGACCGATTAGTGTTTCGGTCAAAATTTAATTAAGTATACCAAGAAGTTTATTTTAACGCCCTCTTTCGGCCAATCTCGGAATTTTTTTGATATCTTGTTTCTAGGCGGAGTTAACCTATATCTGTCTCTTTCACACGCAAACGTTTTTACGAGACAGAGACAGATATCAGTATGCGTCAAGGGCTATCAACTATCCCTACAATACATTATTTCATTATAAAAAGCTATTTTATTTGAGTAATAAGCCATTTTGTAAGGTAAGTCAGGTTTGCTAAATCGTTTTTTGCGATTTCCCGAAAAACGTCTTTTTATGTCAGTATATGATTAAGCGTGCGATGTGCTAGGGTCCTTTTTCGGGGGCCCATTATTGAGCATGCAAGTCACCCCCTGCCATTTTATCCGTGTATATGTTACGGCTAATACCCGAAGTGCGGCTACACCTAGTTTTAGCCGGTTAGAACTAGGTGTAGTACAAAACACTACATTCTCTTGTGCCTAAACGGACCATGGCACTCGCCGGCCGCGGCACCGCTCGTTCGGCTCGTACGTTGTGTAGTCACAGTACTAACCTAACCTTACCTACCTTTCAGCCCACACCTGAGTTTAACCAACTGCTACCGGCCACACCTAGTTGTAGCCGGCTAAAACTAGTTGTAGCCGCACTTCGGGTTTTAGCCGTAACATATATATGTATAACATTGATCAGACATGGGCCATCGTCCTTCCATAGTTCTAGGTAACCAGTCCACTTTAGCCACTCAAACCCATAGTCCAATATCTTTGTTTTCATATCCTGCTACAGTCCTACACCAACCGGGGATTGTCCTTGGGTGCACTTGCATAGTGCATACAGGAATAATCGTTGGTTAGTGCCTCATATCATTAAAAACGTCTAAGGGGCCTCTGCGAGTTGGCTTCAGCCCCTCGTACGTCTTCCAAAGGTCCGGGACCTCAGAGTCCCGAGATATGTTTGACTGTAAATAAAAATAATAAAATGGTAAGGAAGAATTTTTGTCTGTTTGTCTGGATGTACGTTCCGGATTGGCGCAAAAACAGCTGAACGGGTTTGGGTGAAATTTGGCACAAATATACCTAGTTTATAACGTGGATTAACACTTAGGGTACTTTTAATCCCGGTAGTACGTTCCCGTGGGATATTTACCGACATACACGCGGGCGAAGCCGCGGGCAAAAGCTAGTCATCAATAAATCAATAATACAATGCTATCTTGATGACCATTTACTTGACCGCGGTGAATAATCGGTCAATTGCACAATACTATATTGTTTACATTCCGTACCAATCGTCTACGGTACAGCCACAGTTTTATATAGCTTTATGGTCGGCCATGGCCTGTTGTTGTCAATAGCCTCGCCCCTATTAATGGGACTTTAACATAACTGGCGAAATGTGGGTGTACTATAGATGCACCTCTGCCTAACTCTTCGGGGAATACAGGGGTTATCCAATCAGAGATTAATCAGCGTCTCACCGAGGTCGGGACTCGCTCGAGTCGCGGGGATATAGTGGGTGTGCCTGACAGCGTAATGTTGCTGATCGGGACTTCCGTTGACTCATTTGTGTTTGACGCGTTGTTTAGCAAACAAGATCCGTTGCATGCAACTTGGCGCTTTGTTTGTTTCACGTTACTATGGTTGTAAACTGTAGTAGGTTGGTGGATGCGATGTTTTTAAGATCCATACACACTAGCTATTACAGCTTGCTAATGCGGTCTTTTACCGTGACATAGATACTTCACTGCACTTCTACTTAATTTAATGGAGAGCGGTACACGAAATATTATTACATCTGGTCTAGCACACCAAGGGCTAACATTTCAATAGAAAATGGAAATTTCTCACATTTAATAGAATAGTTCTGGCTGGTTTAGGTCTGTATTACATAAGGAAACTCAAACTAGTTTTGAATCAAGTTTTAATTTTAGAACGTTCATCAAACATAGATTCATTGATCATAGTTCAGCTGAGTTTGGCTTTATTTTATTAGATCGTTACTCAGTTCGTAAATCGAATCCAAGCAGTGATTGGATCTGAAATCACCCAAGGTGGTCGAGACCGCGCTTGATCATAGATTGTCATGGCAATTTTTTTTTCTATTCAAGTTTATCTGCGTTGTCGGGGTTTTATATTGTTATGGAATTGAAGTAGGTACCTACCTATTCATATCAAAATGGATATTATTACAATAATTTATTCAACGATGATTCAAATAGATGGTTGAACTTTAGCGTTCCTCCAGGACCCATATAATTGTTAATACTATAAAAAGAAGTACAGGTTTTCACAAGATGTGGTGAAATATTCATTTCTATCTATGATTATCTTAGTAATAAGGTCGAAAAGTGGTTCACCGCAAATGTCTGCGATGGTACATTTTAATATTTTTAATCCTATGAAGAACAGAACAAAGTAGGTAAATTAAAGAAAACGAAAACAGGCTGAAGTATAGACTATACAGATCTAGACTAGAGGCTCGATTTGAGTCTCGATTCATCTGAGTATAGATTGATTACCGTTCTGGAACAAGACCGATGCTCAAGTACTGCTTCTATACTTGAACAGTGACCGACTGATCTGAGTGACGATCAAACCGGACTTGAGGAACGTTCTGTAAATACGGATCTAAAGGCTCCTGCAAACAGGCGCGACACGCGACGCGACACAAATGTACCGCTCGTCGCGCGACACGTGGTGCCTTTGTGTCGCGCCTGTTTGTAAGAGCCTTTAGTATTTCAAGACTGTCTTTCATTAGGTATAAGAGCTGACACCGCAATAAAACAAGTTTTTCTAGTTAAAACAATGAGCACTGAAGTTCAACGTGCACGTAATTGTAAACAATGCAAATTGTTTCTCGTTATACAGGTATTCATTAACACAATCAGTGACTGATTCATCTTTCTTGTTTCCGTTCCAATCTGTGGTGCTATTCTGTAAAGATCCCACAGTGAAAATTTAGGTGAAGTGAGCGTGATGTGAACTGTCATCCCACCTTACTCTACTGGGAATTGAGCTCACTTCAAACTCACTTCACCTAAGTGCTCACGGTGTGATGTTTACAGAATAGATCGGCTGATATTATAATACGAGCCTTATGATATTTTTTATATTCCAGTTTGTCCTTTTATGCTTTAATAATGAGAGTAGGTATTGTTTAGGTACACTCAGTAACGAAAGTAACTGAAGCATTTTGAATTATTGATGTTATATTATAAAGAAAAACTAGCCACCCCGCCCCCCGCCCCACGGTTTTTGGGGCTTGACAAAACATCGATATTTCTTTATTATGTATGTTTAATCATTTTAAATTAATTTATGTAAGTTTTATGAACATAAACTTGTTGTAATTTAGAAGAACAACGCGGTCACATAGACAGATAATAAAAGTGACTTAAACTATAATATGTATAGATAAAGATAAGTGACAACCAATTTTCGTTCAAATTCACTTACAAAATATTCCAAGAGCCGTATATTAGCGCAAACCGTCTGCAGTATCTACTCGATCTACATACTCCTATTAATTTAAGAAGTATAACAAAAATATAATACACTAGTTTCCGCCCGTGGCTTCGCCCGCGTGATATGTCGTGGTATGTCGTTCCCCAGGGTTCAAAGTATCCCCATACCAAATTTCATCAAAATCGGTTTAGCCGTTTAGTCGTGAAAGCGTAACAAACAAACAAAAAATCTTTTCTCTCTATAGTATAAGTTTATATAAATATAAACACATGTTTCAATGTTACTTCCGTATGTCTGTAGTTCATGACGTCATAGAAAGGAGGTCAGTCCACATGTTTATCGTTGTTATTAAATTATAATATTGATATTGGCTTGCCTTAGCTTATCAAGATACTTTTTACGCATTACAAAACAATCGTAAAAATTACAAAAAAAAATAATTATATAGAATCTTCGGTTTTGAACCAATATTGTTCTGAAGATCCTTGGAGGCCTATCTTACTGTGACCTTTTAGTATCAGTCTCAGACACAGCTCACATGGCAGCTTAAACCTGGTTCGGCTTATTTATTGGATTGAATTATTAAATGCACTTCAAACCAAGCTGCGAGCGCGATTGCTTATGGTTTCCGAAGCTGTCTGGCTTCTATCGAACCCGGGATATCGGGATATTTTCGTATTCGTAGTATGGCCAACCGTAAGGCAAAAGTAACGCTTGAGCTACGAAAACCGCTCTTACTACTACGAAATAAAAGCGCTGTCAAAGTCAAATTGTTAGGGGTCCCCGAAACGATCAATAGGGAAGGCAACTGTCAAAATGGCGCTGTCGTAGCTAGGTCCCAACACAAGCCAATAATACAAGGCGTGAGGTGGTTTTATTTTATTTTTGCGAAAATGACGCGTTGTTGTGTAAGTTGTGTTACTAAATACTCCGAAATTGGAGTCCATCATTTCCCGAGAGACCCTAAAATTAAAAGATGGTGGCTTAAAGCTGTTCGTAGAGATGTTTTATAAATTAAACAGATTAGAAACATTTTGAAGATAGTGACTTTGAGGATATATTTATGGTTTTAAATTCTGACACTTTCCATGTCAAATACTTGATTTATAATATTAAAATCACCGAAAATAACGAAATAGCGAAATAAAAGCAAACTCACGAATGAACGAAATGTCAAATTTATTGTAGACTGTGGGGACCTAGCTATGACCACGCCATCTACATTTAGTTTTGCCTGACCTTCCCCATTGCCATCAATTTCTATTGTAGTAATATTGTCAATCACTTAAATTGCACTCGGTAGACGGTCAATTTGAGCACCAATGTGTATCAATCACGTAAAAATTGACAATTGCAATTGATCATTTCATCCCTGAAATCATCCCTTTACCATAGACGTGCTTTTGACTGTACGAGAGTTAACGATAAATTAGTCTAATTGAAGTAAATGTACATATGTGTAACCCTGTGGTTTTCACAACTTAGCCAGACGAACGCTTAGCCACAGCTAGTTTTAACTCTCCAAATAAGGAAATTCAACATACCTATAGCAAACACCTTTATAGCCTTCATAGATCCTCCCCAGGGCGTGGACAGCGAGATGAGTCTCCGGATGTACTGGTCTTTCCACTTCTGAGGCTGCAGCCGTAGAAAGTGCATGGCCATCAGTCCGCCCATACTGTGCACCAGCAGTGTCACTGACGTCTTGTTGTTTGTGGCGTATGTCGTCTCAACCAATGTCTTTAGGTCGGTGAAGAATTGGTCGTTCTCGTCTGTGGATAAGGTGGTGTTGTTAGTCATTAGGAACATAGTATAAGGGAGTAGAGCCAATGGGCCCAAGCAAACTGGTAACTAACACTTGGGCCACGGTTGGTCAGTGACTATCAGGGGGTAACCACCACTAATCTACTTCAGTGCGAGAAAGAGATGCAGCGGTGGTGGTGCGACCTGCATAGCTCCATCCCTTTCTCACGCTGAAGTAAGATTACAATAATACTGATTATGAAGGTGGTGATTACCCCCAGCTCATTCGTCAGCCGATACGGAGAGAGCACAAATGCGGTATAAAAGAGAACTAAACAGTCGTCAGTGGAGATTAATCCGATCCAGCATGTCCCATTGCTGTCCTCTCCCAGCGACGCCCTAAGCCGAGGTCCGTACCCCACAGGGGGTGCCCTTAGCGTGCAGTCGCTTAGTTTTTAGTTTAGTTTTAAGCCTGGCTGAAGGCCTTAATTTATTGAGGCATCCACAGGAAAGCCCGGTTAAGCAGTCGACAACCTCCTATATGTTGAACTGCGAGATGCCATTCCCCAAAAACAAAACAAAACGTCAGTGGAGAAAGTAGACATAAAGAGCGGAGGTAGACGCAAATCGTAAATTAAGAAGAGTGACCTAAAATGGCGATACATTGATAATGCAATCCTGTGATTGCATTATCAATTTATCGCCATTTTAGATGGGTATTATTTTAAATGGTAATAATGATAGCCAATGAGCTAGGTAACCTGAATAGAGATACATAACATCACACCTGTAATCCCCGAAGGGGTAGGCAGAGGTGTACCTATAGTACACCCACATTTCGCCACTTATGTTTAAATCCCACATAACTTGGGGCGAGTCTATTGTCATCAACCGGGCACAATTCCAGACTCCAGACTGCTACTGAGAAATTCCAGATGGATAAATCCAATAACACTTTGCCCGACTTGGGAATCGAACCCAGAACCTCATGCTCAGACGTAGAGCTTGCGACCACTAGACCAACGAGGCAGTCAAGTCGAGGAACATGAATAGATGTGTAATTATTATTTGTTTATAACACTTAGGACGCACCATATTAGTACAGGTGGTGGAATTCAACAAAGAGCTGTTAAGCAGTTTCCATTTAAAGGAAATCTGTGTCGTTTCGATTTAGGTCATCAATCAAAGTGGGTCAGTGGGCTTTAGGATTGGTCAGAATGATGAAAAGTCGAACTACTTTTAACACCTGATTAATCATTGGACTATGTACACTCGCGAACGTTACGGTCGCCCACTTTTCGCCCTTATTTCCTTAGTAATAAGGTTGAAAAGTGGTCGACCGGGAACGTTCGCCTACGTACATATTCAGCTATTGTTTGGAATTTGTAGTAAAATATCATCATTATTACCTACTGGTGTTTCTGCCCCTTAAACTTATATTTTATTGTTCGTTACTTAATCTGCCTGCCTTTCCCAACCATGTTGGGGTCAGATTTCAGTCTAACTAACCGGATGCAGCTGAATACCAGTATTTTACATGGAGCGACTGCCTATTTGACCTCCACAACCCAGTTACTGGGTAACACAATACCCCTTGGTAAGACTGGTTGTCAGACTTTTTGGGCTTCTGATAGCTGGGACCAACGGCTTAACGTGCTTTCCAAGGCACGGAGCGGTCTCGGTATGTAATGGATGATCACCCATCCATGAACCGACCGCGGCAAGCATCAGTACTTAATTAATATTTTAATGTGCTTAATTAATTATGTTATGAACTGTTGCAGCTATAAAAACTGATAGAGAATGTAGGTTCATTTTGCAAAAATAACAATAAAATGTTTTGTTCTTATCAAAGAATTTTAACTTTCACTCTGCTGCACATTGTTAATTATTATGTACCTACCTATAACTTATCTAGCGGGAAAGTTTCTATACATATTATTAAGAATGTTGTAAGCTGGTAGTAGTGAAAATAAAATTTATCAACAGGTGATGTTCTGGGTGCTATGCAAATAATCTAATCCATTTTATTCAAGGAAAGTTTTAAAAGAGTGTATAATCATAATAAAAACCCCAAAAAAATCACGACACGTCGAGAAAATCGTAATCAAATGAATTCATTAGTAATTGTTATTGGAACAAAGTTCTTTACCGCAGCTTGTGGTAGGAGTTGACTTGTAGAAATTGTCATGTAACGAAAAAGTGTTATGCCAGTTTAAAGTTTCAAGTGTCAAAGGTTTTGTTTTAAACCATAGATGTGAGAAGGACTTCATTCCATGTTATTTGCTTACCATGGTCAACAATGACCTATGACCACTGGCACCTGAACCAACAAGGAATAATGGTTTATGAGCACTTTTATAAACCATTATTCCCTCAAAAGTTACATAAGAATATAAAAAAAACTTACTTGGAGCCTTCCTAAAATCATATGGAGCACCGAGGATGGACACATTTCTTGTATATCCCAACTTGACTAGTGAGTCTGCTATTGTGTTGAAGTACGCTCCAGAACTCTGATGTGATGGGTCAAGCCATTCCACAGGCTCTGGTTCACCCCAACCCGGGATCCTGATATCCACACCAGCGGGACATTTTGTTGTCCGAGTAACATTGTCATACTCTAGCTTCAAGTTGTCTACCCAGCAGTCAATGACGAATGGCACCAGGAGTTCAAGATTGAGCCATATGTTGAAGTAATCCGGTGATGATTTCGCACAGATGTAATGCACTACATTTGTTTTGTTTAGTCTTGCCTCAAGCTGGCTTCCTCCGTCGCCAGGGACTATTAGATAAATAAGAATTTACTTTTCAGTAAAAGATACATTTAAAATCATCCCATTAACAGTTCTGTGACTGATTGATTAACAGTGACCAAAAAAAGAAGATGTTACGGTAATAATGTTTGATGCTTGTATGAGTTTGGCATAGGTTTTCATGTATTGCCCTGGTTAGAGGTACTGTTCCTGATTCCAATAACAAGTAAAAGCCTGGATGTTTGGAGACTTAAACAAAAATATGCTTAAATGCTATTAATCTGTCTATTTACATGATTATCGTAGGTAAACAGACATTGTACAAGTCTCCAAAAGTAAACAAATTCTAAGCCGTCATTGTAATACATAATCTATGATTAGTTCATTATGTCTAACATTACATTAGTACTTATTGCTAGTTTGGACTTTAGACTACAGGTCTTCATAATTATCTAGCTTTAAAAGTATATGCAAGTCTGATGAGAATAACGTCTGTTTTTTTTTTTGTGAACCTGTATTGTCCCACAGCTGGGCAAAGGTCTCCATAGTTTTCCATTGTTCTTTGTGCATTGCCATCTCCAACCAATATCATACCTAATTAAAATTCGCAAATAATTATATGCACAGTTAAAACTGATATATTTGTTTATTACCAATACAATAATTAAAATATTTCCTGTACTTATAAGAAAAAATTAATAATCATAATTTTACTGTTAGGTACACTTTTTATTTCAATAAGAATATGATATGATTTAGTACAATTGCATGTATACAATGTAATTGTAACAATATAAATAGGCATGTTTTTGTAAACAATTTATTGGCTTACTTCAGTACAACTCCAGAAATCTAGAAGTTTATGAACTAAATTACACGAATATTCTAGAATAATTAATAAGTGTACAACGATACTCACTGAGGATAACGGGCGATAGACCAAGAGAGTTCCGTGCAAGCAGTTCGTAAGTAAACAGTATAAGAAAACTTAATTTAATACTCGTCATTTCCTTATACACTGGATCTCTAAATAGAATTGCGTAGCGTTAACAGTTTATTATAAATGCTTTTACGCAATAAGCGATACGTCCAGCCACTGCCGATGTTTTTAACTAAGTATTGCCGCAGTAATAGAGTTCAAGAGCCAAGAGGTGTGCAATGACGTAGCAGCTAGCAGGATCGGATGATAACTTGAAATTGGCGGGGGTTAGCGTACGACTGATAACTACAGTTTAAAACCGCGTAAACAGTCGGCTGGGAAGCGTTTATGTCAACAACATTGTTTTGATACTGGTTGAGAAATTAGAAACACGGCCAAACAAAACGACGATCACACACACGATAAAATATAAAATCATACGACAACGACAAGTACGACAACCGCACGACTTGACATCATGACATGAATCGTAATGACTATGACAATGACATTCTGGACAAACGTTTCGTTTTGAGGTATCACTCAATAATTTTATTGCTGACATAACGATTACTCTCAGTTAGTTTTGCTATTTGATGAATAGTAACGCTAAAGTAAAATTGTCTTTTAGCTGGCACATAATTACAATAGAAAAGATTACGTTACTTATGATTTCATTGCGGGTATCTACGGAACGTAGATGTCAAAATCGTGAACGTGACATGGCTGAATTCGTTCTGAAGTTTTGTAATTATGTATTTATGGCCATTCTAGTCTCTCGTAATTCATCTTATTTCTGTAATACTATTGAAAATACTACGAGAATCAGTTACTATGGAATTTACAAATGTTCCCAAATGTTCCGTTTTCTAAAGATGTAGCTAAATATAAACCTTAACTTTTTGTCGATGTTTATTATTTCTGATCAAAAATAGACGCACAGAGCGCAGGCGCGGACAGTTCAAAAATGGACATGGACATTTCCACTTCATAGTTTCATAGTATTTATCTTAATTTTATTATATTTATGTAGTATTTGTATTAGATAAGTGTTAAAAATGTTAGGAAAACGTTACAGTAAGGGATCAAAAACAAGCGTGTTTCGCTTTCGTGTTAATAACTGAAATGTTTCTGCAGGTATGTTGAGTGCACATTCTAATCAATATTTTATTCAGGAATATGAGTACAAACCAAAATGATTATTTGCAGGGTCGTGTTATAATTGTTTGGTTATCTTGGCTTATAGGAGGTATTTGCGGAGTTGTTATTTTGCTAGTTATAATTTGTTACTGCCGCCTAATGCCGCGTCATCAGAAATCGTTTGGTAAGTCTAATTACTTCATAGTTATTATTCTTATTAGAAATCTGCAAGATATTATCGAATGATTGTTGATCTTGCTTTCCAGATGAACAATATCTTAAAGAAAATTATGCTATTAAAGAAAATCATGCATATTCTAGTCAGGAAAATTATAGGATGAAACATGCTGAGGTAAGTAGGTACTTACAAATAAAATTAATAAGATTATTAATAGGTACCCATATTAATTGATTATTATACATAGGGTATAGTAAATCAACCTACGTATTGTTGCCTATTACAAAATGTATGAGAACTAGAAACTCTATGGTGCGGTAGGTACTCATCGTTTACCTCAATCGTGTGCAAGTCCATTTGAGTAGCTGCAGCTATATAATAATATTTTTAGGTGCAAATCCAGCGTCACGCTCGTCCCGTGAGCTACGCTGGCGATGTGGAGTGTCGGGCCTCGCGGGAGGTTCGCCACCCGCCGCAATGCTACGTCAACCGCGTGCCCGACCCGAGAGAGCAATGTGTGCAATACGCCTCGAGCAGTAGTGAGTACAGTTTTATTTATAGTTTTTATTTTACGCGATGTTATGTTCAGTACGCACCAACTTACCAATGTTCTAAGTAAGATGAACTTGAAATTGAATCCATAAAAATGAAACTAGGACTATCTGGGGCTTTTGATGATTTGTCTAACGCATTTTCAGTGTCAACCTCAGTAACAGCTAAAATAGATTCTTACAAAATAGTATCCACTTATCTTCTAACGTAAAATCTACATACTAATTGTTTAAATTTCCGAACCAAACAATAACTATTTAATACATTAGGATAATGGGACAAGATGAGAAATAGGGTACCTCAAGGGAGCATTTTAGGGCCAATACTGTTTCTAATATGATTCGCAAACTTTGTTCATCACTTTAGAAGTACCTACATTTTGATTTCTCCCTCCTAAACTTTGTTACATATCTACAAATTATTGACTGGATATTAAATATTTCTGTTTCACACGTTATTTTGTTCCAGTGTTAGATGAAATAGACAATGCGGCGAACATCGACGCACTAAAGACGAGGTCATTGCCCGCGTTCCTCAGACCCAAACCACGACCACTCTCTACAGAAGACGACTTACAACAACTGTATGCTAAGGTAAGCATACCTGCCTGTAGACTTTAATCAGAGTCCACCAAACTGTATTTTTTCTAAGTTCGCTTGAACCATTCCAAATATAGAACAGAGAAGATCTAGATAGGTATGGCGGCAGTGCCGAGGAAGCTTGCGTCAGTAATTGATACTCGGTATCACAGACCCTGGGTTCACCACATCTGATATTTAGATTAAAGACAGAATGCTGTGACATCACAATGTAAATTTTTATCTCACTCGTCTTTCCTTCCCTTCGTTCAAAATCTTTGATACCACGGAAGGATGTTAAGCTCATGACGTCATAATCTCATCTTTTGCTTGTTTCCTTTGTCTTTCCTACCCTTCGTTCAAAATCATTAGTACCTACCGTGAAGTGATGTCTAGTTATTTACCTCTCAGGTGAATTTAAGCAAGAAGTACAAGAATCGCATGCGCAACGAGCACGCGGCCATCATCGCTCTTAGTAAGTCACACAGCCAGTTCTTTGATGCCGATGCCGTTATTGTCTATGACCAGAGGACAGCGCTCTAGGTATAACAGAATAAGACAAAAAATGTATTTATGATCTTTTGCTTAAATGTATTTACATCAGCATAATCAATCAGTAACAATGTGTATCGTTATTCTTGTGACCAGAGCAGAGAACTAAATTATAAAATTATTATCATATTGGCGGTTATAGACAAATATACAAAATGACTAGGACAATTTTAAGATGAGAAATGGATTTAAAACGTAATAATTACGACTGTTCAATTGCAATGCGGGGTTAATTTGTCATCAAGACCCAAAGATTTTGAACATGCTTAGTTAAATACGGCCTAAACTAGGAAACGCTTAAAAAGACGCTAACAAAAGTATTATTTTATTAGCTGTCAGTGTTGTTAATACTGACAGCTAATAAATAGTAATACTTGGATTCGAATAAGACTAAAAAGAAATTGTACAATAATAGGAAGCCTAATCTAGAACATACAGGTTCTGAAACTAAATGGGATCAGTCGCGCTGCAACAGAATTAACTGAACAAGCTAATTTCTTCAAGCCTGAAACACGGAACTAGCGCTCAACTCAACGCAAGACTACGTAATCAGACGTAATGTGCCAGAAAAAGAAATATACTTAAGTGTACCTACCTATTTACTAAAGTGTAAAACACGATAACTGGACACAAATATCGCACAAAATATGTAAATCAATGTCAGATACGAAATGTTTGCGAAACAGTCTGTTTGATAGCATACAAGATTCTAGAATCTTGTAAGCGATCAAACCCTGCTCTGAAGGTAACAAGGTTTGTGCAAATTTTCTCAAAATGTGAAAAACCCGGAGAAGACAACAGCCCCAAATTTTCCATTCACGGGGTTCAAACGAAGCCTTAATTTTGTGAGAGTGTCTTCGGCTCCACGCTGGGTGAATATCCAGCGTCCGCGTTGACGTCACATAGTCGCTGCGAAAACGCTATGTAAATGCATACGCTGGACTAGCGTGGCGCAGACGTCATTGTCCATTGTTGAAACTACGTCCCGTTGTTGCGGCGTTAGTGTCGCGTTGTCGCAGCGTTTGCGAGCTTCTACGCGAGATCAGTACGATGCGAAGGCAAAATAATTCACATCCTTCAAATGCTGCACATGTGAATGGAATGTTATGGGTAGATAAACAAATTTTCTACACTCTTATATAAAGTAACTTCTTATACCCCGACCCCGATCTTACATATCTACATTTTTTGTAAAATAGCAGTATTATACATATTAGAATGTACCGTTTTAATAGACTTTGTACCTACCTAGGTACCGTCATAGTTTAATGCGCACAGCGGTACTTAGTTGTAAATGTGCTTGAAATGTTGTAAGAAAAATACAGTCAACGTCAACCGCACATCAGGGGTAGATACCTTTCACTTGCACTAGGTACGAAAACAGTTGTTAGACATAAAAGCGCTGTCAATTTCAAATTGTAGCCACTGATGTTCTGTTGACTGTACCTATTAATGTAAACCACACGCAGGTAGTTTATTGAGTAGATCTTCCTTCATTTCCAGCCTTCCAGCCAGTAGATTTTGAAGAGTTTTTCTTGGAGCATTTCAAGTGTATTTTACGCCATTTACAGTTTGATACGATTCTCACACTGTCAGAAAAAATAAATTCTAACAAATGGATTTTGTACCTACTAATAAATTCAAAATTATAAAACATAAAATAAAGCAAATTTATATTGTTGAGTAAATATTGGCGAAATTGTGATGGTAAATTGTGTGATAGATTATTTTTTTAAAACGAAATTGTGGCCTAATTCTATCTTTTTTATGAAAATTTCATACAGTACAGTCGTCGACAAACGTTTAGAAAATAATTCACATTTCCTACTATATTGATAGCATAGCTTTTGCATCCTGTAGATTTTTACCTTACTGTGTCAAATCAGACAGCTAATCATAGATTTAGATAGCTCCATAGAATAATATGGATGGCGTTTGTTTAGGACTGTACTTACATTACTTCGTTATTGCGTATGCACATATAAAAGGCTTTGTTGCCTCCGAATTTACAGATTTTAAATATTCGTGATTTGAGAAGCAAAATCTCCCCACCATTTTATGTCATTAAAATGGAAGATTATCGAAGAATCACGACTAGGCGAATTTCTTACGTTTTTCTATAAATGTTGAACTGTATCGAACTATTAATAATTGAATGTATTTTATCAATAACTGTAGATTTGTTTATGGAAAATAAAAGTTTTGTAATCAGCGTTTTTTTTTATCTTGTGATTTTGACAAACCTCGAGCCCATGGACTTTGCAAGAAAAAACAAAGTAACTGCATCTTTGAGTTAATTAATTAATTACTACAAGATCCATAGACAATGTGGAGACAACAATACGACTAAAATTATAAACTTCGTAAGATATCTAGTAGTTTTTTCTTATGCTGCCGGCTACACTGTCGCGATAACGCGAACTACACTTCTCTCGCACACCGCGCGTTGTCTCGCTGTACAACAGTAAGCTTACTCTCGACTCTCGATCTCAATCAGAATTGGAAATTGGGATCGAGATCTTGTCATTTGGCACTCTTGTCAAATCTCGTCAAGAGTACCGTAAAAGTGCAATCGTTCGAGTTTAATCGATTTCATTTAGTTCCAAAAATATCCACCTAATACGATTCCAATCGTGAGCTAAAGTACCCGTCACGAGAAGCTATAAATTATGTAAACAAACATCTTTTAAAACATTTTATACTGCGAGATAATAATAAATTGACCATATTCAATCGACATGAAATATAGACGGGTTATATGAAAGTAACAACCTATTTAATTTAGTCGGATCATATTTTAACGACGCAAAGCGCTATCGTTTGTGTTTCTTGGTACCGGAACGCGTCCGTCGCAGGGATTGTAAACTATCGGGACGCCATTTTGAAATAAACGCGTCATTCGAGTTTCGAATGCGTACGAGTTTGTTTCATTGCTTTGCATATATCGCGGATCTGGTTGTTATTGTTAATTTTGTTATTGTTTCGTTATCACTTTTTTATTGTTGTTACTTTAATTGTTGCGTTAATTTTATTTGTTATTACGTATAATGGAGCCAGTAGCCAGTACATCTAAGGAAATAAATTCGCCACGAAAAAAACGTCAAAAGGTGCGTAACACAATTTATCTAAAATAAGTATATAATAAGTAAAAAAAAAGAGTTGTTTGTTCAAACGCGCTGATCTTTGGAAACTTAAGGTTAATATTAGAAGTAGGTTTTAAATTGTGAAGTAATTGGTTAGGTTAATTGGTATACCTGGAGATATAGCTTGAGCTTCGTGTGACAAGTGACTACAGGTGATTTTTACAGGTGACGAGCTTTACGGCTAATGAGAAAAATATGGTGATCAACGTATATAAGTACGTGAAAGAAAATTGGCCATCGAATGAATATCCCTACAAAACCGAAATAAATAAAAAAATAGCATCGATTTTGGGAATTGGCATAGCATCTGTGTATAATATATTAAAAGAATATAAATCAGAAGAGGGAATAAAATCACCTATCAAGTCTAAAGACAGGCCTAAATTTTATCAGAAAGTAGACGATTTTGATAAATCCGTAATTAGGAAAAAAATTCACAGTTTCTTTTTAAATGGCCAATTACCAACAATTCCCAAGATTCTTCAGGCAGTCAATGACGATGAAGATTTGCCAAATTTTAGCGAAACAACTCTCAGGCGGCTAATAAAGCATTTAAACTTTAAATATATAAAACGACAGCGAAATAACGCACTTATTGATAGAGATGACATAACAATATGGCGGCGAAAATATTTGAAATCTATTAAAGACTATAGACAACAAAATCGCCAGATATTTTACATGGATGAGACATGGGTGAATGCAGGTTAGTGTTTTTTTTTTTTTCAGGGAAACGGCAGACTACCATACGGTTCGCCTGATTGTAAGCAAATACCGTCGCCTTTACCGTGAAGTGATGTGTATGATACTGCAAATCTATTTGCAAAATATAACCCACGCGCCGCCGACCTTGAGACATTAGTTCTTAAGGGCTATCACAAGTGTGTATTAATAATAATGTACTTCAACTCTTTTACTGCGCAAGACGCTAATTAACAAATGTTTAATTGTTTTTACAGGACATACCGTAAATAAAACTTGGGTAGACAAACAAGTTAAAAGTAAGAAGTAGGCTTTCCTAGAAGGACTTAGCATTGGTGCACGTAACCCAACGTCAAAAGGTAAACGATTAATAATTACCCATATCGGCAATGAGAACGGTTTTGTAGAGGGCGGTTAAAATATATTTGAATGCAAGAAGACGGGAGATTATCATGAATCAATGGATGCAACACATTTTGAACAATGGTTGGAAAACGTTCTCCCAAAACTTGGAGAAAATGCAGTAGTGGTAATGGACAATGCACTATACCACTCAAGGCGTCTTGAAAGAATTCCTACTACTGCCTGGAAAAAAAATGATATACAAAATTGGCTTGTAAGTAAGAATATTTCTTACGACGACAATGAAATTAAGACTGAATTACTGCTAAAAGTAAAAAATGTTAAAGACAATTTTAAAACTTATGTAGTGGACGAGCTCGCAAAAAAATATAAGGTGGAAGTATTGAGACTCCCGCCATATCATTGTGAGCTTAATCCAATTGAGCTAATTTGGGCCAACGTAAAAGGATATGTTGCTCGCAAAAATACAAATTTTAAATTTGACGAGGTAAAACAATTATTACAAGAGGGACTGCAGCAGATTACTTCGGAAAATTGGAAGCGTTGTGTGGAGCATGTTATCAAGGAAGAAGATAATTTTTATTCCAAAATCGATGAGATGATTGATAAAACTGTAGACAGCTTCGTGATACATGTCACTGATTCTGACACAGAAATGGAAACATCTGAATCTGACGAATAATTATTCTTAAATAATATATGTTAATTAATATCTATTTGTTACTTAATAATTTATTAAATCTTAAACAAATTAATTTTTTTTGTTGGTCCAAATGTTGTGAACTCCTGAACACTTGTTTACAAAATTTAAAGCTTCTCATGACGGTTACTTTAGTGTAGCATTCAAGAGTGCCAAATGACAAGATCTCGATCCCAATTTCCAATTCCGATTGAGATCGAGTGTCGAGAGTAAGCATACAGAGAGCGCGCAAAGTGTAGTAGTTCGCGTTATCGCGACAATGTACAGACGCCAGCACATTAAGCTACCCGAAACTGTCAAATTTTCCCAATCAACCTTGAACCTAATGCTTTAGCAATAAAGTCGAAATCTATTAAAGAAATTTGACAGATTGTAGTAGCTTGATGTGCTGGCGTCCATACATAGCCGTAGTATTACGACACACAAAAATTCAATAAAGTATACTTTTCCAAAAGTTTTGTCACCAAAACCCACTTGCACGTTTAGTCGGGTTAATAATCTATACAAATAAATAAAATTGAAGTGTCTGTTTGTAATGTCAAAATAACAACTTTCTACTAAATGCATATGGACGTATTTATATACAGTACTTATAACAAAAAAGCAATTTTTAACATTTTTGTCTGTCTGTCTGTTTGTTCCGGCTAATCTCCGAAACGGCTGGACCGATTTTGACAGGACTTTCACTGGCAGATAGCTGATGTTACATCGGATAACTAATGCTAGTTTAATTTTAGAAAAATAATTAGGGTTCCGCGCAAAAAATTAAAACCCATGAAATTTTGAACAGAGTCGGATTTTAACATTTATTTTTGCATTTGATAGCCCAATTCTCTAGGATAGTTATAGGCTATTTAACATCACGCTACGACCCTTAGGAGCCGAGCAAAAAGAAAAAGTTAGAAAGAACACTAAGCGAAAACGAACTAATAGCGCGGGCGGGTGATTTAACGCGACGGTTGGCGATGGGTCGGGGGACGAGGGAGTTTTATTAAAACGTGCCTGTTATTTTAGTATATTGTGTATCTTACGACATCCACGCGAACGAAGTCGCGGGGCACAGCTAGTTAAATATGTAAATGTAGTTTGTAAACTCGGAGTTATGTAGTTAACTTTTTAACTCTTATTACCCGTTGCGCCTTTAATAACCACGTCATGCTCCCTGGCAGAACCACCTTTGCTTTAACAAGTATAAGTTACATAAAAAAGTCTAATGTCTATAAAAGTCCTAGTTAAAGTTCTAGTCCTATTAAAAAAAGGCTATATCTCTAGTTTCGACGTAAACTTTTATTTAAAGTGGTAGCGCTGCGGAGTATCCTTCCCGGCGAAACCACCATGATATACAAGGTGGAACAGGACGATTGAAATTCCTTTAAACCACGTAAAGAGAATCATGTTCTTTACCCGTATACAAAAATCAATCAAATCCAATGAATACTTTAGCCACAGGAAATTGTTTTTCATTTTCTTATTTTTCAACATGATGTAGATCTGAGACCGTAATAATACCGAACCGCTTGGTCAGTGACTTTTCGTAGATAAAGCGTGTTTACTTTTTATGCAGTTGATTCTGCTATTTATTTTGTTTGAAAACTGCAATTTTCAAATTTTCCATTAACTACTAATCTTCGTGTTTTAAAATGTTTCGATGGATTAGTACTGTGCTCATTTTCATTTAATGTCGTACATCCAGATACACGTTGTATACAAGATGTAACATAAACAACGCACAACCTCTTAAGGGATCATTGTACTCATCATTATGAACAACTTTTACTATGAAACCAAACCTGAAATCGCGAAAAAAAATCTGCTGTTCTCTACATTTTGACGAGTTATGCGAACATAAATGTAGGGAACAGCTGATTTTTTATAAATATTGCCAGTGTTTTCATTTATTTTCGTCTCCACATTCCTTGTGATAACAGCCCCACGGGTCGATCCATCAGGTTAAGCTACGCTTGCCGGGGTTGTCAGAAGATGGGTGACCATCTTTACATACCGATACTACTCCTTGGTCCCGGCTGTCATTCGTAGATCTTTGACAGTCGTTACGGGTCTTCAGAAGCCCGAAGGTCTGACAACCAGAAAGGGGTATCGTATTACCCAGTTCCTGGGTTGTAGTAGAGGTCAGATGGGCAATCGATGCATGTAAAATACTGGTATTTAGCTGCATCCGGTTAGAGTAGAAGCCGACCCCAACATAGTTGGGAAAAGGCTAGGCAGATTGATTTTCGTCTCCAAATTGTGTAAGTATACGTAATATTATAAATGCGAAAGTAACTCGTAAGTAACTAGTTTGTCTGTCTGTTACTTTTTCACGCCTTAACGGCACGGTGCGGAGAAATTTGGCACACAGTTGACCATGACCTGGGTTAGGACATCGAATACTTTTTATTCCGGTATAGCACGGTCTCGTGGGTTAATTTCCAACCTCCTCGCGGGCGAAGCCTCGGGCACAAGCTAGTGTTAAATAAAAAATCTGATAATCTTTTTCCATAATTTATTAATTTACATTAAGTAACTAACTACCTTCTTAAAATATTAAATATAAACCATAATAAATAAATATAATTGCACATCATATTGACTGTAACTCAATTATGTCTGTGTCTCAGAATGGATGTAAGAATGGGTCCCGCGGTACTAAGGAGCTGCTTCTTATAGACATGGCCAACAAGTTCGTAGATCCCGGAACGATTTGTCGTCATGTTGGATAGATTATAAGAAGGCCTGGTATGGGGCAGTGGAGGACGGTCCTTCTCTATCCAGAATGTCTACAGATCCGAGGGGTCGATAAACCGATCAGAATTGAGCTGGTAATATTTCAGGGCGATAGTTTGAGTCCGCTTTGGTTTCGCTTAGCCTTGAATCCCATACGCACACTGCTGGAGGATTCAGGTCTAGGATATCTGTTGAGAAGAGGTGGTCAGGTGATATCTCACCTCCTTTACATGATTGATTTGAAACTCTTTGCCCCCAACAATTTGCGACTGATGGAGCTACTGAAAGTAACAGAAACGTTCAGTAGCGCCATCAGGATGGAATTTGGTGTGGGCAAATGTGCAGTCACGCATGTAGGTAAAGCAGGGGGGATTACGGAATCCGTGGGAACCCAACTTTCGGATTCCATACACATTAGATCCCTCTCCTCAACCGAAACCTACAAGTACTTGGGTATGTCGAAAGTATTAGGCATCAATGCTGCTGACATGAAACAATCGTTGCGGGAGCGCTTTTTTGGCCGCCTGAATAAAGTGTTAAATAGTCTTTTATCAGACGGAAACAAGATACGTGCCTTCAAAGGTTGGGTCATGGCCGGTTTTGATGTATATTTTGTCATACTCAAATGGGCTCAGACGGAACTTGACGCTCTGGATAGGAAGGTTCTAAAATTGCTGACAGCAAATCGGATACATCACCCACGGTCATCAATGATGAGACTGTATATTCTGCGGAAGTGTGGGGGGGGGGGGGGGGGAGTCGAGGTTTCTTAAATGCCAAAACCCTCCACAACCGCGAGATTTGCAATCTCAGGGAATATATACTTCAAACTGACGTGGAGATGCACCAAAATGTGGTCGCAGTGGACAAGGGCCAAACCCCACTCTTATTGGCAAAAGAGGATTGGCGCAAATCTGCATTGGTATTAACCTCTTCGGGGAAACCGAAGGTTTTGTCTGTGCCATTATGGATGAAGTTACCATGACGAATAATTATCGGAAATTATAATTATACATTGTCAAGCATGGTACGGTTGACATCCTGTCGAGCATGTCACCGCCCCGGTGAATCAAACCGACATATTGTTTCCGGTTGTTCTCGTCTTGCTAACGGTGAGTACTTGCACAGACACAATCTAGTGGCTAGGATTATCCACCAGCAACTTGCCTTGCAGTACGACCTTGTGGAGTCCGAAGTACCATACTACAAGTATGTGCCCGACCCAGTTCTCGAGAATGGTCACGCTCGATCTATCATCACTGACAGGACTGTTGTAGCCAATAAGCCTGATATTGTGATGATAGATCGGCGAGAGCGCCGTGCAATTATTGTTGATATTGCTGTTACTCATGACGAGAATCTCGTGAAAGCTGAGAAAGATAAAATAAGTATATTGACTTAGCACACGAAGTTATCGACATGTGGGATGTGGACTCTGCAATCATTGTACCTATAATCGTTACGAACGAGAGCGGAAAGCCTCGACCAACACCTCAGGAGTCTCTCATTGCTTGATCCAGAAAGAAGTACTCCTGGACACGGCACGCATAGTGAGAAGGTTTCTCTCTCTAGAGCCCTGACCATCAGCAGCTTAGATCCTGTTCCTGATGCCAATGGCTACTGTTTTTTATATTTTTAAATGTTTTTTTTTTATTTTTATAAAAACATTTAGAAATGTAAATTATAATATGTATAGAAAATGAAATAAAGGAAATATAATTGTAACAGTCCACACTACACGAGTGCATTAAAACAATACTTCTACATAGGACAATTTTTTTATTACTACCAAAATTTTCACAGACTGACCAACACTGAAATCATGAAAAAAATCAGTCATTTTGGTCGGTATTGAACATTTGTTTCAAACAGCAGATTTTTTTTCGTGATTTCAGAGTTGGTCCCATAGTTAAAATTGACTTCCTGTGAAAATTTGGGTAGTGATAAAAAAATTGCCCAGTACCTATAATGCAATCAGAAATGCGTAACAAACGGCTCACAATATCATCGATCTTGCGAAAATTCACCAGCGACTTACCGGCGAGCCAACAAAACCGTGGTAAAGCTAGTAGACTGTTAAGCAAAGCAGATTCAAATAAGAAGCTATATTCTAGTAAGTGCGGAAGCTGGCGAGGGTAGGGTATGTCTTGAGCCGCAGCAGCTCCAGCTCGGTCTGCAGCATCACGATGGTGGAGTGGTTGGCTTGCACCTCGCGGATCAGCCGGCTGCGCATCACGAGAGTCTCCATCCTGAGAGGAAATTATTTTCTCTTTCAGACAGATGTGGAGATGGCTGAGATTAGACACGATTTATAGGCTGAGATCAGACTTGATCTAAACACCTGCTCAATTCTACCTTCAGATCCGTTCTGCTTTTTGAACTGACCAAACACCGTCTCATGTGTTGCTGTTATAGGTCAAGGCAACATGTGGGTGTACCATAGTACACCTCTGCTTACCTAACCCACTTGCATTACATTAGTGTAGATATATATATGTATATAAAGGGTGGAAAAAAAATCAAAATCAATGGGCCCATTGATTTTTGATTGATTTAAGTATTTTACTTAAAGGAGAGTTTCCTTTAAGTAAAATACTATTTTAAGGATTTAAAGTGGTTGGAAGTCTAATATTTTCAGGTAGTTTGACATTCGAGTTATTGTTATCTACATTTTTTCCCGTGTTATACCTTTTTTTGAACACGCGTCGGTTCCTGATGGGCTCCAGCGGATCTTCGTTGAGTTTCTTGTCGGAGACCTTCACGTTTAGTGCCAGTATCACGTTCTCTATCTTGCTGCGAGCTGCTTCGACTGCTAACAGTTTTAACTGAAAAAAGTTCCTCATCTGTATTTATATCTGCGCAGCATATCTTCTTCTCCCATACATCTCTATCAACTGTCATCTCGGTAGTCACCCCATCCCTAGCCATATCTCTCTCACTCATCTATCATTTGTTTACCTCTACACTTATAGCCTCTGCACCTCTTTGAAGATGCACTATAGTACGGGCGGTGGCGTTAGTTTGAAAAAGTAATTTTATACTGGCTGAAAATCAAACCAGAAATAGTTTTTCCTTAGTGCATAAGAGACTGAGGGTCAGCAGCTCCAATAATGGGGAGTCCAAAGTTAGAGAAGTTGTAAAAAAAAACTTAAGTAATTTCATAGCACGCCAAAAACTTATGGGACGGTTTTGCGATCATTTTCACCCCGAAAAAACATTGTCAGTTGCATGGAAGAGGGGAACACTCCTTTGCAAAAAAACGGGCTGTTTTGATTTTTCTACATTATTGGTGTTAATTTAGTTCTAAAGAGGTTTTAATAGCCAGACTATGTTACTGTCACTTAAATAAAGAGTCTGGGTATGAACAAAAGTTAATTCTAAACTAGAAATTTTTGTTTTTAAAAATATTAATCCCTCTTTCAGTTTGTGATTTTTTACTTACTTTTCCTGGGTTTGTTGTTAAAAGGTTATCAGGCAACTAAAACTTTCTTCTCGTTATTTTTAGTCGAATAATTTATGTTTGTCGCTAATCCTGCCTTATTGTGACTTAATACAGATAACTTTGTGTCTATTGTAATGGCAGAAAAAGCAATCAGAGCTAGTAAAATTATAGCGCTGCTGGAAGAGGGGTGTAGCCAATGATACTTCTCACGCAAACTCACAGCGGTTAAACGTGAGTCGTTCAACCGTCCAAAGAACCTGGACTCGATACCAAGAGACAGGTTCCGTTCAGAGAAGGGAAGGTTCTGGGACAAAACGTTCACACAACCACGAGACGACCGCTTTTTAGTGACTCAGGCGCTGAGGAACCGCAAATGCAGTTACATAGACCTCAAAAGAAACCTTGAAGAGGTACGAGGAGCACAAGTTAGCCTATGCACTGTGAGGCAGAGGCCTTTAGCGGCTGATATACGCAGTGGACGACCAGAGCGGGCCCCCCAAGTCACTCCGTGAGCACCGGATTGCTCGATTGAGGTTCGCTAGAAAATTCCTATCTTGGACACAGTAGCGTACACTTCTCCGATAAGGCTCGAATTTGTCTGCATGGTGAGGACCGACGTCGGCGAGTGTTACGAAGACCAGGGGAACGCTATGCCGACGTGTGTTTTGAAGAAATCACCCCTTATGGTGGAGGGTCCGTTATGTCTTGGGCGGGCGTAACTTCTAGCTATCGTACCGAGATAGTACCTATTAGTTGAAAATGTCTCACTAAATGCGCAAAGGTACATAACAGAAATCCTTTGTCAACATGCACAACCCGCACTGACTGTAATTGGTGAAGATGCCATTTACATAGACGATAATACTCGGGCCCACTTGGCTCGGGTCGGTATTATTGGACTGGCTAGCGCGGAGCCCCGACCTTAAGCCCATTGAGCACTTGTGGGACCTCCTAAAAAGACGAGTACCCTCCACAAAACATCAGTGAGCTTAAACGTGTGATCTCGGCTGAGTGGGAACACATCCACAGGACACCATCAAAAGCCTGGTGGAAAGCAGGCCAAGACGATTACATGTTGTAATCGCTGCAAGCGGAGGTCATACTCGTTATTAATTTTTATTTTGTATTGTCTTTTTTTATTAAAATACCATAAAAATACTCGTAGTCTTAATTTCATTATACCCATAAAAATGTCCATTTTAGCACGGCTCTCTGTTTACATTGACTAAAACACAACTATATTTTCATTGAAAATAAGAAATTTCTAGTCATCTAAGCTAATGGACATACTAAAAATAATATATTAATATTATCCATAGAACAGCCAATGACTGCAAGGTGACCATTTTTTTTGCAAAGGAGTTATTTCATTCAGACATTTTCATTTCATTTAGTCAGTCACAATCAAGTTCATTTACGCGACTGACGTATACTGTCAGTCGCGTAAATGAACTTGATTGTTGCGATGGATGGCACATCAGAGCTAAATTCGAAACTATGGGTAGTAGGGCAAAGCGGTCAAAGAAACCATGACCTCTATTTTGATGAAAAACAAAACTGCATTTTTTGTTTTTTTGAAAAAGCTAGTGCCTAAACCGGAAATTGAACCCGATTCCTCTTATAAAAAAGCATTATGTATTTTTTTTATTGAGCGATAGTATTGCTGACAAGGATCAAATAATGCAAAGAAATACTTTGTGTAAAGTCAAAGGAAGTGTCCGTTTTTGCAATTTTTACTAAGAAAAATTGGGAAAATTGCAATTTCCTTTGATTTGTCACATTATATTTGTTCACAGCATGTGATTCATACGAGATACACTATCGGTTAGTGCAATAAAAACGGGTACTGTTTTTGTAAATTTTGCAAAAAAACGGGTTTAATTCTTGGCTAAGGCAGAAGCTTTATCACAAAGCCAAAAATGCAGTTTTATGTTCCTTCAAAATTGAGATCATGGTTCTTTTGATCTATTACTCATAGTTTCGAATTTAGTCTGATGTGCTGTGCCATTGCAACAATTATGTAGATTTATATACGTGACTGACATAATATATTCCCTCCACTTTCATGCTGCTGCCTATTTTTTTTTTGGTAGATGATCCCAAAAATCGTCCCATAAGGTTTTGGCGCGGTATGATATTACTTTTTTATGTTTTTTTTTACAACTTTGACATGCTGTAACTTCGAATTCCACCTTGTATGCGGCGGCTGACTCTCACATTCATCACATTCAACATTGAACAACTAAGTACCTACTAGAAATAAAATTTATTTGGTATTCACAAAAATCGATCAGTACCTTCCCTACTATTACACAAGCAACTAAATTGCGAAAGACCGAGCAATTTACTGTGATGACAAGCATGTATAGCAATTGCCAAGAATTGCACAATTTTAGTTGGTTCGTGTAAGCGGCACACCTTTAATACTTATAGTTTTTATAAAAATGACAAGCCGAGCTCCCGATGGGATTCCCCGTCGGCAAAAATTACGAAATTCCATGCAAACTTCCACCACCTATTCAACCCTTTAGGGGATGAATTTTCAAAAACCCTGCCATAATGCTTACTTTCGCTATACAGTGTGAGTCTTTATAATGTGCACATATCGAAATGAGGGAATCTATGCTTAATTTTATCGACGGAAAAAATGTTAAAAAAAATCTAAATATTTATTTATATTTTTTATGGATTTAAAAAAAAAAATGTTTGCTTTTGTGACCCCAGTGTATACAAAACTGTGTAACTTTTAAACTAAACGATTTATCACGATGAAACAAACTCCATAATGTTTGGAAGTAATTAGGTGTCGTCATAAAATAAAAATTATGGAAAAAAAATAGCCATAATCAAATATAAACATTTTTTTTTGGCAAAAATCTGATTTTTTTTCATTTATTTTTACAAAAATTGTAAAATTTCTCAATAACATGCCCCCATCACCTTCTTTTTTTATAACTTTAAGTTATTCTTCATTGTATTAGGAACCTAACGGTAAAAATTGCATGTTTTTAACTCAACCCCAACATTTTTTATCAAATGTCAAAGAAAGGCCCAACGCATAGCTACGCACATTGTTTAGCAGGTAGATAAACTTTTTTTTGTTAACTTTGTTGTGAATGCGCGCGGGTCGTTTCAAAGATGGCACTCCGAACGCGGAATCGTATTGTTCTCATAAGGGTGGTTTGTTTGGGATGATAATTAATGCAAAAGAGTTCAATTGAAACCCATTTATTATTAAATACAAAATTTAATGCATCAGGTTCTCAAAATGTCCACCTCGTTGTTGTAAACACAAAGCCGCGCGAATTAGAATTTGGTGTGTCGCTCTCCTTATCATTTCGGGATCATTGCGAATATCATTCGCACAGTTTATTATGCGGTCACGCAAATCGGCCTCACTGTTGATGGGGGTACTGTAGACGCGTTGCTTCATGGTCCCCCATAGGAAATAATCAAGGGGCGTCAAATCGGGTGAACGCGCAGGCCACCCTACAGGTCCTTGCCGGCCGATCCATTTGTCATGATAATTTTCGTTTAAAAATCTTCTTACATTTGTAGCGTAATGGGCAGGACATCCGTCCATCTGAAGAAACATCCTTTGACGCACAGCCAGTGGGACATCTTCCAATAACTGAGGCATATCATCTCTCAATAGACTTAAAAATCTTTCACCAGTCAACGTTCTCGGCAATATGACTGGTCCAATCAACATGTTATCGATAAGACCAGCCCAAACATTTATCGAAAATCTTACTTGGAAAGTAGATGACCGTTTCAGTTTCGGGTTTTCACCTGCGCGGCACCATCTGTGTAAATTTCGACAGTTAGTAATACCGTCTCTAGTGAATGTCGCTTCGTCCATCCATAGTATTTTTCTTGGAAAGTTTGGGTTTGCTCTGGTTTTTCTTTGAATCCATGTGGACATCACACACCTTGGACGCCAGTCTACGTCTTCATGTAGATGTTGCACCCTTTGATAGTGATAAGGATGCAATCCTTCTTTCTTTAAAATACGCCACACTGATTTTTGGGATATTCCGTGACGAAGAGCCAGTCGTCTAGTACTTATGGATGGATCAGCAAACAAATCACTTAATACTGCTTGTTCAGTAGCCGCATCAATAATTACTTGAGGTGGCTCGCGACGATCTCTACTTGATCCAAGTCCAGTGATCGACAACCTTCTGTGAACTTCCTGGAAGTTTCGGGCAGATGGCACTGGTTGCCTGTTAGGATACGCAGCTATGTAAGCCGCGCGCGCAGCTCTGGCACTTCCTTGTCCCACTCCATAATAAAAATGTATGTCGGCGATGTGTGCCGGGGAAAATTCACTTAAACGCGGCATCATGTAGCAGCGAACGAAAGTTATGAAAGTCCAGCGAACGAAAGTACCGAAACACATGTAGCAGCGGCGAATAATTCGGAGCGACTGCCAGTCTGACATCTGTCATAATTCAAGTTCCTTTGGCTGGCCCTACCTCCCCGACCTGCGCACATTCAAAAGAAAGTTTATCTACCTGCTAAACAATAGCTATGCGTTGGGCCTTTCTTTGACAGTTGATAAAAAATGTTGGGGTTGAGTTAAAAACATGCAATTTTTACCGTTAGGTTCCTAATACAATGAAGAATAACTTAAAGTTATAAAAAAAGAAGGTGATGGGGGCATGTTATTGAGAAATTTTACGATTTTTGTAAAAATTAATGAAAAAAAATCAGATTTTTGCCAAACAAAAATGTTTATTTTTAAATGTGGCTATTTTTTTTCCATAATTTTTATTTTATGACGACACCTAATTACTTCCAAACATTATAGAGTTTGTTTCATCGTGATAAATCGTTTAGTTTAAAAGTTACACAGTTTTGTATACACTGGGGTCACAAAAGCAAACAATTTTTTTTAAAAATCCATAAAAAATATAAATAAATATTTAGATTTTTTTTAACATTTTTTCCGTCGATAAAATTAAGCATAGATTCCCTCATTTCGATATGTGCACATTATAAAGACTCACACTGTATAACCGATTCGTTGCAGCTCCCGGTTTCGAAAACTTCTAGCTGTGGGGGCGAACAACTATTTCAGGGCACGCCTGTCACCTCAAGCGCTATAGAAGTTGATGACACGCCTATTGTGCCATCAGCCATGTGTAAAAGAAAATGTCCTTTTTATGTTTTTTTGCCTTCATTAGACTTGATTAAGTTTAGTTGACATCAAACATCAGTTGTAAACGGAAGGATACTTGTTCTAAAGCTGGTTTCCCACGGTGCGTGATTTTGCGGATTATCACGCACGGCCGACGACCACGGACAGCCACGCACCGCACACAAGGCTCTTCCAACGGTGCGTTTCAGTCTGTGTGGGTCTTGAGGTTCGAAGCCATTTTGTCATTCCCATTGTCGTTACCACGGATGATACTCTTCCCATGGTGCGTCGGTGCGGGCTGGTCCGCGTCCGTCCGCAATATCACGCACCGTGGGAAGCAAGCTTAAGTTGCTAACTGCGTGTTTTTCTACATCTTTTTCTTGAAACTGAGGAAACGTGACTTTTTTATGCAGGTGTTACCAATCTTTTGTACTATTTTTTGTTTTAATTTTATTAAATTTAATTAAATATGTACTGTACAGCAGAGCAACACGGGCCACCGGCGGACGGTCCGCCGGTGGCTCGTGTTGCTCTGCTGTACAGCTAAATCACCCTGATTGAACTTTAGTTTTTATTAAATTAAATCACCGAATAACAACGTTTGTAAATATCGAAGAATCAACAACATTAACTTGGAAAAAATAAGGTTTATGATTCATTGATAATTACAAATGTTATTATTATTCGGGGAAAATGACTATTCTACGATACCTAAGTTACTGCGGAAACTTCTCAATATGGTTTAGTTATGCTGAGTATTCTATGGGAAATGAACCAGTGTGAAATTATTATTATTAGATCGGGTGTAAAAAGACACTTAACGAAGTCGAAAGTTACATGTTCTTCCCATCATTGCGATATTTTTTTTTGTTCCGGACCATACCTGGGAACCTTTTCTGGTTACGGAAATATTGGAGGTCAGAGTTTATTTGAACTTTGTACTACTTACGTTTTTTTATATGAAAGCAGTTTTAAATGTTGTAACTGTACTTTAAATACCGGCACGACCCCTATACTGTTGAATGCAACATTACGTTTTGCGCGTATTACATTTCGTGTTTACCATAAAAAGTGATTTTTCACACCAAAAAAGAAAGTCGTTTCCCAGCAATAATTTGTGCCCTATATTACTTAGTTTGATGGGCAGTATGCGTAGTTAGCGGGTATGTGATGTGTCTTTTTACACCCCATATGTAACGTAGAAATGATTTTCCATTTATTTAAAATTAAATCAAATTAGTTCGTGAGCGATCGCGATGAGTGCTATTATTTACATATTTGTTATTTATTAGAAAGTATTTTTTCGACAACATGATTTAAAACCCACACAGTAAAAAGAGTACCATCCACAAGTTAAAAAAAAGGTTGTCAACCCCCAAAAAAATCAAATTCACAAAATATCCAGAAACGAAGGTTGTAGGCGTGAACTACTTGCAAAACAATGAATATTTTGCGCTGGATAAATCTTCCAAAATGCAATTTGAGCGAGTTATAACAATTTTAAAAATGACACGATCCGCGTGTCATACGTCACCCAAAAAAAAAATCGGCTTATTCCACAAATCCCCGATGGCACGCTTGGCGTGCCATCCGCAACGACTCGGTTAGAAGTTGCACAAGACTTCCTGTCTTGTGCAAAAATTCATACTTCTAGCCCGTGGTTTAGGCTGTGATGAATGAATTTAGGATTTTTATTATGTTACATTATTTAGTAGATGTTCTGAAGTTACCTCCAGGTCTTACCTCAATATCCCCGCACCTATTTATCTGGTCGTTCAGTATCTTGTTGGCGCCCGCCTTGGACGCTTCGTTCTCCTTCTCCACGAGAAGATAGTCTTGCTCGTCTGTGTAGCCAAGTTCTTTGTTCTTTAGGTACAGCTGCAGTTCTTTTGGGATCTGGTGAGAGTAAAGTACCGCTGCTTTATATGTCACATCGAGCGTTAGAAAGGGACTTGCACAAGTATCCGTGACGCTCTTATAGAGCGACGCAGTTTTTTACCAATGACCAATAATAATCAATCAATCAATCAATAGCTTCTTTATTTGTAAACATAGGTTCCAACAGTGTGCAAGATGTTACAAAGCCGAGACAGCAGATGGTGCCACATGGGCACGAAGTAAACAAAGCGCAAACTGTCAATGGCGAGCGGCAACATTTTTCGGTGCTTTGCAATATTATTTCAGCTTTATTTTATCCTTGTTACTATAATTGTAGGTTAAAATAATACCAGAAAGTTAAACAAATGCTTATAAGAATTTCAAACGTATCAACGTTTCCAACATATTTGTTTTTGTGATTGTTTGTGTGTGTGATTATTCTTATCTAAACAATAAATTTTATTTTTCAGTACTTACTTGTGATATTGAACTAAGTACTTTACAATAAACTTTTAACGTTACATTCAAGTAAATAGCACTAAAAATATTGTATTACATTAGATTAATACTCTGACCTGTAAAATATCCTTTATTCTTACAGTCTGCAGCTCTAAAATGATCAGAACACAACCTTTAACGTTTTGTGACTGTAAAATGCTTGCAACGTAGCAATTTACCATATTTCTCTAATTTATTTAATATATTTATCTTATAATCTACATAGTCAAAAGCCTTTGTAAGGTATGTATAGCACATACGGCATTTCTTTAACTTTCGACGTAAGTAAACCTTATGTAAGGATCGTAGCAGGTGGCGGTCTATAGTTTCTGCCTACCCCATGGGAAGAAGTCGTGAGTTTATTTGTGTATGTGTTATCTGAAAAAAATATGCAGTTTGATAAATATCAAACTGCATAATTTTCAAGTGGAAATGGAAAATGACAAACGCATCATGAATTTCGTTGAGATAACTGAAAACAAAGGCCTTGAATATTCGGCATATCTAATGCGGTATATAAACTACTCTGTAGCCACCTTGAGCCTCCTGTAAGAGTAGAGCTCCTGTTTCATGTGCCGCAGCTTCATCTTCATCTGCGAGTGCTCCCACTCCTTGGACAGGATGCCCTTGCGGAACTCCATCTGTTTGCGCATCATAAGCAGCTTCATGGCGCCCACTTTCTGTTAATTTTATAATATTATTATGAAACCGGTACTGAAACACCATTCGGTGGTCAAAATTACAAAGCGAATTGCTGGAAAAGCTAAAGACTACCTAAGAAAAGCATGAAAGTCAAGTTTGGTTTTGTTCTCAATTCAAAAAGTTTCAAGAAGCAAAGAAAATAAGGGTTCTTATGAAACGAGTTTCATCGCGCTGATCGCGTTCGAGCAGCCTTTGAATCGCGCACATATGGATCGCCTTTTGAATTCAAGTATGAATTTTCTATAATGAATTGTAGTCGCTTTTCGTGTCTGACTGTCTGACCGTGTTGTTCTTCTAAACTACGCAACGGATTTTGATCTTGTTTTCACCATCACTTAGAGAATTTATTTCGGTCGGTTTGTGTTTTTTTATCAATGTGTATTGCCCCACTGCTAGGCAAAAGTCTCCCCATAACTTTTCACCGTTCTTTGTGTGTTGCCATCTCCGGCCAATCCCGTAAACGCATCTAAGTTATCACGCCAGCGTTTCCTTGGCCTTATGTGTATAATAAATACATTAATATTAAACATATATAAAATATATAAATTTCGATGTTTTGTCAAGTGGTAAAACCGTGCGAAGCAGGGGCGGGTCGCTAGTTTCCTTATATAGTATGAATTCGCGCTCGTGTTACCGCGGCCTGAAGAAACAAACACAGTTTATTACCCGTATGAGGTCATTAATCTTCTCAATGTCATCTCTGGGGAGGAGCGTAGCGTCCTCAAAGTCTTGCATGTGTCCGGTGGTCACGATCTCCACCTGCCCCGCTGGTAGCACCAGCTGGTCAAGTGTAGTCAATTAAAGATTACGTGTATTTTTTATCGCCGCATAAATATTGAGTACCATCTATGATGATTTTTATTTGTTATTCGTTGTCAACCTTGAGATACCTAATCCAATACCTGAATCGTTTTGTTCCTGGCTTCGAGTTCCACTATCTCCCGATGGCGCAATATTTTGGCCTGACAGGAGTTGAGGTAGGTGCGTCGAGCCTGGATGGCCTTAGTCCATACGCCGTTAGCATGTTCCACGTACGCCAAGTCCTGGATCAGTGCTCTCATCTACGGAAAGCGTTCATGTCATCATTCTCCGCCCTTATCTCAATTTATTTGGGATCGGTTCAGATCGTCTTCTTCTGCCATACATCTCTTTTAGCCGTCACCTCAGTAGTCAACCCCTTTTTAGCCGCATATTCTTTCACACACACACAAGCCATTAATTGTTTGTTTCTAACTTTCATTCATATTAAAAACTTTCCTCATTCCTCCGCATAACATGATATACAAGTTATTCGATATAGGGAGGGATTACAACACAAAACAGAAACAAAAATTTATCGGTAAATAGAGTATATTGAAACATGAAACAAACGGGAACAAAAAGCATAATTCTGATTACACACTGGAGACGTCATGTGGTGTCATTTGCGATAGCAAAGAAGTTGCTCAAGAATTTGTAAATTTCTTTACCAGTATGTATCCCACTTAAAAGTACTGAAATCTTATTCTTCGCTCTCACTCCCTTTTGATTTAGTAAGGGCAAACGTTTTAGCCTGCTCGATTATTTAGCTTTAACTAAAGCTCAACTCAACGTAATAACACAAAAACACCAAAAATTACAAGAAAAATGCTTTACACAACTTCTCGGGCACCACTTTCAGTGATGGATTTTTGTTACTTATTTAATTAAGAAGTAGTAGTAGTACCTACCTTAATCTCGTTCTCAATTTTGGTTCTTCTCAGCTTGCACGTGATTACCCACAAATGTTCGTCCAACACTGTTGGCATATTGGTGATCTGGTCCAGCTGTTCCACTCTACATCATTGAAATTAAATTACAAAATTTAGTGGTTAAGTTCTCGTCTGGTGAATGGTTGGCTGATGAGGCCGAAAAGCACAGCGTGCACACTCAGCTTTGCAAAGTCAAAGTAATTTGCAAGATGTGAGAAGCGCAGCTCGTAGCGATCTTTGGGGGAGGCCTATGTTCAGCAGTGGACGTCATTCAGCGCAATGATGCTAATGATGTTGGCTCACCCCTTGAAGTAGTCGACACAGTCTTTGTGCAGCAGCGCGGGGCGCAAGCCGGAGCCTACGGCCAGCGCCAGCTCGTGCAGCACCACCGGGATCATAGTCACGCGCTGGTGCCACTTCGGGCGCTTTCTGACAACAACACAATATGCATATCGCTCTACAGGTTTCAATTTCTAAAGAATGATTTAAAAATACAAACACAGTCAAAACCGTTCATAACGACATCACTTAAAACGACGTACCAGTTACTATGGCGAAATTTTGAGGTCCCAGCATTTCTGTTTATAGTTTTTGGTTATAACGACTATCGGCTAGAAAACAACCGTAAACCGACGACGGTCCCTTCGAAGTCGTTATAAATGGCTTTGACTGCATTTCCGTGACTTGCTCCCTGGGTTAATCTTTTGTTGAACGGTTGCAAGGTCATGTGCTCAAGAGTTAGTCCAGCACTGTAATGGAGTTTATTGCCCGTTCTTCTCCCATGGGACCTACCTACTGTGCCTTGAAATAGACAACTAGTTTCATCTTTCTGACTCACCGACTCTTTTGACAAATCAAAAGTGCCCTTAAATTGTTTAATTAAATGCTTTGAGTTTGAGTTGAGCAATATTTGAGATCTGCTCAACAAACCCTTAATCCAAAGTCAAACTCACTTGAAGAACTTATAGGCCTGCTCAACAATGATCGGCGACATATCAGCGAAGTGGTTCTTGAAGGTCTTGTCCATTTGTCTGTCCTTAGCAATGAGGGTCTCGTACACGCTCTGGCACTCCACGCCCTGTCCTTGTATCTCTAGGAACTGTGCATTCAACTCTTCCACCTGTCGCTCAAAGAGAGCTATATCCTTTCTGTAGATATAGAAATAGGTTTTAATTGAGACTCGTGATGTTGACAATGTAAGCAGGATACCAAAAAAATGGTTACATAAGTTAGTAGTAGTGCATGCTTTGATTTGTCAAAAACGTGAGAGCATAAGATAAGCAATGGTAGTAAAAATAAGTGAGAGGGTAAAGGAATCGAAGCAGTACCAGTTTCGCCGGTAAGAAATTACGCTGACACCACACTAAACATTAAAATCTGCGATTACATCTACATGGCAAAGAGTTCATGAGCTCAATCAAACCTTATTTCCTCTATTTCCTCCGACTTTTCAATTCGGTCCAGATTAGTTCTGCGCAAGCGCATAAGGTTAAGATTCTCTTGACCGATGATGGAGTCCACCCTAATCTTTAAAAGCCAGGTGTCTCTCACCTATAAAAATAACAAAACCTCATGGAGCTGATGCCACCATCAGTTGTTACTTCTGGATGTAATTAAAGCCGTTCTCCAAAAACAGACAGCCTGAAATGATAGACAGTCACGGAGACAGATTTAAGTAGAACGTTCAATTTAAATGGCTTGCTCCTCCACAGCATGCAGTTTATTCAGTGACTGTCACCGGTAGTCACTATGACTAAGGGCGGATTTTACCAATGAAACTGAACGCGTTCAGCACATACACTACGTTCAAGAGCTGTCATTGTCATTATTCCAAATAAAATAATGACACTGACAGCCCTTAAACGTGGTATAAGTGCTGATCGCGTTCAGTTTCATTGGTGAAATCAACCCTAACTTTTACACACTCCTAAATGCAGTGGAGTTAAATTGGAATGCCCTAATGATAAAGATTACTTAATAAACTTATTGAATAGCATTCAGAAAGCTACAGTACTAACGGCTGGTTACTCCATATTGTATCATAATAACTTTAGTCCAGCCGTCTAAGCAAGCAAGCATAAGTACATTAGGGATTAAGGACTTAATAAATCTTTAGTGTTTTGTTCGTTATTTTGAAATTAGAGCAATCAATTCTCGATTTTCTGATAGGTTACATTTTATCAGGTTGACTAGTGTAATTTCTCTGGAGACCCAGATCCGTCTCACCTTCTGGTTGAACTTGACGATGCCTTCGTTGAGCACCTGCGACAGCTTGGCGTACTCCGCATGAAGCATCTTGCGGTACTTGTCCCGCTCCTCATTGCGGAACCGAACCTTCGCTTCGTAGTTGAACACATTCCGAAGATCTTCCTCGTTGAAGTTTTCTGGGTCTTTTTCCAGCTGAATATGGATGGAACGGTTCTATATGGATCTAATTGAATATGGCGAAATAGAGAAATAACTACAGATGGGCATTCCACCGGGTTTAAAACCCGGTGTTTTGATAAACACCCGATAAACACCCGTAAACACCCAGAGAATTGGGTGTTTGTCGGGTGTTTACTAAAACACCGAGTTTAAACCCGGTGGATTGCCCATCTGTAGAAATAATCATAACATTTTGATTTGACCGGTTTTTGATATTATTTCACAAGCAGTGACGGTCCACATACATTTAGATTCAAAACTCCCGACACATATCTATCTATAACCTATTCATTGAGACCATTCCAATGAGCCCAAACACGATACCTCTGCTGTAAGTTGGTGAGGGAGTTGGGTGTCTGCAAATTCCTGGTTCTAATCATTGAAGTAACAGAATACTAAATATCGACTCGATCCTGACCTGTGGAAGATGCTCACATCCATTCATCAACTAGAAAAAGAGCTGATAATTCCTTAAATCATAGCTAATAAAACAAAAAAAATCTTAAATCGGTTCAGCCATTTGAATGTTTCAATGTCAGCCGTTTCAATGCCATAGACAGATACACAAATACACGTTAAACTTATAACACCCCTTTGTTTCAGTCGGGGGTTAAAAATGAAAGTTAATGACAAATCTTCGGTCATTGGAAACCTCTATTTGGATCACACGAGAGATATTTGACAACAGATTTTACTGATAAGAATCAATCTAAGTATATTTAAATAAATAGTAGTATTATCAGACCATGCACTGCGGCAAAGGGATGGGCTTCTTGATCTCTTCGTGCCACAGCTTTTCAAGCACACCGTCCATCATTTCCATGAGCGCTCTCTCGCGAAAGTCGTCCTTCGGGCCCGGATCCGGCGGGATAATGACGATCTGACTCGGACTTATGTACGGCTCGATCGAACACTGCGTAAGGAATATTAACACTAGGTTAAATACATGTTGCCCTCTTTTAGGTTGGTAGGAAATATGTAATTCGTATGCATCTAGATTTTATAACCTCTTTGCAGTCGGGTAAAGCAAAGGGTTGATGTTTTAAAAAGTGCATGTAAACGTAGCATCATAATGCATAATTAGCCGATAGAATTCACTGCTAGGACCAGGCCTTATCTCTGTGTGAGGGAGCGAACCCCACGCGGGCCTAGTTTGGGTTGGTGGATGTCACAATGACTTTGAATTTTGGTGGTTGAGTGGTAGGAACTATCCGGTTGTAGAATAAAAAGCAAAAATAAAATGTGGCGTCTCAAAGACTGAGACGTATTTCAAGAAGGAAATAAAAATATTTATTTTATAAAAAAAAGTTATTTAAAGCGTTCTTCCTCTCTCCTAACTATTTTAAAGTTTTGCTGTGCCCGACAGGGTCCATAATTGTTTCTATTTATTTATTTTACCACCTGTATTGCAATAAACAATTTGAGATTTGATTTGAAGAAAATGACCAGTTCTACTGAATTTTCAATAGAATAGAAAAGGACGTACTCTTTATTATGAACACCATATAAATTACAGATCACCTTTTTGAAAAATTTGACATAGCATTGGACCATGTCCCATCATCATCATAATGTTGTTAAGCCATAGTCCAGGGGTTCCCAAATTTATTTTGTCTACTGCCCACTTTGAGAATAAATTAAACCACTACCTAGATGAAATTACATATCGCCCCCTAAGCCTCTACACAACGCCCCCATTTGTTTTCTGGGTCTCTTACTGCCCCCCTTTAGGCCTGCAGCGCCCACAAGGGGGCGTTATCGCCCACTTTGGGACAGGCTGCCATAGTCGTTAATAAAGGTAGTATTAGTCTTCGAAGATTAATTATACCTACCTCCTCAGGCTCTACTTTAACAAGCTTCTGCACATATTCTTCTTGCTTCCACTGAGGATCAGTGATCTCTATTTTCAGATGATGGAAGCTGCCCCGCAGATCAGACAATTTGTTCAGTTCTGAAAGGTAAACTCAATTTTAATCATTAAAAAAGAAAAATAGAATGAAAATTACGTTCATTGGCACAAAAAATAAAACACGTCATAAAATTATTAATTCCTATTCGATGTGGAAATCAAAAAATCTAAATCTAAATATTTTATTTCACTTATGCCTACATGGGCACTTATGAAACATCAGAAGAGCTACATGCACGGTTCCAATTGGTCGTTTCTTATGGAGAAGAGCCGACAAGAAACTCCACGGTTACTTTTAAAAAAATAATTGGATTATAAATGATAAATGATTTTATTTCTGTAAGTACCTAGGTTTATACAAACACTTTTACATGTCAAAATTTTTTTTTTTTTAAACTAGATGAGGCCGGCGTTTCCTATCTGACTACTCTGAGAAGAAAGGCCGAAACAAACTCAGAGGTCACAGTCTCTTTTAAAGTCCAGACATAATCTTGGTCAGATCATGTGAAGACCATGTAGGTTGGTGTCTGAATGGTCTTTTGAGGAAAGAACCACACAGATTGAGTGGACCTGTCCAGTCAGTGCAAGCATCTGTCAGTAATCGTACAGCTCAACATAAAAGTTAAGGAGCTCAACGATTCGACGAACAATACCAAACAAAGGACATTTGGGTAGGCCGCATAATTTACTCAAACTGGCAAACTATGATTAAAGCTGAGAGAAAAGAAAAAGAAAAAAACAAGGACCCACATAGTCTGCACATTCACAGTAATTAAAATAATATTACATTTTACAAAGTAAATATTCATGTCATTGTATATATAAAATTCATCAATGACAATGTGTATATAAGAAAAAACAATAGCAAAAAGAATAGAACAAAAAAAAAATCAGTATGTATATAAAAAAAAATATTAAAATTAGTTGGAGCAGCTCAATCCCACGCCTTTTTGTCATCAATGTAATCTTTAACGGTATAAAAGGGGCACAACTTACGTTTATTAATGATTTGAATTTATTAAGGCTCAGATCTTGAACGGGGCTTGGAAGTTTATTATAAAAACGTATACATTGACATCTGAACGAGCCACCTATTTTCTTGAGCCTTGTTGTAGGTACAACAAATTTGTGTTTGTTCCTAGTGTTCATATTATGGATATCACTGTATTTTTTAAACAATTTTATATTTTTATGGGCATATAAAAGATTTTCAAAAATATACTGAGAAGGCACAGTCATTATATTAATCTCCTTAAATTTCTCTCTGAGAGAGTGTCTTGGACTTAACTTATAAATTGATCGAACATCTCTTTTCTGCAAAACAAAGATAGTCTGAATGTCGGCGGCATTTCCCCACAACAGAATACCGTATGACATTACACTATGAAAATAGCTAAAGTACACTAAACAGGCTGTCTCTATGTCAGTTAAATTACGAATTTTTCTAACAGCGTATGCTGCAGAGCTTAGCTTTTTTGACAATTTATCTATATGTGGGCCCCACTGAAGCTTAGCATCCAAAGTTAAGCCCAAGAATACTGTGCTATCTTCAGGATTCAATTCTTCGCCCTTTATCAAAATTGGTTTTTTTTTCATTGAGAAGTAAATTATTTACATTGAACCAGTGAACTACTTTTGAGATCGCGCTATTTACATCGTCAGTAACCAGCTGCTGACGTTTAAGTTTAAACAAAAGTGAAGTGTCATCCGCAAACAACACTATATCATGATCGTCTTTTACGAGGTAAGGCAGGTCGTTAATATAAATAAGAAACAAGAAAGGACCAAGAATTGAGCCCTGCGGGACTCCCATTTTTACTGTAGATCCGGGAGATCTTTTCCCATTAACAATCCAGAGTAGGGCAGAGAGAGAGATTCGGATTCAGTGCGTTGACGTCAGCGACCATATAACCCACGGGGTATATGGTCGCTGGTTGACGTCAACGAACTGAATCCTATTACTCAAGTATGAAGTAGGAAGATCCAGAGCGGTGTTTCGGATCCCGTAGTGGCGGAGTTTCCTGATTAACGTTTCATGAAGAACGCAATCGAATGCCTTGGACAAATCACAAAAGATGCCCAAGGCATCGCATTTATCTCCCCATGCATTATAAATATGTCCTAATAGTTCAACACCAGCATCAGTAGTTGAACGACCCCTTGTAAAACCGAACTGTTTGTTATGTAATAATTTATGTTTATTAAAAAATCTTTGCAATTGTTCTAAAATTAATTTCTCAAAAATTTTACTAAAGGTAGGTAGTACTGAAATAGGTCTATAGTTTGTGGGGTCGGCGGTACTACCTGATTTAAACAAAGGTATTATTTTACTATTTTTCATAAGGTCAGGAAACTCCCCACAATCGATACAATTATTAAAGATAAGAGCTAAAGTAGGTGCTACAATGTCAATAATAGACTTGGCAACTTCTACAGAATTACCCCACAGATCTGCTGTCTTTTTTACATTTAAAGTGTGAAAGGTTTTAATTATATCTCTACAGGTAATATGTTCAAAATGAAATTCCGTATCGCAAACATCAACATTTTCCTTAAGCAAAGACTCAGCAACAGAAGGTGATGAGTTAAGGGATTTAGTAGTTGAAACGGGAATATCTGCAAAGAAATTTTCAAAGGCCATGGTGACTTGTGAGTCTGATTTTATTATGTTACCATTAATAGACAGGCTATAGTCAGTATTTCGGTTACTAGACCTTCCCGTTTCACTATTAATAATATTCCAAGTCGTTTTTATTACATTACTACTGATTTTAATCTTCGAACTCAAATAACGCGACTTAGCCACACAACAAACTTTTTTAAATAATTTTGAATAATTTCTAACATATAAATTAAATGCAGTAGTGTTTACGTAAGTCCTTTCATTGTACAGCTCATAAAGCCGTATTCTACTTTTATGAATACCAACGGTAGCCCAATCAGTGAAAGATGCGTTACTATTAACCGTGATAATCTTGGGAATAAACGTGGTATTAAATTGTTTACAGTATATATTAAAAAAATCATCATATTGATGATTAGGATCAGCATGATTATGCGTTTATTAATGAGTTTAACTTTAAAAGCCTCTAAGCGACTTGCAGTTTTGGGGTTAACAGTGATATCCTTTTTAGCCACTTTGTTGTTTTGCTTGTGGATAGTAATCCTTTGCCCGCAATGATCAGAATCTAGTAAAGGAGAATGACCAAATTGGCCCAAAAATTTGAAAAAAAAAAACAAAGTTGCCCCCAGACTTACTACATAGCTCATTTGAAAGACGGGTTCAAATGCAATATTTTCTTCTATGGAACCGAAAAAATCTGTCCCACAGAAACATAGATATTAGCTAAAACGTGACCTTGAGAAAAAGTTGCAAATTCCACTTTTTTGGAATATGCAACTCAGGTAGCGACCTTTTCTTATCGCAGGTAATTAGCTTACACGAGTTTGCTTTGTTTGCATAGATAGTTGTGTGAGCGAGAAAGTAATTGAAAGCATAGAGCTTTATTTTACCTTCAAGATAATCCACATTCTATTATACGGTTGCCACATGTCAGTCGGGCACCGAATACTTCAAACTCTTGCATTGTATTCGGATGTACAGGCGAGACAAGGCTTCGAATACCAAAGCACATGAAAATCCGTTTGTTGAAAGATTTTAACTATTACGCACCACCTTCTGCTCGAGTTTGTGAAGAACATTTGCTTTTGAATGATTTTGAGATTTTATTGTCAGCCAGAAATGTAAGCCATGACTTTAACGAAGCTCACATCATGGACATGATGCAGATTTTGAAAACTGTGTCACAAGATGGAAGGGTGGATTTTAAAAATATGGAAACAATGGATCCAAATGAAATTTACTTTCTGATTGGTCGAAGTATCGAACAGTTCAACAGAATTTTTGAAGAAACGTCATCTTTGTCCACAAGGAGCAAAAGACCAAAAACCGCTTTGGCGGTATATTTAATTAAGTTAAAGTCAAGAACTGGTGAACCCAACACAAGACTGGCAGATATGCTTCACACAAGCCGATCAACTTTAGAAAGAGAAATGAAAACGGCAAGAGAGTGTCTAAAAGAAGAATTTACACCTCTACATTTGAGTTGGGATCATATCACAATCACAAGGGAGCAAGTGCTTAGGCGAAACCTTTTTATACCTCAGGCACTGTTCGGTAACCCAGAACAAAATAAATGTATAATTATACTTGATGGTGCCTATGTATACATCCAAAAAAGTAGCAACTTTCTCTTCCAAAGATTGACGTATAGCCATCACAAGTTCTTATATCTACTAAAACCATTCCTAATAGTCTGTTGTGATGACTATATCATTGAAGTAGCAGGTCCCTATTCAGCCACTACGTCTGATGCAAGCATTTTAAAGAAATTAATTGATGGTGAAAACAGTGTATTTCATTGGTTTTTCCAAGGAGGAGACGTTCTCATTTTAGATAGAGGTTTCCGAGATGCCGTACCATATGTAGAGTCTTGTGGCTATGACGCCCATATGCCTAAATCAGTTACAAGAGGTGAAACTCAATTGACAACGGCTGACGCAAATAATTCCAGATTAGTGACTAGTTGTCGATGGGTCGTGGAGATAGTGAATGGCCGCTTCAAGAGAGATTTTAAGATATTCAGGCAAGATTATTTTAACAGAGCTCTGCCTCATATGCAGGATGATTTTAGAAATGCCACGGCCATCACAAATTCTTTCCACGACCCAATAACGGATAACGTTAATGCTTCTGCTTTTATAGAGAGAATTAACAATAGAGTCAATATTGAAAACTGTCTCGCACAGTATGTGATTAGCCATAACCTTAATAGTCGGCGAGTTCCGTTTCAAAGTATGTCTGCAGAACTACCTGATGTAAGAGAATTTCCACGGTTGTCTGAGGAAGAACTTGTTATGTTTGCGTTAGTAACATACCAAATAAAACTGGCCAGGAGTTATTACAGTGAACACGCTCGTAATGGCGTTTATACAATAGAAGTGTACAGAGAAAACCGTGATTTGAATAATCTTTTAAGTAATTATAATATAACTGGTAATAACTTCTGGCTATTAAGAGGGAAAGTTCAATCTAGGCATACCAGAAGCCGGATTTATTACACATATATACTTATAAACTCAGACCACCTTGGGTTGGAGGCTCTAAATCATTATTACTGTTCATGTAAGAGTGGCAGACGTACTTTGGGCACGTGTGCACATGTAATGTCTATCGTGTGGTTTCTGGCGTATGGGCGTTATGACAATATTGACCATCCAGCACAGTTTTTAGACAATATTGTAATTGATGAAAATGATGTATAATATACACTAAATGTAAATGTTTTTCATCGACGACCATTATGCACAGATTATAATAAATTATAATCAGTGCAGAATGGTCGTCGATGAAAAACATTTAAAATAAATTGATTGAAAATAAACGTTTTTTAAGTAACTATGTCGTTTTTTTTATTCATACTCATCTAATTATTTAGTGATAAAAATCACTAAATATTTTTTTTATAAATGAAAATAAGATACAAAAAACTGATGCAAGCAAAAATATATCGTTTCAGTGTTAAATAATGTTGAATTACTCTGGAACTGTGGGTTAGAATTTGACGCGCATTTGCACATATAGTAAGTCCAACAGTATAAGTCCACCAACAATAGAGTCAAGCCTGGGGGCAGTAGTTTTTTTTTTGGACCAGAGCCCATACAAATTTGGTCATTCTCCTTTATAATTTCTTTGTGGCTTGGTATAACATCTGTATAAATATTATCTAGGCACGTGGCACTAGTAGGGGTTATTTTTGAGGGCTCCAGAAATAAGTTTACAAGATTGTAGGACTGAAACAGACTTATTAATTTACTACAAGAACCTGAGTTTTCTAATAAATTAACATTGAAATCACCGCATATAGAATAAATAGGTGAATTTAAAATGATTGATGACAATGAATAGGTTCATTGTCATCATTAATTCCCATTTCGATATTACTTGTTCGTAGATATTCTACTTAGTTAGCTTGATGACATAGTGGTCTGTATTTGTGCCTTAAGAGATCACGGTAAGCCTTACAAACTGTAAATTTTTTTACTATTAAGCGTGTGATCGTAACCACCCCTCTGCCTCTGAAGTAATCCATATGTATCCAATAGTTTATCAAACGCATGAAATAAAATAATTAACCTTCAACGATGAAGCGTAGCCTCCCGTTCCTCTCAGAAACAAGGCCCACCTCCCGCTTCTTCAAGACAAACAGCTCGTCAAACTGTTTGTTGAACCACACACGCATGTTCTGGGTGTTTAGCTGCAAAAGAAAGCCGGTTAGAAGCGTCAGACCTGTTACTAGTAACCATTCGCACTGAGTTTGTGTCAACTATGCCCCATTAATTGGACTTACATTCGGCATCCAGGCTATCGGGCCTTTTACATTGTCCATGTTGGTAGAGGGCCCGAATGCACTGGATGCAAGGGCATCGTTACGTGATACATGATAAGGTTTTGTTTATTACAACAGAACCTTAAAAACTTACTTTGACAATTTCGTAGAGCCAGTTCATCTGCAGGAAACTGAAGGCCTCCATCTGCGGGATCATGTACTTGGGGATGGTGACGAAGCGGTGCGCGCTGGAGCCCGCCAGGACGTAGGGTTCCGCTTGCACGGCCTCCGCCGACTCCTCGTCGGCCTGGTCTATGCTGCGCCGTAGGTCGCGGATGGAGCCACTCGTCGGTGTTGGCGGATCCACACGACTGCCTGACCTGCGGAGTAATGGTGAACTATTGCGATGTCTTTCATTTTGACAATTCGACAACATTCATTGCGTTATTTATTATGTCGAGCAGGCGAATTTGTCAAAGACATGAAGCAACTGATTAGGAATTTCCTTCCAAATCCTTCGGATTGTGAAAGAAAGTGTATTACGCAATTAGGGTTCTGACCAGAACCATACACTCATTTAATTTAACGAATATCATTGTTCCAGTACCCTAAAATTACGTGTTGTTAGGGTTCCGTATCTCAAAAGAAAAAAACGGAACCCTTATAGGATCACTTCGTTGTCAGTCTGTCAAGACCCTTTTTCTCAGGAACGCGTGGAGGTATCAAGTTGAAATTAATATCACATATTATACGTAGGTCTACGGTCCTTTGGAGCTCTAAAAAAAATCAAGATTCTAAGTCAACGCAATAACAAAATACCTACGGCTATTTATGCGACATATTTTGATATTTGTAAATAATATCAAAACCTTTCGGGTACTTCCCGTTGACCTATAATCGTAAATTTTGGCAAGAAGCAAGGTCTCACAGCACAAGTAAAGGAAAAAGTCCGAAAATCAATCATTTGTAGTTTTATCACATAAAAAAAAAAACATTTTTTTGCGATTACAAACTTACATTTGCAGTAGGTATGGAGAACTAACCGTGAATATCGATGTATGGGAGAACATGTTTTTCAACTACAATGTTAAGTTTGTTGTTGGGATAAATTCATCGCAACTACGGAACCCTTCACTGTGCGTGGTCCGACCCGCAATTAGCCGGTTTTTTTTTTAGTTGAATGAGGATTTAAGTAAAAAAGGCCCTCGCTTGTCTGTACATAACTACACATTGGGAAATATTTAATTGATCCTCTCAAAACTTATTAATCTTCTAATGATGTGCGTTTTTTTTTAATGAATGAACTTCTAAATACCCTTTGGGCTTCTAATAATGCTCACTTTTTAAATAAATGAGCCTCTTTTTAACTTTCTGGCTTTGTTACAGTTGGTCGAGGTAATAAGCTAGGGTCCCCGACCAAACGGGTATAAGGATAGAACTGTGACCAACCGCAGCCCAAGCCGAGCGGTACCGGCGAGCGCGTCGCCGCTACATACAAGTTGTTCTCAGTTTCTTGCCTATTTAAGTAGTATTTTAGGACCCTAAAACAGGAATTGTTTGAACTCACAAAATAAAAGTGTGTTAAAAAGAGGCGCCATCTAATATTAGTGTGTTCAACCTGTTGATCCCCGGTGACTCCACGAAGCGTCAGCAGAATTCATCAGGTTAAGGGCTCCCACACAAAACTGCGAATTCGCATTGCATCGCAGTTTTGTGTGGGAGCCCTTAACCTGCTGATTTCGCTGATGCCAAAAGGTGTCCATATGTTTATGAAAGGAAAGCAAAATGGGAATTATTCTAAGTTCGATTAAACACATGCCATACATCTTGTCCAGTGAGTGCCTGAACCAATGGGCTGATTTCACCTATCGTCTCGATATGACGCTAATAATTATAAATAACTACAACAGGTGAACGTATCGTATAGAGAGTACCTTGGTCGGAACAGTTAGTTAATAGTAGGCTATTGGAATGTCGACAAACTACCTGAAGAACCAATCCCAAGCAGCAGAATGACAACCTTGAAAAAGACTTTAGTCATGTCTTGTGAGTGTTCCACCCAGGGTCGGAGCAGTACTGCTAATGGAGTGACTTCATTTAGGTATAAATATAGCATCAGACGAAAGATCTAGAATACCAACCGCTTCAGAGCGGGAACATCGGGCGCGGCACTAAGCGGGCCATCCACTGAGTGTTCCAGCCAGGGACGGAACAGGTCGTGGTCGTTGTCCATCTCGATACCGCGCAGCGCTTCGATCTGCTGCAGCTCGGGCCACGTGTTCCGTTGCGATGGCAATATTGGGAAGTTTTCCACCTAAAGAACAACACACTGTCTTGGACATGGTCTCGGATCCCGCGACCTTAGTGGTATAGCTGAGCTATGAAAACCTTTAACCATACTTGTGTTCATATGTACCATCTGTGAGATCTATTTTTTTTTTCGAAGGTTTAATTGAAAGATCAGAAAAATGTATTAGGGTAGCAGGTGAATATATTGAAAAGGAAAAATTTGTATTTTATTTCCACTTCTTAATGAATAGCCCCGCATTCCGCGAACTTAAAAACGTCGCCAAAATCTAAGGAGCTATTCGAGTAATTTATTTTCTTAGCTTGCAAACAACGGGAACATAAATGTGACAGTGCTAAGAAGTTCTTAGACTATTTTTATAAACATGTTTTCTAGTATATCGTCGCGTCACGTAGTGCGTACATTTAGCCAGTAAGTCCAGGCAACAGGCTTGCTCCCTAGGGCGAGCCTGTTGCCATCAACCGGGCACAAGTCCAGACTCCGGGTTGCTCTGCTACTGAGAAATAGGTATCTGACGGAAAACCCAATACCTAACACTTTGCCCGACCTAATAGACTACCTAAAAGTAAAGAAAGCTAGACTTTATTTAAAAGAATATTGTAATGATTACATGATAGTGGCTGTGAATGGCGAAGAGTTTGATCCTCGGCGAAAGCATGGTCTCCCAGCATGTCTTCTTGATCCACGCGGTCACCTTGTCCTGTGCGCGGATGCGGGCTTCTGTAGTCAAACGAATCTCCTCACGTTCCCTCTCCGCCTGGTGGGTTAAACAATGTTGGTTACATATATAGAAAATAATTAAAGATTAGCTTTCAGCGTATACCATACGAGGTAGCGACAGTTTTGACAGTCACTTGTAAACTGAGAGTGTCTAATGAAGTTGGCCAATACTTTCCAAAGAAATCGTACCGTGACGTCACAGCCGTTTTGCAGGGCCTCTAGGGTTACCAGATATCTTTACAGGCTTATCATTACCGGAATAATTCTAGGATAACGGAGCCTGGCCATATATGAAATTAAATAAGCCTCAATAATGTTTATACATACTTGTTGATTTTTTAAAGGGAAAAGAAAAATACAAGTTATTTTCAAATTCTCTTATTTCAGATAAAAGTTGTAGATATGAAATACTTCAAAATACATATTGTGTATTTTTATAATATTATAAAAACAAAACCAAAATTGAGCACTTCGCTGTTATTTATTGATTAATTTAAACTTTGGCAGACAATCAACATACATAAGTACATAAGTACGTAAGTACGTATAGAATAACGCGGCGTCTCGAAGTTTTCTCTAATCTCAATGGTGCGAGCAGAAGTTCTGGTGAACATGATTTGGATAAATTCAATACCAATGTTTGTTGGTGAAAAGCTTCTTTGCGGAAAAGTTTAAAAAAAAATTTACGTCTAAATGATTTTCAATTTGTCTATCTCGTTATGTTTGTGTATAATATATTTCCTAGTTTATGTTATAGGTTTTTTTGTACCTACGTTTTTTTTTTGTATTTATTAGGTTGGGGAAAAAGTCTTTTCGCATTATAGTATGTATGAACTTGTAATAAAATCTCTTTGGCTATACTATTTGTATCTGGCTGGTTTTGGTATCATTGAAAGTTTAAATTTTAAAGAACATAATTCCAAATTCAAATTAGGAAAATGTGTGATTTTCATTTGTTTTTCGTACTGTCAAGATGAGTGAATCTAATGAAGAAATTCGATACATTTTAAAATTTTACTACAAAAAAGGTAAAAATGCAACGCAAGCCGCGAAAAAAATTTGCGATGTTTATGGACCTGGTGCAGTGTTTGTGAGAGTAGCAAAAATTTGGTTTAAGCGTTTTCAATCCGGAAATTTTGATGTCAAAGATGCACGTCGCTCTGGTCGCCCTATTACGGATAAAATGGATGCCATTTTTGAAAAAGTGGAGCAAGATAGTAGTTACGACGTAGCTGAAGAACTGGGAATTGACCACAAAACAGTTTTGGCGCATTTGAAAAAAACTGGGTACACAAAAAAGCTCGATATTTGGGTACCACGAGCTCACTGAAAGAATCCTAATGAGCCGTGTACTCATTTGTGATTCTTTATTACGACGTAATGAAATTGAACCATTTTTAAAGAAGCTGATAACTGGTGATAAAAAGTGGATCACGTACGACAAGAACGTGCGAAAAAGGTCGTGGTCAAAGGCCGGTCAGGCTTCACAGACTGTGGCGAAACCCGGGTTAACTCGCAACAAGGTGATGCTGTGTGTGTGGTGGGATTGGAAGGGCATTATTCATTATGAGCTGTTACCACCAGGCAGGACCATCGATTCTGAACTCTACTGCGAACAACTGATGAGATTAAAGCAAGAAGTTGAGAGAAAGGGGCCGGAATTAATCAACAGAAGGGGTGTGGTTTTTCATCATGATACCGCTAGACCTCACACATCTTTAGCCACTCAGCAAAAATTAAGAGAGTTTGGCTGGGAGGTGTTAATGCATCCGCCGTATAGTCCTGACCTTGCACCTTCATATTTCCACCTGTTTCGGTCTCTTCAGAATTCTTTAGGCAGTGTCAGGTTAACATCACGAGAGGACTGCCAAAACCACTTGTCGCGGTATTTTGATCAGAAGTCCCAAAATTTCTATAGCAATAGGATCATGTCCCTACCTACAAGATGGCAAAAAGTTATCGAATAAAATGGTACCTACATACTTTAGTTAAATGTGAATAAATTATATTAAAAAATGTTTTGAATTTTCTTAAAAAATGCGAAGAAACTTTTTCCCCTACCTATTATTTTAAGTGTTTATCAGTGGAAACTTGTAAATGGCCTTCAATTTTATATCGTTTAATAACACTGTATAAGCTAGCTGTAAGTTTCCCGAACAGAATAAAATAAAATAAAAAAGCCAAAGTGAAAAATAAAAACTTTTTTCCAAAAAAATACAACCTATAGACCGTTCACTATAACTTGTCCCATTTTTTTTTTTGGATGGGAAATCATCAAATGACCTCCCGCTCTGGGCGGAGCGGGAGGGCGTGTCAGACGTTTACTGACTAAAACCCACCCGTGTTCCTTCTGTTGCCTGTGCCGGGGCCACGGTAACTCTTTCGAACATCCCGCAACCCCGGCTGGATAACTTGTCCCTTGCCGTCATGTTGGCACCATTACTTTTATGCGTTGTTACGTTGTTACAGACCGACTAGCAATGGTGCCAACATGACGGCAAGGGACAAGTCATAGTGCACTGCACGGTCTGTATATGGAAGTAAAAACTCACCTCTTTGAGTTTTTTACTTCCACAAGTAATTAATTGTGGAAACTTGTAAACGGCAAATTATTGTAAGCGCTAATTGTTCATTATTTACCAATACGGGCTGTCTGCTATCTGAAGAATAAATAAATAATCTTACCGCTTTGAGTCTCTCCTTCTTGGCTTCCTGATGCAGGTTGAACTCTGACAGCGAGAGCTGATGCAGCGGCTGCTCGTTAATGTTCTCCTCCAACAGTTCGACTAGCTTCGCCTGTAGCGCCGCGAACCCCTTACGGACCTCCTCGCGTTGATACTTGTAGTATTTAGTTTCCTGGTGCACTCTCGTATCTTCCTGTATTTGTAGGTAGTTCTCTAGGGAAAAACATCAATCATTTATATCTTTGCAAACAGGGGTAAGGTAGAGAGCGGTGGTGGCCCAGTGGGCCCCGACTTACGGGTTTTAGGTCGTAGGGTCGAACCCAGACAGGCGCTTCACTTTGTGTAAATGATAAATGATTTTATTTCTGTAAGTAGGTTTATACAAACACTTTTACATGTCAAACATTTTTTTTTAAAACTAGATGAGGCCGGCGTTTCCTATCTGACTACTCTGAGAAGAAAGGCCGAAACAAACTCAGAGGTCACAGTCTCTTTTAAAGTCCAGACATAATCTTGGTCAGATAATGGAAAGTGTAGGTGTAAATGAAAGGGAAACCGGCATGTCCTAGAACCAAAAATATCGAAGACATGTGACATCCACCAATCCGCACTGGGTCGCGCTGGTAGATTTACAGCCCACTCCCTTCGAAGAGAGGAGGCCTGTGTCCCAGTAGTGAGAACATTTTAGGATGATTATGCAAACAGGGGTAATTGGTAGATATGTTTTTATAATAAACTAGCTCTTGCCCGCAGGTTCGTCCGCGTGGTTGTCGGAATATATCCCATGGGAACGTACTACCGGGATTAAACCGGTTAACTTTACTGAATTTTCTGCATGGAAATTAGTATTATTTTCCTCTTTTAATTTTAGTTTTAAATAAATATTGAACGTGGCAAAGATCTGAAGCCATTCAGCCTCATTTATTTATGACGTCAGCACGAACAAAACTTTAATAAAATATAAAAAATAACTACAGCTTGGAAAACCAAAACGTTGAAATTAGTCATTTTAAATATCTATAATCTATAAAATAAAAGTATTAAAAGTTTAGGTACTTCTACTTAGGTAATTCAACTGAGAAAAAAACAGTATTTAAATCCCAAAAAAGATGTACCGGTAGTTGTGCACCGTACTTCAAACAGTTTAAAATATTAACGTTACCTAGCCTTTATATTCTTGAGGTAGCTTTATTTATAAAAACGAATCCAAATCGTTTTACACGTCTCGCCGACATAGTTCCTCGAAGTAGGCGCGATGATAGTAAATTATGTCAGCAGACCGCAAATACAGCCCTCTTGCGCAAAAGTGTCTTCTGCATGGCCACATTTATTTACAATAAGTTACCTAAATCTTGGAAGGCATTAACTTTACCATTGTTTAAAAAAAAATTAAGTTCCTTTTTAGTTAATATAGCCTACTACAATATTTCTGAGTTTATTGCAGAAAGAGAAAATGCATTCGTTTGATTATTTTTTAAATCATGTTCAATTGAATTATAATGTTGAATTGAATTATTAAGTAGTCATTTCGTCTGTTGCTGGTCTCGTACCTATCGCATGCCTAAGTGTAAAATGTGGCTGAACCTATAAATGTATTCGACATCATGTACTGTACCCATATTTGCGAAATAAATTATCTTATCTTGGATGCTGGTCGATGAAGGTAACAACAACGTAAGCAAAGCACTTACTATCATTATTGTTTATGATGTTCATCACGTTAATGTCAGCTTCTTCGTTGATGTTGTAGAGCTCCTTGTCGGGCGGATGATGCACGAGCTCATCCGACGGGGACTGCCTCTTGCGCAGGAAGGCGCAGGTCAGCGTGTTGTCTGCGCCGAGGTGCAGCACGTACCGGGCGAACGCGTCGGTCTGCGTGCTTTTGATGCCGCTCCCATAGCGGTGCGTCATGGTCAGCTTCAGCTCTGGTAAAGGGAGTTGTTACACAAATCTTAGTTTTTGTAGAGAAGACGAAACACAGATAAAATATGGGGAAACCTTTGCCCAGCAGTGGGACAATTATAGGTTTAGTAGATACTAATACAAAGAAATAATTGTAAAAAAAATCTGAAACATGAACATAGTATGTACTACTAACACCTATTGTGAACCAAAATAGTTATTTTAAATAAAGATAATTATTATTATTATTTCTGTTAATACACTATTTTTCTTTAAAAAAAGTTAAAAATTGTAGCCCACCGGTATCTGGAATAGGGACTAATCTACCCAGTGGTCGGGCCATACATAGATATACAACATTATTTTTAGTATATGCAAAACCTGAATATATATTGTTTGTTCAGAATAAGTAACTGAATCGATTCCAATAATTTTTACATCATGTTATATTTTGTCCCAAAAATATTTTAAAAAGGTTACAAGTTGGACACCGAGCGACACTAAGTACTCTATCCGCAATCATACGCGCACAACCCAGGTCACGGCAAGTCAAAGTGGCACTAGGCGAGTAGGCGCGGGCGCACAGGCTACGGGGCTGGGGTAAAACAACCCCTTCAGTCGCCCGGATGCTACAGGTTGATGTGCATGTGTCACGCTCCGCGCGGGCGTGCGGTCCCCGTGGGCCTTTGTATTTCGGTTGATCGTATACCTATCGTATGAAAAAAGTATCGTGCAACCATGTTTTCTCATAAGCAAACGTCCAGTATACAAAAATGGTACGACATTGTAAGTAGTAATCAAGTCAATTATTGTAAAATAGTGATGATTAACATTTTTGAACACGCCAAGATGGTTAATTGTGGAAAGTTATTATTTGTACCTACAGCCTGTTGTGGTTATGTAATGCAATGTTTAACATTTTTCATCCACTTTGAACTTGGCATAAGGTGCAACAAAGCGCATTGACCACATTTTATCACTTGACTTGTTGATGAAAATACGTAATTGATATTTACGGCTGCATTTATGATTAAAGTAAATAATAATATCTACCTACACTTGACCATTACGACAGTCCAAAGCCTACAAGTGTGATGGAAAATGTTATCACCAGTTAATTACAATACAATCGCCGTACGCTTAGGTACCTACTGCCAAATTATTATCAACTAGCTTCCGCCCGCGACTTCATCCGCGTGAAATTTCTTGTCCCCCGCTCCACCCCATTGCATCGCATCGCCTGCCCGCGCTGTTACTTCCTTTTCGCTCAGCGCTCGTTCTTCCTTTTTTTTGTTTTTGCTCGGCTTCTAAGGGTCCTAGCGTAATGTTACATTACCTAAAGCCTACCTCAAGAATTGGGCTTTATAATGCAAAAATAATTTTTCAAATCCGACTGGTAGTGACAGAGATTAATAGACTATGCGCATTTTTCTTACTTTAAGCATTTTTATACCCGTCGTAATTTCTAAACGAAAGGTCCAATTTGAGTAATTTAAAAAGGAATTTACATGTACTTAACCAACCTTGATTATGACACTATTTAATTGAATAAGGATTAATACCATGTTTATGAAAACACCTTCGCAAATAATGCATTATTTTATAACTTTGATTATCATTTAAAAAAGTTATAGTGAGCCAACCTTAAAAGATAGACATATGCTAATGCAAACTATTTTTTAGGTCTTTTTAAGAAGAACAATTCCGTCATACATGATTTTTGCGTAACTTTAACCGTTTACGCAGCGCACGCAACGGAAGCTCTCAAAAGGAATAAATTTTCCCCATTTTTGCACCATTTTTCATTGATGCTCCGCTCCTGTTAGTCGTAGCGTGATGTTATATAGCTCATAGCCTTCCTCGATATATGGGCTATCCAACACTAAAATATTTTTTCAATTCGAATCAGTAGTTCCTGTGAGATTAGCGCGTTCAACCAAACGAACAAACAAACTCTTCAGCTTTATAATATTACAAGTATAGATGAGCGCAAGACGACGCTGGAGGCGCGGGCGGCGCGGGGTTGCCGCGTGGTGAGCATGTTTTTGTACGGACAACCAGATAACATAACAAGCTTAAAACTATATAATCCGATCCAGCATGTCCCATTGCTGTCCTCTCCCAGCGACGCCCTAAGCCGAGGTCCGTACCCCACAGGGGGTGCCCTTAGCGTGTAGTCGCTTAGTTTTTAGTCTTAGTTTTAAGCCTGGCTGGAGGCCTTAATTTATTGAGGCATCCACAGGAAAGCCCGGTTAAGCAGTCGACAACCTCCTATAGGTTGAACTGCGAGATGCCATTCCCCAAAAACAAAAAAGCTTAAAACTATTAAACTGATTTTTCATGATACAGTTTTGAAATTTTGTACATAGATTGTATACATAAAAATACCAGACACATGTTTCGGGTTTCGCATAAACTAAAACTAATGTTGTATATACAGGTTGTAAGGGACTGCCCTTCGCAAACTAACAGGGTGCATTCAGCTCCTTATTTTGAACCATATTCCACCAGAAAATTTCTCAGGCAAATTTAAATTTTTAAATCGTTTTTTTCTGTTACTTTTCCTTTTTTCATTGTAAAATTACATTATCTGTACGCAGCACTCTATTTATGTAAATAAAACAGCTAAAATAAAAAATCAGCAATGGATGTTGAAATACTCAGCGGCCGAAGGCTCGCTGCGCTGCCGTTCGCTACGCGCGTTTTGCCACAGTAACGATACAATGCGTGTGAGATTAAATAAATCAGGTTTATTGGATTTCCATAACGTTCCTGAAATAATTTCATGTACCGATCATCTTAGTATGATATACTGAATTCACCTCATCAGTCTGCGGAGGGCTGTCCCTTACACCCTGTATATATATATACAACGTATATCTGGACGGATGACATTAAATGAAAACGAGCACAGTACTAGTCCATCGAAACATTTTAAAACACGACGATTAGTAAATAATGGAAAATTAAAAAATTGCAGTTTTCAAACAAAGTAAATAGCAGATTCAACTGCATAAAAAGTAAACACGCTTTATCTACGAAAAGTTACTGACCAACGCGAACGGTGCGGTGCGGGGCACGGTGCGGCAATGTTTACCTATTATTACGGACTCAGATCTACATCATGTTAAAAATAAGAAAATGAAGAATACTTCATTATTTCCTGTGGCTAAAGTATTCATTGGATTTGATTGATTTTTTTAATACGGGTAAAGAACATGATTCTCTTTACGTGGTTTAAAGGAATGTCAATCGTCCTGTTACACCTTGTATAAAACTAGTTGTGCCCCGCGACTTCACTCGCGTGGAAGTCGTAAAATACATATTATACTAAAATAACAGCCACATTTTAATAAAACTCCCTTGTCCCCGACCCGCCGCGTTAAATCGCCCGCCCGCGCTATTATTTCGTTTTCGCTTAGAGTTCTTTCTGACTTTTTCTTTCTGCTCGGCTCTTAGGGGTCGTAGCGTAATGTTAAAGATCCTTTATCTATCTTCGAGAATTGGGCTACCAAATACAAAATGAATTTTTCAAATCAGACTTTGTTCATAATTTCAAGGGTTTTCATTAATTTGCGCGGAACCCTAATTGTTTTTCTAAAATAAAAGTAGTTAAGTTACGCGCTGTAACATCAGCTTTCTGCCAGTGAAAGTCCCGTCAAAATCGGTTCAGCCGTTTCGGAGATTAGCCGGAACAAACAGACAGACAGACAAAAATGTTAAAAATCTTCTGAGCTAAACCCAACCGAAGCAGCAGATAAGGCTAACAACTTCTTCATTAACGTCGGCAAAAACTTAGCGGAAAATACAATATTAAATAATAGAGATTTTTCCATTTCAAGCCAAACCAAGACATTGGCAACGCAAAACTCGTTTGTCTTATTAAATACTGATGTTGATGAAGTAATTAGTTTTATAGACGGATTAAAGGAAAATTGTGCCGTAGGATCTGATGACATACCCAATAGCATACTTAAAAGATTTAAACATGTCATTGCCCCTCCCCTGACCCACATTTTTCAGCTATGTTTAACAAAAGGAATATTTCCTACATTGCTTAAAAAAGCCGTGGTCACCCCTGTGTTTAAAGCTGGAGACAAAAGCTGTGTAAATAACTATAGACCAATATCAGTTCTAACTGGCCTCTCAAAGATTTTGGAAAAAGTTATAAACAGTAGACTAGTAAATTATCTTGAAGGAAATAAATTACTCTCTGATCATCAATTTGATTTTAGGCCTAAAAGATCAACAAGCCAAGCTGTTCACCGGCTAACAAATTTTATAAGCACAAACCTGGATAACGGCATGCACACTATAGGGATATTTTTAGACCTCGCCAAGGCTTTTGACACGATTTCTTGTTCTTTACTTTTGAACAAGCTTGAAAGGTTGGGGATACGGGGAATACAATTGCAACTTTTAACTGATTATCTTAGTGACCGCCATCAGTGTGTAAAAATAGGTCATTTCAGGAGTTCTGAACTAAAGAATAGCTGCTATGGAATCCCACAAGGCATTATTTTGGGCCCTACCTTGTTTTTAATCTATATTAATGGCCTTTGCAATTTGACACTCCAAAAGGGTGTAATTATGTCATACGCGGATGACACAGCTCTATTGTTCACTGCGAAATCAATGGCAGAGGTCTACGAGGTAGCACAGAAGGGTTTTAATACGGTGGTTAATTGGCTTAATAATAATCTCCTAATTTACGTAACATTGCCGACTTTAGATTAATTAAACAGGTTTATTTGGCTTTGTGTCAATCCATTATCACCTACTGCATAACATCCTGGGGTGGACCCACCAAATCAAATTTAATACACCTAGAACGGGCCCAACGAGCAGTTTTAAAGGTTGTGCTTAGACCATTTAGATATCCTACTCACCAGTTTTACACGGCATGTGAAGTACTAACAATACGCCAATTATTTGTTTTGAATGTCGTTTTGCTTCAGCACAGCGAACATGATTTTAACCCAGTACCTTCAGAAAAGAGAAGAAAGGATTTGGTTTGTGCTAACCCTCAGACTAAACATGCTTAGGTACGCTAGACGATTTTATTTCTTTTTAGGACCCTACTTATATAATCAGTTCAACAGACTGTTAAAGATTTATAATTTAACTTATAAAAAATGTTATTTACGAATGCAAGAATATTTGGGAACACTTAATTATACAGACACGGAAAAACTGCTGGAAATTTTAACATAAGCTTAGTCTTTATATTATTGACATTCGCATTATTCGGTAATTTATTTAAACATATTATTAAACAGGCTAGTTTTAGTATTTTATACCCAAATTATTACTTATTTTAGTCTTTAAAAGTATTATAATTATTATCTTGTTGTTAATTTATCTTCTAATGAATTGTCTGCTTTTAAAATTTACTGTAAAGTGATGACCTGAAACACAGGTTTTAATTAAACCTAGATCAAGCAGAACACTACATTAAGAAAAATTGTACCTCACTTGTTATTATATAAACCTTTATTTTGACTTAATTCTTGAATAAAAATTATATTTTATTTATTTGTATAGAAGATTGACGAGAAGCGGACACGGCGCAGACGCAGCGGGGTGTGGAGAGAGCGCGGGGTGATCGCCAAACTCAAAATATAAATGCTCACAACCGCACGTCACCGCTGCAGCCCTCGAAATGAAGTGTCAAAGACAGCATGAAGCGTTTTCGTCCCGTCCGTGTCTGCGCCTCGTCTCTTCTATATAATTTGAAAAGTCGCATCGGCATGTCGTTCGTGCCGCGTCTGCGTCCCGTTCTCGGCTCACGTCCCTTCTGTGTGGCCCGCGCCTAAGGCAACATAGTAACTGGGTAAGGCTTAGTTCCCTTTATGGCAGTTTCCAGGAGAGCTGTAGGTACGAGGAAGCGTGCGTTCCTCGCTTGTCGAATATTTGGCTACTCAGTAAGCGCATAACATCGGTTAGGTACAAAATGGCACATCGATTATTACCTTACTTTCTAGTACCTTTTGGAAGGGGCGACTAGAATCAATTCTATATTTTTTGTTGACGTTCAAAAGTGCCCCATATGTGCCTATTTTAAATAAATGATTGACTTTGACTTTTTTTGGAACGCAGTTCTTTAACGCGGCTTGCGGTACCTAGGAGTAAACTGGTAGAAATCGGCACGTGCAAAAGCGTTCATAGGTACTTCTTGTATGCCCCAGGCTCCATGCGAGTTTCTTCTCTCGAATTCACACTTTCTCTCTCCCTCGATAGAAAGAGAAAGTGTGAAATTTGGTCAAAATGAAAATCCAAGATGGCGGCTGCGAAAATTTTCACATTTTTCGTCATGTGTGTCGTTTTCATAGTTTTCAAGGGTGCTAGTGCTAAAGCCGATAGTGAGGTCAAAATGAAAATCCAAGATGGCGGCTGCGAAAATTTTCACATTTTTCGTCATGTGTGTCGTTTTCATAGTTTTCGAGGGTGCTAGTGCTAAAGCCGATAGTGAGGTCAAAATGAAAATCCAAGATGGCGGCTGCGAAAATTTTCTAATTTTTGTCACAGGTGTCGATTTCATGGTATTCGAGGGTGCTATAGCCGATAGTGAGGTTAAAATGTAAACCCAAGATGGGGGCTGCGAAAATTTTCAAATTTTTCGTCATGGGTGTCGTTTTCATAGTTTTCGAGGGTCTAAAGTCGATAGTGAGGTCAAAATGTAAATCCAAGATGGCGGCTGCGAACATTTTGTTTGTGTTTTAAATCTTACATGAGAAGGAACTTCGTTACTGACGGGGCTCCCAGACTGCACACGTTTTTTAGATAAAGTTTTGATTTGTACATGTCATACAGTCATACATGTCTCAGTCAACGTGTAACGATCTTTCGATAATTCAATGTCCCATATTTACATTTTCTGGCACACTCTTTTGCTGTCGATACTTTTTGAAGTACATCTCGTGCGTCATAGTAACATAGTTTTAAGACCATTGTAGGTAACAATTATGGATAAATTAATTAGTCTGAAATAAAATGAATTTATTTATTTATAATAGAAGTGACATCCTGACTTACCGTATCTCTTTGGACAATCAGGTGTCCTCAGTATGACGGTGCCGTCAAAGCCAAAGGTCAGCAGCGCATTCTTGCTTCTGAAACCATCGAACTGCTTGATCTCGTGCCCCGAGTCGATGATGGGGCCCATCTTCACAGATATGGTCGCCCCTTTCTGAATTCAAATAAATTGATGGTTAGTGCACGGGCTTAATGCTGAATAACATTCTTCTCAGTTTATAAAAGAAAACGGAAATGCAATTGAAAAAGTTATCCGCCAAAGTGATCAACCAATTGAAAATTCAGTCAATCGATCTCCATATCCCGGAACAGCCCAAACAGTACAGAACGAACAACATCAACGAGCAACGCGGCGGGGGCGGTTTTGGCGGAGTGCAACTCAGTGCCAAAATAAATGTAAGTGATAAAACCAATCATTTGCCTTCCTTATGCCTTCACTTTTGCACCTCCTAACATTTTTCGACGGCACAAAAGCCTGTACAAGTGTCTTACTTCTCCGCTTAGCTTGAGGATATGTATCTGTTTGCTGAGGTGCGGGATGGCGAGGATGGTGTCCTTGGTGCTGAGCGGCAACAGCCTGGTATACGGCCCCTGCATCTTGCCCGCGAACTTGTTGTCTTTGCCCGTCTCTGCGTTCACGCAGACAATGCGCTCGCCTGTAGAACAAAGTTGAATTTAGAACGAGGTTCAGTACCTACCTACTCGGGCGCTGATATGGCACATTGAGTCTTAGAGAAAGAGATACACAGAGGGAGTGACAGACACGATGCTCTAAAAACCAAACTTTTTTTAAATAACTCGTGTGCCATTTAAAGCAGCATACTGTTTTGTTTAAAAAACCGTAAGTATTTAGCAAAAAATATTTGATATACAGTGAACATAAAGATTGGACGCTGGGCAGTAACAGACATAGTTACTGACTTTTTAAGGTCGTTGCGGTCTATCTAGCTAGAGTAGTGTCCTACACTGCGCATATAAGTGTGAATAAATAAGTTCATGCATGGAGTGTTACCAATGTTATACTTCTCAGAGAAGAGCACGAGACTGAAGCAGCGCATGTCTTTGCCGACCATCATGAGGAAGCAGTCGGCCAAGCCTCGGCCGAGCTCCGTATACCGCATCAGAGTTAATTGGTAGTCTTCGCTCACCTGGATCGAACGGATGACATCTATGTGTAAATGTGCAACTACAACGGTAAAAGCATCATTTCGCGCGCGGTAATAACACCGCCTGACATCTTTTTTTATCAAAACAATTTCTTTGCCAATTTCACAAATTAAGGGCAGTGCGCAAAGATATAGCCAGAAGAATCATCAATACAACTCTGTAAGTTAGAATTCTGGGTAAGCTCGCTCCATCGTCGACTTTGTCTCTGTCATCTCTGACCTAGACTAGAGTCAAGAGCAAACCTATCTCAAATAAAAAAAAAATTAAAAAAAAAGAATTGGCCTCATGTCATGATTTCATGAAATAGTTCAACCTGAACATAGAGAGTTGTATTGTACTGATGATTTTATTGATAACAATTCTGCAAATACATATTCGTTACGGTTCGTGAATCACATTTTGATCAACATAAAACCTGACACTGACCAGCAAATTGCAAGAAACGTAAGAAAATTTAAATTTCGCGACTACCCTGGCGCTTTCGCCTTTACCAACAGCGCCCCCTGTCAATGTTATGCAGGTACCCACATAGCCTGGTAGCTCTCGACATAGATTACGGTCGCCCCGACGTTGACCAGTCGATATCAATAATTATTGCCTCAGAATATAAATATGTCAATGTTAGACCGATAAACGTAATCCAGCTGTCATACACTGTAAGTGTAACACTGTCTTATCATCGATCGACCGCAATCTACTCATGGGTTCAGATCCCGACAAGAGTAAGGACAAGGCCGGCTAGGCAGTGTCCCAATTCAGGTTACTGAAAGGCTTGTAAGTATATTATTCCATTCGTTACGCCATTTGCTGTTCAAAACCAATAAAAACTCACCTTAAAAATAAAGATATGCCCCGCAGACATTGCGGCGGCGACCATGAACCTGCCGTCAGGTGAGAAGGCCACCAGTGACACGATCTGATGCGTCAGACTCATGCGGTCCTGTCGCTTCAACTCCGGAGGGTCCACGCTGAACAACCGCAGCACCACGCCGTAGTTTCCGAGCACTTCGCCGAAGACCGCCAGCAATGGTTCCACGGGACTCGCTACAAACGACACGTCATTGCCTTTTGCCAATTTCATTAGGACCTGCAAATTGAAGTGTGAAACTGGCACGCTGCTCTGAGATAAGTAGATATTTATATGGCATTGAAACTAGTTCTGTTTTACAAGTCCTGAATAGAAGTTGTGCGAGGAATTGATAAAGCTTTCAGCTTTCATGAAGGAAGAAGGAAGAAATACTCACGAGTTGCTCATTATACACATCGTATATGCTTAAAACGCCGGAAGTATTCATCAGGGCCATGTACTTGAAATCGGGCGCAATCAGCTGCATCTTCATTATGTTCCTACGATATAAAAACTGTAGTTTATCATCGAAATGGAGTATAAATAAATGTAGATGTTGCTGCTATTAAACAAGTCCGTTGGCAAAATTAGCAATGTTCTAAAGTAGGCACTATCGAGGAAATGCTGAAAGATATATATCTACAGTAGGTCGGTATAAAATATTATATATGTGCTCAAAAATCTACCGTTGCGCGTTGTGCTTACACACTCATCATTCATTCTGAAGCCAACATTGTTCTGTTGCGAAGAGATGATGATTTAATTCCTCCATTCTATCTCGCAGTATGATGGTGATGGTTTACGTCACAACACAGCCCCTGATCGACTTATTTTTGACATAGGAATGTAATTCCTCACCTGAGTTTGAGGGTGAAGAGTTGAACCTCAATCTTCCCTTCCGTGTCCGCGGTGATCTTGTAAACAAAGCCGGTGTTGGTCCACATGGTGGCCATGTCGCAGAACGAGTTGCTGACCAGACGAGCTACCACGTCATCGGGAATGTAGGACCACTCCACCGTCCATGTCTTCCCCTCCGGTTGTTTCCGTAAGTACTAGTTGATGAAGTAATACAGTGTAGATGTAAGTTGGATATACAAGGTGTAACATAATTAACGCACAACCTCTTATGCGGTCATTGTACTCATCATTATGAACAACTTTTACTATGGGACCTAACCTGAAATCGCGAAAGAAAATCAGCTGCTCCCTACATAAGTTCGCATAACTCGTCAAAATGTAGGGAACAGCAGATTTTTTTTGCAGTTTTGGTCCCATAGTAAAAGTTGTTCATAATGATGAGTACAACGACCCTTTAAGAGGTTGTGCGTTAATTATGTTACATCTTGTAGATTCAAGGCCTAACCTATGAAACCTATGAACATTATATTGTAAGTTGGTAACTGTAAAGTCAAAGCGCGATCTGTGAATCTTGCCCCTAGTCACGTGCCAAGAGTAAAACGTACTTGAAGGCAGTTAGGTATGAAGTTTTAGAGCCGTAGCGAACAAGTAACAAAACGTACTTGAAGGCAGTTAGGTATGAAGTTTTAGAGCCGTAGCGAACAAGTAACAAAACGTACTTGAAGGCAGTTAGGTATGAAGTTTTAGAGCCGTAGCGAACAAGTAACAAAATTCAACTAACCATCTTATCGTATAGTTATTATTATTAATTTAATAAACGCCGGGAGGGACGCCCTAGGAAGACATAATAGTGACCATACTGGTGATATTCTTCAGAAAGGTCAGGTGCGTAGTACTCGCAACCGGCGTGCGTGTATGAATGACCAGATGTATGAACGTAAACGAGGCAATAGGAGTACATAGGTAAGGATCGTATCAGGTGGCTTTCTGTAGTTTCTGCCTACCCCAATAGGAAGAAGGCGTGAGTTTGTGTATTTACTTATTTATTTATTTTTTCTCTTCACAAAGGTTCACATAATCTCAATCATAGAGACAAGAAATCATAGCGTTTTGACAAAAAGCATGTACATATGTATGTAATAATAACAATGACCTGATGGTCGAAAGCTTCGACCAACAGGTATCTCGAGGCTCTCGTTAGGCAGTTAAATCAGAGCCTCGTTCCGAAGTTAGTACTCCTCGATACAGCTCGCATCGTGAGGAGGTTCCTGTCTCTGGAGCCCTATCCACCGGTATAGCTTGGACCCTGCTCCCGACACCAGCGGACCGCTATTTTGTATATTTTTTAATGTTTTTTTATATTTTTTTTAAGAAATATTGTAAAAAAAAAATTAAGGAAAAAAATTAAATAAACGAAATAATAATTATTTCTCATAACCAGTGATCGGAATAGGTAGAGCTGTTTAGGTTCATTGACCGCTAACATTGATGTTAATATGGATATTCCACGGGATTCCGACTGATACTACGGGATTTTATTGAATTTCATTATTTTTGTCAATATGTATAAAAATGGTTTATGTAAGCCAATAAGCGCATGAGCGACGTTGTAAATTTTACGTCAACAGCATGCTATAAAACTTTTTGCCAAGCGCGCGACGTTGCCGCTTTGTTGAGACGTGTAATGTCGCCGCATTATGGAAACAATAGAAAACAATAGCGGGGTGTTTCTGTCGCTAGAGTGACGCACCTGTTTTTGTCTCTTTCTGCGCCACTAGAATTCAATTCTTTACCAACAGCAACTTGCTGTCTCACTCAATTACTTCGGTTCTTAGAGTGCGCTTGTTTGCTTCCTGTTGTGTTTTGTTGTGTGGTGAATATCTTCTGGCCCTGGCTTATTTACTGGATTCTGGAACCTTCTTGCTGCTACGACTTTGGCTAGCATTTACGGACTCTGATTTGACCTTATTGGATTGGACGTCTTGAGTTATTTTATTGGATACTGATTTGGTAACTTCTATTTTTTAAGTAAAATATTGAATAAAACTAATGTTTAATATTATTCTACCTTGACATATTAGAAAAATTAATTGTTTGGGCTTAGCGAAAAGCTTGTCCTAAGTCGAACCAATAAAAAACATTTTAAATACAAAAAGTAAAGTACAGTGTTATTCGCCCAAAACGCAAAACCTTTTCTTGTTAGCTAAACTTTATTAATACTAATGTATTCCAATCCAGTATTTTCTTGACTTTAAAGTATGTCACGCACGTGTCAAAATTAACTTAGAAACTTATTAATATAATGTATTAATTAGCTATACGGTAAAGTGCAGTTCGTGCACATATGAACTATCATTGAACTGTACTGAGTGTACTACTTGTGTGCGATTAACCGTACCCTCTCTTAGCGTAAATTAAAAACTTTTACTTTGCATTTTCAAACTTGCACTGGGAATATATATATATTTTACAAGTTTTGTTTTTCGAACACTACGTTTCGATGTGACTCTACTCAGCATTTCTAATTTAACGACATTTTGATCCAGGTGAGGTACTTCAACATGAAGTCAAGTTCTGTCAAGCCTGAAACAGTTCAGAAGTGGATAGGTACGTGACTATCCTGAGCTGATTTTTGACGATGCCAGCTGTACTATTTACTGCACCAAGTGTGAAAGCCATTTATTAGTAGAAAAATCGAATGTTAATCGACATATTGAAGGTGCTCAACATCGAGGAACATACAAACAGCCTCAAGAAGAATTTTATTTTGACCTTATTCAGTTTTTAATTCTTTGTAACATCCCCTGGTCGCAAATAAAAAATTAAGTCTTCAAAGATTTTTTTCAAAAATACATGTGTGGTGTTTGTTGTTGTAATTGCAATAACAAAAAAGTGCCTGACGATTCGCTATTACGAAAGGTGTATTTGGACAAATTTTATAAAAATAAAATTGCCTCGTATGAAAACGTTAAAGATGAGAAACTTTGGATATCGTTAGATGAGACAACTGACTTTTTAGGTCGTTATATTGTGCATTTCTTAGTAAAGCCATTAAATGAAAACTTTTCTGGTCGACCTTATTTAATTGTCTGTAAAATGCTCGAGGTGGTTAATGGCTAAACTATTTGAAATTTTGTAATAGTGTTCGGAAAATATTTGACAAGACAACTTTGAAAGAAAAGTTGATAATGTGTTAATATTATGTACTGATAGTGTTGCATACATGTTTTCTGCGGGCCGAAAAAAAAATTTTTTTACCTCAATTAAAACATGTCACCTGTTTGGCACAAGCTCTTCATCGCGTATCAGAACAGATACGGTTAGAGTACCATGATGTAGATATGCTAATATCCAATGTGAAAAAAATATTTTTAAAAGCCCCTCGCAGAATAAAATATTGAAAGATACGTATCCTAACTTACCTCTTCCTCCACAACCAGTGATAACTAGATGGGGCACTTGGCTCGAAGCTGCATCGTATTATGCAAAATATTATCGCCGCCATCGCCGTATCTCTACGTTGACGTCGTGGTGGGGCTTGCGCGCTCCGAACTCTAGGTCTGTGCCGGTAGAGGTTACTTTACCGGAACAGGTCTAGGGTGAGGAGCCAGACCAAGAGAGATACAGAAACCCGCAGGGCAGCATGTGGCGAGCTGCTGAGCAGTAGCGACCACACGTACCCTATCTCCCGGGAGAAGTTATGTTCCTCATCTCTGGCTTGCCTTTATTGGCAGGCTGGAGTGAACACTGACGAGAACTGACCTCCCACCTCATTCTTGCCTTTATTGGCCGGCTTGAGTAGAGATTCGCAAGAGCAAACGTGCTCGGAGGAAGGAAGTATTCCAGTAAGATGCTGGTAGGGATCTTGACCGTACTTCCGGGATTGTCCTGATAGCCGTGGAATACCTCTCCACCCCTCTTAAGCACCTCAAGACATGTTGCCCCCTTGTCGCTACGACACTATGTGCTAGCGACCGTTTCCGGGGGCCCATTGTTGAGTGTGCAAGTCACCCCCTGCCATTTTATCCGTGTATTGTATTTATCAAACATTGGTCAGGCAGGGGCCATAGTACTTCCATAGTTTTAGATAACCAGTCCAGTGTTTCCAGTGTGTGTCCCTTTAGCCATGATAGCTAAAGGGGCAAACCCATAGCCCAATTTTTTTTTTTGTCCAAAGTACAGTGGCGCCACCGCTACTGTAAACAACTAGCTCCGTATTTAAAATTATTTAAAAGTAGTAATTCACCGTAAAAGTGCTTAAAATTGTGACTAACTTATGCACAAACGACCAATAGCTGCTAGATAACGTTCGTAACAACTCTGAGCGTGAATTCTGTGAAAAACTTAATCTGTGACTATATAAACAAAGAGTGAAAAAGTTTAGTGTAAACAACAAAAACTGAGTGATATAATCATTGCGGTGTATTGTGAACTATATTTTCGCCACAGTTTGTACCTTCCTCTTGGCAATTAAAATCTAATGGAACTCCAATTCAAGTGCATATAGAAAGTTGAAAATTTTCAAACTGTCACTTTTAAAATCAAAACTGCAAGTCATACGATTGAAGATACAAAAATTGAAAACACCGCCATCTATCGCCGAGTAGCAGTATCACGTCGAACTGCTATCACCTACATTTGATGATCTACTGCTATCAATCAATAGTAACACCATCTAGTTATACTTCATTGAGCCAGGTTGTATACACAATACGCACTGAGAGATAACATGTCATCCCAATCTACCTCCTCAAATACTTCAAACAAAGGCCACAAGATGCCAGCACTTGTAGTATGTTACAAATGTAAGAAAACTGTTGACAAAAAAAACCGCGTTGTGCTCAGTTTGTAACAACAGATTTGAACCCGACTGCGATGGCTATCCGGAACACACGTACCGATTAAGGAATCAAGAATCTAAAAACAAATGGCGCTGCAAGATGTGTATTAAGAAAAAGGCTACCAATTCTATAGAGCCATCCAATGTAACAATTAGAAAACCACCGACGTATCCTACTACAAAAACGCCTTTGCAAACTCCCACAAAGAAAAAGCAGTCGACCCCTGACCGGGATTCTCATGTACTGACCGATTATGATACATCTTACGAAATTGACACCACACCGAACAGACTCTCAAAAAGTGTAGACGGTACTACTACTAATATATGTTCAATGTCTGAGATGCAAGATACAATAACCCAGCTGACTATGAAACTAGAAAGCACGGAGTCTGAGTTGGAAAATACGATATTAGAAAACAACGATTTTAAAAGACAAGTGAACAAGCTGACTCAAGAAATTAATGTCCTTAAGTCATTATGTCATTTTTCGACGAGCAAAGAAAGCAGCCCTCTATGCAATGACAAAAAGAAAAGATACTCTCGTTTCAGTGAAATCGTGTCTTCCACTCCCTCCTCGCCGAGACTTACTACAAATGCTGAACGTAATAATAACTTTATATATTTACATCTGCAACAAAATATCTCAGCCTTACAAAAGGAACTACAAATCGCAGAAAATGAGATGAAATGTCTAAATATACAAATACAGGATTTGAAGCAATCTCTTAGGACTACACCAAAACCAGAACACATTTTTACAGCCAGTAACAGTACAACAAACCCAATTGCCTCAGATCTAGAAAAACACATATTCGGAAAAACAATATGGATTTTTGGTGCGCAACAGTGCGTCGGTCTGGCAGCTGCCCTTATAAATTCAAGAAAAGCTACACAGTATGAAAAGTATGAAGTCCTCGCCCACACGATGCCAAATGCACACAGCGACACAATAACAAAAACCTGTACCAACATAAACCTACAACCAGGTGACAAAATTGTAATATCTTTAGGTGAAAATGACTATAACATGGGAAATGTATTATATCAGTTAAAAATTATATTACAGACATTTTCTAAAAACAGTATAATAATATTAAACGTTTTAAAAAGTAGCCATTTAGATGTCGACAAATTGAATTATCGCATCAAGAATATTTGTAAACATTACAAAAATTGTAATTTCATGAATTCCATACACCACAACGTATCTGACATTTGCAAATCAATAAATTACATAGTAGACTGTGAATATTATACTCAAAAATATTTAAATCCAGCCGAGCTCAGGAAACGCCTCGCGAGTAGCAAATCAAGGCTAAGTTCTTTGCCAAAAAGGGAGACAAATTTGCCCAAAAAGGGAACTATTCCCTTTTATTTTAGGAAAAGGAATACTAGTGGAGCTGAACAAGACGTAAATTATCATCTTCCTTCTGAAGAGCACAGAACAGGTACTATACCATATTATTTTCCCACACTTAAAAAGAACGATACATTTTTTCGTACCTAAGAGCACAACACCTACATCACACAACTTTAGGATACTCCACCAAAACATTGCAAGTGTTTTATCTAAACAGGAACTACTGGAGTTAACGTTACAGGAAATGCAAGACCTACATAATGAACCCCATGTGATTTGCCTCTCCGAAACATTTATTAAAAAAGGTCATGAGAACTATCTCAAGTTATCGGATTTTGAAATGGCAAGTAATTTTTGCAGAGAAAAACACAGAGGTAGTACTTGCATTCTAGTAAAAAAGAGTCTGCACTACAAAGAATTACAGTTTATAAAAACATATATGCGTCGGTAAATACGTTCGAGGCGTGTGGCATAGAATTAGAAAATAAGAAATTAGTGATTATTTGCTTATACCGAACACCTCAATCCGATCCTAACGAATTTTTAATTAAGTTAGATAGTATCTTACATGATTTATACCAGAAATATAAATCTAGAACGTGCATAGTTTTAACCAGTGACTTTAATATTAATACCTTGAAAAGAAGCAAAATCACTCAAGACTTTCAAGATTTAGCAAACAATTACAATTTGAAAATTCATATTGAGGTGGCTACTCGGAAGATATCTTGTATAGACCATATATTGAGTAATATACCTGACGCAATCCCAGCAGTGCTACCACTCCATCTCTCTGATCACGACACAGCACAAATGTTAAGCTTCTCTTTAAGACTTCAGACAACAAAAGCCGCAATATACCATATTTACAAAAGAGACTACAGTCTAGATAATATTCATAAATTCCGTGAATGCTTACAAAATCTATCCTGGACAGATATTTACATGGACAACGATGCAAATACAGCATTCAGCGCTTTCCATGAATTGATATGCTTATTTTACAATCTCTGTTTTCCAAAAGTTAGAGTTAAGGTAAATTTAAACAATAAAATAAAGCGAACGTGGATAAGTAAGGGACTAAAACAGAGCTCTAAAACGAAGCGTTTCCTACGATATAAATATTACAAGACTAAAAATATAATAAACAAGAGTATATATACCTCATATTCAAAACTATTACAGAGGTGTATCTACAATGCTAAACGCAATGCTAACAAAGTTTATGAACAATAATGACAACAAATGTAAAGCCGCATGGACAGTCATTAGAAGCGAAATACACACGGACCCCAAAGACAACATTGACCACATTAAAACTGACAACACCATACTTACCAAACCAGCGGAAATAGCCTCTGCCTTCAATAGTCATTTCACAAATTATATTCCTACTCAAAATTGTACAAATAGTTTCCGCAGTGATACCGTGACTGCTAACTCGATGTTCCTCACACCTATATCCGAAAATGAAGTGACGAAACAGATTTTATCGTTAAAAAATACCAACTCTGTAGGCTATGATGAACTTAACACCAGAATTATTAAAACATGTGTTAATGAAATAAGTGGGGTGATGACTTATCTCATTAACCTGTCCTTTTCACAAGGAGTCTTTCCTAGCGCTTTAAAAATATCTGTTGTCAAACCGATATTCAAAAAGGGTCAAAAATGTGACATGAATAATTATCGCCCCATAACACTGATACCCATCATGTCGAAAATCTATGAGAAATGCATGTATCAAAGAATAGTTAGCTACTGTGAGAAATTTAATATTATAAAGAAAGAGCAATTCGGCTTTCAAAAACATAAATCCACATCCTTACCCATCTTTTCACTTTTGAAAGAAATATTGACCAATATTAACAACAAACAGCTAACGACAGGGCTATTCTTTGATCTGAAAAAGGCATTTGATTTGGTTTCACATGAAATATTATTACAAAAGCTGGAGACTATCGGTATTAGAGGACTGCCGCTTCAGTGGATATCGTCGTATTTAACTAACAGACAACAGAGAGTCACTCGTCACTAAACTTGATGAAAATTGGGACATGATAGAATATTCATCTGATTATATAAGTATTAAGCGCGGCGTCCCCCAGGGTAGCATATTGGGCCCTATCTTATTTCTACTCTACATAAACGACATTGTTAATGTAACCAATCACAAATGCTTTCTTTTTGCCGATGACATTTCGATAATTGTGACTACCGTTAAAAAATATAAATCAATTACGGATCATGAAGCGGACATAAATAAAACAATAGACAATCTAATTAACTGGCTAAATAATAATAATTTATCTATTAATCTTAACAAATCAATATATATACAATTTAATCAATCTTATAATAATACATTTAATTTTAAAATGGACGTTCCGAAAATTACACAAGTGGCTCGAGCCAAGTTTTTAGGAGTAGTAATTGACGAACATTTAAATTGGAAAGCACAGGTTGATGCTGTATGTAATAAAATAAATAAATTTGTCTATGCTTTGAGACAAATCAAAAAAGTTACTAATATAAAAACGGCTGTGATGTCATATCGCGCATATGTTGAGTCCTCACTACGGTATGGACTAATGATGTGGGGAAATAGTACTGATCACAATAGAGCATTTGTCGCCCAAAAGAAATGTTTACGAGCTATATACGAGATTCCATCTGACGAATCATGTCAACCTATATTTGAAGAGCTTGGTTTGCTACCGTTACCTTCGTTATATGTATATGAAGCATGCATGTTCGTTCAAAAACACAAAGAACTATTTAAAACAGCAGAGGAAGTAACCTCTCGAAGTCGGCGTGACCAACACAGACTTGTGTTGGATGTGCTGCCTCGATCAGCAAAATATAATAAAAACTCTCTGGCTATGTGTGTACGTCTCTATAATAAATTACCAAAAATGTTTAAAACATTAAATTGTAAATTATTTAAAACCCAATTATATAAATGGCTCAATAATAATAATTTCTATAGCATTAATGATTTTTTTAATATGAATTCAATGTAATATATCTCAATGTCATAACGTATCTTTAGTAAGTAAGTTTGCATGCTTTAGTATTAAGCAAAACATGTTCGGTCTAATATACACTTCTGGACACATCTATTGGCCCACCTTGTATTTTCAGTTTCGTTTGGTCCTAGCTAAAATTTTATATTAGGTCGAGCAAAAAGTTTTTATGCAGTTTTGAACCTGACACATTCACAATTTCATTCAATAGTCTTTTTTTGAATTTCGAACACAGAATTTAAAGAAACAAAAGACAATTTGGAGCCTGTTTGTTGATATCAAACAATCGAATACTAAGAAAACTTGGTTTTATTGGTTTACTTGAATTTAATTCTTGAAAAAGTGATTGATATCTTTGGTTTTGCAACAAACATTACTTATTCTTAACATTAAGGTGAGGTTCTATCAATAATCTATGGATACTTCACCAGAAGTCGCCGCCCAAGCTGTGGCACTTATTCAAGCCGGACACAGCCAAAGAAACGTGAGTGCTCAACTTAATTTAAGTCGATCTGCGGTCCGAAATGTTTATCGGAGGTACCTAGAGACTGGCGGCTTTGTTCGTCGCCAAGGAAGGCCACGATCTCGGGTCACAACTGAAAGGCAGGATCGATTCATCGTGACGACCGACCAGCTTGAAAAATCGTCACCTTACCTCCATTGAGATACAAAACCAACTTCGCGACTTCCACGGAGTATCTGTGAGCGCTCGAACTGTTCGGAGAAGGTTAAAAGAACGCGATATGGTACCACACAAGCCAGCTAATGGGCCCAAACTAACGCGAGCCCACCGAACAGCGCGCCTTCATTTCGCACGCAGTCATTTAAATTGGACACAGCAAGACTGGAGCCGTGTACTCTTTTCTGATGAGTCTAAAATTGTGTTACATGGCAATGATGGAAGGAAGAAGGTCTACCGACGTAAGGGAGAGCGTTTCGCACAATGCTGCTTTGAAGAGAGGGTTGCTTATGGCGGTGGCTCATGGACTGTCTGGGGCGGTATATCCGCGAGCGGCAAAACTCAACTTGAGGTTGTTACAGGACCACGGCTGCCAACATTAAATGCTGAAAGGTACATTCGTGAGTGCTTAGAACCTCACGTGATACCATACGCGGACTATGTGGGCCCAAATTTCCTTTTTATGCATGATAATGCAAGAGCCCATGCGCCCGGCATCGTCAGGGAATATCTTCGGGATGTGAACATCACAGTTATGGACTGGCCAGCCAGAAGCCCAGACATGAACCCCATTGAGCACATGTGGGACGAGCTAAAAAGACGTGTTAGGGCTCGTCAGCCAGTTGCCCAGACGATGCAGGAGTTGAAAACTGCCATAGAAGAGGAATGGGAGATGATCCCTCAAAATTTCATAGAGCGGTTGATAAACTCTATGCCTAATCGTATGAGAGCTGTGGTAGATGCCCATGGAGGCAACACGCGTTATTAAATTAAACCTTTATTTTGATAAAACATGTTTTTTATTCAAAAATCAATTGCCTTTAACAAGGCGCATATCCGACTTGTTAGGCGTAGCTCCATGTCGTATGGTATTCTGAATTCAAATTTAAAACAATACGATCGAAAAAGATGGTAAAATGTATCAGGTTTAAAACTGCATCAACAGTTTTTGTTCAATCTAGCAATCATATTTCGGTAGGGGCCATCGAAACCTAAACTCTAAGGTGGGCCAATAGATGTGTCCAGAAGTGTATATATATATATATTTTTTAACACCTTGTATACCATGTTTTACGCAAATAAAATATCTTGTCTTGTCTTGTCTTGTCTTGTCTTGTCTTGTCTTGTCTTGTCTTGTCTTGTCTTGTCTTGTCTTGTCTTGTCTTGTCTTGTCTTGTCTTGTCTTGTCTTGTCTTGTCTTGTCTTGTCTTGTCTTGTCTTGTCTTGTCTTGTCTTGTCTTGTCTTGTCTTGTCTTGTCTTGTCTTGTCTTGTCTTGTCTTGTCTTGTCTTGTCTTGTCTTGTCTTGTCTTGTCTTGTCTTGTCTTGTCTTGTCTTGTCTTGTCTTGTCTTGTCTTGTCTTGTCTTGTCTTGTCTTGTCTTGTCTTGTCTTGTCTTGTCTTGTCTTGTCTTGTCTTGTCTTGTCTTGTCTTGTCTTGTCTTGTCTTGTCTTGTCTTGTCTTGTCTTGTCTTGTCTTGTCTTGTCTTGTCTTGTCTTGTCTTGTCTTGTCTTGTCTTGTCTTGTCTTGTCTTGTCTTGTCTTGTCTTGTCTTGTCTTGTCTTGTCTTGTCTTGTCTTGTCTTGTCTTGTCTTGTCTTATCTTAAAAAATAATGGTGATTTATTTTAACTCTGGTCATACTCAGTCTTCTAGTGAAGCTGAAGACGAATCAGACCAATGACATTTTTGTTTAAATACTCGTAAGTAATTGTTGAAGCGTATTCGTATTGATTATTTTAATTAAGATTTTATTGTAAATACAAATTGTTCTATTTGATAATGTTTTGATTTTCTGAGGAACAAATAATTTGTATGGTAATATGTTTTTGTACAACTTCAAAATAAAAATGTTTAAATGATTGTTGATTTTTGAATAAGAAATTGTTACGTAAAAAAATATGTGGTTTAATGAATCAAGTTTATCTATTTATTATACTATCCTTAATCCCGTCCTTCTTATATTTACCCGTCAGAAAGGAAGTGTAATCTTTCATTAGTCCCGAAGGCGAGAATAGTTTTTTTTATGATTTTACTACTTAAAAACCAAATCCCGGGACTCGGGGAATATCTATATTATTCTAACCTATGGCAAGTACATAAAACAGCTCTACCTATTCCGATCTCTGCTCATAACTTACCCTTAAGTGGTCATCGGGTCCGTAAATAAGTACGCCACTGAGGAAGGCACACATACTGGTCTTTCGATTTCCTTTTATTTCCCCGTCTGACCACTCCAATACTTTGTTTAACCATATGCCATCGGAAACCATCTGCAGGACAGAAAGCAAAGGTGTTTCAATAGTTTCACATTACCTAACAGTAAAAAAAAACAATTATAATATTCTTGTAAGGTCGCGGCCGCACCGTACCTTTAATGCGACGGCGTTTTGCCAGCTATGATCCCATAGCATAGGAGAAGAGCATATTATTGCCATTAACCGCACACGAATCCAAATACAGGGCTATCGAAAAATTCTTAACGGAAAATCACACACACTTTAACACTTTGCCCAACCTGGGAATCGAACTCAGGACCTCAATTTTGCATGCGACCACTGAACCCGGTAGCTCCCATTTGTTCTATGGAACATGATGTCATCGGACAAAATAAGATATTTTTTTTTATTTGTAGATACTAAATATAGAACATAATAATATTTTTATTTCTCAAATTGTTCTATGGAACAAGGAAAACAAGACTTTTTACAAAATTATCAAACTGTCTAGTGTCACTTGTCTTAGTGACTTGACTCATTATAAATGTTACTACTCTTTGACTTGATTGTAGGTGTGATTGTAAGTAGTCTCGTATTTGAAAACTGTTGATTTTAAAAATTATGTCAACAAGTCTACTCAGCCTATCGCAGTTCACTGCTGGACATAGGCCTCTCCCAGGTTGCGCCACAACACCCTGTCCTCCGCCTCCCGCATCCAGTCTGTCCCAGCCACCTTCTTAAGGTCGTCGGTCCATCTAGCTGGGGGCGTCCCACACTACGCTTGCTGATACGTGGTCTCCACTCCAGGACTCGTCGAAAAAATGATGTGCAGGTTCGTAAACTGACGATTTGATTTGTTATACATGTGGTTGGTATTGTTTACGAATTGATGGTAGAATGCTCTGGTAGTCTTCAATCACATCAGCTGAGGATTCGTCCATTTCTTTAAGGAAGTTATACATGAATTATCTATTTTAGTAACAAGTGTAGCATGATGTGTCAGTCACAATGACAGATCTCTGTGTCAAACATCACATAGAACAATTTGGGAAATATTCAGTTCCAATCTTGTACCGTGACGTCACTAAGGGTGCTTACAAAAAGAAACTGGTTACCGGTACAGACAAACCAGAACGAGTCGGTCGGTACCGATTGGTGCAGGTATAACATTCCCATGTTATCTTATGCGCTCCCTTTAAAGAAACAGGTTTATATTTGTCGGTGCCGACTATGACACTTGGACCGAGCCACACCGATCGGTACCGACCCGCACACGCTAGCCTGTACCGGAAACCTGTTTCTTTATGTAAGCACCCTAAGAAGTGAGCACGGGTGAAACGCTAATATGAAGTTCTGTTATAGTACAAATAAATAAAAACTTGTCTCATTTGGTCCGATGACGTCATGTTCCATAGAACAAATGGGAACTACCGACTAGACTAGACCAGTGAGACAGTCTGGAATGTCAATTGTAGGTACTTACACTGTATAAATTGGCCTTAGGATCGATAGCATACAGGTGTCCCTCGAAGCTCCAGCAGACACCAGTGAGCGAAGGTTCCGAGACCTCCCAGCTGGTGACTTCCTCCCTGGGCCTCTTGAGCACGAAGGTTTTCTTGTAGCAGCGCGCCACCTCCCACAAGTTCATGCCGTCGTCCCAACACTGGTAGATCAACATGTGCGTGCGACTGGCCCTGGTCATTTACAACATTTTAATAAGGGGGGCCCATAGAAATACGAGATGCTATAGGGTCTAAACTGAAAGACCCATCACATATGCAGCCCTCATCAATCTGCCTGCCTTTTCCCAACTATGTTGGGGTCGACTTCCAGTCTAACCGGATGCAGCTGAATACCAGTATTTTGCATGGAGCGACTGCCTATCTGACCTCCACAACCCAGTAACTGGGTAATACGATACTCCTTGGTAAGACTGGTTGTCAGACTTTCGGGCTTCTGACGACCCGTAACGACTGTCAAAGATCTACGAATGACAGCCGGGACCAACGCATAACGTGCTTTTCGAGGCACGGAGGAGTCTCGGTATGTAAAGATGGTCACCTATCCACGGATAACCCCGGCAAGCGTAGCTTAACCTGATGGATCGACCAGTGCAGCTGTTATTAATTAGCCACGAGCTCATATCTACGCATTCAATACATAAAACCTAAAGGTTACATTGTACAAACATAATTGTTGAGGAGCGACTTTCATTTTTGGTTTGAAAAATCACTGTGTAAATGTTATCGACAGCGATTTATTTAATTGGAAAAGGATTCATGACGTCACGTCCGCCACCTGACGGCGGGCCGAGCGTTTCACGAGTTGATCGAGCCCAGTCTGCGTCACAGAGTACTTTACTTTTAGTTTGCGTGCAGTTGCAGTTCTCAACGAGTCCACGACTACAAGTATTCACCTACAGAGGGTAACAAAGTGTCAACGTGTGCACAAGTCCTAACTATTTTGTAATTCCTAAATTAGTTTGATTGTGGCAGCTAAGTATGTAAATTAAAGGTAAATGATTAAATGTGCTGGATATGATTTGAAATGTGATTCTTTATGTATTTTGGTAACATATAGACATTACCACAGAGTAAGCGTCCAGTGATGGCAGTAAGTGCTTATAAAATTCGTGATGTATGGACGCGCGCCTACAGGACATTATGGCGTGAGGGCATCCGAATCCGAGAAATGTCGGTCCGAAATACCGAACTCTGTCCGTCCGAATTTAGAACATTCCCACATCGGATCGAAACCGGATCTTGAATTCGGATTCGGATCGGATGTAGTGCAGAACCGCTCTAAGTCAAAATATTGTATTATTTTATTATCAGTAATTTCGGAGTTTGACGGATAATATCGACATGTCCATGTACCTATAGATAAATGTGACGTAGGTAGGCTAGTGCTAAGGTTTTTGGGCGGCTCTGCAGCCAGGTATCGTATTGTTAATAGTCGTGTTTAGATATCGATACCAGTCACGTTTGCGGAGTTTCGCTAGCTAATTTAATTTGACCCTGTATAATAAAATGTATATGGGACTACCGCGCAAGCTAGGAAGTTTGATCCCATATATATTAACTTTGCTTTGTAGTTTTTGAGTTAGCTTCAGTATAACATAACTTATTTAATCCACATGGTATAAGTTGAAGAAAAAAAATTGTTATTTAAAACTTCTTGTCACTGTTGTTTTCATTGCAACAAAAGTTTTGGGTGTATGCAATGTACAGAAGCCAGCACATCAAGCTACCCGAAACTGTCAAATTTTCCCAATCAACCTGGAACCAAATACTTTGGCGATAAAGTTGAAAATCTATTAAATAAATTTGACAGTTTGTAGTAGCTTGATGTGCTGGCGTCTGTACATAAGGCACAGGGGGCTTATGGGTAGGTATTTAAAGTTAAGTTTAAAAAAACTTGTTTTCGTAAAAAAAAAGTCAAAAAATATTGGGACTTTGACCTTCAATATTTCCGTAATCGGAAGGTTCCACGTTATGGTCCAGTCCTGGTCCAGTACAAAAGCGAATGATCTACAAAAGACTGCAGATAAGATGTGGATGAGACTCACACAGACCAGGGAAGCATAGCACAAAGAGGAGCATATAGGTACTTAGCAGTGTTAGAACAAGGCTGCCGATGATGATAATGATGATACAAAAAGTAAGCAATAAACTGTACTTACATACAAAAGCAATGCTGAAGCTTACCTACTTTATCTATCTATCTATCTACTTATACGGCAAAATAATTCGATGTCCTGAATTTGTGTTGTTGATGTATAAACAAGGAAGTGTGAAAAAATGTGCTAGCAGGTAGGTAAGTATTGGGCACGCTACAATTGCGGCGATAACTCCCCTCTTTGAGGAGTGGCTGGAGAGGCGCCACGGCGACCTCACCTTCCGCCTGACGCAGATCCTAACCGGACACGGGTGCTTCGGGATACCTCCCGGTACAGGGTACAGGTACCCCTGTTCCGGATAAGGCGGAAGGAAACGCCCGGGTGTCACCACTGTGTGGATCGCCCGGAGGACACGTTGGTGCATACGATGGAGGTCTGCCCGGCTTGGGCGGGGCACCGCCGTGTCCTCGTGGAAGCGATCGGCGGCGGCGAACTCTCGCGTCCGGCCCTGGTCTAGACCATGGTACGGAGCGAGAATAAATGGGAAGCCATTACCTCCTTCTGTGAGGCAGTAATGCTCGCGAAGGAGGAGGCGGAACGCGTGAGGGAGAGGCAAGCTTTGCGCCCTTACGCCCCTAGTCGCCGCAGGAGACGCCCTGGGCGTCGGGAATTGGCATCCGATTCCCGGCCACCGTAGGCGCGGGCTTGCGGACGGCGAGCTCGCCGTCTGGAAAGGACCAGACCCGAGACGACGGGGCGCGTTGTGTTCCACGCGCGCCTCAAAGAGATGTCAGCACCATTGAAGGGCTCCGCTAGGGCTGATGCCAGCCAGAGTTGCGGGATGTTCGAAAGAGTTACCGTGGCCCCGGCACAGGCAACAGAAGGAACACGGGTGGGTTTTAGTCAGTAAAAGTCTGACACGCCCTCCCGCTCCGCCCAGAGCGGGAGAAGTCATTTGATGACTTCCCATACAAAAAAAAGGTAGGTAAGTATGTGGCTGTACCTATGTATGAGTGTGTGTACGTAGCTTGGCACAAGACGAGAGATTTTGTGCAGGCCATTGATGATGATGAATTAAAAAGCCAGTGCCAGTCTTATATTGTATTTAATGCTGTGCCTCACATGAAGATCTGCCTGCGCCGGCTGACGCCGCTCGCGATGCGGTACAGCCGCTGGTTGGTGCGCCAACACCACACACTAACCAGGTAGCTGGGGAAGCTAGTTATCCCCGCTATCAGGTCGCCTTCCATCATGCAAATTCCTTTGTACCTTTTTGCGTCCGTTTCTAGAAATAACCAGATAAGTCTCTACTGACAAATCTACGGGAAATAACACACATAACATCACGCCTGTATTCCCGAAGGGTTAGGCAGAGGTTACAGTATAGTACCTATGGAAAATATGCGGCGGAAGTTCGGCAACAACCCTTCTTTGCATTTTAAGTGCTTTGAATAATGTCGTCAGTATGTCGCTCTCGCTACTAACTTACTCGTAGAACAGGCATAAAAATAATGCCACAAGGAATGAAACATTGGTGAAACGATTCTGGAAAGCTCACCTTTGATTTCAGCCAGGATTGAGAATGATGGATACTTTACAATGAGTATCTTGGGATTTATTACCTTCTCGGCGAAGGCGAAGATGTGAGTACGGTGACCTGTAATAAAAATATGGAATGTTACGCAATTCAATGTGGATGAATCGCGGTGGGTGACTAAGACCACATGACTAGAAAGACGCTCAAGCCTGTACTTCAGACTTCAATTTAAAGAAAGATTTGAATAAGTCGGCCAGGTTGCAAGAACTAACGTTAAATTATTCTTGCAGTCTGCGATACCGGTATCAATATTATACTTTGAATTTTTATTTCTACGTACTTATAATAAAACTTACAAAACGACTTATTTTATAACGAGATGGGTGCTGTCAGCTATCCGAGGTGACTGTCCATTCTTTTCTTATTCTTATTTTCTATTATTCTTTTTTTTCTTTATTTTTTGTTTATAGGGGCTTCTACGCATAGCGTATGTCAGTGCCATCGTATCCTAAACAATTGTACAGACGCCAGCACGTCAAGCTTCGGGAATTGGCAGCCGATTCCCGGCCACCGTAGGCGCGGGCTTGCGGACGGCGAGCAATGGGTAGCTCGCCGACCGGTAAGGACTAAGCCCGAGTCGACGGCGCATCGTGTTCCACGCGCGCCTCAAAGAGATCTCAGCACTATTGACGGGGTCCGCTAGGGCCGATGCCAGCTAGGGTTGCGGGATGTTCGAAAGAGTTACCGTGGCCCCGGCACAGGCAACAGAAGGAACACGGGTGGGTTTTAGTCAGTAAAAGTCTGACACGCCCTCCCGCTCCGCCCAGAGCGGGAGGTCATTTGATGATTTCCCATCCACAAAAAAAAAAGTACGTCAAGCTACTACAACATAGTATAAAGAGAGGAAGTACGTTATCTTCATACAAACGCACCGCGCGCGGCTTGTATGTGTGCGCCAAAGTATCTATGCGTCGCCGCACGCACACTTAAACAAATCTCGGCCCGTTTCGCAGCGCGCCAGTCGGGGCTAACATCGCACGAGGTTCGCGCGTCACGGCTTTTCGGCACCGCTAAATGAATGAAAAATGTGTGATAATCGCAGGAGAACGTATTGCTGTGTGTTTGGGTGTCTTAATAATTCATCGATTCCAGAATTGTCTCTGTTCAAATTACCTATTGAACAGGAAAGAAGTCACTTTTTCTAGCATATCATTTTTACTTGATGATGAGATACCTACTTACTTATTTTTTGTTGTATTAGTTTTCTATCAGACAGAGGAAGTAGGTAGGCCTACATTTCCACTAGAATGTACTAGGTACTTTTGATCTGTCAATTGATTTGCCGCTATTGCTTTGTTTATGTTAAGTCATGCCGATTTCTCAGTACCTATTGTAGGTATAGTAACTAAGTACCTACTTACAGTTATAAAATCGTACTTAAAAAATAAGTAATTGACTAATTGTGAATCAGATAAATAGAGCAAAGTTCGAATCACCTACCGTTTACTCGTGCTCATCACCGCCCCGCGCCGCCCGTCTGCTGGCCCGTCGCTCTTTCTTTCATCGTGAAAGGTTTCATCATCATTTAGGTACCCAGAGTACAAGTAAAAAATACAACTTCCCGACCCTTGCCAATTTATTGGCACTGAATTAAAATTTAACTAAAAGTGACAACCCTGAGACAGTAGGCAATTATATCGCGGATTGTGCCGGAGATAGCCTACTTCCTCTCTGTATACTATGACTACAATCTGTCAAATTTCTTTAATAGATTTCGAATGTATTGCTAAAGTATTAGGTTCAAGGTTGATTGAGAAAATTTGACAGTTTCGGGTTGCTTGATGTGCTGGCGTCCATACTTTCACAAGACGTGGGCCATGAATATGAGCAAATCCTTCGCATCGTCGCCATTCGGTTGGGATAGAATTGTATGGAACATGTCTACATCAGTTCTGTTCAAATTCAGGGACCTTACTAAATTATTTCTACTGGACTCATATTGGACACATTCCATCAATAAATGTTGTAGGTCCTCGGCAACTCTACATTCCTTACAATTGGGTGAAGCGATTTTCTTCATTATGAAGGCAAATTTTTTGCATGGAATGTGTCCAAATCTGAGTCTTAGAGCCATACCTCACCAGGATGCCATGGTAGCGCAGCCAGGTCGCGTCGCCAAGAAAATGTATGGTTGGCTGCGTAACCAAGCGGACGCCAGGTAAGCCATCCACCATATAGCTGTAAACATTTAGTTGGCTGCGCGACCTGGCGACGTCGCCATGGAGTCCCGGTGAGGTATGGCCCTAAGAGCAGTAACAATCAGTTTTCTACTAAGATTACCATTCATGAACCAGGGCATACGAAGAGGTTCACACAGTATAGTTTTATACCATAAACCCTTCTCTAATGATCGTTTATTAAAATATTCTTTCCAATAATCATAGCATATATTTTTCAATTATGGTGAAAATTCAGTATAATTTTATATAATATTTATTTCATTTCCATTCCTAGCCGCTCATTTCGCCAACGTGTCAGCCTCTTCGTTGCCCCTTAACCCAATATGCGATAGAACCTACTGCAACCTCAGTTGGATGCCTTTTAAAGTAATTTCATCAATTTTAGATAAAACTAGCTGTCCCCCGCGACTTCGTACTCGTGGAAGTCGTAAGATACACAATATACTAAAATAACAGCCACATTTTAATAAAACTCCCTCGTCCCCCAACCCGTCGCGTTGCATTGCCTGCCCGCGCTATTACTTCGTTTTCGCATAGTGTTCTTTCTAGCTTTTTTCTTTTTGCTCGGCTCCTAAGAGTCATAGCGTGATATTAAATAACCAATAACTATCGTCGAGAATTGGACTACCAAAAATGCAAAAAGAATTTTTGAAATCCGACTTTTTGTTCATAATTTCATGGGTTTTAATTTTTTTGCGCGGAACCTTAATTATTTTTCTAAAATAAAAGTAGCCTAAGTTACCCGCCGTAACATCAGCTATCTACCAGTGAAAGTTCCCTTAAAATCGGTCCAGCCGTTTCGGAGATTAGCCGGAACAGACAGACAGACAGACAAAAATTTTTTAAATTGCTTTTTTGTTATAAGTACCGTATATACTTTCATAAGCATTTAGTAAAAAGTTGTTATTTTGACATTACAAACAGACACTTCAATTTTATTTATTTGTATATGTAGGTATATTGTATATATATAGATAACATAAGCTATCGATGCACCTCTGTGACCAGAGAAGCTTCGAGCTATATGTTGTAATGAACTTTTGCTGTACGAATAACAACATTTTTATGTCCACAATGATTCGTTTTAATTTATGCGAAAACCGAAACACGTGTCTGGTATTTTCATATAAAGAATCTATGTACAAAATTTCAAAACTGTATCATGAAAAATCACAAAGTTATAAGCTTGTTACGTTATCTGGTTGTCCGTACAAAAACATGCTCACCACGCGGCGCCCCCCACGCCGCCCGCGCCTCCAGCGTCGTCTTGCGCTCATCTATACTTATAATACTATAAAGCTGAAGAGTTTGTTTGTTTGTTCGTTTGGTTGAACGCGCTAATCTCACAGGAACTACTGATTCGAATTGAAAAATTATTTTAGTGTTGGATAGCCCATATATCGAGGAAGGCTATGGGCTATAACTATAACATCACGCTACGACTAACAGGAGCGGAGCATCAATGAAAAATGGTGCAAAATGGGGAAAATTTATTCCTTTTGAGAGCTTCCGTTGCGTGCGCTGCGTAAACGGTTAAAGTTACGCAAAAATCATGTATGACGGAATTGTTCTTCTTAAAAAGTTCCAAAAAATAGTTTGCGCTGACGCTTGAGTTTTCTTTTTCTTTCTCTAAATATGTAGGTTCATAGGTGGGTGATGACAATGAATTCTGTTCACCTAAACTACACCTGTCCAACACTCACTCTCCATCGTATTCTTTTTCGATACATGTTCTTGCTGACGTGTGTTTTTCCTTGAGTTCCTCTCTTCAGTGACATTATTCATCATCATATCATCACGTCCACTGCTATTAGCCAATCGTTCTGTTACAAATATATCTATGTTTCCTGAGTATTCTGTTTATTTCCATGTTGTGAATTGATGTCGTTACTATTTTTTTTCAATTTCCCCCTTATCAATACTTGTTACTTGACTTCTGCTGTTTTTTTTTTCAAATGTAGTTCTAATGCTTTTCTGTAGGTGTAGTTTTGCTTGGTCATTATGTCTCTGATTTCTTTTTCTTTTAGGAAGATTGGGTACTTCTTGTACGTGGCCATATGCGGTCCTTTACAATTCACACAAATATAGTTATTTGATTCACAAGTTGAGTGATTACCACCGCATTTGGGACATATAATTTTTTTAATTGGACATGTTCTGGAAAGGTGGCCAAATTTCCAACATCCCGAGCATTGAGAAACTGGGAAAGTATATGGCTCCACTTTGAACCTGCAACCGTACCCAAATACATACGGCGGCAAAGTGACGCCCTTAAAACAAAAATTCGTATTGTCTCTGAATCTATCCATTCTCCGCTGTCAGACATTCTCTTTAGCCTTCTTATTGATATTATGTCATGCTCACATGACAGATTTTCAGGAATTTTTGTTTCTTCTGTTCCTAGATCTATCTGTCTTAAAATACCATAACATAAGCTAGTTTCGTCAGTCCTCTGAACTCTGTCCTGTTCCTGAAATGATAAAACTTTCACAATTTAATAATTTCAAAGCACTATCTTTATTTTCAAAATAGATTAGGACCCTGAATGCACTTGTATATACCATCTTTACTATTTTTAATGATCTCAAAAGCCTTGCCATACCAAATTGTTTTGGTAAAGTTTCTTTTTCTGTCACACATATACAAGTGTAGTTTTCTTCAGTTTCTACTACTTTCTCCCATTAAATTATTAAATTATCACTTATAGAATCTTACCTATTTGCTCGCTTATGCCTTCTAGTTACTGTCACAACTCCATCTTCTTCCACTATTTCTTCATCTTCTTGTCGCCCTTTTTTGCAAGTCGTTGCTCACTCTCTTCGTCCATCTTCATCTCTTCGGTCAAATTTAGGTTAAGGTGTTGTTCTCTTTGAGTTACTGGCTCCTGCACTATGTCATCAGTACCACTCGAAGCGCAAATATCCATCAGCCATTTAAAAGTAAATACGATAATTTAATAACATAATTAATATGCGGGTAAAAGTAAAAATTACGCGATAAAATTGGGATGCAGCTAAGCGTTTGCGTTCGGCTCAACCGCTCGCGCACAACTTACTATTGTTCTTCTATGTATGAAATAGCGTTTAAATCTCATATATGCCATTGACTTATCGAACATTCGTGGGGGGCAGTTGGCAAAGCCAATGCCTCAACAGTACCTATCAATCAAAGCTCCAGATTCATGCATAAGCAATGTTCAACGATACGGGCCTGAGAACTGATAGTTGGCACCCAAACAACCCCAACGCCTACAGTAGGAGTTGGGGTTGTTTGGGTGCCAGCAATCAGGAGGAGTAGGAGTCCTACTCCCAGTAGCTGAGTATACCACGCCACCATAATGTTTACCAGCTAAAGCATCCACTCCATCTCCTTTCTTCTCAGTGTTGGCTTCGTAGACCTTTTCAGTATTCGTCTTGTAGTTAAAGAAAATAATGTAGAGGTCTTGGGCTACGGCGAATATATCCCTTCCCACAAACGTCATCAAGTCCAAGTTATGGGGGTTACACCATCTGGAAATGCAGAAAAAATATACGAGATACGAATAAGTACTTAGTATTCTTCTTCTTCACACGTGGGTCCATGACAGCACAAAGAATATAATTTATTAGCGACTCGCCCTGGCTTCGCACGGGTAGCACTAATTGTCTATAGTCAGATGACTTGTGGTGGAAGAATGAAATACTATCTTGAATTCATCATGCAAGCCTAGTACTTTTTGTTAGGTTAGTGTGCAAAATTTCATCCAAATCATATTCGTGGTATATACTAAAGATTGAAATCTTCTTTCTTGAATTCATGCAAGCCTAGTAGTTTTTTTTAGGTTACTGTTCAGAAAAAAATATGACACAAAATTAACAAAAATCCAAAAAAAATTCTTTTCCTCCGATCGCTACAAAACTTCACATGATCACCCGCTGGGCTAATCTAAAGATTTCCTGAAAATGTCATAAAAATCGGTGGGATCTCATAGAAATCGAGGAAAATCCTCAAATATTGGCACACCTCAACCAAAATCCTGGAAGCTTGCAAATGTGCAACCAGTGCCCAAAAAGGGCGACCGTGCAGACCCTGCCCATTACCGTCCGATCGCCATTACCTCCATTCTGTGCAAGGTTATGGAAAGGGTACTGAACAGTAAGTTGCTGACCTACCTTGAAAACAATGATCTCCTCCGTGACCGTCAATATGGCTTTTGCCGGGGACGGTCAACTGGCGATCTTCTTGTGTATGTCACGCACTGCTGGGGCGAGGCCATCGAGAAAAATGGCGAAGCACTTGCTATATCGCTTGATATCTCGAAGGCCTTTGACAGGGTCTGGCACGCTGGTCTACTCAGCAAGCTTCCTGCTTATGGCATCCCAGCTGATTTTTGTAGCTGGATATCAGACTTCCTTAGTGAACGGTCGATCAGAGTAGTCGTTGACGGCTGCTCTTCCGACCTTATGGCTATTGATGCCGGAGTTCCTCAGGGGTCTGTTCTCTCTGCAACTCTTTTCCTGCTGCACATCAATGACTTTTTTTTTTTTTTGTTTCGGGGTGGAAAATCCTCATGGATATCCTCCGCCCTGGGGCGGGCGGAGGGGTCTGTCAAACTCTTACTGACTAAAAACCAACCCTGGTGTTCCATCTCACACCTACGCCGAGGGTCGCGGGGCACATCAATGACCTACTTCAACCTGGTATTGTTGGGTACGCAGATGACAGTACAGTTTCAGAGAGATAGGTACTTGTCCAGCGCAAAAACCAGTGGGGCCGTAAAGTCCCGGGCTCCCGGCGCACCCTGAGCTCATTATACCTCACCATACTCAGTACCATAACCCCACAAAAAAATCATCATATTAATTTAGTTTTTGTTTTATCGTGTTTAGATATGGATACCCATCGCATTAATAGCGGAATTTAGCTAGCCAATTTAAAATAACCCTGTATTTTCACGAAAAGTAAGGTCTGGACTTCTGGAGTGAGAATCACCCTTAAGCTCCGTACACAGGTACGGACACACAGGTTAGGTAAGTACTGTGGCGGCATCGCCACAACGGAACGCGTCACACTGACGTCACGCAAAATCCTGCATCGCGCAAACAGAGTTTACCGCGCGACTAGCATATATACAACATCCCGACATCAACCGTCGGGCAGTAGCCCACCAGACACAACACCCGTCTGGTCGGAGGATCCTCCCTTTTCTATGGAGGATGAGTGAACTTTACACCCTGTTCCTCATGCCTCTATACTGGTGACCCCAAACATGAACGTCAGCGCAGCCTTCGTGCAACTACTACAGCGTGACGTCATCAGCATCACTTCCTCGAGCTTTCGAGCGGCGAGTCACACAGCCAGCCAGCACCCACGGCTTCAACGGGTATCCTGACCACCAGCACGCAGCGACCGCGCATACCTGGTCACCACCCTCAGCCTCATCAGCAACCTTGGCACAGCACACTGCACTCTCGGCCGGTCAAACAAGCAGAGCCCTTCAAACCTCTCCTGGTCGACGCCAGCAGTCAGCCTCAACCCGGCGCTGTACCACATCCGACGCACTGGAGCATAACGCAGCGCCACCCCGACTCACTGGGGGCATCTCCGCAGACAGTTCCGACTCACCGTGAACTATGCGGCACCCGGTTCCGACTCCCTGGAACCTCAACTGGCCCTGGCAAGCATCGCAAGATACACGACTCTGCCCACTATCGACCTCCGGTCTCCGGAGGGGAGTGATGTGGCGGCATCGCCACAACGGAACGCGTCACACTGACGTCACGCAAAATCCTGCATCGCGCAAACAGAGTTTACCGCGCGACTAGCATATATACAACATCCCGACATCAACCGTCGGGCAGTAGCCCACCAGACACAACACCCATCTGGTCGGAGGATCCTCCCTTTTCTATGGAGGATGAGTGAACTTTACACCCTGTTCCTCATGCCTCTATAGTACCTACTCGCTGCATCAGCGCCTCTCTTGTATTCGTAGATGAGGCGTTTTGGTTGGTATACAGGGTGTCTGGTTTCGGAATAGTAAAACTTAAAGGGGAGGTAAAGACCATCAAACTGAACAACTTTTTCCCGGGGACCAACATCGTAATCGTGAAAAAAAAATCAGTCATCCCATACAAAACTTCAATACCTACTCGAACAAATGTATGAGACGACTGATATTTTTTTTGCGATTACGATGTTGGTCCCCGGGAGAAAGTTGTTCAGTTTGATGGTCTGTACCTCACCCTTAATTTTCGTCACACTGTGTACAGACACATTGTATACAAGGTGTAACTTAAAGAACGCACAACCTCTTAGGGGGTCATTGTACCCATCATTATGAACTTTTACTATGGGTCAAACCTAAAATCGCGAAAAAAAGCAGCTGTTCCCTACATTTTGCCGAGTTATGCGAACATAAATGTAGGGACCAGCTGATTTTTTTTCGCGATTTCAGGTTTGGTCCCGTAGTATTTGTTTAATGATGAGTACAATGACCCCTTAAGAGGTTGGGTGTTATTTATGTTACATCTTGTACATACATACATACATACATATATTATTATGATCGCAATAGGTACATTGATATAATCAATCTTCTACGCATTGGTCTTGGAGTCGCAAGCGCGATTACTGAGCAGTGTCGGACTAAGCCTGTCGGGGGCCCGGGGCGGAAAACTAAATGACCCCACCCCGGTATGCGAAATTTTTAGCACCTTGCTCAGGATAGGTAAGGTTTTCTTACAACTTATCATACATAAATAGGAGTTAAGTACTCTGTGGACTTATACAGAGGAGTTAGAGAAATAAGAGAACTTAGGATACAAGAGCGAGAAAATAGGGAGCACCCTACATTTATATTTAGCATAATTTATACCTAACTACATATGGGGCCTCCAACTACAAACTGCCTTTCACTTACTGAACATAATTATTTTGGCCTTGTTTTTTACATGTTTTGGATTTGATTAAAAAGTAATTCTCGAAATTTGGGGATCCCCTTGGACCGGGACTCGGGGCGGACCCTGCCTCACCCCTTTGGTCCACTAGTGCCGCTGAGCGTGAGGGAGGTCTTAGGTGGAAACCTAAACGCCAAGGAGGTGATGTGGTCGCGACAGCGCGTGTACGAACGTACCTACTTAATTCTTTGAATATATGTACGAATAAGTAGGTAGATAGGTGAATAGAACTTTGAAACAAAGAAACCCAACTAGGTACCTTATGTACCTAAGTGTAACTAAAGCCAACTTACTTTGCGCCAGAACAATAAAACCATAATAATATAGCTACCACTTGAGTCTCGTCTATCCCGAACAGGCGTTTCAATAGCACATTGTTTCTAGTTATTTCCGGTACCTACTCATCTGTTTTTATTCGTCCTAAAAGGATGATTCACGCAGGGCCTTACAGTGAACATTGGGTTGCCCCGACGCGACGCCGACGTTCCGTTACGTTTACGTCCATCCACGCATCATAACTAAAATTTAGTCTATATTTAATATTTATAATGGATGAGCGAGCCATACTTGGCCAAAGTTTCCTAAGCAAACGCCATCAAGCGATCTTTTGATATCAGGCAGATTCCAAATTATTTAGGTAGGTATTAAAAGCATCAATAAAATTAAGCTACATTAAGACGCTGTCGCCGCGTCGTCGTCTACCATATACACCTCTTTTTCGGTTGGTAAAAAGTAAAGTGTTGTTGCACAAAACTAAGTACTTACCGTTGATTTACCAAGAGCTTCGACCAAGAGTAGCTGCGAAGCGCAAGCTTCAAAGCTGAGCTGCCTGAATATAATATTAAACAGATATATACCTGGTTGTGGGTTTGTATGCATCTTGGATAACTTTTGGTTCTTCTGCCATTTTATTTTAAAATAAATGAGTTTTGCTACATAGACTTGTTTTTAAACGCAGAGCTGTAAATTCTTGAAATTGTAGTAAAAGTACTACCTGGTGAAATTAATCATAGGTAAACACATAAATTAATAAATAACAAAATTCTTGTTTCCTAGCAACAATTTTTGTTTTAAATATTATTTTACCGCTACAAAAAATGAGAAAAATTGCAGGTTAAATGGTCTAAGAATGGGATTCATAATAAAAACAGGAATTATGGATGTTTTTCTTTTGTAGGTATTTTTGTAGCATATCTTTTTAGAGTAAAATATTTTTTGCAGTAGACTTTGGACTCAATGAATTCACATCAATGATTCACATGAAGTTTAGTTGAAACGGAACGTAATCGAATCGTATCTGTCAAAGTTCTGTGAACCACGGATGGGCAGTGATATATGATTTTGCTAAGAAAGACAGAAAAATAGTATTAGAAATGTGTATAGTGTATAATTTTCTAGGACAGTCTAATTGTATAAAATGTAAAAAGTCACAGTATAGTAATTAAACCACCATCATGTAAGTTATGGTGATTTGCGTAGCCTTGTAATTGAGTGATGTTTATTTTCGTATTTAGAGTTATTTATGAAGGTTTTATTATTGTTTGAGTGTTTTTAAGTGTTATGATTGTGTTCAGGGAGAACGTCACCGGGTTTATGGACGATCCGGTGGCGCAAAGATGGAATTCGTCGTCGATAGACTTCGCGGAAATTACAATGGACAGAAACTTAGCTCTCCTGCTCGTGTCGCTAATATCTGCGATACTATGGATCGTTTACATAACGTACTACAACAGCCGCGTGCTGGGCTACATCCTCACCAGGCTCGTCAACAAGTTCTACTTCCAAGATGACAATTTCAAAATAGGTGAGCAACCCATTTATAAACTATATTCGGTTACTAGGTCATTAGTCTCACAGTCTCTTTATATTGCTTGATGTAATTTCCAAAACACATTTTTTAAAATTCTTATTCACTTCAACATAAATTCCTTAAATTTTATTATAACAAAATATTCCTCTATATAGGTTAATATTATTTGAAAAGTTCTTATCAGTGTCGTTTTTTGTGCATGTTTTTACTACTATTGGCATTGAAACACTAAAGTGCTTAGTGTAGGATGTAGGTACATGATTCAAATATTCAATATTTGAATGTGTTAACATTATCAGAATACAAGATTGTCTGATAGATAATAGATAATATAAATCATGAGGCAATAATAATTTATGTTCAGCGTAGAAGTGTACCAGCAAATAAAACTTGAATGAAAGTCTTGCAGTAACTGTGTAGTCCATGATTTTGAGCCTATAATTCATTAGGATTTCTTCCATGACACCTCAGTAAATAATATAAATAGGACTATTGTATAGAATTGTGTTCTTCTAAGTTAACAGATAGCTGCGCTGCTGGGAGCTCAGCTGGGCTAAAACACTACGAAGTGGTGAAGGGTGGGCGTTTTCGGGGACTATCTTATGTAATTTTGTTGTTCAAAAAGTGTTGATTCTCAGCCTAATTTGAATAAATGACTTGATTTTGTTTTAAAACAAATTAGCACTAAACATATTTTAAACATTTGTTTATCCATATCAAATACAAACAATGGACTTCAGAGATAGTATGATTTTCATTTTGTTGTTTTAGAATTATTTGTAATATTCAACATACAAACATTGTATAATCTGTCAGCAGTTCATTATCTATTTATATCTAACTAATATAATAACAACATTCATCAGAATATTGTTTTCTGCTTTGTAGTGTAACTAAAATTTTTATATTGACATGTACCGTCTCTCATGATGTACCGCTCAGAATAGAATACTCTTTATTATGTACACCATATTATTAAAAATAGAAAATGTAGAAATTTTACACAGGCTGATACAATAATGGGCAGTCTTATTACTAAAAAGCAAAAGCAAAATTAATAAAATATGAAAAGAAAGGGCTGTATTTCATATATTTTATTCATATTAAGAGGGTTGTCACATTTTGCACCTCTCTCGCTCACACGGGACCAAATTTTTAATAACGTTAAATGAAAAGATGCATTTTTGAAAAATGTAATCAATGGGCGGTCTACAAAATAATATTAGTTTAATAGGTAATTATTAAAAACACATTTTTATTGTGGCATTTATTTACATCATCTCAAAAACAGATCATAACACTTAATTACATAAGTTTATTAGATAACACAATAGAAATGTGTTTTTGAATAACTACCTATTAAATTAATATTATTTTGTAGACCGCCCATTGATTACATTTTTCAAAAAAGCATTTTTTCATTTAACATTCTTAAAAATTAGGTTTTGTGTGAGCGAGAGAGGTGCAAAATGTGACAACGCTCTTAAGTACCTAACTTAAATTACCTAATGTAACTTTTTTCTTCATACTATTCCTATTTCCAAACATTCATTTGAAGTTCAAAACATTCTACTAAATTTTTGTCAATATTAGTTTGTCAGTGCATAGGTATTCAAACCAGACTACTTACCTGTACCCATTCTAAAAGTTAAATGATGAAAGAATGATGTCATATTCTTCAAACAGCTATAATATAGATAACTGAGTACTCCATTATCTTCACTAATATTATATGAGTGCAATATGTGTCAATCTGTCCATTACATTTAGTTTAGTACATTTTATGGGTAAGCTTGAATTTGAAAATGGGGTTAAGAGGAACACAATTTTTGATTAGTCAGTCTACATATACCTCAACAAGTCAATACTCTTATAAGACACTAGCTCTTCCCGCGCGACTTCGACCGCGTGGCTTTCGTACTTTTCCCTTAGGGGTAGATTATAAAAAAAACCCTAATACACATTACTCTTTATTTTCGGTCCTAAGTATAAATATTGAGTTTCGAGTTAATCGGACCGCGCGTTAAAATTCATTCATACAAACTTTGATACTCCCCAATCTGCCTTTAAGGGGTAGTTTAGAAAAACAAAAAATTACAATCTTCATAATTTACTTAGATAAGTATTTGTGCCAAGTTTCAAGTTTATTAACTCAAGAATATGATTTTTCATACAAACAAAATCCCCCCTTTTCACCCCCTTAAAGGTCGAATTTCCAAAAATCCTTCCTTAGTACCTACAACATAAAAGGCATCAACTGCCAAAATTTCAAGTTTGTAGCCGCAGCGGCTTAGGCTCTGTGTTGATGAATCAGTCAATCAGGAAAGTAATTATACATAGATGAATAGATACAGAACAACGACAGCTCATCATTGACATATGGCAACTCAATTTTTTGTTTAGGGAAAATACCTTTAACATAAATAATTCTGCAGTTTCTGGCATAAGCCAGAAACTGCAAATGTTATGAATTTACAGTTCTTTCTTATCAGACAGAAACAATGTTATCAAAACATTAATCCATCTGTGAAATATTATGGGTAATGATGAATGAATCTCATGAGTCACACAAAAACGACGCAGTTAGTGAATAATTAAAATATTTACAATAAATAACATACCCTACTGACTGTCTTATCTTTCACACAAATGATATATTTCTCCATTAGCTAAGTAATACTGACTAATGTGGCCCGCGTGGTAGATAACGGCCCACTTCCTCTCACCGAGAGGAGGCCTGTGTCCCAGCAGGCAATACTTCATATTTTCTCCTAAACATCTTTCAGTTAATCTGAGGAGCTCGTAGCTAAGTAATAATAACCGCACGGGTCAATCCATCAGGTTAAGCTACGCTTGCCGGGGTTGGTCCGTGGGTGGGTGACCATCATTCGTGGATCTTTGACAGTCGTTACGAGTCGTCAGTAGCCCGAAAGCATGATAACTACTCATAGGAAGGGGTATCGTATTACGCAGTTACTGGGTTGCAAGGTCATGTAGGCAGTCACTCCATGTAAAATACTAGTATTCAGCTGCATCCGGTTAGACTGGAAGCCGACCCCAAAATGAAGAAGAAGAAGAATAAAAAATCATCATCATCATTGTCTGTATATGTTCTTTGGAGTTGGGAAAAGGCTAGGCAGATTAATAAAACTTTTTTTTTGTTGATATATTGGCGTGTGCTAGCTGACATACCTATTATGGCAAATAAGGTTATTTCACACACTCCCTTTCATTTGCAGGTTCCTTCACACTGAATGCCCTGTCCGGCAAGATAATGTTCCGAGATATCGTGTACATCAACTATGACTACACGTTACGGATACAGGACGGCTACTTGATATTCCGGTGGTGGAGGTCCTATGTGCCGAGGGATGTTTCGGAAGGTATGTGCAATTGAGATGATTTGTCTGCGTTCTTATGTTTATTTTGATAAGCTCAATAATTGTTATACATAGATATACATAGATAGTCATAACAGTGCTTCAAAAGCCTTTGTTAAACATTGTCTTTTTATAGAAGGCTATTTAAAACAGCTGTGAGGTAAAAAAGACAAAAGGATAAATATTAATATGATTGCAGCATAGTCTACTTGGATCTTTCAAACTGTCAAAGCATCCTTATAATTTTCTGACCATAACATTAAGCTAATTGGCACTTCAAAAGGTTTCATCTAATTAGCATTATAATATGGCAACGTAATGGGCTTAACAGAATAATATTATTTAATGTGACACATTTGCTCCTGTACTCAAAAATAGATTGTTTTCTATGTTACCATAACCATCCATCCTTGTACTACAGGAAAATGATCAGTGTCGTTACTATGACTAATGATGTAAGTCTCGTGTTATTTTTCGCAGACTTATCGCACTCGGACACTCGGCTGTCAATCATGCTAAACGGCTTCGAGCTACATTTCTATAATCGCTGCGACTTATACAACGAACTTGAGAAAATATTCGGTCTCGAGCCTGTCATCAAGCAACAGAATGATGACGACTGTACGGATCGAGATAAAGCTATGAACGACGCGAATGAGAAACGAAGACGGGCGCAGGAGACGGTCAGGTCGGAGGCAGCCATGGCGCGCACGTGGCGAGATCTCATCCCTGTCATTAAAATCGATATCTGCTCCGGTAGAGTAGTTTTCGGTAACAGATTAGTCCCAACGACTTTGTCGATAAGCGTTGAGGAGTCCCACTTAGTGTATAGTACAAAACCTCCCGCCTCAAGCCTTGACCATCTGATGCACTTCGTCAAAGCCAAAGCTGAGAATTGCAAAGTGATGCTTGCTCCCAGTCCCAACTACACAGCGATGGTCGATGAACCCCCGCGCTACATGGGAGAGGGCTTCGTCGTCATGAGCTCCAACTATATCGAAGTATACTTCTATATGGATGAACCCGGTATAGTGCCGGAACAACCTGTCCTTCTACAGCTAGCCAATGGGGATATTGTAGAGTCAGCACCTCCAATATGGGGTGTAGACATAAAGTGTGGCAAAGGGACAGACTTCAGCTATGGCCCCTGGGCAGACAGACAAAGAGACCATCTATTCAGATTCTTCTTCCCACCGAATTATAAAAACTTAGAAGTAACGCCACAACCAAAACCTGGAGATATAAGACAAACACAGTCGTTTGATATTAGACTGTCAACTTTAAATGAAGCTACCATAGATATTTTGTTTACGAAAAATAAAGAAACGAATGCGGTGCATATAAATATTGGTGCTGGTTCATACCTGGAAGTTACACTCCCTTGGATCGTGTTCCAAGATGGGTATACAACTAAAATTACAGGGCAACTATTACATTTGGAAGCCACAACGAGTCTTCAGTACAGAAGCTTGGCTGAAAGTGAAACATTGGAGTACACAATCAAGTGCCACTATCCCCTCGTGTGGAACCACCACCAATGTTGGCAGTTAAGTTTGACAGGGTGTAAGGCCACGGCACATCTCGTCTACACACATATCGATTTCTTTCAAGATCTCATAAACGATTGGTCCACAAAAGCGCGGCCCGACATTTTACACTTTGTACCTTATACTTGGAAAATATCACTGCTACTAAAAGAATGTGAAGTGGTGACGGTGAGTAATCAGTACAACTGGATAGACTGCAGCTCTACCAATCAGGAGAACAACCACGTCGCGTTTTGTGGGGATCTCCTCGACGTCTCCTTTGATTTGCCATTCGTCGATTTCTTGCCAGATTTCATCCCTCTAAAGATCTGGGTACAAGGCGAAGCTGTTGACATGAGTCTCTTCTTGCCTGAAGTAAACACGTCAAAGTTACTTCTACTATCTCTGGACAAGAACATGAAGTTGGTCCCCTGCAGACTAAAAGCTTCCAAATGGAGAAGAAAATGCGTTAAATCACAGGGCTGGGTGGACTGCTGGTCTGTCCCGATTGTAGCCCTGAGTGTAAGATACAATTATCATCCCATTCCACCGTTGGGCCCTGAGCCTCAAGCAGACATAACTACACCCGAGAAAGAAGAAATTCTGTTATCACCGATGAGAATACCAAGGATGAGGAAACAGCCTCAAATTAACTGGACCTTGGACGGAAACAAGTTCGACAGAACAACGTTACCACCCGACAAAGTGAGCGTAGAACTCGAAGTGGGACCTTCCATCCTACTGGCCTATGGAACTATTATTACAAGCTTTATGAATTTACTAGAAAATATCTTTGGCGAAGACCAAACATTTACTGACATGCAAAAATCCCCAAGTGCGGATCCTTTTTACTGGTCCAGTGATAATGCAAAAGTTAATGATAAAAGTAGTGTTAATCAACATACCGAGATATCAATGGATGATTCCACAGATTCAAGCAAAGGACCTTTTGACCCGCGACACTACAGACCCCTGGACGTGACCGTGTCGATCATAATCCATGACATCCAGGCGCACTTAGTTAAGAATTGTAGTGAGAGTGAACCGCCTTGTCCAGTAGTGCTGATAGAACGATTTGGATTTGAAATGGACAAAAGCTTTAGAGAGACCAAATTGCAACTTCTATTGAGTCCTTCAATATTAGTGTCAGCTAATAACTTGTCGCGATCCAACACCACGAACTCGGGGGCCTTGTACCAAGGTCACTTGATGCTTTCGTCCTTCCAACTACGGGGTAACGGTTTCTTCAGTGACACCAACCGAACTGTCGAAGAGGATACTGTAGAGTACGCGTGGATGATGGAACTTCAGCTAGGTCAACTAACTGGGCGCCTGACCTTACCCCAACTGTACCAAATCATATCGTCTTTAGAAACGTTCTTGCTCCTCATTTGCGATAGCGAAAACGAATTAGTACCGCCTAACCCAGCTAAACAATGTCATCACGGAATGAACAATGTAATGTGTCAAGAAACGGACCTTACTTTGAAATACAGGTGTCCAACAGCAAACGAAATCAAATACAAGATGATTCGAGTCGCGATCGATCTCATTGATGTTTATATCGCTGATTCGAACACTACGCTTCAGTCGTGGATATCTCCGGTCAGACTGAGCTTTTGTAATTTACATGGCTCGGGTTTCGGAACGGGCTTGACTGGTTTACTGCCAAATATAAAACTAGCTCTCTATACACAAACAAATATGCAAACAAATACTCACCATCATTCAAATGGTAGTAACACTAGTCAGAACAAACCGCCTGAAAGCGACAACTGGGTTGGAGTCGGATCTGTCGCCTTAGGGCCTCTTCTGGTCGAAGCTGCGTCGTCACTGCCCCAAACACCGAAAAACCTTCACTTAGTACAACAGAAGTTCTTGAAACTTCATGATGATAAGACGAAAAGACTTTGGTTCTTGTGGCCTGTTGAAGGCAAGAGTTCACAGTGTGGTTGCACCGGAGGTTGTGCGTTCTTCGGTTCAAATAGGAACGGTCCTAACTTCTTGAAGCCGAACCCCAACGACCTGAATGAGGGGATCAATGTGGCTATGTTTAATATTATAGAGACGACGCCTGGAGAGTATGGCTACGGGCAGAGTCTATTACATTCAGGACAACTTGTGTTCCATACACCGCCATACAACAGTTTGAACGTCTGCCTACAGCCAACTAATGTGGCCACACTCATACCGTCGCCGCTACCTCAAAACTTGAACAAATCTCCACAAAGTGCGGAACGTAGAAGCCTTACTAGAAGATTCTCTTACACAAGTATGAGCAAAGGAAGTAACAACTTATTAGTATCCAGCACTAAAAGCGATGTCCCGTACGCACGCTTAGTCGATTCATCCGTGCCTTTGGGAAACAGCAAAATTGACAGCGATTCGAAACTCAACAAGAGTGTACTAAACGTTCCTCAGATGGAGAGCAGTGTTTCTGATTCAAAGTTAGCTCTAAGTTGTGGCGTTAAAGACAATGCTAATGTAACAGGGAAGAAACCAGCTCCAGGAGAAGCAGACTCCTTTGTTGTACCTAAAGTGCCTGTGAGGAGCGTTGCTGTCTCAGAATCGCATTACTCCTTAAACTCTCAAGTACCACCGGAAGAGACATTGAACCAAGAAGTCCAAAGAACTATGTCTATAACAAGCGAAAACCATTCCGAAGCGTTCTTCTCAGCTGATGAAGACATGTTCCCAAGTCGGTCGTCAAGCTTAAAGCATTCATTTGGCAGTCGCCATAGCAACCCTAGAGACAAAAGTTCCTTCGGTATCAACGATATAACCAATGAGAAATGGAATAATTCCGCGCCCAAATCTGAGACGGTAGACATTCCGGATACGATAAGCAATTTGAGCACAGGCGTCCAACCGGATTCAGAAACCGGTTCTGTATCATCAACCTCTTTTATATCCGCGATATCCTCGCAGGAAGACATGACGCTGGTTAACCTTCACATGCAGACCAACAAGCCTATCGTAGATTCGCCTCTCTTAATGGCCAGTTACATGCATAACTTGCCACAATACAAGTGCCCTAACTGGTCTTCCTGCTCGTTACCTAGTGGGAGTGACGTTTTCACGTTGCCCTTATTCAAAAGGGCTGATGATGGCACTTTGGTTTATGTAGGGCAGAAGTATCTACCTAGCTTCGAACCGCTCGGAAAGATAAACGTTCTCAGATTGGTATCAAAGAAAGATCCTAATAATCAGAACCAGCACGGTCCTTACTCCAATTTGCCTCCGCATTTCAATTCCCAAGTCAAAGCCCATCCTTACCCGCAAGGGTGGTGGGATGTTCAGCAAACTGTGCAAGACAGTCAAGAGAATACCACAGAAAAGAGTACCACATCGACAGTCACCACCACAAGTGACTCAAAAAGCGGCTTATTTGTAAAACTTCGAGGAGAAATCGATATTATGTTGACTCCTCTTGTCTTGGAAAGTACTCAGAAATTCGTCGAGTCTTTAACTCCGGTATTAGCTAACATACATCCTATAACAGTGATCAACCACTTGCGTCTGCTTTGTATTTCATCAGTATCCAGCGCGAATGTGTTGAAACAAAAACAGTATGTCCAGAACTGGCTTCCACAGATGCAAGATAGAAGCCAGTCTAATTTGGTCACAGATAAGGACGACAAATGTCGACTTGCAACTATTCCACATTCAAATGTCTACGAAGAGAGCATTCTGGAGTCGTTACAAGCGACGGTAACCATACCCAAAGTGAACATGATCTTCATACAATCTTCGGTGGTCGAAGATATGATATCCTTCTCAGCTTTAGACAACATCCAGGACTTGACTTGTGTATCATTATTTGGTGTATCAGTGGAAAATATCATAGCGAAATACGTCAGTACAAGGAAGAATTTGGAGTCTGTGCAGTTGTATTACCGGCCCACGTTAAGGGCTTTGGGTAGTAAGAAGTCGTTCGGTATAATGAAGGGTCCTCGTGCGTTGATATCTGCGCAGACTTCGGGGAAGAGACGAGGCCCGGAGAGAGGAGAGCCGGTTTATATTGAAGCTTCACAGCAGCAGTGTGAGGACACTACTATAACGCTGAATGTCGGTGAGTAGACATACATAAAAGCTGGCTTTGAAGTCGTTAACAGCCTTTCAGGGGGGTGAAAGTGCTCATGAAGTGAATATATAGTACAGTATTTACTACAGGGACCTAAAGTTACACCTTTCATAAATACTGACCAGACATATCGAAAAAAAGCATGTTTCACACACTTTGGCTGGAAAAAATTTGCTGTTTCTTGCAAAAGTTCAATACCTACTCGACCAAAATGTATGAAACAGCAGATTTTTTTTGTGATTTCAGAGTTAGTCCCATAGTGAAAGTTGTTCATATTCATGGGTAGAACACCCTGTGAAAATTTGGGTAGTGATAAAAAAATTGTCCTGTATTTTCATGAGTACTTGCATTGGTTTCATCTCCTGAAAGGATGTGAATGACTTCAAGTTGGCGGGTATGATTGAATGTTGCTTGTAACAATTTCTTCATTTCATTAACTCTCTCGAGTTTTCAGGCAAAGTCCACGGTCAACTGCGACGCATACGCAACGAGTCGTCACAACTGAAGGACGTAACAATCACAGGCATACCGTGCCAACATTCTAAAGTGTCTTTCAAGTTCATTCGAGTTGATTCTTGTGCTAAAGGATGCGAATCCATGGTAAGTGCACTGTAATTTAAACTTGTGAAACTATAAGGTTGATTTTTTAAATTTAAATTAAATATTTAATTGAGCCTCAAAAATATTTTAAGGACGCACAAGTTAATATATGAGAATCAACTATATTCCCATATCTTGTGCATATACATATTGTTTGTCAAATATTCATTTCCACAGTAATGATTTAAATAAGAATGTTTTTGAATTCCAAAAAGTGGCTCATTTATTATATTTGCGTGTATACGCTTGTCACTTTTAGGAAATCAGAACAGGAATTATTTGGGGTTAGATTGAATTTTCTTATATTAATATTAATAGCACAATAATAATTAATAATTTACTAACATCAGTATTATGTACTAACAATTTATGGAATATTATTCTTAAATAAATGACTAATACAAACACATCGTGCAGTACATGGCTCATGAAAATGATAAAAAAATTACACGTATGTATTATACGTGTCATTTTTTAATAATTTTTATGATGATGATAATATTTACCTTATTATTTTCATAGTGTTGCCAAAATGGAACACCAGCAGAAGCTCAGAAGGACAGTCCCATCGGCTTCATCATGTTCGAATGTGGTCTTGAAGGCATATCAATAAAAGTCGCCAAGCACTCACAAGCGCACAAACCACAAACACAGACTGAAGAGAAGAAACCACTAAGACCTGACAATGAAAGCTGTAGAGAATCTGTCAAGTCTGCCGAAGAGTCGAAGCCAGATAAAGAAAGGACTACCAAAAGCAGGACTTCAGGAATTGAAGATCTGTTCCGAAAAAGAGATTCGAGCTCCAAACCTAGTACTCCAAACCTCGGGAATGCCCAGCCACCGCCTGTTCCACCTCCTCCCGAACCTTCCACTCCTGGGCCTGACGAGCCTTCGAATAATGACAGCACTACCACTGTGGTGCCTCTCAGGGATAATGGGAATACGTCGTCTTGTGCTGTCGATTTGAAGGTTGTGTGGTTTAACTTTGCTGCGCCTCCGAGGACACCTATTACGAAGAAGATTGATTATACGAGGTAAAGTACATCTTTGATTTGAAATTGTAATTAGTTATCAGCCGGAAAATGTTGACATCAGTATAACTTCCTAGCTCTGAACCGTGACGGTATAGGTGACGACTCTAATATTCTAATGTGGGGTTCTAATGTAGCCACTTTCGTCACCCTTTTAGGCTGGACTGGAACCTCCTTAGCACAGCATCTCCAGCCATCAATGCCTGGATGAACCCCTGCAACAGGCTAGGCATCCGCGTGGTCGCGCTGTACCGCGCCTACGCCAGACGTCTCACCGCCACCGCCGCCAGTCTCATGGCGGCTGCGTTAGACCTGGCTCCACATCACACTCTGCCCAAGGTAATAGGTTCCTAAAGTAAGCTGTTTATTTAAATAGCTGGTATCACGCTGAAAGAAGTTGTTACTGTAAGTATTTCACGCTTCTTTAGAATACATCAGGTCCGATAAAAAGAAGTTCAACAAAAGAATGTCTAGCGGTTTGGCGTTGACTCTTTATGGTCGGCACTAACCTGACGGAGGGCAGCAAAGTGCGGTTTTCACTGCCAAATAAATGATCTATTATTTTACAGGGTCAAATTAAATTAGCTAACGAAACTCCGCAGACGTGATGGATATCGATATCTAAACACGACAAAATAAAAATTAAAAAGAATTGATTATTTTTTTGGGTCAATGACCGCTGTTTTATCGTGTTGAGATATCGATACCCATCACGTCTTGACACGTCTGTGAAGTTTACACAAAAAAAAAACTGATTTTTAAACTGATATTTTAAGTGACTACCGGCGGGGTTCATGGCCCCAAAACAACATAATCAAATTAATTTCATGTTTAGATATCGATACACATCACATCTGCGGAGTTGTGCTAGCTAATTTAATTTGACCCTGTATACTGCTATACCTACTACTAAATTTGTTATTACCTTTGCATATTATGTTGAAATAAAGTCAAAATCTAAAACCCTTTTTCCTTGTGACAGAGTCGCTACGGCCGCCACACGCCGATGGCGAAGCAGTTACGAGAGGAGCCATCGCTACAACTATGTGCCGTGTTACTTCGGTATGCCTTGCAAGCAGACGCTGCAGCCGTACAGGCAGATCTTGCTGAAAGACATCTGCCGTCATTGTCTACACTGAGACAGGTAACTAAAATCATTAACGACCACGCTTCCCTCATGAATAATGATTTAAAAAAATAAGAGATAGTAAGTACATCTATAATACATAATTTCTTGTCCCGACTGATTCATCAACGCAGAGCCGAAACTACTCGGACTAGGAACGTGAAATTTTGCACACGGCTTCCTTTTATATAATGTAGGGGAGCACTAAGAAGGGGTTACTGGAAATTCGACCTATAAGGGGGGATTTTGTTTGTATGAAAAATCTTATTCCTTGAATTGATAAACTTGAAACTTGGCACGAATACCTATCTATGTAAATTATGAAGATTGTCATTTTTTGTTTTTCTAAACCTACAGGGGGATTCGGGGGTGTCAAAGTTTGTATGGAAGAATTTTCCCCTAAAATCTACCCCTAATAGGGCACTAAAGTACGAAACCCATGCGGACGAAGTCGCGGGGGAAGTGCTAGTGAACAATAAATGAACAATGGAATTACATTATCCTTGTCTCTTCTACATCAAATTGCTTGCTCAGAGCTATCGGCACAAAAGCCGAAACCGAATGTACAATCTATCCTTGGATTGGAGTGTTACTCACAATCTAGTTTGTACATTTAAGTAGAACATTAACATGTGGGATTATTATCTACGAAGCCTGGCACTAATACTAGATTATGAATAGGTATGCAGTTTTCACAATAATCATGGTCTTCTGGTATGATATGGACCAAAGTTATTGTTACTGTAATTTAAACCTTATGTCAATGTGCATAAAATGTAACTTAATGTGCTTTATTCCAGGGTGTGATAGTCTTGAGTCGTCAATGGAAGAATATTCTGTACACTCCACTGCTGCTGGAACATAACTACAAGAGCAAAGTGATGAAGCCACTCAACGTGACCTTCGCTTTACCTGATCTACTGGAGGTGAGAATTTGTATACAAAAGTTAAACAAACAAAAAATGTTTTAAGGGTCTTTTTTTTGCTGCAACTGACTCGACCAACCTACTCTACGAGATATTCTGAACTTTAAGACGTTTTTAAAATTCTTTCTGTCGTGTCGCTAGTCGCTCAAATACCATATTGATAGCCTTCCATTAGATGTCATGTGCCTATAGTGTAAGGCATTATGTTTCGGTTGGTCCAGTGGCCCGTTCAAACAATATCTAAATGTTAACTCGTCTATTTAGGACTCCGTGGAAGGATGGCAAGAGTATCCTTTGGAGACAGAAGCATTAGACGAGAACTGTCTACTACTAAATATGGATGTCGATAAAATCAACCTGCCAGGTGAGTCAATTATTTTCTTTGTTTGTAGAAATGTTGATTTAGGGAATACAAGGAAATTGTACTTTAACTCAAGAATTTTAGGTCTAATTTCAAAGAACTGCTGTTACGATCTTTGTTATTTTTACATAAACATAACATCACGCCTGTACTCCCCGAAGGGTTAGGCAGAGGTGTACTTATAGTACACCCTCATATTTGTTATTTTTATACGTCTGTAAAAACAGAATTCACACTAAAACAATTAATTTAAAATAGTTCTTTGAAATTGGGGCTTATATTATTTAAAATAAAATAATGATATTGCTTTTTATTCAATTACTCTTAAATTGTAATATATTTTTATAAAGTTACCACAATAACACCAATCATATAAATATCAATACTGCTAAATTCACAGTTTCTCAATTGGCTTATCAGTGAATTATTATTTAGTTTATTAATTTTCTTTCTTACCTTATTACATTTTAAAATATTTCTTAAAATAAAAAGATATATATAAAAAAAAAACATTTATAAATATAAAGAAAATAGAGGTCCGTCGGTGTCGGGAGCAAGGTCCAAGCAAGCTACCGATGGTTAGGGCTGCAGAGACAGGAACCTTCTCACAATACGAGCCGTATTATGCCCACCTCTCGTCGCTCAGGAACATGCGATTCTGCGTGTATCGCTTATACCGCCGAATACGGCTCGCCCATGCACAAACTTTTTGCTTCAAGAAGTCGATGCGCTCTGTGACACGGGACATGTATTCTCGAGGGCTGATTCCAGTCCTCGAGAATGCCCGCCTTACAAAGCGCATCACTCGTGGCCGTGTATTGCCCTCCCTGAAGCAGTATATTTTCCCGATCCCATCGATACGACGCTCGATCCTGCACTGCCAGACTGGTTTTGGTCGAGTAGCTCCGTCACAGTTTGGAAACTTGACGTTAGCTAGACGACATGCCGCAACAGCCGTGCAATACAGGATCGAGTGTGTATCAACGAGATCCTCGCTGCTCTCGATGAAATTCTTAAGCTGCGAGTCCAAGGCACGCACCAGCGCCCTATTTTTCTTGTGCGACGTGGTAATTGAGGTCTAAGTTCGGTCGCATTGGACCTATACTCGCGAAACGCATCCTCCAGTGCGCTCCTCAATCGGGCGTTACACTGGCTACTTACTGTGGCAACCCTATCATTTTCCTCTTCAACACCATGATTGGACCGCGGTGGGATTGCATCAATAGTTGACGCTTGTGCCGCTGTTTGTGCCGGAGTCGAGACGATATGGTTGCTCAGTACCTCTGAGCGCAGCCTTCCAAGTGCGGCATCGTCCAACCTGTGATTGCGTTGGATGACCCGCACCTGATCCGATAGTCGTTGGGCCGAGATGTTGACGGTTGGCTCTAGTTCCTGAAACAGAGACAGCATCCTAACACGGTACGCAGAGAGATTAGTTCCTCCCTCTGTAGACCCGTAATATGCGCGCATGACGTTCTCGTTCATAGACAGTCCATCTCATACGCTGCACACAGCCACCGGCAGCGGGGACCCGGCTCGGGGCTGGTTGGCCCCTAAGTCCCAAGCTCCTCGGTGGCCGGCCTCTCCCCTGCCGACGTAAATTATTATTATTATTTCGACAGGCCAAAATAGTTTTACGGTTTATATTGTGATTCAATTTCTATTTAATTAACTGAAAAGATTCAATCTTAAGTTAATCGCAACTGGATAAAGTTACGTAAAGTGTTATCTTATATTTATGACCCGAAACATTTTAGTAAGAATAATTACTTTAACGTACGCAGAATAGGTATGTACAGGCAGTCAGTGACCCGAGATATAAGGTACATCCAGGGACCGAAACCGGTATGATCAATACGGGTATTTTTTCGGTTACAACCTTTATTTTTTACAGGTATTTTAAAAGTTACCTGAATTCTAAGTTAAATTAATTACAACCTTTATTCATGGGTGCCGGCAGGGGGGTGCTAGGGGGTGCACTTGCACCCCTTGGGAATCTCGGGATCAACAGGAATTATTGAAATAAAAAGCCGTCTGTTGGAAATAATTTTTTTATTCACAATAATTAGTAGGCAGTAATTACACAATTCTCATTTAAAAAGCGATTAATTTCGATCGTCATGAACAAATAGGTGTGAGCCGCGACGACTGGGTACCTATATAATAAATTCATAATGAATAGTCAGAAATTTGTAAATGTCTCGAACATTCAGACTAAAATTTCATCTTTTTATTAACAAAAATATACGGCAAAGATTGTAAGAAAACTAAAATCTGCACCACCTGGAAATTATTTCTGCCGGCGCCCATGCCTTTATTAATACCGGTAACTGAAATAAAAGTTATCTCTATCTTAGTCAAAGGGCGCGCATCGCTGTGTGTGTCAAACTAATCACGGCCCTGGCTGGCTGGCGATATTCTGTTTCTTTCCCGTATTCAAGGCCATGTTTAGGTAACCGGTATTAAAGAGGTAACATGTTTCTTCTTGGTTACCCAGATAGCGGTAACCTTAGTCGTAGATGTAACCGTAATTTATAACGGTAAGGTCCCTGGGTACTTCTCTGCCTGCACAAGCTGGGAATACAGAGGTTCTTATGTTTCTGCTCCGATATAATCCGTAAATCCACTACAGTACAATATATTTTGGCATTGATATTAATAACGCGTTGTTTGTGGGTGAAGCGTCCGGCGTGGCGGCAAGTCCGCGCCCGCACTCGTTCCCTTCCACGCCGCCCTCCGGTTCGTACACCAAACACTTTGTGTTCTGCTGGGAGGGCTTGTGAACCTTACATTTAGACAGTTTAGAGTTGGAATTTGATTGACGAATAAAATATCTTATAAATAACGAGCTTGCTTCCCGATTCAGAATCTCACAATAACTTATTTGTCGTTCGATTTTTTTAGATACCGTATGTTTTATTATGTTTCATTCACTGTATCCATTGTTAATTTTTCTTAATTATGTTGATGTCGAATCGAAAGAGCACTGAGTAGCATGAAAAAGTTTGGTTGTCGACTCCGCTAACTATTGTTTTTTTTTCGAAGGACTAAATAATTTCGGTCATTGATAAACTCTTTACATTCTACATTCAAATATGTGACGCGAGTTCTGAATCCAAAGTTAGCCACAGCATTTATCAATATCAAAACATTGTTACTCAATGTGGTTCACAAGTCCTAAGTTTAAAAGTCGTTTGTTATGTCACTTCAAAAATGTTCTTTAACTATTGAGTATCTAATACTCGCTCAATTTCTTCTTGAAGGGTGGGTATAAGCGGTCTACTTTTCACGTTAAAGTTTTCGGTGATTTGTCTCAAAATCTCATAACAAACGATTTCACAGCGTTGTGTTATGCGTTTTTTGTTATGCTGTTGTTTGTCATGCCGTTGTTGATGACAGCATGGAGTGATCATGTACATAACAATATGTGTGACCATTTCATTGTCCTTATGTATGCTATTTCCTGATGTTATTCCTGTCAGTGTACAATAAAGTATATCTTTTTATGATTTCCCTCTCTAAGTAGTACTAATATATCGTCCCTTCCTATTTATATCTATTTTCTGAATTCTTCATTAATTCGTAATAAATACATTTGTGACAAAATGTTAACCTCTGAATCACTTTGTTTGTAACAAATGTTTGAATTTTTGTAGTGGCGTTATCCTTGTCTTGTTATAGCTTGTGTGTTTATTTAATTTAATATAATGTTAATCAGCTCCATATCTAAGTTACTTATTAAAAAAAATTGTCCGTCGCTTCGCATTTCTATGTAACCGCTTTAAATTATTCACATTGCTCTAACATTTACTAATTAAAGCGCTACTGTTATCAGCTTAAATAAATACGCACTATACATTGTACTCACTCACTGCATAGATAAGTTATCTATGACTCACTATAACAACATAATATTATTATACTCCTACGCAATACACAAATATACAACATGTACCGGAATAAACGCACAACCTCTTAATTAAGGGGACATTGCACTCATCATTATGAACAACTTTTACTATGACTACTAAAAAAAATCTGCTGTTCCTTACATTTATGTTCGCTTAACTCGTCAAAATGTAGGGAACACCTGGTTTTTTTCGCGATTTCAGGCTTGGTCCCATAGTAACAGTTGTTCATAATGATGAGTACAATGAACCCTTAAGAGGTTGTGCGTTAATTCCGGGACATGTTGTATAAAGCCGCGGTTTAAATGCTAAACTAATTGGTATAGGTAATGTGTTTTCGCTATCACTGTTTGGTGCACCTCTTCTATACCTGTATATCTGATTGCAACTTTATTCCTCTTAGCATAACAGCTGTTCTATTATCATTCTATAGTACTGAATACTGATACAACCAAATTGTCATAGAATATTCCCAAAACATATCAATATTATCGCTAACGCACAATACTCTGGCGTTAATAATACACATCGAGCTTTAAAAAGAAATAAGAAGTATTTATTGGGACTCGTACAGGAAGATCACAAATTAAACTAAAAACACACATAGAAACATTAAAAAAAAAACAAAAGTTGGTAATATGAAAATAAAAACAAAGTCCTGTACGAGGCCAAAAGGCTCCTATCTCAGCATGAAACCATAGACAGAGAACGGACTGAGCGTTAGCTTCACAAAAGTGACCACTCTCTAGAAAGAGACAAAGTGACTGTGCGGCCAATGCCTGTCTCTTTTGGCTTAGAGTTGTACGTGCAGCGCAGAACTATACACTCGTGACCGCGACTGGCCGCACATTCGCTTTGTCTCTCTCGTACTTTTCGGTCTGTATTCACTGCATAACTGAATACGAAACGCTCAGTCCATTCTCTATGTTTATGAAAGAAACTGTCACACAAGTAAGGTTGCCTGGTCCACTGGAGTAGAGAAGAGAGGAGACGAGCGGAGCTGTGCCTATATTAACCAATAGAATCAAAACTCTGGAGCGGATTTTAGATTCTATAGGTTCTCTTCACTCTTCTTCGCTCCAGTGGACAGGCAGCCTTAAAGTGACAGACACGACGCTCTACAAAACCTACCTTTTTTTCTAAGACTGAATGTGCCATATTTAAGGCTAAAACTACACATCATTGTTAAAATTTCAATAAAATTACTACTCAAAGATTCGCATGTCGATGCTAGTAACATAGAAACTCTCAATGTTCTAAAGAGTTTTGAAATCGTACTGCTAGCTCATCTCTGTAGGGGTGCCATCATATCAAAATTTTAAAAAAAGCTGTTTAATATCCAGACAGAAATAAATTAAAATAAATAAATTCTTTATTGACAAAAAAGCAACAGCGTTGTTACAGACATGACATTAATTTACAACATACAGGAGTAGTATCCCAAACATAGATCCCCTGGCTCCCAAACTAGGTTTCTACCTGTGACATGGGATTCAGTGTTCCTCCATTAAAAAAAAAAAAAACAAGTCATTACGTATGTCGTTGGTCGTTGGTAAAACAAAATGTAGCGACAAAGTAAAACAAAAGGCACATTTCTTTAATAGAATATGCAAAAGCAAAAATATATTACAATAATGAAATGTGTGTGATGGTGGGTTGCGGGGGGGGGGGGGGGGGTCTTTCTGTTTTCTTTGCATTATTGTGTGTCAAATAAGGACAACAAAACCTGGCTGAAGGTTCATTGTAGCTATTCCTTAGTTAACAACTATACTGGGCAGCTAACACATTCTCCTGACCCAATGATTTTTGATATGATGGCACCCTGGTACTCAAAATTTCTATCTATACCATCAAACCCACTTTCCATGCTCATACATTCTAGCACATTCTTAACTCCTACAAAACGTAACCTCCCCACATTAGTGATGTGCTAATCCCCTGTCCGTCACAGTGCGGGGCGCACAAAGCAGCCGCGCGAGCCTGGTGTTCCCCACGCTGCCATTCTCCACGAGGAAGCCGGCCTTCCACGACGACGCCATCGCTAGTGAGTAGATACATTGCTAGTTTTGTATGTGGATTAATTATAGTATGTGCTGCAAGACCGCCAATGTAAACCTTCGAAGAATTTGAGTAAGTTACAAAGAAAAACGAGATGCTAATTCTATTGGTGAGTAGACAAAGTATAAAACTTGCCAGGTATTTTGTGTCAAGACGTTTTAACGCGTCAGTTGTGTAATCAGTCAAATAAGTTACGATCGGGACTGCTTTTCTGCGAAGATGGTATTGCCCACCGACTTAGAAAGATAATTTAATAGCTGATGTCTTTGGATAGGAACGTAAAGAAAATTGAAAAGAAAAACTTCGAAAACGGGTTTCGAACAGTGTGTGCTTGTTGTGTTGTTTGTTATAAGAGAGAGCCATACAAGCGTTCTATTGTATATCTTCTCAATAATTACTGCCTAGCTTTTGCTCGCGCCTTCACCGACGTGGATGTCGGAAAACATCCCACGGGAACGTACTACCGGGATTAAAAGTACCCTATGTGTTAATCCAGGTTCTAAACTTTCTGTGTGCCAAATTTCATCCGAATTACTTGAGCTGTTTTTGCGGCAATCCGGAACATACATCCAGACATGCGGACAAAAATTCTAAAAACTATATTTTTAGCATCAGACTCGTTCCTACCTCGTAACAATAACTTTTTTTTCAAAAATATTTAGTGCACAGTTTTCACTTCGTTACTATGTTATTAGTATGTATTTGTATAGATATAGATATGTTTTAGTCTTCGAGTATTCATATGGTACTCCCAAACTGACATTCCTCTTACCCTACATAACAGTAGACTACGGGACCCTGAAGGAAGACCTACCGACAGTGGGCTCCAATCCATCGTTATACTCTCCCCACGGCAGTGATGAGAACATCAAGAATGATCGCGCAAGAGAAGACCTGTATCAATGGATGGCGAAACAGGAGCCGATTAAAGTGGTAAGTCTTAGAATATGTTAGTGAATGACTGGATGGAGATGGTGCATGCCCTTTTATGTTTCCAAACTAGCTGTACCTACCCCGCGACTTCGTTCGCGTGGAAGTCCTAAGATACACAATGTACTAAAATAACAGCCACATTTTAATAAAACTCCCTCGTCCCCCGACCCGCCGCGTTTCATCGCCCTCCCGCGTGCTATTTGTTCACAATTTCATAGGTTTTAATTTTTTTGCGCGGAACCCTAATTATTTTTCTAAAATAAAAGTTACTCCTTATAACATCAGTTAGCTACCTGCAAGTGAAAGTCCCGTCAAAATCGGTCCAGCCGTTTTGGAGATTAGTCGGAACAAACAGACAGACAAAAATGTAAAAAAGTGTATTTTGTTACAAGTACTGTATATACTTTCATATGCATTTAGCAAAAAGTTAAGTTTAGTAAAAGCTTAAAATCATAACTGGCGAAATGTGGGTGTACTATAGATACACCTCTGCCTAACCCTTCGGGGAAACAAGGCGTGATGTTATGTTATGTTAGTAAAAAGCTGTTATTTTGACATTACAAACAGACACTTAAAGGATCATGAACAACGATGTATGGAAATCGTCTTAAGTTGAAACACAATAAATCTTTATTTATTATAGACTACGCTTTATATACTATTAAATAAAAGTGTTCATTTGCACACAAGTATCCGAGTTTTAAAGTAATTAAACAAATTCGGAGATAACCTAAAAATTATGTCTAAACTACTCGCAACTTATAAAATGACCACAGATCAATCATGTAGGTACAAAACAACATTCTGATTTCTGGGTATCAAAAGTGAACAATTGACACATTGCCTTCTCATTACCACCGGCATCGGTTGATCAGAATCAAGCATCGACATGATTAGAATCTCAAGAGTTCTGAAACACAACACAAAAACGTCCTGGCGTAATAAAACACATTTTAAATATGAAAACGTCCTGTCGTTAGTTACATGAAACACGCTAAGTTGTTTAAAACAAACACACCAACGAATTTCCGTAAGTATTACTATTTAAGTGGAGAGATTAATCGCGGTGAGTATTCTCATTCGACACATAAACAGTAATGGCGGCTTCCGCAGGCGCCGGCTTAGGGATGGCGATCTAGAATCGATTTTATAGGTCAAGTAATTTTTTTTTTATCGATCATAAACAATGAATTATAGATTTTTTTAAACGATTTTAGAAACTTGAAAACGAGTTCCGATGTTTTTCCTGCGGATTGCAACTTTTAAGTTTTGATATCGATTATTCATTACACTTGACTAATTATGCAGGCAACACCAAAACGAATAAGTGATTATCTATAGTAAAGCTGTCGATGTAGAATAATGGCGGGAACAGATCTATCAGAACTCAATTTATTGCTGAATCGATTATTTCCTGCGATTCGGATAGATTTAAAAATCGACCTTGTTTAGGAATAATCGTCATCCCTACCGGTACGTCTGTCATCTGCCTTGACAGTTGCATCTGCGTGAGACGAAACACAAAAATAAATATTTTCACAACGGAACTATGAAATACCTACTACGTTATGATTATGATATTACTAATTATTTAGCTATTTATGAGTTTAATACCATTTTTGTGATGTTTTTATGTAAAGGCTCATACTTACGTAACTCGTACAAATGAAGAGAACGAAACGTCCATCATGACTATACGGAAATGTACCTAGCAATCGTTAATTTACTGTTTATCTTAAAATCATAATTCCGGATACGAAAACAAAATTCCTGAAGTGAAAAGCTTGTAAAAAATAAGAAAATAATTTGTATATTAATTTGGTTTTCATACGTGCAACTTTTCAAGACTGCTTTTGGTCAATCTCCTTTATTTATTTGTATAGATGATTGATGCAAATTAGGCTGAGAATCAGGACTTTTTAAACATGAAAGATAACTAAAATCGCTCTTAAAAACGTAACGTGTTTGAGCTGTTGAAAAAACGGAACAAAAACCAGTCTGCCAGTTTTAGCAAATCGTAAAAGGCCGTTGTGACTTTTACAGGAATTGAAATAAAATATAAATAAAATCGGCACGTATGTGAAATGTAAATAAACAAAAATAATAAAAAAACAATTTTGGCTTCAAAATCATCAGCATCGTGCCTTCAGCGAAGATTGCGATGGGCAATGGCAATTCTGAACGTCCTGCATGAACTGAAGAGCTCAGGTCGATTCTAAGCTCTCTTAAACCGATCATCACACACTCGATGAACACTGCATGAAGTATCTACCATCACACAAGCATGCACTCATTGACGGGGTTAAACACTAACCTATTTACCTCCCACACACGCTCTCCATTACAAAGTAAACTATAAAACACAGCCACGTAATTGTACTAACCCAGGAGCCAAAGAGCAAGAAGCCAATAATTCCTCCTTCGAAGATGAACCCCCGCGCCGTGGCGGCGGCCATGCCGGCGTGCAGCCTGTACCCGCTGCAGGGCTCGCTCATGTTGCTGGACGCGCATCTCGTGTTCCAGCCCTTCCTGGCCGCGCTTGGGGTCTCGCCGCATCAGGTTACGCAGGGTATGTAGTGTTTTGTAATACTTCTTGAGTTTCGATTCTTTTACTGTTTGTTTGACTTAATTATCATGCTATCCTGTTGCGTTTACGTTTGACTGTCGGATGTAATGGATCTGTTCCGATTTTGAAATGTTATAATTTCTCCTCTTACGACGTGAGTCTATTAAATTCAACAGCGATTTTTCAGTGGTTAGATAACATTTTGTTAAGTTTATTTTGACAGCCTTTGGTTAGAAAATACGATGTTTGTCATATTTTGCTACGTACACAAAGGATATCAGATGATTGAAAAATCAACCTCAGCCAAATGTTTTCTCAAACGAGTTTTAAGTTTGGTTTAATTTTACTTCGAGTTTATTTATAAGGGCATATACAAGGTGTATTTTTTTTCGAGGGGCTTGTGGCTAAGAAATAACAGCCGCACGGGTCAATCGATCAGGTTAAGCTACGCTTGCCGCGGTTGGTTCGTGTATGGGTGACCATATTTACATATCAAGACCCCTCCGTGCCTCGGAAAGCACGTTAAGCCGTTGGTCCCGGCTGTCATTCGTGTATCTTTGACTGTCGTTATGGGTCGTCAGAAGCCCGAAAGTCTGACAACCAGTCTTACCAAGGGGTATCGTATTACCCAGTAACTGGGTTGTGGAGGTCAGATAGGCAGTCGCTCCATGTAAAATACTGGTATTCAGCTGCATCCGGTTTGACTGGAAGCCGACCCCAATATAGTTGGGAAAAAGCTTGGCAGATGATGATACAAGGTGTAATTTTAATCACTGTTAAACTCTTAAGGGGGTCATTGTACTCATCACTATAAACAACTTTTACTATGAGACCAAACCTGAAATCGCGAAAAAAAATCAGCTTTTCCCTACATTTATGTTCGCATAACTCGTCAAAATGTAGGGAACACCTGATTTTTTTTCGCGATTTCGGGTTTGGTCCCATAGTAAAAGTTGTTCAAAATGATGAGTACAATGACCCCTTAAATGGTTAACGGAGATTAAAATTTCACTTTGTATATGATCAGTCGTTGTTAATTTAAACCAAAAACCACAACAGCTTACATAAGATTTTCATCAGGATTTCAAAACCGAAAGTCGCACTGCTAAACATTATGAATGATTTATTTCTGTAAATAGGTTTTAAAAAAACACTTTTACACGTCTATAATACGACTTAATATTGTAGGCGAATCCAAAAACAAGAGCGGGTCAGGCGACGGCGTGAACAGCGGCAGCGGTGGGCCCCCCGCGCTGGACTCGCTCGGCTCCAAGCTATCGCTCATCGCCTGGATGGACATGTTCCGCATCGACATCGTCGTCAGCGACCTCGCCAGTCGGGACCGGAGGCATGCGGCTAAAGGAAAGGGTGAGTTACATCACAGGTGGTACTTAGAACAACTAATTCTTGATGCGATAGGAAAATGTTCTTTGGACACTTGACCTAACTTTTGGAGTTATTTTCAACTACATTCACAGATTTTGAAAAAATGGAAGCAAGATACACGATAATTCTCACATTTTGCTAATAATTGATATTTAGAATTGAGAAAAGTCTTTCAGAAAGGTTAATTGTTTGTATTTTAGAAATGTTAATGTAAAAAGTTATTTTCGTTATTCGTATTATTCTAATCTAACTTCAGTCAGTTCAATAGATTCGATTCTAATAGGTTCTACTAACTTATAAACCAGTCAAACATAAGACAAAACTAACCAGGTTCCCAACCCCACGGTGCGATCCCATCAGAGACGCCCGCGTTCCTCTGCGAGAAGGTGTCCATAGATGTGGATCTGAAGAAGGTGGCCGACATGGCCGTCGATGACCTCATACAGCGCCAGAACGTGCTGTACATATCGAGGGGACAGCTCAAGAAACATATCAGCACTATGCTGAACTTCAATATCAGTATACGGTTTATTTCGCAGCAGGTTAGTGAGAGAAGTCTTTCATTTTTAATTAAAATAGTAATAAAGTTGACGTTATTACATTTCTCCCACAGCAGTGCTGGAAGTATTTATTACAGCAGCAGTTTTTTTCTTTTTCTTTTCTCTCAGCTTTAATCATAGTTTGCCAGTTTGAGTAAATTATGCGGCCTACCCAAATGTCCTTTCTTTGGTATTGTTCGTCGAATCGTTGAGCTCCTTAACTTTTATGTTGAGCTGTACGATTACTGACAGATGCTTGCACTGACTGGACAGGTCCACTCAATCTGTGTGGTTCTTTCCTCAAAAGACCATTTCAGACACCAACCTACATGGTCTTCACATGATCTGACCAAGATTATGTCTGGACTTTAAAAGAAACTGTGACCTCTGAGTTTGTTTCGGCCTTTCTTCTCAGAGTAGTCAGATAGGAAACGCCGGCCTCATCTAGTTTAAAAAAAAAAATGTTTGACATGTAAAAGTGTTTGTATAAACCTACTTACAGAAATAAAATCATTTATCATATCAGCACAGTGCATCTGAATGTACTTACAAAAGCTTATATCCGCAATTATTTTTTTAAACAGTCATCATCTTTGGGCAAAAAGACTGACGTCATAAGCTAAGCATCTATGTTCTATGTTAGAAGGTTTGGTTCCCGCACTTATTAGATAGTTGCGCTGTTTGTCCCTGCATCACACAAAGGTTGACTGGTAGAAAATGCCTATGGCATTATGTCCACCTCTGGACATTTGTGTGCTAAAAATAAATAAAGTAGTCCTTCAGGTGGACCATTGTGCGTGTAAGCTAAGCATTCTACATCCTTTATTTATTTTTAAAAAGCCGTTACATCTTATAAAAGATCACATTGTCTTGTGGTTGTACAGAGTAGTTTGTTATCTTACCAGTGTTAAGTCGGCTACTTCATTCAATCATCAGCTCTTTGATAATGTTGTTCGTTTAGGTTAACATGCCGCTGCTCCGGCTGCTGCATCAGATCAGCAACATGTACCAGAATGTTAAGGACACGCAGATTGAACTGCGTACGCAGACCAAGATATCGCATCGACAGAATAAACATACCTCGTCCTCAGGTAAGCTACATATAGCCTATTTGACCACCTCTTTTTTTTTTTTTTTTGTGGATGGGAAATCATCAAATGACTTCTCCCGCTCTGGGCGGAGCGGGAGGTCGTGTCAGACTTTTACTGACTAAAACCCACCCGTGTTCCTTCTGTTGCCTATGCCGGGGCCACGGTAACTCTTTCGAACATCCCGCAACCCCGGCTGATTTGACCACCTCTAAATATGATTTTGCTAACTTATCTGGCATTTATGTAGTATTAGACAAACATTGTTAAATTAAAAAATATAGATGTCTCCGTATGCCCTTAATCTTTGAGTTTGAGTCAAGAATTTATTAAATGGAATCTGAAAAGCTTAGTATAAGTTTCAAAAATCATCAAAAGAACGAAGTACGAATTACAACAATACAATTTTTTTTAAATCACAATTAGTTTAAAAATACTTACAAGTGCACACACCCTTCAAATGAAGGCATTATAAACTAATATAATAATTCCTTTTCAGTATCAGACTTCAGAGAAAACCTGGTAAGCGTAACTTCTCTCGAAAAAGAAGTTCAATACGCCACCTTAGAGCCTAAATGGGACCTGTTGGCTCCTACCCTAACCCCTGAGCTGGCTGCAGCAGTGCCGCAGTCCTTGAGTCAGCAGAAGTTGGCGCAGCCAGCCACCAGGCCTCGGCCGCAGTCGTTTGCACAGAAGTTGAGGTCTACCGGAAAAAGTGTGAAGGGGAAACTGGGTAAGCGAATTTGACAATTTTATGAGATTCTATATGCTTTATCTACAGAGTATTAAGCGTAAAAGCGCATTGTGTACATTACGTGTAATTCTAAGGAACTTTGCTACATTAAATAATAATATGTAATATAGTAAGGCTTAATAAGGTGTAATGTAGTTAGGCCAAGAGCCTCGACCTGTTGGTCCTAAGGAGGATCGATGGGCAGCTGGATTAAGGGCTTGATTCAGAAAGCGGAGCTAGAGCCCTGACCGCCGGTAGCTTGGACCCTGTTCCCAATACCGGTGGGCTACTATTTTTTATATTTTTAAATGTTTTTATATTTTAATATTTATATGTATATAATGAAATAAAAGATATAATAATAATAATCGTTTCTTTATAAAAAGGGGCATATTAATATTTTCCCCCGAGCCAAGTCCGTCACTTATTTAGCTGTTGTACATCCACCCTTAACAAACGTCACGTAAGGCCGCAATATTGTCAAGGGTGTGACGGTACATGGAAATATATGATAAGTTAAGGAACCTACAAAGACCTACAAGCCTAACAGTCCCTAGCCTACCATATACTTAGTGTGTGATAAATAAATATATAGATAAGTACAGGATGTCTGCACCATGCGACCTAAGGTAACAGACGGATAGTAGACAGGAATACCAGGTTCGGGAAGGGTACACTCACTGCCAGTCACGCAGACTCACGAGACTGATCGGAGATGGCTAAAGGTGTCTTGGCCACAGTGAGGGGTAATGAGACAAGAATATAAAATTCAAATCTGATTTATTTACAAAATGTTCTGCTTATATACTAGTTTCTCTTAACACACACTATTATACTTAATTCTATGTGTCCTATGCGTGTAATATGCAACCAAGTCAATATTTTAACTGGACCGCATGAGGCAGGCAGAGTGCTGAGTCAATGTCCAAAGGTAACATTGAACATTCTGGCGACTCTCAGGAACGGGACTCCAATTGGTACAACTCGATGGTCTCGTATGGTCTGGCCTGGCCTTGTTCAGTTTGTTGTGACGGGGTGGGCACGCTGTGTGGAATGCCGTACCGTTGTGGAGTTTGTCGCGGGTGTGGTGGGCAGTTTGTTGGTTGCTGCATAGGTGGCGTAGTCTTCCTTCTTGCTGCAATGGTGGCTCGAAATTTGTTCAATACCTGTGGGCCGAAATAAATTAAAACACATGCTAAACTTATACTGACAAGTGAGGTGCTAATGCTGGCGATGTATGTATGTGATTGTAGTTGTTTCCAAATTGTGTTGTCTAGCTGAGTTTGTAAATTTGTTTCCGAAGTGAGTAAATGGTCGAAAACTCCCTTTGACTTGTCTAAAACTAATTCTTCCTTGGATATGTCTTTTATATGTGTTGGTAGGATTTGCGTATTAATGGAGAAGTTCGTCGTTTTGGAATAAGACGCTAGTACTGTTATAGTCGTTGTCCTTTTTGCAGCAAGTATGTTGTTTAGTGTTTTAATGACACAATTCTCAGAAATATAGAGAACTCCGACATCTTGTATCGTTATTTCTTGTCTTTGGCCGTCACACACAATCGATATGGCAACCGATTTTGTTGCAATGAAGAGCCAGGTGTTTTGCATGTATAATTGTTTCCATACAACATCTGTCGAAATTTTGAAGGTCTTTGACGTGCATTGGGTGTGGGTGTCGTTCTCTGTTCTGAAGAGTTGTTCAACTATGCAATTTTTATTTAATTGCATGTTCTTGACAGCTACGGGATAGCAGACAAACTCTGTGTTACTTTGAAGGCAGTCTTTAAATTCGTCTTGATTTAATTCAAAGTAGCGCTCGTTGTTGTAATCGAAACCCATGAATGTCTGCTGTATCGTTAAACACTCGAAAGATCCATCTGTTTTCCTTTCTGGAATTGGCGTTACGTGTATCAGAGTATACTTTGTGATGTCGTGTATTGGGAAGTACGCGTACACTCTTATGTGCGTAGTATTAACATTCATCTCTGTTTGTATTATCTGACCCTGAATAATTTTTAAGTTTGATGGTAGTTTTTGATTTGCCATTTGTATAATTTTGCTAATGTGTTTTGGTGTTAGTATACTGTATATAGTGGTTTTTTGTGTATAAATTTCAAGTAAGCCTTTATAATAGTCCATAATTTCGTTTATAAAATTGTTTGCTAACTCGTAGGTTTGCATTACTTGTATCTTGATATGATTTTTGTCAATCGATTTATACCAAACATTGTGGTTATTCATGAACGATATTGCTTCATTTAGTTTTGCTTGGAACTTCTCTAACTTCTTCTGGATTTGTTCTTCAGTTTGGTTTACACCTGCGATGGTGGATATCATTATCTTTGTTTGATGATTGGCAGCGTCTATAAGCTTCTGCTGATTGTTATTTAATGTTTCTATGTCCCTGTATACTTCATCATTTACTCCGAATACCGATGTTAAAAGTTGTCCCAAGAGACCTCGTTTCTTCCTAGTTTTCTTTATCTCTGTTAGGTATTCCTTTGTTGTATCTTCTGAATTATTCGTTTTACTGTCACGTTTAGTTCATTACTAGTAAGTAGCTTATTTGTTGATTGTTTGTTTGTAAATCTGTAGCAGTAAGATAACACTCTTACCATTTTATCTAAACTGGAGAATCTATTCCAGAGATCATTATTTTCAATCTCAGTTGTAGTTGTATGACACACTTTGATTTCTTGGTTCGTCTGCGGCATACCTTTCGTGATAGGAATCTGGTTGGTTTTTAACCAATGTGGCCCGTTCCACCACAGTGAATAGTTAATCAATTTTTCCGGCTCAAGACCTCTTGAAACGATATCAGCCGGGTTATCAGCAGAAATTACATGGTTCCATTCTGCGTTTGGTAAAAGTTGTTTAATTTGAGACACCCTATTGGCTACGAACGTTTGCCACCGTTCTGGCTCTCCTCTTATCCAGCCTAACGTGATCATAGAATCCGTCCAACAAAATATCGTAATGTTCTTGCAGATAAGCGCTTCTTTTACTTTTTCCATTAAACCGGCTAGTAGCAGTGCAGCGCATAACTCAAGTCGAGGTAGAGTAGTTTTTTGTTTCTTTGGCGCCACTTTCGATTTTGCTTGTAATAATGTAACGTAGTAAATGTTATTGATTTTTACGCGGCTGTATACCACCGCTCCGTAAGCTTTTTCGGAAGCGTCGCTGAAACCGTATAGCTCAATTTCTGTGCTGTCTGTTATGTAACACCATCGTGGTATTTTAATTTCTTCTATGCTTTTAATTTGGTTTTGTAATTCAACCCATTTTTTCTGGATTATGTCATCAACAGGTTGATCCCATCCTATCTCGTTCGTCCAGAGTTCTTGTATGAGCAGCTTCATTTTAATAATAATTGGCGCTAACCAGCCCAAGGGATCGAATATTTTCGCAACTTCTGACATAATAAATCTTTTCGTTGGTTTTTTATTTTCCGTTATAGTTATCTGGAAATGAAAACTGTCTTCCCGTGGTGACCATATTATGCCCAATGACTTCCTGGACTCGTCTAACGGTAGTTTGAGCAGTTGATCGTCTTTGTCTTCCACTGGTATATTTTCCAGTAGCTCTGAACTATTTGAGGACCATTTTCGTAGTTTGAAACCGCCCTTGTTTAACATGGTTATTAACTGACTCTGTAACTCTTTAGCTGCGCTTTCCTGGGAATCTCCGGATAAAATATCATCCACGTAGAAATCTTGTAAAGTAGCTTGACTTGCAATTGGGTAATTGTTTTGTTCGTCTATCGCAAGTTGTTGCAATGTTCGTACCGCAAGATAGGGGGCACTAGTTGTACCGTAGGTTACAGTTGTAAGTTCATATTCACTAATTGCGTGTTTTGGTGAAAATCTCCATAGTATCCTTTGATGTGCGTAGTCTAATTCGTTAATTTTTATGAAACGGTACATTTTCATAATATCTGCCATAAAGGCAAACTTGTGTTTTCGCCATCGTAGAAGTATAGTGGATAAGTCTTGTTGTAATCGTGGTCCTTTATACATATTGTCGTTAAGGCTTATTTTTGTGCTGCTTTTACTGCTCGCATCAAAAACCACGCGTAGTTTTGTAGTTAATGAGTCTTCTTTGATTACTGCCTGATGTGGTATGTAGTATTTTCCTGAGTTGTAGTTCGTTGTACCTACTTTTCTCATATGACCCATTTGTAGGTATTCATTCATGAAGTCAATGTATTGTTGTCGTAAATTTTCATTTTTTGCGAACTGTCGTTCTAATTGTAGTAGCCGTGCAGCGGCTTTCCTGCGTGATTCACCGTTTAAGTTTAAGTTTACGTTTGCATCTTTTAAAGAAAGTCGTACTGTGTAAGTTCCGTCTGGGTTTCTTATTGTTGTTTCTTTATAGTAGTTTTCGCAGGTCTGGTCATCATTTGTAAGTTCGTAATTTTGTGGAATTTCTTCTAATTCCCAAAATTTGGTAAGTTGTCGTACATCTTCGGTGCAAGCCACCATACTGAGTATTTTAACTCCATTCTTTGTTTCATTGGGATAAAATCCGGATAAAATCCACCCTAATTCTGTATTCTGAGCGATAATTCCGTCCCTTAGTCTTTCGAAACCCTGTAGTAATATTCTGCTGTATTCTTGGGCACCTAATATAATATCAATAGGTCCCTTTTTATAATAAGTTGGGTCTGCTACAAGTGCATTATCCAAGATTTTTTCTTGTAATTGTTGTAGATCATTCCTTGGTAGGGAACTTGTTAGCTTTGGTAGTACTATTAGCGTTACTGGTAGTTTGTAATCGCTGGAATACCTTGGTTGTAGAGTAATGTTGATTGTGTAGTTTGACGTTTTTGGTTTTTCATCTCCGATACCTTTTATTTCGGCTTGGATTTTTTGTCGTGGGTAAGATAACAATTGTGCTACTTCTTCAGTACAGAATGACGCTTCTGATCCTTGATCACACAATACTCTCAGCAACTGCGGCATCCCGTCATACGCGGTAGTTCTTACTATGGCAGTAGCTAGTAAAGTAGTGTTTGTAGCGTCAGTATTTGTTGCAGATAAGTTCGAAGTCGCTATATTTTGTGCCTTCTCTGTACCTGTATTTTTTGGTGCGTATTTTTTAGCGTTGTCATTGTTTTGAAACGGCCTAGATTGATGCAATAGAACGTTGTGACCCTTATGTTGACAAATTTCGCATTGTTTATAAACTGCACTCACACATTGTTTCTGATCATCGTGATTTAAGCAACGTTTGCACATTCTTTTTTGCGCGACAGCCTTGTATCGATCGTTGACGCATAACGCCTTGAAACTAGGGCAGTGATGAATAGTATGGTCGTTATTTTGACAAAACCAACAACGTTTATATTTTTCCGTTGTCTGTCTGTCCCGTGATAGTTGCTTGTTTGTATATGATGTAGATCCGTCAAAAGACTTAAGGCAATTGAAACGGTTTTCCATAAATTTCATCATCTCGTCAAAGGATTGTATTTTATTTCGGTTTTGTAGTTGATCTTCATACTTCGTATTTGTCTCTTCATCCCATTTTCTACTGACTATTCTTATCAATAGCGGGCCCCAAGACGATGTGTTTATGCGTTGATTTTTTAGTGCCTCAAGACATTCATTTACAGTGTCATGCATGTCTCGTAATTGTGCCGCGTTAGCTCGTTGCATTTTAGGCAAATCTAATAGTTTGTCAATAAATTTAGTAGCGATCATGCGCTCGTCTTCATATCTCTGCGTCAGCAACTTCCAAGCTGTTTCATAATTTATTTCGCTTATTGTTAGATGACGTATTAATCTTGCTGCGTCGCCTTTTACGTGTGTTTTTAGGTACTGCATTTTTTCTGTTGAAGAAATCGATTTATCTTCGTGAATAATTTTTCTAAATAAGTCTTGGAATGTGTCCCAAGAGTCATAGTTCCCCGTGAATATGGGAATACTTATTCGTGGAAGTTTTCCCGAGGATTTTGTCGTAATAACTTTTTCATCTGAGATTTGAAAGATTCTTTCTTCCAATAACTCCGTAGTAATTTCATAATCTTTCTGCGTTTTTTCGAAACAAGTATCTCTGAAGTAGCTGTTGTCCAGTGTACTTTCGGCCATTAGTAGTTCGATGTGAGTTTCTTCGATTTCTAGCCATTGTTTTTGTAATGTTTGTAATAGTGTTTGTAAGTGCCATATCGGCTTATTTTGTATTACAGATTCCTTAGCCTGAGATATTTTCTTAGCTATCTGTGACATTCGGAATAGCTGTATAAATAGTTTTGGGCTACTGACTCCATCCTTGTCTTCCTCTTCATCTAAAAGTCGTGGTTCGTAGACACTTTGTACATGTTGTAGCCTTTCTTCGCATTTTTCGAGGTACTCGATTCCTTCGTCGTAACATTTTTTAATGTTGTCAAAGTAGTTTGTAGTCATATACTTATGAGTTGATAACACCTCCTGTTCCTGTAGTCTTGTATGGTTTTCTTGAACTCGCTGAAAAACTTGGTATAAGGTTTTTTTTTTCTCATTGATGTATTTTTCTGTTTTTCTTGTGGGCGAGTCTTTTTTTATGTTTGTCAATACTCTTCTGATCTCGTTGTAATCCGCTTCCTGGCTCTTGATTAATTCGTTAATTTCCTGTATCTCCATTGTGCTCTTCTTTCTTCTTCCCTAACGCCCTACCCTACTCTAACAGTCAAGTCCGTACTAGTGGTATCTGCGCTCTTGTTATATTTGTGCGACTTCTCAATCAGCTGGTGAGACCCGCTTGTGGGAGGCCAGTGACCGATCCGCAACGAGAGGCTTTCCGACAGAATACCCTAGTACAATGTTCTTCAGATTACCGAAAACTGGTGCTTTGTTGAGCACACCAGCCCCCAGTTCTCCAAAATGTCAGTCTGTCAAAGTCTATCCCTACTCTGGGCAAGGGGAACCGCGTGATTCAAATGCTCGAAGGACCAAAATGTACATCCACCCTTAACAAACGTCACGTAAGGCCGTAATATTGTCAAGGGTGTGACGGTACATGGAAATATATGATAAGTTAAGGAACCTACAAAGACCTACAAGCCTAACAGTCCCTAGCCTACCATATACTTAGTGTGTGATAAATAAATATATAGATAAGTACAGGATGTCTGCACCATGCGACCTAAGGTAACAGACGGATAGTAGACAGGAATACCAGGTTCGGGAAGGGTACACTCACTGCCAGTCACGCAGACTCACGAGACTGATCGGAGATGGCTAAAGGTGTCTTGGCCACAGTGAGGGGTAATGAGACAAGAATATAAAATTCAAATCTGATTTATTTACAAAATGTTCTGCTTATATACTAGTTTCTCTTAACACACACTATTATACTTAATTCTATGTGTCCTATGCGTGTAATATGCAACCAAGTCAATATTTTAACTGGACCGCATGAGGCAGGCAGAGTGCTGAGTCAATGTCCAAAGGTAACATTGAACAGCTGTAGACGTCGCCGTCGCCGCTTTTGCCGCCGCATTTTAAGTTTAAATGTTAATATCCACAAAGCTCATAATTATGTTGCAAAAACTATACAATCATCATATAAAAACATTGAACGCTTTTGGACTTAGTCAAAACTTGTTATATTTATACCTTTATCACTTGTTCACGTTGTTAAAGTGTCATTTTTAACTTGCTCATTGCATCGTTTTTTAAAAATGACAGGAATCTATGTATTGTGTAATGTTCTTCTCGTGTCGGTGACTCATATTTTGTCCAAACAGTACATATAAGTTGTATCTATTCATACACGAAATCTCTTAAGGGGTCATTGTACTCATCAATATGAACAACTTTTACTATGGAACCAAACCTGAAATCGCGAAAAAAAATCATCTGTTCCGTACATTTATGTTCGCATAACTCGTTAAAATGTAGGGACCAGCAGATTTTTATTTCGCGATTTCAGGGTTGGTCCCATAGTAAAAGTTGTTCATATTGATGAGTACAATGACCCCTTAAGAGATTTCGTGTATGAATAGATACACCTTATATACCTGGACAGCTCTGTCGCTTGCCTGATTTAAGTCCTGAAAAATGCAGGTAGGGTAGTTGTGTATAATAATAATATAAAATTATAGGCCGATCACGTGTTTACCGACGGTCTATAAAGTTCTTACATCCATTTTGAGAGCTAAAATCAACAAACATATAGACACAAACTTCATCATGTCTGCCTCTCAAAATGGATGTAGGAATGGGTCCCGCGGTACTAAGGAGCTACTCCTCATTGATATGGCCATTAGCCAACAGGTTCGTCGTTCCCGAAAGGATCTGTCGACATGTTGGATAGATTATAAGAAGGCCTATGACTCGGTGCCACATACATGGCTCATGAGGGTGCTAGAGTTGTATAAAGTAGATGCAACTCTGCGCACCTTCCTGATGTCGTGTATAGGGCAATGGAGGACGGTCCTTCGCTATCCAGGATGTCGAAATATCCAGAGGAATAGCGAGCCGATTAGGATCGAGCGAGGCATATTTCAGGGTGATAGTTTGAGTCCGCTTTGGTTCTGCTTAGCCTTGAATCCCCTAAGCACACTGCTGGAGGATTCAGGTCTAGGCTATCGGCTGAGGAGAGGTGGTCAGGTTATATCTCACCTCCTCTACATGGATGACCTAAAACTCTTTGCCCCCAACAATTTGCAACTGATGGAGCTACTGAAAGTAACTGAAACTTTCAGTAGTGCCATCAGGATGGAATTTGGTGTGGACAAATGTGCGGTCATGCATGTAAAGCGAGGGGAGATTGTGGAATCCGAGGGAACCCAACTCTCGGATTCCATAAACCTTAGAGCCCTCTCCGCAACCGAAACCTATAAGTATTTGGGTATGTCGGAAGCGTTGGGCATTAATGCTGCTGACATGAAGCAATCGTTGAAGGAGCGCTTCTTTGGCCGCCTGAAGAAAGTATTTAATAGTCTTCTATCAGGCGGAAACAAGGTGCGCGCCTTCAACGGTTGGGTCATGCCGGTTTTGATGTACTCTTTCGGCATACTCAAATGGACTCAGACCGAACTAGACGCCCTGGATAGGAGGGTCCGTACGCTACTGACTGCATATCGAATGCATCACCCGCGATCATCGGTAATGAGACTGTATATCCCGCGAAAGTGTGGAGGTCGAGGCTTTTTAAATGTCAAGACCCTCCACAATCGCGAGATATGCAGTCTCAGGGAATATTTCCTTGAAGCCGACGTGGGGATGCATCGAGATGTGGTCGCAGTGGACAAGGGCCTCACCCCGCTCTCCTTGGCTAAAGAGAACTGGCGCAAGCCTGTAGTGCTTGACACTAACGATCGCCTGGAGGTATGGCAGAGTAAGGAGCTTCACGGACGCTTTTTCCGGGCCCTACATGAACCCGATGTAGATTTCCTAGCGTCCGTAGCCTGGCTGCGTTTTGGTGACCTCTTTGGGGAAACCGAAGGTTTTGTCTGTGCAATTATGGACGAAGTTATCATGACGAACAATTACCGGAGATTTATTGTGAAGGACGGCACGATTGACATCTGTCGGGCATGCCACCGTCCGGGAGAATCAATCCGACACATCATCTCCGGGTGTTCTCGTCTAGCTAACGAAGAGTACTTGCATAGACACAACCTTGTAGCCAGGATTATCCATCAGCAACTTGCTCTGAAATACAGTCTCGTGGAATCGGAAGTGCCGTACTACAGGTATGTGCCCGACCCAGTTCTCGAAAATGGACACATCACATTGTACTGGGATCGATCCATCATCACTGACAGGACTATTGTTGCCAATAAGCCTGATATAGTGGTGGTGGATCGAATAGAGCGGCGCGCAATGATTATTGACGTAACTGTCCCGCATGACGGGAACCTCGTGAAAGCCGAGAAAGATAAACAAATCAAGTATCTTGACTTGGCCCGCGAGGTTGTCGACATGTGGGATGTGGACTCAGCGATCATTGTGCCGATAGTTGTATCAGCCAATGGCTTAATTGCCAAGAGCCTCGACCAACACCTAAGGAGGCTCTCGTTGGGCAGCTGGATTAAGGGCTGATTCAGAAAGCGGTACTTCTGGACACGGCTCGCATTGTTAGGAGGTTCCTCTCTCTAGAGCCCTGACCGCCGGTAGCTTGGACCCTGTTCCCGATACCGGTGGGCTACTATTTTTTATATTTTTAAATGTTTTTTTATAATCTTTATATTCTAATATTTAAAAATATAATTTATATGTATTTATTTTAATAAAGGAAATAATAATAATATTAAGGGCTTGATTCAGAAAGCGGTACTTCTGGACACGGCACGCATTGTTAGGAGGTTCCTCTCTCTAGAGCCCTGACCGCCGGTAGCTTGGACCCTGTTCCCGATACCGGTGGGCTACTATTTTTTATATTTTTAAATGTTTTTTTATAATCTTTATATTCTAATGTTTAAAAATATAATTTATGTGTATTTATTTTAATAAAGGAGATAATAATATAATTTTTATTCAAGAATTAAGTCAAAATAAAGGTTTACATAATAACAAGTGAGGTACAATTTTTCTTAATGTAGTGTTATGCCTGATCTAGGTTTAATTAAAACCTGTGTTTCAGGTCATCACTTTACAGTAAATTTTAAAAGCAGACAATTCATTAGAAGATAAATTAACAACAAGATAATAATTATAATACTTTTAAAGACTAAAATAAGTAATGATTTGGGTATAAAATACTAAAACTAGCGTGTTTAATAATATGTTTAAATAAATTACCGAATAATGCGAATGTCAATAATATAAAGACTAAATACTAAGCTTATGTTAAAATTTCCAGCAGTTTTTCCGTGTCTGTATAATTAAGTGTTCCCAAATATTCTTGCATTCGTAAATAACATTTTTTATAAGTTAAATTATAAATCTTTAACAGTCTGTTGAACTGATTATATAAGTAGGGTCCTAAAAAGAAATAAAATCGTCTAGCGTACCTAAGCATGTTTAGTCTGAGGGTTAGCACAAACCAAATCCTTTCTTCTCTTTTCTGAAGGTACTGGGTTAAAATCAAGTTCGCTGTGCTGAAGCAAAACGACATTCAAAACAAATAATTGGCGTATTGTTAGTACTTCACATGCCGTGTAAAGCTGGTGAGTAGGATATCTAAATGGTCTAAGCACAACCTTTAAAACTGCTCGTTGGGCCCGTTCTAGGTGTATTAAATTTGATTTGGCGGCTCCACCCCAGGATGTTATGCAGTAGGTGATAATGGATTGACACAAAGCCAAATAAACCTGTTTAATTAATCTAAAGTCGGCAATGTTACGTAAATTTTTAAAAATGTATATTAATTTACGTACTCTAGTGCATAATAAATCAATATGTTTGCGGAAATTCAGATTTGTGTCAATCGTAACGCCTAGATATTTGATATGGTCGGTTTTAGCTAAAGTGGGACAAGTGCATGCAATATCAGCATAATGTAAATTACAGTTGTTATGCGCTTGGATGTTTACGTTAGTAAGCGTTTGATTAGTATTTCTCATTGTAAATAATAGGTACTTGGTTTTATCTGTATTTAATGTAAGGAGATTATTATTACCCACTAACTAAAAAGAAAGCGAAGATGAAAATAAGCACCTGGCTTAAAACACTTGATTACTCACAAACAGAAAATATTGTCAAAAATCAATAATCATAATAAATAAATTATAAGGTAGATAAATATATCTGATATAATCTAAAAGCACAACCACCAAGCACTGTCACACAGAGAAACACACGCACAAATCATAACATCATCACACATACACACCATCACACTTACACATACATACACAACACATGGACACATAATCCTATCACATGAGAGCAAGTTTGCACTAATTGTTTAACTACATTTTAGTTTTAATTTTGTTGCATAAATTGTTAATGTTCCACAAACGAGTGAAGACACTGACTCCTGTAACACAGGTGCCACCTAGCTCAGGAGCCAGGGTTTCAATTGATGTATCAACCTATTTATGTCAATAAAACATTATTATTATTATTATTTCTCTTCAGTTTATTTTCTCGGCTTAGCCGGGTAGAACTGATGGCACGGGCCTAAGCCAAGTGTTCATCAGTGGGGTTAAGTGTGGGAGTAATATTGGATACTGCTTGGTTCTCCGCAGTAGACTGTATGGTAACAGAAACTATATTTGAGGGGGAGTAATGGTGCAAGTTGTCCGAATCACACTGTAGGAATTTTCTTACTAGCCTGCATGTATTGAGAATCACTGCCTTCTGCAGCAGGTGGTAGGTGTTAGGTGGCAGGTTGAGGGACCTAAGGGACTGATGAAGCTGTTTGGGTATTACTCCTGTTGCAGATAGCACTATAGGGACTATTGTGACTCTTTGGAGATGCCAAAGTCGGGTTATTTCGTCTTTTAATTCGGTGTATTTGGATAGTTTTTCGGCTATTGTAGTTTGTAAGTTATGTGTATTTGGCACGGCGATGTCTATTAGAAACCCAGTTTTATTTACTTTGTTAATTAATGTGATGTCTGGTCTATTAAAGTGAATTGTGCGGTCTGTGAGTATGGCTCGATCGAAGTACAATTTTGTTGTAGAGTTCTCCAATACCGTTTCAGGGTTGTATTTATAGTATGGTCCTACGGTGTCTATGAGTTTGTATTGATGTGCTAACTTCTGGTGTATGACGTTGGCTACTTGGTCGTGTCGATGTTTATAATCTGTCTGGGCTATTGATTTGCAGGCGCCGGTGATATGTTGGATTGTCTCTGGAGAACTATTACATTTTCTACAATTGTCGGTTGCTAAATTCTTTATAATATATTTTCTGTAGTTTTTGGTCTCAATAACTTGGTCTTGTATTGCAAGCATGAACCCTTCAGTCTCCGGGAATAGTTCGCCTCGATTCAACCACGCGTTCGACGCATCTTTGTCGACATTTAATTGGCATAAATCTTGGCGATGTCTCCCGTGTAGAGACTTCTGGGTCCACTCTTGACATTTCGTTCTGTCATCTATAACCTTTTCGTTTTTTTGTTCTGTAGTGTCTTTTAAATTAAGAGGTGTAAAATGTTGGTCGTTGTGTGCTATTAGTTTGTGAAGTAGGGAAGATTCAGTTTTAGCGAAGAAATATTTTCGAAGAGCTGTGATTTGCCTGTTGTGTAAATTTAAGATATCTATAAGTCCTCTGCCTCCTTCTTTTCTCGGTAATGTTAATCTTTGTAGACAAGATCTTGGGTGGTGCTTGCGAAATTTAGTCATTGTAGTGTTGATTTTCCGTTGTAAGTTTAGCAGATCCGTCCTGGTCCAGTTTATTATCCCGAATGAATAGGTGAGCACAGGTATAGCATAGGTGTTGATGGCTTTAATAGTGTTTCGTGAATAAAGCTGTGTTTTTAGTATTGTATTAAGTCGGTGTTGAAATTGTTGCTTAAGTTTTTGTTTAGTGTCTTTGTAGTGTATCTGAAGGGATTGACCGTAACCTAAGTATTTATAAGTATCTAGTTCATCCAATGGCTCTATTCGTTCTCCTGTTCCTAAGGTGTATTGGTGTTGGTAATTCTGTCCTGCTCTAACTGAATTTATTTTGCATTTATCTATGCCGAATTCCATTTTAATGTCATTTGTGAATTTTTCTGTTAGGTTAGCTAGCTCATAAAGTTGACTCTCGGTTTCTGCGTATAGCTTAATATCATCCATATACATTAAATGATTTAAAACGCCTTTCTGTGCCTCAGTCTGTCGGTCGGTAATTGTAGAATTTAAAGGGACTCCTAACGAGGTAGCATTTAATATCTTAGATAGGGGATTTAGAGCCAGGCAGAACCATAATGGGCTGAGCGCATCTCCCTGGAAGATTCCTCTCTGTATTTTAATTGGGCTGGTATCTATTGTTTCGGTTGGAGTTGCAAGTCTAAGTACTGTACACCAAGTTGTCATCATTTTCTTCAAAAAAGTAATTATTGTTGGGTGTATTTTGTAAATTTCTAATACTAGCACTAGCCACGAGTGGGGAACAGAATCATATGCTTTTTAGTAATCAATATACATGGAAAATAAATCAGTTTTGGATTTCTGTACTTTTCTTAAAATAACGGAATCTATAATTAATTGCTCTTTGCAGCCTTGACTGTATTTCCGGCATCCTTTTTGCTGTTCGGCTAAGATGTTATTGGCGTCAATGTGTTCGTATATCATTTCAGATATACAGGATGTGATGATCTTATACAGAGTCTGTAAGCATGTTATAGGTCTATATTTAGATGGGTTAGATAAATCATTGCGATCTTTCGGTATCATGTAAGTTGTACCTGACGTTATGTAAGAAGGTATCTTTTCGGGATCTTGAATAAAGCTATTTATAAAATTATATAGATAGCAATGAACTGCTGTAAATTTTTGTACCAATAACTATGGATGTGGTCAGATCCGGGTGCTTTCCAATTATGGAGGCGGGATAGAACTTTATGAAACATTTGTGGGGAGATGTGCTCAGATACCATTGTCTGAATGTTTGTGCTATTTGATATTTCTGAATGTATCCAATCAGCTTGGGCGTTATGATGTATAGGTTGTCCCTGCCCAGAAGTTTTGTTATGCTTCTGGGTCAGGAGTGTTAAGCTCATCCTCATTTGGGTTGTTGTTCTGAACATTTGTTGTTGCCTGCCTGATTTTGCGATAAAAAAGTTTTTCGTTTTGGGTGAATTGGGTATTTTGTTGTTTTCTCAAAGTGCATGCCTTATATCTTTCGAGTCGGCCTGTTGCAACTGAGAGTTTTTGTTTAACTGTGTCTAGTGTGTGTGCTACTTGTGTATTTGGTTCTTCGTGTATGCTATGCATTCTATATAGTTTTATAATTTTGTTTACATGTTTCCTTAATTTTCTACTACTACTGCCGTTAATAAATTGTGTCATTCTACCTATTTTTGAACGTAAATCGTTAATTTTCTTTCTAGTCGTCTTTGCCATTTTGGTTTGTATTCGGTTTTTTTACCTCGTGTTATTTCTCTTGGTTCGAGTGCTACTTTTGCTCCGTTGACCTTAGCAATAGTCCATGCCGCACAGTATATATGGATATGGTTTGGAATGTGTGAAAGTCTGTGCCGTTGTTAAAATTTTCAGGGAAAATGATTTTGTTTAGGTAGCTAATTATTCTTGCAAGATTTTTAGATGGTTTTTGTTTTGGAATATAAGTTCTATTTGTAGGGCTAGTGTCTTTATAAAATTGGTATGCTTGTTGGAAAGTATCATCTATTGTTGGGTCCCTTTCTAAATTTATTTGTGGGTTAGGTAGAATTTCTGTACTATTTAGTTCATTATTATCCGAAGTTTGTATAATGGGTATAGGTTCTTCTATATAGTTTATGTCAATGTTGCTTGTTAGCTGGGTATTGGTATTATTGATATTAGTAATACCTGCTAAACTATTGTAATTGCGTGTGTTTAGGTTTTGTATATCTAGTTCTTTCGATACCTCTGACATTAAAGAATTTAATTTATCATCGCTTATATATTTATTGTTTATTATTGCTCTCCTCTGATCAGCTATTCCTTGTTCACTTAGGTGGGCAAGTGAAGGAAATTGTTTAATGAAGTCTTCATGCATAGGTTTTCGGTATGTAGTTTCATTAGTGCCCAAAGCTGTAACTCTATAGTAGGACCGCATTAAAGCTTCGTTTTGTTCACTGGTCCACCTCATTCGAGCCTGTGTTACATTTAGTGTACTGTGTGTCTCTAGGGTTGTAGGTTGCATTTGTGCAGATTGTGTTTGTGTACGTATTTCTTGTCTAAGGTCGATGGAGTTTTGTGACTGAAGGGTAAAATGGTTTAGCTGTAGTTGATCTAACTCGTGTTTTACTTCGTTTCGTATCTCATCTATTGTTTTTTGTGGTAGTAATTTGTTATTTATTATAGCTCTACGTTGGTCTCCTATTCTCTGACGACTAACCTGCATATTAGGGTATTTTTCAGTGAATTTTAAGTGGAGCGGTTCAAGATAAGTTCTTCTGTCTGTATCAAGTGACGTTAATTGAAGATAAGTGCGCAGTATGAACTTATTCATATCAGGTGTCCATCGTCTGCGCTTACTAGGTACACTTGTAGTGGGTGCAAGCTCAGAGTCAAGGTTGGCTTCCTGCACAACACTATCAAGCGTGCTGGTGGTGGACAAGCTAGCTGTTCTTCTTGTCATGTAGGAGGGGCGAGTCGAAGGGATGGATGAAAATAATGAAATAGTATCATCGCCCGTGGAATCGGCTGTGGCTTCTACGTAGTGAGCCCGCCTGGTCAACTCACTGCGACCAGCTGTAACAATTTTGTCGGTGGGAGCCCGCTTGCTCAACTCCTCACCGCCGATGGTTCGCATGCTGTGGCACCTAGCATCGGCTCCAGATGCGCCCCGGCGCTCCCCGGGAAGCGGCCGTAAATTATATATTCTCTTATTGCTCATCTCCATAAAGGGTTACCTTTCCTTGTTAGCCGCATAAGTTTTTTGTACAGTTGTACAGTACGCGTGTCCGCCCCCCACGTAGCTAGGTGTTCAGCTCGGACGTAAGGTTGGATTTTAGGGGGCTTATTATTATTATTGACTATATATGTTTTTATATCTCGGGACCCTGGGGTCCCGGACTTTTGGAAGGCGTACGAGGGGCCGAAGCCAACTCGCAGAGGCCCCTTAGACAATTTTAAACGATGAGGAGGCACCAACCGACGATTATCCCTGTATGCATTATGCAAATGCACCCAAGGACAACCCCCGGTTGGGGCAGGACTATTGTAGGACATGGAAACGAAACATATTGGGCTATGGTTTTAGGTGGCTATAGTGGATTGGTTACCAAGAACTATGGAAAAACTATGTCCCCTGCCTGATCAATGTTAGGTAATACACGGATAAAATGGCAGGGGGTGACTTGCACACTCAATAATGGGCCCCCGAAAACGGTCGCTAGCACATAGTGTCGTAGTGACAAGGGGCAACATGTCCTGAGGTGCTTATGAGGAGTGGAGAGGTATTCCACGACTATCAGGACAATCCCAGAGCCCGGAAGATGGTCAAGATCCCTAACAGCACTTACTGGAATACTTCCTTCCTCCGAGCACGTTTGCTCTAGCGAATCTCCACTCAAGCCGGCCAATAAAGGCAAGAATGAGGTAGGAACTCTGTTCCTCGTCAGTGGTCACTCCAGACGGCCAATAAAAGCAAGCCAGAGGTGAGGAACAAGACTTCTCCCGGGAGATAGGGTCCGTGGGGTCGCTACTGCCCAACAGCTCGCCACATGCTGCCCTGCGGGTTCATGTATCTCTCTTGGTCTGGCTCCTCACCCTAAACCTGTTCCGCCAAAGTAAACTCTACCGGCACAGACCTAGAGTTCGGAGCGCGCAAGCCCCACCACGACGTCAACGTAGAGATACGATTATTATTATTATTATTAAGCCAATTAACCACCGTATTAAAACCCTTCTGTGCTACCTCGTAGACCTCTGCCATTGATTTCGCAGTGAACAATAGAGCTGTGTCATCCGCGTATGACATAATTACACCCTTTTGGAGTGTCAAATTGCAAAGGTCATTAATATAGATTAAAAACAAGGTAGGGCCCAAAATACTGCCTTGCGGGATTCCATAGCAGCTATTCTTTAGTTCAGAACTCCTGAAATGACCTATTTTTACACACTGATGGCGGTCACTAAGATAATCAGTTAAAAGTTGCAATTGTATTCCCCGTATCCCCAACCTTTCAAGCTTGTTCAAAAGTAAAGAACAAGAAATTGTGTCAAAAGCCTTGGCGAGGTCTAAAAATATCGCTATAGTGTGCAAGCCGTTATCCAGGTTTGTGCTTATAAAATTTGTTAGCCGGTGAACAGCTTGGCTTGTTGATCTTTTAGGCCTAAAACCAAATTGATGATCAGAGAGTAATTTATTTCCTTCAAGATAATTTACTAGTCTACTGTTTATAACTTTTTCCAAAATCTTTGAGAGGCCAGTTAGAACTGATATTGGTCTATAGTTATTTACACAGCTTTTGTCTCCAGCTTTAAACACAGGGGTGACCACGGCTTTTTTAAGCAATGTAGGAAATATTCCTTTTGTTAAACATAGCTGAAAAATGTGGGTCAGGGGAGGGGCAATGACATGTTTAAATCTTTTAAGTACGCTATTGGGTATGTCATCAGATCCTATGGCACAATTTTCCTTTAATCCGTCTATAAAACTAATTACTTCATCAACATCAGTATTTAATAAGACAAACGAGTTTTGCGTTGCCAATGTCTTGGTTTGGCTTGAAATGGAAAAATCTCTATTATTTAATATTGTATTTTCCGCTAAGTTTTTGCCGACGTTAATGAAGAAGTTGTTAGCCTTATCTGCTGCTTCGGTTGGGCTTAGCTCAGAAGATAAAAGCTCAAGAGCAGGTTCAGGATTTTTTGACCTAAATGTATTTGTTTTTATGAATTTCCAAATAAGTTTATTGTTTTTCCCTGCTTTCTGTAGTTGGTTTTTATCATATTGGCATTTTGGTTTTTCAACAGATTATTACAGAAATTTCTGTAACGCTTGTAAACAATTGAAAGTAGTTCATCATCTGGTGCATGTTTTGATTTTTGGTGAAGTTTATCTCTATGTCTGATACAGCGAACAAGTCCGGGCGTTATCCAGGGTTTAATGTTACTATACTTTCTAGGTATTATTTTATTAAATGTATTTTTCCTTATCACTGTTTGTACCATATCGACAAAATATTGTATAGAAATATTTGGATCATGTGAATCGTAAACGGGGTCAAAATTAATACCGCGTAAGTCAGTTTCAAGACTCGTCATATTGAGTTTAGTATAGCTACGCATGCAGTTTTTTCTAGGTGACGACACTTGTAATGTTAGTAAGATGGCTTGATGATCGGTTAGTGAAGAATTAGTAACCAATGTTTTGGATGGATTTTTTGTTTTTATGAGAATGTGGTCTAGACAAGAGCCACTCTGGTGTGTTGGGTGATAATGACCTGGTAGAAGTCCATGAAATGAGCATATATTTAGGTAATTATGAGAATGAGTATCGATTCTCTTGGCAGCAATGTTTATGTTGATATCTCCTATCAGCACTATATTTTTAAATGAAGATATTTTACCTAAATTATTGTTAAGTGAATCTAAAAACCTATCAATACTTTGGGAAGGAGGCCTATAAATAGCCATAATTACTGTATCTGGGATAATTTTAATTACTAAGCAGTTACAGTCTAGGAAATGGGGTTGTTCTACTACTGTTTTTAAATTATTTTTAATATAAACCACTATGCCATCATTCTGGTTGAAAGTTACCTCACTTTTATGAAGATTATAGCCATCAAGAGATGGCATATTGGTCATTTGTTTGGACAGCCAACATTCTGTTAGAACTATGATGTCACAACATAAGTCAAGATTTTGTAATAAAACTAGGAAACCGTCAAAATTTCGACTTATACTGCGAATATTTTGTGTGAGTAAAGTCAATGTATTGTCCCCAGTGACGATTACACCTTTACACTCCTCGACATTACAGATTTTAGCTTCAGACACGGAAAAACTATCTAAGTCACAAATTAGCTGATTGGCCATAACGAAATATATGTAAAAACTAACCTACTGTGTATGTGCTAGATTAAAAAAGTAGACGGTGGCGCTCCTAGGCGCCTTCATAGTCAATAGAATTAATATAATTGTCTTCTGCATATTTACGTGCCGGGCAGTTCACATCACCAGTTGGATGATCATTTCTCCTCTTGAAGCGTTTGCAAGTCGCACATTGAGGCGGAGAACATTTATTGGCGCATTCCTTGAAAGAATGTCCAATCTCTCCACAGAGGTTGCAAGTAGGGGCTGTTTCTCTGCAAAATTTGGCTGCGTGTCCGAACTGCTGGCAGTTAAAGCAGCGGGTCACAATAGTGAAATCTCTTACTGGACATGATGTCAGTTTATGAAGATTCGGCCTTGGTCCATTATAATTTTCCTGGTACTGGCAGGAACTTCCATTATGTAATTGCAGGTAGGGCGATCCTTCTTTCCTGACTTATGGCTCACTTTGATGGATTGTAAAAAGGACTCTTGAGTGGTGTTCGGCAATTTATCGGCAAGGTTTTGCACATAGATGCAGTCGAATACCTCTTTTTCCGTAAGGGCTACAGGAACACCGATGACAGCAATCCTAAGGCGGCGTTTAGATGGTTCTTCAACTGTTAGTCCCGAGGGTACTAATTTTTGCGAGCTTTTTAATTTTTAAATATCGCCTTTGTTATCCGTCCTGATAATGACGCCTCCGTTTCTAATTTTGCTCAGTCCGCGAACATGTAGTTTTAACTCCTCAGGCGAGATGATTTTTTGTACCAATGACTTGGTGTCGTCACTGGTTTTGCTTTTATCGCTGGGATATATAGCAATCGAACTGAGATAGCTGGTCGAATAAAAGTATCAGCACCTTTCTTTACCATGTTGGCATAGGAGGTACCTTCTGGTTCGGGTCGGCTCATTTTAGTTTCAATTACCTCTTTGAACTGATAAATGGATTCCGCAACATTCCGGTGGGCTTGAAGGTGCTGGATGGTAGTGTGCGCCTGGATAGTCTTCTGCTTCAAGGATTGGTAGAGTACGGCCATCTGAGACGTCCCATGTGAAACTTTACGACAAAGATTAGAGACACGTAGTTTCTGATCGGAATTCATTTTACCCTTTGTGTTTAATAACCCACAATCGAGCAAACTTCAGTCAAAATAGTTTCGATGGATCCAATCCATCTCTGTATCTCCGATGTGGAGACGCATTTGGCTGGAAGCTCATTCTCCGTGGCTGCTGGCGGCGCTGGTTCTGTTGTCTGGTTGTGATCGTCAGGTGCTGGCGTCGGTGGAGGACTTCGACGTATCAATTTGCTGCGTCCGAAGGGGCTGTCTTCTGGGTTAGACGTAGTACCAACACAGAAAACCGTGATTGTCTATAAAACTATTTAGTTCATCTTACACAATGAGAAAGTTATTTAACACTCGACACTACTGAATAAATCTGACTCAACAGATTTGCAATAGCATTATTCGTATTTATTCAATCAATTTTGGTATAATAAACAAAAGACACGTCCGCTTTGTCTCGCGACTGAAAGCGGTATGACGGACAGGAGAGAATATGCGGCATATCCTTTGACGGGTCAATGATTACACATCTCTTTCAAAAGTTTTTAATTCACAAGAAATTGTCATTAGTTATTTTGTACCCCCAACAGGCTACAGCTCCTTAAACGAAGGCGCACACACACCCATGTACGCGGCCGGCTCCACAGCCGCGGGCCCCGCGTCCCCGGGCCCTGGGCCGCACGCGTCTCTCAGCTCGCCCTCTGCGGACGCCGCGGACGGCAAGCTGGCGCCGCGGTGCTGGCGGACCGTGTATCTGCTGCTGGACTTGTATGCCAACATGCCCGATGCCGAGACTATCACTCACAGGTAACATTGTTGTCCACTAGTCACGGGCCCCTGTCCCCGGGCCCCGGGCCGCATGTGTCACTGCCCGATTTTGATGAGGATGTCAACGTATACAGGATGTATCAGAAAGGTGTAGTAAAATTTAAGGAAAAAAAAATAATAATCAGCCGTCCCATACATTTCAGTCGGGTAGGTGCTGAAGTTTTTTCTGGGACAGTTGATAATTTTTTCGCGATTACGATGTTGGTCCCATGGAGAAACTGGTTCAGTTTGATGGATTGTACCACACCACATCCTTAAATTATACCACACCTTTCTGATACACCCTGTATATTCTTCTGAAGGTTAATGCTGACACACTGAATGTCTCGTCATCCTATTATTATGGCTTGAGTCTTATGGGTGCTAAAAATTTAAATTCATTTCACACCTTTCTTTCTTGTGAAATGAATACAATTCCAGCTTACAATCCTGGTCCCGAGATTATCTCAGTTTCGAATCGATTGGAATTAGATCGAATTTGGAATCAAATAAGGATCAAATGGCACTCATTCTAATTAAATTCGATTCGATTTATGCTCAAAAGTTATAATTGTTGTAAACATATGAAAACTAAACACGCAACCATCGAGGTGCATCAATAGTAACTAAAAAGTAATCGGAACTGTTTACTCTGCCACAGGTTTTCAGTAACGACAGACATTCCGGAACATTACCGCCACAGCCGCCCGGCGCAGCGGCCCAGCTCTCGAGAACAGAACACCAGCAACTCCTCATCCAGTGCTGCCAATATGGGCATGGTTGTTGTTGGGGTTGCCAGGTAACCATTGGATTTGTAATAAAAAAGCCACTTAAGTTGCTCACTTGTTTGGTTTTTAAAACGATATTTTCTTCTAGATTAAAACTAAACAAAAATTATCGTTAGGTCAGGAGGTTAGCCGTAAGCTTTTTGCTTCCGCTGCTTCTTTGAAGAGACTGCGTAATTTTCTGCCGACTGCCACCAAGATTGCGCTTGCACAATCGCTTCTTCTACCCATCCTTGATTATGCTGATGCCAGCTATTTAGACCTTACTCAAGACCAACTCGATAAACTTGAGCGGCTTCAAAATTTTTGTATAAGGTTCATATACGGTTTGCGCAAATATGACCATGTTTCCGAATTTCGCGTGAAGCTCAAGTGGTTACCAATTCGCCTCCGCCGGAATGCTCATATTCTTTCCCTTTTGTATAATGTGCTCTTTTCCCCTTTCACCCCTCTCTATCTCAAGAAACGCTTCCAGTTCCTTTGCGACTCCCACACGAAATCCTTAAGGTCATCAGATAACTTGAAGCTTAAAATGCCTATGCATTCCACAACTTTTCTTGACAAATCCTTTACTGTCCAGGCCGCTCGTTTGTGGAATGCATTACCAGTTCCAATAAAGCGCGCGCAATCACTGCCTGTGTTTAAACGACTCGTGAAGGAACATTACTTGTCGTTGTGATTTTGTTCTCGTTGCTGGCTGACAGTCTTCTTTTGTTTTCGTCTCTTAGATAATATTTAGTATGTATGTATCTATGTATATATTATATGGCATATTTATCTACTATATAGCATATGTATGTATCTGTGTATCTATTATAGTATACTGTACTTATATACTTTTAATTTGCACCAAGAACAACTCCATTTAATGTCCATAAAATCACTGTCCATTCCAAGGTTGCCTGGAAGAGATCGCAGTATGCGATAAGGCCGCCAATTGTATATTTTGTAGTTTAAGATGTATCTTTATGTAATGTGTAATCTGGTGTACAATAAAGTATATATAAATATAAATAAATAAATAAATAAATATCGTATAACAAATACTCTTAATGTTTATTAAGAGTATTTCTTATATGATAATTTTTGTATAATAATTGATATAATACCCACCTATGTATCACTTTGTAACCTGATTTCCATAACCCAGTTCTCGAATTTATCGATAATGCGTATCGACAGTTGTTACTGCCACGGTTGTACGTAACCCGATTAGTTTTCAGAGTATATTAAGGCGAGCTAGGATAGCCCGCGAAATTCAAATTTTCTTACGTTTCTTGCAATTTGCAGGTCAGTATTAGGTTGTATGTTGATTAAAATATGATTCGCGACCGTAACAAATATGTATTTACAGAATTTATAATCACTAAAGTCAAAAGTAAATGACTATTGGCAACTTTTGCATCGCGAGCGATGATTATAGTTTTTTTTTTTTTTAATCTAAACCTACGATTCCATCTATAAATAATGTAATTGATGCGACTTTAAAAGAATAAAGCCTCTTCACACTGAGAAAACATTACTGATTCATAACAATGAGCTTATATCTTACGTGCTAATTTCTAACAGGATCCACCGCACTCGTCTCCTGGCTTCCCTCTCAGGGTTGAAGCTGGAAGCAGAGATCACGTCGCTCCAGGCGTCGTTCTCCGCGTCACGCTCGCGTCAGTGGTCGCTGACCGGCAACCTTGGCAGGACCATGATTGTGCTACTGGAAGGAGTGGCTCCAAACCATCAGTAAGTGAAATGGAAGCTGTTTCATTTGGGTAGAATGTTTTTTGTAAGAAATCTTGCTCTTGCGCAGAAACTTAAGGTTATATTGGTCTGCTAATAATGCATCCGTGTGTGACGTCATAAGCCAATGCTGAGCCCGGCGCATGAGTGTATTGTATGGTACACGCCGCAAAAAGCTATGAATGCTATCAAATGCTGACCCTTTAATTCTTTATAATTATACGCTTGAGTTAGCAATAACATCAAAAATAGTTTCTGCAGATGACCCGAATGTATGTTTATTCGCGGTTTTCTCAAAAGCTAGTGAACCAATGTTGATGACTTTTCCACTAAATGTGTTCTAAATACTTCCAGAAAAGTTTTTTCATTATATTTTTTAAGATTTTTCATACAAATTTGTCTTGTTTCCAGAACTGTGGTCCGTGTAAGCGTGGGCAAATCCCAAGCCCTTTACGGATGGGAGGCAGGTCGGCAAGGAGCGACCGCGTTGCTAAGTGTGGGGGGAGTTCGTGTAGATCTGCCGCAGCATCCTGTAGCATTGCACGGAGTCATGACCCGGTCCAGTAGACAGCTGTCTTCAACACTACAGGTCAATTATTGTATTTTCGAGGCTTGATTAAGGCCGAGAGTTTGTTTTTCGTAAACTTATTTTAGTCAGTTATAAAGTTACAACTAGCTACTGTTTATTTTTGAACTTATGTGTGTGCATCTTGTACAGACGCCAGCAGGTCAAGCTATCCGAAACTGTCAAATTATCTCAATCAATCTTGAACCTAATGCTATAGCAATAAAGTTGAAAATCTATTAAAGAAATTTGACAGATTGTAGTAGCTTGATGTGCGGCCGTCCATACAATAAAGAAAGTTAATTACAGTTCTAGGTAAAAGTAAATATTTTTGTACAGTTGATGTAGCTATCAGCAAAAGTTTGTATCTATCATGAAGTTCACACGCGAAAAAACACATTTTTATGTATAATAGGTGAAATCTCGGGTCTCGCCAAATTGCCGGGTGAGATCTCGAATGGCCAATCACGACCACAGACTTAGCACGCGAGATCTCGAGTTACCAATATCGACTCAAGATTGAAATTCTTATTCATGAAAAAATAAAAAACCGATAACTAAAAGCCTTCCTGTTTCTGATTAGATCGAGATATCATTAATCTTTTATCCCTACTCATTCTACTACAGGAACTCGGAGTGACCCGCACATCATCCCGCCTGTCCCGCACGGCGCCGGGCGGGGCAGCGGGTGGGGCGGGTGGCGCGGGCGAGGGCTCGTCATCGGAAGGCTCGCCTGCGCCCGCGCCGCGCCCCCCGCGAGTGCCTCGACCGCCGCCCGCGCACCCGTTACTGAACCCGCTGCATTTACACTTCAGTATATTGCTGCAGGTATGCGATATGACATTTATACTAGCAAACGCCACGCAACACCTACCTCTTGACGTCATTACAAAAATCAACATCGTGAAGGTTCAAATGATTGGATTGGCAAACAGATTGACAACCCACCTGAAAAAAAATGACTAACTCATTTTCATTCTTAGTCTGAAGAAAAAGTTTACAGCAACATAAATATTTTATTTATGAAACTGGAACACAACAATTCTGCTAGGAAAAAAGCCCAAGATTTTCGTTTTTCCAATAACTACTAAAAACTTTTCCTAAACTCTCTCTCTCTCTCTGTCTCTTTGTCTCTCTTTCTCTGTCTCTTTGTCTCTCTTTCTCTGTCTCTCTCTCTCTGTCTCTCTCTCTCTCTCTCTCTCTCTGTCTCTCTCTGTCTCTCTCTCTCTGTCTCTCTCTCTCTCTCTGTCTCTCTCTCTCTCTCTGTCTCTCTCTCTCTCACTATTTCATGTCCTTTAGCACTACAGATGTCCACCTTTATTTTTTTTTTTGGATGGGTAATCATCAAATGACTTCTCCCGCTCTGGGCGGAGCGGGAGGGCGTGTCAGACTTTTACTGACTAAAACCCACCCGTGTTCCTTCTGTTGCCCGTGCCGGGGCCACGGTAACTCTTTCGAACATCCCGCAACCCCGGCTGACAGATGTCCACCTGGTTTTTGGTCTGCCTCCTCTGGGTCTTGGACTGGGAATGGAAAGTTACAGCTCCAAGTTCCCTACATGTTCAGGCGGCCTCCTTTTCACGTGACCATACCGTCGCAGCCTACTCTCTTGCATCTCGTCGGCGATATCGCGCACGCGCAGGCTTCCTCGCACGTACCCGTAAAATAAATCCGTAGATTTTATCAAGCCTGGTAACGCCACACATCTACCTCAACATTTTCATTGCAAAAACTTTTCATAAACATATTAGAAAATTGTAACGACGTCATTGTAACATTATTTACAGAGTCTCAGCATAACAGCCGCATTACTGCCATCGCTACAAGCTCAGTATAAGATGGAACAAGTGCAGAGTTCTGGAGTGACTGGCAACAAGGCGCAGTTCACTGTCGATCTGCAACAACACTCGCTCAGCTTCGTCACCAAGCTGCAGGTAAATACAACCACTTTGTAAGACCTTAAAAGATAAACATTGGTAGCTAAATGTTAGTAACGAAATCCGGTTTGCAATAAACCGAAATTAAGTGGTCGTAAATCGGAGGCTAAATGTACGCTTAGAAGTATTCAGTTACTACATAATGTCGAATAACTTACCCATAGACAAAAATTACGTAAATAACGACGTGACAACTCAAAGCATTTATTGCAATTAAACCAATTACAGGCACTTTTGAACTGTCAAAGAGTCAGTCAGTTAGTCAGAAAGTTGAAGCTAGTTGCCCATTCCAAAACGTATATCGATATGGAGAGGAACGAGCAAGAAACTCCAAGGACACTCTTTTAAATCAAGATTATTATAAAATCCTGGGTACATTGTTCTTATTGCTTCTATATGTGCTACAATATTAAAAAAAAAAACAATTTAAAATACACGATTAAAATAAGCCCTGGCAGTTAAGAGATGACCAGTCTCAGCTGACGGCGCTTGTTCACGAACATGACGCGCATCCAACACACGCGCCACCATCAGCGAAACATTTAAGTGAGCATGATATTGGAGTGATATAATATGTTGCTGGCAATTTATAAAGCATAGTAGGAACAAGCGCGATATACTTCTGTGTAGCCACTTGGTAAATAAATCTCGAGAGAATCTTGCTGGGTGTTTGGTAACATACGTCGACTTTTCAGCTTTTATAATTTACCGTGTACATATTTAGATAAAACGCAGAGATGAAACCCTACTAATATTATAAATGCGAGAGTTTGTTTGGATGGATGGATGTTAGTTACTATTTCACGCAAAAACTACTGAACGGATTTGGATGAAATTTGACACATAGATAGTTTATACATAAGATACTTTTTGTCCCGATATCTCCACGGGATCGAGACTTATGCGGGTAAAACAGCGGGGCGCTGGTAGTAATAAATAATTTTCTTAGGCATGTCAAACTATCTGACGGTCAAACTTGGCTATTATGTAATTTTGCTATAGCATGTTAGACGGCGTCACTGAGACATGGGATCACAGTTTTTCTGACATTTAATTACGTTAGCCTCTCTATACTATCTTATATCTCTTTGCAATTTATTTCGTATCCCACCAGGTGTCGGAAGCCAACATCCCCGCGTCCGCGGCCGTGTGGCTGCCCGGCGTGCACGTGGCGGGCCGCGTGCTGGAGCAGCGCGGCGCGGCGCGCCAGGAGGGCGCCCTGCTGCGCGCGGGCCGTTACGTGGCCGCCAGCGCAGACATCGGCCTGTTCGAGCACACGCTGTCCACTGACCTGCTGAACCATCTCGTGTTCGTGCAGAAGGTGTTCATGAAGGTAATTAGTGTGTCAAATAGAAATACAATTATAATTGAAACCAAATTATTTACTAGCTAATAAAAATATCCGACGTTATCCAAGAGCATCCAACGCAATAACAAGTGCAAGCAACGTTTGCCACATGTTGTTTCCCATAGAACATTGCTCTGCCACAGTCTCCGGAAAACAACCAGCGGTATTTTGCTTGATAGGCGAAAATAGCTATAAAAAGTATTTTGCCTTATGCGTTTCCATAAGAGATGTGCGAGGATGCTTAGCGACTATGTGCGTAAAACTAACTAATAGTTTCACACACATCCCTCACGATGCATCCTCGCTCATTTCTGGTGGAAACGCAGCCTTACAGTGAAAACCATTAATGTGCAATGAAATAATAATACTTGCAATAGAGTTTTCCATACATATACTATAGGCAATATCATCAGATACGTGTCGTCGTTCTTACAGGAAGTCAACGAGGTCGTACAAAAAGTGTATGGCGGTGAGAAACCGGTACCTTTATGGAACGAAGAAGAAGCATCCACTTCTGCGCTCAGCAGGATATTGTTCTCACTTACTATCAGGATCAAGGTATGTTACAATCTATTCTGTGAAATCCTGCTCAATAACTTGGAATAAATCCAGTGAAATGAAATGAAATTGTTTATTCTGTAAATAAGATATCTGAATCACTTTTACACGTCATATTAAAAAAAATTAAGCGAGATGGAGTTCACATTTCCTATCTGACTACTATTATAATGTATTTTCGATGCACGATCTCGTACAAGAATTTACACTGTGTAGATTATAGGATATACATAAGTTAATAGGGATGAACACTAAAAAATTTTTTTTGTCCGTCAGGTTGATTACTAAAAAATATTAGACATGTATTTTTTCTTTTTTTACATAATCAAAAGATTACGGCGATACATTGAACTAAAATGAGGCATGACGTCACGCCTTACCAGATTTTATCCTTAGTTCTGACATAGTAAGCCCCCACTCCCCAACTTTAATGCGTTTTATCTAAGTATTTTTTTATTAATATGATAAAGAAAAAAATACGTGTCTAATATTTTTTTACTATCTGACTGACGGAATAAATAGTTTTTTTTTTTTATCCAGGCATCATCTCTGTTTTCGCATGTATTGTTACTCTTAATTCTGGTTGTTACAGCGCATCCAACTAACAGCGACAACTCCCAGCAACTCGGCCGTCCGGCTCGAGACGGGTGCGGTAGAGTTCGAGATATCGAACCGCGTACAGAACGTGCAACAACCCACCGAGCCGCATGAAGTGCGACTGTTTGCTAGAGCTCAAGTACGTGACGACGTTGACGTTTGTGCTTGCTATCAAACCGATTTCGCGTATGGATTTACATCTGAGGGCGTAATAATTTGATACTTTTCCTATGGTACAGGTGGATGTCAACCTCAGCTTAGGACAGCTGATCCGCAACGCGATGTTTGAGGAAGCGGAGCCGGAGTTCCAGCAATATGCGTTCTTCAATACGAGGATATGTAAGTTTTATCACTTAGTTATTAAATTATTCAAAACTGTCATTCGATCCAAAATAATATGTATCAAAGTAGAATCTCAATGTCGCTCAATAAACTTACATTTTACATCACATTTTACACTGTAAAATGTTAGTTTACATACTCACCGACCAACGTTAATCAACGTTATACGTAATCGTAAACAACATAGACGTAGATCGATTGGATCTTCCAGGAAAACCTGTCGATAGACGGGTCATCTCATTTTCCATTCATCGATGTAATCGAACGACATCATCTTCGGTCGGTTGTTGGTCTTTTATTAACATCACGCCTGTATTCCCCGAAGAGTTAAGGAGAGGTGTACACCCACATTTCGCCAGTTATGTTTAAGTCCCATGTGAAAGGGGGCGAACCTATTGCCATCTATCGGGCACAAATCCAGACCCCGGGCTGCCACTAAGAAATTCCGTTTGGAAAAATCCAATCAGCCTTCCCGACCCGGGAATCGAACCCAGGACCTCATGCTCAGCAGTCGCGCTTGCGACCACTAGACCTACGAGGCAGTCTTTTATTTACTTTCTCAATTTTCTGCCATTTACCCTATTCATGGCATTAACCTATCTGAGATCCGTATTCACAATGACTTCCCTTTCCTTCAAGCAATGCGCAACGCTTTCCAAGACGAGATGGTATGCGGTGACGACAAGGAAGTGGTCCTCATCACCCTAAAGCGGCCACTCATATACATACAACCAGTCGCCGTGGACAAGGCCATACTGGTGTGGCTGAACTATAAGAACGCGTATGAATACTGGAACGAAAAGCGGCTGAACTTGAACAAGGAAGTGCTCACGGCTACGCAGCAGGTTTTTGAGAAGGTATGGTGGTGTTGACTTTGTTGCTTTCGTGAACAATTGAAACTCAACTTTAGATACACTGAGACAAGACTGAAATTGGTGTAACTGAATCAAATTTCTTTTAATTCAGAGTGATTTCTACCGACGCTGAGTTTAATGTGCTAAATGATCATGGAGATAAGAACAATATATTTGTCACAGGTACAACTGACATCACAGATTACGACGCCGCATCTGAGCACGTTGTTCTTACAACTGAACGTGGATGACATCGGAATATGTCTACCGCTCAACCAACCCCCCATGGTGAGTTCGGTTATAATAATTTTTATTAAAACAAGAATCATTGAAAAAAAGGTACAGCATTGATAGTCATTATAAGCATTATGTTTAAGTTTTAGCTTTTGTTCATTCATATAAATACATTCTTACTTTACTCACGAATAACTCACTGAATTTTGTTTTTTAATAAAAAAATTCACCAATTTCTTCTATCCCAGGCTCGTTGGGGCCTAGGCCGAGGCGCTTGGGGCGCGTGGTGCGGCGAGGGCGAAGCCCGGGGCGCCGTCGTAGTCACCCTGGAGTCCACCAACATCGGCGCCTGTTCGTCCGGCGCGCTAGTCTCTAAGGGCCGCTTCGTAGGCCTCTGTCTACGCTTCGCAGATGACTTCGAAGCATCGCTCGATGACTGGAAGCCCAGGGCCGATGAACCCAGCTTGAATGTTTGTTGTGTGTCAGAAGGGACGTATGAAGTCTGTAGCAGGACTACTGCTGCTAAGCATAATGGTAAGTTGCTGTATCAATTATACTATGAGCATCAGCTTTACAAATATTATCCAGATAATCTCAGAATACTTAACGGTTTCAAGGACTCTGAACGAAACAAAGTAAAAGTTTTATTGTTATTTTTATTTATTTTTTTGTGCATACAGTCTTAATACTCGAAGTAATAACAGCCGCACGGGGCGATCGATCAGGTTAAGCTACGCTTATCACGGTTGGTCCGTGGATGGGTGACCATCTTTACATACCGAGACCACTCCGGGCTTGGGAAAGCACGTTAAGCCGTTGGTCCCGGCTGTCATTCTTGGATCTTTGACAGTCGTTACGGGTCGTCAGAAGCCCGAAAGTCTGACAACTAGTCTTACCAAGTGGTATCGTATTACCCAGTAACTGGGTTATGGAGGTCAGATAGGCAGTCGGTCCATGTAAAATACTAGTATTCAGCTGCATCTGGTTTGACTGGGAGCCGACGCCAACATGTTGGGAAAAAGCTAGGCAGGTGATGACAGTCTTAATACAGGTTCAAGTTTGTTTTGTACCATTAAACTAGAAATGGTTTGTAGCGGTACTCATATTCGCTATAACACCACTCCGTAATCACTACTAAGTAAATAAATAAGCACATAATGTAGGTACCTACATGAACAATATTTTGCACGTAACTATTTAAGCCGTAAACATCTGTCAGTAAGTAGTCAACGTGAAAATTCCTATACAGGTTGTACTATACAGGTTGTACTATACAGGTTGTACTATACAGGTTGTACTATACAGGTTGTACTATACAGGTTGTACTATACAGGTTGTACTATACAGGTTGTACTATACAGGTTGTACTATACAGGTTGCACTATACAGGTTATGACGTCTATGGCCGTTTAGTGTCCTTGGAAGCGGTAACCATCAAACGATAAAATTACTCTTAGAGACTCCATCGCGCACAGTAAAGTTCTTCCATTAGAGTCAACAATTCTATTTCCGCCGTAAAACACCATAACTATGATTCGGTGTGCAAAATATGCGCGCCGGTAATCTACAAGCGTATGTATCATCTACTTTTTTAGCTCTAAAGTCGGCAGTGCATTTACGGCAGCATTGGTAATTCACAGTGTTGTTGTCGATAAACGGATTGCAATATTATCATTTTACATCACATGCAAGATCAGATGTGAAGTCAGTAAATAAATCAAATACGTGTCTTCTTTTAGAAAACGCCAAATGGTTCCTGAACGTGTCCTGGCAGATGGAAGGCGTGGATATTCACTTGGACGTCAACGTCGGCAAGCAACTGTCCGCGCTAGGACATACGCTCACCATGTTGACGGGTAAAAGTTATATAAAAACATTTTTGATGAAATAACAAAGTTTTCCAAAAATTGAGAGTGTTGCAACTTGTGTGATAGGTTTATTTAAGTTATAATTACATGTTTGTTTGCGTTTTTAGGATTTGAAGAAGAAGATCCTCTGAAAATGGATTATGAAAGTGATTTAGATGATGAGGCTGATAACAGCAAAGACTCTCAGGTAAGAATATCTTTACATCGCTAAGTATACTTGTATTGCCACTTTATCAACTGTACACAAGAGGTGGTGCCCGGAACCAAAAACAGTAACATTGGACTTGTCTAGGAATAGAACGCGTTATCTGCGCGTCGCTGATTAATAACGCGCCTGCACACACATATTATGACAATCACTTTTTTATCCTGTGGGTCACCAGAAAACTATTAAATATACTATATATTCATCAATAATAGTGAAAATCTGGGACGATTTTTGAATTCATACAAAACGTCAAACGATTGACATTTTTTTTTTGTCTCGTCGAAAGTTATTTTTGTCATTGAATTATGTGATTTGACATAATAATGGGGATGATGCCTTGGTGAAAAAAAAAGAAATTCTATTTAATCCGTCAGTCAGATAATAAAAAATATTAGACACATATGTTTTGCTTTATCATATTAATAAAAAATTACTTATATAAAACGCATTAAAGTTGCGGATTGGGGGCTCTCTACGTCACAACTCAGTTTAAAATCTAGTAAGGCGTGACGTCATGCCACATTTTAATTCAATGTATCGCCGTAATCTTTTGATTACTTAAAAAAAGAAAAAATACGTGTCCAATATTTTTTAATAATCTACCTGACGGACAAAAAAAAATTAGTCTTCATCCATATTATCGACAATACAAAAAAGAAAGAAAAGAAAGCAAAGAAGGTGCAGACACAATACGACAATAAATGAGAACACTGGCAATACTAATGCATAAGAGTATTTTGGAACTATCAAATAAATCCTAACACCGAAATTAAAAAGAGATTTTTTCAAACAAACTAAATAGTATTGATGAACCGACTATGGGTTTTGCCAATCTTTGATTAGCGATAGTGACTAGACTGTTGGATATATTTGATTGAATTTTCGTATGCAGACTGGGAACGGCATTAGATATAAGTAGTTTAATTTACTGTCGTATTGTCGTCTCCACCTTGTATAATACACATTTTTAGAAAAAATAATAATGTCGTAGGTGTATAACGGATGACTTATTAGCGGAAAAAATAGGGTATAATAGAACGGTGAAGAAGTTTTTGACGTAGAAATGTTGCAACATTGGGTTTGTGGTTACCAAAACTTCATTATTAACTGAAATTCTGAATTCAAAATGTACTATTCAACTAAATAATGTTTTGGAATTAAATGGCTTGATCATAGATTACCCATCAGCCTGTCACTTAGAGGGCCATGACTACCAGTGTGCGTCACACCTCTTGTTCTCCGCCTTTTGTAATCAATCCATCGCTTTTAGGGTTCCGTACTCGAAGGGTGCCAAACGGAACCCTATTACTAAGTCTCCGCTGTCCGTCCGTCCGTCCGTCTGTCTGTCTGTCAGCGGACCGTATCTCATGAACCGTAATAGGTAGACAATTGAAATTTCCACAGATTGTGTATTTCTATTGCGCTATAACAACAAATTATTAAAATTATATATTTTATATACAAGAAAAGTGTTCTTTTTTAAACTGAAGTATTTAAAAAAAATATATGTAGTGTTAAATATTGGACGGTGGTACGGAACCCTTCGTATGTGAGGCCGACTCGCACTTGGCTGGTTTTTTGATATACATATTAATGTCAGCCAGTCATTAATATACAAGCTAGGGGAAACTGATAGAAATGTAAAAGCCGCCATGTCTTCCAACAGGAAAGCATAATCCTCCGCCGCAAATACACAGACCACCTTCCAGCCTTCGTCTTCGACACCAGCATCGATGCCAAGAAACGTTCCAAACTCATAGAGAAGGAGATGAACGAACAAGCCAAGATCATCAACGACCTTCGGACCCTGGGCGCCAGTCACACCACCATAGAGTACGAGATGAAGAGGCTGCATGACCTGGAGGCGCTCGTGTTCAAGGACTTTAGAAGGTATGTGAGCATACATAGCTAGTAAAAAAAGGGCTTTCGAAAAAAATACAGTAAATTATTTTTAATACGCCATAAATACATAAACACAATTACGCCTATGCCCATGAGCTTAGGCAGAAACTACAGAACGCCGTTTATACTGATCCATACATAGCTCTTGCCGCGTTCACTTTCATAGATTTGATCAAAAAACGTCATCCTGAATTGAAATTTCATCTATTTCAATTGCTTCCGTTTACAGTAGGATACAACCAGTCTTACCAAGGGGTATCGTGTTACCCAGTAACTGTGTTGTAGAGGTCAGATAGGCAGTCGCTCCATGTAAATACTGGTATTCAACGAATCAGCTGTATCCGGTTAGACTAGAAGCCGCCCCAAAATAGTTGGGAAAAGGCTAGGCAGATAAATTTTAGATATCATCTTAGTTAAAAGACGAACTTATTCATTAAACTTGTATCTATAGCGGTATTACTTTCTCCCAGGGACATGATTCAGAAGCTTCGTCGTCAGAGTGTTCGCGCCAGCTCCATTACTAAAGGAAAGCTGGGACTTGGTTCAAACAGAAGCAAGTCATTCGTCGTGCCCACGCCGCCGCAAGAGAGGAAAGATTTTGAAGGGTAAGTCCTTACTTGAAACAGCACCTACTGGAGCAGTAATTTTTGTGCAGTTGTGTTGTATAAACTCTTTATAAAAAAGCAGTCCTTGCAATCTTCACGAAAATTAGCTAAGAGGATAATAAGTCTAGTATCCATTCATTTCATTGTATTTTGTAACCTAGTCGGACTACAAACATATTTTTTTAAGTTTTAAGAAGTTAATGAATAGTATGTATGTCTATATCTTAACTAGGGTCACCCGGGGCTATTGTAGCCAGGGGGCAAACGTAACTTATTGAGATAACTCGTTATTGTTTCATATGTTTCATAACGAGTTACCGCAAACAGTTACGTTTGCCCCCTGGCTACAACAGCCCCGGGTGACATAACTTTTTGTTTTGTTCAATTTATCCTAACAATAATAATGCCGATTTAGCAGCAAACAATTTTAAACAAACCCTATTTATGCTTGAGCTATAGAGATTGAAGTCAGGTGCAAAGACTGCAGTTTCTGGCATTTCAAAAGTAATTTGATTGGCAAAAAAACAAGTATAACAGCCAGATATAAGAACAGATATTAATCAAGCTATCTGTTAAAGCCAACAAGAAGTGTACAACCTCTTTTCATAGCTTTATTTTTATTATTTCTTATTTAAAATATTTTGCATCTTCTTTTTTTAAATATATTATAACATATTTAAAATAAAGAAGGATAAAAATCCGTCCGTCTGTCCGTTTTACAGTCTCGTAGAACCGAACCTGGCAATGTCTCCCGGTGTGGGTGACTCTGGGGAGACGTTACTGTTGGGAGATGAAGATAACAGACTCGCTGATATCATCGAAGGAGGGAGCTGGAGTTCTATGGAGAGCGAGCCGCTTACTGGTATGTATTTAGTAAATATAGCATGATCAGCCTATAGCGTTCGCACTGTTGGGACACAGGCTTCCTCCCTGTGAGAGGCAGTGGGCCGTATTACGAGGCGTGTATAATCCTGGATATGATGAAACTACAAAAATAATTGGGGTTTTATCATATCCAGGATACAAAAGTATAATTAGGGTAAGGCTACTCTGCCAGACCAAACGTAAAATAAAATGTTAGTAAGTAAACACGTGCGCTATATTTGAATTCAGAATCTGAGATAATTATCAAGTTTTGGACAAAGTTCAAATTTCATTGCAACTTTCAACCCAAAATTTTTAGGACCTTTTCATTGCATATGATGACTGCACTCAAAAATCAACTTAGAATGCATAACGCTAAAGTAAATAGTTGAGTAAGTGGCGATGGAATGTAAGTTATCTGAGATTATTTTATAGCAGATTCGTTGTCACTAGTATATTTGATAATAATTAAAGATAAATCATTTATCATCATTTATTGATCTACTACTACTACTGGTACTTCTTGACAGGCCTACACTGACCTCCCATACCTATTAACACTGTAAATTGGAAACATTGTAACAACCAAAAGAGTTACCCTGGAGTTTCTCGCCGGTTCTTCTCCATAGGAAACGACCAATTGGAACCGTGCACCTAGCTTCTGACGTTTCATAAGTGCCCATGTAGGTTTATGTGAAATAAAATATTTTGATTTTGACTAATCTAGGACTACAAAATATTGTAAAACGTTTTAAGAGACCAACTAGAGTTGCTTGCCCGTTCCTCTCCGTACGAAACTACCTTTTGGAAGGGGCAACTAGAATCTATTCGATTTTCTTGTAAATTTTGACATTCAAAAGTGAAAAGGCACTTTTGTGCCTAATTGAAATAAATTATTTGACATTGACTACGTTCTGGTTACTACAGGACCATCCCGCTCAGCCTCTCTCCGTGGCCCGAGACCAGGCACAGGCAGTTCCCGACCGCTACAGACTCCAGGTGTACAGCGACAGAGCTCACTCCCTGCCCACCCCGATCACTGGCCCGACGAGCTTGAAGGAGTCGAACTTAGGAGGAAGCATGATCATGGGTATGTTGTAATGATGGTTTAGTAATAGAGAAGACACCGAGACCAGCACAGGCAGTTCCTAACCGCTACAGACTCCAGAGACCGTATTATGAAGTATTAGTGCCATCATGATTCCAGTCCGAAAAAGGGATGGTGTTATCGGTCGTGTATAGCTAGGTCTCTCTCGCGCACTGGAATCATGATGGCATTAGATCGTCATAATATGGCACCTGGTGTTCAACGACAGAGCTCGCTCCCTGCCCACCCCGATCATGGGTATCTGGAACTATGGTTTAATATTAGAGAATACAAGATGTGACATAAATAACGTACAACCTCTTAAGGGGTCATTGTACTCATCATTATGAACAAATTTTACTATGGGACCAAACCTGAAATCGCGAAAAAAAAATCAGCTTTTCCCTACATTTTGACGAGTTATGCAAACATAAATGTAGGGAACAGCAGATTTTTTTCACTTGATTTTTTGAATTGTGCGTTATTTATGTTACACCTTGTAATATGTTTGTTCGTGTGTTTATCCGTGTTTCTGCTAAATTTTCATACGCATCTCAATATCAAGTTGTCTTTAAGTCGCATGCTGGTTCTGTCACTTTATTGCGTATTGCAGTGACAGAAAGACTCTTGCGACGACATTAAAGTTAAGAGAGTTCATTCTGTAAGTTGGCAACGTCGCAAATAGCTGTCAAATATTTCGCTGATTTGAGTAATTTGTTATATCGTTTTAGGTATAAAAAAAGCATTTTGAAAGGTTCCAAATGCTTTTTTTTTACACCAAAAACAACGCCTATTTCAGTGTTATTATTGCAATTCATAATTGGGAACTTGAGGGTTTGACATACTTTAAAAGTCAAGACATTCTAGAGACCGTAAAACAATTAATTAATTAAAACAAATAATACATAGTTTAGATAAAAAAAAAATTAAAAGCTAAGCTAAATCGATTACAATAAATTAAGTACTTACATAAATTGGATTTGCTTCTAACATTCGTATATTCTTACTGTATCAGCGGCATGCCATCAGAAGGCCTGAGCTCTGAGAACAAGACGAGTAAATCAAAGACAACTGAGCCGAACATCGACTTCGAACTGGACGTGAAGGTGTACATCAACAGTGGCAAGTGTGTGCTGCATACCAAGGAGCCGAGCAAGGAGGATGATAGTATTAAGATGTAAGTACAAACCGTTTTTCGGGATATTTAAAGATAAAAAGTGCTCAAAGGAGACGTCAGCTCGATTTCAGAGAGAACTTTTAGTTTATTGTAAACTAGCTGTTGCCCGCCGCGTGGATGTCAATACTTCCATATTTGAATCGGATTTTGTTAACAATTTCATGGGTTTTAATTTTATTGCGCGGAACCCTAAATCTTTTTCTAAAATCAAAGCCTAAGTTTATAACTTCAGCTATCTGCAGTGAAAGTCCCGTTAAAATCGGTCCAGCCGTTTCGGAGATTAGCCGGCAAAAACAGACAGACAAAAATGTTAAAAACTGTTTTTGTTAAAAGTATGTTATATATTTATATATATATATATATATATATATATATATATATATATATATATATATATATATCATACTTTCTTATGCATTTAGTAAAAAGCTGTTATTTTGACATTACAAACAGACACTTCAATTTTATTTATTTGTATAAGTAGATTAACCTCGTTTAGGACACGAATCTAAACTTCAATATAGATCACCTAAAATATGATATTATAATGTTTCAACTTATTTAACGACGTCATCGATTGATCACAGTATAGCTGCATACTTGGTTCAGTGTGTTGCTGAGAAGGGTGAACCAAATCTTGCAAAAAATGTTATAGGTATGTAAAACTTAATGTTGTCTTACGACAAAACGAGAACAAAGGGCTGGCTTACGAAATCTTTGTGTATGGGAGCGTTTATTCTAATAGGAATTGAATAAATGTATAGCTACAACATTGTAGTAATTTGTTTAGCGGGCGCATGCGCGTGGGCCGCTCCGCTTCGGGCGGGTTGGCTGAGGGAGCCACCGGAGGGAGCAGCTCGCCCACCGCGGCCAGAAGGAAAGCGGCGCATGCGCGGCACCAGCCCGTGTTAGACCTTACTGTGTTTAGAGTACCCGGGTTGGACCTCAAGGTATGCATACTATTATTAAATTAGTACTATGTTGTATTACACTACCTACTGTTTTAACTTTTATCTAGTACTCTACATGAACTGACAGACCCATTTGTTTATAAAAATATAATCTTGATCAGTGACTAATTCTTTACTTTAATAAAAGCTCCCTAAAAGGCCATCATATAATATATAATGTGAAGATGCGCTTTTGAAATTGACTTCCAAGAAAAGTAGAAAGGTTAGAGGAGAACTGAATTAACTAGATTTTTGAGAAATATAAATTGTTGTTTATTTTTTTTATTTTTTTTTTTAAATCTGCCTTTGCAAACAACTATCACAAAAAATATAACGAACTATAAAATCTGTTCAACAGGTTCACTACGAATCAAAAACCCTACCCGAAGAGGCGAACTCTCCCCAAACAGTCCCCTCCCTGGCCGCCCTGAGCGTGGGCGCGCGCAAGGTGGGCAGCAAGAAGGCGGCGCTGTTCGCGTGGATCACGCTGCAGAGCATCCCCGAGGAGACCATCATCTCCCCGCACATCCTGGAGTTCCTGGAACAGACACTAGAACCTATCCCGACTAAAGCCTCGTTCTCTACGCCTACGCCGGGTGAGTTTGCTATAATTATTTAAAAAGAATATTACAGGGTGTGGAACACCGATTTTTTTAAATTAATTTTCATAAGTCTTTTAAAACAGATCAATATATTCATCGATTTCTCAGACGTTTCTTTCCAAATTGCTCTTAGTTTTGAATTCAAACATAAGCCTTACAACCAATACAATTTTTGCGCCATTGAATAGTGATGCTGATGTCTTGAAACACTCGGCCAAACATACGCGTCATAGTGGCTGCGAAACGGGAGCGTCTCTCGAACACGTCTGGTAGTCTCGCAATCAAAACCAGTATGTTTCGCGATGAGTGTTGGGCCCCGCTCCGCTGACGCATCGAGCGTCGCTGACGAACTTTTGTAGTTCTATATTTTTATAAATAACATTTAAAATCTTGTAAAAATGTCGATGGACTCAGTAACATCTAAACTCACACTTACCGTTTCCCCAACAGAAGCAGAGAGTGGTTCCCGCTCCCGCTCCGTAGAAGGCGCGTCGTACGGACAGTACGTGTACGCCTCGTTCCCAGTGGACGTGATAGTGCACTTCCATATGCAGCCCAGCACGTTCCGCTTCAGCTGCCTGCCAGCCTCCCGCGTGGAGTGTCTGCTGCAGCTGCCTAGCCTGCAGATCGTGTTCAGCTCCAAACGGGCGAGCGACGAGTGAGTACTGACACACACGGCACAAAGTGACTGAAAAACGTCGATACAAAAGACAATTGACTAACGTCCTCATGCTCTTAAATCATTTACTGACACATCCACTACCTGCACAGAGAAATGGCGGAGCCAGCAGTGGCTATGGGCGGTCTCAGCGTCACAGGCTGCCTGGCCGACTTCTCCGTGAACATGTTCCACCCGTACGGCGGCAAGAAGTCCAGCCTCAAAGAAGCACAGTGGTCCCCCCTCTCGGACACCGAGAGGAAGGACTCCTTGAGTATTAACGTGGAGTTTGTGAAGTTTCACCTGTCGAGGTCGAGGAAACTGGACTTTCAGACGGATCAGGATCAGTCGAAGGCTACTGTTCGATTTTCAAGTGAGTGTTTTTTTATAGGTTCTTTTGTGCTATTTGTAATGTCAATTATATTTACTATGTTAGAATTTGAGGAAGTTCACTCGTAAAACTCTTGATTACTATTGCACCAAACCTATATGCAGCGAAACTTGTATGTTTCCGAACCTTCAACTATTCTTTAGGATAAGAATTTTGAATAGGATAAAAATTTCAAGGGGCAAGCTCATAGTGCAATACTTATTTTAATTTGTTGTGCTGGCATGCGTCTGCGCTTCCGTCTAATAACTAATGGATTGGTTTTTTAGCAAACTGCAAACCGCAGTTTCGTAACCACATTTTGGCGCAGGTGATAACTGCGCCGCGAAATTGATCTTTTCCCTTCTAAATGACAACCTCCACTATGTCATCTATTTAAAGTTTTGGTAAAATTAATTAATATTTCCCCACCAGCAATCGTGGACGTCGGCTCAGCGTGGTTTAAATACGACATGCGTCGGTTAGGCGAGATCCTCGCCTTCCCTAAGGCGTGGTACAGACGCACGATCGTAAGACGCATGTTCTTAGGCGACCTTAGCTTACACGACACACGTGATCATGGGTAAGAACACATTACTATTACTAAAAACTTTTGATGTTATTTCCACTCAAACAAATATCAGTTTTAATCTAGTGTAAATTTAGTTGATTTCAAAATGACTACTACAATTGAAGTCGTTAAAATGTTTGTAGTTGTAGCGCAAACTAAACTTAATATGTAGGTATTAAAGTTGTTTTTCCAAATACAATAAGTTGTTTACATGCTTAGAAACTAGAATGGTGCAGATTATGTTTATTTTGTGTTATTTTTACGAGCACAATATTTAGTTGTTCTTCGGAGAAGGTGTTCTGTATGCTGTTATCCGTATTTTTGTCAGGCCATCAAGCAGCAACGTTCCAGTATCACCCGTACTGCCACAGAGAGAGAAAACAAAGACTGTTCCAGAACATCAAAAATCAAAAGGTATTTAAAGATCAAAACATGCGTATCAGGACTTGGTGTCCAATCTTAGCAGATCGCAATGGGACTTCAACTAAACTGGTTTGCATGGATTAGCGTTCATGCGTATAAAATTTCGTACATGAACTCTCGCTATGATAGATCCAGTGATTTGACTCTGTGATAATGATGATAGTTTATGACGTGCTGTGTACAGATAGTAGCAAACCGACGGCGCCTGCGATGGGCGCGGCGTGGGAGACACTCGTGCTGTTCGCCGTCAACTTCACCAAGCTCAACGTGCACATGAATATGGGCAACGTTATGGGCAATGTCAGGTAACACTTATGATATTTTTTGTGTAGCACTGATAAAAAAAATATATTGCAGTACTAAAAAATATAATATTATACAACGTGTTTTTTTTTTTATATGTCATAACTCTATGGTTATATTCTATAAGTAAAAGTAGTGCTAAAATTCCTAGAATATGTGATCCCAAAATGCATAGTTTCGAAGATATCATCGATCATAATTAAATTTGGTTCATTCTAAGTTTCATTGATAAATACGAGTAATTCATTTTCATTCATACCAATCATTCATAATTAAAGCTAAGAAAAAGCGACGTTGTCATATTTCACGTAACGGTGTTTTATATTAATAATCGTAACTGTCGAATTATTTTGTATGAAAAATTAAAACAAAAAAAAAAATATATAATTGAAAAATAATTTATATGCCAGTTGATTCTTTGATGTGGCCTCATTCATACCCTATAGTTATGACATATAAAAAAAACACACCTTGTATTAGTTTCATTGATTTAAAAAAAAAAACTATGTTTATAACGGTATAAATAAAACAACATACTGTGTAGTGCTTTGAAGGCATGCATAAACGAAAGTGAAAGTTAGCCTGTAGCACAAGAACGTAACCATGCGTAGCACAGAGCCTGCTACGGCGTAGCTATGCTGTAGCTTGTTCTGTGCTACGAGTTCTAGGTTTGCGAAATAAACGTGAGGGCGTGTCTTACCCGTACTTATTACGGCCGGAGAGTAGTTCAACTTTGCGAATGACCTTCTTGAATTCGTCTGAAAGTTTAAGATTACATGTAACGGTGTTTGAGCCGATATTTCTTATCATTCGTATTCGGCGTAGAAGAAGTTTTTTCAAAGATTGTTTCTGTGGTTATTGTGATTCTCAGAGATACAGTTACCGATGCTATTTTTTGTGTTTACTGCAGTTGGCAGTCGCGCGACTTCAACTGCACAGGCCGGCTGAGCATCGGCAGCACCGGCCACCGCAACATGCTGGTGGGAGTGGCGCTGGCCAGCTCGGAGCTGGACGCGCGTGGCGGTATCGTGGGCGGCGCTATCTCGCTGTCGTCCATCGACACCTACGGTACGTGCCGAGCGATGCTAGACTATGGCGGGTGGGAGGCGAGCCGCGCACGAGGCGCGGGCGAGGCGCGGATCTTAACCTTCACGAACATTTTATATGAAACACTTCACGCTACTCCGTGCAGCGTCCATGCGCGTCCGAGTCTTGGTGCCGACAAATGTAGCAGACACGGACACGGCTCACGCCGCACGGTCTAGTATAAATCATCCTTTAGGCTGTAATACTTCGGAAACTCGGAATCATCGCTCGCAATAACTTGGAACAACCAGGGGGCCAACCACCACCTCTTAAAGCAGTATTATTTTAATGTTACTTCAGTGTGAGAAAGAGATGAAGCTATACAGGACGTCTAGCTCCATCTCTTTCCCACACTGAAGTAAGATTACAATAATACTGCTTTAAGAGGTGGTGGTCTAGCTCCTGCATGATCTTTTGTAACACAGAATGCTCAATAGCGACAAAGTTACAACTACAACACCAACAATTTCTGTGTACAACTAAATAAAGAAAATGTTTTAGCCCTCAAGTACTGGGGAACCAGCGCATCTAGCGAATGGGTACAATATTTTTGATCGTCCACAGAGTGTAAGACGAACATGAACGCCTCACGAGTTGATCACTATTCACTAATACGATTAGCTGAGACTCACGACGATGACGACGACGTGACGTTACGTGTACTTACAAAACTTATGAAAGTTTGATCTAGTTTGGTCTTTCACATACCCTATGGAAGCTCGATATTTTACAGCTAACTAATTACAACCGTTCCTTCCCTCAGTCCACATCGAAGAAGAAGCGGGCTGCAACCCAGGCCACGTGTGTGGCGTGCGCCTGGCCGCGCTGGAGCTGCGCCTGGAGTACATGGGCACGCCCGTGCTCATGGCGCGCGTGTCGCGCCTGCAGGCGCGGCTCAGGGACGAGTGGCTGGCCAGGAACAGACATCCTGCTCATCATCCGCATAGACCGACATCCAGGTGAGCGGATGATACGTTTGGTTTTATTTTAAAGCTTGTTATTGTCCTAGAATTAGGCAAAGGCCATCTTCTCACTTCATTAGAGCTAATAAATGTGCGATTTTGTTATTGGATTCAAGAAAAAAAAAATACGTTAAATCTAATCTTTTCGCTCTTTTCTTGTATTTTGGTAAAGCTAATTTTTCGTCTAGTTTCAAAGCAGCAGTATGGCGAAAAATTGTCCAAACATTTTTTGACAGAAAACTGAGCGCACATTACATTAGGTGTGCGTACGGCTACTTACATTTTAGCGAGCTACATTCGTAGGCTAGACGCGTTAGGCAAGCACACTGCACAAACGTAACGTTGTAATTGTAACAGCGTAAGTAACTCGCACGATCTCTCACATAGCTACCAGAAGATCAAGACCAGGAACACGGGTAAGCTACAAGGTCCTATTTTATTAATCATGGTCCTTCTACCATGAAAAGGACCAAATTTCCCAGATAAACATTAACTGTCACACTCACAGACGTCACTTTAAACATTGAAATGCTGTCAGTCGAAAATATGACAGATTGAGAATATTTCAGTGTTCTTGATATGTGCTAATATATTTATTATTATTAAAAGCCTGTGTGTGTCCCACTGCAGGACAAGGGCCTCCCTACCCTCTTTCCACTACTCCCTCATTAAAACTTCTAAAATATGCCAGTCACTTAAAGATAATAATTGATTATTTTTATGTGACGTCGCTGAATGCGGAAGATAATAAATATGAAATAAAATAGGGCCATAAGAAATGCGCAGTAAGCGCTAAATACTCCACTTTCTCTGACCCCTTTATTCTCCCCCCAGGCCAGCGATCATCCTGACACATGGAACACTAAGCTGGCACCAGCTCCAGATCCTCATGTCTCGGAGTACCACTCCCGACCTGCTGAAGATGCAGCTGAAGCTTGAAGAGTTCTTCACGCAGCAGTTTAAGTCCAGCAAGCGAGTGTTCAGCTCGCTACATCCGAATTATACGAATGCCCGGCGAGATCGAAGGGAACGTAAGTATCTTCTTAACATTATGCCTGTAAGACCCTTATCCAGTGCTTTCAGTTTTTTGTCCAGATCATCAGAAAGATATTTTAAGCTGGGTTCGAATTATTATTACTCAAGAAGGCCTTCGATCTTGAGTATTATCTGCAGAGGGTAGACCCTGAGAATTTTAGAGCTGTGTGTTATTTATTTTGTCATGTTATGAGCATGTAATGCGGAGGGAAATGTCGTAAGGAAAGTTTGTAGTATGAGTGTACCCATCTACGACCAAAGAAACGATGGATGGATTGTGTTAAAGATGATATGGCTAGAAAGGGGGTGACTACAGAGATGGCGACTAAAAGAGAAATATGGAAGAAAAAGACAAGTTGCGCCGACTCCAAATTAATTTGGGGTTAGAGAGTCATGATTTATGTTTGTCATTCGAGTAATCGAGTCTGCTCAAACCGCGCTGGGGTCGGTGCATTTCATTCATTCATAACTTTAGCCTTTTAACCGCCCGACTTCATATCAGTTGTCGTGCCCCCAGCGCCGGGCAACTTGAATCATTACGATATTTGGTCGTAATTATACGACCCTGGCGAAATGGACACGAAAATATTTGTCGGATTAATCCGTCGTAGGCGGTTAAAGGGTTAACTTACATTTTAGGGTTCCGTAGTAAAACGAGATTTTTCGATTCGGGGTCCGTTTGCGATCTTTAAAACGAGCTTTAAAGTGGTAGTTTTTGGTTATAGGCACGTGTCCTCGTCCCCCCCCCCCCATCAGCACCAGCTAAACCGATGTTTTTGGATATGTTAAAAGTGCGCACGAAATAACGAAGTTAAAAGGAAAACCATCGCAGCTAAGGAAGCTTTACAAGTTAACGATAATAGTCGACCAACTTATAAAATGTACTTAGATAGATAACTATAAATTTCGTAAAAAAAATCCATAGAAAACGAGTTAAAACCTTATAACTTTGTAATGTTATTGTAAAATATAAATAAAGCTTGTAATAAAAATAAACAAGTTTTGAAGTTATTGGATTATGATGAAAACTACATAAATGTACTATTGCTATAACTTTACGCTTTCCTTTGCGGGGTAGGCAGCGAGCATCGAGCGGCATATAAGCGCGTGGGCTATTGTTGGATCCCATAATTAAAAAGATCATGGTGTTTCTATGTGACTTTGCTAATAAAGTCAAAAGTTTGTGAATATATTTTAGTTAACAATTTCAGAAATAACTTTGTATTTCATAGTTTTTTTTTCAAAAATACTAGAAATACAAACTCATTTTTGCGGTCAATAAAAACAATACTGTGTATGCGTAAATAATCATCCCCACTGCGGAACCCTTCACTATGCGTGGTGCAACACACTTGGCCGGTTTTTTGTTTTATCATGTTTTGATATCGGTACACACAATTTAATTTTCACACCACCTGCTGCTCGATAATGTGAAATTAAATGTCATGCATACCCAACTTAAAGTAAGTCATTAAAGCCCTGGGCTCTAGCTTTATAACCAGGTGGTCAATATAATATCAGTTGAATTTGGAACCTCAGTAAAAAATTCGCCACACAATTCACATTAAACAAAAACAATTCGGAATTAAATATAGCGCCCGTGACATAAGACACGGCTTTGTCTCCTTAGCGAATAATCTGCTATTGTGACCCTGTAGATATGTACCTACAAAATATAGTGTGTGTAAGTTCGCCACGTCCTCCCCCCAGCCCCGGCCGCGCCGAGCACGTCAGCAGAGGGCCCGGCGCCCGCGCCGCCCGAGCTGCGCCACCACCGGCACTGGCAGAAGGTGCTGCACCTCGTGTCCGGCATGCAGCTGTCCACGCTGCCCACACCACTGCCGGCTAACGGTAACACACAACTAGTTCCTCTCCCACAGCTGCGGTCATCCTGTTTTTTGAATACATTTCAAGTGACACTTCACAAAACAGTTGCACAAATGTTTACCAACAGCGCCCCTGTCCACATCACGCCAGCGCCAAAATGTCCATGTAGCAGTATGTTACAACATCTACCCTCAATTTCAACCCTACGGAATTATTTTGTCAATTTGTTATGAATATTTTGGTCAAACGATCAAAACAGCCTAGATACCGCCTACATACAGGGTGGCAGGGACATCGACGCGAATCCGGTCACCATGGATTCAGTACATAATTTTGGACCCCCTGCGATGAAATTTTTCGTCGGTTATAAAAAAAAACAGCTGTTTCTTACAAAAGTGCAAGCCTAGTACGCGGTCAAAAGTGTATGGAACAGCTAATTTTTAGCCATTCGATGCGAAACAATTTAATAGGTACATCATATTTTGAAACTTTTTTTTAACTGTCGGCTATATTAAGCGCAATTTCAAATTAGTCTACTTTAAATGAAATATTTTACGTGTTTCCTCTAGGCACCGTTCTCGGCGGTACAATGGAACTCCACGGCACCAACATATCACTAGCGTGTTTCCACGGCAACAGCTTTAAATCAAAATCCTGGGCGCTGTTCAGTCTAAAGGACCCTTGCATCAGCTTCGCCACAGAAGCGCAGCAGGTCGCCAGTGAAGAGGGTGAGAACTTGCTATGTTTATTTCCATTGTCTGTTTTAGAACGATAGAATAAGGCCAAGGCCTGTTCGAATTCGAAAGGAAGTCGCTTCCACCAGTGAATCCTCAGGTACTCAACTCCTCAGCATTTCTAAACAATAAAAATTAAAGGTATTTTGGGACATTATTTGGTGTCGAAGGATGGTATAAAAACCAGGAGTGTCATTATCTGAAGAGAAAAATAACAGAAGACAATAAAAAAAAAACATTTGAAACAACAAGAAAAAAAATACTAGTTCCTAAATTAATCTCTACATAATTAATCATATATTTGATTCGGAAAGACTGGGAACTGAGGGTTCTAAAAATCTTTTTGGGCATTTATTCACGGGCCATTCTGTATAATAATAATTTTCATGAAGTTTTATTGGCATGACTATTATACATTTTACGTATGTTTTGACATGTAAAAGTGTTTGTATAAACCTACTTACAGAAATAAAATCATTTATCATTTATCAGGTTCGATGGAAGTACACGTAGTACAGAGCCTGACAGCGAGCCTGGGCGGCCTGGGCCCCGGCGGCTCGGGGGCGCGCGCGCACGTGTCCATGGCCACCGTGTGTCGCATGACCAGGGCCCTGCTGTTCCCGCCGCAGTTCAAGACGCTGAAGGAGTGGTTCCATTATGCCTTCGCTAATAGTGAGATTGATGGTGAGTTGGTCTGATTTTGTTTTTGAATTAGTCATCATTTCAGCCGAAAGACATCCTCTGCTGGACATAGGCCTCTTTCACCTACTGTCTACAACACAGAAAGCGTGAGCACGTACACTACATGGACGCATCTATGACAATATTTGTTAGGACTCAGACATGAGTTTTATAGGTGAAGTTGCACAAAAAGAGGCGCAGAATTACGTAGGTACCTAACGATTGCAGTTGACTATTAAATAACACAACAACGTCACGCCTGTATTCCCCGAAGGGTTATGCAGAGATGTACCTATAGTACACCCACATTTCGCCAGTTATGTTTAAGTCCCATATAATAGGGGGCGAGCCTATTGCCATCAACCGGGCACAGATCCAGACTCCGGGCTGCCACTGTGAAATTCCAGATAGTAAAACCCAACTATTAAATAGATAATCTGTATAACAAAAAATTTACCTCTCCGCTGTCGATCGGCCTCCCAGTGGTCGGTAAGAATAGAAATTTAATTGTGTCTCATAACGTGACATCTGAAGGTCTATAAAATATTTTTCTCTCCAGCAATCGAGCTCTTCCCATCCCTGGAGCGCGACCCAACCGGCACAACATCTTCCAACGCCAGCGGTTCTAGCGCCAACACCAACAGTGCCGAGCGCAACAAGGCGGCTGCAGACAAGCACGTGCGCGAGGTCATCTTCGCGCTGCCCTCGCTGCAGCTGCACCTGCGGACACACCACCTGCAGGCGCACACACCGCCCACTGAGACTGGTCAGTTGGGCTCTTCTGGTTTTTGGTTTATCTACACACAATAGAATCCAAGGTGTACAAAGAAACGGAAAACCACTACAACACCTTGTCTCTGACCCTTATAAGTTACTAGCTGTGCCCCGCGACTTCGTTCGCGTGGAAGACTTAATAAGATACACAATATACTAAAATAACAGCCACATTTTAATAAAACTCCCTCGTATCCCGACCTGCCGCGCTGCATTGCATCGCCTACCCGCGCTAATTGTTCACAATTTCATAGGTTTTAATTTTTTTGCGCGGAACCCTAATACTTTTTCTAAAATAAAAGTAGCCTAAGTTAGTCCGTGTAACACCAGTTATCTGCAAGTGAAAGTCCCGTCAAAATCGGTCGAGCCGTTTCGGAGATTAGCCGGAAAAAACAGACAGATAGACAGTAAAAAAAAATTAATTGTTTTCTTTTGTTATAAGTACCGTACATACTTCAAAGTCAAAGTCAAAACGTTTATTGCGAACTAAGTGTACAATGTTGGTGTAATATTATGTCAGTACTTATGACTTAGCAGCCTTTTACAAGCATTGCAATTATAATTCGCCTGCCCTTATCATCCTAAATTAGCATGCATTAAACATTATCATTACTTATTTTTCTTTTATAATTGTACAATTAAATTGAGAGGTTATAGTTATGTCAGAATTGAAGAATGTCAGTAATAATGAATTTCATCCTTTTCAGGTAGTAAAAATTATAATTATAATTTTATACAGTGTGAGTCTTTATAATGTGCACATATCGAAATGAGGGAATCTATGCTTAATTTTATCGACGGAAAAAATGTTAAAAAAAATCTAAATATTTATTTATATTTTTTATGGATTTTTAAAAAAAATTGTTTGCTTTTGTGACCCCAGTGTATACAAAACTGTGTAACTTTTAAACTAAACGATTTATCACGATGAAACAAACTCTATAATGTTTGGAAGTAATTAGGTGTCGTCATAAAATAAAAATTATGGAAAAAAAATAGCCACATTTAAAAATAAACATTTTTGTTTGGCAAAAATCTGATTTTTTTTCATTAATTTTTACAAAAATTGTAAAATTTCTCAATAACATGCCCCCATCACCTTCTTTTTTTATAACTTTAAGTTATTCTTCATTGTATTAGGAACCTAACGGTAAAAATTGCATGTTTTTAACTCAACCCCAACATTTTTTATCAACTGTCAAAGAAAGGCCCAACGCATAGCTATTGTTTAGCAGGTAGATAAACTTTCTTTTGAATGTGCGCAGGTCGGGGAGGTAGGGCCAGCCAAAGGAACTTGAATTATGACAGATGTCAGACTGGCAGTCGCTCCGAATTATTCGCCGCTGCTACATGTGTTTCGGTACTTTCGTTCGCTGGACTTTCATAACTTTCGTTCGCTGCTACATGATGCCGCGTTTAAGTGAATTTTCCCCGGCACACATCGCCGACATACATTTTTATTATGGAGTGGGACAAGGAAGTGCCAGAGCTGCGCGCGCGGCTTACATAGCTGCGTATCCTAACAGGCAACCAGTGCCATCTGCCCGAAACTTCCAGGAAGTTCACAGAAGGTTGTCGATCACTGGACTTGGATCAAGTAGAGATCGTCGCGAGCCACCTCAAGTAATTATTGATGCGGCTACTGAACAAGCAGTATTAAGTGATTTGTTTGCTGATCCATCCATAAGTACTAGACGACTGGCTCTTCGTCACGGAATATCCCAAAAATCAGTGTGGCGTATTTTAAAGAAAGAAGGATTGCATCCTTATCACTATCAAAGGGTGCAACATCTACATGAAAACGTAGACTGGCGTCCAAGGTGTGTGATGTCCACATGGATTCAAAGAAAAACCAGAGCAAACCCAAACTTTCCAAGAAAAATACTATGGATGGACGAAGCGACATTCACTAGAGACGGTATTACTAACTGTCGAAATTTACACAGATGGTGCCGCGCAGGTGAAAACCCGAAACTGAAACGGTCATCTACTTTCCAAGTAAGATTTTCGATAAATGTTTGGGCTGGTCTTATCGATAACATGTTGATTGGACCAGTCATATTGCCGAGAACGTTGACTGGTGAAAGATTTTTAAGTCTATTGAGAGATGATATGCCTCAGTTATTGGAAGATGTCCCACTGGCTGTGCGTCAAAGGATGTTTCTTCAGATGGACGGATGTCCTGCCCATTACGCTACAAATGTAAGAAGATTTTTAAACGAAAATTATCATGACAAATGGATCGGCCGGCAAGGACCTGTAGGGTGGCCTGCGCGTTCACCCGATTTGACGCCCCTTGATTATTTCCTATGGGGGACCATGAAGCAACGCGTCTACAGTACCCCCATCAACAGTGAGGCCGATTTGCGTGACCGCATAATAAACTGTGCGAATGATATTCGCAATGATCCCGAAATGATAAGGAGAGCGACACACCAAATTCTAATTCGCGCGGCTTTGTGTTTACAACAACGAGGTGGACATTTTGAGAACCTGATGCATTAAATTTTGTATTTAATAATAAATGGGTTTCAATTGAACTCTTTTGCATTAATTATCATCCCAAACAAACCACCCTTATGAGAACAATACGATTCCGCGTTCGGAGTGCCATCTTTGAAACAACCCGCGCGCATTCACAACAAAGTTAACAAAAAAAAGTTTATCTACCTGCTAAACAATGTGCGTAGCTATGCGTTGGGCCTTTCTTTGACATTTGATAAAAAATGTTGGGGTTGAGTTAAAAACATGCAATTTTTACCGTTAGGTTCCTAATACAATGAAGAATAACTTAAAGTTATAAAAAAAGAAGGTGATGGGGGCATGTTATTGAGAAATTTTACAATTTTTGTAAAAATTAATGAAAAAAAATCAGATTTTTGCCAAAAAAAAATGTTTATATTTGATTATGGCTATTTTTTTTCCATAATTTTTATTTTATGACGACACCTAATTACTTCCAAACATTATGGAGTTTGTTTCATCGTGATAAATCGTTTAGTTTAAAAGTTACACAGTTTTGTATACACTGGGGTCACAAAAGCAAACAATTTTTTTTAAAAATCCATAAAAAATATTAATAAATATTTAGATTTTTTTTAACATTTTTTCCGTCGATAAAATTAAGCATAGATTCCCTCATTTCGATATGTGCACATTATAAAGACTCACACTGTATATTCATCAATAATAGTGAAAATCTGGGACGATTTTTGAATTCATACAAAACGTCAAACGATTAACATTTTTTTTTGTCTCGTCGAAATTTATTTTTGTCATTGAATTATGTGATTTGACATAATAATGGGGATGATGCCTTGGTGAAAAAAAAAAGAAATTCTATTTAATCCGTCAGTCAGATAATAAAAAATATTAGACACATATGTTTTGCTTTATCATATTAATAAAAAATTACTTATATAAAACGCATTAAAGTTGCGGATTGGGGGCTCTCTACGTCACAACTCAGTTTAAAATCTAGTAAGGCGTGACGTCATGCCACAAGAGTTGAGGGATACAATACTTGTTTACTAAGTACACAACGTCGGTCGTATGCGCATCGCCACTGCGGGTAGGTGTGCAAGAGTTGAGGGATACAATACTTGTTTACTAAGTACACAACGTCGGTCGTATGCGCATCGCCACTGCGGGTAGGTGTGCAAGAGTTGAGGGATACAATACTTGTTTACTAAGTAAACAACGTCGGTCGTATGCGCATCGCCACTGCGGGTAGGTGTGCAAGAGTTGAGGGATACAATACTTGTTTACTAAGTACACAACGTCGGTCGTATGCGCATCGCCACTGCGGGTAGGTGTGCAAGAGTTGAGGGATACAATACTTGTTTACTAAGTACACAACGTCGGTCGTATGCGCATCGCCACTGCGGGTAGGTGTGCAAGAGTTGAGGGATACAATACTTGTTTACTAAGTACACAACGTCGGTCGTATGCGCATCGCCACTGCGGGTAGGTGTGCAAGAGTTGAGGGATACAATACTTGTTTACTAAGTACACAACGTCGGTCGTATGCGCATCGCCACTGCGGGTAGGTGTGCAAGAGTTGAGGGATACAATACTTGTTTACTAAGTACACAACGTCGGTCGTATGCGCATCGCCACTGCGGGTAGGTGTGCAAGAGTTGAGGGATACAATACTTGTTTACTAAGTACACAACGTCGGTCGTATGCGCATCGCCACTGCGGGTAGGTGTGCAAGAGTTGAGGGATACAATACTTGTTTACTAAGTACACAACGTCGGTCGTATGCGCATCGCCACTGCGGGTAGGTGTGCAAGAGTTGAGGGATACAATACTTGTTTACTAAGTACACAACGTCGGTCGTATGCGCATCGCCACTGCGGGTAGGTGTGCAAGAGTTGAGGGATACAATACTTGTTTACTAAGTACACAACGTCGGTCGTATGCGCATCGCCACTGCGGGTAGGTGTGCAAGAGTTGAGGGATACAATACTTGTTTACTAAGTACACAACGTCGGTCGTATGCGCATCGCCACTGCGGGTAGGTGTGCAAGAGTTGAGGGATACAATACTTGTTTACTAAGGACCGTGACACATTGATCGTTTCACTGCGTTTAGAGTACTTTGATGGTTGTTAATATTGTCTTCATTTTACATATTTTTAACTTACTATTGTTACGTTATGTTATGACTACATAGAGTTTATTTATTATGATTCCTTGAGTTTGTTTATGTATTACTGTATTATATATATATACATATGTATAATAATTAGTAGGTAGGTAGGTGGTTGGTAGGTGATAGGCTCGCCCCCTATTACATGGGACTTAAACATAACTGGCGAAAAGTGGGTGTACTATAGGTACACCTCCGCCCAACCCTTCGGGGAAACAAGGCGTAATGTTATGTGTAAAAAGCTTTTATTTTGACATTACAGACACTTCAATTTTATTTATTTGTATAGATGAGGCACTCGAAAGTTTAACGTCCGAGAGGCGCACAATTTGTGATAGACGCATCAACGACTCCGCAAAAACGAGGACAACACCAACTGTCATCCGCCGTACGATCGATTGTCTAAGCTCAAAATGAGCATCAGATTCACTTTATCAGCCTTTTGGCCAACATGATTATCACACAAAAACAATATAGCTCCCGATGGCAAGTAAAAAATGCAGCCTTCAGAGCGGTAACAATTTTTATACCTCCCATGTTTTGTACCGCATTTGTTGCAAATAAATGACTTTGACTAGATTTAGTTAGCGTCTCTTTAAACAACTTTTTAAAAAATGCTTGAAAGCGGGAAACGAGACTTACCTGCACAAAACTTATGTAACCATCGCAACCGGTTTATGTGCGCACGGATTCTGGCGTGTTTACTGACCTTCGCAACCTTCAAATTGGTGCTATGATATCATTCCAACTAATTTGAATATTTATCATCTCATAGATGAGAAGCCGGTAGTGGAATGCAGTTTCATCACAGAGTTTGAGGACCACATATTCGTGTCTGTGGACGCCGAGGCGTTCCTGTTCTTGCACGACCTCATATCGTCTTATATCAAGGAGAAGGACAGAGTGGTGAGTTGTAATGATAATAATATTGCTGGTCTTTATGTTGATTTCAGAGACTGATTACATTGATGATGACTCGCTTCGTTATTGTTCATTGTTTTTACATAAATGATAGTGTAGTTGTGGAAAAGTTCAAGATTCATGTTCATATGAATTAAGAAAACATTATGTAAGAGAGATAAAGCACGCAAAGCCACCAGAAATGTTAGATCGTATAATTAGACAGATTTGATATTTTTATTATTTCGAACTAACGATGAGAGCTGACAATCTTAACCGCCCGAGCCTAATACGCGATGACGTCAAAAACGCTCGAGCAGCGGGGGAATTCCGACGGCGCGGTACGTTTGTGACTGCGCGCACAAAAATTGCCATATGATTATTTTTGGTTTAGAATTATTTATTTATTTGACGAGAATATATTCCATACCATAGAGTAAAACTACCCACAGCCGATATTAGACTTAATTATAGTAATTTTATCTGCGCGAGAACCGCGCGAGTCACCGGCGCCGGTGGGGCTTGATGGTTTGTCGACGCGCGGCGCCAGTGGTGCTCGGCCGGGCAGACGCATTCGACAAAGCTAATTATAATGTGGTTACGTAGATGCCGGGAGGCGCACGGGCAGCCTGGGCGGACGCGGGCGGCGCGCGCGCCCGGCCCGACGGGCCGCCGCAGGACTACCGCGACTACCGCTGCGTCACGTGGCACCTGGAGCCCACCGTGCGGTACGTAGCGACTACACTTTACTATATTAATAATAGAACGTTATTTACTTTGAGCTGTCACAGACATCATTCTCCTGCCCTTATCACAATTTATTTGTGCTCGACGGAACATGGATTTTTCTTCCATACTTCTCTATTAGTCGTCTTCTCTGTAGTCACCTCCTTTCTAGCCATATCATCTTTCACATAGTCCATCGTTTCTTTTTTCTTTCCCTACTCTAATAGCTTTCCACATTCATCCTCGAAACTTTTCTCATTCCTCCGCATCACATGTCATGCCTTGACAACCGATTTCCGCACAACTTTTCAGTCACTGGTGCCACTTTCAGGGTCCCTCTTGTATACTCATTTCTGAGCTATCACAGTGTCCTGCGCAAATAAAACCTCTGCTCCACAACAGTCTCAACCCAGAAAATACAGAAGGTCGACAGCAGCAGGGAAACTGGTGGAGTCGCTACTTTTTAAATGTCTCCAACATATAAAAAGTAGCTTCTTCAACAGTTTCCATTTCAACAGTTGATTGAAGACCACAAGATCCAGAAATGTGATTCAGGATATTCGAGGTGTTTTATTTTAAACACTCCATTATTTATCAATTTGCCAATATTATATAATCATCAGCAGAATAAGTACGCGCGATTATGAAATCTAATATAGAGCTGGTACAACCCTGAAAGTTGTATTTTGTAACACCGTGATTACAAAATTATAGATTACCAACTCAACTCTATGCAATTCCAAAAAAACTTTTCAGTAATAGATAACGATCTGCGACCGGAGTAAGTAACCTGACAGAACCTTCATACTCATGCGCAATGATAAGTACTACAAACCGCGGCAGGACAAAAGTTAGAAGCTTTGCCTTGTGGGGGTTACTCTGTGGCGCGAACATTCGGGAACACGACGATTACTGACACGCAACCTGTTCTGGCTTAACTGTACTACTGTATACACTACAGGGTGTAAGGGACAGCCCTCCGCAGACTGATGGGGAGAATTCAGTATATCATACTAAGATGACCGGTACTTGAAATTATTTCTGGAACCTTATGAGAATCCAATAAACCAGATTTGTTTTATTACCTCACACGCAATGTATCGTTACCGTGGCAAAACGCGCGTAGCGAACAACGGCAGCGCAGCGAGCCTTCGGCCGCCGAGTATTTCAACATCCATTGCTGTTTTTGTTTATTATAGCTGTTTTAATTACATAAATGGAGTGCTGCGTACAGAGAATTCAAATTTACATTGGAATAAAGGTAACTGAAAATACGATTTAAAAAATGAAAATTTTCTTGCGAATATTTCCGGTGGAATATAATTCAAAATAAAGAGCTGAATGCATCCTGTTAGTTCGCGGAGGGTTGTCCCTTACACCCTGTGTTAATAACCTTCTTTACTTGGAGCTATCACAGTGTGTCACGAAATGAACACCTTTTTACGAGCTCCACAACACCTAGTCTCTACCCAGAAGATACAGAAGGTCGACAGCAGCAGGGAAACTGGTGGAGTCGCTACTTTTTAAATGTCTCCAACATATAAAAAGTAGCTTCTTCAACAGTTTCCATTTCAACACTTGATTGAAGACCACAAGATTCAGAAATGTGACTCAGGATATTCCAGAAGTCTAGGCAAATGGCATTCGCTTCGGAGCGATTCTATTACTACAATCTCTCAGTCTAAAATGTATGGGGTTGAAATAAGCTATCGAAATGTCACGTGATCATAATATGTCAACGAATAGATTATCTTTGAAGCGATAGCGATTGTAGAAATAGAATCGCTCCGAAGCGAAAGCCGTTTGTCTAGGCCCTCTGCTTTTTATTTTAAGTTCATATAATTTGTTTTAGTTTTTATAAGAACTAACATAGTAAGTAGGTACTACTAACACCTATTGTGAACCAAAATAGTTGTCTTCTAATTAATAAAGATATATAATTCGTTTGAAAAAAAAAGATATTTTATGAAAATAAAAAAATATATATGTTTCAAGTTATTATTATTAATACTTCACCATCGTTCATCATAGAATTGCCCGTAGAAAAAAAAAAACATATTTCACTTTTCCGGCGACACAAAAATAATAATTTTTTCATACTTTCTTCCCCAGACTTCTATCGTGGGCCGGCAAGTCCATCGAGCCATACGGCGTGGACTACATTCTACAGAAGCTTGGCTTCAGTCACGCGCGCACCACCATCCCCAAGTGGCTCCAGCGAGGAACCCTTGACCCCCTCGACAAACTGCTGTCTTTAGTCCTTCTCAGGCTAGTCGCCATCGTGCCACACAAGTGATATTAAACCTTACAGCCAAAAAAATTAGGCTGACATTACAACAGGACGCCGTCAAGGTAACAAGATTACTTAATTTTTTAAGAACACAGAAGTGAAATAATGGTTTGGTTACTTGGGTAACCTGCCAGTGATTTATTAATATGATTGACAACCTGGTTTTAGAAAACTGACATCTATCGATAATCGAGCGACGCATTGAACGAATGAATGAATTATTATTGGAGCGCTTTAGGCTTGAAACACCTAGCGCTAACGAAATTAACATGTGACATAAAATATTGGTATAATTTTGTCCAAGGAATCAATTTTATAATTCGACATTTCAGACATTCCTAAACTTAGAATGGACTATAATAATCAGACGATAAAGTGAAAAATTGAATGAATTTTGCTGTGGTTGAGGGATCGAAAGTAAAAAGAAATAGTTTTATTAAAACGAAGATGGCCTTTGGTGTGTATTTGTAGTTTATGTAGAGAATTACTGTTTTTACTACACGTATACATCATATAAATGTAAATTTAGTCGAAATTAAAACAAAGAGTATATTATTCTTCAATGTATAGCAGATGATGATGATAGTAGATAAATTGTGCAAAGGAGTTTATAAACTCAAATTTGAATGAAAATGAATGAGTATGAGATTATTTTTATTACTAAAATTGTATCATGTACGTGTATACACAATTAAAAAATTAAAATTTGTGTGTGTTCACATAATCAAAATATAAAATGATATTATTGTATTTTGAGATTTTCGTGCTGCCTAGTAAATGTTCGTCGTCATTGCTTAGACCCCGAGAATGTAGCTAGGAAATTAAATTTCATGAAAATTATAAAATATTATCTCTCCATAGAAAATATGATATTAACCAGTAAAATATATTGTCTCTAGCATTCCCTTATCTTATAACGTTGGAAGAAATATAAAAATCTATTTCAATTATAATCGGATTTTAACAAAAAGTACAATTTAATGTGAATTAAATTAACATACACCAAAAAGTGATCGCATTTCATTGAGTTATTAACTTGTAAATAATTAGCAAAATTGTGTATTTATTTATTGTAAAGAAGAATACCAATGTTTTGGTTCCTTGCAACTTCACTTTACATTTTGGGCGGTAACTAAAACGGTTTGAATGGAGATTTTGCTATTACAGGCACATTCTTGAAAGCCATTTATTCTAGTTAGTGTATTTTCCTATGATTTAGTTAAAAGTTTAATACTGCAAGAGCAGTTTAAAGCCATTTTGGGATAACAGAGTATGATTAACTTGAAGATGTCGCCTCCCGCGGATGACAACTTAAATCCGTCTTGGTTAGTGACAGAAAGAAACTATCCCCGCAGAGCGAATATATCCGCGTAACAAATCTGAAAGGGTCAACACAGACAGAGCAGAAAAATGCTTGAGCAATTTTTTTATTGATAAGAAACTAAAATGCATATAAAATAGAGTTCAAAATAGCGAAGAGAAGATTCGGTGTGGCGTGTGTTCGCTCATATTTTCATTCAAAACTTGACAGCATAGAACATTGCTGCTCTATCTGCCCTGACACCACAGACTACATAGAGATACCTGACACTAAGTAGGTGCATTGCGAATAACACCGCATCAGCTCTTGTAGTGGCCGACATTCGCTTTAATTGGCAGTTTTCCTTTAATAGGAAAATTATTATGCTTAGTTTTAATTTGCGACCAAATCATGTTCCATCACAGTTCAGTTAGCTTATTGTTTAAGGTGGGAATATTCTGTGATTATTGTGAATGCAGTAGGTGTTAAGTGGCGAGTGTATGTTGCCTCAGTTCTATTTTATTTTAGGATCGGTAGCGCCATTTGCGTACCTGAGCGTTTTTATTTGATGGCCGACGGTTAACCTACTTATTGTAAGTCGTTTGCTTCAAGAATTCTTCGACGTTACTCAGTTTCACTTACAGAACAGTTTCTTTTCGTTATAAATCTTCACTCTCCAAGGTTGTTTATAATAAATTATTTTTAAATGAAGTCGAGAAATTTTTAAAATTTTTTTTCGAGGAGCTCGTGGCTAAGTAATAACAGCCGCATGGGTCGATCCATCAGGTTAAGCTACGCTTGCCGGGGTTGGTCCGTGGATGGGTGACCATCTTTACATACCGAGACTCCGTGCCTCGGAAAGCACGTTAAGCCGTTGGTCCCGGCTGTCATTCGTGGATCTTTGACAGTCGTTACGGGTCGTCAGAAGCCCGAAAGTCTGACAACCAGTCTTACCAAGGGGTATCGTGTTACCCAGTAACTGGGTTGTGGAGGTCAGATAGGCAGTCGCTCCATGTAAAATACTGGTATTCAGCTGCATCCGGTTAGACTGGAAGCCGACCCCAATATAGTTGGGAAAAGGCTAGGCAGATGATGATGATGATGAAGTCGAGAAATTTTTGAAGGAAATTACTTAAACACGAGTGTTATCAACTTTCGCTAACTATTTATATTATATCCTAATAAATAATGTCTGTATAAATACTTTTATATTAAGTTTATGTTAATATGTATAAAGTATACTTCCTAAGAGTTCTTTTTATCACAATATTAAGTTTAAACTTTGAATTGTAAAATGGGGCTGATTACAAGCTAGTGTTACTATTAGACGATACACATCAGAATTATATTAAATTTATATTTCGTTTCGCCGTCGCATCGGTTTGTTTGTGAACTCTTAGCAAAAGACTTGAACCGATCACAATGTTGACGTAAGGCTGGAATTATTCTACGCGACTAGTACCACCCTAGTACCCTAGGACTAGTACCACCCTAGTACCCTAGGACTAGTACCAGCCGCTTCGCCACGATTTGCAAGCGCCGAGTGGGAGCGAAGCCGGGCCTCATACATATTAAGTAATCTTTGTGAAGTTTCGCACAGCGCACACGAACATACACAATTCGAGCCTAAGGCAGCTATTACATACATTTTTCCAAATAAATGTGTTCGTGATTCGTCCCATTTTACAGTATTTTTTGTCGTGAAATTCCTTGATGTATATAAAAATTATGTTTATACTATATTTTTATTGTAATTATTATACCTGAATTATTTAAATTTGTGATTGAAATTTTGTTATAATCTAAACAATTTATTTGTTTTGAATTGAGGACGATAAGCAAAATATCACATTATGTTAGAGGTTCTAAAAACTATCATTCACTGGGCTGGTTCAGTAATCTACAGTCCTAGGCCATAAACATGGCTCATCAAGTTTTAGCAAAACTTTCTTTCTTTCTTGTCTCTTTCTAAAGCTTGTTGTTTCATATTTTCCGGTACTGTAATACAAAATTAATTTGCAGATGGAGTTGTATTGTTTTGTATACTAGCGGTAGAGGTTAGGTTGAAGGGCTTCGTTGCATAGTACTGATTATATTTTATTAAAGCATGGTGATTTGTACATAATGTATGTGATAGATATCAATAAATTATTATTAGAATTTATTAGGGTGTTTTATTTTATTATTTATGACCGATTTTTTCAACCGTTGTCGTAAATATGGCGGTTAATCTATACAAATAAATAAAATTGAAGTGTCTGTTTGTAATGTCAAAACAACAACTTTTTACTAAATGCATAGGAAAGTATAAACGGTTCTTATAACAAAAAATAAATTTTTAACATTTTTGTCTGTCTGTTTGTTCCGGCTAATCTCCGAAACGGCTGTACCGATTTTGACGGAACTTTCACTGGCAGAGCGCTGATTTTATGGCGGCTAACTTAGGCTACTGTTATTTTAGGAAAAGTAATTAGGGTTCCGCGCAAAAAAATTAAAACCCATTAAATTATGAACAAAAAGTCAGATTTGAAAAATTCTTTTTGCATTTGGTAGCCCAATTCTCGAGGATAGTTATAAGCTATTTAACATCACGCTACGACCCTTAGGAGCCGAGCAAAAAGAAAAAAGTCGTTAAGAACACTAAGCGAAAACGAAGTAATAGCGCGAGCGGGCGATTCAATGCGACTGTTGGCGACGGGTCGGGGGACGAGGGAGGTTTATTAAAATCATCCATGCGAACGAAGTCGCGGGACATAGCTAGTAAATAAATAAAAAATAAACTACATTTTTTTAACATGTGGTGGTATGTAACCCACACACATGCATTCTTGTGAGCTCAAGTACCTATGACGTCGCACGTCAGGGGTTCAAATACAATAATCGACGACGACACACTACAAAAAGGTCCTAAAAAACTTTGGTTGCAATGAAATTTGAACTTTATCTATGAATGACATTGAGTTTGTTGTTCCAAAAGTTAATTCTCTAAGATTCTGAATTGAAGTTTAGTTGGAATGTCACAAGTAACAGGTGATGGACATAAACATACTGTCATCAGCAGAGATATCTGAGGTAATTAGTCCACATAACAAAGGAGTTGTAGAGTGCGTGAGCTGGGACCTAAGCGGTTTCTTCAGAAAGTTGTTCAGGGTGCTTAGGGAGTAAACATACTAAAAGTCCCCGCGTCTGGGAGGTGAGCCGGAGTAGGGGGGAGGGGATTAAAGTTCCCATTTTTTAGTTTTTCGCTAATATATTTAAATCGGTGCATCGTAGAGAAAAAATATCTTCTACGTAATGAAAGCTAATAACATTTTCTACAACTTTTGTCCTAGGTATACACTTTTTTCCAAATTCTCATCAGTTTTCGAGCATCACGCTCCAAAAAAGTGAAAATTAAAGTTTTTGAGCGTGACGAGCATTACCTGATGTGGAAAATGAGCTAAACTATAAACTAGGTATTTTATTGATAACATAAGCTCATAATGGAGCGGAAGCGGGTCGTCACTTTTCATTCCATATCTCCGATGCCCACTGTCGTAGAAAACGCGATCTTGCTGGCTAAAACTCCCATTATCATCCATGCCTTCGGGCTTATATTAGTATCGTTGTTTGTAATTTCAACCTGTTTGGCATAGTAGCCTACCCGCTAACGCAGGGGAGCAGCTACAACGATTCTTTGTTTTATAAACGTCCTTAGTTACGCAATCTGATTATCCGCAATGAGTACATAAGTGTCTTGTGTGTGATAAGGACATTGTTTGTTTGGTTGAACGCGCTAATCTCAGGAACTACTGGTTCGAAATGAAAAATTATTTTAGTGTTGGATAGCCCATTTAACGAGGAAGGCTATAGGCGATATAACATCACGCTACGACCAACAGGAGCGGAGCATCAATGAAAAATGTTGCATCTATCTTTATGTCTATCTTTTAAGGTTGGCTTATTATAACTTGTTTAATGGTAATCAAATTTGTTATAAAATAATGCATTATTTGCGAAGGTATTTTCATAAACATGTTATTAATCCTTATTCAAATAAATAGTTCCATAATCAAGGTTGATTAAGTACATGTAAATTCCTTTTTAAATTATTCGAATCGGACCTTTCGTTTAGAAATTACGACGGGTATAAAAATGCTTAAAGTAAGAAAAATGCGCTTAGTCTATGATTAGTTACCTACACATTTTATTTTTTATTGATTGTTTGAAGGCGCTAATCTCTGACACTACCAGTCGGATTAAAAAAAATATTTTTGCATTTATAGCGCAATTCTTGAGGAAGGTATAGGGTATGTAACATTACGCTAGGATCCTTAGAAGCCGAGCAAAAAAGAAGTAAGAACGAGCACTAAGCGAAAACGAAGTAACAGCGCGGGCAGGCGATGCGATGCGACGGGATGGGTCGGTGGAACAAGAAATTTCACGCAGACGAAGTCGCGGGCGGTAGCTAGTACATAATATACGTATATAAATAAAAGTTTCGATAACCCGCCGGCTGAACGGATTTGGATGAAATTTGGTAGGTAGATAGATTAACATTAACATATAACCTACTTAGTCTGCCCATAAATACTGTTACAATTAAAAATAAACAAAATATTACATTTGAATTTGGAATCTGTCATTTTTATATGATTGTTCAAAAAAAAAAGTTTTCTCATTTTGGCGCCAATACATTGTACAATATTTTGCGATATTAAAATGGAGTGGGGTGATAAAGAGAACCGAATCGCTGTGATTGCATTACACAAAGTAGGTATGGAGCCAAATGCAATTTTTAAAACTCTCCATACGCTTGGTACTAGTAAAATATTTGTGTACCGGGCTATTAATAGGTACAACGAGACCTCCTCTGTTTGTGACAGGAAAAGATCTGGCCGTCCACGTAGTATTCGTACGAAAAAGGTTGTCAAAGCAGTAAGGGAAAGAATTCGAAGAAATCCTGTCCGAAAGCAAAATATTTTATCTCGGGAGATGAAGATAGCACCTAGAACCATGTCGCGTATTTTAAAAGATGACTTAGGACTTGCAGCCTATAAGAGACGTACTGGTCATTTCTTAACTGATAATTTAAAAAAGAATAGGATGGTAAAATCGAAACAACTACTGAAGCGGTACGCAAAGGGAGGTCACAGGAAAATTTTGTTTACGGATGAGAAAATTTTTACAATTGAGCAATATTTTAACAAACAAAATGACCGTATTTATGCTCAAAGCTCTAAGGAAGCTACGCAATTAGTCGACAGAGTGCAACGTGGGCACTATCCGACTTCAGTGATGGTTTGGTGGGGTATTAGCTATGAAGGAGTGACTGAGCCATAATTTTGTGAAAAAGGTATCAAAACATCAGCACAAGTGTATCAAGATACCATTCTTGAGAAGGTAGTGAAGCCCCTTAACAACACCATGTTCAATAACCAAGAATGGTCCTTCCAGCAAGACTCGGCGCCGGGTCATAAAGCTCGGTCTACGCAGTCTTGGTTGGAAACGAACGTTTCGGACTTCATCAGAGCTGAAGACTGGCCGTCGTCTAGTCTCGATCTAATCCGCTGGATTATGATTTATGGTCAGTTTTAGAGAGTATGGCTTGCTCTAAACGCCATTATAATTTGGAGTCCCTAAAACAATCCGTCGATTGGCAGTGAAGAATTTTCCCATGGAAAGAGTGCGTGCTTCTATTGTTAACTGGCCTCAACGTTTAACGCATTCTGTGCGAACGACGCGCATGCGCGTTTTTCGGACTTTTGCCATATGCTTGCGACGCGTATGCGCGTCCACCCAATTTACATAACTTTCTTCAAGTGCGGCGCGCCGCACCTGTGCGTTCATTGTTCATTTCTATTGCTTCGGAAACAACCGCGCATAAGCGTTCATAGCACCACACGAATGTTTTATTGAACGCGTAAGAGCGTTTGCCGCACAGGGTTAGTGAGCTACTAATTAGCATTTGAAAAAAGTTAGCTAATAATTTAGCAGGTAACGCGTTAAATGACTGTATTGCAGCCAATGGAGACCACTTCGAATAAGCTTTTTATATTTATCTATTAAACTAACACACTGTGAAAGTAATAAATGTTATTTGCAATAGAAAATTTTTTTTCTTTGTTTCGGTATTTATGGCAAGACTAGGTATAGGCTACTTTTTATCCCGAAACGAACGCGAACAAAGTAGCACCAAGCAACAGCTAGTGTTTGATAAGTCGTTTTTTCAAAAAAAAAACACTTTTCCGCAACGTGTAGTTCGAAAATGGGTAGGAATTCGAAGTGTATAACATAAAAAGTTGTAGAAAGTTTAATGAGCTTTCATTACATAGAAGATATTTTTTCTCTACGACGTACCGTTTTAGAGATATTAGCGTACAACTCAAAAGTGGGAACTTTTATCCCCCCCCCCCCCCCCTCCGGCACCGGGTCCCAGACGCGGGGACTTTTAGTATGTTTACTCCCTAAGCACGCTGAACTTACTGAAGAAATCGCTGAGGTCCCAGCTCACGCTCTCTACACCTCCTTTTGGTTTATTCGTTGAATAGACTAAATTTAAAATTAAACGCATTCTGTAGGTGTAGGTAAATAAAACAGTCGATACGCAAAATATTTTATATTATATAAAAAATAAACCAAACAGTGCACATTTAAATGTTAAATAACATTGGAGTATTTGTCTAACCGCTACCTATAACGTAATTTTAAAATACATACCAACATGTGATTTTTTTTATTAAAAACATAATTTGCTATATTGTTTTAGATTGCTAAATATAATAATTATGTATTTTGTATTATTGTTGTTTTAACTTAATAATTAAAAATAAGTTGTCTATCTATAAAAAGTTCAATCTCGAACCATTAGATAACTATTTCGAAGATATAGCGGCACCATATGACGAAATTAAAATCAAGAATGGCGGCTAAAACATTAATGCCCGTTTTTACTGTCACTACGCGTCACCTAATTGTATTGTTCATTCAAAACTCGCTTTATTTAGGCATTCATCAGGTGTCGCGTACAGTTAGTGAAAACGGCCGATAAAGATACAAACAACGTCTTAAATTACATTTTTAATAATTGTGTTACTTACAAGACGGATTTTCGAAAAGCTGCTATCATGAAAACTATAGCGTGACTGGTAATTAGTGACCGATACAACACATGAAAACACATGATTAAACACATGATTGTACTCATGATAATAAACAACTTTTACTATGGGACCAAACCTGAAATCGTGAAAAAAAAATCTGCTGCTCCCTACATTTATGCTCGCATAATTCGTCAAAATGTAGGGACCAGCTTATTTTTTTTTTCACGATTTATTATTTATTTATTATTATTTATTTAATCTTTTCACACTTAAAAAAGTACAAAGGCGGACTTAATGCCTTAGGCATTCTCTACCAGTCAACCAAGGGTGGTGAAGAGATTAGATGGCAGGTGCTCTGTTAGGAATGGGACAATTTGTACATAAATAAGTTATAAACTTATAATACACATACATACATATTTACTACAATATATACCTATATTATATATATACATTATATACAAATTCAAGAGAGAGAGGTTTTGAGATGACTCTACGCTATTTATTTTGAAAATAACTCCGCAATCTCCGCTTAAATGCATACCGACTGGTGGCCGACGATTTCAGGTTTGGTCCCATAGTAAAAGTTGTTTGTTATCATGAGTACAATCATGTGTTTAAGTATCGGTCACTAATTACCAGTCACCCTATAGGTATATTTCTCATTCGGTATAAAAGCTACAGGCAAACATTAACAGAATAAGTAATTATGGGGCATGTTGTATAACAAATAAATATAAATATATTTGATATTAAATATCTCTAATTAATATTATGGCGCTAACAGGAATGTTCCCAACGTATTTGTATTGGAAAATCTTATGCCTTTTCTACAAAGTAAATGGTTTGTGCCAGTAAATTAAATGTATTGGGAATTTGTAAGCGGGATCTGTAAATGACGGGCCAATTATTTAAATATGTAACAGGGCTTATTCATGACGATTCGTTTGTGTCGATGATCAAAAAATATATTTGATCGCAGCCATGAAACCGTATTTATTACGAGATAACTAACAATATTTCAAAGAATCTAAAAGTTCGAAACTTCACACAAGAGTGCCCTTTATGAAGTTTCAAACTTTTAAAGCTGTGACAAAATGATACAGGCAAGAACTTAAAAGGCAAAATGTACTTAAAAATATTTGTAAACAAAGAAATGCTGCAATTAAAGCTATTGAAAAAATCATTTATTGGCTTTGCACTAGCTCAGTTAAAAATTCACTGTAATTAAAAAAATATTTATTATACAAATTGATTAAAAACATCACCTCCAATTTTTAAATTCTATACATTTTACCACATCGATATATCTAATTGCAAAACATCGACAGCACATAGACTGGCCTACTCTACGATAATATACAATAACATAATAAATAGACGCGGCGGGATGTTGAATTCTTTTCTTATTGGACAACATAAAAGACAAGGTTAATTCTTCTTGATGAAAGAGACGGCAAATCTTGATTATGCCTATACTCCATTTACAATAAGATTAGAAATTTAAACAAAACTTTTTACAGTCCGTTCAAACGATTTTGACTTCTATTCCGTAGGCATAAGGATGTCAATAAAAGCAAATACATGATTATAATACCAACTGTTTACTGCAGCCGCCATTCGTTATGCCACCCACGCAATAGAAGTCAAAATCGGTTGAACGGACTGTAAAAAAGGTTTGTTTTTATGTCTAATCTTATTGTAAATGGAGTATAGTACACATTATCGAGACACGGTCTCAAAAACTCCAAAAGCAAGACAAGTCTTTCGAGGTCTCAGCAAGAACAAAACGAGGATTCATATACAATTGTCTCCGTGCGAACTAAGTTTAACGCGTACATGTACACGGTTTGTTGCTAGTTACGGTTTAGTTCACTAGTACAATATGTTGCTGCGTTTTATCTTAAATACAATCGCGTTGATGTTTAATTTCTCTTATTTCCTGAACTTACGAAGTAATTATAGTTATTATTCCAAGATATGACATTTCCTCTTCAAATAGTTTTTGAAATTATCCCGAAGCGTTCGCCGCGCCTTATAAAAAAGCTACACAATACGCACAAGCCTAGTTTAGCGACTAATTGATGGCGAAGTTCTGTGTGAAGTCGTACTCGATGGTCGGTATGACCGTCTGCACGAACTTCAGGAACACGATGAGGTAGGAGTGCACGCCCATCTCGCCGCCGCTCTCCGTAACAGTCTCTATTATCTTCTTCATTACTTCTGCGTGCCTGTGGATGTGATAATATAAAGGGTCAAATTAAATAAGCTAGCGAAACTCCGCAGACGTGATGGGGATCGATATGTAAACATGAAGAAAAAAAACAAAATTGGTAATTTTTTTTTGGGAACAAACACCCTTGATACTCATCACGTAAAAAAGCTGATTTTCTAAACTCATATTTCAATTAACGATAATAGTTATATATTATAGTTATATTTATTAATTATAGTTTCTTGACCCAAACAAAACTGAAATCGTCAAATAATTTATTTTTTCGTTTTATCATGTTTAGCCAGTGTGTAGTCTGAAGTTTCTGCTATAATATAGGCTACGAGTTATCTGACAGATAGATTATGACATGGTTTTATTCTAGTATTTACCTAAATACATAAAATCATAACATAAACTATTTCTAATTATCGCCAGGATATTATTTACCTTACAATGATTTACATGAAAGCTCTGTTTTCCTGTTTCACTACCTACAGATCTAGATTATTGCTGACACTTGCGATGTTATCATCTAATGTGGTGTTTGCAAAGAAAATAGATTAAAGAGAGAATTCGACTTTTTTGGCCTCCTAACGTTACCAGTGCAGCAGTCAGTTTAATTTCTAATTAGGATAGATACAGTAGTGTGAAGTTCGAAAGTCTGATAACCTGTCTTACTAGGGGTCGTATTACCCAGTAACTGTGTTGTGGAGGTCAGCTGCATCAGGTTAGACTGAAAGCCGACCCCAACATAGTTGGAAAAGGCAGGCAGATGATGACATAAGTGTGACACACGTTGGACTATTTGACTCACCGGCAAGGGTGCACCGACGCCGTGCTGGGTCCAGAGACATGTGGGTGCGACTCCATGGTCACGGTCTTCTTGGCGTGGTCTTGAGATACATCCTCGTACATTTGCTCAACATTCAGCATAGTGCGGTCCTGGTGAGAATACTTGTTTATAGGTATTATCTCTGGCAAACTGAATGCGCGATACATGTATTCGGGATTAATAGCTAGCTACCTGCCCCTACTCCGCACGGTTTTTACGACGTGAAAAACCTCGAGTTTTTTTTAATTATAGGTAAGTAAAATTTTAATGTATATTATACACATTTTTTTTTCCTTCCGGATTAAATTCTCTAAATTATGGTGAAAGCCGCATCAAAATCCGTTGCGCAATTTAGATGATCGACGCGCTCACACATACACTTACGCGCTCACACATACAGTTATGCGCTCACACATACAGTTACGCGCTCACACATACAGTTACGCGCTCACACATACAGTTACGCGCTCACACATACAGTTATGCGCTCACACATACAGTTATGCGCTCACACATACAGTTATGCGCTCACACATACAGTTATGCGCTCACACATACAGTTATGCGCTCACACATACAGTTATGCGCTCACACATACAGTTACGCGCTCACACATACAGTTACGCGCTCACACATACAGTTACGCGCTCACACATACAGTTATGCGCTCACACATACAGTTATGCGCTCACACATACAGTTATGCGCTCACACATACAGTTATGCGCTCACACATACAGTTATGCGCTCACACATACAGTTATGCGCTCACACATACAGTTACGCGCTCACACATACAGTTACGCGCTCACACATACAGTTACGCGCTCACACATACAGTTACGCGCTCACACATACAGTTACGCGCTCACACATACAGTTACGCGCTCACACATACAGTTACGCGCTCACACTTACAGTTACGCGCTCACACAATCAGTTAGGAAAAGCGACTTTAACTTATAGTATGTATAGTATAGATGAACAGACAAGTTCACTGCCAGCAAAAGCCATGTCGTAGACGTGCTGTTTAGGATTAACCTTGTCTATGTCGGAGATGGATTGTCGAATCCGCTGTTTTATATAACCGCTAGCTGTTTTACAACACCGCTCCATTATTTAAAACAGCTGAACGACGTTTAGCGATTTTCCATAATTACTGAACTTTAACACGCAGCATTGCATAAACGTTTTGCATTTATTATTGCAACGGGTCAACGATTAGAGTTTATGTAAAACAGCGTCAAATAAAACGTCAAATTATAGATTTCAGTTCTTAATTTTGTCGCTCGTGGATTTCTGAGTCATAACAACAATAATGGCGTCCGAAACAGAAATTAATAAAACGAGTAATATGAGTGAAAATTACCTTAAGTGAAAACAGTGATAAGTTTTCATAGTTTTATGAAAGTCAGTCCTAAAAATACGAAATAACCAAGTAACTGTGACCAACTTGGAAGTAGCGCTCGCTGGCCGTTGCGGCGGCACCGCTGCACCACTCGCTTCGCTCGCTCGGCTCGCGCGCGGTTTGTCACCATTCTAACCTAACCTAAACCAATTGGTCAGGGTGCCCTAGCTTAGTTACTGCGACCGATTCGGCATTACAAGCCACACCAAACGCTTATTGTGACTGCAAACAAACCATTCTGCATTACGTCTAAACATGGGTAGCAGTTTTGTTAAACGTAACGCAATCACAATCCAGCTGAACGTTTTTCAGCTGTTTTAAATGACGGAGCTGTTTTGTAAAACAGCTAGCGGTTCGACAATCCATCTGTGACATCTACATTAGGGCACAAGTGGCGATGCCTACAAGATTCGCGATTTGTACTTTGTATAATATTATACGTTCTAGAGTAACAAAGGTAGTTCGTTTTCATCGACTATGTTATATGTTAAAACAAAACACAATCGCGAAGCACCTCTGTCAAGGTCGTGATATGTAAGAATGCGTTCATCTAATTCTTAAGCAGTAAACAATGTAATGATGTAATTAACAACAGCGCGGTACGTGAGTCTAGACCATCAATTAATTGTTAATCAGACTAGACATTGGATGGAACGCAAATTCTTGATTTACGTCTCAATTTGTCTCATAGTAATCGGAACATGGCAACATTACACATATTACATTTTATCATAATTGTGACACCTTGCATCTCCAGAGCACTTGAGTTCAACGTTGCAACACGAGGGCTGGAGTCTACGACAGAACGGGCGCATTTTAAACAGAAAAACCACATTTCTACTGTTTTCAAGTCTCATATTTTTATAATTAGGGACGAGCTTATTGCCAAATCTGGGGTGAAGTGAAACTGAAACTTTCCAATTGAAAAAACCATGATAATAATGTATAAGTTGACATAACTTGCAACTAACTAAGTTACCTCGTCATAGCCGATGAGCCAGAGCCGCGGCGTCTGGTAGTACTTGTCGTACGTAATGTGCAAGTCGTACGTCCTCGTGCGGATGATCTCGTCGCCGTCCGACTTCGACTTCTTGTCCGACTTCGGTTTAGGCTCTTTGCGCTGAGCTAGGTCTGTTGACTGGAGCAACAATATTATTAGATCTTTTTTCTTTTGAAAGAAAGAACGAAAGTAAGTTACGTAAGACACCAAAAAAAAAGAAAAATTACTTAAGTTATATTTTTACCCGACTGCCCCAGAAGGAGGATAATATTTTTCCGAGAGTATATATGTATGTATGTATGTCTATTTCTTTGGCACGCTCTGTAGCCTAAACGGCTTGATGGATTTTAACATAATGAGGTGCCGTTAGATTCGTCTTTATTGTGGGTGTGACATAGGCTATATAATGTTTATACAAGAATCGCGAAAAAAAAATCAGGTGTTCCCTACATTTTGACGAGTTATGCGAACATAAATGTAGGGAGCAGCAGATTTTTTTTTCGCGATTTCAGGTTTGGTCCCATAGTAAAATTTGTTCATAATGATGAGTACAATGACCCCTTAAGAGGTTGTGCGTTATTTATGTTACACCTTGTATAGACTGAGCATATATTAAAATATCCGAAGTGCTGATAAACTATAAGGTAAACAAATAAAGGTGAAACTACATTCTATGTAAACACTGATACGTGTAATCAAGGACACAAACTATAATGAATATGTGAAGATAGTGGTCATGACAACCAGATAAATAGGTCAGTTTGGATACTCGTATAAAAGTAGCGAACCAACTACGTTTATGCGTGTCAGACAAAAATATTTGGTGTTATAGAATCAAAGTTTCGAATTATAACCAGAGATAGAAATATTGTGCTATCTCGCTATGATAATTCTTACTATTATTAATAAGTTCTAATGTTTATTTAGGTATTGGTGTCACCTAGGAAAATACTCTACCTGAGTAAGACATACAGGGCTGAAACAATGGACATGCGCGCACAAAAGCCTCAAAAAATAAATAGTAAAAATATTTCTAAGCCACTCTTACCGGGTCTACTTCATCTAGCAGCCCCGACTCCTGGAACTGCTCCATATCCTCGGCCTCCCCATCCTCGTCATCCTCTTCGTCATCATCGTCGCGGTCACCGGCCGCGCCTTCACCGTCGCTGTCGCCAGTATCTGCAGCTTCTAGTGTCATCTCACAAACCTGGTGGAGATATGTTTGGAGACTTTAGAATAACATAACATCACGTCTTGTTTCCCCGAAGGGTTAGGCAAGAGGTTAGGGTTAGAGAAGGGTTAGGTGTACCTACCTATTATAGTAACACCCACATTTCGCCAGTTATGTTTAAGTCCCATGTAATAGGGGGCGAGCCTATTGCCATCTACCGGGCACAAATCCAGACTCCAGGCTGTTATTGAGAAATTCCAGATAGAAAAACCCAATAACACTGCCCGACCTGGAAATCGAACTCAGGACCTCATGCTCAGCAGTAGCGCTTGCGACCACTGGGCCAACGAGGCAGGCAACTTTAGAATAATAGATAAAAAATCTGACAAAATAAGAATAGAAAAGAAATTAAAACATTTTTTTTATTTGTTTGTGTTGGTTGGGCAGGTTTGACAACCAGTCTTACCAATTGGTATTACAGTACTGGGTCGTGAAGGTCAGATAGGCTTTCGCTCCATTTAAAACACCGGTATTCAGCTGCATCTAGTTACACTGGAAGCCAACCACACTATTTTGGGAAAAGGTTAGGCAGTTCAGATATTGGTAAGGCAAGTTTGGTTGCGGTTGCGGGATGTTCGAAAGAGTTACCGTGGCCCCGGCACAGGCAACAGAAGGAACACGGTTGGGTTTTAGTCAGTAAAAGTCTGACACGCCCTCCCGCTACGCCCAGAGCGGGAGAAGTCATTTGATGATTTCCCATCCACAAAAAAAAAAAAAAAGTTTGGATGCTGTAAATTAATTAGTTGCACTATTATTAACTATTATTTTGTAACTATAATATTCATAATTAATTTGAACAATAAAATTCTAAATAATGAGGGACAATTCTCGTAATTTTAAGAACGTTCACAGTCTGATCTCAGTCTCAATATGTCAAAAATAACATCATCACCACCGTTAGTAGATGTTGAGGTCGGGAGGCTAATTTAGCCAATAACCCTTCACCCACTGCTGTCTTAAAAAATACGCGAAAAATGGAATAAAGAAATGAACGGGTTCATTTGGCGTACTTACCTTCTCATCACAAACTTAGAATCTGATATAAATGCATACTCATCATTACATCAACAGTACATAGAAAAATTCCCAAACATGAAAGTCTCTAAGCAAACAATTGGAGATCAAAGGAGAGCAATAGTCCACTACACTCGATTCAGAAATAGTTTACATACACCCAATAATGATTTACAAAAAATTTAAAAAACGACCAATCTGGAAGTACCTATGTCTTTTCAAATAAAAAAAAATTCAAATCGGTTTACAAAATTAAATCACGGAGTTCTGAGGTAACAAAACCTTTAAAAAAAAACGAATTGAGAACCTCCTCCTTTTTTGAAGTCTGTTAAAAAAAGAGATAGTTGACTGCCAGATAACAGACAATAGAAAATTTATTGTTTGCAGACACCGTGTGACCGCGGTGGCAGTCAATGACTTAATAATAGAATGATTTCAGGGACACGGCTCCAGATAATAAAAACAATAGTAGAGAACGAATTACTCGAGACGGACTCTTTTCATTAAAAATTTACACTCACAACCACTCACAAATACACTAAATATAGAGACGTCACAAACGCAACAAATAGGACTAGAAACGGAAGTTGATAACCTCAATGACATTGGGTCAGAACACGCTGTACACCTTAATACACAAACAAGCTTAAAAAAAAACCTTGAAATAGATAAAATATTCTTAGAAACGCTACAGTACAGAGAGGAGTTACATACCCATACAAAAGTCATCAAAAAGGTTAGCGAATATATTTAATTATATTAACTGAGTTATTTTGCCAAACAGGTAACCAGAAATACAGAATTCAATCATCTTCAGACTGTGGCGGTATCGAAAACACCACATGCGAATTACGCATCATTGACTTGACGTCACGCAAAATCCTGCATCGTGCAATCAGAGTTTACCGCGCGACTAGCATACAGCCTTGGCCAAAAGTATTGAGCACCCATGATATCTTTCAGTTTTATGCGGAGTATCAAATAGAAATAAAACAAAACGTTTTATATGGGTTTATTTTACTATTTATTAATAGAAAATTAATATTTTGTGGGTCCACCCTTTGCCTTAATTACGGCAGAAATTCTTTTTGGTAAAAAGTTAACAAGTTTTTTACAGTCGTCAACAGTAATCGAGTTCCATTCTAGGCGCAGGCAGCGTTTTAAATCTTCTTTGTTGTTAATTGTGTGGCACCTAACCCTGCGCTTTAATAAACCCCATAAATGTTCTATGGGGTTCAGATCTGGAGACTGAGCTGGCCAGTCAAGCAGTTCCGTGTTATTTTCCCGAAACCATCTCATAGTGCGTGCAGATTTGTGGCATGGCGCGTTATCCTGCTGGAATTTGACACCATCCATATTCGTGTCGCCAAAAAGTTTCGTGAATGAAGGCAGTAATGCAGTTTCTAGTACATTTATGTACTTAGTAGAGTCCATGCGACCCTCACACACGAACAATTCGCCAACTCCAGAATCGGTCATGCAACCCCAGACCATTATGCTGCCTCCACCGTGTTTAACGGTTGGGATCACACACTCTGGCTTAAATTATTCGCCCACACGGCGACGCACAAAGGTCACACCAGGTGTACCAAAAATCTGCAATAAAGAGAAAAATATTGAGTTCCGTAAAACTAAAATAAATTCAATTATGCGTTTGGTTTTTAAAACATTTTATAAAATTGTATCAGGGCATTAAATTGACTTACTCACCTCAAAGTTTGATTCGTCTGACCAAACAACATTTGACCAATCTTCAGCGGTGAAAGTTCGGTGTTTTAAAGCCCATTTCAATCGAGCTTTTTTGTTGTTATCGGAGAGCCATGGCTTCTTCCTAGCTTTACAGCCTTTCAGACCAGCTTCTTGAAGTCTTCTGCGAGTAGTTCGAGCAGAAATTGGCTTCTTAATTTGTTCCGACAACTCAGTAGCGAGCTCTGAAGATGTTTTTTTCCTATTTCTTAACGACTCTCTCAGTAAGTGACGATCTTGACGGTCTGTGGTGATGCGTTTGCGCCCGGTTCTCGGTCTATTTTCATGTGATCCGGTAGTAGAGAATCGCTGAATAGCATATTGCACGGATCGGCGCGAACATTTCACAGTTTTAGAAATCTCTACTTGTGATTTCCCTTGCTCATACAGAAGCTGTATCTGCACACGTTTTTCTAAAGAAAGTTCGTTTTGTTTTGGCATATTGCAACGATAACACTTAAAACTTCTGAAATAAAATACAAAAGGCGCACTAGATCACTGGATGTGTTCACAACGAGCGATAGTAGCGAACTGATTAATAAATACAAAAATTGAAAAAGACAAATTTTGTGACATCCAGGTGTTTTATTGCTAGCTGCGGCGTGACTGATTATTTTTAAACCTTTGTAGATGCCGATTAAATAATCCATAAGCAATTGATTTGGTTTCTTCCCATACTTACCGTGTACGAGCGAAATTTGTAAGGTGCTCAATACTTTTGGCCAAGGCTGTATATACAACATCCCGACATCAACCGTCGGGCAGTAGCCCACCAGACACCACACCCGTCTGGTCCGAGGATCCTCCCTTTTCTATTGAGGATGAGTGCTAAGGCTAACGGAAGTAAAATTTCACTGTCACCTCCCGATTTCCTGAACATAAAAGGGGACTCCAACAAAATCGTAAGCCGAAATGGCAAAAAAAGGTTAGACCACAAAACAGAACTTATCAAAGCCAAAATAGGAAGATTAACACATTACATGCAAGGCCACAGGAGCAGAAAAGTAATTAACTCTTCAGTTTCCAGGGTCTTTGAAAATGTGGGAAAGTGTCAAGTCAACTTGTGTTGATGGGGTACCTACGCTGTTGAGCTGTTAAAGAAGTAAACACAATAATTAAGAGACTACAAAACGCATAAATCCCGTGAAGACCCTAACACACCTTACACACTTTCTAGACACACTTAAACAGAAACTAGCAGTTGTGAAAAGCTAAATATATGCACTAAATGCACACTCCGTAAAACACAAAATAACCAATTTAGAAATAAAATAAAAAAATATTTACCGAAAACTAAAAGCATCAACAACGAACCGCACTACACCGAGCAATTAACACACATCAACGTAGCTGCCTCAGGCGAGTTGCAGCAAGTCTGGGCTAGAATTTGGGAAATCCCCGTCTGTCATAATACTGAAGCAGAATGGATCAAAGAAGAGGAGGCCTATCAGACAAACGTTGAAGCCATGAATTTTGATCAGATTGAGGTGCAAACCTTCCACGATGTCCTTAAAAAGATACGCAATTGGAAAGCACCAGGCTCTGATCACATACACAACTATTGGTACAAAAAATTTACACACACACCCACAACTCTATAACTATATTAACGATTTTAGCTTCATCTTTCTGACTGACCCCTTTTTCTAGCTTCATCTTTCTGACTGACTAACCCCTTGTCAATTAAAATGTGCCTGTAATTGGTTTATCTATACAAATAAATAACATTGAAGTGTCAGTAATGTCAAAATAACAACTTTTTACTAAATGCATAGGAAAGTATAAGCGGTTCTTCTAACAAAAAAGCAATTTTTATCATTTTTGTCTGTCTGTTTGTTCCGGCTAATCTCCGAAACGGCTGTACCGATTTTGACGGGACTTTCACTGGCAGATAGCTGATTTTATGGCGGGTAACTTAGGCTACTTTTATTTTAGAAACATAATTAGGGTTCCTCGCAAAAAAAATAAAACCCATTAAATTATGAACAAAAAGTCGGATTTCAAAAATTCTTTTTGCAAATGCAAAAAGAATTTATGATAGCCCAATTCTCGAGGATAGTTATAGGCTATTTAACATCACGCTACGACCCTTAGGAGCCGAACAAAAAGAAAAAAGCCAGAAAGAACACTAAGCGAAAACGAAGTAATAGCGCGGGCGGGCGATTCTTTTTGCAAATGCAAAAAGAATTTATGATAGCCTAATTCTCGAGGATAGTTATAGGCTATTTAACATTACGCAACGACCCTTAGGAGCCGAGCAAAAAGAAAAAAGTCAGAAAGAACACTAAGCGAAAACGAAGTAATAGCGCGGGCGGGCGATTCAACGCGACGGTTGGCGACGGGTCGGGGGACGAGGGAGTTTTATTAAAATATGGCTGTTATTTTAGCATATTGTGTATCTTATGACATCCACGAGAACGAAGTCGCAGGGCACAGCTAGTTTGAAATACTTAAATGCTTTGAGTTTGAGTTTTATAAACCCAACAATTATCCGTCATACATTACAGAAGGGCAAGACTTGCTTCTGAAAGACCATAACGATACATCTAATCCAGCAAAATATAGGCCAATTACCTGTCTGCGAACCATATAAAGATATTGACATCATACATTACTCACGTCATATACGTCATAAACACCTTGAAACACTATAGATATTAACAGAAGAACAGAAAGGGTGCAGGAAGAACAGTGGGTGGGTGGGTGTGGTAAAGAACAGTTAACAATAGACGTAGTAATACTAAAACATTTCCAACATACTAAGAAAGATTTATGCTCTATGTATATTGATTATAGGAAAGTATACGATTCAGTACCTTACTGGTGGTTACTTAAAGTTTTGAATTTATACAAAATACATCCACAATTCATCAACTTTTTAGGAAATATAATAGACAAATGGCAGGCGAAATTACACCTGAACACATCCATAGGAATTTGTCCATAGGAATTTTAGAAATATAAACATTCAACACATCACAGGTGCTTGTAAAGAAATAGACTGATTACAAACACAGACAAGACCAGATAGCGAATATAATCCATCAAAAAATATCAATAAAATATAAATTAATTCCCACACCACCTGTAGCTTATTATAAATATCAACTTGAAACCGTTCTCGAAAACTCCACTCACAAGCTGCACTTTGACCGAGCTATCCTCTCCGACAAAACAACACACTATAATAGACCAGACCTCACGTTATTAGATATAATTAACAAAACTGCACAAATCATAGACATGGCCATTCTTAATACACACAATCTAAGGAATACTTATAGCAGAAAAACTCAAAATATATAACTCTTATAATATATTGTGATTGATTTTTCAGCCCAATGTTGCGGCTTAGCTTGATAATACTATAGGAACTATGGTGCAGGAGCGGAGCCTTCATACAACTCGATTCCTAACGGCTTCCCTTCGGAACAATCACTCTTCTTAATGTCTACTATTGCCAAATAATATGGTACATCTGTGTGTGTAACTGTGCATCATATCACATTACACAATTATATTTAATACCAGTTTAATACATCATAAGATTAAAAACCTACAGTTTTTTGTCTGAGTTTATGAGAACTGAACAATTTTTTCTTCGGCTTCCTTCTAATGATGATTGTATCTACGCCACTGCTATGGTGACATCACCATAGTTCCTATAGTATTATCAACAACAGGTGTAATATCTAAACAGCTCCACTAGGCTTTAAAAACACTCGATTTACCACCCTACACATATCAGACTCTTCAGAAAGCTGCAATCTTGAATACCTGCAGGATTGTCAGAAAATTTCTGCAAAATGACAACGAAACATCAATCGTCACCTCACACACGAGAGCAGCAACCACCGCACGAATACAGTCTCATGGACAGACACACTCACCATCACAAAATCCTAACAAACCATCATCTCATCATAATCTAACCAATTGCCAGAGGTAGCATTTGGCTTCGGTCCTACTACCCCAAAAATCCGACGCAACGCCGAGATACGTAAAAGTATAAAAAGAAGAATAATAATTATAATCCCACCGCCGTATCTCTACGTTGACGTCGTGGTAGGGCTTGCGCGCTCTTGAACTCTAGGTGTGTGCCGGTAGAGTTTACTTTGCCGAAACAGACAGACCTAAGGTGAGGAGCCAGACCAACAGAGATACAACCCGCAGGGCAGCATGTGGCGAGCTGTTGGGCAGTAGCGACCCTACGGACCCTATCGGAGTAGTCTTGTTCCTCACCTCTGGCTTGTGACCGGTTGGAGTGAACACTAATGAGGAACAGAGCACCCACCTCTTTCTTGCCTTTACTGGCTGGCTTAAGTGGAGATTCGCAAGAGCAAACGTGCTCGGAGGAAGAAAGTATTCCAGTAAGATGCTGGTAGGGATCTTAACCGTACTTCCGGGATTGTCCTGATAGCCCTGGAATACCTCTGCACTTCGCATAAGCACCTCAGGACATGTTGCCCCCTTGTCGCTACGACACTATGAGCCAGAGACCGTTTTCGGGGGCCCTTTTTCCATGTTCTGCAATAGTCCTACACCAACCAGGGGTTGTCCTTTGGTGCACTTGCATAGTGCATACAGGGATAATTGTCAGTTGGTGACTCGTCATCATCTAAAATTGTCTAACGGGCCTCTGCGAGTTGGCTTCGGCCCCTCGTACGTCTTCCAAAGGTCCGGGACCCCAGGGTCCCGAGATGTGTTAAAGACATTTTTAAAATAATAATATAAAACGTTTATTTTCTCTACACAAGTTATGTACATAATGCTAATATTTGACAATAGTGCACAAACAAAGAGATTTTGTGAGAGGCTGGTGCCTGAAGTAGGTTTATATAAAAACCTGTATTACAGGTCACCAGGGCCTCCCGCGGCTACATGCGTGTGATTTGGACCATCGTAACAATGCAGTATACTTAACTAAAATTGAATTACGAAACAAAATATAAAAGAAAAATACAAAAAGCTAGTGGAAATACCCAGAGAAAATGTATAATATAAAAGAGATGTGAGTGTATGTGAGAGGTTGCTTGAGTGAATGAAGTGCAAGTATGGTTGATGGTGTGTAAAAACAGCAGAGGAGATGAATAGTAAGTAGAGATAAGATAGTCTATCTAAGAGGAATCAACAAATTCTCGGTCCCCTGATAGTCTTGAGTTTTCAAGTAGTGAATGAAATTTTACATTTGTGTTTAGTTTCGGGATATACAAGATGTAACATAAATAACGCACAACCTATTAAGGGGTCATTGTACTCATCATTATGAACAACTTTTACTATGGGACCAAACCTGAAATTGCGAAAAAAAAATCTGCTGTTCCCCACATTTTGACGAGTTATGCGAACATAAATGTAGGAAGCAGCAGATTTTTTTTTTGTGATTTCAGGTTTGGTCCCATAGTAAAAGTTGTTCATAATGATGAGTACAATGACCTCTTAAGAGGTTGTGCGTTAATTAGGTTACACCTTGTATATTAACGATGTTATTTAGCTTATATAGCTATGGTCCGAGAAAGAAGAAAAAATTATGCGAGCGAACAGAACTGGAAGGTTGCGTTTGGCATACAGAGTATGCTAAACGCAACCTTTTCGGCGCTTGTCCCTATACAGATTCGGATTGTGTTGTAACAAGGAGTGTTCTTTACAATGTCTTGGTCTTGCCACTACCCGCAAATATGTTAAGGAGTAATTAAATAATATTATTTACCTTTTCTTCAATCGTAGGTGATCCTGCATTGTCATAGTGATGTGTGTCTACCCAGCCTCCATCCTCATCCGCCTCATCCTCAATTATCTTTTCCTTATCTTCACAGTATTCTATCTGTAATAGAAAACACATTTCAGCATGGATTGCATCTACACATAATATAATTACTTGTCCTGACCGATTCATCAATGCAGAACATAAACCGCTGCGGCTACAAACTTACAATTTTGGCAGTTGATGCCTTTTATGTTGTAAACATCCACTAAGGAAGGATTTTTGGAAATTCAACCTTTAAGGGGTGAAAAGGGGGGATTTTGTTTGTATGAAAAATCTTATTTCTATAGTTAATAACCTTGAAACTTGGCATGAATACATAACTAATGCAATTATGAAGTTTGTAATTTTTTGTTTTTCTAAACTACCCTCTAAAGGGGGATTGGGGGGTGTCAAAGTTTGAATGGAAGAATTTTAAAATGCAGACTGATTAACTTGAAACTTAGTATTTGCATTTAAGACTAAAAATAAAAAATAATGTGGTTCAGGGTTTTTTGAGTCTACCCCTAACACTCCTTTAGTACGGAGTAAAAGCCTAAAGCACGAAATCAATGCAGACGAAGTCACTCGAGAAGTGCTAGTTAGAGATGATTGATTTATTAATATTGCCAGGGCCTGGCGGTTGACGAAACTGCTCCTAATTTAATTTGTGAATCTCGAATGCTATTACACAACAGTTTGATGCAAGGAAACATTGAAATTTATTAAAATTATGTAGGTACCTAATCTAAACAGATGTTTATAGTTAACTACTGTTTTAATATATGTATACATGTCATATTTTCACAAGTAGATAAATTGAAGTTTCTAGAATATTTAGATCACAATGTAAAAATAACTGCTGGTATGATATTTTTAATATCCAAAGAAACTGAAGTTCTCTGACCTAGACTAGAGTCAAGAGCAAACCTATCTTAAATAAAAAATAATGTTAGAAAGAACGAAAACCTTTAAAAGATTAAACTTCATTACCTGCTTGCACCTCCTATAGCATGGCACATTCCTAGTGATAAGAAATTGCTTATCAGCCGGCAGGTATGGCCTGATCTTCGCCTCCTCACCCTTTGCCCATTGCCAGGTGGGGCAGTGGTGGACCAGGTGGTCTCCAGCAGCTACAAACTCCTCGGGAGTCAGGACCCCTGTCTCTTGGAACTTTGACTCCTAGTAAAGGAAAGGAAACAGAACTTGATAGTAAACTTTAGTTTTATTATTTGAGGGTATCTTAAATAAATAAATATTAATAGAGTTGAATACACAAATTATAATTCATTGGATTAAATTACTTACTAAATTGTATTTGAAATACATTTTGTTTTGTTTGACTTCAGTCAGAAAATGATAAATTACTTAAACAAAGAAAATATATTAGAAGACATCGACACAATTATTCTGGAATATGTGTTCAGCTGTTAATTAATATTCAAAATCTATTCATACTGAAAGTACTAAAAAATATGTTTAGCACAATAGTTTTGGAGTAAACATGATGAATAATGAATAGGTACATAAGCTTATCAATCATTTTGGAATGTATCTTACACGATATCAACTTACTGTAAACAATGCTAAAAAGTTACGAAGATAATAGTACCTTGAGCACCGGCGTCAAATACCCGGCGACTCCGAGGGCTGTGCCCTTTACCGTGTTTATCATACTCTGCATTTTAGCGCAGTGTGGTCACAGGCTTCCAACAATGCGCTGCAATGGCAATGTACGGCGTTTTATTACTAAATTGATGTTGAACTCTTCACCACAAAAGAGCCTTGCGAGTTGCGCGATCTAAAATTTGCTCTGCTAGTTTGACATTGACGTTTGATAGCTGGTAAGAATAGAGTCGTTCCGTTTTGTTTAGTAAGTTATAGAGAACTAGCAAAGAACTAGCTTCTGCCAGCGGCTTCGCCCGCCTGGATGTGGAAAATTATCCCACGGGGACGTGCTACCGGAATAAAAAGTATCCTATGCCCTAACTCAGGTCATGGCCTATCCGTATACCTATCATCCAAATCCAGCCGTTAAAGCGTGAAAATAATGCAATTAATCTTTTTTTTTAATTAAACATATTTACAGTATGATTCTGAATGTTTAACTTAAAAATAATAATAACTCATTTTAATTTAAACACCATTCATTTGAAATACTCTAAAGTTTGTTTTTCGCAGATAGTAATTTGACAGCCGCAAATGTCACAATCATAATAGGAAATGAAAAAATGATACATGGTCAATAGTGATGGAACATTTGAAATGTAAATTACTATCTGGGACATTTCGGCCCACATCAAAACACGTGCATCTGTCACGTCGACTCATTGAGTCGGCGTTATTCGGGTCGGACTTTAATGTAACATATTGCAGTCTAGAGTATACCTTTCCTGTTCTAATTTACACAAGAGTGTAGGAAAAAGAATAGAAAAAACATATAACACCACATGTCAAACGTCTAACAACAATTTTTTACGGAATGTTGCACTCAATAAAGTCTAGTCCAGACAAGCGCGGCTTCGATTCGGGGATGGTGGGTAATGCGAAATATTGCATTCTAAAGTATACCTCCCCTGTTCTAATTTACACAGAGTGTATGAAAAAGATTAGGAAAGGCATATAATATCACATGTCAAACATCTAATAACAGTTTGTTCCGGAATGTTGCAGTCAATAAAGTCTAGTCTAGACAAGCGCGGGTGGCGTCGATTCGGGGACGGTGGTTAATGCGAAATATTGCATTCTAGAGTATACCTTTCCTGTTCAAATTTACACAGAGTGTAGGAAAAAGAATTGGAAATGCATATAACATCACATGTCAAACATCTAACAACAACTTCTTACGGAATGTTGGGTGGCGCCGATTTCTCGCGGCAGCAGAGTTACGTCCCGGCGTTTTGCCTCCTTGCGCCACTCCCACATGTGCGCAAGGACTTTTACCTCCAGACCCATCATTTTATCCCATGGCGGTAATGTGGCATGGAGGTTCACCGCCTCGCTGGAGAACGTGCGGTACTCCCAGGCTAGCTGGATGGCCATGACCCTCTAGGACGCGTTCAACCAGCGGGCCGGTGGCCGCCTCACGGAACGCGCCCACACCGGAGCCCCGTAGAGGGCCATGGACCGCACGACCTCCGCGTTGAGCCTCCGGCAGGTAGCGTTTGGACCGGAGAGATTGGGCAGGAGCCACCTCCAGGCAGCCCCGGCTCGCTCCAGTCTGGGAGCCAAACGTTGGAAATGCTCTACGAAATTCCACCGGCTGTCGAGGACGAATCCCAGGTACTTCATCGTCGACTCGACACCGTTGGGAACCCGTCCTACCGTTATTTGGGAACCCGACAGTGGTGCGTTCCGAGGACCATGAAAACACATGGCTTCGGACTTGTGCAAGGCAACCTCGAGTCCCAATTGCCGGATCCTCTTGACGATTGTCGCAACCCCGCGTGTCGCTAATTCGGCCACCACCTGGTGCAACCTCTCCTGCGCCAGGACCAGCGTGCCGTTAACGTAGCAAACCACGCTGATGACGCTAGGGAGGTCGGCGCGCAGCACCCAGTCGTACCCAATGTCCCACAGATGCGGCCCCAGGACCGATGCCTGTGGGACACCGCATGACAATTTTCATATTCCCAACATAGTTACTTTCGAATTTATAATATTGGTATGGATTTTATAGACACTAGAATAATTATTTTATAAATTACAGTACCCATGATTTACAAATAAAAACTTTATCACAAAACCAGCTACCTACTTGCCTAACACATTTTCGACAACGGAAAGTCACTCCAACGCCAAAAGCTCCTTGTATAGCTGTAAATCCAGTTATGTTTGCAATAAAGCTAGAAATATTTACAAACTACTTTATTTAAGAAAAAATATACAGGTCCAATTGATGATCCCTTAAAAAATCTGCATAGGGTGTACGTGGGTATTACCAACGGGATTTTTACGAGATGACATTTCGGTTAGTTACATAAAGTAGATTCGTTTTTATTGCCAATAGTATATGACTTCTGATAACATAATGAAAAGATTTAACCTGTAGATATATATTAGATATGTGGTTGGATTCGCTAAATAAAGCAGTTGAGTTATTGAGTTATATTTTTTGATAAAGGGGAAATTTCTAACTATCTTGGGGTTAGTCAAAAATTTATTTTATTGCACTTTGACCAAAAGTTTACGTTTCTTTTGTCAATCGTATTTGAAATATCATGAGTTTTAGTAATAGTATCGCTAATATCATTTCTCATAGTTTTGTATTTCAGAATTACTCCAAGAAGAGATGGTGGTTCTCAACATTTCAGTCAGTCAGAATTACCCCAGAGCGGTATTCACGAAAATATTGCTAGGAGGTTGTTTTCCTCTCACAAATTCGAAAAAAAACACAACGTATCGTAAAAACAAGCACTTATTCAAATAATTCATCAAAATTCCGAGATAAATATATTGAAGATATTGCGAATCAATAAAAATGGCGCGAAAAACTCTTTTGACAAAACTTGACGCTACTCGCGTTATGTTGAGCTTCTTACGACGACTGATGCAGCGAGGACGTAGACAGAGATCTATTCTCTATCTACGAGTGAGGACAATCAAGATGACGTCTAAACCAAAGGAAAATATCGCTAAGAGTAGTTGATTTTTGAACTTTCAGAAAATACCCTTTTTTGGAATTACCCCAGTGCACTTTAATCAACTAAAAACTACTATTTTGCTTAGAAATTCGCAGCTCTATTTTATTCATTGTCGTGTCGTTGCTGTCAAACGTCAAAGTAGTCAAAACTTTGATTTTTCAATTTTCGCAAAATAATGCTAATATTCTTTTTCGAGATATAAATTGTAATACTATTGAATTCTACATAATATTACTACACCGAAATCACCATGGAAGACGTTCTGGATGAGATAGTATCTTCGGAAGATTTGCAAGTAATGTGAAAACTTGTGCAACGTTGTATTCGTGAGTCATGGAATGGTATACTGATTATTCTTGATTTTTCATGATTTAGAAGTTCGAGAAAGTGTTCCACGAGCAGCTACACCAAGGGAACGTCACGCACAAGGCGCAGTTCGAGTACGCGTGGTGCCTGGTGCGGAGCAAATACCCGACAGACATTCGAAAGGTACTGCACACTATGTCGTATCATTATTTTAATCGTGAAAATTTTGACGTCATATATAACAAACATAAATAATTCGTCATATATAATTTGTTGGACAAATAATTTAATATTTTCGCTCAAGATGAACAAAGGATTAAAATTGGGTATGCAAACATCAATACCATAAAGAAGTAAAAAAACAAAAAACAAGAGTCATTCTCACTATTTAAAGCTACACAAGTCATTCATAAAAATTTCTTTCACAAATCAATCTGCGTGCCAAATGAGCGGCCTCAAGGTCTCTTGAGGACTTTGTGAATATGTCTTCCTTTATGTAAACATACATAGACATCACACTGGGCAAGAGCAGTATAATAAAGGGCACAAATTAAAAACATAAAACCCATTCTAAACAATACTATGTTGATACACTTTGGCACTACAAATGATTATGACTGATATTGATAAATGTTAATGATGGGCTGTTTTGTCATTGGTTATTGTAAACGAGATTAATTATTGTATTTAAGATTTGAGAAAGTAATTCATAAAAATATAGAACAATGTAATGTATAGAAAAAAAAAATATTGATCTTTATAAACAAAGAAGTTGTTTTGTTTGAAACACCAATTTGTTTACTATTGTGGCAATGTTTGACCTGTGTTTAGGATTTCTTTTCACTGATATGATGTTGATGGGTTAATTCTCTTTATTGTTGACCATTCCAATGTCCTATTAGTTTAATTTTTTCGCATTTTCTAAGATCTTATAAAATAATTTCTCATACGTAACAACACAAACAAGCACAGAGCTGGAAATGAAAGGAAATTATTACACTCATAAGCAAAGGAAAAACCAGTTAATCATACAATTTAATAAAATTAATGATTTTCCTCGATAAGTTTTGGTTTGATGTGACCAGATACATAGTAATTTATCACACAATTCTGATAACCAAGGGGGAACTAAAACATTAAAAAAAACCTGTGAATTTTTTTAAAATTTTTGACTGATTGTGATTACAAACAATGTCAGATGTCAATTTTATTCAGTCAAAGTCTGACTAAGAAATTGGCTTTGGTAAAATCAGCCCCAAGAAACATTTACAACTGATACACAACAATTTTCTAATAACAATTTTCAGGGTATCCTGCTACTCAAAGAGTTGTTCAATTCACATCCTGACGGCAAACGAGATTACCTGTTCTACCTTGCCATCGGCAATGCAAGAATCAAGGAGTACAACAAGGCCCTGCATTATGTCAAGTCCTTCCTAGAAATTGAGCCCGCAAACCAACAAGTTTTGGCTTTAGAGGTTGGTATTATCTTTTATATGCTACATTTTGGCCCGCTTGCAGCACACACAACTTACTATGTGGTAACGCTAAACATATTTAAAATATCATTCTGTCTTCGCCATCTTCAAACAATTGACAGAAATAGAACTATACATAAAATATGTTTATTGCTAAATATATATTATTATTTATTTATATGTTTATTGTTAATTTAGTGATGTGGTGGTAAACATGTTTCTACTCTGTGTCATAACCAGAGGTCGGAATTAGGTAGAGTTATTTATGTACTTGCATCAAAATGTTGATATTAATATGGATCTTCCTGGGATTTCTAATGGGCAATCCCGTGTGGCCAACAATATTACAAATAAATAATAATAAAAACCTCAGAGATAGACAGACAAGTAAAACAAAGATAATTAACATACAATTTTTATTAGTATTTACATTAATTCACAATACATATTAGTCTTAAGCAAATTCTCATACTCATACCTCGCCTTTTTTATAAATAAGAAAATATTTTTGCTTCTAGCCTAGACTCGTGAGGGTTTGCTTATTACCACTAAGATTTGAAGTATCCACTTTATTCTTTTGCTATATGAAATCAGTTAAGTACATAAATAATTCTACCTAATTCCGACCTCTGGTCATAACATATAATACACATATATAGCTAGTAAATAGCTATAAGATATTTCTATTGTTCCATAGCTTCATGTTTACAAAAGAAACCATTAGTAGCAGATTGTTTATGGTAATTTATTTTGCTTTTATATCAACTTATGTCTTCTTTCCATGGGAGTAGGCAGAAACTACAGCATGCCACTTGCTACGATTATAACATACTCCTTTTGCTTTGTCAATGCACTTCGGTTGCAATCACTACTCGCCTGACCTTTTCGAAGGACATCAATTCTTTTTATTTTTAACCAATGAAAAAAAAGGAGGAGGTTCTCAAGTCGACATGTATATTTTAAAAATTTTTATGCCACCACCCATGACTTTACAAAGTAGTTTGATTTGAATGATTCTCTTTTTATTCGGGAATTCGAGGTCACCTCGAAGTTGGTCCCATGTAAAATTAAAAACTAAAATTTACCCCTAAGGGTAGAAAAATTGGGGTTGATTGATTTTTCACCTACAGAATTTTCTCTGTTCGAAGCATGTTCCCCAATTACTCAAAGACGGCTGGACCGATTTGGAAAATTCTTGTTTTGTTTGAAAGGGTATATACTTCCTAGGTCGATATAAATTTTATTAACTTTGCTGGGGTAGTTTTTGAGTCAGTTCCAATAATACGTCTTTTTCCCACTTAGTCTATGTGGATGATGTTATAATAACTTCATGTCACTGCAGGTAGTGGTATTCGAATTTGTATGGGGTAAGTACCTCAAATAAAATATAAAAACTTATTTACAAAAAAAAAAATAAACAACCGACTTCCAAAAAAACACCACAAAGTGAAAAATAACTTTAATTTCGGAAGTCGGTGGCAAAAAACGAAAATGCTAAACCAAAGACACCAACTTCCGAAATTAAAGTTATTTTTCACTTTGTAGTGTTTTTTGTGGAAGTCGGTTGTTTTTTTTGTTTTATAAAAAAAGTTTTTAATTAGTCTATGTCTAGGTCTACGTAGGAGGTCTATGTAGACAAAAATCAGTCCTGCAGCCAAACTGCGTACCACACTCCTAATGACAGTCTCTTTAATACAACATCCACTGACTTGCCTTTTTCCTGTCCATTTGATTGCCATCTGTTTATATCAAATGTTACTGAAAAGCTACCTTCCGCCAATTCCAGCGCCAGATCAACAAGCGTATGGAGAAGGAAGGTCTGATCGGCATCGCGGTCGCCAGCGGCGCCGTGCTGGCCATCGGAGGCATCGTTGGACTCGGCATAGCACTGGCTAGCAAGAAATAGCATTTGGCCCTCCTGTGAGTACGATATACAAACTTTTTGATGCTTGTAGATTTTGTATTACCCTGTAGTATACGGTTCTGGGATATTTAAAAAGAAAAAGTTGGTGTTGTTTGTTTAGGTGTGGAGATGAGATTGGTTATTAAATAACAGAATAAATAAATCACGTCTGTATATTCTCGAGGAGTAGGTAAAGGGGTAAATTATGTCCAAATATTTCCAGTTTAAAAAGATTAAATGAATGTTAGGTAATATTATGAATCAAAAAGTTTGGTTGTATGGGTGATATTCTAGAGTATTTATGGAATGTATTTGGATAATTAAGAAAATAAGTCCACCTTAATTGTTTCAGTTAATTCTTTTTAAGTCCCATGTAATATTGGCGAGCCTATGTAAACAAATATACAAACTTCCGATGCGAGCTAAATCGTACGCTTAATAGTTTCCATCAAAGTGATAGAACTATTGATTCTCAATTCTTTTGTAGTGCCTTAAACTTTGAACAGTTAACGGTAGACCCTTGCCGCGAACCGTTCCGTCTTTATTGAAGTTTTATAGCCCGTTCGCACGCGATCCAGTAATACACGGGGCGCTTATCACCTTTCTAACATCGTAAACGTTAGTCGGGGGAATAAGCTGTGTTAATAAATAACACACGACACTATTTTTTAGAAAAATCGATACCTATGTTATCTGCCTAACCTTTTCTTTTTTTACTACTGTAAGGGGCAGACCGAAGAAAAGAGGGATGGATTGTGTGAGAAATGATGTAGTTAGGGTGGAAGTGAATTGTGAGAGATGTCTAATAGAGATGTATTGATGAATAAGCAGTGTTACGCCGATCGCAAATAAAATGGGTAAGGAAAGCATGATAATAGTTTTTGTTCTACTACGAGGTACTACGTTTTATGATAGCATTCAACGATATATCTAGCAAACGACTTGTCTTAAATCGCACGTTATGTAATAAGGTCGATATGTCTCGAATAGCCATTATTATGCAAATGATTTTGGTGTGACATTCAAAAACAATGTCAGCCTGTATTTTTGCTAGTGCAGCAGCCTCTGCTGGAGTGGCAAATTAGGTATTGGCTCGTTCTCATCTCATACAGAGATGAAACGCGCGTTAATATATTTAGAGAGACCAGTTATTTATTAATATTATAATGCCATGAAACTGAACAAGCTCATCTCCCAGTAAAGCTACGGTTGTTAGAAGAGCGGTGGCCGCCATTAACGGCCGCAGTGATGGCTGGCATGAAAATGACGGCAGTGGCAAAGATTTAAATCGTTAGATTCGCCCTACCGCGTCAAAACATAGTCGAATTTCTTAGGACTTATATTTGCCACCGTGGTTAAAGGATTAGCCAATCGACAGAAGTCGATTGCCCAGGGTGCGCCCGACTTAACAGAGGGTCGGAATGTACAGTCAGTGCCCTGCATTACCTGACCCCTCTTACAAAGAAAAAGAGGGGAAGAGGGGTCGAGTTATACAGAGCACTGACTGTACGTCGCTCGATAATTCAATATATATTATAAAAGAAAGTGTACAGTGTGCGTGCCGCTAAAACTCAGCAATGAGTCCCGGTACGATCAAGGGAGTTATTTGTTGTGGTAGCCCTCTATCTCTCATCCATGAATAAGATTCCCGTTTTTACCTGAAAGGCGTGCTTTTGAAGATATAGGGGGTGGAAGTTTCGCCCTCTAGAAATTTCTAGAACAGTCTAGAACATTCGAGAGCAAACCACAACATTCTGGAATGTTCGAGAACATCCCAGATCATTGTGGAATATTCTGGAACAACTCCCTGAGCGAAGCTGGGCACCCCAGCTTGTAAGTTATAAAATATAAGTTCAAACCGGCCCTTCCCAGGGCCAAACAGTCTACTGACAAAACCATCGATACTAGAAGCTAAGAAGTCGCATTTCTTATTCGTTTTGAGACACAATGACGCAGTGAGTACACTTGATTGTCATGGAAACGCTATTTAATAACGTGTGATCTCACTCTTGTCAGTATGGCACTTTTTCTTGTGACTAAGTAGGGCGAGGGCTAATCTAGCGATTTACATCTTAGGGCAGCGGGGTTTGACTTAATGTCAAATACTGGTGAAAATGACAGGTTTCCATGACGTCCCGTCCGTTATAATATGCCGGAATCGCTTTCCTAGGAAGCCAACGCTTTACTATTGCGACAATCTTCTGATAGGTAACGTATTCTATTGTTACAGAATGAACGCTCTGTTGGGCGCTCATTACCTCTTTAAGAAGAAGCAGATAAAAGAGGATTAATGGACGAGTTTCGAATGATATTCTTAAAAAAATAACTCTTATACGCGGCTTAGATTTATTTTTTTATTTATCTATGTACAAATTCATCCATGATAATTTATATTTTGTTCCAAAATTAAACAATGTTCAAAACGCTTTTAGATTTAAACAAAACAATATTGTGTGGTTTTTGATTATTAAGTAGTATAGTTTTTTTAAGAGTAAAATAGCGAGTAGTTAGTGTTAAATGTATGGTATAATAATAATAATAATATGTGTACTGTATTTATTTCTCTAGCTTTAGGAATTATTGTATATGTAAGAGATGGCTATAATATATTTAAGGAGGAAGCGTTTGTCAAAGATTCCATTAAATAAATAAACTTTTCTGTTTTGGTTAAAAATTCTTATGTTGTAAGGACCCATCCTAAGGTATGTAAGTATCGTATTTATATGTGGTTTTCTAAATATTTAGTTTTAATATGAAGTTGACACACTAATAATTTAAGTACCAGTATTCGTGTAACCTTTGAGTCATACGTCTACCTAATAGAGGACACGAATTTTATTGTCGTAATATTGATTGTGTGGTGAAGAGTTATGGTAACATTTAAATAACACAGTATCAAGTGTAATTAACGTGAATATAATTACTTTATTAATTGGAAACTTCATTAAAAAGTAATAAAACAACACATTCAAAACAATTATTTTATTATTCTTGTATATAGTAATGTAATGAAGCGGCGTACAGCTAGTACTCTAATGTACAATGGCTCAGGCGTGGTTGTTTCAACTATAAAAATATACATAAAATAATATCTCCTGTCTCAATTAGGTATATCTCTATCAAAATCATAACAATACTGAATGTCCCTCACACTGGGATGACGTCATCATACAATATGGCGGCTTGTACCGTCATCCCAATCGTACCTTAATTAATTATTGCATAAATACTTAACCATTTATGTAAGTCCAATGATTTTGAAAAATACACCTAATTTATACAGTTATAGAGTCGAAATTATCTTGAAGGAATGGTGGCTACGCTTTTTGTAGCAGTCGTATACAGTACCGCCACCAGAGAAAGAAAGAAATGACAAATAATTTATGGGGACGTTGCGAGATCATCTGAACTGAATTTTGGATGTTTTGTGATGATGTTTCAAATAAATTAACGACGAGCGAATCAATAAATGGAGGTATCTTCTAAGACCTCTGGCTTAACATTTCGGGGAATACAGATGTAATGTTATGTGTTATGTCATCTTCTAGTACCTTCGCAGAGACGAAGACTGGCACTGTCTTAGCAGTGGCGAAGTACTCTGGTTCATACAGTCCCTTTATTGATTCAATTGCCTTCAAAATTTAGTTCTTACAAAACAAATATTTAGGCTTAAAACAACTGTGATGTTTCCCGGTGGTTTCTAACAGTTGAAATAAACAAAACTACTTGGTACTGTCACATAGTGAACAAACTTAATATCTTGTGCTCCCTAAACATAAGCTGGGTCCGTTCGAGGCACGCCATTCACGACAACATACACATCTATTAACATTGAAACATTTTGCAAGAATATTTTACATCTGTACTACATCAATTCATTATTTTGTACTCTGTAATGTGGCTTTATTATTCCCTACGGTTACCGTAAATTGCGTAGTACTCGAACAGACGAAAATCAACATTATACTGTGCGTTAAACTAATAAAAGAGTTTTACATGATAGGTCATGCTAATGAGGTATATTAGTGTAACCAAACAAATAAAGAAAAAAAAACTAATGTCGAACTTGCAGTTCACAAGGTAACTAAACGTAAGTAGTATATCAAGAGCATATCATTGACTTGTAGTCCTACTAAATATTCATTATTCTTACTGGTATATTATATTCTGCATAATCAACAACTGTACAGTGCGGTGGGGGTTTGCGGCGTTTTATTAGTTTCAGACTCCATCAAGTCTAGTAACGGGGTCTACACACGAGATGGTGGCGTTTGTGCGATGATATAAGGTCAGGTTGCGCCTGCGCTGGTTGTTTTGCGGCGAGATTGCCATTTTTTATATCCAGTAATCTCAGAGTTACTGGCCACATCGTTGTGTAGATCTAGATGGCCCTTAGATAACGACGTAAACCCCCCTTATTGTTTATCTGTATTTTAAGTGGCATGTGTTGAAAAAATATATATACTTTCCTTAATCACAATCTGGTAACTGACTATTGTTTAATGTTAAATACAGCGTGCATCAACTCTATTTATCTAAAAGAACTATAATGAGTAGAATGTAGTCAGAGTAATCTAAATAAAAGATACTTGCATCTATACCATAATAATCAAATATTAAGCACTCATTTTCCTAAACAAACAAAACTTATTTTATATACAGTCGAAAATTATTACTCACTATGGCAACACTGTTAAATGTCAACAAGGTTATATTTGCGCAAACCAAACTGACTTAATCATCATCAATTCTCACTAACACACTAAACAAAAAATATTTTCAATCAACCCGTAGAACTTATCCTAGTAATAATAATATCTATGAAGTTCCTTGTGATGGCCACACTCACGCAAGTGTCAAAATGACAGCTTTACAAGCCCCGGTGGCAAAGTGAGATATCTCAATAAATTCATAAATGTAATATCTCATATAAAAGGTTAAATGCTTTTACCTATTGCTCTAAATACTTACATAACGTGAATCCTAACGTTCAGGGGCGGGAAGTAAATATAATTTTGTGACTCGCTTACGAATATCTTATAATATACTAAATAACTATAACATTGTACTCTAAAAAATATGTATAAGTATTGAAGGCTAACATGAGATTGTAATCACAGTAATTGTTATTTAAGTAACGAGCCCACATCATTACTACAAAATAAACCTTCACTTGTACACTATAAGGTTCATATTACCACAATACCAACGCAAACCGTTCACTACCCACGTATTTACACAAATTCGAAGGCAACGTCAAGGTATACTTTATTTATTGCTTTTTGTTACTATTTATTTATTTATGTACTTTACATATCACCTCAATTTATATACATGCATAATATCGTCTTATCTTAATATATTGTTAAGTGTCAATTTGAACTTTTGACGAATCGCACACGTTGTGATAACGCGATAACTGTTCATCCCTTGGATGATATTCAGTCTCCATCTGATGAGATACAGGTAACAATACAGGGCAGAACACTCGCGAGTAACTCACACTTCGTATATTGAACCCCCTCCAGACTTGCCGACAATGTTGCAATATAAATCTTGCCGATATTTTAATTTGATCCTTAAATGTTTTAATCGTTATACATCGTGTTCTTATCGCGTTAAAAATTCGCCCTCCGCGATTCAGTATACGCACATATATGTATGTATATTTACTTTAATAATAGTATGATTTAAGCTCTGTTATATTTGTTCGTATACAATATTCTCATCGTATAAAGTTAGTGTGCTCATTGATATCTGAGGTCTATGTTCATTACTCGCTACGGGCGTGACACAGTCTACTGTTCCTCTAGTGAGTGCGTTCTATAACATAACGGCGACGTAGGAGTACCTACGGGCAGCACTAACAATGACCTAATGACTTGCATATATTTACCTACGATATACTCTATATAGTATATATATAAATGCAATCTGCAAAATGCATAAAACAACAGTTATTTTATATCTATAAATTGTATAAAATATTAAATAAAATCTATTGAAGTGAGGTAGATGGATGGAATTTCACAATTTGTGTGGATATTTTTTTTTTACTTTATAACGTTTGCCGCATTGGCCCAAATGCTGAGGTAGATGGATGGAATTACTATGTAAGAGGCCCTACTACGTGACCGGGACCTTTACATACACAATACAAAAAACTCTACTCACTAGTTTCATTAACTACTAAAACAATCTCACCATCTTGTGGCGAGTCGATCTGAACTAATGTGTCAGGTAAACGCTAAAGTGAATTATGGCTGTGTTATCACATCGGGTATAAAAATAATGTCTCACTAACAGGTTTATTTAAACGTACAGTAGCGCGGCTGTCCGCGCACCGCACGCTGTGCTCGGGGACGAACACAGGTCAACCCCCGCAGATTCATGACCACGGATCTGTTCGTTCATAATACCAGCAACACAGATTCGTGATATCTATGCAAAGTAACCAGACTCAACCTAGCTGCAACCGATTTAACCCTAAAACTTTAAATTTACATTAATATCGGAAATGGCACCAACGACATTCCACGGGTCAACAATTAAAACCGTTATTACAAAAACGAATCAAGCAAATGCCCACAAAACATAACACTCAAGCACCTTTTGATAATTTCAACAAAACATTGTCCTATCTGTGTTACACGTAGTCTACGTGACTATTTCAACACACTTATACTTAACACGCCTTCATTTCATGAGTTTTTATTATGTTCGTCCTCTGAGTAGTCTCCGTCGTCCTGTCCGTTGTTCTCTGGGTCCGCAGAGTTCACTCTCCGATCATCCTCGTTATAATCTTTGTAGTAATCTTTGCCGCTGTCCTTGTCTGTTATATCGTGTTTGTCAGTATCTGTCTCGCATATGCTGTCATTCCGTTGCCTCTCTTTGCCGAGATCGAGTGGTTCATCGGTGTCGCGCATGATGTCAGGTTTGCTCATGTTCTCGGTGTACTGGCGCTGCATCTGTTTGAGAAAGCGCTGGTGTGCGAGGTTGGTCGGTGGAGGTGGTAAGGATCCCATTTGTGGAGATGGCTCCTCGTATGATTTCCTGTCGATGTGCATTGCGTTCATTTGTGCCAGTTTCGCGTTCATCCCTGTTGGTAAAAGAAAGTTATAGAACTCGACAACAACTTAGAAAACAATTCAATTTTGAATCAATATCTCCTTCCTATGACATCTTCGCAAGATTGGACATTGTTAATTTGTTACGTACCAAACATATTCTCTCCAATATACTGCAGATACGTGTCCAGCAGTGCCGAGCTGCCTGCATACCCCGGTGGGTAGTCATCATGCTTCATGCCGGCAGTCAGTCCATGGGGAAGGTTCTCCATAGTCTTTGCGGTTACCGCCCTCACTGCCGGAACTTTTGTGATTGTCGTGTTTGCCAGGTTATTTATATCTGGAGAGGAAATTAGTTTTTAGAATAATTGAGTTTAAATCTTAGTCCTTTAGCCTCTGAAGGTATTTAGTTTTAGGGTTTCAGATTTCATTGTATGGATGTCCATACTACTTCAACGTAACTAGAGAAAGAAGCATCAGTTTCTTAATGCCATGGAGTGGTAAATAGCCACGGTCCACCTGTTCTTAAGTGATCGCCGCCGCTTTTGGACAATTGCATTACCAGAAGCATCGTATTTGCGTTCCCCTTCTTTGAGAGACTTAAAGTCTTCGTCAACTTACGTGGTGGCGAGACGGGTATGCTGTCCTGGTATCGCGACTGGCTCAGATCGTCGTTATCATTGTCCCCGCAGATGGAACTGCTCTCTGATGCGGCAGACTTGGCGTCCAGCTTGATGTCTGAGCGACGAGGTCCGGTCGGGGAGGCACGCGCTCGAAGCTGTTCTGGTGATACCTTCACACCGGCTTTTGCTAGTAACCTGATGGGATTAAACATTAAGTATGTTTTACAATTTCGGTCGTCATCTCTTCTTCATCATCATCTTCATCCAGTCTAAGAAGTCCACTGGTGGAGATAGGTCTTAAATCGCACGCTTTTAAAATTCCATTCTAGGGTAGGCTAGTGGACGCTTTTTACTGTGATGACTTAATAATTTCGGTCACGGTCTGTTTGATGATGACGGTAACATGTAATTGAAAACGCAAATAATAAATCTGTTCTTCCTTTTAAAACCTTTCTCCACCAGAGAATTGTAATGGTTGAATGCTTTTGCGCGCGTTTGACGTCTATAGACGTCATAAAAATGAAACTTCTGTTGTGTCTCGTTTACCGTCTCTTAGGGCCCCAACCACACCACAACGAGACAACACGTGGACGGGCGCTAATTTGTATGAAAATGATCAAAATACCGACCACATTTAGACACCACGACGCACCCACAACGCACCCACCAGCGAGATCGCGCACTAGCAGCGGACCACACCGACACTATACACTCGTAGCCACTGCTTGCCCACATTCTGTCGCTGCGATGTGGTGTGGTTTTGGGATGTGTGATCGTGCCCTTAGTCCCCTACTTTTGCAGTCATGTTTCGTTCATCAATTGTTTCGTAATCGAATACAGCGCACTGTTCACTTGTTTCATCTAATAATTGCAAAGAATACGTACTGGCTGGCGAGTTCAGGGTCGAATCTGGTAGGCATCTGCAGTACGGGCAGGTCCTTGGTGGAGATGCCGCGGTGTTGTCGCGACATGTGAGAGTGAAGAGAGTTGCGGGACTTGGCCACCGTACCGCAGAGTACGCAACTGTGGAAAGAATGATTAGATTGTAGATAATGTACTTAGGCTGATGGTTTTAGGTGGAGGGCTCCTGAGGCCGAGTATAGTCAATAACTAGCCGGGTAAATAAGTTACCTAGCATCTCATTTTTATGTCCAAATTAGAAAACTTGCTTTTTGGAGCAGGACTATCCTGAATTCATCTAAGTTATTATGGTGTCACTTCTAAAAGTCTATCATCTAGTTTAATATATTATACATATTTTTAAACCTCCTCGAGTAGTTTATATCTATAGTTCTGTAGTGTAGTGTGTGGGTGTGTATATTAGTGCCTAAGACATTATAATCAATTTAATATTTGTCGCAAGTAAATAAATGGAATGCAGATAGGTACTAACCGATATCCAGGGCAGACAGTATGTTTGTCTTCAAGATGCGTCCTCAGCGTGTGCGCAGATCGGTAGATCTTGCCGCACTTAGGGCACGGCCGCGGGTCTGTGGCTCTCACACGCAGCAGGTCCTGCGTCCTTCGACACCCTCCTGCAACAGAACATACACTTTATGATCTAAGGCGAACGGGTCACAGTCCTGTGATGTTTAGAGCAGTCCTTACCTCTTTCTCATAATAATGTAAGACTTAAGAAGTAGTTTGTTAGTAGATAGGTTTAGTTTTTAGTAATCTGTTTGTCGCACAAATGTAGAGTCAATTATTGTCCGAAGGTTTGATCAAATAAAAGAAACCTTTCTACTTGGTAGTTTTATTGTTTATGTATTTATATAAGCAGACACTTTCTTCTGGTAAAAATTAAGTTATTACGTATATATCGTATCACTAATACATTCGCAACTAGAATCGTTTACTCACATTGAACATTTGGTTATTGAGTGACTAAGTTTACGCTTAAAAATATTTTTTTATTATTTTTATTTTTTTATAGTTATTAAGATATACGACATTGCCTCTCAGGCGTCAGGAACAATTTCATCTACTCGCTAATTTAACCAATATTATTATTTTTTTCGTTCTGGAGATCTATGAAATGTATCCGTTTCCATCGCATATATTTTGAAGGCATCTTCGTTAATATTTACACGAGCTTACGAAATGGACTTGAAACTTTCCTAAATACCTACTTTATATTTTAATGCTAAGGCAACTTATGTCTTCGAGAGTAAAGTATAAAATGTGCGAGTCTCATCTGTAGGCCTATTGTTTAACATTGGAGTACCAGTATTTATTGCTTTCTTAAGGCTAAGTGTTCCATGTAGGAGCGGTATATTCATCTTTGGCAGGCAGCAGCGATGCGCACGCGCTGCCACGCAGTACGCATGCTGCTAATATTTAGAACAAAGGCATTTCATGTTTCGTTCAGGAGCTGTGCGCTTCAATACTTGCGCTATATAATATTATGTCGACAACATTCAATAACAGAATAAGTTTTATTTTTTGGTGTATTTCAGTTTTTCTTTACAAAAATATATGCGAATGGAATCGTCGATTATTATGTACATTTTAAAATAAATCCTCCGGTTGTCTACATTGACTAGATATGTTTTAGTTTGTGCACGACTTACGTACAGAGCATCACGAACAAACATCATTTAGAAAATAAATTCTCTATGAATTGGAAGTGAACTTATTCTTAACTATTGCATTCAAAGGCATTAGATTCATTTTCGTTACAATCTATTTCGTATTGTCTTATCTATGGTCGAAAGTATTCATGTAAGGAGTAGCACACACTGGTGCAAACGTTCATCATAAACCATAAATCTTGTATAGAAGTCATTTCACACTTAAATATTGTTTGTATATAAAGTCTTTTAAAATAAAATTTTCAACCAAAATATAATAAAAATAACAAATGTAAAAAAATAAAACTCCCAAGTAGTCAAACCGTTGCACCAGTTATGTTTTAGGAAACAGTAGTGTGGCAGAATGATGTCCCGTCTAAAGGGGCGCTTGAACCCACCGTGAATCGAACCAACTAATGCTACGCTTATTACCAGGACACCAGAGCCTAAGACAAACAGCTAATCGAAGAGTAATACCAATCGCTTATAAGCGTTGTCTGGACAAGCGAATCTGGCACAGTCGGACTGAAGCTTTATTACAAAAGCTGAACCTACTAGGTACTTGGAAGAGTGGAATAGCGTCAATTGCTTTTAACCTTTTAACCGCCCGACTTCATATAAGTTGTCGTGCCCCCAGCGCCCGGCACAGCCAATTATTACAGTATTTGGTCGTAAATTTACGACCCTGGCGAAATGGACACGAACATATTTGTCGGATTAATCCGGCGTAAGCGGTTAAAGGGTTAATGGTCTGCAAATGTCCTAATTTTTTCACATAATCAGCAAGAGTTATTATTGGATAATAATTAGCTTGACTGTCCATGCAGATTACAGATCAATAGGAAGTTTGTAGACTCTCAGGAACTACAGTTAGCAGTGCCGTTAAATTGTTCGCCAGACGACGCTTATAGTAGAGTGGCTATAACCGCAGAAGCAACAATGGAAGTTACAGGCGTTCAGGAAGTGATCAGAGTGATCGACATTCATTGTTTCACTTCGTATTCTATCAATGGCACCAATCATCACATGTCATAATGCGCTTATAATATAAACCTTACTTAAACAATATCAGTCTATTCTACTACAAAAATAATTTTCAGTCGATTTATACCTACTGCTTTATACAATGTTTTATGAACATGACAGCGTTATATGAAAAAATGCATCCAGGAGATCATTATATTCTCTGGTTTAATTACGAGCCCCACTCGACTCAGTTCCGTTTCACAGCCGTTGAAATTTTAACTTTAGAAAGCCGAATATCAAACGAGTCGCGTTCCCGACCGCTCACTGCAGTTTCAGTTAGCCCAGCCACAACTCCACTTCAAAGTTTTCATTTTCTCCCACTGACGGCGGTGCTTGATGCGCATGTGGTTGCGCACGGAGTTGGGGTGCGCGAAGTAGCGCGCGCACGAGCTGACTGGGCACACGGGGCTGTCGCGCGGGTAGTGCGCGTCCAGGTGGCGCCGCGCCTGCGCCAGCGACGCCAGTGGCGCGTGGCACAGCGGGCACGTGAGCCGTGCGCCCCGCACCGCCTGCTTCATGAGCGCGCTCTCCTCCAGGTACCTGAGCAACTCGTTCCCTCGCTCCTCCCTCTCACTTGGCACGGTATCGCTTACTGCCGGGTTTGCCAACGCGCCCAGCGCCGCGGCATCTGCAATGCCGACAGCACCATGTTACACAAACTATCTACGGGCAAAGCGGTTGGCAAACCCGACCCTAAACTCGACATTCCGAACCGTCCGAACGCAATAAACTCTCTAAAAATATTACGTCATATTAAAATACAATATACAGATACAGTAAACAATCCAGTTCCGATTTCGCTTCACGTAGGTCCTTGGCACATCTATTCCTATTATTGTATGTATCGCGCGTAGTCGCTTGCAGGGCCGGCGGCGACGTTTACCACCAAGCGCTGAGCGAGCCGAGCGTGCAGCCCGAGCCGAGCGGCGGGTGAGCGACGGGCGGCGGCAGCTCGGCGTCGCGCCGTCTCTAAGAGTTCTGCCGCTGCCGGATGCCGTGGGCTTGCAGCTGGTGGTTGATGAGGTAGTGCTTAGTTTTGCACTTCTTGCCGCAGTGCTGGCATGGGAACCACTGGTCGCGGTCGGTCTGCGAGTGCACATTGAGCATATGCTGGCGCAGGTTGGAGGTGGAGGAGTACACGCGGCCGCACAGCGGACACTGCGGCCGGTAGCCCATCGCCGCCCCGCCCGCGAGAGCCGCCCCTGTAACACAGAGGCGGCGGTTAGACACAGATCCGAACAACATCGTTAAGCGCTATGGTGAGTGTATCGGTCGCAGCGGTCCGCGGACGGGGCGGGGTCGCGCCTCCTCTGTTTGACGCCGTGTATCGAGTTCATGTGTATCTGCATGTACTGGCGGGTCTTGAACGCCTTGCCGCAGACGGGGCACGAGTGCGCGAGCGCATGCGCCGCGTGCACGTTGAGGATGTGCTGCTTGAGGTTGCTATTGTTGCTGTACAGCTTGCCGCACTCGGGGCACGCGGGCCTGCTGGGCTCACCGGGGGGCCGCTCGGGCAGGTCTGGCGCGGCCCGGTCGCCGCCGCCCGGCCAGGTCGCTCCTGGGGCAGGGAGGTCTCCGTCAGTGCGCGCTCCTACCAGGTACTCGTCTGACTTTCGACAACACGTCTAGGACGATCGGTCGCTACGTAACTTCCACGGTGGCCAAGATTGTTGTAACTGGGTTTATGCGTATTATGTTTTGGGGACGAAGTACATATTTATCGAAACGATTATAATAGAGTAATTAAGCGCTTTGGTGTCGTTCTCGTTATTTAATTGTTAGTGTTACTACATGCAAGAGGTACATGACTCAATAATGTACAATTAATGATATGATTTGCTTCCTTTGTTCTTTTGGGTAGTCATTAATATTGTAGATTGGAAATAAAAATTATTCTAATAGATTTTAATTATTCATAACAATTCTACGGTGATTGTAATGTGGTATTGAGTCACGTATCATTAGAGTTATTAGTGTGAGTTAGGAATGAACTTACCGTAATTGTCGGGTATTCCTGATGGTCCTGGCAGGCCGGGGAATCCTAGAAATTAAGAAATTCTGATTAAATTCAAATTTTAATCATACATCCATATAACCAAAGAGCAATCTTACAAAAATATAAATAACATAAAGATCCTATTTAACCTTATCTAGTTCTAATACCTGGTAGATTGAGTAGCCCGGGGAAGTTGTGCGGCAGGGTTCCGTTGGTGTTGGCCATGGTGGATGGGTCGTCGTAGTCGATAGGTTCTTGCTTGGCTCGGGTCTCGCCCTCAGTATCACTGGCGCCGGCGTCAGATGACGACTCCTCACCATCCCCAGACTGTGCACAAAAGGGGAAAAGTTAGGAGGTTTCCAAATGTAACTTAGCAAACATAATATTTAATGGGCACCAGCATGAAATATTATTTTTCCGAAGAAAACAAGAGAATCTGAAATACACATTGTAAACAGTACAACAAAGTGCCGAAGTTCTGTTCTAACAAGATCTTTTTTCTCAGATATAGTGTATTAATGGGATTGGAAAATCTCAATATTTTCTACTTACCAGATTGTTAGAGACTCCAGACAGATGCGGATTCTGTGAGGTATCCATAGCCTGGCTGAACAGGGCCATTTCGTGCCCGTTACTGCCCAGCCGCTCGGGGCTCGCTGCCTGCACCGACAGTAGCTGTTCCGTCCTACACCAATAATTTGAAACACTCATAAATACCACTAACTCCGATCACATGTAAAAGAACAGTAAATAATGTGGCAGACGGATTTTTGAGATGTATAATTTTCAGGAGGGTAGTGTTATTTCTTATTTTATGCGAATGACTTACTCATAGCTTAGAAATTATTTAGTTACTTATAATGCAGATATACAAAGACATAATTTTTATAAAAAAGTAAAAGTAATCATAGTATCATATAGTAGTTTTAGTAAAAGTAATAATTGAATTTGGTTACTAGCGTTGGACTTTACTTTGAGAGTAAAAAGGACTGTCAGTTACGCAGTCATGGAATGCTCATTAATACCTGGTCTTCATCTGCGCCTGGTACAGGTCCGAGGACCTGGCGCGCTTCGGCGGTGGTGTGTTGGCAGCACCGTCGTCTGGTTTTCGTGGTCTCCTTCCTTCGCGCTGTTGTCCGCCTCCCTCCCGGCCTTCGCGTGATCCTCCGCTTCCGGTTTCAGTCCACGAAGATGCTGACTGTTGAAATTATTAGGCGTTTAGTAATGATACTAAAGTGCTGTCATTTTCGGAGAAAAGTATGTTCTTTGGTTTTATCAGTTTATGGACAAAATTCAAAATATAGTACTTTTCTATTTTTTTTAAGTGTTTATAATTTTATACCACACTGGGCACCATTAAATTGTTTTGGCGCCCAACATGGTATCATAACGGCTTACTGGCTGGCGCCCACCACGGTACTCCTAATTATGATGTTCTAACAAAGTCTGAAGTCTTACTGGTGAAGCCTTTTGATCTAAAGTGGTCATCGGTGCTGGCGCTGGAACGTCTGTCAACCCTCGCACTTGTAGCAGTTGGGCTGCTCTCAGGAACTCTTTCAGCTGCTCTTGACCGATGTGCACCTCTCCTTGGTACATGAATCTAAACGGGATAAAAATGATTCCTATAAATTCCATTGTGTTATAAATTGAAGTAGTGCTTAGTCGAGTCAGAAATTCTCCATCACTGATAGTTATGATTAACAGATCCTCCTCGAAAAATAAAAGAACTTACCTAAGAAGACTCTCCATGTCTTTATCGTGGACGTCCCGCAGAATCACGATGGGATGTTGACAGGGATTCGCCTTTAGTAACCTCCGAAAGTAAGGACTGCACGCTGACAACACGACCTGGTAAGCAAAAGACAAATAAGTCAGATATTCTAAGAATGCACATGTGCAAGTTGGGCAAATTAAAATAAATCAGGTGAATGTATAGTACAATCGTGGGTCCCATGTTCGTGCTATACATTATTGATATTTCTCGGAAAATTTCAAGAAAGTATCAAGACCGATTCCCATGCGGTATTGACGGGCGATATTGTTGGCTCGCACTTCTAAGATTTAAATATGCAAATAATTTATTGGAAATAGTGCAGTGTTGTAAATCGATTTTACATGGAACTTTCTCGATAGTGTTTTTATTGCGTCACAACTGTTTATTCAATATTGTCGTAGATGACGCATGCGTTTTTTGTATTTTTCCAATTAGTAATTTAATCGTAATTACCTTGTGTGCGGTAAAGGTGGCGCCGGCGCACGCAAGCGTGACGTCGACAAAGTCCTCCTCATCGCGCAGGCGCCTGAAGGAGGACACCATAGACGAGTGGAAATCATTCCACCGCAGAGAGTATTGCTGCTCGCCGCCGGCCGCGGCGCCGCCTGCGCCATACAGAGCGGTCAGTGTACCTTACAAATTTATTTTAGTCGTAAAATAACTGTATTTAAGGGAGTTGTTTGTTTTTGGAGTGCTGAAAAGCCTTCGTAATGCCTGGACACTACGAGGGTTTTTCAGCACTCTTCATTATGAGGTTAATCTTAAACATGTTTCTTCTCTAAAATATTTATTTTTGTGTAGCATATGCTAAACGAAAATAAATAAAACAAGAAATTTATTTTAGATTGTATTAATGATTTATATGTATAATTATGTGAAAATGGCATGTTTTTTTTTCAACAATAAAATTTATGTAACGGACTACCGTTACGTAAATTGTTGAAAAAAAAGCCAAATTACTTGAAAACGCACGCCAAGTTACTTGAAAGTTATCTAAGTTATTAAAAACATATTATGTAATAATTTAAAATTAATATCAGTCATTTTTAATATTCACTAAAATAATTAAAATCTATTAGCAATAATTAATTTCCTAACCGGCGCGGCGCGTGGATGATTGCTGTCATCAAGTTTTTTCAATAAAGGAAGTTATTTAAATAAAGTCTCAAATTACATTTTATTTGCATAATCTAGGCGTAAGAATATTTACCTTTCACTGATTTCAAATTATCAGGCCTTGAAATCTTTCACCTAGCCGAAACTAAAATTTCACAAAATTGATGAACTTGGCGAATTTGTAGTTTGTCTACTTGTAATTTGTACCTCTTCAGCGTATTCTTAACCTATTTCTGATAAATAGGTACTACGTGATTGCTGATGTATTTTAGTTTCAAGTTAATTTAACATTTGGCGCCCGAACAGGGACATTGGTAATAAATATCTTGGTGTAATTCGCTTCATTTATTCGTAAGTGAAAACGCTCGATGTCAAAGATCCCATACAGCACATTTCACAACCACAGGTCATATGGTTCGTGGAAGAAATGTTAGATTTAATTTAATGTATTTGATAAATATCTTTGGTGTTACCTAAGAGCAATAAAAAGTGCCATATTACGATCGCTGGCAACTTATAATCTCCTATCCATGTTTTAGGAACCAACATGATTTTTTAATTGCATAAGTATTTCTAATTTATTGTTTTGTTTTTAAAAAGATACAATTTATGACAAGTTTTGACCTCGCAAAAAATTTTAAATGTCACCATATTTGTTTACTTATACGAGTATATACTTTATTGTTTATACCAGAAAATACTTGGCAAAAATAAATTTAACACTACAAAACATACAATGGGCGGTCTTATAGCTTTCTGCGATCTCTTCCAGGCAACCATAAGCTGTAGCTTTTGACATTGTAAAGATATATGAACGGAGTTGCCTTTTGTACTAAGGTGCACGTAAACATGCACGCAACGTGCACGTTTACTGAGAGTTTGTTTCAATTAACTCTTATCGCTGAAACCGCGTTCTACTGTTACCAGGGACTGAGAAGCCTTCCTTCGTAACTTTACAAAGTTCTAAGAAATCAAACTTAAATAGCAAAAAAATAAAATTGAAACCTAAAACGAGCAGTAATCCGTAAAATGTATTTTAAAATACATTATTTAAAGTTTGGGACTTTAAAACTGCTTTACGTACCCAAAAATGTTAAGGATCGAAAGACTAAAATGATTTAAATATGCAACTTAAGGAGACTCGTAAAAATAATTTTATTTCACTGACTAATAAATTGTGCGGTTTTTATAACAACGGCAAGTAATATTTAAAAACAAGGTTTGATGATATTTATAATAGATGAGCACTCGCAGGTAGTTAATAATAAGAAATGTCAAGGATCTTAGTACAGGTTGTGACTAACGCTAAATACTTCATACGTGGTGAATTATAAAATTATTATTCAATGAATTCCTCATTTTTTTTTATTTTTGCAGATGATTTTTGCTGGGTTTTACACATATACATACGTAGGGGGTTCTGAAAGTCTTGAGATTTAACTTTATTTTTCACAGTTTTTCAAACCACAATTAATACACTTCTGCATCTTTATAAACCAATTACTAAAAATGTCTGTCCATTTCTGTTCAGCAATTTCCGCACATATATTGTCCCAGGCCGAAAGTAAAGCTTCTTTGTCCCGAAATCTTTGCCCTTTCAATTTACTTTTTACGAAAGGAAATAGTCCAAAGTCACATGGAGCCAAGTTTGGGCTGTAAGGCGGATGTTCAAGAAGTTTCAAACCGGCATCTCGCAAAAATTGGCATGTAACGTCAGCACGATGTGCCGGTCCATTATCATGATGAAGATACCAGGTGCAGAGTTGTGACTTTGGACGAAGCTTCTTGAATTCCTGTATAAATTGAGAAAGGCAGACAGTGGTGTACCAAGCAGCGTTTACAGTCTTCTGCTCACGGAGAACTACTTGTTCAATAATTCCCCGAATACCGAAAAAAAAACCACAATCATTTTCTTTTTTATCGACTTAGATTTTTTTTTTACTTCAGTCGGAGTTTCTTCGCTTTCTATCACCCAGTGGCGTGCATTTCATAAAGACAAAAAGATACTGCCTACTCTACCTAACTCAGATAAATATTTATAATCTTTTCCTTATTATTTACTACGAGTTTACTATCAATAAACAAAAAAAAAAAAAACATAAATCAGCTCCATCTGTCGAGTGTCGGTGGTCGTATCATCGATATTGGATACACTACGACTTGCTCCTTCGTATTATATTTGACGCAACTTCGCATTGCACTGCACTAGCGCCGCTGAGTGCCTCGGAATCGGGAAAGACACAAACTACCGCTTCTAAATGTTTATATGTGTGCTCTTGTGTTCATGCGGATTTAATGTGTGTGCATTCCTATAAATACGTGGCATACAATCTCACAAATAACGTACACAACCGCACAGAGTAGGCAATGTCTTTATTACAACACGACTAATTTAAAAAGTAGCTGTGTTTCATTTAATTATCGCTACTTAAAGCACCATTACTTTTTTGTCGTATTATTGTTTTTGATAAATGATTTGTTTTGGTTGTTACCTATGAAAGCAGATAGGTATTTAAGATTTTAACGTTGATAATACCTAGTGTGAAAAAAGGATAATATTCACTGTGAAAGTGGTTCAGGTGCTGTGTGTAAAGAGAAAATAAAAAATTATGAGTATTCAAAACTATCTTTCGAAGAAAAAAAAACAAGTGATCGTGTTGTGTTATTAACAGCCGCCCGGGTCGATCGACCAGGTTAATCTACGCTTGCCGCGGTTGGCCCGTGGATAATTCGCCATCTTAACATAACTTGACCCCTCCGTGCCTCGGAAAGCACGTTAAACGCTTGGTCCCGGCTATCATTCGTGGATCTTTGACAGTCGTTTTGGGTCGTCGAAGCCAGCCAGAAGCCAGAAGTCTGACAATCAGCCTCAATAAGGGGTACCGTATTACCATGTCTACGTATTTGACTGGCCTGTTGGTCTAGTGGTTAGTGACCCTGACTACTAGGCCGGAGGTCGTGGGTTCGATTCCCACCCAGGACAAATGTTTGTGTGATGAGCACGATCATTTGTTTCTGTGTCTGGGTGTTATTATCTATAATATGTATGTATTTAGAAATATATAAGTATGTTTATCAGTTGTCTAGTACTCATATCACAAGCTCTGCTTAGTTTGAGACTAGATGGCGTTGTGTGAAAGTTGTGGAATATTATTATTATTATTATGTAAAATACTGATATTCAGCTATATCCGGTTAGACTGGAAGCGAACAATTTTAAAAGCTATTATCATCATTATAAAAGCTTTTAAAATTTTCTGCCTACCCTGTCTTAAAACTCTGTGCATGCCACTGCTAACAACCATATTTTATTTTGCTGCTTTGTGGGCACGTCGTAATAATAAAGCCACGTTTCATTGCCCGTGACGATTGAAATGATGTCTTCAGATTATCCGTTTTCAAACTTTGCAATAATTTTTTTACACCATTTAACTCGCTGTTCCTTTCGTTCATCAGTAAGTTTATGTGGAATCCAAAGAATACAAACTTTTCTATAACCTAACTGATGGTGAATAATTGAATGTAACGCTGCTGAGCTAATCTGCAGTAAGGACTCTATTTGCCGGTAGGTTATTCGCCGGTCAGTTTCAATTAAATTTTTAACTGCAGAAATATTTTCTGGAGTAACTGCTTCCGCCGGTCGTCCTGAACGCGGGTCGTCTTCTGGGTTAAAACAGTTACGCTCAAACTGTTTGTACCATCTGTAGACGGTTGCACGAGAGGGACAGTCATCACCAAGTATAGGCTTCATTTATTCTAAACAGTTTTCTGGACTTAATCCACGTAAAAAGTTATAACGCAAAATTGTGCGATATTCGATAGTCGTCCACGAAGCCATTATAGTGAACTTGTTCGAACACGATCTGCGGTAATACTGAATGCAATCAAATGAAAACTGACACTAACGTATATCTTAACACAAACAATCAAACTACGTGCTCGCGTCGGCCATTACATATTATTAAGTATCTCAAGACTTTCAGAACATAATTTTTGGAATTTTCCGATGGACAATATTTTGATATTAGTTATCCATTAATAACGCTAATGACGACGAATTGAATATTAGTACTTAGCGGAAACAAGGCAGCCAGTTCCTCAGATATAAAGATGTTCAGAAAAGACATATGAAGATATGCAATATAGATCCCTCTCGTTGGGAGGAGTCGGCAAAGGATAGACCTGCTTAGAGGCGTTTGGTGAAGCGAAATGTGCCTTTGAAGACCAGCGGAAGAGTGACTTCGACAACAGGCGAGACCACCTCAAGAGTAAGCCACCCTTCAACATACAATACCATTACCAAAATAGTATTCTAACGTGTCCGCAGTGTGCACGTACTTGCTCAGCCAAGATATGCTTCATTAGCCACATAAGAGCACAGACTCGTAACGCATAGCCGTCAAAAACAGAAATGGCCACATGGAATATAATATACATATTATATTAGTACTTAGACTAGAATTCTTCGGACAAAAAAATTCTGTTGTTTTTTCGCGATCCTACATATTACAAACATAGATAAATTTTAATACGATACTTATTCTACGACGGGATAAATTACAAATAAACAAGAGATTGATTTAAATAGAAGACTAAACTAAAAAATCGATATCACTATGTTTTAGAAATCAATTTAAATAACTGAAATAGGAAATTATGTCGCATGTCATAATTCAAATAGCGTTTTAAATATCCAAAAGACAGATGTTCCAAGTTCGTTGGGCTATAATTCCATACTTACATTAGAAATTCGCGCACGGTCGCGCGCAATCACATCTTGGAAACAACGGGAGAGTTTAAAAAAAATTGCGGCTTTACGAGTGTCCCGATCGACATAAATAATGTATTGTACTTACTATTAATGCTAACCGTTTTGCATGGGTCAATAACATCAGAATTTCCTGTGCCAAGATTAAGTTTTTTTTTAATGTTGTCGTTTCTTCATTTTCGAATCAATATTTGTGTCTTAGATTAAAATGTCGTTTGTGTTTTGTTAAAACAAAAAACTTTTTGATTAGCTCGCACTGAATTTGAATTCGCTGTTTTGTTTCTGGTTGTCACATTTTGTCACCTCTCGCTCCAAATTTTTAAGAATGTTAAATGAAAAGATGCTTTTTTGAAAAATGTAATCAATGGGTGACCTGCTAAATAATATTAATTTAATAGGTAGTTATTAAAAACACATTTCTATTGTTAAACTTAGCTCAATAAGTATTATGATCTGTTTTTGAGATGATTTAAATAAATGCCACAATAAAAATGTGTTTTACTAAATTAATATTATTTAGCAGGTCGCCCATTGATTACATTTTTCAAAAAAGCATCTTTTCATTTAACATTCTTAATATTTTGGTCCCGTGTGAGCGAGAGAGGTGACGAAATGTGTCAGCCCTCTTAAAACGCTGCACTTCTAGATTGTGCAAATAATTAATTTATCATGAAAAATCAACATTCAAATCCAATAATATTCTCAACATAATCAGCATGCAATGTTCTCACTGCTGAGACATAGGCCTCTCTTCGAGAGAGAGTGGGCCCTAATCCACCACGCGGGCCCAGTGCGGGTTGGTAGATGTCACATGTCCTCAAATTTTTGGTTCTAGGACATGCCTAGGACTTTCCTCACGATGTTTTCCTTCACCGTTTTGAGAGCAGAGTTGGTGAAATTATTTACACACAGAAAAGTGCCTGCCCAGACGAAGATGGCGCGATGAGCTGGACTCCTTCAACAAGAACTGGTCCTTAGCAGCTTTAAACAGAGAGAAGTGGAAGGAAGTAGGGAGGTCTTTGTCCTGCAGTGGGACATCACAGGCTTTTAATAATAATGATAATAACCCCACCGCCGTATCTCTACGTTGACGTCGTCGTGGGGCTTGCGCGCTCCGAACTCTATGTGTGTACCGGTAGAGTTTACTTTGCCGGAACAGGTCTAGGGTGAGGAGCCAGACTAAGAGAGATACACAAACCCGCAAGGCAGAATGTGGCGAGCTGTTTGGCAGTAGACCCTATCTCCCGGGAGAAGTCTTGTTTCTCATCTCTGGCTTGCCTTAATTGACCGGCTGGAGTGAACACTGACGAGGAACAGAGCTCCCACCTCATTCTTGCCTTTATTGGCTGGCTTGAGTGGAGATCCGCAAGAGCAAACGTGCTCTGAGGAAGGATGTATTCCAGTAAGATGCTGGTAGAGATCTTGACCGTACTTCTGGGATTGTCCTTATAGCCGTGGAATACCTGTCCACTCCTCATAAGCACCTTAGGACATGTTGCCCCCTTGTCGCTACGACACTATTTATAGCGACTGTTTTCGGGGGCCCATTATTGAGTGTGCAAGTCACCCCCTGCAATTTTGTCTATGTATTTTATATAAAACATTGGTCAGGCAGGGGCTATAGTCTTTCCATAGTTCTAGATAACCAATTCACTTTAGCCACAAAAACCCATAATCCAATATCTTTGTTTCCATATCCTGCAATTCTAGTCCTAGACCACCCGGGGGTTGTCCTTGGATGCACCTGCATAGTGCGTACAGGGATAATCGTTGGTTGGTGCCCCAAAACATTAAAACGTCTTACGGGCCTCTGCGAGTTGGCTACGGCCCCTCGTACGCCTTCCAAAAGTCCGGGACCCCAGGGTTCCGAGTTAAGTCAAAAAATAATAATAGAGCGCCTGCTTGGGTTTGAACCCACGACCTACAACTCGTAAGTCGGGGCCGTTACCACTGGGCCACCACTGCTCATATTCTCAACAATATCAACAAATTAGAGATATCCTTTTTCACTAGACTGTTTCTCATCAAAAACCTTGGGAACGATTTTTTATAACCTATTGTATTAAAATTCATTGGTCTTCTGTTGTCCATTCATAATCTGATAAGCTCTGATCGACTTGTTAAAGCAGCTTTTGCAATGAATCCCATTTGTTTTCGATATGATTCATAAGATCTCGTAAATTAAGAACTTATTTTAATATGAAATTCTTCGGGACTATCGTCGAAGTTTAAAATTTAAATGGAAGTTTGTAACCCAGCGATGTTGGGATTGTCGTGGTCCTGTTACAAAGATTTAGGGATCTAATTAATCGCAGAATATCCGGTCGACAGTCACAGTGAAGGATTGAAATTTTTTATTACTAAGTTAGCGCGCAATTTATAGACGGAAATAAAATAGCGGAATTTAAAATATCTTTGAGTAATGATGCTGTAATATTGCATTTTGCTGCTCAAACAGAAGCTCTCGAAAAGTGCGCTATTCTCTTCTAGTAAATCCGCCTTGCAATTTTTGTTGATTAGATGTTTTGTATAAGAAGAACAATCCGATTTATTGTTAAAACGAAAAATGATTCACAGAAACAATTAAGACCGTGGCGAGGGATATTCTTAAAAATAACTGTATGTAAATCAATCTTAGATATTCCAAGAATCTTATTTTTTTTTTCCTTATTCTTTGGCATTTAATGCCTTTGAAGTAGCGGCTAGCTAAAATCACACTTAAACAGTGCCCCTAAATACCCAGTCACGCTTTTCATAAAAGGTTCATATCAAAAAGGTCATGATATATTTTGAGTGTGAATGCACGGCTTTTGATCCCCTGTCCGTGCCACCCCTCTGGAAGGGTGAGACGTCGAAGGCGGCGGAGTGAGCATTTTTTATGACGCGTATATCTGTAGCCAGCACAGTATTAACTCTATGAACCGTTTGGTGATCGCGCCGAAGAACGCGTTTACGGCAGTAAAAATGGATACCTACAATAGTGCGCTCGGATGAGTGAATAATGGATCGTTTGATTTTTTAGTTTCTTATTAAATTTCAAATACTACTGTTCTTATTATTTGTTTAAATGGGAGAGCTGAGAACACTTTAGTGGTTGCAAAATAAGAGTTTTCTAATCAGAAAACGGAAATGTAACTTAGTCTTACTAGAACGCTCAGTAAAAGGCAAAACGTAGTAAACACGCAATTTGTTCAGTAAAACGCCATTTATACTCCGAAACAAGCTTCTAAAAATAAAAAAGGAACACCAAAAACATTTTACCACGAACAATTATTTGTAAATGCATTTGGCGAAAATAAAAGAAAAACTCGAGTCTCGAGTGAAGCGACGTCATTAAACAAGAACGGTCGCCCCATCCCCCTGGTCCTGCGGGGTAGATCCTGGGGCAGGATGGCCGGGGGGAGGGAGGGCGAATATCAACGAACTCATACGTACGTGTGACGTAGCCACGCGTATACATTCTGTTGGTAAACAATTGCGTCTCATTGCAATTGGCGTTTTGAGTTTTTAATTCGACTTTTTTTTCAGATTTGACTGAGGCTTTCGATTGTTTTAGTATGTTCAGACTGTGAGTGTGGTAGAGTTAATACTTTGTTTTTTTTATTTTGTTTTGGTTTTAAAATGATTAAATGCTTTAGATTGCGAATTAGTTCTATTGTAAGAAACTACTAAACTTCGATGATAAAGACTTGAAAGACTTCAGAAGGGCCTTAGGATGGTGTTTTAATCGTGTGGCTCCATTTTTCAAAACTAAAACGTTTAAAACTGAGGAATATGTTTACCACGATATGACAAACTGCTTAGACTTGAAAACATAACTCATTTAAATATCATAGATGCTTTACAAGTAACTTAGGGGCGAATAAAATATTTAAAATCTAATGCAAATTCAATTCGAAATCATTTAAAATTTAAGCTGAATATAAATTCAAAGAGGTGGAAGACCTCTGGTCATGCTGGAAAACTATCTTGAAACATTTGCTCTTGTAATGAATTAGATCATTATATTTTACTGTCTATATTAACTTAATAAGGTGATAAAACTTTCTTAATTTCATGCAGCAAATGTTTCCAAATAGATTTTATTTGCCAGATTTTCTTACATCTAATTGAAATTCGTGTCAAATGGTAAAAGTGCGCTCACATCTTCCGATTTTCCGAAGGAACCTACTACGTTTTGAAATGGGCAACTAGCTTATCTTTCTGAATGATGGACTCCTTTGACAACTCAAAAATGCCTGTAAACGGTTTAATTGAAAGAAATGCTTTGAGTTTGAGTTTGATTCAGGACGAGAGCTCTACAGCTTTAGTTTCTTAGGCCGTCAGAAAACTATCGGATGGTGTGTAGCGTACTTATGATGCTTTGCCGAGTACTTACCGGTGTCGGTCGCCATGGCCGGGTGCTCTGAAGGCGGCACCGTGTCGGGGCGTGCGCGCGCGCTATACGTGTCCAATCCTGCGCATTCCAGCCGGGCGCCCAGTGCTGCCGCCACCGTAATGCCTTCCACACAGCTTCGCACCCAAAACTATCTCTTATCTATGCCGTGCACCTCGCACGACTTGCACCCCTTTCGTTTTCTTGATCAGTACAAACTTTTCCGTCAGTTAAAAAAAAATTGAAGGTTATTTTTAAAGCTTGGATGGTTTTTTTTTAGTATTGCGTATTGTTGGGTGTTTTTGTTCTGAAAAATTGTTTGCACATTAGTTTTGATCCATAAGAATAATTAATAATTTCACGCTGTGCCGGCAGGATCGAGCGGTGACATCTCCGTGTTTAGTTATCGTTGTAATTCGTGCTTAATTTATGATTGTATGCGACGAGAAGGGTGGAGGAGCGATGATAAATATTTATAATTTATACGTAGCGGAAGTTTGTTCGCTTTGCGGTTAAAATTTAATTAAATTGTCAAAGTTTCACAAATTAATTAACTGTACAAAGTTTTGTTGCAATAAAAATAATTTTCTGGTTATTGTTAAATACCTATATCCAAAATAATCAAGATTCAACGCGTAAAAACAACACATTTAATTAGTTAGTAAATGTTACTGAGCAGAACTTCAATGCACTATAGTCTATAACCATCAATTGAACTTGTAATATAAACCAGTTTAACTGTTTATATATTACAGAGTTAATATCTATTCCAATTAATAAGTAATTAGCATTAATTGCAATTGACTAAATAACTCACGTACCTACTGTCATCCACGTGACGCAATGAATTGTAAAACTCAATTCGCACTTGTACACGACTACACGCACACGACACTGCAACGCTTTATAACAAAGTCCAAATATCGTGTGTCCAGCCGAATCGCGGGGTGTTAATTTAAAGGGCCGGTGCAACGATCGATGGCGCGCCCTGCACCGCCACAATAAGGGAGGAGCGGGCAGATAGAAATCAATACGATGTCCATCATCGCATGCACCCACCCCCCGGCCCGCACCGCCTGCGCCATGCACACGGGAAATGCATTTTTCCACGACTCCGCGACCCTACACCCTTATCGCGTTTCCGTCACCGTAGTAACTCGAATTTATCCGAAAATGTTGACAACTGTATTTTTTGTGATGTCCGGTGTAGGATGCACCGCTCGGTCCGTCCGTGTCCGGTGTATACCTGACGCACGCGTGCGTTCGGGTGCGCGTCACGCGGGCGACTGTCGCGCGCCCCGCCACTCGGGCCGAGAATAAACAGCGTGGGGCGCGCGGGGGGCGGGGCGGTGCAGCGCCTGCACGCCCACAGCGGCCGCCCACGGCTGCCGGACGAGCGGACGCTGCCGGACGCACGCCGGACGCCGGACACCGATGAAACATGGATGTTTCAGGACGTCATCGCACTGCGACGCGTGTCATCTCGTCGCCCAATAACGCGTGCGCCAATAATTTATTGCGGTGTTGCCTCGTGGAAGGACTTTCGCTTGCACTGTACCTATAGAGTTCGCATATACTCCTCAAAGTACAAATACCAAACAAGTTTCCAACAGGAAATTAGTTCAATCATTTATTACATCTTTAGTAGCATTAAAATAAATGATATAAAAAGATTAGTGAATAAATTGGACAGGCTTAATAAAATCTCATATTCACCGAGAACATCTTGGTAATTAATTTGGTCGACAAGTGATCATTCTGTAATCGTATTAATGAAATCCGGTTTTATTCTAAATTGTGATTAGGAGACCATAATCGTATGATATTTTATGTTAGATTTTAATGTTAACATTTACGTTTCCTGTATGTTCGATATCGTTACCATTATTGATAGTATTTTTATTGTAATAACGTCACATTTTCCACCCTCACCTACTTATAACCAAGTGGTGTCAAAAGCACTTATTAATTGCTTTGATCTACAAAATCAATTCTCTTCATGGAGTTTGTCCAATTTTGATTTTAAGTTTTAAGCAAACGTTGGAAGCTTTTTCGGAATTTGCATAACACAGACGGATCGTTACGGCTGCGATCACAGATAGATACCAGCTTAGGTTTGGTAAGTGCAGTCTCTGACGTCACTAAAGACTACCTACACCTATTACTTAAGGCGAAGGCGCCAGGGTAGCCCGCGAAATTTAAATTTTCTTACGTTTTTTGAAATCTGCAGGTCAGTATTAGGTTGTATGTTGATTAAAATATGATTTGCAACCGTAACAAATATGTATTTATAGAATTATAGTCATTAAAATCATCAGTACAACTCTCTAAGACCAAGTGATCCTATTGAATGACTATTTCTTGAAATCTTGACATTTAAGGATTATACTAACTTGAGGAGGTGTATTACTGATTCTAATAATTCTGTAAATACTTTAATCAACATACACCCAGACACTGAGCTGCAAATTGCAAAAATCGTAAGAAAATTTTAATTTCGCGGGCTACCTTAGCGCTCCCCTTAAATTGTCTGAGTTAGGTTAGAAATAACGTTGAATCCAGTTCAGTGACGGTAGTGCATCAATAATGTCGTAGAGATGCGCGATTTAATAGGTTCGTAATAATGTATTCTCTCATTTGGAGACTCTTCTCAAGTTTAGTATTATTATCCCTTGAAACTAAACGATGATTTTCAATCATTTAACAAAACATTTTCGAATGTATAAAAATAGTTGACGTTTTAGACTTCAATAACTCTAGTAGGTAGGTACGATTGAGTTCATTGATTCTAAAACAACAAATAAATTCTAAACTCTGCGAAGTCCATATTGCTTTGATTGATTTTATAATTATGAAAAGAAAAAGCTTAAAACTATGTACCTACATACAATATTCTTCAAAATATTGTAAACTTAACACTTTTCATTCAACCAATCAATTACCTAAAAACAATATCTCCTATTTTCACCCGAAATTAGGATTGCCCGATTAATATAGATGGGCCGTTCCCCTATCGCTAGGGACATGCCGTCTGCATCGGACTATAGGTAATATGGTACTACCTATACAACACTCCCTAGGTACCTACATGTCTGCTTACCCTCGAGGGTAGGCGAGACGAGTACTCCCTGTAATATCACTTATGTCTGTAGTCTTTTGTTTTATCGAGCGATGAAATAGCTTTGTCATGTAGTGTACTTGTGTGTGCATTGAAAACTAATTTGGGTGCATATTTTGTATTGTTGCAAGTACCTACATTGTTTTATTTTGAGAGTAGGTAGTACCTTGCTGCCTGTTTAAAGATTGAACCACAAAACGACCAGAACTAGTACATTACTGCACCAGCCGACAACAGAGGAATATCTCGTTCCTCGTTCCTCGTGAAAATTGGGCCGAGGCGAAGCCGAGGCACACATACGTAACTCCATCAATGCCTGGTTGCGGCTAAGGCTTGCATAGTAGGTACTTTTCTCAAATAATGCGTGGAAATTCAACAATTAATTATAAATTCCACTATCACTGACGAACAACAATATAATTTTACACGCAATATGTTCATTTGTAGTTCGAGATAAAATCTTTGATACAGTTACCTCCTTAGTTGCCATGTGTCGAAGTAAAAAGTTCGTTCCTTTTTTAAATTACACGACAGATATGAGTTTTCACAGTAATTTATTCGGCTGCTAAACATGACAGATATGGATTTTCATACTTACATTGCCGGCCGCTGCTCGCATGTATTTGATCAGTACAGCATTTTTGATTTATCTCGAAGAAGGTTGTCAAAATAATGTTCGGATTTACAAGCATGTTAGAGAAAACTTTTATTAAAAATTTCGTCTCACTCATTTGTTATCTACCACTTTACGAATTCGCCCATGACACTGTCGCAATCATAAGTTCATATAAGAAGATATAAGGTAGAAGTTTTTTTATATTCCTATGGTCGCAACACTACATTGGCCATTTTATTTACTCGGCTCAACCTAAATAGAGTATCAGCCTGGGACTGTAATACCTTGATGACATATTTCAGTAGTGTCATTTTACGTTGAGCTCTAGTGCTAGGCGGCACAACATTGCGTTCAGATGGCTTGACATCTACCATGTCAAAACGTATAACATGACAGTGTGTGCTTTTCGTGCTAAAAAGACTAGTGCCATTTTGCTACGAATAATCACGCATACCCGGAACCACCTAGCATATCTACATAAACAATATCTACGTGTTCGTTACAAAACAATAGCGAACTTGTTTCATATTACCCGTAACACCTTAATGCGCCGCTGACGATTGAAGAGCAATCGATTGATGCCCCGATGCGTTACAAACGGTAAGATCTTTCGTATAAATATTTTGTACAAATTGTACTAAATGTTTTTACTATGAAAAACATTTTGGCGTGAGACGAGATGAAAATAGAACACCCTTCGCGTGTGTCGGAATTTAGAAGAGATTAATCATTTTTAGAAGTTTCAGGTCGTCGGGCAGGACTCGGAAGTCAGTGTGACCTAGTGGCCAAAAATATCCTGGCAGCCTAAGGACAATTCTGAAGTTTTGAGAAAAACTTAATTTGCAAAAATATTTTTGTGTCCTGGAGTTGATGTAGGTACAGTAAGTGACCAAATCGCTATACGTACCACTTTTAGTATCTATACAAGGTGTAATTTAAACAACGCACAACCTCTTAACGGGTCATTGTACTCATCATTATGAACATCTTTTATGGGACCAAACCTGAAATCGCGAAAAAAATCAGCTGTTCCCTACATTTATGCTAACGTAACTCGTCAAAATGTAGGGAACAGCTGATTTTTTCTTCGCGATTTCGGGTTTGGTCCTATAGTAAAAGTTGTTCATAATGATGAGTACAATAACCCTTTAAGAGGTTGTGCGTTATTTAAATTACACCTTGTATAAATCTAAAATGCCAAGCTGTTTCACGCTTCTTCTCTTCCTCACTTGGTTGCTTTCGCTTGCTTCGCTATTGACCTGCTAACCCTCACTACCTCCATTCAATTGCTTTGCTTATGTGCGCTACCATTGCTCTACAATACGTTTTCCACTTCTAGTAAACCATTTAGTTGGCGCTACTCCACCTGTCATCATTACTCCTTAGAAGGTGACCCGCCTTGCACCATTTAATTTTATTACCATCCCATTAATATATTGCTTGCGGGCACGAAAGGCTCTATCAATATTATTACGTGTCTTGCATTTGAGAGAAACTGTCCTTCCATCTCTCTCAAGAAATCCAGCACCCTAATTGCGTAACACATTATCAATCATAATCTGAATATTTTAGAAGCAAATTGCTAATCCATTGCTTCGTATGTTCGAAAAATTATCAGCTCAACAACGTAAATAACACAATGAATGTTGTTGGATTGTCAAAATGAAACCAATTCTTAGTGTTACGCAATTGCCCCGCAGGTTCTCTAACGATAGTGCTGTTCATGTGTCATGTGTCTATCCATTTGATAAAGTTATTATAATTATTGTTACATCCTTCCAAACGGTACCCTTGCCCTCTGGACGAAAGAGAAAGTATGATCTCAATTTTAGAATTTAGTAAAGATGATAAACTAAAAAAAACCTTAAAACAAGGATTCTTAGATAGTACGCATTACCTACTGCTCAAAGATAGTCTGTTCTATTCTATTTGCTATATTATAGTTTACATAACTATCCAAATAGCACATTCCTAAATGAGATATGGACTCAACCCTACGCACACCGCTGGCTATAAACGGACTTATCCTCACGCCCAAACTCCCACTCGGGGACGGCAGAATTTAAGCCCACAATGTGTACTTACGTTTGTCTGGGAATAGACCTGTTCCATAAATTGAAAAAAATAAATAATCGAAGAACCTGTTCTGGGAAATGACCTTATTCCGTTTATTAGTTATAGAAGTTTTAAACTAAACCTTTGGAAAATTGCTATTGATTTTCATTTCTGCTACATAGGTACAGTGTAAAAGAAGCTTACTGATAATCATACTTATCACACAGCTAACAAGTACCGAAAGTAACCTGCAGCTTGTTTACTGAAACCCAAGAATTCAACAACAAACGTACAAACTCAGTCCCCAGCCTCATGATATTTATACATATCCGTGGCAGAAAACAAAACAATCCGTAAAGCCTTCCTGTAGCGAGCGAGCGGCCGGCCAATCATTCGTCAAACGCTACCCGACCGGTTGTAAATCTTTGCAGGGGTGGCGCGGGGGCAGGGCGCGGCCGCCCGCGAGGGGAGGGGGTTACGTAACATCCGGAAGTGCGGATTAGGAATCAATAGTGCGCTTGTAATGATAGTTGTAGTGTAATCGTAAATGCGCTGAGCGGTGCGCGGATCTGCCACAGATTCGGACCCGACGCGGTTTTGTAGGGTTGGGTTGAGTTGTAGGACGGTGTGGGGTTAAGTTTTAGAATTCTGTAGTTGATTCTTTGAACAATAATGAACAATTTTTCATTAAATCATCAATTTATTTTTCAGGAACTTACTTTCTACGATCGTTTATAAATTCAGATGTTTGTAAGTACCGATTGAAATGACGTTTTAGCCCTTAACACAAATGGACAGTATTTTAACGTTAGTAAAATGAAGGGGGTTAAAAAGAAATCCTATCGGCGCTATTTTCCATTACCACCCCTTCAATTGTTACGCAAATTGTAAGTCAAGTGAGGGTAGCTGTAGCACTCAGAGGGAACTCTAGCACCCTTCCACGGTGCAGTTTTGTTATGTTTATAACCCCATAAGTATTATTTTACCAAACGTTTTAGATGATACAAAAGGTTGTTGGAAGCATCTCTCAAAAAAGGGGTGTAAGTTTGGCACCCGTGTTCTGGTCAGGCTGTCTGTCAGTCTGTGTGTGGCTTTATAGCTTCACAAATATCAGTAAAAAAAGTCAATCAAGTTTGTATGTTATAGGCAAATACTGCACTCTAATTGCATAACACACAGTTGGAATCGGTTTTATTTTGACAGTTCAACAACATTCATTGCGTTATTTACGTTGTCGAGCAAACAAATTCTCGAACATATGAAGCAATGGATTAGCAATATGCTTCTAAATCATTCAGTTTGTGATTGATAGTGTGTTATTGCTGGACGTAGGCGAAAAATATTATTATACTGAAGCAATGAGGGGACATCAATTTAGCTACGAGTTTGGCACCTTCAGTAGCGTCCATTAGTTACTGTAACATGCAGTCAACAGGATATGCTTTTATTATCTTAAAGAACAAGTTCATTATGGAGAAACAAATATGAAGTTTAATAAAAATAATTTCGTCCCATTTCTTCTTATGCACCGCTCGTCAAACTTGAATAAATTCATCTTCCATCCGAAGTAGCCAAGATTCAGCTGACGCGGCTGCACTGCATCACACGTACTTAAAGCGGGGATAAGACGCCCCCTGTCCCCCTGCAGCCCCCGGCCATCCCACTGGGCCGTCATCGCCGGCTCATCCGTCACGGTGACTGCTGCTGTTGACAAATGCTTTACTTCATTCGGGGGACATATTAAAATTGGTATTTTTTGGCGGCGATTTCATGTTTCGCCCTAATGATGTAATGTCCGTTTTTTTGTGGGGTGCGAATTATGTTTTGTGGCAAATTATTTGCTTTTTTATCAAAACGGTTTACCACCATTCAATGCTACAACGCGTCATAAGCTCTCCAAACCTACTATCACTCTCTGCATCGCCAGTGCGAGGGTGTGAAGCTTCCAATTGTTCAATCGGATGGTAGCCAATCTTTTGCTCGTTCATCCACATCACATTAAAAAATAATCTTTTCCCTCTCAGAACTTTCCCTGACTCCAAAAATAAAGCCACAATCCGAAAATAAATATCTAAACGTACAACACTGCACATAAAGTCTCAAAGTGGCGGAGAAAAGTCCGAGCTTATTACAGCTTACTATTGCGTCTGGGGTCGCGCCGTACCCCCCCGCCCGCCACCCCGTGTCACGTATGAGGGGGGCGGGGGGCTAATGATGTTTTTTAACAAAAGATTACTCCACCACATCATTGCTTTCCTTGTGGCCTGCAGGTTTGTATGTAAGAATGATACGCAGTTTTTATAGTGAAGTAGGTAATTATAATTGAGTAAAAAATTGGGGATGGCATTAAGGGATATCATCACTAATTTAACACAGAACAACGCTTACGAATACGCTTTAGATTTTTCGAAACGGCAAATGGTGGTTTTCTAAACGAAAGACGGTTCATTAAAATAAAAAATTTGCGACAGGTGTCGCAGAAAATGGTCTGCTTAATTACAAAAGTAGATGTACCAATCTTGGACTCTAGATAGTGCAAAATTAATTGACGTTAAGGTAGCTAAACCCATACTATGTATCACATCATATTATCATTCAAAAACCACCTACAAAGGCCTAGTTCATAAACTCGTCTCATTACAAATTTATCTCTAGCATAAAGTTATGTTATAAGGAAATGTCAATATTATGCAGCCGCTGTTCCAACATGTCTTGTACAAGCGTCGAGTTGACCTATTTCCCTCGCTCGGCCCTCACAGTCCCTCACATATCACAAGACAAACGGTCGGGTCACAGGCACATCCTTTTTATTATTGCGTACGGATTTGAGCCATGTCGACTGTCCATCTTTGAGGAATCTGCAACATAAAGGCACCACTACGATAAAGGATCCATTTTGATCTAGTTTGAGGGGATTCTTTGAGGCTATCTACTTGAAACATAGCCTTTCATTCCTTGACTTCTGTTAACCAGGAATGGTCAAAATCTTAATCAGATATAATCCCGAATTTAAAGTAGACAAATAATAATGAAATATGTCAATTCACGACATAATTTAAGACCCCCAAAAACCCTTCCCCGCTTCCTAGTAATAAACCGAGCAATGACGCTCGATTCTAAAATTAACACGTAATGATACATATTAAACCGTTACAACTTAATGATAGACAATTTCAAATTACTATGGGTTAAAATATTACGAACCAAACACTGACGGACATCGCTTTACTCTTACATAGAAAGTGCGAGTTATAACAAACGCGGAAGTACCCTCCAATGTTTACTGGAAACCTTTTGATTTGAACCGTTGTGCGCACTTGTGGGGTAGTTGGGGGGCGTCGAGGGGGTGTAGGGGGCGGTCCGGTCCTGTGCAAATGTTATTGATGTGTAGTGGTTATGATGAGATAGTATTGTTCATATCGCCCGTTTATTTTGCGAGTAAGGGATGTGAGGAGATGTTTTTTTTTTTGGATTCTGATAGTGAGAGGAATATGAAATGGTTTTTAAGATGGGTTAATAGGTACCTAATACTCACCTACCTATAGTGTAGTGGTAATAATACCAGCCTATTAGTGTCCCACTGCAGGACAAAGGCCTCTTCTCATACAGAGAAGGCACGAGCATTCATCACCACGCTTGCTCAAGACGGATTGGCGATTATCTAAACAAATAAATACAATTGAAGTGTCTATAATGTCAAAATAACAATTTTTTACTAAATGCATATGAAATTATATATGTAACTTATAACAAAAAAGCAATATTTAACATTTTTGTCTGTCTGTCTGTTTGTTCCGGCTAATTAACTATAAACCCGGTTTCCTCACGATGTTTTCATCAGTGGTCATATTGGTGGTCATATTAGTGATATCGGTTAAAAAAGATAGAATGTTTAGGTAATGTAACGTCTGGCTGTATAGTAGGAATTGAATGACGTCGGTTCCTTTCATAACCCCTGCGTCAGAAAGTTTATAATCCTGAAATAGAATTTAGAAAAGTAATAACGTTCGTAATCAATGTACGTATTTAAAATTCTTAGTAAGAGATAGTTGAAGGTCGCAAATTCTAAAACATTTCTAAGCATAGGTATTTAACATGCTATTAGCAATAAGGAAAACTAACAAAATCTTTAAAAAATGCCGTTTCTAAGATAAACTATCTCCTAAATTGAATTAATGTAATTTTATGAGTACTTTTGCGGTTAACCTTGTTTTTTGTGAATAAGATGACACATTACAAATAAATATTTATTTTTCTCCGATTAGGTGATTTGATGACGTCACTTGTAAGTAAAATCGCGGCATTCTCGTAAGACATTGGTACTAACTTACTAACGTTCATGTAAGTGTATTCCGTGAATCATTCGCAGGTTGTAATAACCCGAATAGTGAGTCATAGCATCCTCATTGCTTGAAGGCTTTTATTTCATTTTACCTATAAAGCCTCGTCTTTTATTATTTTGTAGGTGATTTGCCAATTTCGGTGTCTATGGTGAAATATATTTTGATTTCCGGTTCAAAACGATCATAGTGTCAAGTTGGACACTTCTGAATGTGTACATAAGTGTGATTTAATTTATGGTCGAGCTTCTTTTCTTGTATTTCCAGTTCAGTTTGATCTTTACGAGAAAAGCTTACATCATTATTTCGTTGTGTGACTTCTAATCCATACATACCTACAACAAGCTCGGTTACTGGACTTATCTAATGCCCAAGGTGTGCGAAACATCGTGGAGGTTTTTAATGCATCCCTAAACTGGTAGGTATTTTGTCCCATTTTGGTGTAGAATTTATTCGTTTATGCGCTCTCCCATAAATCCTTGAAACCATTAGCAATGCAAGTAAAGTATCGATCGATAGTTTAGTTACACATTGGTGCCGATTCTCTTGTACACCGAACTAAACTAACTAAACTATCACTAAAATTCCTAACTTTTGGCTATAAGAATCTTAAAGCTATTCTGCAAAAAAGTCTCTAAATTTAAAAATAATTTTGACACAACTGAAATCGAATTTCACAATCGCGACTCCACGTGGTACTTGTTTGCCCTACCCCGTGAATTTTTTTAGAGCCGGAGGCGCGCAGTGAGGCAGCCTCGATGTGTTTTATATGGAATTTATCACTTTTTGTATGGAAAATATGAAAAATGATTACCTACATGTTGAGTTTTAGGGGTTTATGGGTTTTATGAAGGGGGTCAAAATTACATTATTTAATTTTTTGCGATAGGACACCACTTTCGAGATATAGTTAAGCAAAAGAAAAGAAAAAAAAAGTAAGTACTGTTTGTAAATTGCACCTGAAGTCGAGGAGTTGGTTTGCGTTTTAGTTCATGACAACTAATTTTATTGCACATCATTTTAATCGCGATTAAAAATAGTCAGATTTAGTTAGACAATCAAAATTTTAGGTGAAAAACGTCAAATTCAGAATAGCAAAATTGCCATTTTCATTACATTAATAACTCAGTGCCATCTTAGTGCTGATAAACTAAAATATAGGTGAGTTGTGTCACTTTAGTAAATTTCAGAATGGGAAATCGTAGTTTGACAGGAATAAACTAAATTTTGGTGATTTTTAGTCTAGAGGCATTTGTGACGAGAGAATTGGCACCAATGTAGATGTATACCTACGCACAGCCTTAGCTACATCGAGATTTGAATTCTTTTATTTATCTAGATAGAGCTCCTAAACAATACTATCTACAAAATCATCAAACTAAATAATATCCGAAGTCTAATTTTAAATATTTATGAAGTTAGACGGTTAGAATGGAATTCTTTAGGGGATTCGTCCATCGAGAGAGTTCTATCCAGAGATATATCGAATATATCGATAAAACGTCCTTTACGATAAATGTCCGTCGACGAGCCGGTACCGGTAGGGACTTTCATTTGTAAATTGAGTTTTGGCTGTGTTCTGTTTAAGAGTCCATGGATCTAGGCTTCGTATTTGTTCTTATTGAATAAATAGTTGGAAATGAGGTTTAAGTTTTCAGTAATATGGCCTCGTTGGTCTAGTGGTCGCAAGCGCTACTGCTGAGCATGAGGTCCTGGGTTCGATTCCCAGGTCGGGCAAAGTGTTATTGGGTTTTTCTATCTGGAATTTCTCAGTAGCAGCCCGCAGTCTGGATTTGTGCCCGGTAGATGGCAATAGGCTCGCCCCCTATTACATGGGACTCAAACATAACTGGCGAAATGTGGGTGTACTATAGGTACACCTCAGCCTAACGCTTCGGGAAAACAAGGCGTGATGTTATGTTTAAAATATGTGGCTTAAATATGAAAATTGATGATATATTTTCACAAGTACTTACACCATTCAATGCAAAGTATGTATAGATTTATGTTCAATGCGCCAAAATAAGAATAGACTCATCCCTTATTTCCAACAACCCTTTACCACAAAACCAGGAAATTAAAACTTTCCCAATATTTTCTGACTTACAGACATAGAAACAAAACAGTTCTTATATGAATAGGAAGCAAGAAGGCTGAACGGGTATTTCCGGTGCGTGAGTGCGCCCCCCGGCAATGTTAGGGCGGGCGGGTGCGGGCGGCTTTCGGACGCACGTACAACGACAAGTTTTTGATATTGGATTTATTAAATATTTTGGGGGGGTTCAAATGGTATGAGTAGTTTTGGGTAGGAATATGGATTAGTGGAGATATCTCTATTTTGGTATTCTTTGATCTGCCTCTGTGGCGGTCTGTAGTTTCCGCCTACCCCCATGGGAAGAAGGCGTGAAGTTCATGCATGTTGCATGTTCTGCCTCGTCTACTTTTTGAAAAAGGAAAGTTCATTGCGTAGAACTTTTTATATATCAGCTGTTTAGTAATATTGCTTTTGTTTATGTTTTTAACCGACTTCAAAAAAAGGAGGAGGTTCTCAGTTCGTTGGAATTTTTTTAAATTGAATCATTTAATAAATAGGTTATTCAATGGTCCATATTCAGGTTACACATATAGGGCAAGAAAATGACGATTCAGTTCATTAAGAGCCGCAGATACATGCTTTTTTTTTGTCTATGCCATCTATGCAAAATAAAAATGTATTTTCCATTTCACCGTGTACAATTGTAAGGCAAAGAAGATAGGTTGATAAACAACGGTTATTAGTTTAATAGAATCGATAGTAGTTCTATACTCAATAATGCATGCTTGATGGACGTACGACCTCGTCCTTCATGCACCACTGCAAACAACATATTATTGGACCATATAAATAGACATTACTTGGAAAAATATTATAAGCTAGGTTGTGGTGCCGTTACATCGCTGAAGCGGGGCGATAACGAGTGTTCAGTGGGTGGGGGGGGACTGAAACAAATGAGACCCTGTAAGGTCTGTACGCCCAAATGAGAACCTATTTCTGGAAGTTTCTGTAAGCCCAAATAAAACCCTATTTCTGGAAGTTTCTATACGCCCAAATGAAACCCTATTTCTGGAAGTTTCTGTACCTACTAGCAAGATACCAACTACTTGTATAGACGTGATAAGTGGGAATATAACAACTAGAAGATCTGTTTCTTAAAAAAAAAAATTGTTTAGGTACACTTCTAAGGTGGTGAATTAAAAGACATTCTTAGGGTAAATAAATTGACCAAGTATTACGTAATTATATCAGAAACAAATGCAGAACAAAGAATCTTGCTTCTCAAGATTTGGTTTTTAGGTACGTAGTGGAGTTGTCGCTCGCCGTCTCGCTGCTTCCGTGACCTTTGAATTAGGGCAAGGCTTCGAAAGATACCTAATATCGTCACGATATTTATTAGTAACACTAGCTGTGCCCTGCGAAAGTACTAGTTGTGCGCGCGTGTGTGTACTTCGCGTGGAAGTAGTAAGATGAAAAATATACTAAAATATCAGCTACATTTTAATAAAACTCCTTCGTCCCCCCAGACCCGCCGCGTTGCATCGCCCGCCCGCGCTATAACTTCGTTTTCGCTTAGCGTAGTTTCTGTTTTTTTTTTCATTTTGCTCGGCTCCTAAGGATCATAGCGTGATGTTAAATAGCCTATAACCATCCTCGAGAATTGGGCTACCGAATGCAAAACGAATTTTGTAAAATTCGACTGGCAGCTCCAGAGATTAGCGCAAAATAGCTTAAATTTCATGGGTTTAATTTTTTTGCGCGGAACCCTAATTCTTTTTCTAAAATAAAAGTAGCCTACGTTACTCCTAATAACATCAGCTATCTGCCAATGAACGTCCCGTCGAAATTGGTACAGCCGTTTCTGAGATTAGCCGGAACAAACAGACAGACCGACAAAAATTTTAAAAATGTTTTTTGGTTGTAAGTACCATATATACTTTCATTTGCATTTATTAATAAGTTGTTATTTTGACATTACAAACAGACACTTCAATTTTATTTATTTTTATAGATTAAGACCTTGTAGTACACATCACTAGTCTTTTACGTTTTCAGTGAAGGTAAAGTTCACCGCTTACTGCGTAGCCGCTCCTGTGTCCGTGGCCTTACCCTACATGGAAAGATAATACGTAGGTAATGTGGACTCGCCCCCTGTCTCGTGGGAACTTGTGTACCAAGAAATACAAGTGGTTGGGTGTAAGACAATACACCTATGGTGTACCAACACTGGGGATCTAAGACGTAATATTATCAAAAGTCGGTATTCAGTGCGAAAAATACTGCGAAATTGATAAATAAATCCGTGGTTAATTGTAATTTTTAATGCAATATTTTTAAAGTCAAGGCTATACGAAAAAGGATAAACCGCCCCAAACCGTCAAAAACCCAAAATTAGAAAGAAAACTAATTGTAAATCTATTTTCATCTCGACAAACGAATAAAGAAAAAGTTTCACACATATAAATCAAAGTTAACAACGCTTAAAAATAAATAAAACTACCGAACTCAGTTGAATCTATCACCAATATATTGTTAATTTTGGCGCGAAAACAAATACTTAAAATGGCGTCACTAGTGCACATTAGGCGGTGTTTACAACTGCGCGACAAATCGCTTTGTTTACGCGGTCAGACAGCGATGTAAACAACATCTGCGGTTCAAGGAATGAGAGAATGTCACGGGGTTAGTCCTGGGATAAGCGTGACTGGTAATACGTTGATATTATTATAATTTTTCGTGACACTAAACTGCATTAAGAATAAGCAGCTCGATATTATCACTCCATCGTCATTTTCATCACCCTGTAAATGTAGTAGCCATTTGCTTTTCTTAAACGGAAATGTATTGATATTTTTTCAGACTTTTGAAAATGTCGATTTCAATAAAACCATGGGAAGAGCTTTCGCATACCTGACGTACTTTATTCATTCGTATTTTGAGTGGCTAAATAAATGACTACATAATCATTAAAGTCAAGCACTTGCTTTTTGGAAGCTGCGGACATAGGACCAATTTTTCAACACATACATTTTCCGGGCTGGTATAACCTCTAGGTAGATACTAATATGATATATGGTATGGTAATCCACTGCACTTCAGCTGCTTGAAATAAGGCGACGGTTTAATAAAGCCATACATTTTGAAAAGGCTTAATGATGACGTTGATGACTGCCCCTGCAAACATTCTCCGTAAAAACCTGCCCTTCATTATTTATCGAAATATCACCAGCAGTTACCTGGTCTCCGTGGTAACACTTACTGTTACCGCGGTAATTACGGACCGTAATAATGTAAATTGGTTCGTGTTTACCGTAACTAGGGGTAGTTCGCTTTGGGGTTCCGACCTGACTTGATTAAATCTAATTGTAGTTCTTTTGAGTTAACTGAGTCTGGTTGGAAGGAGTAGTGAGAGGTCTTCTAGCGGCCGATTATAGAACTAATGATGAAATGCGAATTTCAATGACAAAACGGAAAGTTTTTGACTACATTGCTAAAATGCCTTCTTAGTTTTCAGAATTTTTCTTTATTAACTTTTAAATACAACAACACCACGTTTATATTCCCTGAATAGGCAGACGACATATCTGGCGTCACGTGGGATGTTTGAGTATTAAAAAAAAATTTGTTATTTATCAAATTACAAATGGAATCAATAGCACTACATCAAAGAACGTACCAGCTTTAAACGACAACTCTCGCGTCAATCACAAACACAATTATTTGACTACCTACTTTCACCGTACACTTGCATTCAATTCCTCCCTCCATACATACAGAACCCATACAAATTTTCCGTTGATTACAAATTACAAAAGTAACAAGCATATCGGTACAAAGCTTGCGCCGCGGCGTCGCTCGCGTGACGGCCGACATGACTCCTGCTTACTTCCGCAACTAAATTACACGTGGAATTACAACGATAGAAATAGACTTGGAAGGTGTTTGTATGTGTGTGGTGAAGGTTAGGGGCGGGTTATCTGTCTATGATTTTGATTTTTCAAATTGATTGGTTGAATTACTGCAAGGTATAAAAGTTGAGATTAGTGGTTTCAAGCGACTATGTTATGAGGCGGTCAAGATGCAGGTAATGCTCGTCTACTTGAGGAATTAGTTCGAATTCTGGTGGAGGCCAAATATGCAAAACAAACTCTGCCATGGGCCATGGGTGTGCAACTGAAATCTATATTGGAAAAATGCAATTTTTCAACTTATGATCTGCTTTGCTCAATGCAGTACCTATACCTACTTACAATATTAGGCAGGTAGGACTGCTAGTTATTAATAAGGGGTACCAACCTAGTTTTCTTTTCATTTGAATTGAGAGTTTGAACCACGTGCTGTAAAATAATCAGGCAAAAGGACCATCCGATTTCATGACCCCCGTTTGTTTTGCGGATCCCATTTGTTTACGGAGGTACAGAACGGAGCAAGTTTATACTAACAAAACAAGGACTCGTAGTCCTAATTATCGTCATCCAAATCCGCCCCAATAAAGCAAATTACCATTCCGGACATCCGCCGCTATATCTATGTTTACGTCGACGCCTGTACCTCACTCACACCGACACAATTCCCTAACACACACACTAAGCCACGCACACTACTACTACAAAAGTACATTCGAGCAATAAAGTGCGTACAATTACTCTAGGTGTCCGCGGGATGAGCCCTGATTAGTGACGGTCAGGTGGGCGCAGCGGAGGGCGGTCGATAACTCACCCCCCATCCCCCCTGCGCCCCTAACTACTCCCCCACTGTTTATTGCAGGGGGGGCGATCGCCTGAACTTAAGTATTGATTCGCGCGAAACGTGATTTGTACGCACTCATCTAGAGGTTAGCTTGCGGCTTACCGAAAGTTCATTGACTGTTGTTTGGGACTTTTCGATATCCATTGCCGCCCCGGAGCTGGTCGGAACCGGGAAATCAATTTTGTATGGCCAATGGATGTTGCGTAACGCGAAAGGTTTTGGCGAGTTTATTTGGTGGGTGGATCGTATTCCGCGGTGGTGTTTACGCGCAAACCGCGGTCAATAGGCCTCGGGCCGCACCTACCGTTGTCTTCGGCGGTAATGTCGACCCGTCACGGCATCTACCGACTTATTGCCGAGCGATGCCGCGATGTTTTATTTGCTAAGTGCTTTGATATAGTTCGGGCGGGGGTGACTTAATTGACGTCGTCATGTTATACAAATGATATTTATGATTCGATGTTTTGGTTTCTGTATTTTTTATTGTTTTCTTAAAATAAATCAATTTGGTCCTTATGGATTCAACGAAGTAATAATCACCAGTAGTGCACTGATAAGTTGGCCATAAGAAATTTAGTAAGTAGTTTATATCAATGCAACGAAAGATAAATTGCACGCGAAACTGGCCATTTTTTTCCAACCTGTCACTTAACACTGACAGCCAATCTTTTCATTTCAAATACAACAATGCCCGTCCCACAATTGACATTTACACTTGCCGGGCTAATAATCCTCTGATAAATACTACTTTTCTTTGCGCCAGCTCAGCTTGGGAGTTCATATCAATTCATTAAGTATATAAGGACAAGAAAAAACAAACTGTCTACTAACGTCTCGCCGTTTATCAATAAGTTTATTAATTAATTCGTCATCCAAAATATATCGAAATTAAGTGAAGCTGTTATAAGTCCTTACGTTAACCTGGCCTTGAATGTGTGGTAGGTATAAGAAAGATGACATAAATGTGGTTGTACTACTTCAACGGCCCTTTACTCATTTATACGCAGAAGTCCGTCATCAAGTGTTTATTCTAGAAGATCCTGCTGATATTAATTCAGCAGAAAACTGCTGCTTGCTGCGTTGCTGTGGTAAGTCCCTACGTTTAATTTTGCACCTTGAAGAGTTGACTCGAATAGCCAGAAAGTTAATCTCTAAAACTGAAAAGATTCCAAGAAATTACAATAATTTAGTTATGGACACAATAAAGTCTGCAAAATAAAATGGATAGGGAGCGGTGATTGCCCTCACGGCTGTTAAAGTCGTAAGGGCAGCGCTCCCTGTGTCATAACGAATTCGGTGTACGTCGCTGTTAAGTCTGCGAATGATAGTTATTATTATTATTCTTATCACCATCATAATTGTCTGAAAGACGTTTACAGGAGATCGTGAATCACTCCCAAACACTTATGACAAACAATTTTTTAGCGGTAATGTAAATGATTATTATATTTTCAATAGAATTGGCGAAGAGGGTGAGTTTTTGTAAGGGAAGCCGTATCAAATATTTGTGTAAAAATTTATAGATATTAGTAATTGACGTGTTTATAAGAGAAGCCAAGACAAATTGTGTGTGTGTGTGTGGTCTAAAGGCTCGAAGGACCAAAATTATATAACCATCCTCGTCCTTCGGGCCGTAGCTTTTAAATCCGTATTATCAGACTGAGGGCAGAAACACACGAGTGGCGGAACATTGAGCGATGTTCACCGCGACGATTGGTAGATATGGTGGAATAATGCATAACGAAGTTGTTATGGACTGCAGTCCAATACATTGGTAGAAAAAACTACAAAGTGAAAAATTACTTTAATGTCGGAAGTCGGTGTTTTTGGTTTCGTATTTTCGTTTTTTGCCACCGACTTCTGAAATTAAAGTTATTTTTCACGTTATATTGTTATTTTGGAAGTCGGTTTTTTGTTTTGTTAAAAAGTTTTTATTTTTCACTTTTTAGCTGTAGTATCTGCCCTATACAAATTCGTATGCCACTATTTGCTATGTAAATAACAGTGACAGGAAGTTATACCTATAACATCAACAACATACATGATCTGGAAAAAATACGTATTATTGAAGCTAACTCAAAAACTACCCAAGCGAAGTTAATAAAATGTATATGGGACCACCGCGCAAGGTTTCCACCAAATGAAAAAACAATTTTCAAAATCGCTCCACAATTGATGAAGATATCGATGAACAATAATTGAACATACATAAATAATATACAGAATGACTTGTAATTTGACGTAGATGATATTTGAAAATGGTTAATAAACTTCTTCCTTTAACTTTTAACTGTTTGTTAAAGTATTAGGTATCCAATTGAATAGCAATTGAGGCCATTCAATTTGAGAGTTTAGAGAAAAGTGTTATTTAGTGACGAATTCTGGAAAAAATACATAAAAATTGGGTTTTCACGAATCCCGTGAATTTTCGCCTAGGCTTTATGGGGTGTTTAATTGTTGCAAATGGGTCACACTATCACGTCCTGGAAGGAATACATCAAATTACAAGTCACCCTGTATACAGACGAATTGAGAACCTCTTCCTTTTTTTAAAGGTAAAAAAGAAACTAAATATACCTATTATTATCGTGCCTGTATTCTGCAGTGGAGTAAGAGTTGGATCCCTGTGTCGTGATGACCAGCCGGCCGGCTTGCCAGCCTCGTGGCGTTTACCGGGCTCACTTTTATTTTCATTAATTTTCATAATAATGGACAATATTCTTATTGTATCCTAGATTCCTGAAATTCCATACTTAGAAGATCCAAATCGAGTGAATTTTGTAAAAGATCCTTAACACTGTCCGACCTGGAACTAAAACTTAGATCGTCACGAATGGCAGCCGCGCTTGTGACCAGTCCAATAATGAAGTAGATCGTCACGAATGGCAGCCGCGCTTGTGACCAGTCCAATAATGAAGTAGATCGTCACGAATGGCAGCCGCGCTTGTGGCCAGTCAAATAATGAAGTAGATCATCACGAATGGCAGCCGCGCTTGTGACCAGTCCAATAATGAAGTAGTCAAAAATAAGGCGGGGTTGTATGAAATAAAAAATATGTATGTAACTCTATGATCACAAGCGTCAAATCATAGAAATCAATTATAAATCTTTCCAACATAATCACGAATAAAATTAATTAACTTAGCTTAATTAATTTTAGTTATTTACGTACAAATTGCAATGGAACCCATTCGCGACCGGTTCTCTTGCAGACTTTTATGATTTGCAAGCAATTAGAAATTGTTATTTTTCTAATAATTTTAATTGTCGTTTTGTCTGACCTCATAACCGACATGGAGGTAATTATATCCGGCGCATATTTCACGACTTTTAGAACAAAAGAGAGAATAAAAACATTGTACCAGCTGCTACTTAAATACTGCATGAGTGAAGCTGCTATCATCATCTGCCTGCCTTTTCCCAACGATGTTGGGGTCGGCTTCCAGTCTAACTGGGTGCAGCTATTTTACATGGAGCGACCGCCTATCTGACCTCCACAACCCAGTTACTGGTTAATACAATACCCCTTGGTAAGACTGGTTGTCAAACCTTCGGGCTTCTGACGGCCCGCAACGACTGCCCAAGATCCACGAATGACAGCCGGGACCAACGGCTTAACGTGCTTTCTGAGGCACGAAGGGGTCTCGGTATGTAAAGATGGTCACCCATCCACGGACCAGCCGCGGCAAGCGTAGCTTAATCTAATCGGTCTACGCGTGCGGCTGTTATTTCTTAGCCACGAGCCCCTGGGCAACTGCTAAAGGAAGGTTACTTACCAAACTTATGCAACAGAATGAAATGTATTTATTGTGATTTTGTGATACATTTTCTACTTTTGTTTTGTACCTAAAAAAGAATAACACGCCGATGGGTTTGACTATTTAGTACAATTAAGCCTAACCTTATATTCAAATAATCAATTTAAATATTCTTAATTTTTAAAATAAATTGAAAAATGCTTAAGAATTGTTGGCTCTTTTCTTGCCTATAAAAGAATAAAAGTAGTAATGATTTTTCTTGCGTTTTCCTGTTTTCAGTTTTGATTAAAGGCCTCGTCCAAGGCTTATGACGTACCTACCTATTTGTTATGATAAATACGTCACTTATGGGTAGTTATTTATACAGGGTGTTAGATTAAACGAGTGACTGCTTTAAAGGGGTGGTAGTACTCACGAAAATTAACAACTTTTATCATGGGATCAACCGTAAAGTATGAGAAAAAAAAATGAAAATGTAGGGAACAGTTTTTTTTTCATATTTTAGAGTTGGTTACTTATCATACTGTAATGCCTAACTTCCTCCTCACCTATCACTGAAGTCGTAAGGATAAAGGAACCCACTGTTATTGCAAACGCCATCTGTTCCCCGGGGCGTGAACTATCACTTTTTCAGCGCTATACGGAAGCTAGGAGGACTGGATGTTCCGTAGTTTATATTATTTTACCAAAGCACGGAACGAGAAGGCTTGCTTGGTTTAACATTCTAACTCTAGAAAATAAAACAACTCACCGAAAGCTATGATTTAATTTAGCATTGTTTTTTTCAGGTATCTGAAATAACTTGAAATATGGGAATGCAACTCGGGAAAAAATTATAATGATTCAGTAGAGGTTTGTTACCTACACTTAATATTTATTTGTATATAGTAAAAGCTTCAAAATTACCTTATCTAGTTTGCTTTGTTTTGTTTCAGGTTTTCGAATAAAGCTGAAAATGGGAACGGAACCCAGGACTGACGACTAGAACAATGACCGATTCCAATAATTTACGGAACGTTATTGGTAAAAATTAACACGCTTGTATATTTATCAATAATGCAGCGAAGACCTCATAGTTTTGCTCAGTAGACCCTCCCATATGGAAGTAGCTATCACAGGTAAAATTAGCTTACTAATCTAATTATATGCCCAGTTTGGCATTAAAAAATGCTACCACTGGTAAGCAAAACAACTCGTTTTCTGTTTCTAGGACCCGAGCATGAGTCAGCTCCGAAGTTACGAAACGTCCTTTCCTTTCACTGCACATGGGAAGCATTTGACCGGAAGTGCACTCCAAATAGACAGAAGAAGCTACGCAGTGCCTATGCACTGCAAAAAGTTGCATTTATAATTTTGAAACAGAAAAATCTTCCCTGAGAACAATTTTGACTACTTTAAGCAAATCCTGCTGGATTCAATTCCCAAGTCGGGCAAATTGTTGTTGGATTTTTTCAATAAGAATTTCTCAGTAGCAGCCCGGAGTCTGGATTTTGTGCCCGATTGACGGCAATAGACTCACGCCCTATTGCAAGGGACTTAAACATAACTGGCGAAATGTGGGTGTATTATAAGTACAGCTCTGCCTAACCTTTCAGGGATTACAGGCGTGATATTATGTGTTATGTTTAAGCAAAAGCGCACTTTCAAATTAAAAATAAGGCTATTTCACTTTAAAGTTAAGTAATAAATTAGTTTTAGCGACAAAAACCAACTGATTCGTTTCCGAGATAAAAATATGCGTTTGATCACCCGCCTAACGTGTCGCCATCGCATAAAAATGTAAATACACTAAGAAATAGGTACGTCACTAATTATGTCCATTGAACCGTTACCGGCGCGCGCGCAATATTGGAAAGTTACCGCGACAACTGGCTTAGGAGACAACATACTTACTTTTCAATGTAGATAATCATTTTGAAAATTATTCGGTGCATAAAATATTTGCAACCTCGCTGATTTAAAAAAAATAGGTCTGTTATCGAGAAATGGATTTCAGTCAGAACGATTATGGGTACGGGCAGCCAACAATTGGGGGAAACACGCGATTCGAGGTATGTAAGTAGGTACCTATTTAGAAAATAAAGAGTTGCATTAATGGATTAGTAATTACACACACAAACACCCCCCCCCCCCTCACACACACACATTATTTGTCGCTTCTAGCGACAAGACCACCCATTGTATAAACCCCCCTTTTTATAAAATTTCTACATTTATATCTGTAATTCGTATGGTGTACATAATAATGAGTATTCTATTCTATTATTAGGAAAAAAGAAAACTCTCAGAAACATCCTTCTAATGACGATTTGTTTCTGAAAAAAGTGTCACGAAGTAACACCAAAGGATAATAATGTTCAGTGAACCGGTAACTCGGTATTGGAAAGTGATACCACTCGACACCGGCCTCGTGCTCTAGGAGGCTGCCGTATAGGCTAGGAGCCAGGGGACTACTACAATGTTTCATTTAACAATGTTGTATTATGTAGCATAGGTCTGGTGGGGCTTGTGGCTAAGTAATAACAGCCGCACGGGTCGATCGATCAGGTTAAGCTTTCCATAGGCACGAAATCCCCTCCGTGCCTCGGAAAGCACGTTAAGCCGTTGGTTCCGGCTGTCATTCGTGGATCTTTGACAGTCGTTACGGGTCGTCAGAAGCCCGAAAGTCTGACAACCAGTCTTACCAAGGAGTATCGTATTACCCAGTAACTGGGTTGTGGAGGTCAGATGGGCAGTCGCTCCATGTAAAATACTGGTATTCAGCTGCATCCGGTTAGGCTGGAAGCCGACCCCAACATCGTTGGGAAAAGGCTAGGCAGATGATGTATTATGTAGGTACAATGTGGTACACACACAGCTATACTGACTATTACAGTAGTACAATATTGGAAAGTTATCGAGGTTTTAAATGGGACTCATCTTTTTGTTTGCTATTTTGTAAAGGTCATCAAAACCGCCATCTATCCGCTCTTTACATAACTAGCGCCTGCTTGAATAATGCAACCAGAAATTGTTAATTTTCCTAGTTTCTCATAGCACCCACATATATCCCTAAATACGTACGAAGGTGGTATGAAAATCTGGGACTACGAAATTTGGCCATGTCACTTAATCTTTGATACCATATTCTCCGCGCTCACTATCTCCCGGCCTACAACTAGTATAGGTAACCAATTAGATGGCCACATTAAACTTTGTTGAGATATGTATCCGGTGCGATATGTTTGGCGGCCAGTTCAGATTCATTAACATTAATTTATTTTAATGACATTACTTTATATTGATGTACCGACCAGGCTAAAGTAATGAAATAAGGCCGGAATTCTAATTGTTAAGTATCTAATCTATTAAAAGTTATCTTAATATGTTATATTTACGTCAGAGAGCTGTATGTACTTACCAAATTTCTGTGCTTCTTGTAACTTCATTCTTGAACTCTTTTGAATATACTGTTCTGTTTGTTCGGGCAAAAATATTCAAGAATTCTCAGTTGTATTAATATACTGTTAACCTGATTGAACCTATTGCTGAGCAAAGGCCTCAATTTTTCTATATGAGTGTTCCGTTGGTTTCTTTGTGTATCTCGTCCTGCCATTATCTTTAAATAACCTACGATTAATTTTACGTTAAACATTGTAATGATACTAAACAATAATAAGTTTCCTGTTATATTTATCGGGGTGAATATTGAATACTGCGTCCAGTGCAGCGTCTGATCGATTTAGCTCTTTTAGATATTCTCACTAAGTACTTTGATAAGTTTAAAACTTAACCTGGCAGCTCTCGCGCGGCGTGATTAAATCTGTGGCAGCTTAAACATCCCCCTCCAGCTAAGTATGTTGAGCCTGCAGAAAAGCTCTCATCGGGCCATGGCTCACCTGGAAATCTCTTAACCGACTAAGAAGCCGGGTGGGTCAGGTACAAGTTAGTCAGGTGGGGGTACTCCACGTGTGGAGCCACATCACGAACAATGCTTCACCTCTTGTCGTGATCTATGTATAAAAACACCTGCACTATGGAAGACCTTTGAGAGCCGACGCTGAAGCTGTCGAAGTAGCCAAATTCTGGTCGAAGTTTATATAAAACTAGCTGTTGCCCGCGGCTTCGCCCGCGTGGATGTCAATACTTCCCTATTTGATTCGAATTTTGTTCACAATTTCATGGGTTTTAGTTTTCTGCGTGGAGCTCTAATTATTTTTCTAAAATAAAAGTAGCCTATTTTGCTTATAATATCTGCCAGTGAAAATGCCGTCAAAATCGGTCCAGCCGTTGCCGAGATTAACCGGAACAAACAGACAGACAGACCGACAGTCATACAAAAATTTTAAACATTGTTTTTTGTTATAAGTAAGTACCGTTATATACTTTTATGTATACGCATTTAGTAAAAAGCTGTTATTTTAACATTACAAACAGACGCTGCAATTATATTTATTTAAAGGAGAATCATCGATACGACGAAGAACTTTAAACCTAACACATAATACCTCTAAGAATTTCTTACTCATGGTCAGATTAACGTACTGCGCAATATTAAAATGTCCCAATCACAACACAAATCACAAATAAAATATTAGTGCTAAAGAGGTGGCTTACTGTCCGTTTTCATACCCAGATCAATATGGATATGCAAAATGGTGATGTCCAAGTCAATTTAGCTTCCTAATCACATCAGTCTGGTTTGAATTGAGTGACACAATTATAAGAAGCGGAATTAATTTACATATTTTACTGGTCACTCATCTCTGAATCGAGTAAAGTATTTTATTATAACTTTTAAAGAGTGAAATGTGTGCCTTAATGAAATAATAGGATACAATTTTTTTGTTGATTCAAAAGACTCGTTTTATATTTTAATTTGAAAAAAAAAACGCTAGCTCCTTGCCTTCTTTATGGTATGTCCTAGGCAGCTGCACTAATTATAGTCTTCATATTTTAGCTAATGAATACAAAAAAAACCTGTAATAGATATTGTCTTCATCTATTTTTTGGGCTTAAAACTTCACAGCAACTGATATTTTCGGATTAGATTGACACCTTTCTTCATTAACAACAACAAAACAACATCAACAAAAACATCAACTCTATCACTAAAGCTCATCACCGTATCAATCCAACAACCTTCCATTTCACGCATCCATTTAGTAAACACGCAGTAGCCAAGAATAGCCAAGTCTGGTCACGGGGTGGACTCCCCCTCCCCCCTCCCTCACCCGTAGGGCGCGCGAGGGAGCGCGGAAGGGCCGCAAATGAAAAATGGCGCAATTAGCCCCACAGACAGTGAAAAACAAGTGCACTCGATCTGCCCGGACTCGACGGAGCGCTAACTCATCGATAACGCACCGATGTGATTAGGCGAATTTTTGTTCCGTTTCGTTTTTTTTATGGTCTGATTTGATTTTTGTCTGCTTGCTTTGTACTGTGTTAAGGTGCTGGTCAAAATGTAGATATCGGAAGGCTGGTTCATCGATTTTTAAGGCAGTCTTACTACTTTTTGCCTTTAGTTGGTGAAATTGAAATTTTCTTTTTGTTTCCAATCTACCTAATTCCGGTAGTATTCTCCATTTATCTATTCCTACTCATCTTTTAAATGGGCACTTTGGATGAAGATAGACCATTATTCTTGATAAGTAGTTACGTTACCATCGGTCATCACCGTTTCCAAAATAAACAGGAAGACTCGGAAGACAAAAGAGAATGAGACAGAGATACATTCATCCCTCTTTTGTTACATTCGCAAGTATTGTATCTAGTTCTTTTTATACACGTGCTGGTGTTTCAGAGGATCCTCAGTAAACTTCCGGGTAGAACTTTTAATTAGTTAAATTCCTTATTTGCAAAAAAAAGTAAAGGAACATCCATCTACATTAATGATAAACTTCTGAAACCGTAAGGGATGGTATTCACTTGGCAATTAGGCTGCTGTTAAATTGTAGAAGACAACTAGCTTTTGCCCGCGGCTTCGCCCTTTCGTAAATATCCCACGGGAACGTACTATGTAGCGTACCGACATAATAAACTAGCGCAGCGGCGCGCGCCTGCAGAGTGGTCACTTGCTAACTGGCGCCCGAACGATGCGGACGTGTCACCTCTGCTGTTGTACAGTGAATTGCTATTTAATTTACCTACTCGAATACTTCCTATAACGTGGTGAACACCACAACCAGAATTAAAAGTAACCTATGTGTTAATAAAGCGCCTGCTGACAGAGGTGACCGTGGTTGGCGACCGGCAGAGCTGTTTCAATGTTTGGTCGTAAACCACCATCTACACGGTTGCAAATCACTAAGGTCTCCTCTGTCGAGACGCGGTTGGTGACCGTGTAGCAGTCGCTTAAGTAATGTTATAAACTATCTGTGTGCCTCCAAATCCGTTCAGTGGTTTTTGCGCTAATCCGGAACATACATCCAGAAAAACGGACAATAATTGTAAAAACTATATTTTCGGCATCAGACTCGTTCCCACACCTCGTAGCAATTACTTTTTTTCAAAAATAGGTACAGGGGTATAGGTACAGTTTTGACTTTGTTACTATATTATTATATGTACAGATGTAGCTTCGACATTGAGTTGGACTGAATTGAACGAATTCTGAAATCATTTACAATGTTTACATTTTGTAATATACCCGAATCGCTTTAGCACGGCAAAAGCAGTCATTGACTCACCCACATTTTCTAGCATTCTTTATTTCAAAAACTGAAATAAAGTCCGTTAACGTCCTAAATCAATGTCTATCGTGATCTTCAACATGCTCCAATAACGGACACCCATACATCGTTTATTGTTTGGGTTCCTACGGAGAGATGATAAGGAAAGAGCAATGACCGCTATTGCTATGGTAAAGCGATTCGGGTATAGTAGAATATTGCTAACATGTGTACACATAATTAGAGCTTACCTATCAAAAAGCTTACCTATAAAATTTTTACTGAAATCGAATTCTAGACAACGACTATTTGTGTTAACTGTTACTGCTGTACTTGAATTGTACAAGTTACGTACCAGCGTACTCATTACTTTTGTTGTCTCAGTTGTCCGTACTACCTAATATCATAAATTGATTGTGAATTAATGCCATGGCTGTCCCTACCAACTGAAATATTTCATCCTACATAATCCAGTCTACAGTAATTGTGTGTGTCAGCTGGCATTTGGTACTTCTAGTAAATCTTGTTATGTATAATTAGTGCCTTAGTAGATCTAAGTGCCTGTCAATCCAGTCAGTACCTATAACTGCGGCATCAACGCTGGACCTCTGCAAAGTATTGTAACATTTGTAATTGCGACTTTCTTCAGACACAGTTCAACAACATTCATTGCGTTATTTACGTTGTTGAGCAGACGAATTTTTCAAACGTATTAACCGGTGCATTAGCAATTTCCTTCAATATCCTTCTGATTGTGAATTGGGGTGCTGGTCAGTACGATTAGTGTGGTACATTGATTAGATAGACTAGAATATTGAGGTACTTAATCTATCTATAATATACCTGTATAGTTTGATGGAAGGTATTGAAACTTTTTTTATAAGTCTTAATCGGATACAAACCACCTGTCATGTTTTCTTCTTTGTTTAATAAATATTCGTTCGTAAACGAACATGCTGTTTTGTTTTTATTGTGATTGCGAAAGGACCTCATAGTTAATGTTAAAAAGGCACATTTTGTTTTGAAGCTTTAAAAGCTTAATTTTAGTACCTGTCAATTAGACAGGTATTATATTAATTATATAATTAATATAATTAAAGTTTTAATCACCCTTGAAATGAGTAAAAAATAATACGAAGGTTAGAAATTATATAACTTTTAAAAGTTGTAATGGGAACCATTTTTCCCTACAGTTCGATCAATTACTCTTAGTAAGCTTATCTTTCTTTATCTAGTCACAGATAATGAGCGAACCCACCATTATCCCTTATCAGTGTAGGTATCAATCTACCCGCAGCACTAAAGTGACAACTGTTTACCTACAAACAGATTAATCGTTATCAGACGAGGCAAACTCACTTAACCAATCAATCTTTAATTTCGCTTGCAATAAATCAATAAATTCGCCATTAATTTTAGCGTACCGCACAGTCTTGGAGGCTGCTAAATAATGGATGGCCATCAGCTTTCATTAGCGCCGAGAGGGGGCGCCACCGGCGACCGGCGGCCGGGCGCCGGCCGAACAACTCCGGATCAATACCGCCCGACATAACCCGAGCCGCCACGGGACACCCCGACTACACCCGAACGCGCCCGACAAACACCGAAGAACGCCGAGCGCGCGCCGCACATGACAAATGTCACTGTGATACGGCTCTGCAGCCTTCAGGCCTCCCTGAAAACTGTGAAAATTCATTAGAAAAGTGCATATTAATCTTACGTGTGTTGTACTGTATTGTGCATCCGTTGTACATAGTGAATATTGTTTGTGAAAACTGCGCGTAACGTTGTGTGCTGTGTGAGTATTTGACAGTTTCTACTTGAGGGTAGCCCGATCCATATTTTGGTTTCACTGCGCCAGTTTTGAGCTATCCTGAGCTAGAATTATCCTTTTATTTTCGAATTCCAGGGCTGTTCTATGGATTCTGTTAGTTTTTCTCTAGTTTTCCCGAGAAAAGCGCTACATACTTCAAGTCGTTTTGCGCAGATCCTCAAAGCTCATATAGTGAATGAATATTTTCATCAATGGATGACAGATGGCATAATTGGATCACGGGGTGTGGCGTGTCGTCTTAAAATGTGTGGTTTTTTATAGACAAAGGCCAGCAATGTCCAAGAAAAGAAAATTAATACGATTACAGGGAGGTTGCTGGGGCGCATGCTCCGAGCACGACTGCTCTGCGTCATACATGTTATTATCTATAATTTTCTGTTTTACTGCAACTTTTACAAATACGGATAAATAATTATATTATTTAAATAGGTTTAATAGAAGTATATGTATATTAAATTTTGAAAATATCTTGACTTGTGAGTTGTGTGAACTTCTGATAACAGTAGTTGCTTCAAAATTTGTAATAATTGGTCGATTTCGTTATCAAATCTAGTGCATGAATTAACAAGTTAGCTATATATCGTGTGAAAGTAAGCAACATTTGTTTTTACCTAGTGTAGAAACGCCCTTTTGTTGTCATGCCTTTTGTCTTAGACCTGTAGCTTCTCTCAACCCTTCCTAGGAAAAAATCTATTAATTTTTTTCGATATTTTCCTTAATGAATTAATCCCTCACGTTTGGGAACATCTATTTTGAAACACCTCAACCGACCTTGACCAATTTACATAAAAGCCTGCGGGAGGCGCTGCAGTAGCGGCAAACATGGCCGCTTCATTAAGACCCCTTTGAATCTTTGCTTCACCTCTTCCACCACCGTATTTACTAAACTCACAGAGGGACGACGGAGGCCTTTCATCACTGGCCGACAGAAGCTGTCATAGTGACAGTTGAAAGCTCTCAGCGGGTGTGAAAAGGATGGACTTGAAAATAGAACGATCATTTTTGAATAGTTAATTGGAATCGATGTGTTTTTAATTTTTGAAATGGAATGTGGGTGGTCTTTGCATACAGCCTTTGTCCGACCGATATCTCTTTAGGACCGATAATTAAATATTCAAATACATGACACTGACATTTGGAATGTTTTTTGTGGATAAACAAACTTCTTATTTTGCATGCAAATCGTGCCGCTAACGGTCCATTAATGAGATTATAACTATTCTTCCCATTTATAACCGTTAGTAATTGAAAAAACAAACAAATTAATTTCGCGCGGTCAAGGGCCTAAGGGCCGTCATCGTTATCAATGGTCGTTTGATATCAATCACGTGGTCACACTTGCGTCGAATTAACGTGAATTCTTTGACCTGCGACTGTGGGGACATGCGGACGTTTGAGCGGACAAACAACTTTCGAACGTAGTGCGTCGTATGACCTCTGTATCGCGGATGATGCGCACCGCGGACGCTATGCTTAGGGGCAAGTGGACAGTTATCGGCCGAGATGTCGTTCTTAGGGGATAAGTTACGGTCATTGGCTACTTTTTTTTTGTTGGGGACAACTAGGCAGGTTAGTACTTAATTTTTTTTCATGGAAAGAAAGAAAGAAAAAAACGTTTATTGGCACATGCCACAAGGGCACATTGGGGCATTGCGTTCAATTTATTTTGCAGATACAATTCACATTGCGTTTGAATATAATCCAGCATGGAAAATAAGGAAATGAAACACTATAGACTATTAAGTCACTTGATGTTTAGCGATAATAATGCTGTCGACGATTGTTTTTTTTCCTATACATCTCAATCCACTACGTTACGTGATTGGTTAGCGATTTTAAGTTAGCTTTGCGTGCGCGGGCGCATGAACAGGAAATTATATGCATTTACCCGATATTAAATAAATAGTAGCTACTTGCTTGCTAAGTGCCTTTAGATACTTACTGATAAAAAAAAAAAACAATTTGCCTAGCCTTTTCCCAATTATGTTGGGGTCGGCTTCCAGTCTAGTCGGATGCAGCAACATGCAACGCATGCACTGTGAAGCGAATCTGACCACAATCCAGTTACTGGGTAACTCGATACTCCTTGATAAGACTGGTTATCAGACTTTTGGACTTCTAACTACCCGTTACGACTGTAACGGGTAGTTAGAAGCTCATTCTGTCATACTGTCAAAGATCTACGAATGACAGCAGGGACCATCGGCTTCTAGTGCTTTCCGAGACATTCTCATAAAAATATATCCAATGTTGAAACCATGGAAATACAATAAACCTAAAAAAACTTTTCTTATTAAGAAAAAAAAAAGTTTATCAATTGACAACAACCGAGAACGTGTGTTCTCACCATACCTACTCCTAAATACGTTCAATAAATTATTTCCTCCGTGTTTACTTTCTTTTATTGGAGTTACCCACTGTGTGGGCGTGACGAGAAAGTTTATTCCCGACGATCTATACCGGTAGGTGCTTTATAGGCGTTCTCATACAATTTATGCGACTCAAAAAGACCTAACGAATGGACTAATATAGCATAATTTGCATATAAATTACCGATTTTATTGTAAAGATAATATAATTTTAGAATTGGTTTTTCGTCGTCATCTTTTTGTGATTAATTAGATGACATTTAATCAAAAACAGTCGGCTAACTGTGATTTGGACGTAAATAGATGTGTCACAAATGTGAAAGAAGAAAGAAACGTGGATTTATTTAAATAGCATGCTTAGCAGTATCTCCGTAGGTGGCAGAATAGGAAAAGAAAACCCAAAAACTTAGTGTAAAATTCCCAACAAGTACAGTTAAAAGGAAAAGTGATGGGAAACGCCACTTATCACCTAGCGCAAAGGCTCACAGTTCATTGAGTGTTAATTAACACTTGTCTATTAGATATATCTTTATAATCTTGTTACACAACGCTGGTTTTTTCAACAATGGTTTCGTCTACTTTTACAAAACAATCTTTTATCTCATGTCAGGTTATCGCAGTCTACAGACTGCACAATATCATATCATGCTGGTGTTGGGTTCGATCAATTCTTAGGGAAAATCCTAGAAAACGAATTGAAAAACGCATTTTCGTCTTTAAATGTTCTTTGCAGTATAGAGAGGAACAACCTGTAATATTGGCATCTGGTCCATATTGTCCCTAGTTAAAGAAGTTTTAAACGTATCAGGGTCAATATGTCACTTAACTAATAACTGTAAAAAAAAATTGCGCGTGCACCGTACACGTGATAGAAGTGACACTTCTTAAAAAAATAAAGAATAGGAGAGATTTAGTGTGAGAGACAGAGACATATCTTTCTTCTCTCTCTTGTAACGAAATGTGCCTCAACGTGACGCGTTCTTGAAATTTCACTCAATTCTCGTCCAATTATCGAATCCAGACCTAAGAAAATTCACTTTAAAAAAAACTAGAAAAAGATCTCTGAATTTGTTCCCTCGTTTATTTTCATACTAGCTGTGGCCCGCTGCTGCTGACTTCGTCTGCGATCCAGGAAGTCCTCCAGGTTATGGTCTACCCATGTGCCGAATTTCATCCAAATCCGTTCAGCCGTTTTAGCGTCAAAGCGGAACAAACAAACTCACTTTCGCATTTATAATATTATACCTATATATAAGTTAGGATATCCTGTCCAAAGTCCATTATGAAAATGTGGAAACTTGACCTTAACATTTATAAGATCACCTAATCATTTATCATGTAACTTCCCAATGGCTAACATCACTGTGTCGTTCCAGAGCGGCGGCGGTGCCGTGGGGGGCATGCGCCGGCGGCGCTGAGGCATGAGCGCGGCGCGCGCGCCGGATCCCCGCGACCCACCGCGCCACCACCGCCAACACCCACAGGTAACTTCCATATTCCTTAGTATAAGGGTAACTAACGAGAACTTAAGTCCCTCCAGTTTCTGAAAACTTTGTAGATTTATTCTTATGTCAACTAAAGCTGTGCTCAGACCTGAATCAAGACCGTCGTCAGACTATCGGTACCTGAAAACGTTGCTGGGGTGCACATCCAAGGGCGGATACGGAGGGGGTGCAAGGGGTCATGCCCCCCCCCCCCCCCCCCAAGCAGGAAACATAATAGAAAATCATCATTATTAAACATGTAATTTTTCATTAAACTTATATTGCAAGTATTTTTATAGTTATTGTATGTTACCGATAAATAATTAATCCCAAAGACAGTGCAATACTAGGGGGACACTCCTACTTGTCTGGCCCTTGTGCCCCCCCCAGAAATAAATCCTGGATCCGCCCTTGTGCACATCGCTACAAATCAGTCTCGTCTAGATTTTGAAACTGTTTTGACTGTCTGCGCACAGGTTTATGATTGTTTAACTGTTGTTGACTGCTCAGAACCTTTCAGAAATGGGGGTGATGAAGGGTTTCAGCTTTCTCCAAGCAGTCACTGACTGCTCAACCTTACGTATCTTTAATGAACGAATTTCAAATTGTTATACTTTTATGTAACTTTTGAAGTTCGATATCCATTTGACAAGCTCGTCACTTGGTAATACAAACTGGTACGTGGTTCAGTTTGATATTTGCTCTGCTAGGACATAATAGCTTTCTTTTTATCAGCAAATTGCAGCTATTGAACTCACTGCCAAATTATCTATAAAGTTGGAAGTAGGCATTGCAAAGGAAATACTGAAAACTTAAATTAATTTTGCGGATCTAATTGTGGCTTGGCCACACCAATAATAATCGTTTGTTTTAAAGCTAGGACACGCTAAATACGTCGTCAACAAGTCTTTCTCTTAGTTTTCTTTTGAGACTGTTAAAACTGACAAAAAAAGTCCGAGGACCAAACATACATATTACATAGTAACTGAACGGTCTATTATTATCATGCTAGACGTCATCCTAAATCAAAGCTATCGTACAGTTATACAAGGTGTAACATAAATAACGCACAGCCTCTTAAGGGGTCATTGTATTCATCACTGTGAACAACGTTTACTATGGGACCAAACCTGAAATCGCGAAAAAAAAATCTGCTGCTCCCTACATTTATGTTCGCATAACTCGTCAAAATGTAGGGAACAGCTGATTTTTTTTCGCGATTTCAGGTTTGGTCCCATAGTAAAAGTTGTTCATTATGATGAGTACAATGATCCCTTAAGAGGTTGTGCGTTATTTATGTTACACCTTGTATAGTACTTACTTATCTACTTATTTTTTTTTGTACCAGACAATTACGAACTCTAATGTAGTTAGGCTGTCAAGTACGGGATATTAAGCTGTATTTTAGTGATTACCTACTTAATTGAACATACACTGCTGCAAGCTGCGGGTATTAACATTGTTAGTAATATACACGTGGTTGATCCAAATCTTCTGGCTGACCTCTGACCAAAATCTATATTGGTCTTTCGATAACTTACGATTGAATAATTAAACACATAAATAAATTGTTCCGACCATTAATCTCTTTTCCTCTCTTGACCTATAACTTCAAATTACATACCCTTTTGGAAGTAAGAGTTACGAGTAAAACCAGTAGTTTGTCCTACTAAAAACATGCTAAATAAGTAAATACCATAATAAAATAAATAAACCCAAATTTGAACCCAAAACACCAGCAATTAGAATAAATAAAATGCAATTACGCCATTTTTTGCACCGACCATTGTTTAAGTAACAACATCTATTATATTACGCGTTCTTAGAATTGGCACGAGCACCCAAACAGCATGGCTAAATTGCGCCAGCGCACGCGATATCAATCCGTTCCGTTTGTTTTTAATTGACAAACGGATTTACAATTAGAATTATACGCGACTATAAAATGCTGGTGTTATTTAGTGGCCATTTCGCGACACCCACACTGTGTTAAGGCTATGGCGATTTTTTAGGCTTGATTGGTCTTCGGTTCATTATGTATCGATTAATTGTTAATGTGAGGAATGTGTCCTAGAAAGGTCAATATTTTTTACTGTATTTAAGCAACAGTTCTGTTATTGGTTCAGTGGGATGGCTGCACTATTTTCTGATGTGTTTTGATAGTCATGTGAAGGTATTGCTGATGTCAGCTTAGGATTGATTTACTTTTTATGCGTTTCAAATTGGTTTTCATGCCTTGCGGGCTTTTCACAAGATTGAGCATCGGTATTCGGTAATAGGTACTTAATTAATTTAATGACAGAGATAAGATGCACCAAAATTATTGGTCTTCTATAAAAGCGTAATCTAAAATGATACATTGTTAAGAAATTATCATGACACAGAGTTTATATGGAAATTGCTGCATTTCCGTGACAGTTCGACTATTGAATAATAAATTGAATATTATAAATTATAAATATATAACCATAAATCACTAAAACATAATTAGGATTGCTATTGGCATATCTTAGAACGGGTTGCTGTTTGCACATTTAGGTACTAATAACTCTTTCGGACGGAAGGCAAAACGCAATCTCTTATTTTTGTCCATTGACATGTGTCATATAATATACAATAAATGATCTAATTATTATGTAAGAGTTACAGTTACAATGATTGACTGAATGCGCTTTCGTCTGTTAGGATCAACATTTTATTTCTGTACTTGCCAGCGACTTCGGTCCGCGTAAAATTTCTTGTCCCCCCGACCCACCCCGTCGCATGGTATCGCCTGCCCGCGCTATTATTTCGTTTTCGCTCAGCGTTGTTTCTGAATTTTTTTCTTTTTGCTCGGCTACAAAGGTCAACGTTAGAAAAACCGTCTGGATCTCAATAACATATACGTTAGTACAATATCCTTTCCAGTTGCTATCCTATTATTCAATTGAGCGTTGTCATCTTACTCGCAGCAGTGAAGAGCTTGCGCAAGAGTGTCCTTCCTAAAAGACAAAATACTTATTGACATAAATGCCGAGAGTACCTAGGTGCATACATATAGGTGTAGTTGTAGGATACCTAATATGAAATGCACCAACATTCAAAGCAAATAAAGATGAAGATAGTGCGTGGCGTTAGTATATCTTGTTCCTTCATTTCATCAGTCACCGACATGCCAATAATTTTTTTAGTCTGTATCTTCCCAATCTTGGGCAAAGGCCTCCATTCAACTCTCACAATGTTGCCAACGTTAGACCTAAATACGCAGAAAAAAAGATATTTAATGACAGTGTCATCGCCTTAATGAACTCGTCATATTTCTGCGCAAGAGCAAATAACTGACATCCTTCTACTGCGCAGATTTTGTGTAATTATTCGAGTACAACACAGCTTTGGTGTGTTTTGTGGATTGTTTCTTCGTTAATTATAGCAATACTATTTCTTTCCATTCATTTTCTTCTTGATTTAAGTTTTGTCGAGATTTGAACGACTGCGACACTAGCGCCATATTAATTATATTTGACGGCTAGGGTTTACCACGCCGTATCGGAATTGAAAGCAGTAGGTACTTACAACGTACTTTTCAACTTCGTAACTTCAAGTAAGGTATATTTTTAATAGTAAATAGATGTATATTTTGGTCTTGAATAGTAACGTATCAATATCGACTAATGTCATAGATGTCACAGTGACATCTCTATCGCTAGTGTCGCTAGAACTCTTTGCTTTCCTTTTCAATTGCTTCAATTTACTGTCCAGCTCGACAAAAGATCGCGTTATTTCTTTTGTATTTTATACTTATCTTAATAGTGGTAAAAATTAATGTTATTTTCACTGCAAGAATGTATAGTATGGAAAAGGTTTAGATGCAGCCATCGCGAAGGACCCGATGTAAGCATTCTCTATTGTTGGTCATTCCTTTGTTATGAATCCTCCAGTTCAGAGTATAATGGTTGTGAATTGATTATTATTTGGCATTCTCCTTCAAGAGTTAACTCTTTGGTATTGACTGAGGCGATAGAATAATTTCTGTGATTTTCATAATTTGAGAAGCAAGTTTTTTTTAAAGATTTTAAATTGTGTAATAGATTTATTTTTATTGCTTGATCGGCCAGCTCTTGACGTCGAGCTAGCCTGACGGAAAGTGAGATTTAATACAATCCTTTTGATCAGCGAAACTTGCTTATTAGTTCTTCATCGTGTTCTAACATCATTGACGCATTTTCATCAAATCTTTCCTCACAAGTAAAATGATATAGGGCTCCCACATAAAACTGCGAATTCGCATCGCATCGCAGTTTTGTGTGGGAGCCCTTAGACACAATCATTCTTTTTCATTTTTCCCCGTTCAATTACGTATCGTCAAATATTGATGCAAACATTAAGTTTCAATTACTTTTTGGTATACACATGTTAATTAACGACCCCCCTCCCTCTCCCTCCGGCGGCGGGTGCGCGGTGGGCGTGTCAAGTCATGCGCGCGCGCCGTTCCGTGAATCGCACAAGGACGTCTGACCTACTGATATAATTTCTTTGCTGTGTTGTCTGTCTGCCTGTGTGCGTGCGACGTCTGTGGTCAAGACCCATTGTGAAAATACTTGACTTGTTAAAGCCGGCCGGACATCGCACGCACACATTGGTATGTTTCGTTTATTTGAATTTACAGGGGAAGGAGGATTGGATGGGATGTCTGAAGCGGGATAAACAAGGGCTCTGCATGCATGTGTGCGCCGGGATATATTTAGGGAAGCAACAATGCACTGTTTCACTCCTCTGTCTGCCTGTCCATGTGTGTTCGCCGTCTGCAGAACCGCTAAGGAAATGTATGAACATGAATGTTGCCTAATTCTCCGTTGGCTGCTCTCAGGTAATAGGCGTTATATATGGTTCTAGATCGCAGCATCGCTACGGGATTTTAGGATTATTTATTTTTTGTTGAATGCGTTCTAAGGTCGTGTGAAGCAGTGCTAAAGTTTTTCAGTTCCTATAAGGTTACGAATGGGTCGGTTCCCAAGGCTAGAATGTTTGTTTATTTTTTGTTTCCAATGCATTTATTCTCCGATTTAATTGGGAGGTCTAACTTGTAATCTAATAAGGGCATTGTTCTATTAATCATGTTAGCCATCTACATTTTCTGGGAAGAGCTTTGAGCTATTTCTAATATGGACGTTCTCTAAATATCAAGTCCGAACGCCAAGCACATAATAACCCAATTAGATAGGCGATACTTTGTCAAAGTTTTTCTCCGTCTTACGTAAGAATATCGTACATAACTGTGCCTGTGCCGGGAACCGAAGGCGCATACCTCCGCAGCCGCGCCGGTCGCGAATAATTCAGTAGTTTCTGAGAAACAGTGGCGGCGTCGTAATAAATTTAGAGCTTCGGACCCCTCATTATGCGGTACTGCCTACATTCCGAAGGCATACAGTTTGCCGAATAAAAAGTTACGAATCCGACTATTGTTTTGGGGCACAGGACTTTAAGGGGAATAGTAAGGGCTTTGTGGACATCTGAATTGTAATTTTTGTATATTACAAAGCTTTCTAGATCGTGAAATATACCTATGTGATCAATCGATCAATCCTCAAAAATCAATCCTATTCTAAACCTAGAATAGGATTGATTTTTGCACCATATTGTGACATTTTTAGCACAAATTAACAAACTTCAGATTCTTCGCACTAATTCAGTGATACTATTCATGTGATAATGAAGTCTTGTGTTCATGAGCTTCTGCATATTTTTTATTACTATGTTTACGACATCCATCTTGAGGTCCCGGTGGAAGTCGCTGTTTCTGATGTATGTACCAAGGAACGTTGACTATATCCCTGAGCACTTTGTTTTGGAATCGTTGTATGATTTGACGATTGCTTTGGCTGGTGTAGCCCCCCATAGCTGAATACCATAGGTCCATACAAGCTTTCAAACTTGTTTGTATAACAACAATTTGTTAAATATTGATAATGGCGACTGTCTACCAAGTAGCCAATACATTTTTTTGTATCTAATATCTAATTCAGCTCTTTTCTTTTTGACATGCTCTTTCCATCGCAGTTTTGCATCCAGGGTCATGCTGGGATACTTAGCAGTATTCGCGTATGGTAATGGTTGATTATTCATGAACACCGGCAAGTATTGTGGCTTTTTATTGGTGAAGTCAATGTGGATAGACTTAATTTAATTCAGTTTGATACGCCATGTTGCAGTCCACTCATAGACACGATTTATGAACTCTTGAACCTTTTCTACGGCTTCCTCGTGACTATTTCCAACAGCCATGATAGCTGTGTCGTCAGCAAAGATTGCAATGAAATTATTTTCTAGCTCAGGAATATCGCAGTTGTATAGAATATACAGGACCGGACCAAGTACAATCCCTTGTGGTACTCCAGCGTTTATCTGCCCAAGGTCTGAATAAGCGTTTCTTTATCTTATCCTAAGCTATCTGTTTGTTAAATAGGACTATATGATGTCTGAAAATTGTTGAGGCAGTATTGTTCTTGGTTTATAAATAAGGCCATCGTGCCATACTTTATCGAAAGCCTGTGCAACATCAAGAAAAACCGTGGAGTACACCTGCTCTAGTGTTCTTTCAATAATATTAGTAATTCTGTGTACTTAGTTGAGCGTAGAATGTTGTTCTTTGAATCCGAACTGGTAATTGGGGATTAGATTTTCAATTTCAATAAGAGGCTCCAATCTCTTTAGAAATAATTTCTCAGATAGTTTTGATAGCACAGGCAATAGTGAGATTGGTCTGTTAGATGTTGTTTCATGAGGTGGCTTCCCGGGCTTGTCTATCATAATGACTTCAGCAAAATTTAAGTTATAACGAAATTATATATTCTCTTAAATAACTGTTTTGTCAAATCACAATGTATTTTTTTATTAGTTACCATAATAATTATATTCTATACTCATCACAAATAATTACGCACGTTACCTACATTCACAAGGCGAAGCACAGTCGACAAGAGGACGCTTTTCTCGCTTCATTGCAATGCTGAAAAAACACTCGTCGTGGAGTTTGAGTTTCCTATGGAAGGACCGACAACATGACCATTCGTATAGTTCCAGTACTACGAACGGACATCTTGCCTATCCATCTAACGGACAGTCGGCGGTAGCTTCGCAACAGTCAACAACTACCAGCAACACTTCGTGAAACTACCTCTGAAAATATCGATGCTTTTTATTCAACTCATTGTAGAAATGTTGATACCTTGCATGCTTCTTTCAACAACATTTTAATGCTGTTTTCCGCTTGAAATGTGAATGCAAAATTGTGCTTGTCAAAAATGTGTTTAAGCCTTGCCGCATACGGGCCACACGCTACAGCCGCAAAACGTCGCCACCGAGTTGTGCTATCGTGGCGTGTAGCGACCACTGACGTTACCCGTGTGCGGCGAGTTCATATAACATGTACGAAAACTGTAGTCCGCAGCTCGGTGGCGGCGTTTTGTGGCTGTACCTTATGGCCCGTGTGCGGCAAGGCTAATGCTCTGTTCCTATATCTAAATGTTGAATTACCGATAATTTTGGTGTGGTTATGCCACAGGTCGTTTTAAAAGGCTGAAGGAAAGTTTTATTTTTATAATGAATTATTTTGTTTTTATGATATAGGCATTGGGCATATTAATAGGGATTTTACGATAGTTTGATTAATTGGACAGATTTAAATACCTTTTAAAAATGTTTGACCAAAAATATTCACTAAGCCAATTTAAACATTTTCATTCATCAAAAGGTTCTGGAGCGTCTCATACAACCTGAACAGCAGAAGAATCTAAAAATTGACGATGCGCAGTTTGGTTTCCGACCTGGAATCTCGACAGACTCTGCGATTATTAGTCTTAAGAGTACAATAGTCTATTACACTCACCAGAGAACTTCAGTGTATGCTTGCTTTTTAGACCTGAGCAAAGCTTTCGACCTGGTGAATTATGAAAGCCTCTGCGACAAGCTAAAAAGTCACAAGTACCTTACCAAATTGTAGATCTGTTGAGATTTTGGTACGGGGGCCAAACCAATCAAGTGAAATGGGGTGACACTCTATCTAGTAGTTAAAATTTAGATTGTGGTGTTCGCCAAGGAGGGTTGACTTCTCTGGACCTGTTTAACCTGTATAGCAACGATCTGATTGCTGAATTCAGATGCACCAAAGTCGGCTGTCACCTAAGGCAATGTCTGCGTGAATAGCTTGAGCTGTGCTGATGACACGGTTCTTTTGAGTCCCTCTATCAAAGGCTTGAGGAAACTGTTGTCTGAGCATTATGTTGATACTCACGGACTGAAATATAATGTCAAGACTGAATCTATGGTATTCAGGTCTGGAGCTGGATCGGGGAACATGCCCAGTCTGTATTTGAATGGTGCGACCATAAAGGTCGTAAAGCAGTTTAAATACTTAGGGCACATTTTGACGGACATATTTCAGGACAACTGCGACATAGAGAGAGGGCGCAGGGCCCTCTCCCTGAGGAGTAACATGCTCGCGCGCAAATTTGTGAAGTGCACCAAAGACTTAAAGAACACTGTTTAAAGCTTCTTGCTTATCAATATACACCTGCCAACTTTGGTGCAACTTCACAAAAAAGATGTACAGTTCATTTAGGGTTCAGTATAATGATGCTTACCGAACCCTTATAGAACTGCCAAGATAATGTAGTGCCTCGAGCATATTCGCCGAAGCGAGGGTCCCGGATTTTTACGCCATCATGAGGTAGAAGGTCGCGTCTTTTTAACAAAGTTTTAGACGCTCCAGTAACAGCTTTTTGAGGGTTGTCTCGTGCAACCTAGCAAGCCCCATATTTGTGCAATGGATTTCTGTTCTCATAAGCGAGAACCAAAAAACTACGTAAGACTATGTTTTTTGGAAGACTATGGGTACCTATTCCATGTTTTAATTTTTAATGTTTTTACTGTTTAACTATTTATTTATTTGTATATGGGTATTTTGCCTGCAATAAAACACTATTTATTTATTATATTTTTATAAATCATTTAAGCGATCCTAAACTAGGCACAGTGTCTGTTACTTACGATCTGTGAAATCAGTCAAGTTATCGTGAAATTGGCATTTTGAATAATACAGGGTGTCCAGTAAATAGTACGACATAGTGCAGGGGGTGAAAGCTTGGGTCAATACCTACCAAAACAACACAACACATGTTCCGCAAAATATAAGGGATTTTTTTCACCACTGTAGGTTAAAGTTAAGCGATAAGAAAATCTTTCAGTGAAAAATATTAAAAAATGTTGTATGTTTTGAACACATTTTTGTTTTTGATAGAAAAAAGGCTTAACAATGAGTAAAAAAACTATTCACGAATAATTTGATGTAAAAAAATCACTAGAAAAGAAAATTTTCATCATGAGATGCTTAAAATCTGGTTCAACGTAGAGGTTTTTCGATATTTTGAAAAATTTAGTATAACTGTAAATCCGTAACATTTTGCAGAACATAATAATATATTGTGTGTTTTGATAAGTATTACCTCAAGCTTTCACCCCGTGCACTATGTCGTAGGTACTATTTACTGGACACCCTGTATATGTTTAGATAGCTTTAAGCCACAAGTAAGTATATTGTCTGCCTGTTCTACACCTTCCCAGCTCTTTATTTCTACCTATACATTTTACCATGTCTAAACGTAGCAAGCCCTTCTAAATAAGACGCGGAAACAAAGCGTTTCAAATGAACACTGGAGACACAACAAAACGACACAAGCATTATTCCAGGCATTTTTCTAAGTCAATTAAATACGACCCAAAATGGCGGCGAGGCAACTGTTGATTTTTTCGCGACTGAGGTGCAGGCAACAGTTATCGGGAGAGACGAATTTATAAATAAGGAGTTGAGGTTAGAGCTGCATTTACATTATGTTCCTATGTTTGAGATCTTATCGTGTGTATTTATAATTGATTGGTCTTATGATGCTGATTTAATTAATCATGAAATATTAAATTCGTCTGTTGATACGTGAATGAAATTAAGATGATGGTTATAATTACTTTGAGATCGTCTTTCGATTCCATTCGAAGATGCCACGGGTTTTAATATGATCATAATTTTTTTAATAACAATACTCAGATAAAAGTACAATCTTAATTGCCTAATGTTACCTGAAACTTGTTGTACTTTAATTATCTGCAAGATTTCTTGACCAATATTTATGCAGTGTCAAATTAAATTAGCTGGTGAAACTTCACAGACGTGATGGGTATTAGTACGATATCTGATGAGACCCGATAGTACAAAAAATAATAATTTGTCTATTGACCCAGTCAGCTGTCGTCATCATCATCATTTCAGCCGAAAGACGTTAGTTAGACCAATGCGAGACATAGGCCTCCCCCAAGTACCGCCACTTCGATCATTCGGATGTGATGTACTTACAAAACTAGCTTACTAGCTTAGTTTAGATAACCTTTTTTTGTGTTTTAGGTACATACCATGATTAGTTATCAATACCCGTTACGTTGGCGGTTTGCGAACTTTCGCCAACTAATGTAAATTGACTGTATATCAAGACACGTTAAGAAGTATACCATATGAACTGTATTGTTGCTGTTCGTAACTTTTTATTCTGGAAAATTTTCGTTGTTTTAGCCTTCTGATCTTCTACACTACCTATTTTTTTAAAATCTGAAAGTCTAAATTTATTCTTGTATTACCATGGCCGACAACTGTCCCATCTCCCCTAAATGTCTAACAGTTATTATAATAGTATGTAGCGGGATATTCGCGATTCCTTATCCAAAAGAAATACTTGTTCGGATAATCGCAGAGCCAAAACGGGCTCACATTGTTTTCTATTTCGGATTTTTTGTGCAAAATATTTGAATATTCTAATGGCTTGAAAGCAAAAAGTTTAACTCGCTGTAATTTTTGGACATGGTGTGAATGTTTTTGGCTGTATGTAATGAGTCATGGCTACGCATAATTAAAAAAAAACCTTAATCTCTGAGAAATTAGTAGGGTTTTATTGTCTGACGCAGGATCCTTTACTTATAAAATCTACTTAGAATCACTTTTGAGTTTATTGATGGACCTTACTTAGTTACTCGTAGTTATCTACATCGGCATTTGAAGTTAGGCTACTTAAGATTGTGACAGGGATCACTAAGCATAATGAGTCTAGATTTTAGATAAAATTCTTTCATTAGAAGTCTGCTTATAATAAGTAAAAAATTCGCTCCTTTCAGTACGATAATGGAGGTTTATTTTTTGGCTGAATTCAAACACAAGTTTACTGCCTTTAGGGTGGTGACATTGAGTGACCGTTTACGAACATATTGTATTCTAGTTCCATCAGTCAATACCCATCTGCTTCACCTAGTTCAAGAAGATATGGTCATCATCACCATCATTGGCAGCCTTGTTCCACCCACTGTTGAGTATAGGCCTCCTTCCTTTTATGCCATGCTTCCCTGGTCTGTGCGAGTCTCATTCAGGTCTTCCCCGCGATCTTCTGTAGGTCATCCACACCCATCTGGCTATATAACGTAGGGCGTTCTGAAAGTCTTGAGATACTTAATAATATGTAATGGCCGACGCGAGCACGTAGTTTGATTGTTTGTGTTACGATATACGTTAGTATCAGTTGCCATTTGTTTGCATTCAGTATTACCGCAGATCGTGTTCGAACAAGTTCACTATAATGGCTTCGTGGACGACTATCGAATATCGCACAATTTTGCGTTATAACTTTTTACGTGGATTAAGTCCAGAAAACTGTTTAGAATAAATGAAGCCTATACTTGGTGATGACTGTCCCTCTCGTGCAACCGTCTACAGATGGTACAAACAGTTTGAGCGTAACTGTTTTAACCTAGAAGACGACCCGCGTTCAGGACGACCGGCGGAAGCAGTTACTCCAGAAAATATTTCTGCAGTTAAAAATTTAATTGAAACTGATCGGCGAATAACCTACCGGCAAATAGAGTCCTTACTGCAGATTGGCTCAGCAGCGTTACATTCAATTATTCACCATCATTTAGGTTATAGAAAAGTTTGTACTCTTTGGATTCCACATAAACTTACCGATGAACAAAAGGAACAGCGAGTCAAATGGTGTAAAAAAATGATTTCAAAGTTTGAAAAGGAAAGTCTAAAGACATAATTTCAATCGTCACGGGCGATGAAACGTGGCTTTATTATTACGACGTGCCCACAAAGCAGCAAAATAAAATATGGGTGATAGAAGGCGAAGAAACTCCGACTGAAGTAAAACAAGCTAAGTCGATAAAAAAGAAAATGATTGTGGTTTTTTTCGGTATTCGGGGAATTATTGAACAAGTAGTTCTTCGTGAGCAAAAAATGAACATACTGTAAACGCTGCTTGGTACACCACTGTCTGCCTTCCTCAACTTATTCAGGAATTCAAGAAGTTTCGTCCAAAGTCACAACTCTGCACCTGGTATCTTCATCATGATAATGCTCCGGCACATCGAGCTGACGTTGCATGCCAATTTTTGCGAGATGCTAGCTTGAAACTTCTTGAACATCCGCCTTACAGCCCAGACTTGGCGCCATGTGACTTTGGACTGTTTCCTTTCGTGAAAAGTAAATTGAAAGGGCAAAGATTTCGGGACGAAGAAGCTTTACTTTCGGCCTGGGACAATTGTATGTGCGGAAATTCCTGAACAGAAATGGAAAGACATTTTTAGTGATTGTTTTATAATGATGCAGAAGTGTATTAATTGTGGTGGCAATTATTTTGAAAACTGTGAAAAATAAAGTTAAATCTCAAGACTTTCAGAGCACCCTACGTAGATATCTGATATATACCCGTAAATAGCTGAAGTGCAGCCGTAGTTACAGATAAATATGAAATGTAAACAGCTCATCGGCCGCGCCATTAAGGTGCCCACACACGGCCTAATGAGCTCCCGCCGATTTATGGTCCATAAATATTGTTACTTGCGCGTAATGACCATATGGCTGTACATCCAGTCGGCTAGCCTGATAGTTTAGACATGGACCAATTTTGGATTCTTGTATGGTTCTTGGTACAAGAGTTTATAGGAAGATTTAGACTTCTTCTTTTCTTTCTTTAATGTTAAAAGACCGTCCTGATTATATCAAGTTAAGGCGAAAGTCCCCGGGTGGCCCGCGAAATTTAAAATTTCTTACTTTTTTTTAAATTTGCTGGTCAGTATTAGGTTGTATGTTGATTAAAATATGATTCGCGACCGTAACAAATATGTGTTTACAGAATTATAATCATTTAAGTCATCAATACAACACTCTAAGATCAAGTAATTCTATTGAATTACTATTTCATGCAATATTAACATTTGAGGATTAAGTACCTATACTCACTTGTGGAGTTGTATTACTGGTTCTAATGATTATAATTCTGTATACATATTTGTTACGGTCGCGAATCATACTTTTATCAACATACACCCAGACACTGAGCTGCAAATTGCAAAAATCGTAAGAAAATTTGAATTTCGCGGCCTGCCTTAGCGCTTCCCCTTGATAGAACCACATTTACCTTTACATTTAAAAGTGATGCTGAAAATCAGGTTCAGGTGAGGACAGTATAAGGGTTGCGACGTCATTGATTACCTACCTTTACAATTTGGCCTAGATATTTAAGTTGGGACAACTAAGACCCGTAATATTGTACATAGCCAGCTGTAGTAGCCATATGATATAATTCCAGAAGAGTATCCATGAAATATTGAAAAAACTCTACCATGACATTATAATATTTTGTTGGCACAATGTTGAGATTGGTTTAAAAGCCATATGAACAAGAATAAATGAAGTCGAGTCCAAAGTTTACTCAGTCGAACTTTCATATGCGTTAAGTTGGCTAATTACAATTATACGACTCTAGGCTGCGTCTGCGCAGGTGACTAGTTATTGAGATGTACAGGTTGTTGTTCATACATCAATTGGTTGTTTTGTTCCTTTTTGGTAAGAGAAATTCCAATTTGAATTACAGTCTTTTTGTGAATTTATGAATCTCTTTAAGACGACACCGCGCGCAGTGGCACCCTCATCGTTTGTTTGGTTATTTCTTTTATTTGAGAATGAAAATGCAGAAAATAAGCATGTTACGTTATGCTCCACAAGACTATACGTTATTATTATTATTACAAACAGTAGTTTTACATTGTTAAGTTTTATTACGATCCTTAAAACGGAAAATAGTGGCAACTATTTTCCGTTATAAGAATTATAATATTCTTCTGGAGCATTTTGTGTATCATTCTAAAATAAAGGAAAGAGCCAAACAAACAATGAGGGCGTCACTGCGCGCGCGGTGTCGTCTTAAATAAATAGAGCGTTGGAAAGTTTTTCTTACTAGGTACCAGAATTGCAGACCTACTTAAGTCGATACGCGCAATTTCTGCCATGGTGATCGTGTTTTCTTTTGTAGATTTTGATGTTTTTCAAAGATGCATAATCTACTTACCTATGAATATTTATGTGTACAGTAGTTTATCGCAATAATATTATAATATGACAGCAGCTGGTGTTTAGCAATTCGCTATTTATCTACCGAGCTACCGATCACATGTTTAACCCCAGGCTCTTGATAATCAATAATACTCGTAATTTACTGACAGTTAATTATAATAATATAGACTGCTTCGTTGGTTTAGTGGTCGCAAGCGGCACTGCTGAGCTTGAGGTCCTAGGTTCGATTCCCAAATTGGGAAAAGTGTTATTGTGTTTTTCCATCAGGAATTTGCCAGTAGCAGCCCGGAGTCTGGATTTGTGCCCGGTTGATGGCAATAGGCTCGCCCCCTATTCCGTGGGACTTAAATATAACTGGCGAATTGTAGGTGTACTATAGGTACACCTCTGCCTAACCTTTCGGGGATTACAGGCGTAATAAAAACATTTTACTTTATTCTTAATTAGGTTCTGACATCAAGTCTAGACCGATGTTGCCACTATTTTCGGTTTCGAAAAACAAAATTAATTTCATCGCAATCCTTCTTAGAACGTCCATCTCGACCTTTAATTCAGCTGATAATTTACAAGACAGTACATTTTGCCATTTACTTCGCGTCTCTTTGCGCTTGGATTTTATAATATACTTTTATTACTGACTGCACAGTCGTAAACAGGATTTATTGCCACCTACTAATAATTTAGCTAGGTTTTATTTTTCATGTAAATCTTCGATTTTTTCTGTTTACAAGTTTCGATGCTGTAAATTGCTGTTCGATTTATTGATTGCTTACATACGCACAGATGTAAGGACGGGTGGTATTAAGGTAGCTACGTCGTCTTTTGTACGAACGAGTAAGGCAATCCACGGATGAATTATTTCAAAGGGTAGAGCTTAAAATTAAACATCTTAATTTATAGAAATATGTCCCTTGAGATGGTTTTCAGTCCTGCCAGCCCAACTATGTTGGGGTCGGTTTCCAGTCTAACCGGATACAGCTGAATATCAGTATTGTACATGGAGCCCACCTCCACAACCCAGTTACTGGGTAACACGATACTTCTTGGCAAGACTGGTTGTCGGACTTTAGGACTTTAAGTCCTAATACTTCAAAAAATCGCGAAAGAAACCTATGAACGGCGCATTCAATCTGCAAGCACACATAAAATTGAAATCTAAATGCACACAGCTTCAACACTCGTATCCAATTAAAACTAATTATCCTAAGAATTACTATGTAAGACTGTTTATAGCAGGTCTTCGAACTCGCGATCAATAGCTTTACGATTCATGTCCAAGTGCGAACGATTCTGACTCATGTTGTTTTGACAACGTTTCCTTGATTCTAATGATTTTGTTTTGTGTTGTCACGTTATATTGTAATGTCTTATTTGGGAGTCGTTGATTGTTGAATGATTTGGATTATACTTATGATTCTATTGGTAGATTTGAGTTGAGTTTTGTCGCTATGCGGACTTTGTATAGTAGTGTTTTAATATTTCTTGAATTACCGTTTCAAGTTCTTTAGTTGATATATCTATCTTTTTCTTGGGTACTTTAGTTTAGTTGACGTAGTTTAGGCGTCATCTTCATTATCACAGCTTGGCGACTGTTATGTGAACTTCTGTGTTAGTTTTTCCTTGTGAGCTAGCAGATTTGTGATCTCACGTTATGACGTGAGCGTTGCGTACAACGTATGCGTTGAGTAGCCTGAACTATTCTATAAATAACTGTTACACTGATACTCTTCAATTAATATTTCAACTGAACTCAAAATCAACTAAAACTTAAGCTTATAAGACCACTTTATATTAAAAACCCAACATGTTCTCTTTTTTGCTAAACGTGTGACATTTTTGACCGCAAACCGTGCGCACATGCGCGTAATTGCACCGACACATTAACTTTGAGCCTTTGAAGTTAATTGGATCCAAAGCAAAGTCGCCATTTTAATGAACCTGCTATTTATACTCTGCAGGGCTTTCGGACGTTATAACTCTATGTACGGTGCGCAGATTATTTTTAGATTCTTGGAATACGGAGGGCAGACTTGTTGGTGCCATCGACACTTTAACAAGTCACGATAAATGAATAAAAAAAAGTAACTTTGACCGTCATTAGGTAAGTAATAGTCATAGAGGCGATACTGTTAAACACCAACATTTCAGCCATCTTCCCATGGACTGAAACTACTGAAAAACAAGTGATTCTAAGGACCAATCAATTTAATAATAGTGTAATGATTATTCAACCTGTAACGATACACTAATTACTTTTATCTTTTGGTATTTTCACAAATAAAATCGTCAATAAAACTTTAGACTATGATAATGGTGGAATGACCAAACCTAGAGGTTTAATGGTGCGCCTGTAATAAGCATTCTTTACAACATTGTTTTTAATAAATAAATAAATTATAATTTAGAGATATAAATGCAACATCTACAGCCTTTAAGTAACGCATAACACATATTATCATCAAAATAATTTATGGATTCATGCTAACATAGGTAAACAATAAAATGAAACATGTAATTCATTTTATGCCAGCTTCGTTAATAATTTTATCTATTTCACGTGGGAGCTGTCTCGGCGAGACATATGTGCTAATATTTTCCCTAATGGGGTAGGTAGATCTTACCGAGTGTAGGTAGAAATATCTTATGAACAATGTTTGAAAAAGTGCTAATCTGTGACAACTGTTTATTCTTCTAAGTTTTCCGCATGTGGTAGTTATTTTTAACCGACTACAAAAAAGGAGGAGGTTCTATGCTCGTATGTATTTTTTATGTATGTTCATCGATATTTTCATCAATTGTGGACCGGTTTTGAAAATTTGTCTTTTGTTTTACAGGGTTATAAGTACTTACTTCTGAGGTGGTTCCATATGAATTTGGTCAAGTTCAGCCGATCTATTCTGTACACATCACACCGTGAGCACTTAGGTGAAGTGAGTTTGAAGTGAGCTCAATCCCTAGTAGAGTAAGGTGGGATGACAGTTCACATCACGCTCACTTCACCTAAATTTTCACGGTGGGATCTTTACAGAATAGCACCACTGATGAGTGCTTTTTGAGTTAGCTTCAATAACACGTATTTAATCCACTTTGTGTGTGTTGATGATATTTCCTTTCACTGTTGTTTACATAGCAAGTAGTGCTAATTGGCGTAGGGTAGGTACCACAACTAAAAAGTGAAAAATAAAAAAACTTATATTTTACAAAAAACCAACCGACTTAAAAAAAAAACACTACAAAGTGAAAAATAACTTTAATTTCTGAAGTCGGTGGCAAAAACGAAAATACTAAACCAAAGTCACCGACTTCCGAAATTAAAGTTATTTTTCACTTAGTAGTGCTTTTTTTTGGAAGTCGGCTGTTTTTTTTTAATTTTTTTTTTGCGTTGCTGTGTACAGCAGTACATACACGATAAACTAATGAATCATCTGCAGTGGCTATAGTCTTCTGTGCACCTGAGAAAGCCTTTGCAACTACCAACCTTGCTGAATACAGAATTTTCACAATGGCCTGACGTTCACGACATTGTAAAAATTCGCTTCTCCTCCATATTTATTACGCGCACAGCCAAAGTCTAGAACTCTCTGCCAGCGTCTGTGTTCCCTTCCACATATAACCCGTCTGCCTTCAAAGCAAGAGTGAACAGGCATCTTCTGGGCTCGCTCGTTCCATCACAGATCTCATCCATGGCTTTCCATCAGGCGTGTTCAAGGTCAAGAGTAGGTCCATTCAGCGATAAAATAAAAATTCGCTGTTCAGCAAGGTCAGGTTCTTGCAATTCATTTTAGTGTTTTGATTATTATTCTTGCATTTCTTGTGTAATTATTATTACCTAAAACTCGTATTGTCGCGAGAGTTGAACATTTTAAAGTTCTATCAATAGCACACTATGTGTCTATAGTGTTTATGCAGATTTTAACTTAAAGGAATACGTACCTAAGCAGATAATACTTGGTGACTTGTTCAGTTCTCACATAAATAAAAAATCCAATATTATTAAAGCAAGTTCCACTTAATGATTAAAAAATAACAAACAAAAATTAACCCAGTTTTCCACGATAGCATCCGAAACCTGTCTTCACTATACAAAGGTATACGTGTATCGGTTTGTGCGTAGACGCCTGCGCCTTGGTCGATCCCGCGGGATCCCGCTACGCAACGGGAACCTGCGTGAACCAGTTCCCGTTTTTTGTCGGTGGAAAGCTTTTCTTTGAACAGTAGTGGGCTGATAATGGCAAGGTGCGTGCGGGTGCGTGTGCGCAGTGTATAGAGTCTTGATTTTTATGTTAATGTTCTGTTTTTGAATTGCGTTTTGATTGTATTTTGTTATTTTTTTCGGTACTTGTTGTTATGCTTTTGTTTATTTATTTCTGAATTGTTACACTATAGGGGTGTAAAAAGTTTTAAGGCAGCTGACAGACCACCCAAGGTTTAATACAAATAGCTATATTCTGAGTCTTTCGGTATGGATATGCATGAACAAGATATTGAGGAGAGCTTTGTTCATGTATGTATATGAGATGAAATAGGCAAATACACTAATTATGTAGGAACTCAGACCTTAAGTAGCTATGTCTTGGAGTTTTTCAATACAATATTTCTGTCAACTTCTGTGACGTAAAAGAAAATATTCTTAGAATAATTTCCTCTGTTTGTATTACTTTTTACTATTAATCAACAACAACCAATCTTATAGTTTCTCTGTTAGTCATAAAATCTGTCCATTCTTTACCACAAACAGTTAATAAATAAAAACATAATGACCGTTACTGTTTACGCGTTGGTCTAAGTCTAGACCAAAAACAGATAAAACAGCAGAAAAAACTTTTTTTCTGTTCTGTGGTCTAGATTTCTTCGTGGCTAAGCAGTAACAGCAGCACAGGTCGATCCATCAGTTTAAGCTACGCCTGCCGGGGTTGGTCCGTGGATGGGTTCTTATTATGGGTTGGTATCTTTACAAACCGAAACTCCTCAGATAGCACGTTTCAAGCCGTTGGCCCCGGCTGATATTAGTGGCTGACAGTCGTTACAGGTCGTAAGAAGCCCGAAAGTCTGACAATCAGTCTTGCCAAGGAGTATCGTATTACCCAGTCACTGGGTTGTGGAGGTCAGATAGGCAGTCGCTCCATGTAAAATATTGGTATTCAGCTGCATTCGGTTAGACTGGAAGCCGACCCCAATATAGTCGGGAAAAAGCTAGGCATATTGATATTTTTCTAGATCCATAGATACCATAAATATCTTTGACACCATATATTTTATATAACAATAATATATAAATGAAGATTCCATTGAAAATCACATCGCTTAACTCTAAAGTAATTATATATTTATGTTAAAATTTGTATTTTATTCATATTGTAATTTCTGCCAATATTCACAGTAGGCAGGTGTGTTGGACACGTAGAATGTATATATATCTATCTATATACGAAATATAATATAAAAGTCGCTTTTCGAGTCTGTCTGTGTGACCGCGTTGTTCTTCTAAACTACGCAACGGATTTTAATGCGATTTTCACCATCATTTAGAGAATTAATTCCGGAAGTATTATGTGTTTATTACATATGTATTAAACTTACATATAATAAAAAAATTGGATGTTTTGTCAAGTCTTAAAACCGTGCGAAGAAGGGACGAGTCACTAGTTTAGAATAAAAATAATAAATATAAACAAGATTTAACTCAAGATGTGTGAGTTTCGCCTTACATGAATAATTCAAGAGCGCTATTGAAACCAATTGATGGGTGTTGGCCTGTGTTGGCTGTTGGCCGTCTGTGTGCGGCCAATGTTTGTGGCAAACGTCTGGGGTGGTGAGGACATAAAAGTAGAGCATTTTATGAGCGGTGTAGTAATATTGTTTTGCCAGACAACTATCACTGTGAATATGTGAATTTCGAATTATTGATTGCGTAAACTTTGTCTTCCTTTTGTAAATCAATAATTTATTTGGTAACTTACCTACAAATACAATAACATTTGTGAATTTACGAAATGACTGCGAAAATTTCATAATTGCAAATTGCAGAGAGGTGTGACATGTCGCTTATGAGCTAAAACAAAGTTTGATTTAGATGAAATTATGTGCATCTATGATAACAAAGCTAAGGATTATGATTTTTTTCATGCTTTCAATATTATTTGGATTATTTAAGTTGGTTTCCTGTGAGTCTGTCCCCAAAGCCTCCCACTATTTTATAATTATTTTCTCAGTTCCAAATCCTAGTGTTGGAGAGTGCCTACAGTACAGTTAAAAATATGATGGAATCATCGCAAAACAGCCTAATGATGTCAAAACGTTAAAATGCCCATATTGCCCAACATTGGTTCCAATACGTCACGGACATGTTCAAATGAAATAATTTAACGAAGCACAATAGAAAGTCTCACACCAAACAGGAAATATAGTAGATATTATAATATAGTTCTATCACTGTGGCCGTAGTTTCGTACTGTTTTTTATTCAAATCAAGTAAATATGTGGTTAGGAAAACAGCGACAAAGATGAGCGTGCGCGATTTGGAAGAGCAAGACTTCATAGGGCAGCACCCTAATTGTGTAACACTATCAATCACAATCTGAATGATTTTGAAGCAAATTGCTTCATATGATCGAACAATTTGTCTGTTCAACAACGTAAATAACGCAATGAATGTTGTTGATCTGTCAAAATGAAACCGTTACCGATTGCCCCGCAGGTTTGCTATTTTTAGAGAATCAATATTTTGAGTGTTTCTAAGAAACTACCTAATGTTTTGATCTAGAGTGCTTTTATGTTTTCCAAAGGAAATGAGAAAATTGTCCGACTTTGAGACATATCTGTCTCCGTACGATATTTCAGAATTCTCATTTAGCACCGTGTCTGAATTAAGTAACACTGGTTACTGATAGTAGCCAATGCTTGTCGCGTGTCGTTTTGCTTGGTAAAGACTTAAACGAGCTCTTGATTCGTACAAACACAAGCTTCTTTAGATTGACAATAACGAGTATTTTTCGGCAAAAAATACCATAACGCATCTACAAAACAAAACAGAGCTACCTTTCTAACTCTCTACCGCTGTTCTAATGGCCCCACCGTAAACCTATCGCGACGATCACGCTTATTGGTTTCACCGTTACACGGAATTGTAATTTATGAATTTTGGAAATCAATACCAGTAATGGACGTCGTGTAAATTTCTTCTGTGACATTTATTTACTGTACCTATGTAACATTTTAGTATAAGCGGATTAACCAGACCTGTGCGCAAGCGCAAACAGTTATGCAAGACATTTTCGTAGCTTACTGTTAGATTTCTTGATTATTTAATGTTAAAGTTCTTTGGGTTTTTATAGGTTTTGTAAATGAGGTTGATTGTGAGCCCAATGCGGATATTAAAATAAATTATCGCGTATGTTGTGAATAGTTGTTGTTTTCAGTTATGTTCGCACCGGGGTTTCGTAAGCGTAGGCTCAGAGAAATATGGTCATTGGCCAAAATATTCTTATTGTGCTTTTCTAATTACAGCTCGTTTCATGCTAATATTATCGTTCGGATACTTTTTTACCTCATCATCATAATTATCTTTGATAGTTTTTAACACAGAAAAGAACTGGAAAAGCTTGATCATCATGTCTGGATTTGCGATTACAAAATTTTCCGTTGTTAAAAGTTTTCGTATGTAATCCGGTGAAATAAATTGTTTATCAAAGTAACACCTGTACAATCTACATGGTCTTTCTTTCGAAATACAATTCATTCATTATCAAAACACATCTCACTTCTTATTCAAGATTACACTGGCTTAATTCAACCACTTTAACAAAACATATAAGCTTTACGCTAGCTAATTGCGAAACACCATAACTTGTAAGTTTTTTTTTTATAGATATCTATATATTTACGACAGGAGTACGCGGCTAATCTCTTGTGAAAGGCATTACACCGTCTATTGCCTCGCTGTGCCGGTTTATGTGCGTGTTATATGGCTGTGTTAAAATTTTTATCGTCTATGTAGGTGTGATTGGTTACCTCTTGAATAACTAAGAACTTGTACTTACGCTAAAAGGTCTACAGGTCTTGATTCAATGGTTTTAGGAGAGTTTGATAGTGTGGCTAGTTAGTTTTGAGCTGTCGCTTGAATCTAGCAGTTAGGAGAATAGACTGATTCTATTTTGGGTTTGTTGTCTTCGTTAGTAGTTGATTTTTCGTCTGGCTTGTTAAGACTGACTTCTTTTTAACCAGGAATCAGTAAAAAATGTTTTCCGGCTCGTGAAAAGTTTCATGGGACTGTCATTAACATTCCCACTTCGCTATTGCAATTATTATACTTTTTGGCTCATTAATAAAGTAGTAAATTAACTCTAGTTTTGCGGCTTAGGAACAGAATTCGACAATGGCGTCTACAGACCCTGATCCAGCTGTTTTCAAAATTATAACAGGATCAGTTGACGACCACATCCTATGCATTATCATAATACCAATCATAATCAATATTCTAGATACGCCATATTTTTTCTTTTATTTTTACCGAATTAAACACACATTTTCAGCACCTGTCTTTCCGAAAAGCCCCTATCAAATAAAATGATTTTAAAAACAAACAAGTGTAGCATCTGCTCCCGACACGTGCTTGCGCGGCGAAGGCTGCGCAGGAAGTGGGTCAGCGTGCCCTTGACTCTGCGCGGGCGCATGCGCGAGAAACAAAAAGAGCGCAGACCGGCTGCGCCCGCGCCGCCCTGCGTGGCCTTGGCAATGGGCGTTGTGGAACAATTGCGAATTTTTTGATGGGTTGCCAGATGAGCTGGGTGTTTGGTGAAGTGTGGATATTTTTAAGAGATCGATATGGGTTTTGATGTTGGACTAACGAACACAGTTCACTAGAAAGGATTTAATAAATACATAGAGATTTTATGTCAAAAAGTCAGGAACTTTTAAAGACCAGAAGTCCAATTCCCGTAATTAAAAACGGTCAAAATCTAGTCGCAACCTCATCTCAGCGACAATCAAATATCAAAAACGGTCAAAAATGTAAGAAAATTATAGGTATTGTTGACATATTGAGACTGAAATCAGACTGTGAACGTTCTTAAAGTTACGGGAATTGCCCCTCAGGAGTCCGAACTGATTTGCTTTTCTAAGAGTAAGAGCTAAATGGTGCTTGAAAGAAGAAGAGAAAGATTTATTAAATATCTGGCTGGACTGAGCGTTCGTAGTACCTATTACCTACAATTCTGAATTGGAAATTCAGAATTGTACTGTTTCATTGTACTGTTTCATTGTACTGTTTCATGTCACACAAATAGTAAAAATAATTTTCTTTTCAAATATCCTTACAACTGTTTACCTAAGCTCTTCCTACCACAATTCCCTATAATATTTTCATCATAAGGCAATTTTACCATCTCAGTCCTGACAACACCGTCTCGTCGGGGGTCACCTTCCGGCGCGTCGCGGGCGCACGCGATAATTGTTATTATTAACGATCAAAGAGTCGCCGGCGGCAGGTGGAGTGAAGCAACTCTTGCTTTTGCGCATCTTTGATTTCTGCCTATATTGACAGTTGGTTGTGCCAGTGAAAGTTGTTTGATAGGAATAATCAATAAAGAATTAGAAATAAAAAGTTGATGTGAAGTATTTTTTATGTAATAAATTCTTGCGTTGGTTTAGTTTAGTTATTTAGCTAGCTGTAGATGTTGCTTTGTGCAACGTAATTAAAATCAAAATCTAAAGTAATTTATTCATATTAGGCTGAGAATCAGCACTTTTCGAACGTCAAAATTACATAAGGCAGTCCCCCGGCACGCCCGTCCTTCACCACTTCCTAGTGCTTTAGCTGGGAAGAAGTGGCGCAACAAACTCTCAGCAGCACAGCTGTCGGTTCAGTTAGAAGAACTTGATTCTATACAATACTTAAGAATAGTAATTAATAACAGCGTGCTTATAGATATGCTTAAAGATGGGTACACACTGGCATATGTGTCGTAACACATATGCCAGTGTACCTACCCGTAGGTAGGTACACGAGATAGGGATTTTTTTCTGACTTTATTTTCGGCCTGTTTCCAGGTTCCGCTAGTTGTGCATACAGCCTAGATGTTGGGTTTCGCTTGGTGGTAGTTTGCCAGTGTTAAGTACCTGTAAAACAGTATTGAGTAAATAACCACTTTATGTATTTGATAAACTTAAATAAGTAAATTATTATCCTTGTAGCAATTATGTATTTTTGAAAACTCGTATGAACTTTGCGAGCTCTTTTGCAATTTAATGGGAAAACACGTTTGGAAAATTTTACGAATCTTTAAAAGAGGAAGAACATTAAGTAATTTTGTTTGAAACTGTGAAGGTCGGTTTTGAGATTTTCCTGTACTGAGCAAGATCATGTTTTAAAATAACCATCTGAATAATCATTATAAGTAGGTGGCTGGCGTCAGGCTGCGGTGATTAATAGGAATAGGTTGTAGTTGGGTAGGAACTAACAAACAGAATGGTTTAAATTGAATCTACATTATTTTAATTTTTTTAATTTTACTCCAGAAAGGACCAAAAAGATACTATTTCTACGAACTAAAGAAATCCATTACAGTCCGGCTGTAGAGAGAATGCGTTCCTGACACCTGTCAGTTGGAACATTTCTAGTTGTAATAAGGATCAAATTCGCAAAACATACATTCGTTAGTATGAAACTGACAGGTTTCAAGAATGCATTCTCTCGACGGCCGGACGGTAGGTACCTATAAGGTCTTTAGATATACTGCGTTCAATACGTTAGGTAAGGTACTTTAAAAATTAAAATAAACACCAAAAATAATCCGCCAAAGATATTTATTTAGCAAAAAAAGAAACAAAACACAATCAGTAACTTATCTGTCCCTAAACGGAACCACATTCCCACACACACTTTACCATAACCAATAAAAGTAATACATGTACCAACACTTATAAACCCATACGGTGACGTCATCCCTTCAAAATATCCATTTGCGCGCGCATTTGATACTTCAAAGCGTACGAGTATTTGAAAAAGGAACAGGAATGCTTTTAATAAGTTAATCTCGAAGCTCTAATGAAACGTCACGCTGCGACAGAGATGAAGTTCTGTACTTGCGTTACAAACTTAACACACACTTTGTAGACACCTTACATTCATTGAAATAAAGGTGACATTAGCGTGGTGTTGAGAGTGTTTAATTTGGGAGAAGTGTGAAGGAAATAAACAATACGAGTGGAAAGATGGCGCGATAAGAGGTACCTGAGTGGTCGTAGGGTTGTGCCGTGTGCGTTTCTTTGTGGAAAATGGTTCGGTAATGGATTTTTGTAACTTCTCGTGTTATGGATGATTCGGTGCGAGGGCTGTGTGATTGTAATCAGCAAGCCGTTTTCGATCCTAAACTCATTTTTATTTTGATCGCGATAGTTTGCGTTTTATGTCACGTTTTTGTACTTGATCACGTCGATCAGTCTTTCGGGATCTTATTTTAATGATGTCGCATTTTGATTTTGATGAGGAGTAGACCTACATGGCGATTTCGTACCCAGACTCAAAATTTTGTGTTTTGCTACGGGGTCCTTATTCCTTAGAGTTCTCACTGAGCTCTGGCTTTCTTTCTGAAACCGAAAGTGTAAATGTTAACTTTCTTCTTGATAAAAACTATATGGTCCAATACTTGTGTTGATTCAGGTTAGGCCGATTAACTTCCGAATCTCTTATTTTTGGAACGAAGTTCTTTTACGCGGCTTGCGGTACGAGTGAACTGGTAGAGATCGTCACGCGAAAAAGCGTTCGTACTTCATACACGTTATGCCCCCATCATGCGAATTTCTTCTTTTGAATTCACACTTCTCGATAGAGAGAGAAAGTGTGAATTTGGTCAAAATGAAAATCCAAGATGACGGTTGCGAATATTTTCAAATTTTTTTCGTCATGGGTGTGGTTTTCAAGGTTTTCGAGGGTGTTAAAACCAATAGTGACGTTAAAATGTAAATCCAAGATGGCGGCCGCGAAAATGTTGTTTTGTTTTAAATCATATTAGGTATGTGAGAAAGGAACTTCGTTCCTGACAGGGGTCCCCCGACCGTACAATTTTTTTCCTAATGTTAGCTTTACAAAGCGATGAAAAGTTCAGGAAACCATTTAAATGCATTATGATTTTCCCCAGCCCTACACATCCGCGAATTTGAAGTGTGTTGAACGCAGCAAAATTGATATTATATTAAGATTCCGCGCATGCTCCGCCGTCATCCGACGCCCGCGTCTCTAGCAGTGTGTTGTGTTTGAAACTTTACACTTCTGCAGCAAGATTACACTTGAAATATGTTCGGCAATTTCGTGAAAATAAACTCATTTAAACATGTGTCGGTGGCTGCACTGCAGAAGCGACCATTTGTTCATAAGTCGCCGTCGCGTTGCCTTAGCAGTGCGTCCGCGGCCTTATTATAAGTAGGAATATTGTTGCTATACACTACGTAAAGTGGACAGGCTCTATCAACATACTTGTTTCGTTGATGTACAGTCACGAGCACTAATATGTATACACTTAGGGAAATTCAAAAGCGATTTTCTCGTCGAATCACGATAACAACTTGGAGATGCCTACCTATTTCATAATTATATGTGTTCCAAAACGCTATGTTCGTAACAACATAAAATTACAATCAATACAGTAGAAGAAAATCAGTTTTAAAACTAGCTCAGTGTATACAAATTAGTGCACGTGACTGTACTGCAGCTATAGAGATTGAGAATCATTTTCATCAGCAGCATTTCGTTTCTACAAGAACATAAGCACTGTTCAAAGGGAATTCATTTTCGCTTCAGGTAGTGGAGGCAGAGAATTTAAGTTTTCAAGAACCTTAACTAAAGTTACCATTTAGTTAAACAAACTGACCGATCAGTCGCAGTACTATAGTGTGCATTTTCGCAGACCAACGACTGCAAACAACACAACGTGCCCTCCACACCGCACCACGTTGCCAAAACATTTGACATCGAAGGACCAACACAGCATCCATTTTTTCTACCAACATACCTACTAAAACCACATAACACGTCGCGACCTTAGTAAAGTCCAGAGTACACCTAACTAAACATCTCGGAATCAGGACCATTGGCCCGAGATTCTCACGTTTACCTCACCCTTCATAAATTATCGTATGCCGCGATAAGTTAACAATACGACAATGCGTTGCGAAGTGGAATCCACCTGACGGTGCCCTGGCCCCCCTTCCCCCGCGCTCGGGTACACCCCCGGCCACCCCCGAGACGGGACACAAAAAAATAATATCATATCTCGTTACTGGATCTACCTTTTGTTGGGGTTTAAAGGAAGTAAGATGCGGTGGATGCGGTATAATTCTACGTGAGACATCCACCGAGATCATTTGGGAGCATTTCATGTTTTCTTTGCAACGAGATCGGTACGTATTAGGACGACCAAAATAATTTATTGACGATTGGCTAGGTCCAGGCCAACTTATCTTTTTTTTTTTTGTAGAGAACACTAGTTGAAAGCTGTTTCATAAAGTACGTTAAATTTTCTAATAAGTATCTACAGTGTTTCTTTTGTCAAAAAATTAAAGTTGAGTTTTGCCAGCAATTTTAAAAATAATTTTACCAAAATCAACCTTTTCTCTGAATGCCATATCCACGTTCTTACCACATCCATCGTTCCACACAACAATAATATACCTGTATGCACTTTCGTTTTTATAAAACCCTCTGTATCCACTTTAAATTGGACATCACGGACCTTTTTTTTCAGCTCATATTCCATTTATCTCTAAAGTCATGATTCGTTGCATTGTCCTCGGCGTAAATACGGTAAAAAAAACTTATGGATGATACTCGTAGTGACTTAAAAAAACGTTTGAAATTAAAAATGGAATCGGTTTTGATTTGTGACGTGAAATCGGATTGTTTTTTTTTGGTGCGACCGTTTTGCGTAGATTTTTTAAAATTGGAATTGTGAGGTGTTGTCGTTATTAAATTTTATTTTTATTATTATTTTAAATGGCAACTTGCGTTTTACCATGACCATGGTGATGGAAATAATACTAATTACTTTAGTATTTTTACAAAGTCATTAAATCCATGACCGATACAATCTCTAAAATTGACTCCTCCTAAAACCTGATGTAAATTAATTTGCTTCAATACTAATGTTCCGCCACAGGCACATCGGGTAGCCAATTTGATATGTCACATTCTTTAAATCTCTGTGTTAACATTTTTACCTTATTAAATTAATATCACTTATTTTTAAAATGACCCATACTGGGTTTTGTACCTGCATAACATCCCAGTTTACTTCCGTTGAAGCAAATACCTTAAACTTATTATTTTTCCCATTTGTGGTTACCTTTTTAACAACCATTGTTGCACCATCAATCTTTCTAATCCCTTAATCATAAATTAGGTAACGAAACCGCGAATTAACTAAGCAAGGTATAACGCAATTTTAAAGTACCTTTATGCCGCTTACTTATCCATATTTTTCCTTTAAATGATCCTACCTTCATCATTACAACCTCATCCGTTTTTAAAAAGTGACAGCTTAAGAACGATTAAGTATTTTGATCAATCGTCAATGCTTCTGTTGTGTTGTACCAACTGTGCAACAAATATTTGATAAAGCTAAGTTAAAGACAATGAAAGTCTACTTTGAAAGAGGCCTTTGACCTAAGTCTGGGACCGGTGTTACTTCTTAGAATTAGTGAGATTAGAAACTGCGACATCTTCTAAATTATTGACTCGTTAAAGTTTATGCTAAAGTGTGGTTACTTAGAGACATCATTTGAAAGTCTGCCTCGTTGGTCTAGAGGTCGCAAACGCTACTGCTGAGCAATGGTCCTGGGTTCAATTCCCGGGCTGGGCAAAGTGTTATTGGATTTTTCCATCCGGAAATCCTCAGTAGCAGTCCGGAGTCTGGATTAGTGCCCGGTTGATGGCAATAGGCTCGCCCCCTATTACATGGGACTTAAAGATAGCTGGCGAAATGTGGGTGTACTATACATGCACCTCTGCCTAACCTTTCGGGGAAACAAGGCGTGATGTTATTGTTATGTTATCATTTGAAAGTTTAGATTCAGACTTAAAGACATTATCATCTGTGAAATGAAATATACTATACGCTCCATCTATAAAATAATAACAATTGCTTTACTAATGAAACGATTCAAAACACAGAAAAAGTTACGGCCGCTTGTAAGCTACAAATCACAATGAACAAACACCATTCTATCGGCTATCAAACAATCGATTTCCCAACTATCTTCTACTCACCACAAACACTCTAATTCAATGTGGGAATAAGTATATGTCGGAAAGTTCCGAACATTTTTATAATAAACACGAACATACAATAATCTTTAATCACTAGTACCGGTTTACGTAAAAAATGTCGTAGAATGTCGCAGTATGCAATGGGTGTACAGTTAGAAAAAGTACATAAATGTCTTCTATAAAGTGTTGCCATATACGCCTCACCTACGGACGGACGCTATATGTTTATGTATGTGTGCTTAAGTGAATGTTATGTTAATGGGGACAAAATGTTTATCATAAAGATGGTGATTTTGATAGGCTGGTAGCGGTTTTGGTCGATTCTTTATCGCGAAAGATTTTTCTAGCGCTTAAACGTCTATCAGAAATAGTCCTCTTATTGTTTCTTCATAATTGTTCCTTCCCTTACCGGCCTGAAAGCCATACTGCTTTGCTCGTTTTCTCTTTGTCTCTGTGTTCGTCATCTGTGTTTTAGGACATTGCATCATCTTTTTCACTGCTGGACATAGGCCTCCCCCAAGCGTCGCCATATCGTTCGGTCCTGTGCTTCTCGCATCCAGCAGATTCCTGCGGCCTTCCCAAGATCATCGGGCCATCTTGTGGGACGCTTCCAACGCTTAGTCTTCCGGTACGCGGTAGCCACTCCAGATCCTTTCAGCCACATCGGCCATCCGTTCTGCGAGCAATGCGCCCTATCCACTGCCACGTAAGCTTGGCAATTCTTCGGGCTATGTCGGTTACCTTGGTTCTTCTGCGCATCTCTTCATTTCAGATTTGATGACGTGATCGAATCAGGACATTGCATGTCACACGATAATTTCATAGTTCCTTTGTGAATCATATGGCGAGTATTAGATCTTAGCAAAGTTATCTGAATTGAGCTTCTTCTTCTGAGCGTGTCGATGACAATCTAAATAGACTCGGCCCAGAATTCGGCTACGAGCTTGGCGCCATCACTAGCGTCCATCAGTTCCTATATATAACGTGCAGCTGACAGCACACGCAGGACATGATATTAAGTGTCCCATCGTTTGTGGAACAGCACCACATTTACACTCCAAGGCGGACTCGTCAATGAATCTCCACCTGAACAGGTTTTTCCTGCTTTGGCCAACCTGGGTCCGGAGTCTGTTTAAGGACTTCCAGGTTACCCAAGGCAACTCATGTCCAGGCGGGAGATCTTCAGCAGGAACACAGGGCTGCATTGAGCTGTTCTTTGCAGATAAGTCGTAGTTATTTAAATACTAATCAATTAAACGCCCAATTTCCGCATAATTTCCGATAAGTCATGTAGGTCGGGAGTTATTACACTTATTTCTCGCGAAAGACCCGATGACGTCACAGGGTGAGTCACAATTTGATGAAATGGTACACCGGGGTGCTTTTGGGAATATTTGACTCGACTTTCGTAATTGTGTTTTATTTCTTTTTTGCAATTATTCTGAGCTTGATTCTACGTAATCTGGGAATTGGAGGCATGTCAAGTTATTAACATGTTTAATTTATAATAAAAGTAATGGCCGATTATCAATTAATAAGGATATAATGAAGACTTCTCTTATCCTCAGAAATCAGCTAGATAAACAGTTTTTTGTCAATGTTTTATCTTCATCGATCTAGCTCGCATGGTAGGTAAGATAAGTATGGTAAAATATTCAACAAGTCTGCGATAACATAAATGAAGTATTGCGAGGAACTGTATTCAGAATCTTTATCAAAATTGTATCTAAACCAATATGGCATTAAACTTTAAAAATGTCGTGGGTTTAAAACCTCCGAATGGTCGGACAAGTTTCGTTAAAATTCTAGCAATACTTTAGCATTGAGACACAAGATGACATTAAAGTGGTCATCGCTCTCATAATCAGTTTTGTAGAGATTTTATTTACATATACTCTTAATATGTTAATTGTGGCGACTGGTTGTTTGTTCGTTTGTCTATTTATAAAGCAGGTGTGAGTACTTCATTCGATATTTTTAATTATAAACGTTTCTGTCAAGTAAAGTTTTCCTGCATTTTGCTGTAAGATCTTGCAATTTCCTGATCCACATCTTTTTTCTTCTTTCTGTCTATTGTACCTTCGTTGAGATATCATTTGATGACATACACTACAATGTGTCAAAAACTTAGCCTTTCGTAGCAAAGAAAGACGCTTTCTTGCTTTCCGTGCCTAGTAGGAACGCTCTACCATTTTCGGAGCTCAGAAAACTAAACGGAAGTATTTCCTAAGGCTGCCTATTCTGCTATCCACACTTTATTTTGTTAGCCATACCTACATTACTATCTCAATTAGTTTGCTATACCAACCTAAAAAAAAAAAAATTCTATTTAGTCCGTCAATCAAAAAAATATTAGACACGTATTTTTTGCTTTACCATAATTATTAATAATAAAATACTTAGATAAAACGCATTAAAGTTGGGGAGTGGGGGCTCGCTACGTCACAACTAAGTATAAAATCTAGCAAGGCGTGACGTCATGCCACATTTTAACTTAATGTATCGTCGTAATCTTTTGATTACTTAAAAAAGGAAATAATACGTGTCCAATATCTTTGAATGATCTAGCTGACGGGCAAAAAAAAAACATTTTTTTAGACATTATTCCTATTCGCCAATTTTGCCATAACCATTCTCGTAAAGTACACTCTGTCACGAGGAAAGAAAAACTTTTTGCTGTCATGAATGCCAATAAAAGTCTCAAAAATAATTAGCCGAGTATAGCAAGCCCCGCCTAGATCTAACATAATAACAAATATTCAAACAACACGGCATATGGTCGGATTGCCAACATAATGTATGCGAACGTTAACACACATCGTACGGAGATGATACTCCGGTGCCCGTTGTCATAAATTACGGATATTCAAATGATTCTGATACGAATTTGGTACCGCAATTAACGCGCGGACTGGTTTCGGAATAGTGATGGGGATGTGTTGTTAAGTGCATTTGTATCGATAGAATTTGAGTCTATCGAACTATGAATGGCTAAAGATCGCAAAAGAAATGTAACTCTAAGAAAGCTACAATGTCTGCATACAAACATAAATAGCTAAAAGTGTGTGTTCTACAAAACGAGGCTTATCACACATCACACGTCATCACATTTCGGAGAATACAGATGTGATGTTGTTATTTTAAGAAAGCTAAAAATGATTACTAGCCTAACTAGCTTTATTAAAGAACAATGTTAAAAAATGTATGGACACCGTCCCCACCATTGTAGCACTTTAAAACCTATGTTAATCGAAGAGCCATAGCCATCTTATCATTTTTTTGTAGGACAGCGAAACTGAAATGTCCACCCGAAAAAAGTTATATCGACGTGAAGAAACCGGAATCAGTCACAATTATGTTGCCGTTTAAATAATAAAATGATAAGATGGCTATGGCCTTTCGATTAACATAGGTTTTAAAGTGCTACAATGGTGGGGACGGTGTCCATACATTTTTGAATATTGTTCTTTGTTCTATTTTCTGACTGCTTACCTATACATGCCAGTAGACCTATTGAGTCTTTTACACTTGGTGATTGTTGATAACACCTTTCGAGCCTTAATTAAATCAACAAACATCTCGGTTAAACTATCGATATAATTACGGAAAATTTGAAAGGCCGATATTGACACCCACCACATCACTGGCCCGCTACAAAAATGGTTTTATTCGTTCTCTAGCCAATAAGTGTGTAATGAATCTCATGAGTACCTATGGAATGAGATAATAACCAATTCAGCTAAGTGTGGGCATGGCCCGTCTTTTTTAAAATAAAATTTATGTATTTCATACCGGTTTCGTCCGATGTCGCCACAGTGCTATCTTCTCAAATTTCGATGTACCTACAAAAGTAATTGTCGAGTATTTTATGTGGGATTATATCACTATTCTTATTTCAATGACGGTTGCAAAATTCCATACGTATAAATTGTTATACAACTTGAATTTTAGTTAAATATTGATAAACATTTATACGTTAGAGGAAAACTTGTTTCGCCGTTTGAACATTAATAAAAGTATCTTTATTGTAGATAGGTACCTACTTGTATTAAGATATTAATATGTTGTAAGTAAACGCAAGCATTTATGATTTACCTGTTAGGTACTTGGGATTTTACCGAATAGTTTTACATTATGAAGGTAGTCTTTTTGGGATTAGTTACATCAAGAGGATAGGCCACAGCTTCGTCTTGTCTTCTGATGCAGACCGTTTGCCAAGTGTGTTGATTAACAGTAACCCTTTTCATATCTGTTTCACCATTTACTAAAGTGGCCAATATTGGAGCCCATTTTCAGCAGTTTACATGTTGCTACCATGATGATGACTTTCACACTGAAAACCAAAGCATATTCCATCATGTTGAATTTTACAAACCTTTACACAGAGAAGCCTGTCTCAGCAGTGGGAATGTTATAGGCTGATTAGGATTTATGCCACTATTTAGATTTAGTGGCCCTCTTTGTTCTTTCGATAACTTTAAAAAAAACTGTTAAATATCCTCAACGAACATATAAAACACTGCATAAATAATCATATTACTTAATTAATATTCTTACGTAGGTACCTATTTCTCAAGAATTACATCTTGAGGTAAATATGGCATTTGCGTATTTATTAAACTTGTCATGTATTGTGTTTAGGGGAAAACCAGTTTATCTCCGTATTAGGCGAGCATTACTTTATGTATTTCATTTTGAATAAAATAATGTATGATGTCATTGAAGACAATATTGTAACCGTTTTGAGATACTGCCTTGGAATGGAAAATGATATGATTTCGCTATATTCATTCTAGAACAAAGTGAGGATTCAAATGCAGAGTTGAATAAACTTTAATGTATCTGCCTGCCTTCGAATAGGTCCTAACTTTTTTGATAGGAGAACGATGCTGCATTCTGAAGATATCCCTAAGTGACCCATTACAACCCTAACTGCTTTGAAAGGAGGGCGATGCTGCCTATCCTTTTTTAAATATCCATAAGTCACCATGGTTAGTAGGCTTTTCTTTGCCGAGACACCACGCGTAACGTCCTGTTGCATCATAGTAGAATAAATTCCCATATCTCACAACTAATAACGGTGCGTAAGTTTGCACATCACCGAGGCAGACTATCTCCCAGACCGGAAGATGACGCGTCTGGCAAATCAATGAGTCGCTCGTATCTCATCGGATTTGGCACGTTTGGACGATTCATTGATGGTCCTATGAAACCGGTCCTTTACGGTCGGAAGGCATGGTTTTAATGATTATGGTCAAATGTGTAGATTTGTAATTTATAATTTGTGTATGCGAGGGATTAGGGTTTTTTTGTGAATGATTATGAAATAATATCTTTCGCGTTGTTCTTACATGGGGACAATCAGGTTAGCCTTCCTCAATTTATTCTATTGCTTCTTTGGTCGTATCATTCTCACTGGTAACTACATATTATGCTAACACTGTGGATAACCCAAACGTAAATAACAGCTATAGGTACTAAACCATTCCGGGGTTCCTAATAGTCGATGTGGATTAATTTGTGACAAGATTTGCGCATGAGTTTCTTGTGTTACATTGATTGATTAGAAATCGTATACTCACAACTGCTGAATTTAGACCAAGCTATGCCTTACCCATAAAAATTAATCCGTCAATAACCGCAAAAATCCATTACAGAACAGTTCTTTACACAAATAGTGTGTAAAACTTCGCTTGTAAAGAGGTGGTGGTAGATTTACAGCGCCATTACACAGCGAATGGACGTTTAAGTGCAATATAGCGATGTTTACTACCCTCGTATTGTTTCAAACGATTCTGTTACCTACTAAAGTGCGATTTGGGTGGTATGTTACAGTTCGTATTTTTAGGCCGCCATATTAGCTGTTGAAGCGATGGCGGTTGTGTTAGACGTGTTCTTGAGCGGTGATCGCGAATTGGCTCCCGTAGAGTGTGCTCTCAGGCTAGATGGAGCGGCCATCTTCGCAGGGTGATAATGTAAGTTGATACCGTACGTCAGTGTGCCGTGTAATAGCCATTTCATACAACTTTTAAAGTATGACAGTTGTAGTTTGAATATAAGTACGGACAATTTAAATTGGTTATCAATTTGCTTAACAAATTAGTTTAGACACCAAGTTTCTCTGACTTTTTGTATAGAGTGGTCGAGGATGGACCTCAGTTCCGTGCAATGGAAGAGACCTATGGCCAGCGGGAGATTGCTATGAGAGAGTAGGATTATGATGTTTATTTTAGGTGTAGAATTTAGCTGAAGCTCCTAAGTCCCCTATACTTAAGTGCACAAGTTATGTAACCAGCCCGGATCAGTCGATTCTGGAATCACCTAGTTTTCAGTATACAAAGTTATAAATTGCTGATATTTTAGTCCCTTTTTAGCGCTTTTAGCCTACTAGTCACCTAGTTGGTACAGGTCAGGCCGTCGGGCACATGCCTCAAATGGAAATGGAGCAGCTAACTGAAATAAACATTGTTCTAGATTCCAGGAATAAATACATTTTGCATTGCTGATAGGTCGGTCGTCTCTGAAAACTATTTTAGCCTGTGAAGTTTTGTGGTTTTGTGGTTAGGCATTAATACGAGAAGAAAATAGAATTTTATGTGAAATTGCCTGTGAAAGAAGGCCTTCCTGTTGTTTAAGATTTATATTTACTGAACGCAGCTTAAATATTTAGGTACCTAGGACTTGGATAACACCTTATAGGATATTCAAAAATTTGGTGTCTACCTTAATGCTACACTACAATTAATTAATGCAATAAGTAATGTAAATGTAAATTTTTCATAAATTCAACAGTGCTTTCAATAATTGAAAGCATTTTGTTTAAATTATGAAAATTTTACATAATATTTTGGAGATTATGTCCAAGATCACTCTTAATATTATAAGAATAACAAAATTGATTCGATATTATGACGTTTTCAGTACTTTTCCGGTCATTATTTGGCAATTTCCATGCAGAACACTAGAAAGTGATCTTAAACAGAAGTTATTCAATAATTTATTGTATTATTTGTGTACAGAAAAGGAGGGAGCTTGAGGGGAGCTTGAGGGGCTTGTGGCTAAGAAATAACAGCCGCACGGGTCGATCGGTCAGGTTAAGCTACGCTTGCCGCGGTTGGTCCGTGGATGGGTGACCATCTTTACATATCAAGACCCCTCCGTGCCTCGGAAAGCACGTTAAGCCGTTGGTCCCGGCTGTCATTCGTGTATCTTTGACAGTCGTTACGGGTCGTCAGAAGCCCGAAAGTCTGACAACCAGTCTTACCAAGGGGTATCGTATTACCCAGTAACTGGGTTGTGGAGGTCAGATAGGCAGTCGCTCCATGTAAAATACTGGTATTCAGCTGCATCCGGTTAGACTGGAAGCCGACCCCAACATAGTTGGGAAAAGGCTAGGCAGATGATGATGATGATTTGTGTACAGAAAAGGAGAAAGTGAAATATATTGATTTTGTTACGTTATTGAGCTGCCTATTGGTCGCGTCAATATCTTAATATATTTTACTGTCTCTTCATACTTGATTTTTTGTGTGCAGACGACACGGTTAATAGTTTTCAATATTTTTTAACATTTTTACTGAATTTGCACTTTGCAGTCCATAAAAAATTGTTTTGAATAAACAATACTTAAATTTAAGGAATAAAAGTTTATTAATTTTAATCTTTATTGACTCGAAAACATATGTTTATCAACCTTCCATTGGAAGGCACTTAATGCAATTACTTAGTCATCCTAACATGAATAAAGCACCGACGCAAAAATCGAGCTTTTTTGCGAATAATACATTTAAATATGTATTTTATTTATAAAATCCGTGTCGTCTGCACCAGTCTTTAGTTATAATAGATGCTTTTTAGTCGCAACACGATCACACATTTCGATGCTTCCCACTGGGCAATCTATCTTCCTTCAGTTTTATCCTTCATTCTTGACTTCTGCATGATGTACCACTGTCCATAAACGGTTTTATAGTACCTAGTTCCTTAAGACGACACCGCGCGCGCAGTGGCGCCCTCATCGTTTGTTTGGTTATTTCTTTTATATGAGAATGAAAATGCAGAAAATAAGCATTTAACGTTGTTCTCCACAAGACTATACGTTATTATTATTACAAACAGTAGTTTTATATTCTTAAATTTTATTATAATTCTCAAAACCGTGCTTAGTGGCCGCTATATTCCGTTTTAAGGATTATAATAAAACTTAACAATGTAAAACTACCGTTTGTAATAATAATAACGTATAGTCTTGTGGAGTACAACGAACATGCTTATTTTCTGCATTTTCATTCTCAAATAAAAGAAATAACCAAACAAACGACGAGGGCGCCACTGCGCGCGCGGTGTCGTGTGTGGTGTTTATAGAACATTATCTTATTACTAGAACTGTTGAGATTGGATTAAATAAATTCGTTAAAATTGAGCAGTGATACACATTTATTTTTCGAACATTATTATTCGAACATTATTATTCGAAATTTAAATTTTGAAAGTGTTCGCTTATCAAACGTGACAAACGCGTTTTAATTCGTAAAGTCGTTATCAATTATCATTTTAAAAATAAGAATTGATTATTCATTCTTCGAGATGTGTTTTGTTCGAATGAATAATTTATTTAGCTATAATGCATATAGGTTATGAATAAAAAAATATCCAGTCTAAACAGTGATGCTCTAATAGATGAGACTGAAGTTATTGTTTTTTTTTATTTGTTTGATTTCACACGCGTTTTATTTTTTAATGATTTTCTTATTTGTACAAATCAATATAGTGTCGTTAGTATTATATTCTCTCCTTTTAATCAAGTATATGTATTTATATAAATAGTTATTTATAAGTTTTTTCCAGTTTGATTTTTTTATTTATTTACATAGTTAATAAACTCCAGTCCGTGAGCCACCCGTTTTGGAAGCCGAGTTAGTATAGCTACGACCTACAACGCCTTGGTACTTGCAACTTAGTGGACAAAACAGTGAGTCTGTTTGACCAAACATAATCCGTAGTACAACGTAGATAGCCGTAGCCCTAGATAAGACATCCCTGCAGCCTATCCAGGTGCGAAATCGTTGACCCGAATAGCCCTGACCTAGTAGCACCTACCTTAGGTCCAGGTACCCCAGGGTACATTGATGTGTGTGATCTCGGTGCGAGGTATGACCGTGATCGTGCACAGGGTGGTGGCGAGGCGCGCGCGGGGCGCAGCCAGCGGTTTTCGGCATCATCGACGGGGTCACTCGGCAGGGGTGCGCTCTCCGACCCTGACCTACAGAGCAGACTGCAGCCGAATCTTCCAGCGTTCTGGGTTCGTATCTGTGTGTTGGTGATTGTGGACCCCTGCTTGCAGCCTTTCGTTTGTGCCTTGTTTTGATATAGCGTTCTGCTTTGGTGCGAAGGTAAGTGAGCTACTGGTATTTGTACAGCTTACTTCTCGGTACTGAATGATAGACCAACGTTTCATCAAGATCTGCTTCTGACTTAAAGGTGAACAAAAAAAAGCGGTTTCTTTGGCTTATGCTAAAACTTGCACGGCGTTGCACAATGGCTTTGATTTGCAAGTTTGTTGACATGTTTGTAAATGAACTTCTAATGTGTTTAAATGTTGCTTTTACAAGTTTAAAGCACTGCTGCAAAATATTAAAATACTCAAGGTGGAACTGGACGATTGAGATTCCTTTAAACCACGTAAATAGCATCATGTTTTTACTCGTATACAAAAAATCAATCCAATGCAATGAATACTTACTTTAGCCACAGGAAATTATTTTTCATTTTCTTATTTTTGCATTTTGTTTTTTGGAAATTGTATCTACAACGTGTATCTGGATGTACGACATTAAATGAAAACGAGCACAGTACTAATCCATTGAAACATTTTAAACCACGAAGATAAGTAGATAATGGAAAATTTAAAAAATCGCAGTTTTCAAACAAAATAAATAGTAGAATCAACTCCATAAAAAGTAAACACGCTTTATCTACGAAAAGTCACTGACCAACGGTGCGGTGCGGGGTGCGGGGCGCGGCGGCGGCAATATTTACCTATTATTACGGACTCGGATCTACATCATGTTGAAAAATAAGAAAATGAAAAATAATTTCCTGTGGCTAAAGTATTCATTGCATTTGATTGATTTTTTGTATACGGGTAAAGAACATGATCCTCTTTACGTGGTTTAAAGGAATGTCAATCGTCCTGTTCCACCTTGTATAGAGCCACATTGTATAGAGCTCTACGACAGAAATTAATTTCGTTTAGTTAAAATGATACCCTCCCATAATTATTATTTATCAGTTTTTGTTTCACATAATAAAAATGATATAATAGAAATGAGAATAAGCACAGATTTATTCAAAATCATTAAAATTGCTCTTTTATTGACAACTGCTAAAAGTATCGGTTTCCAATACCAATATTTTTTTCAGTATTTGTGTAGGTTTTTAGTTCGAGATACGCATCACATACATTTAATTTATTAAAATTATTCCATTATTAAGTTTATTTCGCATAAAGATAACTTTATTAAAAGTAACATTTTATTTTATATCGGTAACTTTAGAAGTTACAACATGATTTGGGTGATAGGTACTAATCTAATCTTTAAAAATCAAGAACGGTCGGTAAAACTCCAGTTCTCACGTAGATGCTTCGATAAGGTCATAATGATAACAAGCCTATTAATAAATTCGTTTATTTAATTAAATGACTTTTTGGGAAATTGTATGACATTTTCATCGAAGAGAACATTGCATCGTAATGTCATTTTGGAATTTAATAAAAAGCATACCAATTAGTTTGTATTAAGTGTTTTAATAGAATAAATTGATCAAGTGTTGCCTAATGTTGAGCACTAATAGATACCTATTTTGAATTATTTGTCATTTAAATTAACGATTAGTGAGTGAGTACATTCTTATACGTCTTATAAAACTGCGGTGTCGAAGATACACACTAACTAATTGTATAATTAGCTCCACCGTTTCCTTAATCAAAGCTCGTCGTATTAATGTAAAGCAATACTTTTGTCACTATATCATTGAAGTTTCAACTCTACCACCTCGACTTAAAACTTATAATCGCCTACACTACTATTTTTCAACACCACATCCTTTAAACATTGTTTACCTTAGCTTTAAGCAATTTGCATTCACTTATTAGATCAAGTTTAGTATGATCATGATTATATCAGATACATCTGACTAAATACTAACTATTTTTATTATACAAACTCACTTCACACTGCAACATGAAATTGAACTCTATTTTAATGGTAGTAAGAGTTATATTTTAGTAGTGGGATGTATGTGATATGGATGATAGTGGGATGTCTTCGGTTTATTTATTGCACATTGCGTAGATTTCCCAGACGTTATTCTAATATAATTCGTATATCGAAATGCCGACTGATATTATAGAAATCATTGACATTGTTTATGTTGGAGTACCGGCGAGCTGTGGTGTTCAAACTTGTTTATGTTAATAGGTACTTTTAATTGTTTGTGTGTGACCTTACTGGTGATGTTCTTCAGAAAGGTCAGGTGCGTAGTACTGGCAACCGGCGTGCGTGTATGACCAAATGTATGAATGTAAACGAGGCTAAAGGAGTTGAGTAAGGATCGTAGCAGGTGACCTTCAGTAGTTTCTGCCTATCCACATGCGAAGAAGGCGTGAGTTTATGAATGTATTTTTTTCGTAAATAATAGTTATGTGGAAGATAGTTCAAATCAATAAAAATGCTAAATTAATAATAGGCTGATTCTTTATATCTATGTTAGAGAAAAAAAAAGCTTGCCAATGCACAGTAGTTTAGTTTTGCTTCATCATAAGGTGCGGCACGTCATAATAATGGACTTTTTGACTATTAATCATTTACGCGTCACGGTTACGATGACGAATCACTATTTATTTATAAACATGCATTTTTAAAGTACCGTGCCGCTTAAAAAGAGACAAACATATTTTTCACAACATTATAAGCTCCGACGATTTTCGCAACGCATGAAAATATCAGGTGCTACGGCGGCCGCTACGCCGCTACGAGAGCGCTACGCCGCGTAGCACGTGAACAGTTTGAGAACCGTCGCCGTTCACCGACGTTCTCGTGTTTTATGGCGCATTATGCTATAATAATATTTTTACTTAGCACATTTTTGTTTATACCTGCACTATGGGCGTGCGTGTGTGTGTGCGTATGTGTGAGAGTGCGCGGGCGCGGGCCGTTCACTTAAAAATATAAAAATGTCGTTTGCTCGTCGTACCGAACGGCGCGGAATCTAATAGCCAACCGAATTTTATGTTCTTTCGCGGTACCAGCTTGTGTTACACGGTGGGCCCACAGGTTTTTTTAACCTCTTTGCTGGGAGAATTGACTTTTGTTACGAATGCGGCCGGTTTATGGTGACGCCCAATTAGCGATGGGCTCGCAATCTGTGTACCGCGCGGCTTTTGTTACAAATGATTTATGTCTATGAGCGGTCGGAGCGGTCTCGCAATGGCAATTTAGTTTTTGAGGATTAATTATATGTTAAATATTAAATTTCGAGGTTAGAACCGTAAAGCGGCGAGCGTTTGTTGGTGAGCTGGCTCTTCTCTGTTCAATCTTTGTTTCTGACATTAAGTGGGCTATTTGCTGCTTAAACAGAGAGTCTGTTGTGCAGAAAACTGAGCTCGAATGATATTTAGTAGTCTTAAAGTCTTTACGAGTATTCTTTCGAAGTAAACAATCATATTTCTGGGTATTAGTCGTTACAATAAGCGTTGGCATTGATCTATTTGCGTCATACCTAGCACATGGCAGTGCGAATGGCTAATAAACGTGTATATGTGTGTATATATATATATGTCTGCTCATAGATACTTACATGCATAACTGCCCGTAAACTTTCAGTGCTTTAATAGGCCATTCTCGTAATTCACTACAACAAGCAAACAAGCTGAATTATAACATCATCTTAGGTCTGAATAGTATTGTCATAAAAATTTGTTTGGAATAAGACAATTGTAACCTTTGAACTAACTAAACTTACTCGTTAATATGCCTTCGAGAGCAAAAGCGCTTTATGCGGGGGAAGTAAAGAAACCTAGTTATTAGAATATTCAGAATAACTCAAAAAACCTGCTGCTATTTTTGTCAGACAAATAACAAGTAAGGATCGAATCGAAGTTACAACTAACGCTAAAAAGCATGCCTTTAAATTACGGGCACACACACATGTATAAATATAGGAACCTCTACATGAACCCATAAAACATACCCTAGCTAAATAAGCCCCATTTACAATACTTACCAAAACTTTTACCCAAGAAGCCCATTCTACACGATTTCGCTTTACCACAGAAACTTGTAACGAAACTTAACTAAAACTTTAATAACTTCATAAAATAGAAAACGTATACGCTCTAGATAAATTACGGAGATAGGGCCAGGGGACAGACGGGCATACACACGTATGTATGTTTGTGTTCGAGTGAGCTCATTAATTGCTGGACCACACACGATATCGGTATTGTACGATAGTAATGTTACTGTTTATCATTCACAATTATACTTATTTAATGGGAATGGTTAATGAAGACGGAGTCGTGGTAAAGGACTCGGAATATGTCGGGTTTTTGGTAAAGATTAAAGGAAGGATTGTTAAGTTAAAAGTTATTTAGTTTAAGTGCAGAGACTTTCTTGTTAAAGAAGTGGAGTAAGTTATCATGAATGTGAATCAGATTACCTACATGACTACACTATCTTACCCAATTTTATTGGAAAAGTAAAACACAAAGTGCTCAAGTAGGTTTAGCAATTGCAATCGGTAACAAAAGCTGTCATTTAAGAAAAAGTTTTGTTCTTTAATAACAATAGAATTTTAAACCAGGCAGGCGGACCTTAGAATCGATTTACGGTTCAAAGGACCAGCGACTAAATATTTGTGTTTCGTGTTACAATATTTAATAGATCATTGTTTCCCGTCAGGTTTCCGTCCAAGACTAACATAGGCCAAACTATTTTACAACATACAAAAGAACAAACCCGACATGAGTTACGAAAATAAACTTTATTTCTTCACCCTCAATTAGGCCCCCGACATAAAACGACAAAAATATACCTACGTTTAAAGTTTTTTACACACCCTAAAAACTTTCCTATTTTACAATTAATACGACATTTTCCAAATCATTAACTATTATTGTTTCACCATTAACAAACTTTCGCAGGTAACTGCGAACTTAAACTACCCTTCTTTTACAACTGTGACTGACAATAAAACTTGTAGATATTAATGTCGAATTTATGACTATTTTGTTCGGGAGTATTCTTTTTATTAAAGTTTTTAACGAGTTGAGCAGGTTAATGAGTTGGGCCTATTAAATTAGTAGTTAATAGGTACTTTGTTACAGTATAGATCGTTAATGTTGCTGTGTATGCGTTTATGTGTTGTGGTGGTGATGGGATGGGTGTAGAGCGAGTGTTCGAAGTTTTTGAAGGCAACTGGTCATTCTGGTTGGCATCTGTTTATAGATTTCAGTTTTAAATACTCGCTTAGCATGCATTGTAATGATGTTACTGCATGTCGCGCACATCGTTGCGTAGAATCAAGCGACTTATACCTTATTCTACCAATGTGAAAACATACCAGTCATAAGCATTGTATTTAGCATTTTTAAATCGTGAATTATTCTAATATTTTAGTTCTGTAACGTATTATGAATGAAGAGTCTCACGGGATAGTAGTTAAATCTATTTAAATTAAAAATATTGATTCAGGAAGTGAATTAAAATGAAATTACGTTACATAATTCCTGAAAACTTAGGCAGAGAGTATACCGGTGTACGTATCACAGTCAATCGCAAATTAATATGGCCACAATAAAATTATTTGTCTCATTTTCATATTCTAACATAACTCCATTAATTACCCGACCTCACTACACATTAATAGTTTTATAGACATACATTTACGGGTAAACAATTTTTATTCGTCCGACTATTATCAGATGTTAGTTGCGGCATCCACTGGACCCATAAACAGTTCATCCCTGTTTTATAGAAGCATAATAACTGGTATAAAAGTACAATTTTATATGATTCCGATGAGATTGATGTTTATCTTGGAATAGCTGGTTTTATGTGCTGTGTGAAGTGTAGCTGGTATTTAGGTATTGTTTTATAGCGTATGGTTTCTTGTTTGTTGCGTGTTGTTAGGTGGGGTATGTTAAGTGTGTTGTAATAAATGTTAGACGAACTTTCTAGATCTCCAAGAGAAAAAGGAAAATCTTTTTTTTTTTCTTTTTGTGCGTACAAAGCGTGTTCATTTGTACACACACACACACACAGTAGACGTGTACTTGTCGTATCGTCATGCAATCGACCTAAGATTGAAACACGTCTATGTACCTAAGATGCACATGATTGTGTATACTTGGGCTCCTCATGTCTGGAAGAGTACATTATGATATTTTATTTTAATTAGCAGAAAAGAAAATTCAGGTTCTCTTCAAAAATTCACTTGAAACACCACCTTTTAGGCTTTTGTTTGAATAGAAAGAGGTGATCTCTCGGTACAACTTCTACATGAAACTAATACATTTATCAGATTCAAATTCATAGATCACTATCCAATAAAACTCATAGAAAGTCTTATTTCTCCTAATCTAACATTCGCAGAACTCGTTTCACTAACGGAATCATAATAATTACAAGAACACTAACAGATTTAACATTTAACATTTATGAATCTATGGAATTCTACCGAATGTATAGCTAACATTATTTTAATTATTTCGAACAACAGCGCCGTGATTTACATTAATTACTTTACTTGTCATTTTAACTCGTTTTGAAGATAATAATTCGAGTGTGATGTTCACGTTTAAGTGTGTGCTCTTGCCGTTTATATATTAGGTATAGGTACTTTTGTATAACATAGTATGTCATCGTAATTTATATTAACCTATTATCTATTAAAGTTTATTAATAAAGTAGATCTCTGAAAGATTTTTTAATACTTTTTACCTATTATGGTATAGTAATGTTATTCTAGTACCGTAGGTATCGTTTTCACATATAATTATAAAATTAATGTGAACAATACTACTGGGTACTACTACTGGTACTACTGGGTGGTACTATAGGTACACCTCTGCCTAACCCTTCGGGAAAACAAGGCGTGATGTTATGTTTATGTTTTGTTAATGTGAACAATATTGTAAAACCTTTTAAAAGTCAACTGTCAGGGTAATTTCAGGTTTGTTCCCATAGTAAAGGTTGCTCGTAGTGATGAGTACAATGACCCTTTAAGAGGTCGTGCGTTATTTAAATTACACCTTGTAAATGATTTGACTTGACTTGATTCTCCATCCAGTCAAACACTTTATCTAGCCCCTCATGAATGTACCTACTTCCGTCATAATACTTTCTGCGGGTAATTGCGTATCACACTCACAATCCCAATGCCATTCATCTTGTCAATCCAACAATATACATTGCGTGATTAACGTTGTCAAGCAGACGAATTTTTTAAACATATGAAGCAATGGATTACGAATGTTCTTTAAAATTCTCCGGATTATAACAGAAAATGTGTTAAGCAATTAGGGTGCTCTTTAAGAAAACCCTAGTCTAGGAAATTACATTTATTTTTCTGTCGCCAAATTCCATATCCCTGTGAAGATTATGATAAACTAGCAGCACCCCGTGGTATCACCCGCATAAATCTCGATCCCGTAGAGATATTGGGATAAAAAGTATCCTATATATTAATCCAGGTTATAAACTATATGTTTGCCAAGTTTCATCCAAATCCATTTAGCAGTTTTTGCGTGAAAGAGTAACAAACCTCCATACATCCATCTATCCATCCATCCTCACAAACTTTCGCATATATAATATTAGTAGGATGCTGAAATGATAGGAACATGAGATTATTAACTTAGCATCTGAGGTAGGCAACCTATCGAAAATCTCGATGATATTGCAGGCATACCTAAATAGATAATAACAATACCACCCTATTATTATCCCACTGAAGGCAAAGGCATAAGTAAAAGGCATTAGAGAAAAAAAATAAAACGAATACCGAAGCGCTTCAATAACTTCACACGGAACTTAATTTTTTTCGTCTCAATTTTATTCAAATTAACCACTTCACCTTATCTTTTATATAGTGTGTTACATGTCTATGAATATTTAAATAACTAAAACTTATTAGTTTATCACAAAACTCGCACACAGCCAACAAAGAATGAAGAATTGAAATACGGCTAGGTTCAGATGACAGTTTCATGACGTACGACGACGCGCGTTTTAGTATCTTGGTCAACTGTTTGTAAGATCCTAAAAAACCGCGTGTGTTTGTGCACCTAGCCTAAAATCCGCATAGCATCTAACACTTTTAAAATGAAAATGGCAATAAAACCGAAACATTCCGCCTAGCCGTTAACTATGTAGCTATGTGCCTTCCTACATAATATATGTTTGTATGTATGTCGGCTGGTTGTGGGACATCTCGTTATTTCTGTTTTATTGTATGAATACTTAATGACTTGCGACACACCAATTGCTGATCTTAGCTCTTTACTACGGTAAAATTTACATAGATTAAGATATTTTTTTGGATATGTTGATACGATAAGAATTTAAGCAACGCTTATGTGAGCACTGCAAAGAAGTGAATAAAGTGTTATTGCCGATATTTTTTATTTAATTATTTAGAGATAAAAGTAAATGTCACTTGATTAATTAAGTAAAAATCATTAAAACTACAAATCTAATCGAATTTATCTCTACATATTCTTCAGCGGTTTTTTTTCATAACTTATAAACTTTCAGGTATAAATTGAACTGTAGGTAATTGTACCTAATTGCAATTATGGCAGTGAAGCTATGCGCACGCGTTCAATGGTCCTATTCACTTTATGAAAGCTTGATAAAGTTAATTAATTTAATCGCGTTCGATAGTTTCGAACCTCCCAGAGGCTCTCAAAAACTATACACAAATCAATGAACTCAATATCATTCTATCTGTTCCCACTGCCGGATCTCTATCGCCACTAGAATTGAAATTGATAAGTAGGTATGTGGTATATGCTTGTTTACGAGTATCCCGTATCTTTATTATTTAAATCTTCTCCAACCGGTCGCTGTTAAGTGATTGCGTTGGTGTATTCACATTACAAATGTTAGATTTTTTCTAACAAGTAGGTATGAATATTTTTCTAATTAATTTAATGTTTGTGTTCTTTGTAATTGTGTGCTGTTTTTTTTATTTTTTTGGTTCATTTCTAGAAGGAAATGAAGCTTTGGTACATTTTAGACTGATAGGGTCAGTAAAAATTTATTTAAAATTATTTTGTAGATGAATGCGAGTATATAAGATACACCTGTAAGGGCTGATTATACCAAATCACATTAAGTAGTATAGTCAAATGACAGTTTTTTACGGGAAAACTGTTAAAAATACAACAAAAAAAAAATCGCAGGATAAGACTAGGTAATAATATCATCAATTATTAATGTAATAACATCCAGGTATAAAAGTTTAATTGAATTTGCCCTCAATGATTGAATTTCTTAGCCAAACAATGATTTCCTGAAAACAGTCCCTGAAGTATAAGCAATCATTAGTTTTTGGATGCTGTGAGCACCGTTATTTAGAGCCACATTTTCGATCAAAAATTAGAAGACTATCAATTCTCCATCCAAGCAGATAATAACCATTTTTACTACACACAATAAAAAATTGCTAGTTGGAATCGGAAACAGGAAACGGTTTAGTAAGCAGGCTACAGTGCCTACCTACCCACTGTGAGCGCTGATCAGCCTTTCGCTGTATAATAATTGTAATTTATTGTGATTGGCCAGTGTTTTGTTTCTCACGGTAATCGATACTTATAATTAAGAAGTGTGATGGAATATCGATCCTAAATCAAGCAGATCGTGCAGCGCAATTTTAGGCAATTTCTTTGAGGTATTAGGAGTATTATATAATGAGTTTTGCGCTTGCATAGTTTAGGTTAGCATTATGCTGAGGAAAAACCATGTAAGGAGCCTAGCTGATGGAGTTCGTAAAGTCAATTATGGAGTCAGTCTAGGAATGATGTTTTGATATTTTTAGATTAATGTGATGACAGTTTTAGATTTCTATGTGACACAAGAAAAAAGTTAATCAAAAAATTACCTTGACAAAAGCTAAACATTCCATCACACAGAGAATTCAAATCTCAAAACACATACAAGTATGAAAAATAAGACGCGCGTCCTACTCAGACATAATTTAGACCTCTTATATACTCTAGCTTGATATATTACATGGCTAAACTTTATGATTTGTGAATGGGAGACATGATCAGTTTCAATAACACCCGATGCCCTCAAGCGATCTTTTAGCAACGTATAATTGCAGTTTTACGAATAATGGAAGCGCATTAGATGACTATTAATGTGAAGATTGGCGCATACCATTACGTGGGCGAGTCGAATAGCTTCTTAAAAGAAATTGCTTATAAATGTGAGTTATTAAGTAATAAAAAAGGTAATATATGTCTGAGGTATTGATGATACATTTGGTGTGGTACGAACAGGTACTGAATATCTACCTTTTGGGCTTGGAGACACACTTGAATAATTAGAAAACAGAATCGCTGATGAATATTATAATACATTTTTTCATTAAGATATTCTTTCCTCTATTCATTGATTAAAATGTATCTTAATAATCTGTTAAAATATTCCGAATATTGGAGGCATTAAACTCTGACTTAACCGCGCGAATTTACTCGTACGTAAAGCGCGTCTACGCCCGCGTAAATGTGCGCCAACCTTTAAACGTAATACTCCACATAATTATAATTTGTACATCGTAAATGCACTAATGATTCTTCTTCATTTTGACACAACGTTAATTAAAAACAAGCTCCATAAATGTCACTAAGTGATTTTTATTACCCACCATAATGAATCAGCCGTCCCATAGTGTATAATAAATTATATATTGCTATATAATTTCAAATGTTTTAAGTTTGACGTGAAGAAACTAGATATACATTAGGTAATGGTCGATCTATACTATATTATGTCGCCATTGGTTTGGTAACATCTCTAATTGTTATGAAATATGGTCGTTATTTTTTAAATGTAAATCGAAAGTGCCATCTGTGGCATGAAGTGATGTATATTGGCGCACTATGTTTTAATCATAGAGGGACTTTTATTGCCTCATTTTTATACAGAATAATAATATTAACTAATTCATTATATAGTCACGTCGTTTGAGCCGTTTGTCTATTCGCTTTGTATGTTTTGTTAAAAAACCACAATGTTTCATTTTGCAATTGATTAGTGTAGATTCTGTGTTTTCTTTTCTTTCTTATTCTCGTCTAAAAAGCATGTAACCTCTTTTCAGTACAGCACAAAGTGAATTATTAAACGTTTAGGCTGTTGAAAACATCAGTAAAGTCAGTTTCAAATTAAGTGTAGTCAACTTTTGGACCGATAAACCACAAAAATACCGATAGACACTTAAACAAATAATTACGGAAATGATATTAATTTAAGTGTCTCAGATTTGTAATAAAATATGTATAAGACGTACTTATAATATTAATGAGATTGCTAATACATATTTACATAATGATTTAAAGAGTAACCGTGGAGTTTCTTGCCGGCTCTTCTCCATAGGAAACGACCAATTGGAACCGTGCACCTAGCTTCTGACGTTTCATAAGTGCCCATGTAGGTTTATGTGAAATAAAATGTTTTGATTTTAATATAAATCGACTGATTAACGATATAACTTAAAATGGTGAGAAGTAGTTGAACTTTTGACTTAGTAATGTGTTACTTACTGTCGTTATGTTTCCTAGAACTAAAGTGATTAATATAACATAACATCACGCCTTGTTTCCCCGAAGGGTTAGGCAGAGGTGTACCTGTAGTAGTACACCCACATTTCGCCAGTTATGATTAATATACTTATTGGAATATCAAATTGTAATTAAGAGTTTCGAAAAGGCTGGTTTAAATTTGATGTGTATACTTTTTAAATTGAAAGCAACAATATGTAGGTAGTTCAAAATATTCGAAAACCATTCTCCGATAGACACTCACTTATTGGAGTTTGTCAGTATATATGGCTCAATGAATCTTGCCAGTTGTTACAACTAATGAACACATAACATCACGCCTGTATTCCACAAAGGGTTAGGCAGAGGTATACCCATAATGCACCCATATGTTATGTGTGTGTGTGTGTGTGTGTTGTGTTTGTGCCGCCAATTAATGAAATGACAAGAAATTAGACAATACCGAAAAGAGAGTAAGAAAATATTTCTTATGGACAGCTAAATCAAGCCATGATTTGGCAGAAATATCTTAAACTGAATTAACTACGCTTGCCGCGGTTGATCCCTGGATGGGTGAAAAACTAAAGAAACCAAGATCCCTCGTGCCTCGGAAAGCCCGCTAAGCCGTTGGTCCCGGCTGTCATTCGTGGATCTTTGACAGTCGTTACGGGTCGTCAGAAGCGCGAAAGTCTGACAATCAGTCTTACCAAGGGGTTTCGTACTACCCAGTAACTGGGTTGTGGAGGTCAGATAGGCAGTCACTCCATGTAAAATACTGGTATTCAGCTGCATCCGGTTGGACTGGAAGCTGAGTCCAACATAGTTGGGAAAAACCTAGGCAGATGATGACCTAAGTGTTACGCTTTTCTCAAAATGGAGGATAAACCTAAAAATACATCAGAAAAACTCTTCGACCAAGAAAAAGTCTTTAACAAAATCAGAGCAATAATCTCATCACATTCTAACATAATCTGCTCACGATAAACTTTAACGACATTACCGTTAGACACCCAAATCTTCAGATACTGTCTTAACCGTCTGCGGCTGACGCGGTAGTCCCACAGACACCGCGAAATACAAAATCAAATTTTTTACCGGCATTTTTCAAATATGAGCGCCACCGCTGCGAGTACCTTACCGTAGAGTGCTCGCGCGTCGGTCAGTGTGCGGCGGGGGGTCGCAGTGAGCGCAAGCGTGCGTAGCGGAGGGAAGGTGTCCACAAGACTACCACGTCAGCGTTAAGGTAAGTGTCCACGAGATTACCACCTCAGTCAAATGGTTATATCTTCATAGTGTTTCCTAAACAACCACGTCAGTCAATAAGTTTAAATGATTTATTATTTCATGTTATTTTCCAATTTTCATAAACTATTATATCTACCTATACTTATACTAGTTACAATTAGGATAGATTTGTACTTTTGTTTGTAATCAATTAAATTGAATAGTAAGCCGATTTTTTTAAATTCTTTCCCTAATAGAATTGTATACATATTATCTCTGAGTAACACAGGCTACAGAAAACAATATATATACAGCACACACAGGTTAAGTCGTGCTGGAAAACTAACAGTACTTGACTTGTTTTTAGATGGATATCTCAAGTAACACCCCTAAACCAAGAACTTCTGCTCGTAAGAGAACTTCGGCTGGAACTTTTGTAAGTCATGAAGAGGAAATATTAAACTGGCTGGAAGAGGAAAGTGACGATGGCTTTAGTGGTATTGATGATGAAGATGAAGATCCAAGTTTCGAGCCTGAAATCCAACGTGATGAAGATGACGTCATTTCACGTGAAGAAGATTCAGAGTCAATCTTAGAAGTGCAACAAGAACCTGCTATGGAGGATGAACGTCAACAATCATCAGACGAGTCACAAGAACACTACACAGGTAAAAACGGTTTTATTTGGAGTGCACAAGAGCGTCCTAGGACATCACGCATTTCAGCTCATAATATAATTCGATTACCAGGCCGTATTATAACAAAAAAATTTGAAGGTTACTCGGAACTTTGGAGTAAGCTGATTGACCCCACAATGTTAGAATCTCTGGTGCGATATACTAACCAGAAACTCAGTTCGTACCGTACCAAGTTCAAAAATAATAGTATGGCCGAACTTGTGGACACAAATGTAAACGAGATGAGAGCGTTCATTGGTTTGATGTACTATTCATCAGTATTCAAATGTAACGATGAAGATCTCAACACAATATTTGCCACCAACGGAACAGGTCGGGAAATATTCCGATGCGTGATGTCCAAATGGCGTTTTTCGTGTTTGATCAACTGCCTTAGATTTGATGACTCAACTACCAGACAGGAACGTCTAAAAGATGATACACTTGCTCCAATATCCGAAATATTTGATAAGTTCATATCCAACAGTCAGTCTGAATACACCCCTGGAGCATACCTCTGCATCGATGAAATGTTACTGCCATTTAGAGGTCGTTGCAAGTTCATAATTTATATGCCTCAAAAACCAGCAAAGTATGGTATGAAAATATTATTGTTAGTGGATGCTCGTACATATTACATTTACAATGCTTATATATACCATGGGAAGAATTCCGATGGTAAAGGTTTAACCGACCAAGAAAAAAAAATGGCAGTACCCACTCAGTCGGTTCTAAGACTTGCAAAAGTGGTCGAAAATTCGAACCGAAATATTACTGCTGACAATTGGTTCAGCTCGATACCACTAGTCGAAACATTGCTGAAAAGAGGACTGACTTACCTGGGTACTCTGAAAAAAAATAAAGCTGAAATACCGCCATGTTTCTTGCCGAACAAAAGTAGACTGGCAGAAAGTTCGTTATATGGTTTTACTAAAGATTATACACTTTTATCACATGTGCCGAAACCTAATAAAGCCGTATTGTTGATTTCTTCTTCTCACCATATACAAGAAATAGATGAAGATACAGGAAAACCAGTTATGATAGCAGACTACAACCGTACAAAAGGTGGGGTGGACGAGGTGGATAAAAAATGTTCGATATATTGCTGCAGTCGTAAAACTCGTCGTTGGCCTATGGCAATCTTTCAAAGGATTCTGGACATGGCAGGCATAAATAGCTTTGTATTGTATCAAAGTTGTGATGACAGTGATGGCAAAATGAGGAGAGGAACTTTTTTGTTGAATATGGCCAGAGACTTAGTGCTGGATCACATGAAAAACCGAGTGTACAATGAAAGATTGCCAAGGGAGCTGCGAATGACTATCACTAGAGTTTTAGGCAAGGATACCCCCCCTCCACCTCCAGTAGTTCGATCTGTTCCACTAAGTGGCAAAAAATTATGTTATATTTGTCCAACTAAAATAAAAAGACAAACTAAATACCGTTGCTGTGATTGTTCGAAGCCAATTTGCCTTCAGTGCTCTAAGCCACTGTGTGATAATTGTCAAACAAAGCTGTGATTTTGAAACTCTCTAGTTTTTAAGTTGACCAACGAATGTATCTCATTTTTCCTAGACTGATTAATGTTATTGTGAACTTTTAAAAAGTATATTGTGAAATTTGAAAAAGTTGGTTTTGTTATTTTTTTTATGTCATAAATGTTTAAGGAGAAATTTATAGACTGATTTGTGTTAAGTGAATAAACCTTGTTTAATTTTAAAAATACATATTGTTTTTCTTTATTTCAAGTAAATATAACATATAAAATAGGCAAGAAATTTAATAAATATGAATAAATTAGCTGCATACTTTAATTCTACAAAAATATTTGCTGTTGAAATGGTGTCTCGTATACTACCACCTCAGTTGAATTGTAAAAATTTAACCAGGTCAGTTGCAGAGGGTTAAAAGTAAAAACCCGAAGAACTACCATGTCCTGACGTCATCGCTCATCATTGTGTAACAAAGCATATATTGTGGGACAATTGGAGCGCTCGTGGGCAGAGCGATTGTCTGAATACTAATGTATAATGATATCTTCTACTCATAAATAATAAAGCTGAAGAGTTTGTTTGTTTGAACGTGTTAATCTCTGGAACTAGCAGTCGGATTTGAAAAGTTCTTTTTGCATTTGATAGCCCAATTCTTGAGGAAGGTTTTTTAACATCACGCTACGACACTTAGGAGCCGAGTAAAAAGAAAAAAGTCAGTAAGAGCGCTAAGCGAAAACGAAGTACATAATAGCGCGGGTGGGCGGTAATTTCACGCGAAGTCGCGGGCTGAAGCTAGTTACTAAGTTTATATATGTAGTTATATGGACATCGGTATGAGTGGAATATTTTATGACAGTTTTATTATTTTCAAGTAAATTGAAATGTGTGAATAACAAAGGTCACAATGGGGCATTTGACCCAACTACCGGGTGTATTTATTCGCTTTAGAATCACTTTGATGCTCCTGCAAGCCTGTACCTAACCCCTAAGCAGTATTAAACGCAACAAATAGGTTCCTATAGGCGCGCCCTCTATTACATGGGGCTTGAAACATAACTAGCGAAATGTGGGTCTACTATAGATACACCTCTGCTTAATTAACCCTTCGGGGATTACAGCACCCTAATTGCGTAACACACTATCAACCACAATCTGAATGATTTTGAAGCATATTGCTAATCCATTGCTTCATATGTTCGAAAAATTTGTCCGCTTATCAACGTAAATAACGCAATGAATGTTGTTGAACTGTCAAAATGAAACCGATTCCTACTGTAAGTGTGTTACGCAATTAGGGTGCTGGTGTGAGTTTTGTTAAATAGGTAAAGTAAAAAAAAAGCCTAAGAAAACCTTGCAATCCATCTTTACAGAGATCCCCAAAACTCAAAACTCGTGATGTAATAAAGAGGCTGGGATGCATCTACCTGGAATAATTTGTATTAATCTGTGGCGGCATATCTACTAGTACACTACGTCCCGACATCAACCATCGGGCAGTTGCCCTCCAGACACAACACAGGTCGGAGGACTCTCCCTTTTCTATGGAGAATGAGATAGATCCGTAATTGTCATGTCAGCACCAGTAGGTCAGCCCAGGTTGCGGGATGTTCGAAAGAGTTACCGTGGCCCCGGCACAGGCAACAGAAAGAACACGGGTGGGTTTTAGTCAGTAAAAGTCTGACACGCCCTCCCGCTCCGCCCAGAGCGGGAGAAGTCATTTGATGATTTCCCATCCGAAAAAAAAAGCACCAGTAGGTAAATAAGATGGTTGCAATTCTGTTTTATCGTCACTGAACATTACCGACTGTCTTGAAACTACGTAGTAGAGTTGCATGGCTTCAAGTCATCAATTAACTGGACAAAGCAATATTTTTCCTCTAGAAAACCCGTTACACCAATATTACTTTTCCGTGTCTTACTGTCCAATTGCGTCATTGCATTAAATTCACTGGACATCTCAGTTATTTACGACTATTATCCGGAAATAAGCGGCTGTAAGCGGTTGTAACCGGACCGAACCGGTTTCGATTACAATTAATATCGTCGCCGACTTAACATTTGTTGTGCATTGCTTGAGGCTAACTTTAATTTATTGTGCTGTAATGAGATTTTAGTAGGGAACATTTTTTGGCTGTCAAAGTTCGGTTATGTTGTAGAAGAAGATGGCGTAGAGAGGCAAAAATTCGGTCCAAAGCGTTTAATTTTCTGCGCAATGTCAATATGAAAGGTAGTACCTAATTACTTTTATCCTAGATGATATGTCGGAGCGAAGAATATAACAGTTACAAAACGTAAATTCAAGAAGAAAAATTATTCGCCAGAATAGCCCGCGAAATTCAATTCTTTTTACGTTTTTTGCAATTTGCAGGTCAGTATTAGGTTGTATGTTGATTAAAATATGATTCGCGGCCGTAACTAATATGTATTTACAAAATTATAATCTTTAAAGTTATCAACACAACTCTCTTAGACCAAGTAATCCTATTGAATGACTAAGTATTTCATGAAATCGTGACATTTGAGGATTATACTAACTTAAGGGGTTGTATTACTGATTCTAATGATTACAATTCTGTAAATACATATTTGTTACAGTCGCGAATCATACTTTAATCAACATAAAGCTGCAAATTGCAAAAATCTTAAGAAAATTTGAATTTCGCGGGCTCCCTTAGCGCTTCCCCTTAAGCATAGAGTGGGTACCTACTACCTGCGACTAGGAAAATAACCAAAATAAAAATGAGTAAAAACGTACTCGCAAGTATAATTTTTAAATTAAAGATCTATTTCTATGTAAAAAAACCCACGGTAACTTGATTAAATACAAATAAATTGTGTTTCAAAATCGGACAATATATCTCGGCGACCTTTCACTAAACTTTCCTATTTTACCATCTTGTAGAGGCCTCCATAACACGACCATAAACTAAATCGTAAAATAATGAAACCAGTGTAATCTGACCCGTGTGTAACATTTTACTGAGTGATTTTCAACCTTAAGACGTAGGTGTTAGTAGTGGCATCTTAAATGACACAGTTATATTGGTTGATCTATAAATTAATCACCCGGTGTTCGTGATTTATTGTTTTTTAACACTTCAATAGCTGCCGATGTCTGTTTGGAGGCATTTTTCAGTATACTGATCTGACAGCGATGATCCGCACACTAATTTACATTGACACCTCATTTTCAATAACAAACACCTTGTGGTATTCGCCTTAACGTTGAAATTCGAACGACAAACGATTCGTGATCGGTAAAGTTAAGTTGGTTTCAAGTGAGTAGTGTTGTTACCTAACTGTCACTAGATTTTCTTGAATATTCAACAGCCTTACTCTAAATTCGATCGCGTCGGTGTTTTATGCCATAAAATATAAAAATCGATGCAATACATCACAGTAATTAACGGAAAACGGCCTTTCTATCTAATTAGCGCCTAATCAACAACTATACGATCCTGTAAATAACTGTTTTATAATGATTAATCATTTATTACTCGTGTTTTGGTGCTAATATTAACTATAAATAACTGCTATTTATATTGTTGTTTTGATACAGTTACCACAAACATTTTTAGCACCTTCTATTTCATGCTGTTTTAGGGCACATTTTTCCTTTACTCATTTTGACTCTTTGGACAACCCTATGCTCACTATGGATCGAACACCCCTTGTGGAAAATGGAACGGAAAATATATTTTTTTAATGCACTTATGGTGATAAAAAATAAAGGAAAAAGAAGCATTTTCCGAGTTTCCTTTTCGTACTCAAATCTGGTCCTTAGTTCCGCGACAGGCTAGAGAAAATCTAAGCCTTTCCAACTTCCCGAAATAAGTAATTAATATAATTAAGTTATGTATTATGGGGCCGTACATTTTGCTCAACCCGAAAACTAACGCCTCGAGCAAAATCCATAAAACTCAACTTGTCTATTAATAAATAAAAAAATCCTACTAATTGCGTAAATCAGTAGGTATGGTAATGATTCCGGTTCAATATGGTACTTTCGAATTTGATGATATTTTGTACGTTTTTCATTTATATGTTGATTCGTGGATGTGTCGCGGAAACACTTGGCTGTTACGGGGACGTTACCGGTGGAACGACATGTCGCGATGGAATGATACGGGAAGCTGTTATGAGTGGTCACGCAGAACAATATTTGGTCACTCAGAGCCGGTTTTAAATGAAAGCTCTATAAAGGTGCGCTCAATATCATTATTATACAGAAATTTAAGTTTAAATCTTTAAAAAACCCTAGTAGTACTTACAGACTACTTACAATATTTTGATTTAAAAGGAATTTCTTGACCGTTCTTCCTTGATAATTCAAAAGTGCCTGTAGTTGGTTTAATTGAAATAAATGCTTTGAATTAACACATGTACAATGCCTACGGCTTAGTTATGGCATAATAATGTGGGGAAACAGTACAGATGCACCAACACTGTTTACAGTTCAAAAGAAATTGGTCCGTTTCTTAGTAAATATATTTATTTATTTATTTAATTAAGTACTGCCACATCACATACGTTTAACATACTTGGTAAAAAGTTAGAAGCATTTTCTCTGATGTATATGACAATAACGGCGTACATAGCACTTGCAATTAATTGGCTACGCGATAAAAGAAAGAACAGTTAAAATGTATACATGCTCAAAATCATGACACTAGCAATTACAACATGACACAGTAGAAGACACAGAGACCAACAACAGCAATATACAAGAAGCAGCGCTAATGAAGACCGTTTATTTTATTTTTGAATTTATGCAGTTTATCATGGAACACGTGCAAATCCGGTATTTGTGCCGCTAGGGTGTGGTATTCATCTATGATTCTGCGGAAGGGTGCTTGTAGTCCTAGATTTGTTTTTACAGCGGGAGTGTAAAAAAGATTTTTAATTTTTCCTCGGGGATAGGTGCGGGGAACTTTCAAAGACAAATTCTGTTGAAAATAGGAGCACTGGCTTTGACCACCCACGATTTTGTGAAAGAAACACATATCCAGCAAACGTCTTCGTTCACGTAGAGTACCTACTCATTTTAAATTTTTTCAGACGTACTTCGTAGGGGTTCCTATGCGAGAAGCCGCTTGACTTGAAAGCCAGATGCCCAGTGAAGGCTCTTTGTATGCTCTCAACGCGTTGAGAGTGTGTTGCATAAAACGGGCTCCATACAGAGCTGGCGTATTCGACATGGCTGCGCACCAAGGTTTGGTAAAGCAAAATTTTGGTGCGCTGATGTTAAAAACCTTTAGTAATTCGTTTCAGAAATCCGAGCACCTACAACAAATAGAACAAATAGATGTGTTGTGTGACCATGTCAGCTGCAAACCCCATTTTAAGAACCAGAATATTTTAACTCTGCCTTGTATCTATATACTTGAATTATGCAGATTCGCTCATAAACACCAAGACTTTTACACTAAACGAGAAGACATACAAACAAGATACACACTCCGATACAAAACACGACTAAACTTGCCAACATCCCGCTTAACAATACATTCAACAGACCCTCTGGTTACGTCAATAAGAATATAGGTGTAATAAGTTACGTGAATCAATAAGAAAAGAAAAAAAACTCCAACTATACACGAATAAGTTAAAAAAAAAACATTAATAAGTAAATGTTACTACAGTGTAAGTGAATATTTAAATGATAAATCCCTAAAACTCATTTAAAATACACATTTTTTTTTAGAATAAGTTAGATTATAAGATAAAAGATAAGTCCTTATCTCTCCCTACTATATTTCTGTTGCTGTGCCCGACAGGGTCCACGATTGTTCTTTAGCTAATGTTTACCAACTGAGCATATACATTGTGGAACGCAATAAAGTATCGAGTATTGAGAATTAAAGTTTGAGCTTGATACTTGTTTTGTGAACCTATACTATAAAAATTACTTCATATGATTTAGTTTCCTTAATATACGGAAAATCGCTTTTCCGCCGGCTATATACACGAAACCAACCAAAAAAGTAAAGAAGTCAACAACCGTATCCCGGTAATAGTGACTGGTTGTGTCGCTTGCAGGGCAAAAGGTATTTCCTGACACCATAAAAGGTAAATAAAAATGTTTAGAGCAAATTGAATTCGGAACGTGTTTCGATCTTCCGTTACAGATGAGATCCTTTTGTGACTTTTTGTATAAGAATGAAGTTAACTGGAAGTTTCAATTTCTAGTTCCTTCTTATTTAAAACATAAGTATAGTTAATTTTTTTTTTTTTTTGTGAAAAAAGAGCTTAATTTAGAGGTTTCTTAACATTTAGCCGTATTAGCAGCTACGCTCACAACAGCCTCCCGTAGATTTCCACACATTACTGTGGTTTATTAGCACTGTGTAGCCATAATATATTCCGATTTCAGATTAAATGATTTTAATTAAGCAAAGCCGATAGATTTATATAATTTAAATACTTATATTTCTTCAAAACGTTATAACTGTAATTTTCCCTATAATTCAGTTGAATCGGTCAAGGGACCGTACGTGGTCATAGTACCTATATACTTATATATATTTGCTAATTATAAATTAGTCGCTTTTCGTGTCTGTCTGTGTGACCGCGTTGTTCTTCTTAACTCCGCAACGGATTTTGATGCGGTTTTCAGCATTATTTAGAGAATTTATTCTGTAAGGTTTATGTGTATAATACATCAATATTAAAGTTACATATAATAAAGAAATCTCAATGTCAATGCAGGCGCGGGGCACTAGTATACATTATATTTGCTAATTTATTATCTAAATGGGTAGAACGAGCCTCATTTTGACGCGTTTAAAATATATTACGTATTTATTCATACACAGTTTTCGATTAAAGTTACTGGTAGGTTCTTTGACACAGTTAATGTAATGTTCGGGTTATGATAATTTTCGGTAACTTTTAACTGAAATAGTTGTTTAATGGATATGATTGATGGTTTTATGGTAGTTGCGTTTTCATTAGGATCATTTGCCATAAATAATGGGATTATAATTACGGCCGAGGTGAGCGAGAGGTCTGTGTATGATGATTTGAGGTGCGTAAAAGGAAATTGCTTCATAACTTAATTTATGGATATAATAGGTAACTACAAAAACATTTATGACGGAACTCATAAAGTTATCATATTTTCCTTCGAGTATCGAGCAAATGAAAAAGTTTAGAAATCGTTCGGCGACATTTTTCATTTAAGGGGGAAGCGCCAGGTAGCCCGCGGAATTCAAACTTTCTTATGTTTTTTGCAATTTGCAAGTCAGTATTAAGTTGTATGTTAATTAAATTATCATTCGCGACCGTAACAAATATGCATTTACAGAATTATAATCATTAAAATCAGTAATACAACTCCATAAGTTTGTATAATCCTAATTGTCAAGATTTCATGAAATAGTCATTCAATGGAATTACCTGGTCTTAAAGAGTTTTATTGATGACTTTAATTATTATAATTCTGTAAATACATGCTTTTTACGGTCGCGAATCATATTTAGATTAACATACAACCTAATACTGACTTGCAATTTGCAAAAAGCGGAAGAAAATTTGAACTTCCCGGGCTACCTAGTGCTTTCGCCTTAATATCAAGGAGATAGTTCATTTTTGCCGCCATTCTGGGAAAAAAAAACAAGCGAAGGCTAAGATTTACATGAAAGAAGTTTTGAAAATGTTTATTCAGTTCTAATAGTAACCTAGTAAAATAACCCCTCGATTACCAATCAATGCCTGTCTCCTTAATTACCCTAATTAATATCTGCCTGACCAATGACAAAGTGGCTTAAATGGCAGTAGTTGACTGGAATCTTTGAAATAACGAACTACATAGGTAGCAGATATTTTTTGCGATAGACAGATGGACGGTGTTGCACCGCGCATGTGCACAAATGTTCCGCACATGCAGTTTGTATGTTCGTCCTTACGTGTTGTAACGTTTTGGAGATCCGTGGATAAAGGGCAAATAATATTATGATGATATCGATGTAAAATTACTGAAGAGTTCTTTTGTTTTTGATAAAGTGCGAGGTTTTCATTACGTTGGAGATAATGATGCTAGCAGATGGCCATAAAACTGACGATTGTATAATTTTTTTTGCAGGAGACTGAAACTAAACCGAAATCGGTGACTATTATCTATTTTTCAAACAGCAAAATCTAAAACCATTAATTTACTTAAGTACTGTAACATTCCGCGCGGTCGTTGGGACGGATTGTTACATACATAGTGGAGTTGTGTGTTAAATCATAAACTGTTGGACTTTTTTACTGTGCTTATAATGCATGGAATTAGTACTTAATTATTTAGTATTTTTTTAAGAAGCTTTATTTGAGATGTTACCTTAAAAAGTTTAAAAGGAAATAATTCGGCCAAGCCAACGTAGTAGCAGGGACGTTTGACCAGAAAAATATTGAGCATCTCTAGTAGCTCGGACGTTTCAGATGATAATAAAATACTATTTCGTGTTTTACATTATTTTATTCGTTACTTGTCCTATTGTTTTTTTCTATTCTATTTTCGATTAAAATCAAAGCTTGTTGTTATAAACCAATAAGCATTTAAACTTGCGAATGTTGCATGCTAATGGCACCCTTGGTTAAAACCTCTACAGTACTCCGTGGTCAATTTTAGAGGAGTTCGGTACTCCTCTGATACTAAATCAGTTCTGCTAATAAACTTTTTGTGTCAATAACAATTTGTCACCCAAACTCAAACTCAAAACTCAAACTCAAAGCATTTATTTCAATTAAACCAATTACAGGCACTTTTGAATTGTTAAAGAGTCAGTCAGTTAGTCAGAAAATTGAAGCTAGTCGCCCATTCCAAAACGTAGATTTCTATGGAGAAGAATGGGCAAGAAACTCCATGGACACTCTTTTAAATCAAAATTGTTACAAAATCCTGGGTACATTGTTCTTGTTGCTTCTATATGTGAGAACAATGTAAAAAATAGATAATTAAAACAATTCGAAATATAAGATTAAAAATAAGCCCTGGCAGCCGTTACTAAAAGTCAGATTGATTAGCATCTACGTCCTTTAGAATTAACAGTAATAAAACAATTCCATGTAAATGACCTCCAATTTATCTTAGACGAATTACTTAACCTATCTTAGCCATGACTAGAAAAAATCCGCAAGCTGACTAAATAATTTAAGGGCTGTTCGAAAGAGTTACCGTGGCCCCGGCACAGGCAACAGAAGGAACACGGGTGGGTTTTAGTCAGTAAAAGTCTGACACGCCCTCCCGCTCCGCCCAGAGCGGGAGAAGTCATTTGATGATTTCCCATCCACAAAAAAAAAAGCTGACTAAATAATAGAATTACGAAATTAAGTAAGTGCACTACACGTTCGTTGAAATGCCTCTAGAGCTTCTTGCCCTTGAATACCAGAATCTCCCTTGCCCAAAATCTCATACAGCCCTTTATTGACTGGGCTGATGCCTGTTACTTGGATGCCACCGAGGAGCTCTTAAATAAACTCGAGCGTTTGCAATATACTCGTATATGTATTCGTTTTGTTCTTAATCTTAAAAAGTATGATCACGTTTCTAACTTTCGCAAGATACTCAAGTGGCTCCCTATTCGACTTCGCGGGACCTCTCGGATATTGTGTCTGCTATTTAACGTCCTTCACAATCCTAAAATGCCATCCTACCTGCGGGAACGCTTTTCCTACGCTCATCCTTCCGATGCACCTTGCAAGTCGCATCTTAGAAATCTCCTTAGATCCCCTCCCCACTCAACCGACTTCTACTCCTACTCCTTCACTGTGCATGCGGTTCGGTTATGGAATTTATTTCCGCCTGATATTAGGGGCTGCCAAACCGTTGCGGTGTTTAAAAGAAGAGTGAAAGAACACTATCTTTCTACTTCGTCATAGCTGTTCGTAGCACAAATAAAAGGAAGACCATGAATTTTGACATTTGATGTGAAATTTTGTTCAGAAAAATGAAAATCGCCAGGGAGCGAAATAATCAAAAGAGTGCGACTTTTTGTTCAACAGGAAGGGCTTCATTTTGAGCATTTGATAAATTGATTAATTTTGTATTAAAAACACGCTGTCTACATCTCTTTATCTACTTTCCTATCGCAGGTATGCTGAAAGAGATTTCTTTAGAAATAAGCATCACCTTTGTACGTATTTTTCTGTCCCTTTCTTACTGTCTGTTTATATGTGTGTACATAAACTGTTAAATAAAAAAATAAATAAGTAAACCTTAAATCTAGTTACCTAACGAATTGGCTTTGACCGACAACTTTGTTCCTTTGGCCCTCAGATATAGCCTTGTCATCCTTAAACAGCGGGGTAATTGCGTTACACACTCACAGTAGCCTCTAATTTTGACAGTTCAACAACATTCATTGCGTTATTCACGTTGTTGCGCAGACAAATTTTTTGAACACATGAAGCAATGGATGGAATGGATTAGTAATAAGCTTTAAAATCATTCAGTTTCTGATTGATAGTGTGTTACGCAATTAGGGTGCAGACCTCACATCGGCTATGTTTATTGGAAATGTACGCACATGCACTAAAACTACAATATTCTGCCACTAAATCGGATTTGTGCCCGCGTTGATAGCAATAAGCTTGCCCGCTATTACATGGGACTTAAACATAACTGGCGAAATGTGGGTGTATCCTACTGTAGGTACTACATGTCTGCCTAACCTTTCGGGGATTCCAAGCATGATGTTATTATGAAAATCAGAATTACTGACGGCTGTTCAATGTTCTACATATTTGACAGACAACTAAACCAGTCCCATTCGTCTGTTTCTATTATCTCTCTTACACAACTCACACTACCCATTAAATTACTAATTATTTTAATTTTTAACAAAACTATACGGATTCCTTCATTATAAAGAGCGTGCCGTACTCAGCTTCTTAATTTTTTGCATCAGTCATCATAAGCATCCTTTTTTTTTGTGAAATTGTCGGAAGTTCGGAGCGTGCCATATGTCGGGTCGAGTTACATGCGCTCGCGGCGACCCGGCTCATCCCACGGGGTGCAATATAAAGTGTCATGGTCGAATTGTTACTATTTCTTTTGATTATAGATATAGAGGAATACGTGAATATTAAATTAATTGTACTGCCTCATTGGTCTAGTGGAGGCAAGCGCTACTGCTGAGCATGTGTCCCTGGGCTCAATTTCCAGGTCGGGGTGTTATTGGGTTTTCCGCCAGATATTTCTCAGTAGCAGAGCAGCCCGGAGACTGAATTTGTGCCCGATTGATGGCAACAGGGTCGCCCTAGGGAGCGAGCTTGTTGCCTGGACTTACTGGCTAAATGTGGGTGCACTGTAAGTACCTACTCCTCTGCCTAACCAATACGGGGACTACAGGCGCGATGTTATGTTATGTGCTTAATTATTTGTAATGAATTTAGTAGAAAACTATTTATCATTTGGTCCTACCCTACAGGCAGTGGTCTCGAACGTCATAGAGCGAGTACGGTAGAGTTGCCAGCTAAAATCGGTATATTTGTACCCAAAATCGGTATTTGACAAAAAAATACAATATTTTTTATTTTATTTTTTTATTTGAGATAGGTTTGCTCTTGACTCTAGTCTAGGTCAGAGATGACAAAGACAAAGTCTACGATGGAGCGAGCTTACCCAGAAGAAGCCTGTTCACTCTCACTTTGAAGAGATCAGGGTTGTATGCATTCGGAAATACAGACGGAGTATATTCAATAAAATTCGTTTATTTATTGAAAAAAAAACTTAGTCTAATTTATAACGAGAGCCCATATCGGTAGAAATACCGAAAAATCGGTAGGTTCGAGACCACTGCCTACAGGAGATTTTGGTCTTTTGATCCGCATCATAACTTTCTTGTGCAAAGGCCTTAGTTTCGCATGTATAGGCTCGGCTGACAGAATTTAACCTTATCAAGGTCCGATGACTAAGAAATCTACATATATATCTATACAAATAAATAAAATTGAAGTGTCTGTTTGTAACGTCAAAATAACAGTTGTTTACTAAATGCATGTGAAAGTATAAACGATACTTATGACGAAAAAGCAATTATTAAAATTTTTGTCTGTCTGTCTGTCTATCTGTTTGTTCCTGCTAATATCCGAAACGGCTAGGCCGATTTTGACGGGACTTTCACCGGCTGATAGCTGATGTTACGGGGAGTAACTTGGCTTCTTTTATTTTATAAAAATAATAATTAGGGTTCCGCGCAAAAAAATTAAAACCCATGACATTGTGAACAAGAAGTCGGATTTGAAAATTTCTTTTTGCATTTGGTAGCCCAATTCTCGAGGATAGTTATAGGCTATTTAACATCATGCTACGACCCTTAGGAGGCGAGTAAAAATAAAAAAGTCTGAAGGAACACTAAGCAAAAACGAAATAATAGCGCGGGCGATGCAACGCGACGGGTCGGGGGACGAGGGAGTTTTATTAAAATGTGGCATTGTGTATCTTTGACTTCCACACGAACGAAGTCGTGGGGCACAGCTACTAAATAAATAAATCAAAATGCACCTGAGTTCGTTAACAATAAATAAAATTTATTCAAACATCAATCTTGCAGATGTTGTACACTGATATTAAATATTTATGTAATAAAAACAATGACGTACCCATGTTCTGAGTTATGTTTCCTCGATACTAAAATAATGTAACCTTTACCACATGTAATAACTGACGATAATTGTTGCAAAAAATCTAGATATAATTGTACCCGAATAATCTTGAACTTTAGCATGATCCTCATGTCGTAAACATACTTTTTGTTTTAGTATATCTATGTTTTATTGATACAGTTGAACAAGTATGTATTCAAGTATTTTAGGTGCGGTTATCAGAATTTGATGATTTTTGCTCAAACTATTTTGTGATGCAAGGTTGTTATCGTCATAAAAATATATCCAATCAAGTGCTGTTGAATTTTGTGGCGAGTATATTTCTTTTATTCCAATTAGGCTCAATTAGGTAGGCAAGAGTCACGTCTTGTTACCCTAAACTGATGCTAGAACAAGCTAGTTTATAGAACTACTGAAATTACATGAAAGGAAAAATAAATATCATATTACTTAAAAAGGAACCAAATATGTAAACAAACATATATACATAAACTTACCTACGCCTTCTTCCCATGGGGGTAGGCAGGAACTACAGAACGCCACCTGCTACGATCCTTACTCAACTTCTTTTGCCTCGTTTACGTTCATACATCTGGTCATACACTGGTCTGGTCGCACACTGATTTGCGAGTACTACGCAGTTTCTTTGATGGATAAAATCAGGGACGAAGTTATCCGGAAAAGAACCGGAGTAACCGACATAGCCTGCAGAATAAGCAAACTGAAGTGGCAGTGGGCTGGCCATGTTTGTCGAAGGACCGATGGCCGGTGGAGCAGACGAGTCCTGGAGTGGAGACCACGTATCGGCAAGCGTAGTGTGGGACGCCCCCAGCTAGATGGACCGACGACCTTAAGAAGGTGGCTGGGACAAACTGGATGCGGAAGGCGGAGGACAGGGTGTTGTGGCACAGCCTGGGAGAGGCCTATGTCTAGCAGTGGACTGCGATAGGCTGAGTTGACGCACTTGACCTTTCTGAAGAACATCATAACTATCCTACTTAACTAATATTATAAATACGAAAGCGTAACAAACAAACTCTTGTTTGTTTGTTACGCTTTCACACTAAAACGGCTGAAGGGATTTGGATGTAATTTAACACATGAGTAGACCATGACCTGGGTTAGGACATAGGATACTTTTTATCCCGATATTCCCACGGGATCGAGACTTATGCGGGTGAAACCGCGAGGCGCAGCTAGTCAGCAATAAATAAGAGATCTATGAGTGACATCAATATGTTATATACTCGTAGTAAATGCAAAAATTATTCTATATAAAAGCCACAAACAGAATTTACATAAAACAAGTACATATTGTCTATTCGCCATTAGTATTCGGCGTTGGTAATAACAACAGGCGGCCATCATTCGTACAGATTGTAAAATTTTACAATCCTCGTCTGCCAGTAATTATTGTTGAGCTTTATACCCCAAAGCTTATTGGAACCACTTTTTATTTACATGTTCGATATACGTTCTATACTTCTATAGCTTCGTATTTTAGAGGGAATTTTAGAAGTCCGCAGTCATTTTGGTCCTAGAGTACGGGTGGTTTTGTCGTGTAGTATTTACCCAAATCATTTTGTTTTCCTTTTCTTTGGAAGGTGTATCTACTTATACGGTATTATTTTAACTTAATCTAGTATTGATACAGGCAAGTGCGTATTTTCATATCTTTCTGAATTCGGCTTTTACTATATTTTTTAAAGAGTTTATATATCATATCTAAAAATACATCCCTAATGTCTGATTCCTATAATTTACGGTCTGTTATATGTTGGTTAACATTAAGACTCTGGTATCTTTACCAATAATGCAGCAAAGACCTCATAGCTTTGCATAGTAGATCCTCCATATGGAAGTAGCTATCACAGGTAAAATTAGTTTACGAATCTATTTACAAGCCCAGATTGGCAATAAAAAATGCTACCATTGGTAAGCAAAACAATTCGTTTTTGTTTACAGCAGGGGTTCCCAAACTTATTTTGCCTACTGCCCACTTGGAGAATAAATTATTTTTTAGCGCCCCCATTTTTTCACCTACTTAAAAACCACTACCTAGATGAAATTACAAATCGCCCCCCTAAGCCTCTACACAACGCCCCCATTTTTTTTCTAGGTCTCTTACTGCCCGCCTTTAGGCCTGCAGCGCCCACAAGGGGGCGTTATCGCCCACTTTGGGAAAGGCTGGTTTATAGGATCCGATCATTAGTCTTCTTGGTCAGCTGTATCTTCTCTCCACAGTTTTCCCACATTTGCAGCAGATCTTTTCAGTCAGCTTGTGGTTTTAGGTCACGATTATTGCCAGGATCTGCTGTTGCTTAATTTTTCGCATTTTCAGTTGATTCAAGTTTTTTTCACACATACGGAATCACATTTATTCAAATCAAACAAGCCGCATTCCTCTTTTTTCTTTATTGTACTGTGATTTGAACGTTAATACTAGTTTTTACACCCGTAGTTGTTCGCAATACCGCAATGTTATTTTCAATAGTCAATTATTATAATTAAAGTTGATTGGCTATCATTAACACATATTCCAGCTCGATTTTTAACGAAAAATAATATTTTTGATTGCAGAATGTTAGCGTTTTAGATTATTGGTCCTTTCGCGTTGAGGTATCGTAATGACTGTTGATTTATTTCGTTTATTCACGGATTGTTAATTAAAAATGCAATTACTGACCGATTAACCTATACCTGGGCAGTAGATTGATTTGGAATTGATTGAAACGGTAGAAGAACGCACGTATTTGTTCAATTCGTTGTGCCTTATTGATTTAGACTCATCATTTGCCTAGCCTTTTCCCAACCATGTTGGGGTCGGCTGCCAGTCGTAACTATGCAGCTGAATACTAGTATTTTATATGGAGCGACTGCCTATCGACCTCCACAACCCAGTTACTGGGCAACAGGATACCCCTTGATAAGACCGGTTGTCAGACTTTCGGGCTTCTGACGACCCGTAACGACTGCCAAAGATCTACGAATGACAGCCGGGACTAACAACGGCTTAACTTGCTTTCCGAGGCACGGAGGGGTCTCGTTATGTAAAGATGGTGACCCATTAACGGACCAACCGCGGCAAGCGTAGCTTAACCTGATTGATCGACCCGTGCGGCTGTTATTTCTTAGCCACAAGCACCTCAAGGTTGACATACTTGTTTATTGTGGGTAAATTGTATTTGGGTCCCAATAGAGAATTAATGCAGGACGAGTAGCTACATAGCATATAAGTATCTGTAATTTTTACGGTGTACATAGTAAAGTGTATTCTATCTATCTATAAATAAAGTCCAATAAATAATTCGTGGCTTTTAAATCCCGGGATTTAAACGTCATTAAAATTATTCCGGGATTTTAGAGGAGGTATTATCCTCTCTATGTTACTTCCTTCCTCGAAGTTTAGGCAAATTAGCACTACCTATTCCGATCACTGCTAATAAGGTACAAAGAATAAAACTTGCTTTCAAATATTAATAAAATAAAATAAAAATAGAACTGCACCTTACTGTGATCCTTATACCAAAACATTCTGGGCATATAATAATTACAAAAAATCATGACCAAAAATTACACCCTGTTCTGTGACGTAGGAACAATAGCTAAAAAATTGCCACTACCCTGTACCTGCGCTCGAATGATTTCATTTTCAACATCATTAATCATCTTTTTTTCACCGGAGTCGGGTAAGGGCAGCGTAGAGCCTGCATTGCTTTTAACATTTTTTTGTAGGTACTAAATTATTTTATTGAAAAATTTTGGAATTGAAAAAAATATACTTTATCCGTTTGAATTCCGGATTGCGTTTTTAAACATTTGCGTGGGACCTTTAACCAAGTGTGATTGATATCTGTGAAGTTTTCGTAGATAATTGTTTTATTGGTCTTTAGAGCCAAGTCCTGTTGAGACTCTCCACTGTCGACCGACCTTCTAGAGGTGGGTAACAATAGAAATATAATTGTGTCTCATAACATGACATGTGAAGGTTTTAATCAGTTTGGTAATGCAATTCTAAAGCACGGTCATTTGTATGCGGCTGGACCAAGTTTATTTAGTCGTAAGTATTAACATGTGAATAGCTTCAAGTTTGTCGCTGATAAAAATATGATTAAAATCTAACAGTCAATCTGCCTAACCTTTTCCCAACCATGTCGGGGTCGGCTTCTTGTCTAACCGGATGCAGCTGAATACTACAACCCAGTTACTGCATAACACGATACCCCTTAATAAGACTTTGTCAGACTTTTTGGGTTTCGGACAACCCGTAACGACCGTCAAAGATCTACGGTTGCCAGCCGGGACTCCAAGGCACGGAAAGGTCTCGATATGTAATGGATGGTCACCCATCCAGGAACTGACATCGGCAAGCGTAGCTTAACCTTAGATGGAAGTGTGTGTTATTATTTAGCCACGAACAGTAACTGTGCAATTTAGAAAAAATATAAATTATAGCAGGTAATAGTTTTGATAGATAAAACGAATGTTTTTTTGAACTACTCGTGTGCACAATATTGCTGGGTTACAATCCCAAACGGTTTATATCAAGCCACTGTCTAGCCGGCAACATTATCTTATTGCTAAGCGAAAATAAATCTTACTCCTCCAACATAAACAATACTTTTAAAATCATAAATATTTCAAAATTTACTATTGCATCGGACGTCTAACCTTTTTATCACACGCGCTTAGATGCAGTTTTGAAAGTTAAATTTATCCAAAAAGGGACGTAGCTTTATCGAAATAAGATCTCATTATGATTGTTAGTAGTTTTTGCGATAGTCAAATAGTTGTAAGTCGTATCGAAGTTACAGGTAGTGTTTTTTTTTTAAATATTTAACGACGTAGCACGGGTCGTTGCGACATGCTGGTATTATTTCAAGTTCATAACACTGTTTGAACAAAGCAGGTAGATATTATAGCGTTTTGGTAATTTTTTACGACTATCAACTATCGGTTTGTGTTTGTTTTGTTGCTGTTATAAATATTTCTATTTTGTGATAAAACTTATTTTATCTGTTTATTGCTAGATTCTGCGTTGCTAGGCTAGGGCACCAATACTGGGGACCAATAGGTCGTGATTTTACCGAGTCTTCTCTTACACAATTAGGCCCATATTAATTAATAAACTAACATGGCGCCTGAAAATCTTATATAATATGGATACGACATACGACAATAAATGAGAACACTGGCAATACTAATGCATAAGAGTATTTTGGATGTAGGTATCAAATAAATCCCAACATCGAAATAAAAAGTGATTTTTTCAAACAAACTAAATAATAATGATGCGCCGACTGTGGGTTTGCCAATCTTTGACTAACTGTAGTGACCAAACTATTGGATATATTTGATTGATTTTTTGTATGCAGACTGGAAACGTCATTAGATATACGAAGTTTAATTTATTGTTGTATTGTCGTCTCCACCTTGTAGACGGAAGGCTAAGACATACGGGAAACTATCTATACAAATAAATAAAATTGAAGTGTCTGTTTGTAATGTCAAAATAACAACTTTTTACTAAATGCATAGGAAAGTATAAACGGTTTTTATAACGAAACAGCAATTTTTAAAATTTTTGTCTGTTTGTTTGTTCCGGCTAATCTCCGAAACGGATGAACCGATTTTGACGGGACTTTCACTGGCAGATAGCTGATATTACGGCGGGTAACTTAGGCTACTTTTATTTTAGAAAAATAATTACGGTTCCGTGCAAAAAAATTAAAACTCATGAAATTATGAAAAAAAAGTCGGATTTGAAAAATTCTTTGTGCGTTTGATAACCCAATTGTCGAGGATAGTTATAGGCTATTTAACATCACGCTAAGACACTTAGGAGTCGAGCAAAAAGAAAAATTCAGAAAGAACACTAAGCGAAAACGAAGTAATAGCGCGGGCGGGCGATTTAACGCGACGGTTGGCAACGGGTCGGGGAACGAGGGAGTTTTATTAAAATGTACCTGTTATTTTAGTACATTGTGTATCTTACAACATCCACGCGAACGAAGTCGCGGGACACAGCTAGTAGGAAATAATTTAAACCTCGTCAATACACACTTGCAAACAAACATTTGCAAACAGTATTAATAAAACCAGTCATTGATTTTAGGGCAAGTGACGGACATGCCAACATTTCTGCGGTCATTATTTTTCTTGCAATAAAAGAACGAAATTAATGTCGACGTCAAATATCACAGTATGTTTGACATTACCAATAATTTAAAGAGGATTACACCAACAAATGGCGTAAAACACTACAAAAACGCATTATTCTGTACCTACTTTCAAATTCTAATGAATTATTCTTTATTTGATTTTTGCGTTAAAATAAGCTGCTTGGAAGGGTTCTGTTTTAAGGAAAACAACACGCAATATTGTCTGCCTATTTACTTGATTATTTAAATAATCATCGTTTTTTCGACTATGTTATTGAGATTTCTCAAACAATATATAATTTAATTTTGGATTTTTTTGTTCCGAAAGGACCAAGCATTATTTTTGAACTTGGCAGATCATGAATCAGTTTTTAAATGATTTTAAATAAAATGCTGTAGGAACCAATTGTTTAAAAATAACTGGAAAATACACAAATGTCAATATGTCATACAAACAGAAAACAGTAAAAAAAAAGAAATATTTTTTTCCTTAATAAAAATCATAAAAACTGAATGAATTAAATTGATAAGATCTTAAAAGCAGTCGCTTGCGCACGCATTAACATACCTAGCTTTCTATATTTGCGTAACATAGGTTTAGACATATGTTTTTTTTTTTAATAATTCAAACGCAGTTCATTGGTCTTTTTATGTATCGCGGATTACGAGTTCAGATGTCAATATACTATTTATATTTGTTAATAAAACTGGATGCCGTATGAGAGTAAACTTGTATGTTTGTGCAGATATCTTTAGCTCAATTTACCGTATTTGAGATTGAGATGTGAATTAATAAATTAATTTTAAACTTGTATTTTGTTTACTCTACCATAATTTATCAGATTTTTGAGTTTTTCCGTGATGTGATTTTTATGGGGAATTTTCCACTTAAAATACGTATATCTAACAGGAAAACTGTGTCACCTCTTGTAGAATTTCTACATATGTATCTGTAATTAAATTCAGTTGGTTAGTCTGGAAGCCAACCCCAACTTAGCTGGGAAAAGGCTAGGCAGATGATATATCTGTAATTTTTTGGTGTAGGTAAACTAAGTGCTCGTAATAAAGATTATTCTATCTATTGTTGAAATCTTCAATCAAAATCAATATCTTTCTTCTTAAACTCAATTTTACTACAGTGGATTTCATTTATTACGACCTTGGTTGTAGCGACCATTTACCTATAGCGACGTTAAATCTAAGTCCCTTGAATTTAAAGCATACTTTAGTACAAAATTCATGTGGCTATAGCGACTTTGGATGTAACGCCGAGTTCGGGTGTAGCGACTGTTTTTAATGAATCATTTGTAACAAATTCCTAGAAATCCCATGCAGATATTGCGACCGGAGTCGGCCGCCAAAGACACAAAGATTTTTTTCTTTCACAAACATTTCTTATCTTTTGTTTACATCCATTGCACACAGATGGTCAGCAAGTGTGAAGACCTTTACCTTTTGTTTATAGATATCAACTAAGTAGGTAGGGGAAGCGTGTACGTTTCGGAGCTTTTATGGTTCAGTTACAAAGTGATATTCTGAGTAGCAACTGGGTTTAGTAAACTTTTGAATAAGTATGGCTGCTAGACGCACATTCACTGTTAAAGAAAAGGCGGAAATCATTTCAAAATTGAAAAACGGTGAAAACAATGCTGATTTGTGCAAAGAGTACAAAGTTTCCCATTCAACAGTATCTACGATGTGGAAAAACCGTGATAAAATATTAGAATGCTTTGAATCCAAATCCTTAAAAATTAAGAAAAACCGCAAACCGACGCATCAAGATATCGAAAATGCCCTTCTAATGTGGTTCAAAGCCCAAAGAAGCCAAAACGTACCTTTGAGCGGTCGTCTGCTGCAAGAAAAGGCTAATCAATTTGGCAGACTGTTTGGAAAAATGGATTTTGAGTGTTCGGAAAGCTGGATATACCGATTTCGTCAACGACACGATATTGTAGTAGGCAAAGTTTGTGGAGAAGCCGCTAGTGTATCGCAAAGTGACTGTGACAACTGGCTAAAAACAGTTTTCCCAAAATTGACTGAAGGTTATACTGATAGCCAAATATGGAACGCTGACGAGACAGGTTTGTTTTTTAAGTTAACTCCTGACAAAACCTTGAAATTTAAAGGGGAAAAGTGCGTTGGTGGAAAATTATCAAAAGATAGAATCACCGTGCTTGTTGCATCAAGTATGGCAGGGGAAAAAAGAAAATTATTGGTCATAGGCAAGGCAAAAAAACCCAGATGTTTCAAAAATGTTAAATCTTTGCCAGTTGATTACGAAGCAAACAAAAAGGCCTGGATGACTTCAGAGATTTTCGAAAAAGTTCTACGCAAATGGGACTCCCAGTTAAGAAATAACAAAAAGAAGATCATTTTATTTATTGACAATTGCCCAGCTCATCCTAAAATAGAGAATTTGACCAACATAAAACTGGCATTTTTACCACCAAACACTACATCAGTGATTCAACCGATTGATCAAGGGATAATTAAAACCCTCAAAAGTCATTATAGGAAGATTTTAGTACAGAAAATGATGAACGACATTGAAAACTCGGCAGGCCCGTTTTCCGTTAATATTTTAGATGCCATTGAAATGGTAACTACGGCATGGGCTCGGGTGACTCCAGATACGATCAAAAAGTGTTTTCTACACGCTGGGTTCCGTAAATCTTCGGCTATCACAACAATTGACGACGACTCCGATGATGAATTGGACATACCATTGGCACAACTGACTACAGTATCATCAAGCGGAACAAATGTTGCGGACTGGGCAACATATGTTGATATTGACAGTCAACTTATCACTACTAGCGATTTGTCCGATAGTGAAATTGTTGAAACTGTTGTTCCATCACATACGACGCAAGATGAGGAAAATGAGGAGGAAGAAGAAGATTGCAAGGAAGGTGAGATTCCTACAACTAAGGATGTGTTAGGTGTTGTAACAAAGCTTAAAAGATACTGTTTATTTGGTGATGGAAAGGATATTATAGATATTGAAGAAGTAATGAAAATAGAATACACCCTACAGCGTACACTAGCACAAAAAAATAAATTGAAGCAAACTAATATTACACATTTTTTTAAATGTACCGGTGAATAACTATGTGTGCAAATATTTTCAATAATAAATGAATATAAACTACACATGTGTACGTGTCTGTATCTCTTTACCTTTGCCTGTAACGACTTCCGGATATAACGACGAAAATAGAGTGGTCCCTTCATTGTCGTTATACCCGAAATCCACTGTATATTTATTTCAATCACCTGCATAATATAAATCTTGTTAGACTCTCCCACGACTAAAACCTCATAGAATTATGTGACATTGCGTGATTGTGGCAATACAAAAAGAAGGAATAAAAACATTAAGAATTACACCGTCAAAAATCCATACAAAACCCACAGAATTTATTACAAGTAATAATACTTTTATCAAACAAACGATTCTGATTCTTACGCTACATAATTTTCTCGTTCGAAAAACAAAATCTCTTCGTCACTCTATTTTAAACCTTAATTTTAGCTGGATACGGTTGAGAAAGCGTCAGTGTTGGAACAAGGAAAGTGACCTGCGGAGTCAGTCGCGACAATGCGATTATGATTATGCGCGTTATTTTTTTGCGTGACAAAACGCGAGGGTGGGTCACAGGTAGTCCCGTTGATGTCGTTGTGTTTGCCACTGTTGATAAGTAAGTACGTGGAATCCGAAAGACGTAGTGTAGGTAAGTGTGGGATTAAAATATTTTTAGACACCATACTGAGAGTATATACAGGGTGTAAGGGACAGCCCTCCGCGAACTAACAGGGTGCATTCAGCTCCTTATTTTTAATCATATTCCACCGGAAATATTCTCAGAAAAATTAGAATTTTTTTTCTCGTATTTTCAGTTACCATTCCTTTATTTCAATGTAAAATTATGTTGTCTGTACGCAGCACTCCATTTATGTAAATAAAACAACTAAAATCAAAAAAATCAGCAGTGGATGTTGAAATACTCGGCGGCCGAAGGCTCGTTGCGCTGTCGTTGTTCGCTACGCGCGTTTTGCCACGGTAACGATACTTTGCGTGTGAGGTAAGAAAACAAATCAGTTTTATTGGATTCCCATAACGTTCCTGAAATAATTTCATGTACCGGTCATCTTTGTATGATATACTGAATTCATCTCATCAGTTTGCGGAGGGCTGTCTCTTACACCCTGTAGATTGGCAGAAAAAGAATAGAGAGAATAATCCAAAAAGTATGAAAGAACGAAAGAAAATATGTTTATTTGGCACTGATATACAAAAGCAATATAAATACATAAAAAAGGGAAAATTAAATACACAGAAAATAAAAATAAGTGTGTGCCAACAATGCCGGACAACTAATGCCTGACGCCGGTTTTCAACTGGATCTTGATATCTTAAGTTATCGTCCATCTTTCAAATTTCGGTTGATCTTTATCTGACATTTAACCAGCAAGTTTCTAGGTAAACACATACATTGTTTCTAGGCATGTTTGTAGCTGCAGCATAAAATATTCTACATAATTTAATTATTGAAACATAGGCAATATGTCCAAAATATCTATAATCTCCCATTAGTACATAGTATCTCAATGTAATTTCCCTACATTTTTGACAAGTTTTTGACATTTGATTGTTGCTGAGATGAGATTGCGACTAGATTTTGAACGTTTTTAGTTAAGGGAATTGGACTTCAGATGTTCTCGTCGTAGACTACATCCTACAGCAGGTTACTGCTGGACATAGGCCACTCGTAGATTTAATTACGAATTTTCGAGTAATTGTCTAATTTTCAGCAGTTTCTTGTCTTGCACGTAAAATAGTGTTTGAAATATTTGTCCTTCAGTGGAACAGTAGGTCCTTAAAGGCTGAATAAAGGAAAAACTTGCTAATAAACTTTTAACTTAACTCTCAACAATTCAATTGCATCACATCGCCCGCTCTCTCCACGTTCCTAAGGGTAGTTTAGACACGTGAGCCAAGCGAGGGTGTCGATTCGCCCGTCGATAAATCACGTTCCGCTTTTTGTTGGATTCGCTCCAGACGTGAGAATACGACGCACTTGGCGATCGCATGCATGTGTATCCTGCACATATGTACATGTGGACATTGCGAATTTTTGTTGCGACTTTTTTGCGCAATGTTCGGTTTTTTTGCAAAAGGTTATGAACTACGGAAGTTTTGATTGCAATTATTGAGTTCCGGGTAAGTAAGACAAATGTTGGGATATGTTTTAGGCAGCCGAAAGCTTATGCGTGCATTTTCTTCATGAAAAATCTACCTAGAATTGTTGTAATTTCCTGGGGCAAGTGGAAAAGTTTTCTATTTTCGTTGGTTGAATTCCTTTTATTTGCGTTGATAAGTTAGTTTAATGGATTTTGTCCTTGAAGCCTATTTTTATTGTGTGACGACAGTTTCATGATTTTTCGCGAACAATATAAAAAAGCCTGATGCACCAAAATGTAAGTATAATACTTTGCACAAAACTGCTCCTGAATAATTTCATGAACTGCACACACAACCCTGTATTTCTGCTATCATACTCAAAATATGATAAGTTCACAACTTTGGGTTTTATAATTTACAAAAAACAAAGACGCATCTAACACACAGATCTACACGCGCATACCCCGGTGTCACCGGGTAGGTACCCCCGTTGTTTGCTTAGGACGAGCGCCGATATTTGGCGTATTTACCCCAATTATAGGCCGTTGTTACACTATTATGCTATAACGTATGGGAGAGGAAAAAACAATGTTTTCGTTAGCGAAGTTGAGGGTACGTGTCACATTCGTTCGTGATGTGCGATCCAGGTAGCTTTCTGATTTGTTCATTGTAAATAATGGAATTTTAAATTACTGTGTGATGTCTGAGATAACCATGTTAGACATGTAACATGTTAGATATAACATGTTATAATATCGTAACTTAGTTACCTACAATTTTTAGTAGGTATTATCCTAAATGGTTTTTTTTTTCCGAACAAACTACAGTTCCGTTTTACGAACCAACCCTTGACTTAGGGCTGATTTTTCAATCGTCAGATAACTTTTATCTAGGGAATATGTTTGACGTTTTGACAGCTTTTGTATAGAAAATATGTCAAACCGCCATATTTATTCCTCAGGTAAAAGTTATCTGACGATTGAAAAATCAGCCCTTAGTCATTCAAAACTGCGCCACCTAGGAATCCAAACTAGGACCACAAGATGGTCGCGGTTGCCAACTCTGGTCCTTTGAGACAGCTTAAAATAAAACGTCAATCAAACTAAAACACACTTTATAATTTATAAAACTACCCTATTGGACACTTAATTAAAACCCGCTTACTAGCAGCCATTGAAAAGTCTCGCGTCTTGAGGGTACACAGTCGCTGTGACGTAAGCGCACGCTCAAGTGTGTCACTGTGCGAGTGTGCAGCGACCCAGTTCCACACAAAAGGGCCCACAGTGCATGTCAGCAGTACAAGTAGCTCGTATTGATGCCGCGAATTGAGAGCAGGCTGGATACATGGCCTGGCTTGTTAGATTTTTACTTTTTATGACTTAATTTTTAAGTTGACGCACGTAGGTATAGGTTTTAGGTCAGTTTTGGTACCAAAATTGTCCCATTTGCGACCGTTATCAGACAATAGATTTTAGTGGATAAGTGCAGTTTTCGTTTATCGTGTCATTTCAATTTTCATGAGCTTTTGTATTGTTATTGTACACCTACTTATGATTATGCGGAAATAAATTTTCTTGCTTGAATGACAAGCTTTGGTTAGACAGGTTAGACATTCATCAGACAGTTCCGTTTGGACTTGTTAAAACGGCTATGTTTTAGATATATAAATTACATAATTGCCTTCGCAAAGGCGAAGCAAAAAGTCGTTTACTCGAGGAATAGTTAAAGTAACCGCCTTCAGCGGTTTGTGAGCTTTTGGCGTTGTGAAAAATAAAGCGTAGTAAACCGCCCAGCAACACTACCAGTGTTGCCAATTACAAATCTCCATAATATGTTATGCACATATTAAAAACACTTACCGAAATAAAAAAAAACAGCAACATTTCCCTAATGAAAGTTTCATACATATGACCTCATGCAATTCAAAATGGAGTGCTTACCCGTTCACTATTGTAATTCTTGCTAAATATTCACTGTGTCACATCATGCGTTTGCGCATATTATTTAAATGTATCAACATTTTAAACTTATAATAATAGGGTCTTGTACTTTTTTAAATATGGACCCATATTTAAAATTAAATCTGGATTTAATTTTAACTTGGAATTTTTAAAAGTCTTTTAAAATAAAATTGTTACTACGGTCTATGCTAATAAGAGGTCGTTGACATATGATTTTGGATTCTAGTTGCCAAATTATGGCTGTGATTTTGAAATACAATTTTAACGCGTGTTTTATAATGTATTATTGCTTTTTGGATCGAGTGACCCCTGCTGATATAGTTTCAACATTTCCTGCAGGTTTTCAAAGTTCTTAGTTTTAAAGAAGCGTTGCTAAAAAGCCTTGTCCTAATCATCAGCGTACAGCAGGCCACTGCTACTCCTGTCCAGCTGCTACCCACCCCGCGATCTTTGTTCTATATGCCTGCTTCTTGCAACCTGATGCCGTCTTCCCTTAGATGTGCTGATTCGCGGTCTCTACACCTTCCTATACCCGCGCCAAATTCTGTGACACCTATCCACGCACGGTCTCACGGGCCGAAAGCTCAGAACCCAATTTCAGTGCATTTAAAAAAAAAAAATACTGAATTTATGTTTTCAGAAACTGGGGAATATTGTGAACAAGATAAACCTTATTTATTGATAATGAACCATTCTTGTATTGAGTAACAGTCTCTTTTATTTCAGTTAAAATAATGAGATTTTCGGAACAGTTTACAAAATATTAGCAAAAATATATTATGTATATTTTCTTCTAACAAACAAAAGCATACTTTCAAATCTAAATGAAAGCCTCTTGAGGAACATTAAGCCTACAACACATTTAAGGCAGAGGTGTCATCATTTCAGCTCAGTACATATTGTATAAAAATAAACCCTGGATCCTACACCCGCGTCGGTCCCACGGACCAATTGTCGCCAAATACGGCCACACGTGCTACTCGCACGAACGAACTTTGTGCCCTAGAATAATAAACGTAGCAACGAATCAGGCAGCTAACAGGAAATACAAAATGCCAGCATTGATGAAAAAAGAAAAAATCACGAAAGAGTATTTTGTCAGTCTTACAGACCAATGCGCGAGTACAGGAAGGTTAAGAACACATCCACCTCAGTGGTCATCGATTCTACGGCTAACATGGCCAGCTTCAGCTTACCTATTCTGCGGCGGCGAGGTGTGAATTTTTGTAAGAGAGAAGGCGAAGCGAAGCCGGTTTTAACTTACTTACTTATCATTAAAGAAAATATTTATTTATCAAATTAATTTATTAACTTAAAAATAAAAGTCTTTTGTTTAAAGAATTTAACACCATCTATCGTCAAATAGCATAACCAAAAAGACACTATCACTACACAAACAAAACTTTTAATGTTTTTGAGAAATGAGCTCAACTAAATTACATATTAATTATTCTAAAATTATTATAGTAATAAAAAGAATCAAATACAACACAGTTGAACAGGTGAAAACTAAATAAAATGTGCAATATTCCTCCATCTCGTTCTCGCTGACGCATTTTTTCTACATCTGTCTCTATCGTAACCCGTTGTACACCGGCTTGCTCTCGTCCATTATCAAGCGGTGCCACGTGACCTAAAGTGACGTATGACGGCACCGCTATTGTATGTTTAGTTTTCGATTATGACGTTTTGGCACCGGGCTATTTTAGATTGTTTTTTTGTTGGTGTTGTAATTCAAAGCTAATAATAGGCGTTTCCGTTGTTTGAGTGTTACGGTGAATTAAATGTCCGTAGTATAATATATTTGCCTCTGACTGCCTCGTTGGTTTAGTGGTCGCTAGCGCTACTGCTGAGCATGAGGTCCTGGGTTCGATTCCCACGTCGGGCAAAGTGTTATTGGGTTTTTCTATCTGAAATTTCTCAGTAGCAGCCCGGAGTCTGGATTTGTGCCCGGTAGATGGCAATAGGCTCGCCCCCTATTACATGGGACTTAAACATAACTGGCGAAATGTGGGTGTACTATAGGTACACCTCTGCCTAACCCTTCGGGGAAACAAGGCGTGATGTTATGTTATAATATATTTTTTGTCAATAGAAGACACTATTGACTGTGCCATTTTTCAATAACGGTAAAGTTGCTGATGCGAACCTCCGAAAGGAAGCTGGTAGGAATCGTGTTATATGCTACTTTCGCCACTGCTATTCTGAGAGCTATGTCGGACGCTGTTAGGACATCTAATCCTTGTACTGTACTAAATAATAATAATAAATGATATATCAATTTCTATTCCTTCCTTGGTCAACCGGCGCAAGCGCAGCCCTAACAAAAATAAACATTTTATGTTTAAACGCTTTAATACCTTATTTTTTTCAAGTCTCATTACAATTCGATAAGACCCCATTACCATAGAGTCACAAACATGGGGGCAATATCCAGAATTTTCTGTAGACTGTATGTGTATGTTCAATGACCCTAAACAATGCTTGGACCCGCCCGAGTCATGTTGTAACTCAGAGTTGGTGGTGTGGTGGGTACTGTCGACATTACGTGTTATCTGATATTGGTGCTTGATAAACTGATATGAGCACTGAATATTACATATTTTTAAACGTGGCTAATTCATGCATTTTCTTATAATCTTTCAATTCATTAAAAAAATAGAATCTTGTAAGTATAGATAATGAATGTTTATAAATGAATGAAAAGTATATCTTCTCGGTATTTAGAATTTGCCTAAATTCTACGACTACCTGAGTGATTCGCCGAGATCTAGGTATTTTTTACTATGGTAATAGTCTGAATTGACTTGACCTTATTTTCCCCCCTAAACATCGATACAACATTCATGGTCATTACCATGGACTACAGAATAAGAAATTCGCGGTGAACGTACTCCGAACATTATAATTTGAAAACAAACTAATCTCAATACTTTGAACAGCTGCTAATGGTGAGTTTAAACGATACGAACTTTTGAACGCGTTCCCGAATTATATTATAGTCAAGCTATTTTTATAATACCCTTTGCAATTGTAAGCAGTTGTTAGAACGCAAATACATAAATATATGAATAACAAAAAAAAGAAACATGATAATATTTTTTTTTTTCATAAATAAATTAGGTATTCGATGTAAGTTTTAAAATTAATTGTAAAAACCAGGATTTTCCCTTGCTGTTGTTATTATTACAGGAAAACAAACACTTAGGTTTTCCCTGACTGCGGGTCAAATACCTCATTTTCCTCCTACTATAGTATATTTATTTACGTCTATTATCATCAGACTAAGTCAACATTTACGAGTATTATGACAGTGTCCAGCTATTCCTGATGACATTTCTGATCTTTTTTTTTTGAGATAGGTTTGCTCTTGACTCTAGTCTAGGTCATAAATGACAGAGACAAAGTCGACGATGGTGCGAGCTTACCCAGAAGAAGCCTGTTCACTCTCACTTTGAAGAGATCGGGGTTGTATGCGTTTGGAAACACAGGCACAGGCAGAGAGTTCCACTCCTTTGCTGTGCGCATCACAAAAGACGTTTGGAAAGGTTTAGTGCGAATTGGTGGAATGGCAACTAGGTAGGGATGGTAACCTGCAGTGCGTCCAGATGTCCGATGGTAGAAGGGGGCCGGCGGAATGAGGTCGTGGAGTTCTTGAGCACACTCACCGAAATATAATCTGTAGAAGACCTACAAGCAGGCAACCTTGCGGCGATGAGCCAAGCTGTGAAGCTTGGCATCCACCAGTCTTACGTCGCCAATGAGCCTATTAGCTCTGTGTTCCACCGAGTCAAGCGCGGCAAGTTGGTATTTAGCTGAGCCATCCTAAAGGTGGCTGCAATACTCCATGCAGGATCGGATTTGCGCTTTGCCTTGCTCTGCCTTTTCCGTCCATTTCACTGCTGGAAAAATAATGTTGTTGTTTGGTGTTTCTTATTGCATTTCAACTCTTATACATTCTTTATGCTTGACTAAGCAAAAGTTTAAAAACATAAATTAAATTTTTATATAAATATCAAAAAGTTACAAACATATGTATCTGTACCTACACCGTTTATATTCAAACACAAAAGTATTAAAAAACTCGTAAAGGTTCTACAATGAATGCAACCGTCTCACTTGATCGAGCTGAACACAAAAACGTACAGTCGATAACACATTACACACCGCAAGCTTCACACTCGATTTAACAGCTAAACGCAGCTTACAGCTCCTCTTTTTGTGTCTGACTGTACTTATTATTAGTTTGTAGACAGTAGACTGCTTTGACGATATTGAACCGTCTATTTTTTTCTCGATGTAATTTACACTTTATTAGTACGTACTTAACTATATTTTTTTCGACGGTTCCTGGTTTGTCTGGTCCTTGCAGCCGGTAGGAGCTGAGCTAGTTTCTTTCCTAGGTGTGGAAAGTGTTTTTAAGGGTTTCCTTGAGCCCCTTTTTCCTCTTTTAGGGTTTCCCAGTTTTCCCCAATTAGGGTCATGTAGTTACGAATCGTTTTATGAGCTCTGATGAATCTCTCTCCGTCATGGTATTTTGAGAAAATGCAGTAATTTATGATGTTTATTATTGATACGAAAGCGACAGGATTTCTGGGCTAAAACACGGATGTAATCTTTGCAGATCCGGCGTGCCGGATGTATGTTCATTGATGGCGCGTTGGTGAACGATTCCTATTTACAATAGATGAGAAATCTTAGTAGAATAAGTAGGATTTTAGGGCTACACGTGTCGAGTTCAGTTGTAATAGACCTTAAAATTATGTTAAAACCAATCTTGCATTATTTTTCATATTCAAACATTAGCAAATGCTGTTACTTTAGTCAATTACTGAGTCTGCTGCTTCCTTTCCAAAATCTTCTACCTTCATCTACTTCCATACTTTCTTCAACTCGCTCTAAAACCCAGTTACGGAACTCTAAAAACGATTTCCTCTTTTTGCAATATTCATAATACCATAACAAAATTAGCAGTAATCCGCATTGTTGTCTATGAATGGCTAAATGTCATTGTGATGGGATTATGTCAGTTTGTGCAACGTGCCTCTACAGTACTACTGGTGAGTAACACTGGCTGATATTGTGGCCATGTTTCTTTTTTGTGGGTTTAGAGGTTTAGTAGTAGTATCCTTCGTTTTTTAAAAACATTCGATTCCTTTTGAATAATGTTTTATTGGAACGAGGATGTGTGTACAGGACATTGTGGGCGCTTGGATTGGTTTGTGTTGTGATGTCTTGGTGCGCAGGGAAAGTGCTGTCTTTTTCTGCTAGGATTTGAATTGTCTGTGGATGTTGTAGATACAGCAGTAGACAAGTATCTTGTTAGTGAATTTGAAGCAATAAGCAAATTAATTTCTTGGAAAGGGAGGTATTACTAGTTTTGAATATACTTCAACCCTGAGTACAACACCAAAACTAACAATATTAGAATTAGAATACTTGTGACCCGCCTCTGCTCTTGACAGAACATCGAGATTAATCTTAGTTTAACTTTCATTTATTATACACATAAACCTTCCGGGTTTTTTATTATAAATGATGGTGAAAACTGAATCAAAATCGGTTGCGTAGTTTAGAAGTACAACGCAGTCATACAGACACGGTAAGTGACTTCAGTTTATAATATTTATAGTTATATATAGATAAAATAGTTTTTCTTATCGTAAATTAACAAATAGCATTCTCTTTCGAGAAATACATATTTCCAACCATATCAAGAACTCCTTTCAAACCATTTCTTCAGCTTCCAAATCATTGAACACCTCCACAGCTAGAAACTTGAAACTATTCCCCGCCCGACTACACTCGTTACTGAACGAATAGCTAGATTTTCCGCCTCGTACACACTGTCTGTTGCTCCAGCTTTGACATCAAAGGCTGAGTGTAGATGCACTGCTTCAGCGGTGCAATTTGTGCTCTCAACTCAATGGAGACTGCTTTGATCCGTCGTTGTTGAGATTATCTTTATTATTACGAATACATGACTGTCTGTCTGCGTCAGACGATTGTGGGATTTGTAGTGATTTGTATTTATTTGTTCGTGTTTCCATTTTATTGTTGACTGGAGTTTATACTTTCTTAATTTCAAATATTTTAAATGCCTTTTCTTTCTCTCTAATGTCCACAACTCTTCTTTGTTTTGAAAAACTTGCCCTTTATACTTATGTTTAGCCAAACCTAATGCGCTTTCCATGTTGCTAAATATAATTATGGTGACTTTCTGAAAATAAGACGGATATAAAGGGCGGTTAGAAAACATACAAACTATGGTCGTTTGTTCTACCAAGAACCTATAGACTTATTCATAGGAAACCGGATGTCCACATGAGTACGTGCATTGACGCATGCGCAAACCCAACGCGTGATTACACTCACGCGCAAGTTTACAAACCTGTATCTTTTCCCAATCAATCGCAATGGTCTGAATCACAAGGGCTTACTTTCCCACAGTCACATAATTGGAGTAAAAATAAAAATTAAAACCTGCAAGTTTACTCAGAAACTTACTACCACTTACTTGCACCACCCCGCCATAATATCCACACAATAGACGAAAGAAACTCAATCTTATTTCTACAAGGTTAAAGTTGGGATTCCATTGTTCTCTCCCAGTTTGTATGACGTTTTGAAATCCGTTTGTCGTATGAAAGAGGAAAACTCTTGCGATGAATGGAGAGGTGCGCAGGAACAACCAGTTGTGAGAATGCAGCGCGCCACCGACCCACTGCCCGAATGAGTCATATTTTGATGCATAATAATGTGCATCGAAATTGGGTGATCGAGTCGGTAGCGGTCGGTAAAGGTTCTGTAGGAAAAAAGCAAATTGAGAATGACAAGAGAGTAGACAGATTTCCTCAGAATGTGTTATGAAAACTTAAGTTTACACTGAAGTTTGAAGTTGCAATAGATGTGAAAGAATAATTATGAGATTTACGAAAACAAATGTGTAGATAATTATGCTGTTGTTCCAAAAGGTATTATTAGACTAAAAATAGATGTCTTAATATTCTTTTAAGTTCCCAGGATACCTTAAATAATTATTTCGGGGCGTTATCCCAAGTCATTAAGAATCATCACTCAAATTACAAAAACTCAATACAATTAACGTATCGTAAATACTTTTCGCGGAACTCTAAATAATAATACAAGTCTAAAGTCTTCAAAAACGTAATATTTTCGATGATTCAATATCTCATTCTTTGCATTTGATTTAATTAACGTCATTCTATAAATTGTCTGCCATTACTTGGGATTTAATATTTAAATTCATCTCAGTAAAATATAATAAATCATATCGTTTAAAAGGGATTGCATCCGCAATATCGCTATGTAAATTTTCATTAATGTTGACTATAAAAATATTGTTAAATTCTTAAACAATGTGAATGTGAACTAGCTTTTCTCGCCACTCTGCTCGTGTTCGCGTCATATGTTTCTATTTGAGACCTAAGAAAATATACTTGTAGAAGACCCAAATAGTCTCCTTATGACATTTTCAGACACACTGTTATCCCATGAAAAGTCCAAGCAAAGTGACTGACTGACACACACATACACACACCTCCACACACTAATTTAAAACAGGTAATTAAGAAAAGCAATACTCATCTACTTTTTGCTCGGCACGATTTATTCTATTAAGCAATTAGTCAATCATATCATATCTCAATCTTCTCAGCTTCCAACGTCTTCGAATGCATTGTCTGTCGCATCATGCTTCCAACCGGAGCGCTTTATAACTGACTGCAGGCATGACCTTGCTCCAGAGGAAACTAGGTCAAGGATGTCTACTGAGTAATGTTAGTTTTTCACTACAGGTAGAATAATTAGTGGCTATAGGTGCAATTAATAAGCCCCAGTTTATAGAATATTGCTAGTTGCAATGTAATATACTTAGTCTAGGTATTGTTAATATTACTTCTATTGGCATCCGAAGGACCATTAGTCAATTCGTCTTCGCTATTGGTCCTTGGATACAAGCAAGGTTTTCACTAATATGTTTTCTTTCTATACCTACCAATAATCAAATCAATCGCTGATACCAATTTACATTTTATCCAAATTCCGTTTAAAAAATAAACGCCGTTCGTGATTTCGTGAACTTAATTCATAATAAGTAGTGTACAATAATATATTGTACGTATCTATAGTCCAGAATTAAACCGTTGGCCGGCATTATTTGGTCGAAAAATAACAAATAAAAGATGGACATTAATACAGGTCGGTTTCTTTACCCTTTTCAATCACTATTGCCCCTAATCGCGCTCGATTTAGTTTACAAGTGCATTGTGGTGCAACTGAGAGCGGGGAGCGGAGCTTGGGAATTTTTTAATGTTTCTGATGGTTTTCAGTCAAAATAAACGACAGTTTTAGACAGAAAACTACGCCACGTCTGATTATTATGAAGTAAGTCATGAGGTGGGATCGCACATAAAAATACCAAGAACATTGTTTGTGACTACGTTGATCTCGGTACATAACATGCATATTGTGAATATGATGCTGATAAAAAAGTATCACTATTAGACAACGCCAAAGATAGGAAAAAACATAGAACCCAGTTCCCCGCACGGTGCATTCCGCCGGCAGCGGCACCGCGCCCGGTAGATCGCCCAACGCCATATGTAAATGTACCGCCATCGCCAGTCCTTCCGAGAACACGCCATCTTCGTTCCCTAATTATTTTTAATTGCCGCAAGCACTGACACGACGCGTACGGCCTTCTACAATTTAACTTTTTGAATTTTTTTCGCGTCTAGCGCTTGAATCATGTCGATTACATTATAAATGACTCACGTAAGAACACACGCGATAGTATTAAGACTAAAAACAAGTAGGTTTTTTTTACCGGCAACCTTTGTTGTTCTTAGAATGCGTTCGCTCATAAATCAGTAATGGCGCCCTATTATTTGTAGTTCGCATAAATTCGGAGGATTGGTAATTGGATGTATCGTCGGGTGCGCTTGCAGCGCCGCGCCGCGGGTGGTTTGCGGACTAATCACACTTGTCTGCATCGATTCGTTTGTGAAACTGCAGATTGTCGTTTATAATGACGCGTTTTATAACAAGTGTGAATACTGCCTTACTGCCTTTTGATAGTTGTAATAACAGTAGTTTTTGCAATTTCAATTAGTTATGTAAAGTAATTGAATCATAGAAGTGATAGTTCTAATTAAGTTGTAGTAAACAGTTAAGAACACATTAAACTTTTAACTAGGTACTAGAATAAAATTCGCACTTGATGATTTTGATTAATGTGCGTTGCCCTACATCTCAAGGCTTGTTATTGCTAAAAGTTAATTGAATTTCGATCATCATATTACGAATTAGTTGCTATATTTAGAGATTCACGAGCGGTTCTGACGGTATGATTTAGTAAGGCCCACTTGCGTGTTCATGGGTTATCCAATATAACTCTGAGTTAACAGCTAACTCAGGGTTAATCAAATAATTCGTCTTGCGCCATCTACAGTTAAACCTAGAGTTAAACTTTTAAATATTTAACCCACTGCTCCAATGTGGGAGAGTTGTGTTGCTTGACTCTGGATTAGTGCAAGTAATGTCAAAATAAATTGACGTTATGAGGTACCGCTGATAACATATTTTGTATTTTATATTGTTCGATGTTATAGTAAATGGAAATTCGGTACTATATCAGCAGGCAATATATTCATGAACTCGTATAAAAATAAATACAAATTATAAAAAAGCAGGGACACCTTTTGGCTTCAGCGAATTCAGCAGGTCAAGGGCTCCCACACAAAACTGCGAATTCGCATTGCATCGCGGTTTTTTGTGGGAGCCCCCTCCTGAATTCTGCTGACGCCTCGAGGTGTCAGCGGGGACTAACAAGTTTAAAATATATTTTCCATATCTGACGTTGTCATCGATCAATAAACTAAATCTCCATGGAAACCACATACAATACGATTATAATGAAATGTCATGTTATAAAATTCAAAGACAAGAAAGTATTACATAAGGTACTGTAGTTTAAAGGAGATGGGTATATAATTTCCGTTCATTGTTCGTTTATCCATTTTTGGTCGGATTACATATCAGGGCACAGACATTGCAATTCTATTTTATGTTTCCTCGATTGAACTGCAATGTTTCCAACTCAAAAAATACTAATATCAGGTTATCTAACCCGGTGTTACTTTTTAGTGGCGCAACGCGTAATAAGATGTTAATTACTGATCTCCGAGTTTACAAACTCTATATTTATTTATTTAACCCGACTAAACATGCAAGTGGGCCTAAAACTATAAACCCATCAAGGTTTCGGATTTCATTTTAATTTCCAAGCAGGTAACTAACAAAACGGAGATGGCGGGATGCTGGACTCCTACGATAAGGCATGCCCTGCAGTTAGACATACAGGCTTGTAATAATATGAAACCTATTTCAACAAACCATGTTCGTAATTAGTTTGATTTGCCAATGCGTTTACTTGCGTTTAAATCATTAGTTAACCCCAGTCCTATTGAACGTCGATCCAAGATGGCGATTGGCAATAACATGTGACTTCCGGCCACTGGCCAGTATTAACCGTCGCGTCGATGCAGTAGATCATATATTCTGGCCACATGTCGCTAAACAATGCGTTTAAATTGACTTTTGTTTTTGATGGTTGCACTAGTAGCTGACTGTGGCGTCGCTTGCAAGTAGGAAGTTTATCGTAATCTGAAATAATAGATAGAGCTTTTAAAACGAAGGTAGTTAACTAGGTGTTTAACAGTTAGAAAGTAGATACAGATCCGGATGGACATGCGAGAAGAGAGAAAGAAGATGGGAATCCTAACAACGATGTAAAAGCTCAAGTGACTGTTAGAAACTTATACATACTCGATGAAAAAGACGTAATGCTGGCCGTCAATAATGGAATGGTATGAGAACAGAAGATAACATTAAATTAGGTGAGCGTTTACGACGAAGGGCATTTCATACAAACTTTCAAGTGCTTGTTTATCGAAACGAATGAACCGATTTTAATGAAACTTCATGCGCATAAGCAGGATACATAGGTCTTAAAAGTTCGTTAAGAACATTTTCGAAAAATAGTGTTACAGCTTAATTCGACCGATTTTAAATTTTCCATAGAAACAGAGATTTCCAATTATCTTTTTTTAAATAAGACATTTCGAAAATGTTCTTAACTTTTTAGACCTATGTATCCTGCTTATGCCTATGAAGTTTCATTAAAATCAGTTCATTCATTTCGTAAAATAAGGACTTAAAAGTGTGTATGAAACGCCATACGTCGTAAACGCTCTTAAATAAAAAAAATATGACGCCTATGAACTTTAACACTAGCAAAATTTTCAACATATTTCCGTGTTCGTATGTTTTTTTTTGTTTCCAGTTCTAATAACCATAGAGATTTTACGACGTGCTCTGCGTAGTTAAAACATATTAGGTACACATATCCAATAGTAGGTATATGAAGAGCTTCTAATTCAAAACCTCATTAAAATCGTTCTGCCGTCTTCTAAGATTGAAATAAACGAACTTAAAATGACCAACACACATGGTTTCTTTTTTTTGGGCTTCTAACGAAGGAACCATTTTTTGCAACCATCTATTGTATGGAAGTGAGAGCACTTTCGTTCGGTCAATTTGACTGATCCTTGAAGCTGATTTTGTTACGTATTTTAAATGGATTTAGTTTCTGTGTTTATGATTTTGTTTACTCATGGCGTTAGAGCGTGTTGTAATTTGGGTATTTAAGCACGTTAGCGTGGCTTCGGTCTTTCAGGTTTAGATTCTGAGGTACGATGTTCTATTTGGGTGTACTAACCGTGTATTCGGCCACATCATGATTTGTTGATCATTATCCTGTGTGGCTGTCTATTTTCACCATTAAGTTGGTTGATTGAATAAATATCATTGCATTTCGGGCATATACTTTGGCAATATTAATTTTCTTGTCCGTTTGTATTTAACTTTATTTTTCAATTTCATGTCATAAATATGATGTGTATCATTTAAAACCCACATTCAAAATTAAGCTTTCCATAATGCATATTAATGGAGTCTGTAATATCAGCCATGAATCACCGTTACTTAATTAATTTTAAATCCCGATAGCACTTAAAGCTTATTAAATCCCTACAAGATTCCTTCCTCCTTTTGTCTCGAAAACTACAATTGGTACGCACTTAATATAACTTAAAAACAAATTCAACCCAAACATAAATTCCGAATGCCATTAAAGCACACCGATTTATCTTTAGAACCCCGTAAAGGCGCTACACCCCCATGTTTGCGCAAGTGTTGCGCGCACGCACACATGCAAACGACTTGCACGTACGCACGTATGCAGACTCCACAGAATAAGAAAATGCAATAGACTAACCCCCAACAGAACACTTTAGCAATCATAAATCAGCCTAGTTAATCCTGTCTTTCATGAGAACATCTAGGATAGGAGTTTTGAATTTGTGACACGACAATTAAGTATTAGAAGCATAAAATATCTAGCAATACAACTTATATTTTCCACAGCCAGACCAAAGATGGTTGCTCCGTTTAGACGATTGTTATTCTATTGTTCAGCAACGCTGATACCTGGATCTAACATACTTGGGATTGGGACAGGCGAGGCAGTGATGAAAAGACAGAGTTCTAACATCCCATAGGATCCCTCTTGTGAATTTCCCCATAAAAATAAATAAAGACAACTCCTGGGCTATGCGGAACTGCTTCGCTTCGCCATTACACACGGTTCAATGTATTGAGTGGTCCTTCGATACTTTTCTACTGTGTGTAATCCCATACACGTGTGTGTGCGTGTGCGCAGGTACCGAAAGTTAATTGCCTTCGTATGTTCAATGTTCATTTTTCTACCTGATCTGAGTTCAGAGTTAGGTCGGTCCCGGATTACTTACAAAAAATATTTTTTGATACTTTACGTTTGCGCATTGTTGCGCTACTTTTGTTTTTGTTGTCGGATGGCTGTTCTAAATAACTCTGCTTAGTAATAAAACTGAAGCAGATCAGTTGATTAGGTCATAAACGTGTATGATTTGTTGTTATTTGGTCGAAGTCATCCTTATCATCGTCTCCCGCTTCTGATTATAGTTATTTAAATGACTGTTCTGGATGATTATGGAACTCTTGCTCATGAGACCTACAGATTTTTTTGTGTTTCAGTCGGAGATATTATAATAGCATACTTATACATAATTAGGTTCTGATTCCGAGAGTGCTTACTATAAATCCTCCTATTTGAAAATTTGTGTTTCAAAGGGAGCTTTGTTTCTATTCTAGCTTTAAAAAATTCTTAGAGTACATTTTGTTCCCTTTAGTCTTTATCTTGTCTAAGAATTTCCATCAAAGCAGCCCGTCGATATCTCACAACAATATAATTCGAGATAGAGCCAGTAAAATGTAAATCGTGGCATACTCGCTCAGTGGTACCGGCCGACATTACCGAGTACCTGCGTTTTAGACCCCACTGTAATTTTTAATTGACAAAAAAACAGACCCAACCGAATTTATATGTGGAATTTATTTTATTAGGTACTTACGGGTGGATGTGTGTGCGTGGGTTTACTGATATTATTCTTTACGTTTCTTTCCTTAGGCACTTGTGTCTATTCGAGAAAGGGTTGTAAATTGTAACTCATGTTTTTTTTAGTCTTTTGAGTCCTTGACCAATAATATTTGGTGATGTTTTTAGGGTGTTTTAAATGCATGCGTGTAAGGTAAAAGAGCATTAAAAAAGATTCAAAAATCTTCTTTACTAACCTCAAATAAAAGCTTGCAGGGTAACATCACCCTTATAGACCTACAAAAGGGCTCATTGGTTACTTTTGCTACCCAGCTGACATAATGTAGCCTACTATACATAGGCATAAAAAATGATGATAAACATAGTCTTTCTACTTTATTTTATAGTTCAGTTTAATACGGAAGTAACAAAACCATCACCTATGTATAAACGTATCCCACAAAAAAGTAGAAAATAAATCATTCCCCGATGCATTTCTCCTGCCAAACTCTTAATACCAAACAAAGCATACGAAAATCATTACGAGCGATGTACCGATAGCACAGGTAGACGCTCACGAACAATGCGCTGCGGTACCGTCAGCAAAAACGGTAATGAGTGCACTGTCACGAATAATGGCGCCCATTGTCTATGCGGTACGCGTTTGCTTCTGAAAAAAAAAATGACTTGAATTTTTTGTGCTCTGTGCAATAGTGGTTGTTTTTTTAATTGCGATTTGGCGCCAGTAGCGTTCGATTTTTGATGGAGAGTCTTTTTAAGGGACGGTTATTGGCTGGTCTTACGATAGCAAGCGGGAGAAGAGAGAACGAATTTTCAGTAACGCTTCTAGTAATACTGACTGACTGATCCTGACTGACCATCGTGCGTCGTTTAATAGGAAAGACTTTTAATAGATCAGAATGAACTGACTAAGAATGTGTTGTCGAAGTCGCAACACATAATGCACGAGCTGAAAGCTATGAAACAGATAAACTCTAGCATTAAAGCATGCAAAGTTTGTCACCTACTTATAAGACTGTAGATGACACAGAATCTGACAATAAAGCACCGCTCGAAATTGCTAAAATCTCACATAACAATATCAATCGTAATAAGGATGCTTAGCTCGCCTTGCTTCATTATAAAAAACCAATCGATTGACTAAACCAAGCTAATCACCGTGTCATCTAATATCATTTTAATTTCAAGATCTAATTAACATAAAATTAATATTATCTGTAACGAGAATTGACGAATTCACATCGTAAACGTTTAGAAGGTAATGAATGTATGACATTAAAGTTTGGCCATGGATATGTAATAAATATAGAAACGTAAAGACGATACTTACCTAATTCATATCGTGTTATGTAAAGGAATTAGATATATAATTATGTTAAACTGTTTTTATTGGGTATTGAAGGCAATGCGAAGGTGGTGCTGTCCTTTATTGATATTTGCTGAAGCGTCGGATATGTCTTTTAGAATTTAGATACGCCATTAAATCACATTGAATTTGGAATTCTAGTTCGCTTCGCTGGTACCTTGAAGTTTTACCATTTCCTACAGCATAACAGGAGGATAAGGTTGTGCCTTATAATCTTCTCGTTTCCCATATAGATACCTACAATTGTTTCACTATAACAGAAGTTCGCGCTTGACTCGGTGGAACGCAGAGCTAAGAAGCTGATTGGCGACGTAAGACTGGTGGATGCCAAGCTTCACAGCTTGGCTCATCGCCGCAACGTTGCTTGCTTGTCGGTCTTCTACAGATTAAACTTCGGTGAGTGTGCTCAAGAACTCCACGACCTCGTTCCGCTGGCCCCCTTCTACCATCGGACATCTAGACGCACTACAGGGTACGATCCTTACCTAGTTGCTATTCCACCAATTCGCACTAAGCATTTCCAAATGTCTTGTGATGCGCACAGCAAAGGAGTGGAACTCTCTGCCTGCGTCTGTGTTTCCGAACGCATACAACCCCGATCTGAACAGGCTTCTTCTGTATAAGTTCGCTCCATCGTCGATTTTGTCTCTGCCATCTCTGACCTAGACTAGAGTCAAGAGCAAAGAAATCTCAAATAAAAAAAAAGAATTAAGAAAAAATCACAATAATCCCAGTTTCGGACCTTCACACAGCACAGTAAGTAGATACTTAATTTTATGGCTTAGAAATATGTCCACACCAAAAGAGAAAACGCTAATCAAAAAGACAAACTCGTATCCGTTATTCAATTTCGTTGTCTCAAACTAGGCAACGCTATTAACAGCAATCAAAAACATGTAATCTACAAAAAACATAGATTTAAAAATCCAATATTGCTCTGCGTACGAAATTAGGATACTCGTAACTATAAAGCACAAAACTTGTTTGTTGAACAGGTCTTATGTAAAGTGCACTCGATATTGTACGGATCGGATCACTAGACCGGTATGCTAACGAGTTGGTTGATGCTGATACATTTAATTAAAATGATCCACCGGAAACGAGCCGGCCAGTCAACACAGATTTATGAAATGACATAAATGTCTCGCTTTGAGGTGAAACTCTCGTTGTGATTGTAGATAAGCTTGATGATAACGCCATGACGTGGGCTGCAAATGTTTGGGCGCACGCGAGTGGGCATTTTTTTATTCTTTTGATTTAGGGACTATGAGTTTCGTCCTTTCTGGTGTTTTGAACACCATGGCAAATCGCGCAATATTTTTACATGAATCTACGAGTATAGTGAAGTAGGAGCTAGAAAAGTTATATCTTTTCTTGAAATGGCATCAAAGACACTTTTAACTCTGATTTATATCAATAAATCAGATCGGTTCAACTAATAAATAATATTTACCAGTGCGTGCACTGAAGTGTTTATAGGAATTTTAGTGTGTGCAGTAAGCTCTTATACTTCAACAAAATACAATTTTACTCTAACATTAAGAAAATTGTCACTTTGAAAATTACTCTTTCCAGTTCTTGGAAAAATTATGGGATTTTCTTGACATAGATTTGGCTTATGTTAGAAAGAGGTGAGGTTACTTTCGCCCATTAACACTATAGCATATTTACGATTTGTGAACGGGATAGCGTGATTATTTGTGATTCAATTATAACATTCAAATAATATGTAAATTGTTTACCGCCAGTTATAATATGTTTGACAGAGATAATATATTGATCTCCAGTTCCATAAATTATACAAAACATTATGTCAATTTGTGGAAAATATACAAAAACAAATTATACGCACATCTACATTTTATTTTATCATTCGTATTATTATACTTAACGGTATATACTCAGGTGTATTTCTAATTTAATTTGTTTTATGATTTGCATATACTGCAAAAGCAATAAAATGGTATTTGCAAAAAATCTAGTAATGACTTATAAAGTATTTTTTGACCAATCACGTCTGAGATTTCACGTTTTATTGTTGTAAAAACATCTTTATTATTAGAATTAAATGTCAGTAGTACAATATTTCTTTGTGCATTTGCATATTGTTTATCATTGTAAAATAAACGAACAGAGTTACCAAATCTTCTTCAATACCTACTTATTATATCTAGAGGTATCAAAATTGGATCGTCCATTTTCGAAGTCGTCACACACAGACAGACTGACGCGCGTTACGTAATCAAAATGGTGATTATGAAATATCATTTAACTAATACATAAACGTTTAGATTTAAAACATCCGCTGTCCAAAGTTATCATAATGCGTGAAATCAAAAACTTTTTGAGGATGCCACAAAACTTACTATTTAGATATGAATTAAGTAGAAACAATTACAACAGTGGGCAATATACCTAACAGCATAAATTATAATTATTTGCCTTATTCACTATTAACTTCTCGTGTAACAATACGACACAAAGCTGTATTTTTCATCAAAAACACAATTTAAATAAGTAATTAAGACAATCATAAAAGGATGACATCACTACATTTTATATCCGTTACACAATTATTTTAATCAAACCCGTATTCAGTTCTATGAACAAATAACAAGTATTGGCCACATTTCCATTCGGGGCCGCTTTGATTGCGATGTCACTAGCAATTGTACGAATATTATATTTATTTTATGCTAATTTCAACATTTCAAATTCCGAGTTCATTATAAATTATATCTGTACGACTCGGGCGCAGATTTAGTATTATTTCTCCAAAATATGTTTATCTTTAACGGTCCCGCGATATATCTTGGTTTATGTTCAATGTGCTCTATTTGATATCTTGTTACATGGTCACATTTAAATATTTTAATAGAAACGGATTTTTATTTAATGCTTTTAGCGCCATCTGCTGTGGGTGTGACTTATCGTTAAATTCTGGTTGCATCTCGGTCTCATTCACCTTTGACATTTGATTAGATCTCAAAGTACCAGCTGTAATGCTTGGTTACAAATAAATGACTACTGTTTTTTCTCAAATACTGTATGTTACATATTCATGGGTATCTAAATAATATCGGCTACTTCTTAAAAAATAAATCCTTTTGCATTATGCCAGCATCGTAAGGATTACCGTCAAACGTAGGCGTTTTTCCTAATTCAAAATTTCGACCCAAGACAATGAGGCATACAGCCTCATCTGTCAAATCCGTTCAATGTTGTTAAAAGGTTTTAAAGATCGACCCGAGCCGACTTGTTATTGTTATTTATATTAAGAATTGCCGAGCCCTTCGCACTTGGTGTTTGAAAAAATTATAACAATCCTACTGGTGCGTTTATTTTGACTCTTGACTTTACCAAAATAGAGTATATTTTTCATTATTCCTGAATGCATGGGTCAGTAATGGCGAAGGGTATGGAATGCAACGGATTGCGCTCGGCATTAGGTACTTATTTTTTGTCGGTGTGTGAAAGAGAAGGATGTATTTGAGGATCTTTCGCGAAGTGAACTAATGGGGATTATATGGGATTGCTTGCACCATCACGTCATTTCTTACGCTACGTTAGATTCGACGCTTTATTTTTTATTCCGACTATATTTATCACAGACCTTGTGGAATAGTTAAGGCATTGTGTAGCGGTCCGTGAAAGTTAACAATTAAGTTTACGACGCAATTTTGCAAAATTACTAGAATTGATTGTATTGTAGGTCAATTTGTGGTCATTTGTTTATTAGAGAATTTCCAATTGTAACGGATTTAGAATGGAAGTGTTTAAATAATCTTGTTCTTACAATTTGTTATAATTGCTTCGTCATGTCCGAGTTCATTGTTCTTATTTCTTTATTTATCATCTTCTTTATTTTAACCTTTAACACCAAAAAGGTTGTAGTTTCCTCAATAACTCCTTTCCAAATCTAAATTCAAATTCTCAAAAAACAATTCCAATTTCGAATTTGGCTGGCTGGCACAAGAAGCCAACTAACCCAATGTACGTACGATCAGCGAACGCACTCGATATAGCACATTGGGTCACATTGGGTACCGGTACCGGGCGTCCTTCGCGGTGGCAGCTTGTATAACTTATGATGCCATGCCGCCGTGAACCTAACCCACTGTTGCTAATTTTTCGGGATTCGAAATTAGAAATATGATTTTTTCTTTTTTCTGTGGCAGTGATATTTTGTTGCAGGTAAGGACTCTTTAGAGAACTTCAGAGCATTTCAATAGCTTCTCTTTGTAAGAGAAGGGGTTGAATTGAGGTTCAAACCTCAATGGATTGACATTAATGGAATCATCTTATATAATTTTCTTTCCGCGCTTGAATCCGAGTAGTCATGCACTGTATATTCGAGTGCATTGCTTGCTTATTGCTTTATCCTGTGCGAAATCTTTGTTAAACCCTTACGAGCGAGTGCGTAGAACGCAAAACGGACGCGAATCAGAATCTTTTTTTTTCAAAGACTTTATTTCTGTCTAGCGTATTTGACTCTTTAAAAATCACCTTATTCAATTCTACAACCAAAACACCAATCCTACCTCACCCCATTTCACCTCCACCTGTATAACTATCACCACCATGCACAACATTACCGTAACTACCATATTTTCACAATAACAAAATCTTTATACACTTACGTATGAGTTTTTTACACTTTTTATCGCCCCTTGCACCTCGTTCTTTTAGAAGGCTGTAAACATTTAATAGGGTAGGTTTACGATGCACGGGGGAAGGAGACGAAGGGGGTTTGAGGGGGGTAGACACAAATTGTTTTAGGCGGACGATGTATTTGGTGTTTTGTAGCCTTGTAGTGATATTTTTGAACATTTTGTTTCGAATTGAGCAATGTTGGAAATTGGTTACGTTCATATTGGCAAATTATACATATGAGCTGAAAATTCTTAATATTACACTCTATGGGGTATTAAATGGACGTCATAGAGCAATAAAAAAAAATATTATCAATGATTCTAAATTCAATAAATCATTTTAATTGAATCTCTGACGTAAACTACAAACCATGATGCACACATGACCTACAATGTTAAATAATTATACCACACAAAGTTCAAACAAGCAAAAACCATATAATTTTCCAAATCGATAAACAAATGGTTACCGGTTCTAAAACCATTGATAATTTAATAATTCGTGTGTATAAAACTATAAGTATTAATTACATGTATGTACATAAATATAACACTTTTGGTATAAAAAGTTGGGCCAGTCTATACCCGCCAATTACTGCCGACCTCTAAACTAACAGTTGGAATTATCGTTTGTACGCAGATTTATATGACGCTGTACAATTCTAAAGGAAATTCGTTAAACTGATATATTTTAATGTTGATAGGTATGAGAATATCAAGTTATTGAATGTAGCAGTTGGATCTAGAGTCGGGTTTACAAGGATAACACGTGCGGAAACAGAGGGTAATAGCAGGCACAGTACTGTTTGTTACCTTTGGGGCGGCTTAAGATATATCCCCGATTTCCGAGGTTTCTTAACCTCAGCTATTTCTCGTTTCGCTCTTAGCGATAAAACCACCCATTGTATCACCCCTTGTAAAATTTCTACTTTTATGTTTATAATATTTGTATTCTATCTATCTATCTGAACACTCAGTTAACTAAGGGCTTACATTGATAATTTTGTTTAACGAATAACTATTGAGAGTGTATCGAGGAATTCGAGGACCTCAAAAACCAGACATTAGTTCGTTTTCGGAAACTTGATCCCCTCGTCATTAGCTCTCGTAGACGCTATCCCCTCAGCTGTCGATCGACCGGCTACCGATCGGTAACAATAGAAAAATTGCCTCATATCACAGTTGAAGATTTAATGCAACCCATATAATACAAAACCGGTATAGGCAATCTAGTTATTGCCCAGAGCTCTCAATCATGATGTGCTACAATGATCAAGTTAAAGGGACCAAGTTCTGACTCCTTCTAATTGACTTCTTTCGACTTACGACAAGCAGCTGAAGAAGTTTTATTCCTTAATCCCACAATCAGCTCCGAAATAACTTAACATACATTGTATAGTCTGCAAAAAATGATTTATACACCGAGGCGCCAACACCTGCCCTGCTGTCTGTACTTGGCATGTGCGGACTTAATTTGGGCTATTAAGTTTTATTTAAGTACCAATAAATTGCTCGAATCAGGGCATGTATGTTATTACTCAGTTATTGCTCTAGGGTGATAATATCTAAGGCTTACGAATACTAATTTTCGAGCTCGTTGTAAACCGTGTTTTGATTATTGTTTAGATTTAGAAGGTACAAGAGTTACGACATGCAATTTTAAAATCTCGAGTTTTAAGATCGGTAGCGCCATCTGTTGTGTTACGTTTGAACTCTCAAGAAAAGCTTTTGTGACAATTTTCACAATCGTGAATATCACTTCTTTGGAATCAGTTCGCTGTTGAAATTCGGGCGAGTCGACTTAATAAAATTATGAGAAAATAAGTAGATAAGTAGGTACCTAAGTGAATACAAAAACTCGTCGTTTCTAATAAGATTTTCAGGTTTATTAGAATGAAAACGAACTGACGTCTAAATGGTGGCCTGTAAAGAAAGCATACCTTATACGCACCTACCATTTTCCAATACCGTTCCAAAACTTACCGGGAAAACAAAACTACATCTTTTTAAAACTAATTACTGCAACAAACGGGAATTTAAATTACGCTGTCGTGGGTTTCCACTAGTTTTAGCGTTGAGTGAAAGGGCGGAAGCGAGCTTCCAAAACTGGGTCAGCAGAGCTGTCAGTGCTACCCCCCATTCTCACCCCCCCTCGCACTTGTCACTCCGGCTACCCCATTTACGGGTTAATAGTGAAAAATTAAGTGCAGCGGGGAGGGGGTTATTTAGTTTCCGCTTTCGTTAATTCCGTTGTTTTGAGTTTTCGGTTGCCATTTTTTTTTTGTGATAGACAGTTTCATAATTTTTGTTTATATGACGTGGATGGAGGAGAATGTAGTGCCTATTGGTTGCGGGGAATAACAATAAAATTAACATTTGCTTTATTTAATAATGCTTTTTGGTTTTATTCTTTGAAATCTGCATGATAGTAAATCTTGCCCTAATATTTGTTATTCAGTAGTATTCAGTACGCCAATATGGGTAAAGAGATGAATAGACAGCTTCAAGTTTCTGTCTGCTTTATTTTTGATCGTAGGTATAGATTAGGAATAATATTGACTCTGTTATCTTTATGATATACTAATTAAACCTTCACTTGTCATGTTTTTTTTTTCTAGCCTGTCCCACTCCTGGGTAAAGGACTCCTTCCACTCCTTCCATCTCTCGCGAGCCCGCGTTTCCAGTTTTGAAGGAACCTATCCAGTTCGTCCCGCCATCTACCTGGTCTGCCGCGACCCTGCCTCACTGCCTCAAGGCACCAGTTCTGTACTATTTAGGCACACAGTTTGTCCAGCATGCGGCAGACATGTCCTGCCCAGTTCCATTTAACTTGAGCAGCCTTTTTGTCATCTTATGAGACACAATTAAATTTCTATTGTTACCGACCTCTGGAGATCGATCGACAGCTGAGAGGCATCACTAAACACACTGTAACAAAACAACTCATAATTTACATAATTGAATCTCGAATATTCTAAATACCGTCAAAACTTGCAAAACATTGCACAATGTATTAACATTTTTACGTTCGTGAATCATCGGCAATGATCGGAATACATCCGAGCAATTGATTTGCATACATTGCTCATTATCCGCCATTATGGTACGGAGCGTGTGAAATAGTTTTATATCTTAAATGTTACCAACACCCACGCTTGCCTTTCCTCAAAATTATATCGACGTGAATGGTTTTTATCGTTATATCTTTCGCTTTGATTCAGAGCATTGTCTTTTTATGGCCATTTTTATGATTTACTGTGTTTTCCCCGCTGTGCATTTCCAAATCAAAACCAGAACCCAGAACCATTGACTGAATGCCACACGCTGCAATGGCATGGGATGTGGGACGACTTGAAAGTCATTGACATCCTTATCTTTGCACTGAGTCTGATTAGCTGTAAAAAGCTCATACTGCACTTCTTCTACATCTCCATATTAGATCGAGATTCTACATGTAATTGAATTAAAGGGAAAAGGACTAGCAACATCATCGATTGTTTTAAGGCCGAAATAAATTATATAAACGCACTTAGCACGTATTGGCTAAGTGTTATTCCTGTCACTGTCACACATACTGTCAAACTACAAGTACTACAAGATATAGACGGGCACATGTCTAAGTCAAAGAAAATGCTAAGTAACGTTTATAGAATGGCGAAATTATGCGCTCCCTTCCTAAAAAAACACTATGGAAAACACCAAGGTATTATGTTTTTAATTTGGGGTACTACCATTAGTTCGGCAAGGTTCGCGTACGTTCGGGATAAGTCGGCGTCGGCGTCAACACCTGTCGCTGCGAGCTGCGTTTGTCTGGCTTTGACTTTTGGCCAGCTTAGAGATGGCGTGGTAGGTAGATTTTGTATCGATATCTTCTCCTTCTTTGTTTTGTACCTTCTTCTGTTTTTGCTAGGGTCCGCCTGTTTGTATAAACAAATGAGAATATAGAGCATCAAGAACTGATGTGCAGTGGTTAGTTTAATGCCGATGAAGATGAATAGGCACAGAGAGGAGAGAGGATGGTTTAAATTGCGGCTTTTAGGACGCAAAATGTAGTAGGACTACTTACATCGTTACTTTTTCATTTGAAGATGAGTTAGTCACGATTTCAGGCCGTTAACACGAATGAGGTTCTGATAGCGATACCTTTAACTTTTTCAATTACCGAAAGTGAAAATTCGACTAAATACTTATATTATAGGTATTCTGCCAATGGATGAACAATGGAGAGACTGCAAGGTCTTGGTTTAGTTATTGTCAAAGATTTTGATCTAAATTAAAATTGATCTATGAAGTTTTTGTAATCACTGTTCGCGTGCAAGTGGTCATAAGCCAGTGCTCCACTTATTGGCACAAATTGAAATAGATGAAAACTTAAATCTGGCACTGAAATCGTCGTCTGCGCAAATTAGTTCAATTTTGAAGTTCAGTGACATAGCTGGGTATTGCTTTTTGCGAACTGTTGATTGATATCTCAAATGTCTGTGATCTACCTACCGGTCTATTTTGTAAAAAAATCACCGCAAAACTTAGGTGAAGAAAGCTGTCATTCCGGGAGCGACATTATTGACATGTAACTTCAGTTCTCACGGTGAGAAGTGATTACAGAAGAGAACAAGATCTTACAATGGCTTAAAGCTAAGGCACAATTACGGACCCCGTAGGGCACAGAAAAAGCAAAAATAAAATCATGCTATTAAAGCTTCTGAACTTTTACAGATTTCAGAATCAAGTTAGAACATTGTTTCTGAAACCTGAAGATCTGCTTTTTCAGACTAAACAGCTGCATAATTAGAAAAGGTCTCGAATCCCAACGGCTATACTATATTACTATATTGAGAACTAGCTGTTTCCCGCGGCATCGCCCGCATGGATGTCAATACCTACTTCCCTATTTGAATCGGATTTTTTTTCTCAATTTCATGGGTTTTAATTTTTTTGAGCGAAATCCTTATTCTTTTTATAAAATAGTAGTATAAGTTACTCCTTATAACATCAGTTATCTGCCAGTGAAAGTCCTGTCAAAATCGGTCCAGCCGTTTCAAAGATTAGCCGAAAGAAACAGACAGACAGACAAAAATTTTTTTTTTTTTTTTGTTATAAGTAGGTACCATACATTCTTTCATTTATGAATTTAGTAAAAAGCTGTTATTTTGACATTACAAACAGATACTTAAATTTTCTTTATTTGTATAGATGTTTATATAATTCAGTCAGGTCGACCGCTATTAGTGAAAGCCAATGTTTTTATTGTGTAGGCATAAAACACCTTAAGGCGCTAATATCCGACAGAGACCGCGCTTACTAGATAAAACAGTGTTACAAAATTCTGAAATAAGATATGGCGAACATGCAATCGCTTTTAATAACACGATTAGATCAACTTTGCTGGATTGAAAAAATCCCAAAGTTAGGTTAGGTTAGGTTAGCCCTTTTCGTAATGTTTAATCAACCTCATAGCTACTAAACGACGAGACGTTTTTTTCCTATTATTTGTATATGAATGAAAATGTAGTAAGATTGTTTAGCACAATTCGCCGAGTTTGTCTTGATAAATTGATTAAAATAATTCATTACTATGTTTAATTACCTACCAAACGAGTGAGGCAAACACTCGCGAGCCTACTTCAGTTCAGTACGCGGTTCGAGCGTCGGATTATTATAGCGCCTTAATCTTATTTTTATGGCGTACACTTAATAACACATGAATTGTAAGTTTTGCTTTATTTTAGCGACCTTTTTTATGAGTTTTATGATGGTCGCACATTTGTTATGATTCTGATATAACTTTATTATAACGTCACAACTTCACAAGCGTTCTTTCAATGTGTCTTCTTTAAATAAACGTTATCTATTCTATTCTTTAAATTTCCCCTACAATAATTTGGAACTTTCCGAAAATCGATAATATTCTACCGACCTGCACTCCCGGATCTAAAATTCTAATCACCACTATCGATATTCTTTCCACCCCTATTCTTCCATAATGGTCATTTCGGTAATGGCGTGCCGGGGCCCGCGGGACCGCCGGGAGGGGGCCGCGCTGCCCTTGCGGAGACGTGCCCTTGCGCAGGTCACCTTGCACAGGTACGCGCATGCCCCTATTGCGCGCAACTAACCTTTTAGCCACCCACAATCGAAATGAAACCTATTTCTAAACAGGTAAGGTTGATTTTTGAATGGATGCAAGACCTGTTAGGGCTGCACACACGGTTCCGGTATTGTACGGTTATTGATTTCGGAGATTAAATCTAGGTATCAGATTTCTTTTTTGGTATATCGATTCGATAATGTAAAAGTATCGATTTAGGTTAGATTTATTGATTGGAATTTGATTCGGTTTTTAGAAATGAAAGTTATTTTTTAAGCCTCGTTGGATGTGGTTTGATGAATGCAATCCTCACACTGCTTTATAGAGAAAGCATAGACTCAGTATGTCTCATAAATAAGGAAGATTGTTCTTTTGATTCCACATTCATTGATATTTTTCCCAGAATTCTCATTCAATGACACTCAATTTTCCTCCATGTTACAGGAACAAAATCTAACAACTCTAAATCTCACCGTGCAATCCATTATCAAGTCTCACCAAGTGTGAACAGGCCTTATTCTAACGAGTTCCGATTTCGGTTTTTTAAGCCAATTGCATTTTATAGGCGAGCGTGACAGGATAATTTAAGAAAGAGTGGATTTATCTTTTTTGTTCATTGCCTTGCGCATGCGATTCCCAAGTGTCTGCCATTGTTTTTGCACATTTTTTTGTTGACCATTGTACTACAATATGTATAATAGGTACTGAAGTAATAAATATTAACGTTTAACATTCGTTTCTGGTATAATTACGTTGAGTTTTTTATTAACCAAGGATCGACGTGCAATAGTTTTGTTTATAGTCTATGTGTCCGTTTTTTTGACGTCAGGATTTTTATCCTGACGTCCTTGTAATCATATTTTGTTATATTATACTTGTAATTTGCTCAGGTGTTCGTAGTAAAAACTCACAACGATCGGTAATAAATATTGCAATTATATTTTACTATCCGAATTAATCTATCATTCAATGTTGTCAATAAAAAATAAAGCTGGCACGTTGCGAAAAAAATGGCGGCAATGATTTCTTATAGACCGACCATCCGACCATAGATAAAGTTCCTTAAATATTTTTAAAATTCGAACTCAGCCATTCGTCACCAAAAAGTTTGGTTTAGTTTTCAACCTTTGCGTATTTTGAAATGTCTTCTGAATTTTTCTCACGAATTGGGCGTCTTATTATAAGGCGAGGAATAAAAAGGCTGTGTTTAGTACTGGGAAGCGAATGATGACGTGTTTGTAAGGATTTTTCCTCCTGTGTCTGTAATTTCTGAAGCTTTCTTCTTAGAAATTATATGAGCAACGATGTGAGTCATACGTAAAGTACAGGTTAAACTTAGGGTATTACGATATTGTAAATTACTGTGCATATTATATCGTCTGATTGTTACTCACAGTTTACGAAACCTACACCATTTAATATGCATTTCCCGTATCCAAGGGTGACAGAAGAAAACTCAGGATTGTGGACATAGGTATTGATACACATTTTGCAGTTTTATTAAGTAGATTGTACACGAGCGATACGATTAAGTGCAAAGCGTCAATAAGTCTTTAGTGAGATGCTACTGAGTGTCTGGTTGGAATCACTGAGTTCTTATAGGACTAGAAGCCACTGATTTAACTGTTGGAGATTTTTAATGGTATAATGGTGGACATTGTTAACTGTGTGTCTGTGCTGGCCAACATATTATTTAAATAATTCTGAATCGTGTTCTGATTGTCGGAGAAATTGTTTTACAGTTTATTTGAAACAAGCATGATATTAATTTTAAGCATTATTGTGTGCGACAACGACTGACCTATCGGAAAATACCTGAAAATTGTTTTATTTTATTATTTAAGTTTTTATTTTATTATTTCTAAAAAAAAGATATTTGGGCAATTAAAGCAGGATATTTATTGTTTCTTTCACAGGAATCATCGCCAACATTGACGCTTTTTTCGTCAAAGGTGAGTATTTCAAAAATCGAACATTGGCATCATCCATTGTCATTGCTTGACCAGAAACAAATAATATCCTGCGTTTTTTTTTTTTCGTTTTTTTTTTTGGTGTGTTTTATTTTATGTATTTTTTCTGTGTATTTTTTGTTTGTGAATTATTTTCGGGGCGGGTTGTGTTGCATGGTCGTAGATGCCATTCATTATCATCATTGCTGTGTATGCTAATTTGGTGTATTTAAATGTGTAAGTGTTGGATATAAATTAAATTAATTAAGTTTTGTATTTATAATATTTGACGTACTTTTTGTAGTCGGAGTAACTTCTTAGATAAAGCTGGCTTTGGGCCGGATGATCTACATAGATATTTATGTAGTGAATAAATAGAAGAACCAATGTTGTACCTAGTAGTGTCAATTAGTAGCGTTTTTTTCCCGAATAGATGTACCTAAATAGTGGTAGTCTAGTCAAAAGTAAATTGTTATTTTTCTGTAATTATTTTATGTATTCAGTACTTTGTCGTATATAAATAATGGCGTTACGATATTAATAATTAAATTAATTCCTCGGACATCTAGACGCACTGCAGGTTACCATCCTTACCTAGTTGCTATTCCACCAATTCGCACTAAGCGTTTCCAAATGTCTTTTGTGATGCGCACAGCAAAGGAGTGGAACTCTCTGCCTGCGTCTGTGTTTCCGAACGCATACAACCCCGATCTCTTCAAAGTGAGAGTGAACAGGCTTCTTCTGGGTAAGCTCGCACCATCGTCGACTTTGTCTCTGTCATCTCTGACTTAGACTAGAGTCAAGAGCAAACCTATCTCAAATAAAAAATACGTACGTTTTTTATAATACTTATCGTTGATAACTTGTTAAGTAGCGGTAGGTGGGGATAGGATAGGTATATAGCTGAAAAATTAGGAACTGTAAAAATATGAAGACATCTGAAACTTAATAGCACTCTGCCTGCTTCCTCTTGCAAGCGGTTAAAAAAATATAGTACGAATAAAACGTTCCATTTTTACAAAATTTACACAACAAAATGTTCTAAAAATAACGCTTTTAACATAATCGCGTAAATCACATGTTTTATTTGTTTCATAAATAAATTAGGAGGTATCTGTACCGTTTCAACGCAGTTTTAGCCCAATATAAGTGTTAATAAACATGGAATTTATGGGCCATAATCTGTTAGATAGAAACTAGTTTACTTTGTTGTCATAGGACAGTCCACCTTAATTAGAAAGGTTTGTCAAACTAGTAGCGAATTATTAATGAATTATTATTAATTATATATTAATATTTTGACAGATCAAAGGAGAGATTACCGATGGATATTCCAAATGTTTTTTTAATATCTAAAAAATCTATGTAATAAATTAAAGGATGATGTAAAAAAAGTCAGATATTATATTCTCTAGTCTACGTTTTATAATATTTATTTAACAATGTAGGAACACACAATTTCAAGCAACCAAAATGTAACGCTAAAAAATTTTTGTAATGTCTTGATTTGTGTAGAAGCTATTCCAAACTGTGACTAAATTATATTTTTGAACTTGTTATCAATATAAAAACATGCGAAAAGAACTACATTGGTAATAGCTAGATAAGTTTATAAATACACAAACTAGCCAAACTATTCCTCACTTATGAAAAATTGTCTTTCAGATTAGGACCAGAATCGTAGGTACATAATTATTAAGATTGGTTCTTTCCTCAAAAGACCATTTCAGACACCAACCTACATGGTCTTCACATGATCTGACCAAAATTATGTCTGGACTTTAAAAGAGACTGTGACCTCTGAGTTTGTTTCGGCCTTTCTTCTCAGAGTAGTCAGATAGGAAACGCCGGCCTCATCTAGTTTAAAAAAAATGTTAGACGTGTAAAAGTGTTTGTATAAACCTACTTACAGAAATAAAATCATTTATCATTTTATCATTGGTAACTAAACCACGGTGTTTGGATATATAGGAACAGGGTATTACCTAAGCATCACAAGTTCAACAAAATGTTCTAAATAGATTTAAAAAAGTGGACTTTTTTAAGGGGAATTTGGTCTTAATGATTAGATCTGTTGATTCTGTGCAGTAGTGTTACCATACTGTTATGTGGGGCCGGTTTGTTTACATGTGACATAGTCGAGAGGCAGTAGGACAAGACCGTGCTGTCCTCAAGGTCTATGCAGATATAGTTTAAGTAAAAGGGGTAGTTTCGTTTTTTAAATATTAATAAAACCTTTCAAAATATTTGCTGTTTTAGCAGACTACGTTCTGACTTCAAGACGAGACGATGATAAATTAATTTTTTCAAAGAAAACATCTGCGCAATAACGTTAACATCTAACCATGATTTACGTAAATAGCGAACCATGGTAATAATCAATTATTAGACTGGTTTCCCTTAGATTTGTATATTTGGTCAATGCCAAATTGATGACGATCTTAAGAAGGTGGCTGGGACAGACTGGATGTGGAAGGCGGAGGTCAAGGTGTTGTGGCACAGCCTGGGAGTGGGAGAGGCCTATGTCCAGCAGTGGACTGCTATAGGTTGAGTTGAAATTGATTTCGATTATAGTTGCTAGGCACATGATTATGATTTGATTAAGTATATAATTCTGTATTGATTGATCAACATTGTTTGTGCGGTCTTTGTCCTTTATCAGGAAATTAACTTACTGATCAATCTGGTCTGTGACAGATCTCGCGGCAAGCTCACCCGCGTCAATATATTTTAATTAAAACAACTTGAGTGGAGTATTTGAAACGCGGCGGGCGGCAACCAAACTGTCGGTGATTATTTCGCTAATACGTAGTTTTAATATTAATTAGTGAAATTGTCAAAACCAGGCCACCGTTGTACCACGAATGTTGTATTTTAAAATTAGGCAATAAAATTCATTGGAACGATGTGACTTAGGAACGATGTGACATGCCGATCGTTTTGTCTGCGATATTATTTTGGCCTACTATTCCTTTATTTGTGGTTAGAAAGTATATATATTATGTAGGTATTTAAATTATGAATAAATATTTAAATATTTCAATTTTTATCGTTTGCTATGTCAGTAATAAAATTTTAAAATTAATTATTAAAGTAATTTTTCGTGTTATATTTTTTATTGATAGTTTTATTGCCATAATTTATTTATTACTTGTCGAGGATCCAGTGAAATTCGGATGATTTGTTTTTTTTTTAATTAAATTAATTAAAGTTGGCTAGCATTGAAAAAAGCCTCTAACAAATACTTATAAAGAAATAACAAATGAGCCATGTTTTCAGCTTTAATATATATTTATGAGTTGAGAAAAATTGTTTTTTTATGTTTTATAGTGTTTAGATATCAATACCCAGCACATCTGTGAAGTTTACACAAAAAGAAACTGATATTACAAGTAACTACAATAACTGCGGCCGATGACCCCCACAAAAAAAAAACATCAAATTAATTACATTTTTGTTTTATCATGTTTAGATATTGGTACCTATCGTGTATGCGGAGTTTAGCTAGCCAATTTAAAATAACCCTGTATAGAATACTTAATTAGACCAATAATAATCATTTTTTTTTGACAAATCTTAAATAAAATATACAAGCTAACACTAAAATATATAAATGTATATTATGTAGCTACACCGATATAAAAAAAAATGGAAGAGCTCATGTCTTTAGCTAAATGTAAGCAATGTATACAAATAAGCAATGTATACAATTTGAAGTATTGTTTTTAACGAGCTGCATCTAGCTAGTCTTATCAATAGATTTAAAAAAAACGTTTCGATAAAGAAGATCAAATACCGATCTCGGATTTCTGATAAGCGAAGTCGCTTGCTTAACCAACATTAATAACGTGAACATGTTTTAACTACCGTAGTTATTCAGTACAGCCATAAACATGTCGAGCCTAAATTATTTCCAATAATGAGCTATCAAACCAGTATTAAAATTATTACGTTAATTAGTTTTTTTTTAATATTTATATTATTGAAACGATAAAAAGTAGCTTGTGATAATGATAAAATTATAGCCAATTATTTTTTGTGGGTTTAATTTTTATTTAATTACCTATTTAAGTTAGCTATTGGGGCTTGCAAGTTTACAACAGATGTTACTAGAAACACCAAAGCTTAAAATATTCTGCACCCTAATTGCGTAACACACTATCAATCACAATCTGAATGATTTTGAAGCATATTGCTAATCCATTGCTTCATATGTTCGAAAAAATTGTTTGCTCATCAACGTGAATAACGCAATGAATGTTGTACTGTCAAAATGAAACCGATTCCTACTGTGTGATAGCAATTGCCCCGCGGATCCTTGTAGTCGCAAAACTAAGTGTACCTAATTATGAAACTACAACACCTTTTTTTTTCAGTTTCTTGTTGTAATTATTTTATGAAAAATATACTGTTGCATTTGAAAATCTTTTAAGTCAGTTAAGCTAAATATTAAGGTATCTATTAAAATTTAAAATGGCAGTACCACTTACTCGTGCAAAGTATCCGTGGTTAGCCCGTCGTCCACCGCATTAATGACCCATTTTCTCCTCTAGACTTTTACTACTTTCTTACGTAAGATATACATAAACAGCTCGTAAACCCCATGTTTTTCGTATTCTTGGACATGAACATAATAAAAAATAAATTAAACTTAATGCAATAACTATAAATTGTTAATCGCGTTATATGATTCTAATTTTTAAAAGCTTAACTATTTGTAAAATGTGATACTCAAAATCTGAAGATTCTGAAAACTCATTTTATTTAAAACGACACACACTCGAAACTTTCGTATTTACACATTGAAATGGCTTAAACAAATAGTCATCGTTCTTAGTAAATTTCTAGTAAATCCCAAATATAAACTGCAAAAAGCTATCGTACCACTCATTGTACAGTAATTTCCTGTATTTAAAAGTAACCAAATGATTCGGCTACGAAGACATATGTACAGTCATTCTGAGCTTAGGTACGTGTGAAATTATTATAAGATGTGACACAAGTTTCTAAGATGTGTTCTGAAACTGAGGCAAAGTATCCTTGAGGATGTTTTTTTTATGTCATTCGCTGTAACAGTATATAGTAAAGTAAGTGACCTATTAACGTCTCCATAGAGACTGCTGATAAGCCTGTTACAGATGAGACAATCCTCTGAAAGCCAAGACACGGTTCCCTAATATTAAAATAAGTCAAATCCAGAATATCGGCATAAACTTCTCAAAAAGATGTTCATTAATAAGAGAGATAACGATCTCACCAAACATAACAGGCCCCATCTAAATATTTACCCAAATTCCATCACTACGAAAAATCCAAATGTCGAAAAGTTCCCAACCACGACCTTAAGCGTATCGCAATTATATCTCGAATAATTAGTCATTCTCTAGCGAGACTTCACTTGAACAATGTTACATTGCATCCGGATGATATTACTCATCGCAATTCGCGTGGTTAAGGTATGAGTAATAGCTTTGAAATTTTAATAATGGAGTGTTAATACTTACCTACTTCAAATCTTTCACAGATTATTTTAGACAATCATCATAAAATATGGTAAGGGTCGCTGCTAGACATGACTCTACAAATGATCGTGTACGGATAAGAAATTGTCCACTATCGCAAGCAAACAGATTGGCAACAGCTTTATTATATGCTAGCTTTTGTCCATGGCTTCACCCGCGTGGATGCCGGAAAATATCCCACGGGAACGGTCTACCGGGATTAAATGTACCCTATGTGTTAATCCAGGTTATAAACTACCTGTATGCCAAATTTCATCAAAATCTGATTAGCCATTTTTGCACCAACCCAAAACATACATCCAGATAAACGGAAAAAAATTCTAAAAACTATATTATTGGCATTAAACTCAACACCTCGTAGCCATTACCTATTTAAAAAAATATTCAATGTAGGTACAGTTTTGACGTCGTTACTACTTAGAAGAAGTGTTTCTGTCAATTCTCGTGAGGACTAAGGAATGCCTGTGCGCAGAAGTCAAGTATTTGTCCCTAGCGGAAGAATAACTTTCACGTGGCGGGTTAGCACTCCATTTCCACTTACTCTGTGGCGCGAGTTGGTACATAGATCTTCGTCATTATTACATCTCATTGTGATTGTCAATAAAGGTGCAAAGGTGAAATTACCTTGCGGTAATATTTGCCTGTTTGTAGGACTGTAGGCGTTATTGTGTGACGTCATGTTAGCTTTAGTAATCAACATCATTGTCCTTATTTTTTTAGACTTGCTATCTTTTGGTTCAACGTCCTGTCTTCAAAGACCAAAAATTTTCGGGCATATTTAGATAAGTTTCATAGATTATTTCACATACCATACCCCGAAGACCTTATTTCCCCGAAGGTGTAGGTTACACCCACATTTCGCCAGTTATGTTTAAGTCCCATGTAACAGGAGGCGAGCCTATTGCCATCAACCAGGCACAAATCCAGATTAGATTATTTTGTCACTTGTAAATAGCGTAAGTTCTAGGCAAGTTTTGAAGTTCACCTTCAGTTTTCGTTTATATGAAACCCATGAAAAAGCGATATCGACGGCGTAGTGCCAATACCTCCTAACTGTCATTTTTCGAGAAATTCACTTTTTTATCGTTTTGAATTTAAATGCGTTATTCGCATGTTTTAAAATCAAATTTCTCAATTCCTCGAAAAGTGTCAGTTAGAAGGTATGGGCACTTCGCCGTCGATATAATTATGTATACGAAAATCTTTAGCTTGGGTATAGGACGGCACGTGGCACGATCCTTACATACTCATTTTGCTTCGTCCACGTTCATATTTACATCTTCTTCCTCATATGGAAGTTATAAGGTACTTAGCATCAGCATCTTCTTGCGGTTATCCCTCGTTTCGCCAGTCCCTCTATAGTAAATTCCTCCTTAGCTAAAAATAATTCAAAAGTCAATAAAATTGAACATCCATAATAAAACGAACGGAATCAAACCAACAATTAATACCAACATGAAGCTAAAACCGATGAACATGAGTCAGTTCAGTTAGGTGCGCGTGCGACGTTGTTTTCTTACGACGCGGCGACGCGCGCCGCTCCGGATGCATGCTCGCCGACGTCATAGATTTCCGAAAGAGTAGATTTGGCGGATTTATTCATTTTATTAGAATGCTGGTTCGAGACGGTGTGGGAAAAGAATACCTGAAAGGACAAGGCCTCTCCCAAGGGAGAGGCCTTTACCCAATTCGGGGGCTGCGTTGAAAAGTGCTCTCGTAGCCTCCGGTCCCAGTGTGCGAGGGAACACCGGGATGGTTTTAGTCAGTAAGATTCTGACAGACCCCTCTGCTCACCCCAGGGCGGAGACATCCATGAGGATTTTCACCCCGAAAAACAGGCCTTTGCCCAATAGCGGGACGGGAGAAACAATTGACAGCTGGAAAAGAAAATGAATGCTACAGGAAATTCCTCTGAAATCCCTCGGCTTCTTTCAACAAAGGGCATTTCTCAAGATTGTTATTATTCTAGTGTCTAAGTTTGTAAGTTTTCTTACCACAACTTGATTTACCCTACGTTATCTCCTTTACGAATAATCGCCTCTTATAATTGCTTTTTTTTCAACGGGAATATTTTCTCCTTGCCCTTCTTACGATTTTTATGTGATTTCTTCAATTTTGAGCTTTAAAATGACGCCTCATTTGTAAATACTGCACAGTTAAATGGTACACATTTCAGTTAAATGATACTTGATCACAAAAACCTCGCAACAAAATTATTTTTCTGCCCGCCTCTAACACGTTCACAACTCTACACCAAGAAAAGTCACATCGAGAGATATTCAGTAAAGTACAAGTGAAGTGTCTCTGCTACTAGAAATAGCTGCTACTACTGCGGGGGAGGGGGGGTAGCGATGTACTTGCGGGGTAAGAGGGCAGCAGGGGGGACATATACGTTTCCGTCGCGGGAGCACGTGGCGATTGCGTTGATTTTCTTTTTGCTTTATTTTTTTGTTTTAAGTGAGGATGTTAGATATGAGTAATTTTTGGACGGCATGTCCTTTTTAATGTGTGGTCTGTGCTCAGCTGTGAGTTAGGAAATAATGAATGGAAGGATTTTGGGTTTAGTTGTTAGAATGGACTAAAGAACCAGTTTTTTGAACAGATTGTAAAAGTTTTCAGAAAGGTTTAGCTTTCAGTGCTTAAAAGCTTTTTCTAGTTTCTCAAGCTCGTAGTCATGATTAATAATAAGAGGTAGAACCTGTCTAGACTGTATGCGCTTTTCTGCAAACAAAATCTTTTCTTTAAAAGAAAGTATGTTGAGCTTTTGATGATTTTTTGCAAAAAAACAAAATTATCATGAATCATTTTGTAATAATATGCAACGGAAGCTTCTGCACCCAAGCAATCTAAATCAATTTTATTGCACATTTGAATCCTAGAAGACTTTGATTTAAGGCTCCTGCAAACAGGCGCGCCACGCGACGCGACACAAAGGCACCGCGTGTCGCTCAACAAGCGGTGCCTTTGCGTCGCGCACGATTCGCGTCGCGTGTCTCGCTTATTTGCAGGAGCCTTTATTTTTATGACCCGATAAACTGTATCAGTAGATAGATAGAATACTCTTTATTATCATCATCTGCCGAGCCTTTTCCCAACTATGTTGGGGTCGGCTTCCAGTCTAACCGGACGCAGCTGAATACCAGTAATACTCTTTATTATGTACACCATAATTATTACAGATATAACATAACACACATAACATCACGCCTTGTTTCCCGGAAGGGTTAGGCAGAGGTGTACCTATAGTAGTACACCCACATTTCGCCAGTTATGTTTACAGATATAAAAGTAGACATTTTACAAGGGGTAATGTGCATCGGGCGGCCTTATCGCTAAGAGCGATCTTTTAAAAACAACCTTTGGATGGATTAAGGGAGAAAGGAGAGACAGTATCACTTTTAGTGCTTTTAATACTTATAGTAAAAATCGATACGGTGTAAAAGAAACGAAAAGGCTTCTGACTTAGAACTTGGTCGTTAGAATTTTTATTAATTCCCTTGCGCTGTCGAAAGATCTTCCGAGTGTTTTCTACAATTATCTCTAGAGTCTATTGGCTAGCTGACCAATACGGTCGACAAACATAAACGTCGGGCAACATCATTCTAAGGTACCCCCCACCCCTACAATGTTTAATTTCGTCATCAACAGGCTATGGAAGTCCACTTCTGTAACAGTCACCATGCAATCGTTGCTTCTACTTCAAGAATACGATCGATTGAGCTATATTTCATTTAGCTCAACCACAATATCCACCATTTTCTTGAAAATACAATCTATACCCACACCTCTGACTACTTCATCGACATAATCTCCAAGATTAATACCGACATCCACAACGCATGTCTCGTAAGTACTAGCGAGTACTGTGCATACGAAATCCCCTCGATTTATCGTCAGCATTACGAAGGTAACAGGGACCCGTAAATCCAGCACTACAGTAATAATGGCGGCATAATCTTTATAAATTCTAACTGACCAGCGATGGAGTGCAGAAACGAGAGGGAGGTGGTATCGTTATTATTGCAAAAGGGTGTTATGTATGTTTTGTTGAGGATGGGAATATTAAGGGGCATAGTCCGTATAGCTGGTCCGGTAAGTGGTGAGGTCTTTTATAAAGGACGCTCTTTAGGAAATGCCTTCTGGCATCAGTTAATCCATTCGGAAACTCATTGGTAATATTCTGACATGTCCATGTCAAAATTCTTAAACATTTTTACCAGATCAAATACTTCACATCAACCAGATTTCATTTAAAAAAAAAAAATCATACATATAGAAAATTTTTAATCTCAATTGCCATATTCTTTTTTCCTATGTTATATTTCTACGATCTATGTGAGGTACTAACAACTGAACAGTCGAGCAAGTGGCCCGCGGGTACATATTTCACGGCGGTGTGGCAACGCGGCGTCGCCAACCAAAATAATACAGAAATGTGTGGGTGGGATGCACTCGCTGGTACATGGAGGTGAGAAGAATACTTCTGGAAGGCGATGAGACAGTTTGCGTATTTTAGGCGCAAAATTCTATTTAGCCCTTTATCAATTGTCACGTGATTCAGGGCTTAGGTTCTTATAAATACGTGTTCAGGGGGGGTTTGGAGGGGGGTGGTCTTTAAGTTCATTTTATTATATTATATTCAAGAAACTTCCAGCTAACTTATACCTGCAGCGTTCTTAAACAATATGGACAATATTAAATTACCACATAAACAACATGTCCGAGAGAAAAAAATCAGCTGTTCCCTACATTTTATGTTCGCATGACTCGACAAAATGTAGGGAACCACTGATTTTTTTCGCGATTTCAGGTTTGATCCCATAGTAAAAGTTGTTCATAATGATGAGTACAATGACCCCTTAAGAGGTTGTGCGTTAATTCCGGGACATGGGAGCATATATCTATAAGACATGGACACAGTTGCAGACAATTATACAATTTGAGACTAAAGATTCGGCGAACCCTAGTAATGATTGTCAGATGGCAGTAATTGATATAGGGGCGACGTTTGCCTGTCTCTTCCTCCTCAGTCGTGACTGTACCTACTTACCTTTAAATGTTTGAAACATGGTGCCAGCCAAATAGGTACTTACTCTTGAGTCGTGACCATTAGTGCCGCCTCCACCCGAGCCCTACGACAACCATCATTAAAGTATTTTTATAATGTCTCTGTAGGTTTAATCTGGTCTCTAGCATTATTCACCGGCCGCTGAGCGATATACACTCGGCCCTCGATTGGACAACACTACGCTCCTTTGATTTAGATCTGGCGCCTCGTTTTAAGAATAAAAATGATTTTTATTGAGAATTATTAATGGGAGTTATGTAATAGGGATGTGTAGAGATACCTACTTACATTTCTTTTTGTAGATTTCGTTCGTTATTGAAGTTCTTGGTTAAACTTTTAATTTTGGATCCATATCTGCGCTTAATAATAGATAGTGGACACTAGTGTTCCATCTGTGTTCGTTTCGCCTTGTTCTTATCATTATGATATCTTCTATCTTGGAAGATATCTATTAATTGCACTGTGCATCTGTCTCTCTTAGACTTACAGGATGGTAGCATCGACGCGCAATTTGTTACCTTGGATTCAGTACATAATTCTGAAGACCCCTATGTTGAAATTTTTTGTCAGCTGTTAAAAGAAAATTTGTTGTTCCATACATATTGACCGCATACGTGTTGCACTTTTCTATGAAACAGCAGATTTTGTTTTTTGATAACCGACGAAATATTTCTACGCTTAGAATCATGTGCTGAATTCATGGTTACAGTTAGCTCGTCGTGCTACCCTGGTGTACATAATAAAGAGTAAAGCACAACTGGCTGACTGGAGTCAAACATAACTGGCGAAGTGTGGGTGTACTAAATAGGTACACCTCTGCCCAACCCTTCGGGCAAATAAGACGTGGCGTTATGTTATGTTGATAATAAAGAGATATTCAATTCTATCGTCCACAAAGCTTAGTTTGTGGTACCAAGCAAGTGTGAAGGTGATTATTTTATCGCCCGTTTGTGGTCCCTTACAACCGTCAATAAGACTGCACATACTTGCTACACTCTTTATACGCTTCCTAGCTGTGCCCCGCGACTTCGTTCGCGTGGAGGTCGTAAGATACATAATATACTAAAATAACAGCCACATTTTAATAAAACTCCCTCGTCCCCCGACCCGTCGCGTTGCATGCCCGCCCGCGCTATTACTTCGTTTTCTCTTAGTGTTCTTTCTAGCTTTTTCTTTTTGCTCGGCTCGTAAGGATCATAGCGTTATATTAAATAACCAATAACTATCGTCGTGAATTGGACTACCAAAAATGCAAAAAGAATTTTTGAAATCCGACTTTTTGTTCATAATTTCATGGGTTTTAATTTTTTCGCGCGGAACCCTAATTATTTTTATAAAATAAAAGTAGCCTAAGTTACCCGTTGTAACATCAGCTATCTACAAGTGAAAGTCCCGTTAAAATTGGTCCCGCCGTTTCGGAGATTAGCCGGAACAAACAGACAGACAGACAAAAAATTTTTAAAATTGCTTTTTTGTTGTAAGTACCGTATATAGGGTGTCCGGTAAAGAATGGATAACCTTGAAATCGCATATAAGAGACCTTATGGCTGTTCTAAAAAAAATACAAAAAAAAATATATCCCAAGTAATAACTAAGATTTTTTTGAAAAAGAATACTAGCTTTTTTTACATTTTTCATCACCACAACCACAAATGAATGAATTCCATCGGTTATCTGTTGTTATAATATTGTACGTTGACTATGCCGCCGACAGAGAGGCAATAAATAATGTGACTAGAAATTACACAGAATTTTTTTTCTAAAAAAATTATATCTTAGGTACTTACTACTTGGGATATACATTTTTTTTGTATTTTTTTTAGAACGGCCATAGGGTCTATTATATGCTATCGCAAGGTTATCCATTAATTACCGGACACCCTGTATACTTTCATATGCATTTAGTAAAAATTTGTTATTTTGACATTACAAAACAGACACTTCAATTTTATTTATTTGTATAGATGTTACGATCTCATAGATAATCATTATATTAATCTGTAAACTACTGATCAAAAGCCTTCCAATGCTACTGGTATTGCTATAACATGTTATCGACTGCTGGCAACACCAAGCAGGCATCCGCCGGGTGTGACGTGCCGTGCAGTCATTGTTACGTATCACGTTAGAATTCATTCTCTATAGTTGATTCGATTATTTTAGATAATTAGGGTAGAAGATAACTCTGACTGTTGGTCTTGGAAAATACTTTGCTAAGAACGTGACTCTCATCAAAAATATATCGTTGTACTAAAGAATTTTATTCGGCCAAACTCCTGTTTCGTTACAAACCCTGACACTTGGTAGACCAATTACTGATCCCTTTAAAATGTTACATGATATCAAGATGCCCATTACCAAAAACACCTGAAAGTAATTCCACACCACCGTGCTACGTGCTCAGCGCGGGGGCAGGCAGATTACGAGGTACCCACCGAAATAGCCCGTCTATGTACCTACGTAATTGTAAAAATAAAATGTTTGTTTTGACGCAGCAAAGTGCTGTCTCCTCTTCAAGATGGCTTCCTTATGTCGGTAGAGGGATTTTATGTGTTAGGTTGAGAGGAAATAGAAAGTGATAAGTTACACTGATAACTCTTGTGTAGTTGGCGATTATTTTTATTATGATATTTTAACTTTAAAAGTCAAAGCATCAATACAAAAGATATTCATTATTCCAACGCCAGAACATGCAGGCAAACGCTGCTATTCGACTGGCTTCCTTGGGGGTTACATAAATCATCACAGTTCGAATATTTTTTGTATACCTACTGCGTTACATATAATGAATTGTGGATGATGGGTCAAAAAGTTAGTCTGTTTAGTCCAAAGGGAACTTTGTTAGTTCAATAAAAGTCACATTATCGACGTGTTATAGACATAACACTTTATATTTTTTTAAACTTCCAGATCTACATGAACATCACATTCTTCAATCACCAACATTAATACATTATCCTCATACGCCATACTGCAAAATTACCTCAAATCGCGAAAGAATTACACTCAAATAATACCAATAACACTTGCGAACGCAATAATATTCGTTTTCGCGCTCAATCATAACAACTTTTAAGAATGGCGGGTACCACGTGCGCACGCGCCTCTCTTAGATGTGAAAACATAGGGATATTCAGAAGGCCCACACATATTGTGGTTGGCAAGGACCCTTAAATTTCAAGGGCTATCTGAGATCACCAATCAAAATTCACAAAGCATGACGATTTTTAAGCTATGGATAGATTTTTCGAGGTATAAATCATAAATCTTTATTTACCTCAACATCATATTACAGGCACTGGTTAATAAAATGCACAATCTTAAATAGAGAAAGGTGTCTGAGGTAGGAGGGTCCTGAGTTACAGATCACCCGGCTCTCTTTTAAAGGACATGTTAATTTACAAAACAGTTAAAGTTAAGATATAATAAGTATTATAAAGTCTGAAAATGCAATTGAGTGCAAAACGTAAAAAAAATAAATAAAAACAAAATCAAAGTTAATGTTCTGATAAATTAATAGAAAAGACGAGAAGAGGATTGTAATTTTGGCTGTCTGGGCACTCCTGCGCAGCTGCGGTGCAAAGACTACAGGCACACTTGTAACTCATTCATTAGCATCCTTTCAGGCGAACTACTTTTATTATGGGACCAACTGTAATTGCGAATCTTTTTCAAACCTTTTCATGAAGTAAGTATAGCATTCTTGTATTCGTAGGAACTGTGTGTAATCAGCTGAATCTTCTGTAGCTATCTTCATTGCGTAGCGTACCGCGTAAGTATATAAAAATGTGACAAATGTTTGAATTACAAGAAATGTGCGCAAACGCAGTATTTATAGATCGGTATACACGTTCTTTATAACTCACGCTATAAAAATTACTCTAAATTATGTGTAGTGAGTGACTTTAGTGTCTCGTTACTGCGAACGACTTTATTTTCAGCTAAAAATAAACTTTATTTCGTGGTATAACTGGTAGTCTTCATGTAGGTACCTACCTACTACAGTATGACTAGACAATGTCGTGTTTTTGATACTCACTTTAAGGGTATTAACTTTTGACATAAGTATCGAAGTTTTTTGATACTTCGTTATGGACTACTTCTTGACATGATAGTTTTTCTAGCTGTTGAAGTAAAAAAGTTAGTTTTGTTGCTTAATTTGTTTTTGCCTATCAATCCTACGCAGTAGCATAACATAATCAGCCTATAATATTCCCACTGCTGGGACACAGGCCCCTCTCTGTGAGAGGGAGTGGGCCGTAATCCACCACGCGGGCCCAGTGCGGGTTGGTATACGTCACATGTCTTCGAATTTGTGGTCCTAGGACATGCCGGTTTCCTCACGATGTTTTCTTTCACCGTTTTGAGAGCAGTGGTGATGAAATAATTTACACAAAGTAAAGCGCCTGTCTGGGTTCGTACCTACGAGTTACATCTCGTAAGTCGCGGTCGTTACCAAGTGGTAACGACCAGTGGTGACGAGGTGGTGGTGGTGGTAGTGGAGTTTATTTTGAAATCTCTGTCTTTAATATTGTACTGACCGATATCACCGGTGTCTGGGACAAGCATGTCTGGGTCATTTAATACGAGGATACCTCTCCAACAATGTCCGTAATCCATTATTTAATTTACAAAACAAAATGTAATTTTCTGTAAGAAGTTAAAGTAACAGATTTTTCTTTCTTGTAATAGACAGTATTGAGGCAATTAAGAAAATCAAATCTCGCACAAAGCACGAAATTCGAATAAAAATAATTATTCCTTCCAATCTTAACTCCTTAGGTGTCCATCAATACTTTCAATCATAACCATTATCACGATAGTACGTAAATTGGCAAATGTATATAAATTGTGAGTATCTCTGTTATGTAGGTACCATCAGCAAACGATTAAAATGGCGATGTTCTATCTATCAATCAAGTTTTTGTTTTATGGTCTCAATTAACTTGCTAACGGTACTCGCACTAAAACTTACGAACAATGTTTTATTATTATTTTTGAAACATTGATGGGTAAGTCTTCGCACCTTGCTTTGCCTCGAATAAAAAAAAAATGTCTGTATAATAAATAAGGTTCTGTTTTAGACTGTATAAACAGATTATCGAGAGAGAAATTCAAAACTGTTTAGGACCACAAAATATAGGGTAATAGGTACTTATATTTTTCTAGTCCTTCGAAACTTTCACCCAAAACACATAACTTAGCATAACATCACGCCTGGTTTCCCGAAAGGTTAGGCAGAGGTGTACCTATAGTACATCCACATTTCGTCAGTTATGTTGAAGTCCCATGTAATAGGGAGCGAGCCTATTGCCATCTACCGGGCACTAATCCAGACTCCGGGCTGCTACTGAGAAATTCCAGATAGAAAAACCCAATAACACTGCCCGACCTGGAAATCCAACCCAGGACCTCATGCTCAGAAGTAGCGTTTGCGACCACTAACCCAACGAGGCAGTCACCCAAAATTCCTGGAAAAGCTTTTTAGGAAACTATTGTCGAGCATTTCACTTTTTCAGCAGGTACCTAGTCAAGAAATAAGAATCATAACATAGATATTTCTCGTTTGAATTGCAGGATAATCATGCATTATTAATTTCGGTTCAACTTTTCAATAAACAACAAACAGACATATAATCTTAATTCTCCTTAGACATAAAAGTCGTATTTAGCTAAATTTAAACAATTAGTCTCGGTATTTTCGCGAAGTGCTGGCGCAATTCGCAAAATAATGATATCAATCAGCACAGCGTTAATGGCTCATACACACTCATCAATAAAATTCGTTGGGTTCGATAACCAAGCCGTTAGAAAACTATATTTTTTTTCACTTATATTGTCAGTTAAAGTGTTTCGTACGTTCAGTTTAATAGCTGGAGGAATTGTTATAAAAACTTGCAAAACGTTGTGTTGTGTTGATTGGCTCGTGTCAATTACATTTAACGTCTTATTCTTAATATTCTTGAAGTTGTATGTTTCCTGTTTATTGATACCTTCATTTAGAATAACGGCTGCAACAGTTCAGGGAAACGGTCGCATTTACACAATTTAAGATGTGATTTAATTTACTGCAAGTTACCATCCCTGCCTAGTTGCTGTTCCACCAATTTGAATAAGCGTTTCCAAATGTCTTTTGTGATGCGCACAGTAACGCAGTGAAACTCTCTGCCTGTGTCTGTGTTTCCGAACGTTTACAACCCCGATCTCTTCAAAGTGAGAGTGAACAGGCTTCTTCAGGGTAAGCTCGCTCCATCGTCGACTTTGTCTCTGTCACCTCTGACCTAGACTAGAGTCATGAGTAAACCCATCATCGAAAAGGAGTGGAGGGAGTGGAACTCCCTCCACTCCTTTTCTGTGCGAATTACAAAAGACATTTGGAAACGCTTAAATCCCTACGTTTATCAAACTTACTGGTTAAAAAACAAAGGTTTTAATTCCTCGGCCGATATCCAAAGAATCACTTATTTAAACTGCATGAAATAGTGTCGGAAACGCCATAAAGATTAATGAAAAATCCCCGACGAGTCTACTCGACACGTGCAAACGCGCCGCGGCGACGTCGCTGCCTCGCGTGCCACCCTAATTGCCTAACTTTGTACACAACTTACCCACGCACTGTGCTTCGTTTGGACGTAAGTGGTGAGAGTAGTTGCTACTGGAATATTGTTTGTTTTATTGTTTCTTTTAAATTACGACCTTGATATTATGATCTTTGTGGTTATATCGCAGTACCTAAATGTAGTAGCTTACGATTTTGTTTCTCGAGAATTTGGTGCTCGGAGTCGGCAAATGCTGAGAAAATTCTGAATATTTACAAAAACGGCGTGTAGGTACTGTTTACTCGTAAAGTTAAACTGTTTGCAATAAGAAAACAATTGAAAAGGTTTTAGGTTAATAGCTTATTTATTAAATAAGTATATTATCGTGTGCTAGGTCTTACCCACAGAAGCAGCAAGCTGGTGGCCATATTAAATACATAATTTTCTGCTGCATCGTTTCTGTGATTACTAAGTAAATTTTCTCTTATTCCATTACAACAAACATTGCTGGAGGAAATCTGTCGATGTCTCGGTGTAAATGACATTAATACCCCGCATTAACAATTCTCATACGCATTGCTCATAAACAAGAAATAACAATACAGTACAGATTATCAAACAACGAATAGACAAAACAAAAATATGTTTCCGTTCATTCCATTCTAATAATACTTTGCTTGTTTTCCATACAATTATTAAGTAGACGATCTAATCTTCCTGTTGCTCATCTCAGTTAAACAGTTGGCAACTCCTCCAATTCTTTAGTAAACAAATGCACGATTCCAAGTGTTCTAAATATGTGGGACACAGGAAAATTCTTTCATAAGTTTGCAACATAAGATTAATTGGGCTTTCTTTTTGAATATTTCAAAGTTTTTAATGTGTTAGGGGATTGATTAGTTTTATGTTATCGCCGTTTATATTGTTTTGTATTTTTCATATTTATTTATGTTTTTCCGACAAGATTACTTTAGAATTTACTATAGTTAAAAAAGGCATTTTCCAGAGGGCAGGGCCTGCTATCTCGACGTATATAGCGATCGCTTTACGACCGAATTTGGTCGCAAAGTTCTAATGGGGTTCCTAGACGGTAAAAGAAAATCACGTGCTTGTCAAAAAATGTTGACCGTCTAGGGACCCCATTAGAACTTTGCGACCAAATTCGGTCGTAAAGCGTTCGCTATCTATGTCGAGACTGCAGGGCCAGGATAGGAAATACCTTTTAATATATTCTTGTCACAATCATGACATGTAGCTGACGACTATTTCTGTTTTGAGCTCGTGATTATAATGTAGATCTACATATTTTGTTTTATTTTTCTGATTACTCCTATCTTTTTCAAGTATGCACGTGTTTCTGTGATAAACAAACCTATTTTCTTTCTTTCTTTATTGACGACGACGCTTTTCTTTTGCATTGACGCGCAGTTAAGAACTTAGTCATCATAACAATATCTATAAACAATTTCAACACTTTTTAGAAATTCTCTTAGTAAGCCTATCTAAGTGAAGCAAAATACACTGGTACTTAGAACCAGACAGTGACATAATCACAATCACAATTAAAATAATCAAAAGAAAACAGTTTATCGTGGGTTATAGTTTAGCAACTAGCTCCAGTAGCTAGCACATACTAAACAGGTCTATTGCAAGTGCGTGCGCCCAATACTTACCCGACTTATTTGAGGGAAATGCGGATTGTGTGAAATAGACACGGCTATCACCACTTCTGACTAAAGGTTATGTAGCTAATAATGGCGATATTGTGGTTTAGTTGTAATCGCTAATAAGCTCATTATTTGTTTGGCTGTTACTGGCTTGTTATGGGTGTAAACCAGAGGTTCCCAGACTTTTTTTCTCATAGAATACTTTCAAAATTTAGCTGGTTCCGGTGGACCCCCTGCCCCTGCAGGTACATTTCTTCCATATTCCCAAAACTCGACAAAAAATGTGAAGGTTAGATCTAACTATGGAAATTTGCATTGGCTGCGTTGACCCCTGGGGGTCCACCTGGACCTTTCTGGGAACTAAGGGTGTAAACCTTTGTTTACACCCTTAGTTCCCATAGTGGTTTAGGTGGACCATCTTTATGGTAGAAATTGGATGATAGCTTTTAGGAGTGATTGAAGATTACAATCATTTTGGATATAAAGTCAATGTGTTAAATAATGTCTGCCTCATCTGCCACTTAACTATTGGCTACATAAACGAAAATTCACAAATCGAGTTTATTTGCTCGAATAGATAATGTATGGAGAAAACACAGTTTTAAAGCTTAATTGTAATTGAATTTCAATTATATAGGCTGACATGAATGTAGTTTTATTGAAACTGTAACACAGAATGCTCCTACAATTTCCAAAGTAGTCTTAGTTGTATAGGAACATTGACACTTCGGTGTTTACATTAGGGATTGGCTAGTGCTCAATTTCAAAAACGCATGTCAAGTTACTGCAATCACTGCCCTCTGTGACAATACAACAAAGGTTTGCTACTACAAGGACCCCTAACCAATCAACCAGAAATGAAAACATTACGCACTATAACGAAAACGGTTGGAAACTCTTGATGACTGGCAATTATTTAGCGGAAATAAGTTCTGCGCTGCGGTCACACCGCTTGCGTGCGCGCCGGTAGCCACGCGATCCGAACGACACACAAACCGCAACACTGGCGACTTTCTTTAACAACTTACCGAGACACCACTAACCCAAGTGGTAATGTATGAAGACTATGTAGCTCCAGCGATACGTTCGGCCAATAAAGAATAGTTTTGACAGTCAGACAGGTGTTAAATTTATAAGTTGGCGTGTTTGTATCTCAGCGATTGTATCGCCTAAGTATCGTGGAAGCGCCTCCGTCGACTGTTTAGTGCTGTTTGGCGTTTTATTGCGTTCATAAATGTTAATGTTATGTAAAACTCTCTGGATTCTTCCACTTTTTGTTCGGGGTGCGACGTGGGACGCGCGGCTCGCGATTACGGCACGATAACTGTTTTAAATGACATTTGTATCGGTTTTATCTAAAACTTGCGTTGACACTTCATTTTTTATGGTATTGTAGCGATCTTGACAAAGAAGGAGGAGCTCGTGGCTAAGTAATAACAGCCGCACGGGTCGAGCCATCAGGTTAAGCTACGCTTGCCGGGGTTGTTCGTGGATGGGTGACCATCTTTACATACCGAGACTCCTCCGTGCCTCGGAAAGCACGTTAAGCCCGGCTGTCATTCGTAGATCTTTGACAATCGTTACGGGTCGTCACAAGCCTGAAAGTCTGACAACCAGTCTTATCAAGGGGTAACGTGTTACCCAGTAACTGGGTTGTGGAGGTCAGATAGGCAGTCGCTCCATGTAAAATACTGGTACTCAGCTGCAGCCGGTTAATCTGGAAGCCGACCCCAACATAGTTGGGAAAAGGTTAGGTAGATTGATTCTTAGCGATCTTGACAAAGTATAGCAACAGGTACAAGCTTCTAGATACTCCTAGGTCACCACCGGATTTAAGAATAGCTGCAATAGTGAGGTAACTCTATTAGTACCTATTCCAGTTTTCTATTACGAGAGAAACTAGGGTTCTAGGTCTAAAATAATTCATCTAGATAGAAATGACTTCACTTGACAAGCTTTATAATCCCCTTCTATAAACTCCTAGAATAGATTGATACATACAGATAAATAGAGCATAAGAATCACACGCAACACATGATATATAATCCATTTTCCAGCAGAGCACATATTTAAAACAAAAACAGAATATAACTCGTACACTTTAAAAGTAAACAAAAATAAAATTGAAATCTTCCACTCATATGAAAGAAAATCTGAAACACGGAAACGTCTCGTTCCTGTTTCCAAAAACGCATGCATTTACTCCACTTGAGGTGAACGCACTCTCATTAAAGGGCCACTGGTTTAAAATCCAGAACGATATCCAACGACACTTCTGTTCTCCTCTTAAACCTCCTCCGCGAAGTGGGCCGTCAATGTAAACAAAACAGAGTGTCACATTACGCCGCCAACGCGGGCCCTTCTTATTTTTATTTTGTCAAATTGTAACTGAAATAAACTGGAGTGAGTAATAAAAATACCATCGGTACTGTTATTGCAGCGAGCTCGAAATAGAGGTGTCATGGCGGCCCCTCATGGCACTTGTCGCGAGGAAATGTTAATAGATAGGATGTAAGCGGCGGATAAGAAGGCGCGCTCGTTTTGTTTTCAGCCGCGTTTAGATTTCACGTAAGTACCTACTTGTGCTTTTTAGGACACGCGTTTTGGAGATTTTTCAGCTTTGACAGTTGGGTCCGGTGTTTTCATAGCTTTTCCCGAGTTTTCTTCTGTTATCTGAAGCTTCTGTTAGCTGAGGATGAATGACAGTCGACTAACAAAAGGTATTTACACGGCAGATGTGAGTGGAAACGCCGGGAGGGAACGCCCTAGGAAGACATATAGTGATCTTATTGCTGATGTTCTTCAGAAAGGTCAGGGTGCGTAGTACTCGCAACCGGCGTGTGTGTATGACCAGATGTATGAATGTAAACGAGGAAAAAGGAGTATGCAGTAAGGATCGTAGCAGATGGCGTTCTGTAGTTTCTGCCTACCCCATGGGAAGAAGGCGTGAGTTTATGTATGTATGTATCTGAAGCATTTTATCATGGATAAAGCTGTCCGCTAATTTCTTTAAGTGTTGGACTTTTCATGTTGATTGCGTAGGTTTGATTTCAATCATAACTTTTCATGAAACCTGAATTTTTTTGCCTTTTTGAAATTGGTGCCAGGAATAAAAAATGTGGTAAAAAGTGTGGTGTGGTATTAAAATATGTGGTAATATGCGTCTAATCATTTGACTAGGTATTTGATCTAGGTTTAGACAAGGTTTCCTTTAGGCAAAGCATAATTATAATCAGCCTATAATGTTCCCACTGCTAGGACACAGGCCTCCTTGCGGTGAGAGGGAGCGAACCATAGATAGATAGATAGGTAGATAGATAGATAGGTAGATAGATAGAATACTCTCACTCATGCATATGCTCATGCTATTTTTCTCTCATAATCCACCACGCGGGCCCAGTGCGGGTTGGTAGATATCACACGTCTTCGAATTTTTGGTTCTAGGACATGCCGCTTTCCTCACGATGTTTTTCTTCACCGTTTTGAGAGCAGTGGTGATAAAATAATTTACACAAAGTAAAGCGCCTGTCTGGGTTCGAACCTACGACCTACAACTCGTAAGTTGCAGCCGTTACCACTGGGCCACCACTGCGCACCGCAAGTTGAAAATAATTAAAATAATGAATTCAAGTTTTGTGGATTTACTTCTCGTGTTTCACGGCAGTTTTGCTGTATGAGTTTCACTACTTGGAAATCTATTTGCATTCCCTCGGGATGCTGTGCCATATGAGATGACCATTGATCATGATCTCCCAGAAATATTCCGACTCCAGTAGGTATCGCGATTGTAGCACAAATAATAACCTGTTAAATTGCGCAATTTCACACGTCACGTATTTCTCTCGGGTGACGCAAACGATGTCGTGGCAAAGTGACCGACTGAAAGGTATATCCTGAAAATGAAACTACTTTTGTAATGATTTAGTATTCCGTGAGAAATAGTTTTATACTTGCTGGTTACAAAAAATTCAAAGGGCGACGCACAAGAATATCCAGAACCGAGAACTGACTTATAATGCTCAGAAAATAGATTCACGGAGTAGGTACTCGGAAATTAGAATAGTTTCTACGATAAAAATGTACAATGTACCTACTTAATTATTTGCGCCCATGACGCCGTCTCCACCCGCGCTTTTGCCCTGCGCGTACGCATTGCGTTATTTTGTCTCAAACACTACAATCCAATCATAATCGTATATTATTGTACTTTTTGTTGTCAACGGCCATTGTTAGGCCAGTTTAGAACATGGTCTCGTAAAACTGCGTCATCGTCAATGTCATATTGTTAGAAATATCTAGCTACAGTTTATTTATTTTCTCTCACAACACACTATGCTAGCTGTGACCGATTAAAGACGTGACTAGAGAGATTCCACTGAGTCATAATACATTATTAGTTATAAAGATGTATATTCTCAAAAATTATTAGGGAGATTATGCCTTTTTCCCCGTGGGGAATTCCTCATGTATATTATGTCGGACTCCTACCGACTAAAACCCCACCCACAGTTCCTACCAACTATGAGTCAAGGGCCCGAGAGATACTCGTACATTCGCGCGAACCCCCTGACTGGAGGGAAATTATCCATTAAACTTTGCGAGGATGTATAACCTTTTTGGACTTCCAAAATCGTCCCTAACTGTTTAGAAAGTCCAAACAGCTTTTACATCGACGCAAAGTACTTATTATCGCCTCCTATGCTAGGTAGTTGTCTCATTACATCCCCTGCCTATGTGCTGAAGCCAGCCACCGCGCGGTGCAAGTAGGTAGAGAGGAATCTGACATCCCCGGTGATTTACCCTCCGTCAGCGATCCCCAGACAAAGAGCAAATTAGCAGACCCTCCCATCCATTTGGAGATCTTGCGGATTACAGATGAATTGAACTTGCAAATCTTTTGTATATCAACAGTTTGCCATCTATTATATTTCCAATTTTCCGGAATTTGCGATGTTGATCCACGTAAACTGCATTACGTACTGGCAGTATAACTCCTTTCCTAAGCCCTTCGGCCCATACGTAAACACTAAAGCACAATATTGAACCCATTCAGCAGTTCCACAAGTGCGGCGGACGCAAAGACAACTCGTTCCTTTTGCCGCATATATAATTATTAACTTCTGAAATAGACGCGAGTCGTTCACCCGCCGACGTATTTGGTTAACTTGCCGTTTATATATAACTGGCTTATTTCATTTAAGTAGGTACCTATACTGTTGGGTGGTGACACGGGAACTGGAGATAGAATAATGTCGTCTCGTCGATGGCACTTTTATTTAGCTAGCCTGTGTTTCAAACGATCCTGTACACGTGTATATCAACATTATAGCCCTACCTACAAGGGTCGAGTTATGGAAGACGATGTCTAGATCAGGAGGACCAGGAGTTGTTGCGCAATAATACCACGAGTAAGACCTTTTATTTGTGTTGAAATCTCATTAGATATATTCATTTTTGAGAAGTAGGTAGGTAGCTAGCTGCCTTCATCACATAAAGAAGGCCTCCTGTGGTAGGCGCAGCCTTTAGCCCGTCCTGGAATAGCGAAGTCGCTTCCCGCAATATCCATGTGGAAAACGTCAGCACGTGGCAGCAAGGAACTTGCTACTATTCGACTGGGGTTGCCGTATTCTAACAAAAAAACAACATGTTATAAATTAGATTCTTTATTAGATTAGATTAACTCAGCAGCGGAGAGGCTACTGCTTGACCAACAGTAACTAAATGCATTTCTTAAAATTCATTTACATAAACGAAAATAATCTTGAAACAAGTAAAAAGAGCTCATACATCAAAACATTTTTGTGGGCAGCAAATGTTACCTACAAATAATTTCATATTCATTTCTTTACTGATTTTTCAGGAAATTTAAAGCTCTACGGTTCCGATCATCAATCTTGTTTCAGTCGCAACACGTAACCACAGGCGCCAGCGCCACAGCGCCACGATACAACAGATATCAAACAATAAACGCAAAACAATCCATAAAATTCAACTTCATTTTAATGAACAGCGATCGCGTAAACAACATAAAATATTACGGGAAATATATTAATAAAAAATATTCGTAAAAAATGGGTCAAAGAAATAATGTCCCGGGATTCAATCAACGTTACAATTCAGCACCATTCTACGTAGTTTGGGCGATACGCCAATAGCTAAAATGTGTAAAAAAACTATTTTGTTTTGCTTCGTATTATTTAATTTCATGTTACTATTGCGCAAATGTTACCTACGACACATCGCCTACTGTTGCGTCTGAGTGAACACTTTATAATATTCTGGCATTCCTCCAATAGAAGTCTTCTTAATATTTTCAGTTCATTCATTAATGATCTAGTGAATTTTATTGATGGACTTATACATGTTTGTGAACATAAATCTAAGCTTAATAAATTTCTTCTTTAGAAATATATTATCGCCTCATTTATCGTGTTACTTATTAGTCTAATTTATAATTTTAAATGTATAAGACAATGTATTAATTTGGTGTAAATCAAATTATTAACGAAACTATATTCAGGATTTTGTTATGCCACTACTAGCGCCATCTACGCTCTTTTCTTTGAACGAGAAACTACACGATTTAGAATAGCGCCACCTAGTGCGAGCATTCGCAAGCTTGCTTGAAGCTTTCAAATTAGAACCTTCGCGGAACGCAACTTCAAAACATTTTCCACTTACAGCTAGTGCCCGCTAGTTGCAATAGAGGGCGCTTTTGTATCACATGATAGTTCAGTATCATTCAGCTATGATTCAGTGAAAAAGTAAAATAATTCACATTTCAGTTTGAGTAGCTATCCAGTCAGGCAAAATTATGAATGCAATGCACAATGTTGATGTTTTATGAGTTTGCATTTGTTCATTTATTTATTTATACAAACGAACGTGGTAACAGATTTAGCTTTCAGTAATCTCGGTTCAATCTCTCTTAATTCGTTTCAAGTGGGTACGTAACTAAATACATGGAATTCCTTTCAAGAGGTAATAAAAATTAAAACATCTCAAAAAAAAGATAGAAGATTTATAAATGTAACAACTCTAAAACATTCGACGTTCTTAAGTACTATTGCATTAAACATTCGACGACAAAAGTTTAATAATTATATGTATAATTAAATAAAAAGACAATGGCATCAGTTGCCAGCTACTCTTGACAGATCAATGCCGAATGAAGCGGAACCACTGGCTTCACAAATCTCATCCATAATTACCAACTAACAATCATCAACTTCTCAAACAAATCTAGGCTTTATGTCGAGGTATTAAGGTGGATATTGAATGCCGGAGTAAAGTTGTTGGGGTGTATTCTGGTAATATGAAAATAGTTTTGGCAGTATGAAAATATTGTAATGTTTGATTTCCATCGTGCGTTATGTTAAAAATTATAAAGAATGGAGATATAAAGAGATATTCTGTTCATCTTATGTAAATCGTAGATGGGTAAGTATATAAAAACTTCCATTGAAATAGACAACAAATCATTCCGTAAAAACTAGGTACTACATCAGGATAAAATAGACAAATCTTACTATATCTTACCTTTACTGACCGTTATGACAAACAGACATGAAAGGCTTATTAACAAGTTCCCATAACCCCACTGGCAACATAATGAGCTCAGATCCCTAAGTATAAGTATTTTATGAATCATTGCAGATCCTTCCTACTAATATTTATTATAAACGCGAAAGTTTGTGAGGATAGATGGATGGATGGATGTTTGTTACTCTTTCAAGCAAAAAACTAAACGGATTTGGATGAAATTTGGCACATAGATTGTTTAAGTATAACCTGGATTAACATATAGGATACTTTTTATTCCGATATCCTCACGGGATCGAGACAATCGCGGGTGAAACCATGGGGCGCTGCTAGTGATTCATAAAATTATACTCAGATGAGTATGCTGTAAAAATAAAAATAAAATACACCTTCCCACCACATTTTAAGATCATGCCTATGTCAAACATTTTCATAAACTTATAAAATTATATTTTAAGGATAGATGGAAATTCAAAACTCCGAAGTGATCGTTAAAACTTTACATTCACCTTGAAAAGATTATGTATTCATCGATCGATAGCCGTGCTCGTGCAAGCTGTTTAGTATAACTAATGACGCCTCGCCATGGTAAGTTACGCAAGGTAGACCCGGTAAGAATAAACGATAGTATCTGATATATTATAATTTCTTGCCGGCTCTTCTCCATAGGACACCACCATCTCCACTCCACCTCCATAGGACACCATTTCTCACCCAAAAACCGTACGCCTAGCTTCTGGCCTTTCATAGGTGCCCATGTGGATTTAGATATGTAATATAAAATATTTTGAGCACCTACTTTGCATCCTGAATATTTTGACGGATTACTTAACTGACAAGTATCAAACGTTAGGTACCCTTTATAATAGTTTGGTCCTTTGTTGAGATTAAGATTTAAGCTGTCAAAGTTTTAATGAGGGATTATCGAGTGCAAGTGTTTACGAGGATGCAGCGCCAGTTTTTGCCAATAATGATCTGCAAGGCATCAGGAATCAAGCAGAAACAAAAAGTAAGTTCCAACCGTATAGGTATTTGCCCAAAAAGTAAATATGTAGGTACCCACACTATCATTATCCATTGACAGCTTTGTCACTTCTTACATGCGCGGTTGAATATGAATAGGTCAAGCGCCGACTACACGGTCGCCAACCGCGTTCCCGACAGAGATGACCTTGGTTGGCGAATGGCAGAGTTGTTTGGTCGTAAACCACCATCTACACGGTTGTAAACCACCAAGGCCACCTCTGTCGGGGCGCGATTGGCGACCGGCAGAGCTGTTTGGTCGTAAACCACCATCTACACGGTTGTAAACCACCAAGGCCACCTCTGTCGGGGCGCGATTGGCGACCGGCAGAGCTGTTTGGTCGTAAACCACCATCTACACGGTTGTAAACCACCAAGGACTCCTCTGTCGGGTCGCGGTTGGCGACCGGCAGAGCTGTTTGGTCGTAAACCACCATCTACTTACACGGTTGTAAACCACCAAGGACTCCTCTGTCGGGTCGCGGTTGGCGACTGTGTAGCAGGCGCTTAAAGGAAGAGGTCAAGAAATGCGACGACGATGCCCGTTTTGAAAATGTACGTAGAAGGACTTATAGGAACAGAACGAAAACTGAACTGGCCCTATAGCCTCAACTGAACAATATATATGTATACGTATTTGACGAGACACATCAATGTACATCTCCCATCTAAAACCCTCGCACGCATGCCGCGTCTCCCGCAATACGCGCCATTATTTTTAGCGCGGAGCCGCCGAGCGATCCCGCGGCCGTGGTCATCACAATATTATGCATCCCGATAGTTAGTGTTGTAGTGGTAGTGTTAAGTGTATACAGTGCAATGTGCGTCTTATGACGAAGGCTCAACTACTATGGATCACTTCAGGAGAAGGCCGCGGTGTAAACTGCGAAGGGTAAGCTCCGTCAGGAATTTTTCGTAAATTTTTTGAGGTTATGTTACGTTTTTAACTTGTGTAGTTTACCCTAACTTGTTATCATGTTTATGAATTAAAAATACATAAATTTAAGTAATTATTTGTAGGAAAATTTACAAGTTTTTATCTTATAGTCTGTATACGTGTCAGCACAGTGTTGCCAGGTATTAGTTATGTGTTGCCAACTTTGTAAACGTTAATTATTGTGTGTAGTACGAGAGCGTTACGTCGCGTTGAATTTATAATAATACACTAAACAGTAGCGGTATATTGGTACATATATCGCTTTAGCTAATGGTGGAGTGATGAGTTTTGTTTATACAAGTATTGAATTTACTTTATTTGCTAAACAGTCGATGACGTGGTATGTGAACTGGTGAATTCTTGAACCCGAATGAACTTGAACCGGGTCATTCTCTTTAGACATCCGTATACTCACCTATATAGTTACAATCTTACCTTCTAACAGGATCAGGTAGGTATCTTATCTATAAACTTATCAGAGTTTTGTTCAATGGAGGGTAGGTCGTCCAAGGATCCATTAGCCTTCACCCATGATAATTCTTGTATCTATAAGGCAAGGTAAAGGTCTAATGTAAATTGTACCTACTGCATTTCTTTTGATTTAGAATCCCTTACTTCGTGCAGCACACGGTCTGTTTTATACCTACTTCTTCAAGGTTGATTCAGTAATACATCCTGTTCTTTGATTGTGTTTGCGTACGTCATAGGTAGAAACACTTGACTGTGCATCGCTTGCACTCAGATGCACTACTTGACTACTTCCCAAGTACAGTGTTCCATAATACTTCCCAGGTACCTACAGTGTTCCATAATACTTCCCAGGTACCTACAGTGTTCCATAATACTTCCCAGGTACCTACAGTGTTCCATAATACTTCCCAGGTACCTACAGTGTTCCATAATACTTCCCAGGTACCTACAGTGTTCCATAATACTGGTCGGTCCATGTTCTAAACTTTATTGTTATGGTATGCTTGGGGCTTACCAATTGACCATAAAGACTCTAAGATAATTACTTTTTTATAAAGATGCACATAATGTAGTACCTCTTCAACAAAGAATGAACGTACCCGGTCATTCTTCCTTTTCTTATGAACTATCGATATGATCTGGGAAATACAGGAACCAATCATAAATGATGCAAAAGTTTATTTTCCCTTTATTCTTGACCTGACTGTTTGATTCAATTTCCGCAGCAGAACAAAATTTGTACTTACATAAAGCAGAAGTTCAATGTCATAATATAATAATATGCGTGCTTGGTTATCGTTCTAGTACTCACAGTTTTCAGTTTTAAGTAAAACAATAAGCATAGCGTGTGACTAGTAGGTAATTCTGTGTTTCATGAATGGCGCATGAGTCATGATCGTACGAGTTTGTACGTATACAACGCGTCGAACATAAACGTGTTCAATGAGAGATTTGTTGTGAGTTCGCGGCATTTGAAGGCTTTCTTGAGCATTCTGAACTGAACTGTGTTGCGGGAATTCATTCATGGAACTGTATTTACCACAGTTTTCTCCGAATGTAAACTTCATCTTGAGGAATCTTCCACACCTAACACTCCACAACTCAGGGTACGTCAGGAATTGTACTGTCTGTTACTTGAAACGTCTTTGTGACTCAAACTTTTACCGAGATTTGTAATCAATCAACTCCGTCTATCGCAGTCCACTGCTGGACATAGGCCTCTCCCAGGCTGCGCCACAACACCTTGTCCTCCGCCTTCCGCGGTTGTGGTCCATCTAGCTGGGGGTGTCCCACACTACGCTTGCCGATACGTGGTCTTAGATTTGTAATCCCCGTATGAAATTAAATAGTTATTGTTTAACCACAGAATATATAATAGTACAATTTAACTAAGTTGATGTCATTGGACCTTAGAATGAACACCTTCGATCGGTGCTTTCGACAAATAGTATAGAAATGTAATGAAATTGTTTATTATTCAGTAGGTATACAGGACATAGGAATCACTTTTACACGTCATATCAAAAATAAGCTAGATGGACTTGACATGTGCACACACAGCAAGATCCCGAAGCTCAAAAATATTTGATTAAAGATTCAACCGTTGTGTTCCACCCATCAATATTTTATAGAACTATATAACTTGTGCTGACCTTTCGCAAGCTTTGTTTTGAAAATAACTCCCCACATCTTGCGCCTGACCTTTCTATTGCCTTGCCAATACTTTTTAATTCGATCCCTCTCCATTTTCTGCAACACTGTTGGGTCTTGTCCATCTTTTGAAATACTCTCAGATGCTCCGTATCGTCCGCCACGGTCAGAGTGGGCCCTCGAACTAGATGGGCCTCTTATAAAACCTTGGAGTCAGTGATTTTCAGTTGTAGGGTCGCAGTGACCGCGACCTCGCTTTGAAATGTTTTAAATATGTTGCCGTGTTAACAAAGTTAGTCTGCAATCAACACCACGGAATTCCAAATACTTAAGGATAATCTGGGTTACAGCGTTGTCAACCTTATCAGGTGCGTTTTCATACAGCTCTGATTTTTTGCTGACAAAACAAAACACCACGTTTGCTAGTTTCTACATTTTCTCGACGAATTTCGTGGTGTGTGGTTTTTTTTCAATGTTGGCTGGTTGGCTCATGGTATGCTATGCAGTTGGCTAGTGCTTTGAACAAACTTTGCTAAGTTCAAAAATATACATATAATTAGCTAAACACTCATGACTTGATGCTTTATGCCAAATGTTTCTCGTTTCCAAAAAGTTGTGAATCACAGTTACAAAATGTTGGCAATGTGTTTTTCTGATTAAATCTTACTCATACAATTAGTCTTTTAGTTAGATTTTACATCACGGAGTGTTCTCCGTGACTCTCTTCTCGGTTTTTTGATAAAGAAATAAATATAAGTTTTGAAAAGTATAATTAGACAAATAAACCTCCTCAGAATAGTTTAATGAGTCACTAGAATGACTCCCAAACTAACCGCTGTATGAAACTCTTTCGAAGAGCAGCAGTAAACTCGTCCGCATAGCTAGCACCCCCTATAATGTTCCCACTGCTGGGACACAGGCCTCCTCTCTGTTAGAGTGGGTTGCAATCACCACAAGGATTCTAGGACATGCCGGTTTCCTTACGATTTTTCCTTCACTATTTTGAGAGCGGTGATTCAATAAATTACTGAAAGTAAAGTGGGTGCCTGGGTTCTAAACGCACGACCACTCGTAAGTCGGGGCCGTTACTCCTAAAGTCTTATTCCTTGTTTCGGAAGTAAAGCCACCAGCGTCATTTGCTTTTATCTCGTGATAATACTTACGTTTTTTCTTGGTAGCCAGTCCCATTATCAACTTGTCTAATCGTTTCATCGAAGCACGGTACTCTCGTAATGCTTGTCAAAGGAAGAATTTCTCTTATTGCTAGTAGAAAGAAGAAAGCTATTTGCAGCCCCGTTTATGCCCATACCCGCTACAACTAACGCCCCACAGATGAACAATTCCCTCCGGCATATGCATAGATACTTGATCGTGCCCCGACAATGCTATTTTCTTGCGCCCCATATTTTTAATGATCTAGTTTATTTTCGCTTTGGTCATATTTACCGACATTAGAGGAAAAATAGGCTGTTAATGTTTGTACAATGTTTACGGAAAATCACAGTTCGTGCTTGCGATTTTTCCTTTTGGGCTATGTATAGTTTGTTGTCTTGTCTTAAGGCTCGTTGGCGTCTGAATTCTGTTTATATGTGGATGTTAAGTTACCTAATGTTTCTTTATTAAGGGTTGTTTTGAATAATAATTATTGATCCAAGTAGGTACTACGGGCTGGTGTCTGCATCTCTACGTCATACACGCTTATTTTTATCCGAGTAACAAAACATCTAGTCTATCGGGTGAAAAAACCACCATAACGAAAATGAAAGTCACTAGTTTTTCCGTTCATAATCAGTCTATTTTGTTTCCACTGCTGGGATACAGGCCTCGTCTTTCTGTCAGAGGGCCATAATCCACCACGCGGGCCCAGTGCGGGTTGGCGAACGTCATATGTCTTCGAGTTTTTGGTTCTAGGACATGCCGGTTTCCTCACGATATTTCTCTTCACCGTTTTGAGAGCAGTGGTGATGAAGTAATTTACACAAAGTAAAGTGTCTGCTTGGGTTCAAACCTAACTCGTAAGTCGCAGCCGTTACCACTGGGCCACCACTGCTCTTTGTTCTCTCTGTTCTACCCGTTATTATGATCATTTATTTGTCCTGGACCATAGCTGAGAACCTTTTTGTTACGGGGATATTGAAGGTCAAGGTTCCGTCTTTTTTTGACGTTCTTTACTAAAACAAGTTGTAAATGTTATAAGTTAGCTTTAAATACTCCCACGATCGCAGTATGTACCGTTGCACTCACTCATAAGCGCAATGTTTTGTGTGCACTACATTGCGCATTACCGTAAACAGCTAATTTTTCCACCAAAATGAAAGTCGTTTCTCAGCAATTATTTTTGTACAATATTATTTAGTTTGATGTACCTACAGAATGCGTAGACGACGCCTTCGTCACATGAAAAGTCTTTTTATAACCTGTATCTAATAGTATTCATTTCTTTCCGAATGTTGACATGCATGCTGGCAAACTATCTACATCTTAATAGACGAGCGTAGTAAGTAAGTTTCACAACAGTGTACTCCGCCCGCGCCTCCGCCTGCGCGGGGATTTCATTGCTTTATAACCGCTACCCTATATGCTAGTCGTCACATTTTAATCAACTCAGCCTATCGCAGTCCACTGCTGGACATAGGCCTCTCCCAGGCTGCGCCACAACACCCTGTCCTCCGCCTTCCGCATACAGTCTGTCCCGGCCACTTTTTAAAGGTCGTCGGTTCATCTAACTGGGGGCGTCCCACACTACGCGGTCTCCACTCCAGGACTCGCCTGCTCCACCGGCCGTCGGTCCTTCGACAAACATGGCTAGCCCACTGCCACTTCAGCTTGCTTACTCTGACGGCTACCACGGTAACTCGGGTTCTTTTCACGTTCTATATCTGCAATATCATCATCATCATCTGCCTCTGCAATATCTATACATATAATTAAATAGTAACGAAGAATTTTTGTCCGTTTGTCTGGATGTATGCTCCGGATTGGCGCAAAAACGACTGAATGGATGTGGTTGAAATTTGTCACATAGATAATTTATAACCTGGATTAACACATAGAGTACTATACAATATATCAATTTACTCGCGGTAACCGTTTGATTGAGAAGCAACCATCCAAACTTTCGGTATTACAATAGCTATACTGTTACCATTCTTGAGATGTTTGTAAGAAAATGTAAGTCAGACCCACGAAGTAAATATGCAGGTCAGAACACATACAGTAATATTTTCTTCCCATCTACGAGATTTTCCTTTTACATTACACGGATACGCCTAGAATACGAAAACTCGTTACATTTCCATATCCCGTATCGACAACAAGTCCATAACGCCTAATATCCCAACCTTCCTGTTAATCAAAAATAATACATCGTTGTATAACAATAAAGTCCAAATTGAGTTGTAAGTTCAAAATCCCCCCTACCCCCCTCTTGGATTGGACCCTCTCGTACGAAATGTGTATGTATGATAGCCATCCAATACATTGTCATGCCATTCACAGAAACCACCGTGACATGAATATTTTAATGTTAACTTGAATTTTATTATATTAGGAAAATTAAGAGTTTTTCTCATATCCTCTTCGCTCTAGAATTTTTGGTTTATTCAATAAGCATTATGATCTGTTTTCGAAATGAGTTAAATAAAAGCCACAATAAAAATGTGTTTTTAATAATTACCTATTAAATTAATATGATTTATTAGTTCGCTAATTGATTATATTTTTCAAAAAAGCATCTTTTCATTTAACATTCTTCAAAATTTGGTTCCGTGTGAGCGAGAGAGATGACAAAATGTGACAAGCTTAAGAGGGAAGCGCTAAGGTAGCCGCGAAATTCAAATTTCTTACGATTTTTGCAATTTGCAGTTCAGTGTCTGGATGTATGTTGACTAAAGTTTGATTCGCGACCGTAACAAATATGTATATACAGAATTATAATCATCACGCACATTCACAGATTGTTTCATCATCATCTTTGATATTTTTATCTGCTAAGCTTAAATATTTTTCTCCTATAGTAGAAGCATTACGAATGGTTAAAAGGTGTAGTATAAGCAAAAGAGGTGTGTAAGGATCACGAACACGCGGACAAGGCGTTTTATTTTCCTCCCAAACTCTAGGGAATAGCGAGAATGTATTTATGTGTGAAAATATGATCAAAATAATATACTCGTAAGAATGTGGATTAAATTTGAAGAGAAGGCAGTTTTATCTTTTGTTTATTTTATTTTAAGGCTACTACAGCATCAATGAATGAAGGAAATGGATCATGAATTTGACCTTCGTAATTTTCGTTCAACAATCATGTCATAATTTTTAAGCACTTACTTTACCCGCATTACGATAAATTAAGAATAAGCCAATTTAATTCTCATCTTAATGAAATTTTCATGTTGCACACGACCGCTTGATCCCAGTTACACATGGGTTTAGTCTGTTTTTAACTGGGGTTATCCCACGTTCTATTCCTTATCACGAAACATAAAATAACAGGGGACAAAACGTCTCCCAAAATCCCACATTATTAGCAAAATCAATAAAAAAGAACAACAGCCGATACCCAAAACCAAAATCAGTACAACATTATACCATCCCCATATCACGATCATTTAAAACAAACAATAACTCTCGTACAACAATATATAACTACAACGGTTACATAGCTGGCTGAACGTGGTCGTAGCGGTTGTCGACCTTTTCACAGCGCGTAATGGTTCGCGCGTGTTTGTGTTTCGTTGCGGAAGTTTTTCGAACGCGCGGTTACGGTGCGAGCTTTTGTTGAAAAGGAAATCGGAAAAGTGGAATGGGTCATTTTGGGATAGTAGGTAATTGAAATGACATCGTATTTGTTAAATTTATTTTTATTTGTTGGCCTTCTTGATGGAAGTGTAGATAGTTTTTTTTTTTATATTTTAGGGAAATTCTATGCATTTCTGCCCATTCGGATGAAAAAGCCTATGATTTTTTTCAAGATAACGGGCAGAAATGTAGTCACAGACATACTAATATGATTATCTCATACCTGCTAATGCACGCACATAAATAATTTCCTTAAAAACCGTTAACAATCCACTCAAAATCTACAACAAAGCTATTGACAGCTGTCGGTCTAACCATAGTGATGTTAGCACAACCTTTTCATTCTAGTTTCGTTACCTACTATAAAACACAAGGTCTCTCTGTCTGTCCGTCGTGAGTGCGCTCATAACACGAAAACGAATTAGGTATGTGATTTTGGGTTGAATTCATAGATATGTCCTTTGGCTTGTTAATGTTAGTATTTACTCATAACCCTGTACCACTGTAAGTGTCCAAACTTGTAAAGTGGCACCGTGGAGTAGCGCGCGTCCTGCCCGCCACCCGTGCGAGCGTCTGCCACAAGTAGGTCAGACGTCGCCGGCGCGGCGCGGTGGTGGACATCGATCCGAACCCCGCGCATGCGCCACGCACCACAAACAAACATCAACCTTACTCGCATCAAAACAAGCCTCATTCTCCATTCTCGCCAACATAGAATGTTTTACCGCATGCCAACTCTGAACTTACACCGCAAAATTATCATAACCCCTTCTTACATGGGCTTAAAGTTCATTTTCCTTTAACAGTTCCGAGGTTAAATATGGTCATGCAAGCTACGGTCGTTTTGAGTCGTATACATGGGAGTAAAGTTGATAATTGATGGTTGTTGTGAGATGCTGTTATGGAATTATTAAATGAGCAGCCAATGTACACTTCTGGACACATCTATTGGCCCACCTTGTATTTTCAGTTTCGTTTGGTCCTAGCTAAAATTTTATATTAGGTCGAGCAAAAAGTTTTTATGCAGTTTTGAACCTGGCACATTCACAATTTCATTCAATAGTCTTTTTTTGAATTTCGAACACAGAATTTAAAGAAACAAAAGACAATTTGGAGCCTGTTTGTTGATATCAAACAATCGAATACTAAGAAAACTTGGTTTTATTGGTTTACTTGGATTTAATTCTTGAAAAAGTGATTGATATCTTTGGTTTTGCAACAAACATTACTTATTCTTAACATTAAGGTGAGGTTCTATCAATAATCTATGGATACTTCACCTGAAGTCGCCGCCCAAGCTGTGGCACTTATTCAGGCCGGACACAGCCAAAGAAACGTGAGTGCTCAACTTAATTTAAGTCGATCTGCGGTCCGAAATGTTTATCGGAGGTACCTAGAGACTGGCGGCTTTGTTCGTCGCCAAGGAAGGCCACGATCTCGGGTCACAACTGAAAGGCAGGATCGATTCATCGTGACGACCAGCTTGAGAAATCGTCACCTTACCTCCATTGAGATACAAAACCAACTTCGCGACTTCCACGGAGTATCTGTGAGCGCTCGAACTGTTCGGAGAAGGTTAAAAGAACGCGATATGGTACCACACAAGCCAGCTAATGGGCCCAAACTAACGCGAGCCCACCGAACAGCGCGCCTTCATGTCGCACGCAGTCATTTAAATTGGACACAGCAAGATTGGAGCCGTGTACTCTTTTCTGATGAGTCTAAAATTGTGTTACATGGCAATGATGGAAGGAAGAAGGTCTACCGACGTAAGGGAGAGCGTTTCGCACAATGCTGCTTTGAAGAGAGGATTGCTTATGGCGGTGGCTCATGGACTGTCTGGGGCGGTATATCCGCGAGCGGCAAAACTCAACTTGAGGTTGTTACAGGACCACGGCTGCTAACATTAAATGCTGAAAGGTACATTCGTGAGTGCTTAGAACCTCACGTGATACCATACGCGGACTATGTGGGCCCAAATTTCCTTTTTATGCATGATAATGCAAGAGCCCATGCGGCCGGCATCGTCAGGGAATATCTTCGGGATGTGAACATCACAGTTATGGACTGGCCAGCCAGAAGCCCAGACATGAACCCCATTGAGCACATGTGGGACGAGCTAAAAAGACGTGTTAGGGCTCGTCAGCCAGTTGCCCAGACGATGCAGGAGTTGAAAACTGCCATAGAAGAGGAATGGCAGATGATCCCTCAAAATTTCATAGAGCGGTTGATAAACTCTATGCCTAATCGTATGAGAGCTGTGGTAGATGCCCATGGAGGCAACACGCGTTATTAAATTAAACCTTTATTTGATAAAACATGTTTTTTATTCAAAAATCAATTGCCTTTAACAAGGCGCATATCCGACTTGTTAGGCGTAGCTCCATGTCGTATGGTATTCTGAATTCAAATTTAAAACAATACGATCGAAAAAGATGGTAAAATGTATCAGGTTTAAAACTGCATCAACAGTTTTTGTTCAATCTAGCAATCATATTTCGGTAGGGGCCATCGAAACCTAAACTCTAAGGTGGGCCAATAGATGTGTCCAGAAGTGTAGTTTGTGCAAATAATTATGTAAAATGTAAGGTAGGTACTGTCGCTCGCTGTTGTGAAAATGACATTTGTTGAGCTCGATACGATGGCATTGTACACAGTACATGTTCTCGATAAGGAAGACATCTTTTATGAAAATCTACTGGGGGGCGCGGGAAGTATGTAGTCAAAATGTACTGGGGGGCGCGGGAAGTATGTAGTCAAAATGTACTGGGGGGCGCGGGAAGTATGTAGTCAAAATGTACTGGGGGGCGCGGGAAGTATGTAGTCAAAATGTACTGGGGGGCGCGGGAAGTATGTAGTCAAAATGTACTGGGGGGCGCAGGTAGTATGTAGTCAAAATCTACTGGGGGGCGCGGGAAGTATGTAGTCAAAATGTACTGGGGGGCGCGGGAAGTATGTAGTCAAAATCTACTGGGGGGCGCGGGAAGTATGTAGTCAAAATCTACTGGGGGGCGCGGGAAGTATGTAGTCAAAATCTACTGGGGGGCGCGGGAAGTATGTAGTCAAAATCTACTGGGGGGCGCGGGAAGTATGTAGTCAAAATCTACTGGGGGGCGCGGGAAGTATGTAGTCAAAATCTACTGGGGGGCGCGGGAAGTATGTAGTCAAAATGTACTGGGGGGCGCGGGAAGTATGTAGTCAAAATCTACTGGGGGGCGCGGGAAGTATGTAGTCAAAATCTACTGGGGGGCGCGGGAAGTATGTAGTCAAAATCTACTGGGGGGCGCGGGAAGTATGTAGTCAAAATCTACTGGGGGGCGCGGGAAGTATGTAGTCAAAATCTACTGGGGGGCGCGGGAAGTATGTAGTCAAAATCTACTGGGGGGCGCGGGAAGTATGTAGTCAAAATCTACTGGGGGGCGCGGGAAGTATGTAGTCAAAATCTACTGGGGGGCGCGGGAAGTATGTAGTCAAAATCTACTGGGGGGCGCGGGAAGTATGTAGTCAAAATCTACTGGGGGGCGCGGGAAGTATGTAGTCAAAATCTACTGGGGGGCGCGGGAAGTATGTAGTCAAAATCTACTGGGGGGCGCGGGAAGTATGTAGTCAAAATCTACTGGGGGGCGCGGGAAGTATGTAGTCAAAATGTACTGGGGGGCGCGGGAAGTATGTAGTCAAAATCTACTGGGGGGCGCGGGAAGTATGTAGTCAAAATCTACTGGGGGGCGCGGGAAGTATGTAGTCAAAATCTACTGGGGGGCGCGGGAAGTATGTAGTCAAAATCTACTGGGGGGCGCGGGAAGTATGTAGTCAAAATGTACTGGGGGGCGCGGGAAGTATGTAGTCAAAATCTACTGGGGGGCGCGGGAAGTATGTAGTCAAAATCTACTGGGGGGCGCGGGAAGTATGTAGTCAAAATCTACTGGGGGGCGCGGGAAGTATGTAGTCAAAATCTACTGGGGGGCGCGGGAAGTATGTAGTCAAAATGTACTGGGGGGCGCGGGAAGTATGTAGTCAAAATCTACTGGGGGGCGCGGGAAGTATGTAGTCAAAATCTACTGGGGGGCGCGGGAAGTATGTAGTCAAAATCTACTGGGGGGCGCGGGAAGTATGTAGTCAAAATCTACTGGGGGGCGCGGGAAGTATGTAGTCAAAATGTACTGGGGGGCGCGGGAAGTATGTAGTCAAAATCTACTGGGGGGCGCGGGAAGTATGTAGTCAAAATCTACTGGGGGGCGCGGGAAGTATGTAGTCAAAATCTACTGGGGGGCGCGGGAAGTATGTAGTCAAAATCTACTGGGGGGCGCGGGAAGTATGTAGTCAAAATCTACTGGGGGGCGCGGGAAGTATGTAGTCAAAATCTACTGGGGGGCGCAGGAAGAATGTAGTCAAAATCTACTGGGGGGCGCAGGAAGAATGTAGTCAAAATCTACTGTGGGGCGCGGGAAGTATGTAGTCAAATCTACTGGGGGGCGCGGGAAGTATGTAGTCAATATCTACTGGGGGGCGCGGGAAGTATGTAGTCAAAATCTACTGGGGGGCGCAGGAAGAATGTAGTCAAAATCTACTGGGGGGCGCAGGAAGTATGTAGTCAAAATCTACTGTGGGGCGCGGGAAGTATGTAGTCAAATCTACTGGGGGGCGCGGGAAGTATGTAGTCAATATCTACTGGGGGGCGCGGGAAGTATGTAGTCAAAATCTACTGGGGGGCGCGGGAAGTATGTAGTCAAAATCTACTGTGGGGCGCGGGAAGTATGTAGTCAAAATCTACTGGGGGGCGCGGGAAGTATGTAGTCAAAATCTACTGGGGGGCGCGGGAAGTATGTAGTCAAAATCTACTGGGGGGCGCGGGAAGTATGTAGTCAAAATCTACTGGGGGGCGCGGGAAGTATGTAGTCAAAATCTAATGGGGGGCGCGGGAAGTATGTAGTCAAAATCTACTGGGGGGCGCGGGAAGTATGTAGTCAAAATCTACTGGGGGGCGCGGGAAGTATGTAGTCAAAATCTACTGGGGGGCGCGGGAAGTATGTAGTCAAAATCTACTGGGGGGCGCGGGAAGTATGTAGTCAAAATCTACTGGGGGGCGCGGGAAGTATGTAGTCAAAATGTACTGGGGGGCGCGGGAAGTATGTAGTCAAAATCTACTGGGGGGCGCGGGAAGTATGTAGTCAAAATCTACTGGGGGGCGCGGGAAGTATGTAGTCAAAATCTACTGGGGGGCGCGGGAAGTATGTAGTCAAAATCTACTGGGGGGCGCGGGAAGTATGTAGTCAAAATGTACTGGGGGGCGCGGGAAGTATGTAGTCAAAATCTACTGGGGGGCGCGGGAAGTATGTAGTCAAAATCTACTGGGGGGCGCGGGAAGTATGTAGTCAAAATCTACTGGGGGGCGCGGGAAGTATGTAGTCAAAATCTACTGGGGGGCGCGGGAAGTATGTAGTCAAAATCTACTGGGGGGCGCGGGAAGTATGTAGTCAAAATCTACTGGGGGGCGCAGGAAGAATGTAGTCAAAATCTACTGGGGGGCGCAGGAAGTATGTAGTCAAAATCTACTGTGGGGCGCGGGTAGTATGTAGTCAAATCTACTGGGGGGCGCGGGAAGTATGTAGTCAATATCTACTGGGGGGCGCGGGAAGTATGTAGTCAAAATCTACTGGGGGGCGCGGGAAGTATGTAGTCAAAATCTACTGGGGGGCGCAGGAAGAATGTAGTCAAAATCTACTGGGGGGCGCAGGAAGTATGTAGTCAAAATCTACTGTGGGGCGCGGGAAGTATGTAGTCAAATCTACTGGGGGGCGCGGGAAGTATGTAGTCAATATCTACTGGGGGGCGCGGGAAGTATGTAGTCAAAATCTACTGGGGGGCGCGGGAAGTATGTAGTCAAAATCTACTGTGGGGCGCGGGAAGTATGTAGTCAAATCTACTGGGGGGCGCGGGAAGTATGTAGTCAATATCTACTGGGGGGCGCGGGAAGTATGTAGTCAAAATCTACTGGGGGGCGCGGGAAGTATGTAGTCAAAATCTACTGGGGGGCGCGGGAAGTATGTAATCAAAATCTACTGGGGGGCGCAGGATGTATGTGGTCAAAAACTGTGCTGAAACGATGTTGTTCTGAGCATAGTACTTAGGCTCATTTTAAACAATTGTTATCCTATTCGAGCATCAGTGAAATGCCTTTTATGCTTTAGATTTCGGTTCTGCCTATGGTACGGCGTGCAATCAGTACTTACGTGTTTTGGAGTCAAACAGTTTTTTTTTAAATCCTGTGGTCAGTATGATAACTGAGTTAATCCTCTGTTTTCGTTGCAGATTTGTATGATAATGTAACTTAGTTAATTACATCATTAATTGAATGATGTAAAACATGTTTGTTTAATAACGGTTTGGGAAGAACTGACGTTAGTTCGTGACGAAATGGTTGGGTTTTCAAAAGAAAGCTGTTCAGTTATATTGTTTTGGGGGCATTATAATATGCCTTTATTTCATTTGATCACACAAACGCAAAATTTTAGGGAAAAAATACCAAAGAATATTTATTTGACAAAATAAAAGCTAAACAACTCAAAACTTCAACAAACTTATATTAAATTCTTCTTGGTATTAATAAACACACTTCCTGATTCTATAAATACTTTGTCCAATCCAACATTCTGTAGTCAAATATTATCCTTTCAGGAAAACACGTAGACTCGGGTCTACGCCATTGCGCCAGTGCTACGACGGCTACGCAAACGCTACGAGTGCGTAGCAGATACGTAGGCCGGTGTTAGTGGGCGTTCACATATTTACTTACATAGAATTATTTTATCAAGTAAATGGGGGTATTGTTGTAACTACTGCTAGTGTTTTTTTTTTTTTGTTAAACGGAGTTAATGTGGAGGAATGACCACTACTCTAACTTTTTCTAAAAAAATAATCTAGCTCTAATTACTTAAACAAAGAATTCATCTATATTTAAGCAAGTAGATATACGGTAACCTCTTAAAAGCTTGCATACTTATGCACAGAAATCAAATTACAAAAAGTAGTTCGACTAAAAAAAAGATCTACCGTTCATTCTTTCGCTCATATAAGTCAACCAAAATCTTGAATGAAATAAAAACCGTACTAATCATAAAACGCGTAGTATTAAAACGAAAGCTATTATATAGCTTACGAGGTACGAGGCGTGAGTCACCGCGCGTATGCGGAACTCGCACAACTCGCACATACCGGCCTTGCGCTAACCATTAGTAGGCCAGAATACTCCCGTACCCACGTAATGGTGGCGTCAGATGAGACACAGTTGCCCGACTATGATTCTGACCCCTGAATTTGTTTCGACATTTATTCACAGCGGTAGTCAGATAGAAAATGTCGACTCCATTTAGCTTATTTTATTTTTAAAACATGACGAGTAATAGTGATTCCGATATCCTATTTAAAGTGTAAATAATTTCATTTCATTTATGGCGAATTATTGCTGTCAAAGTCACGTCACTCAACGGTAGACCAGAATATTCTCGGCGTAACATAATGGCGACGTCAGATGAGCGATAGTCTGCGGACTGTCGCGGATAGTTGCTGCCTTGTTGGACATAATCATTGGCAGGGCAGTTTAAGGGCAGGCCGTTTGTCGACCGCCATGTCAATGGGACGTCAACGAGAACGAGATGACAGCGCTGAAGTAGAGATACATACATTGACTATGGCCGCGTGTCCACCGCACGTCCGTCAACGGGACGTCACGTTCGGTTCGAATAATATCGTTTCTTGTTGATGTCCCGTTGATGGTGGCGGTGGACAAACGCTGTCAAGGTAACAGCAGTTGCACCGTCAATGGTATAACAAGTGTTATTGAAATAACTGAAAACCTCTTCAGGGGTTATTGTACTCATGGTTATGAACAACGTTTACCATGAGACAAAAAGTCTGCTGCTGCATTTTGTCCAGTTGTGCTAACATAAATACCTATATATGGTCACACACACAGCACACAGATCTTCTTTCGCGATTCCAGATTTGGTGCCACAATAAAAATTATTCTTATTTATTTATTTATTTATTTTCTTACCACAAATTACAAGAAACGTTATCACATAGTCTTCAGACACAATTTCATAATTAATTTGTGGAAGACTGGTGCCTAAACTAAGTTTTTTAGAAAACCTGTATGTCAGGCCACCAGGCCCCCTTAACAACTTTTACACAATATAATTTTTGTACTGGAGACGAAAAGATTCGCATACAGTATTCAATTAAAAATCTCAAACACTATCTGTAACATTGTTCATAAAAATTCGGTTTACAAAACAAAAATTGAAAACGGTGAAATAAAAATTATTTAATAAGGAAACATGCAAGGGAGGATGTTTGTGAATGTGAGTGGTGCTTGGGGCAAGTGTGTGTGATGTGGAGTGTGTGTCGTGTGGAGGAATAGTGTGTGCGTTGCAAAGGGAACATTTGTTAGGTTAAGGTTTTGAAGAGATCTTCAATTTTGGTATAATCTAAAGTGATAAGCCAGTCAGTTATTTTTCTTTTAAAACTTTTTTTATTAAGGGTATGAATTGAGAGTCAAATATTTAGCTTGTTGTATAGAAATGGGCCAAGAAATGAGAAGAAATTTCGGGCAAATTTGGTTTTTACTGATTTAGGTTGGCATACATACCTTCTTCTGCTTCGCATGTCAGAATTAAGATGGGTATTTATAAAAGGAATAAGAGAACGTTGCTTCAAAGTAACATGGAGAATAAAAAGCTGCCGAATAGAGAGGACTTTAGAGGATCTGTAAACTTCTACAGTGGGATGTCGGAAAGGAAGGAATAGTGCAACTTTAAGGACTGCCCTTTGAGCCCTTTCAAGTGGTAGAAGGTTAGTTTTAAATGTTCCACCCCATGAGGTGATGCAATATGTCAGGAGGGATTGGCATAAGGCATAATAAACAGAAAGTAATTGCTTGGCATTAAGGATAGATCGAAGATTTTTAAACACAAAGATAAATTTCCGTATTCTGCTGGTGAGACAATTTATATGTGCGGCAAAGCTAAGTTTAGAATCTAAGGTTACACCCAAGTACTTAATATTGTCAACTTTCTCCAATTTGGGACAAGAACAATCATCGTTAACAGGGAATGAACAGGTGTGAGCGATAATAGAGAATGGTTGGAGAGATGACTGAGGGCTGTTCCTTAAAGTAAAGGCTATGTACTTAGTTTTACTGGAATTTAAGGTGAGTAAGTTAGTTTGCAGCCAACCATTTACAGTGTTAAACCCTACTTGAGCATAGTTATATACCTCCCCCCATGAGTCCGCACTAAAAAGAAGCACAGTGTCATTCGCAAAGGTAATAATACGTCCATTTTGAAGAGAGAGATCGCATAGGTCGTTAATATACACTAGAAATAATGTGGGACCAAGAATGCTACCCTGAGGAACGCCAAAAGCTACGGGAAGAGTGTCACTAAAGTGGTTATCAATTTTAACAAATTGCGAGCGGTCAGTTAGATAATCTTTGAAGAGTGATAACTGATTACCACGTATGCCGAGGTTTTCAAGCTTGCGTAGTAAGATTGGAACCGACACTGTATCAAAAGCCTTCGCTAGGTCTAAAAAGATGGCCAAGGACTTCCTTTTATTATCAATGTTAGACACAATAAAGTTTGTCAGCTCGTGCACCGCCATAGCTGTAGATTTCTTTGCACGAAAACCGAATTGATTCTGGGACAATAGGTTATTTGATTCTAGATATTTAACTAATCTGTTGTTCAATAGCCGTTCCAGAATTTTTGATAAGGCAGGCAGAATTGCTATTGGCCTGTAATTATTAATACAGTGTCGGTCCCCACTCTTGTGAATGGGATGGATAAGTGCCTTTTTAAACGCAAGTGGAAAGGCACCCGATTCCATCGCCAAGTTGCAGACATGAGTAATGGAGGGTATTAGAAGATTCTTATGTGCAATAAGAAGATTTGAAGAAATATTGTCGCAGCCCACGGCACAGTTGCGCTTGAGAAAGGAAATAATAGCACCAACTTCGTCCTCATCAGTGGGCAGGATAACCATAGAATGGGAAAGGGTAGTTTTGTGGGTACTAGTAGGGGGGTAATCATAACCTTGCTGTTGGGTGGTTATTTTTCTAGCTAGGGTTGAGCCAATATTGGCAAAAAAGTGGTTTATATTATTTAGCGAATGAACTGGTGGATCCTGCGGGCTTATTAACTCAGTACGAGATGTTTTGGGCCTCGATCTATTCGAGACTTTATTTATTACCTTCCAGAGGCGGCGGTTGTCCTTTCCCGCCTTTATTACTTCTTCTCTTTCAAATTCCCTTTTAACTTTTTTTAAAATTTTGTTGCAATAGTTTATATACCTTGTGTACGTGGTCTTTAGTATTAAATTTTCAGGATGCTTTTTTGCTTTTTTATTTAGATTGTCTCTGTGTTTTATACATCTCAAGAGACCTGGGGTTATCCAGGGTTTAATAATTGTTTTTCGCTTGGCGACGGTAATTGTTTTAGTGCTTGACTCTACTACAGGTTGAAGAATGTAAACCAGTTGGTCAGCTGCTACATTAACGTCATGTGTATCCAGAACTGTCTGAAAATTTGCTTTATTTAAGCCAGTAAGTAATCCAACTGAGTCTATCCGTGAGATCGTCTGATTCAAATGTCTAGGAAAACATTGATTCAACGCAAGGATGACAGTATAATGATCGGTGAGGGTTGTTTGAGCAATAAAAACATTTGCCGGCGACTTCGTTTTAAGAATAACGTGATCTAGACATGTTTTTCCGTGTGTTGGAATAATATGAGCAGGTAACAAGCCATGAAACGATGTCAGATCGAGGTAAGGTGATGCATTTCGATCATGATTAGAAGAACTGATATCTATATTTATGTCACCGGTGAGAACAATGTTTCTGAAAGAAGAATATTTTATTAATATGTCATTGAGTGATTGTAGGAAATTTGATGTATTATTATAAGATGATGGGCGATAAATAGCTAAAACAGCGGTGTTATTATTAATAAGTATTATTTGACAATTTGCGTCATGAAAGTCAGGTTCAACAACATTAACATGTATATCATTTTTTGTGTAAACAACTACACCCTCGTTTTGTGTTTTGCTTTTGCTAGTTGAGAAACAGTTATAGCCATTTAATACCGGAAGATTAGACGCACGCTGTAACCAGCACTCTGTGAGAATTATTAGGTCCCACGACGTTTGCGATTGGGCTAATAAGACATTAAAACCTGACATGTTGCAATTTATGCTTCGTATGTTTTGAGTCATAATTTTGAGACGTTTTCCGTTATTCGGGATGAGGACTCGGCAATCGGCGAGATCACATGTAGTAGAGTCAGCTATTGAAATGGCGTCAATGTCATTGTTTATTAAAATACAGTTATCGAATAGTACGATTTAAATTATAGCGGCCGAATATAATGTGTTTAGCTGTACGAATCAGAGAGACATGACATGACCAGTCACTTATCGCAGAATCTCTCCTGAGCTTTAACAAGACAACAACGGTAGAATACTTTTCTTGTTTATATCCTATATAACAGAATTGACGAAAGCGGAGTGAAAAAAGTGTGTAATTGTGTGTGAAGTTGTTTATGTGTGATTGTTTGCTTGTATACGTAGGTGCTTTAAAGATAGAAAAAAATAACTGAAAAACATTAAATAACATTCTAAAAGAATTATGAAGAAAAAGTAACTGACAAACATCAATATACATTCTAACATAATTATAAAAATACATGCAGGGCTTAAATGACATGGAATATTGACAAGATAGTCATTTTTCAATTATATTAGCCAAATCTCTTTCTGAGTTCACCGTGATGCGTTGAGCGCCGTCTTCCTTGCGTAAGTAGACTTTACCATACGCTGACCAACAATGTTTATATTTATGTTGTGAGGCGAAGTCTCTCGCTAAGAAGAACAACTTTCGCGCTTTTGCGGGGAGATTATCATATATGTAAACGGGTACCTTTGGGCCGGAGACTCGTAGATGTGTTGTATTCAACTTACAGGTTTTATTCTTTTTATTAAAATTTCTGACTGAATGCAATAATTTAGATTTAAGTGAGACTGTAGTGAAGTCTACTATGATGGTGTTATTCATAGAGTTGCTAGAGTTGATCCTGTAAACGTCCTTAATATCCGATTCCGCAACTGCCGTGTCCAGAACGTTACCAACATATTTGATCACATTTATTAGATCAAATTTTGATTCACTGTCAATCTTAGGGACTTATTGATCACTAGGCAGTTGTTATTTCAATTACGCCTTGTATAATGTCACATATTAATTTCCACGTAACATAAGGCGGCCTCGGATGATATTCGATAGTTGACCGACTTTGGCAAAGTGTGGCGTTGTCTTTATGGATGCATGGTCTGACTAAGTTTTGGGAGCTGGCACCGCTTGAATACAACACACAAAGTGTGGCGTTGTCTTTATGGATGCATGGTCTGACTAAGTTTTGGGAGCTGGCACCGCTTGAATACAACACACAAAGTGTGGCGTTGTCTTTGTGGATGCATGGTCTGACTAAGTTTTGGGAGCTGGCACCGCTTGAATACAACACACAAAGTGTGGCGTTGTCTTTGTGGATGCATGGTCTGACTAAGTTTTGGGAGCTGGCACCGCTTGAATACAACACACAAAGTGTGGCGTTGTCTTTATGGATGCATGGTCTGACTAAGTTTTGGGAGCTGGCACCGCTTGAATACAACACACAAAGTGTGGCGTTGTCTTTATGGATGCATGGTCTGACTAAGTTTTGGGAGCTGGCACCGCTTGAATACAACACACAAAGTGTGGCGTTGTCTTTATGGATGCATGGTCTGACTAAGTTTTGGGAGCTGGCACCGCTAGAATACAACACACAAAGTGTGGCGTTGTCTTTATGGATGCATGGTCTGACTAACTTTTGGGAGCTGGCACCGCTTGAATACAACACACAAAGTGTGGCGTTGTCTTTATGGATGCATGGTCTGGCTAAGTTTTGGGAGCTGGCACCGCTTGAATACAACACACAAAGTGTGGCGTTGTCTTTATGGATGCATGGTCTGACTAAGTTTTGGGAGCTGGCACCGCTTGAATACAACACGCAAAGTGTGGCGTTGTCTTTATGGATGCATGGTCTGACTAAGTTTTGGGAGCTGGCACCGCTTGAATACAACACGCAAAGTGTGGCGTTGTCTTTATGGATGCATGGTCTGACTAAGTTTTGGGAGCTGGCACCGCTTGAATACAACACGCAAAGTGTGGCGTTGTCTTTATGGATGCATGGTCTGACTAACTTTTGGGAGCTGGCACCGCTTGAATACAACACACAAAGTGTGGCGTTGTCTTTATGGATGCATGGTCTGACTAACTTTTGGGAGCTGGCACCGCTTGAATACAACACACAAAGTGTGGCGTTGTCTTTATGAATGCATGGTCTGACTAAGTTTTGGGAGCTGGCACCGCTTGAATACAACACGCAAAGTGTGGCGTTGTCTTTATGGATGCATGGTCTGACTAAGTTTTGGGAGCTGGCACCGCTTGAATACAACACACAAAGTGTGGCGTTGTCTTTGTGGATGCATGGTCTGACTAAGTTTTGGGAGCTGGCACCGCTTGAATACAACACACAAAGTGTGGCGTTGTCTTTATGGATGCATGGTCTGACTAAGTTTTGGGAGCTGGCACCGCTTGAATACAACACACAAAGTGTGGCGTTGTCTTTATGGATGCATGGTCTGACTAAGTTTTGGGAGCTGGCACCGCTTGAATACAACACACAAAGTGTGGCGTTGTCTTTATGGATGCATGGTCTGACTAACTTTTGGGAGCTGGCACCGCTTGAATACAACACACAAAGTGTGGCGTTGTCTTTATGGATGCATGGTATGACTAAGTTTTGGGAGCTGGCACCGCTTGAATACAACACACAAAGTGTGGCGTTGTCTTTATGGATACATGGTCTGACTAAGTTTTGGGAGCTGGCACCGCTTGAATACAACACGCAAAGTATGGCGTTGTCTTTATGGATGCATGGTCTGACTAACTTTTGGGAGCTGGCACCGCTTGAATACAACATACAAAGTGTGGCGTTGTCTTTATGGATGCATGGTCTGACTAAGTTTAGGAAGCTGGCACCGCTTGAATACAACACACAAAGTGTGGCGTTGTCTTTATGGATGCATGGTCTGACTAACTTTTGGGAGCTGGCACCGCTTGAATACAACACACAAAGTGTGGCGTTGTCTTTATGGATGCATGGTCTGACTAACTTTTGGGAGCTGGCACCGCTTGAATACAACACACAAAGAATTTATTCAGTTAGTTCAGTTGCTGACTGCATGATCCTGTATTACGTTGTCTACTTAGGCATTTCTCGCATTATACATGCACTAGCGACCCGCCCGCTGCTTCGCAAGCAATGTACTGACGTGGCGACAGGTCAAAACATCGAGATTTCTGAGCTATATCAATGTTAAATATTAATGTTTTATACACATAAACCTTCCGGAATAAATTCTTTAAATGGTTGTGTAAACCGCATCAAAATCTGTTGCGTGGTTTAGGAGGAGTTAGCGGATATACAGACAGACGCGGAAAGCGACATTATTTTATAATATGTAGAGATACATAAACTCACACCTTCTTCCCTTGGGGGTAGGCAGAAACTACAGAACGCCATCTGCTACGATCCTTACATACACCTTTAGCCTCGTTTACGTTCATACATCTGGTCATACACGCACGCCGGTTGCGAGTACTACGCACCTGACCTTGCATTATAAATTACTAGCTTTTACTCGCGGCTTCGCCTGCGTGGAGGTTGAAAATTTATCTCTAAAGACTGTCTAAAATCGCCGTCTAGCAGTACCATTCCGTGATACTTTGGTTCCTTTTGATATCTTCTATAGTTTGATTTAGTGCTTCGATTACACGTTGGTAGGACATCGTACATTCATTCCAAACCAACAGTTTACATTCCTGCAACATTCGTCCCCGCTCGCTGTTTTTACTAATGTTACAAACTGGCATTTCCTCATGAGCTAAGTTTAATGGCTGTTCAAGTACCGAATGTGCCGTTCGGTCACCATTTAGCAACGTGGCGGCTATTCCGGAGGAGGCTACTGCAACAGCAACTCCTTTGTCTTTCCGGATTTGAATGTAAGGCAAAGGGAATATTCTTACCACCAAATTTTCCAGCTCAAAAATCTGCGTTTCAAGTAGGTAGGTATTCTATGTCGCGGGATGTTCAAAAGAGTTAAAGTGGCCCCGGCACAGGCAAATGAAGGAACACGGGTGGGTTTTAGTCAGTAAAAGTCTGACACGACCTTCCGCTCCGCCCAGAGCGGGTGAAGTCATTTGATGATTTCCCATCTAAAAAAAAAATGGTATTCTATGGTTTTACAAAGGCTATTTGAAGACTTATCAATCACTGACTAAATATTTAAAAAACTCCGTGTTCTTCCAATAATACTTATAACCTATGACTATTTGTGCATTGTTTTCCGATTGCTAAATCGTTATGACTGTTATGGGTCAAATCAGATTTAAAAGAAAAGTTTAACAGTACCTCCCAGGGCATACAAAAAAAACAAACCATCTTCACCGCTTACGATTTTTTGCACAATATTATGACAATTAAAAAAAGTATCTGGTTTTTATGATTCTAAATGTCTAACTTAAAAATAATATAAATTATTTTAATATTATCAACATCAATTTGAAACGCCTGCTCCTGCGCCGCCTTTGACCACGCAAGTTATTTTGTGACTTTAATTCATTGTAATTAATTACTTCTGACCGAGTGGCCCGACTTTAATTAAACAAAGAGTAAAGTTGTGAATGTTACCTCAAGATATGATATACTATGGCAATATTTTCAATCCCTTAAATCTCAGAAAAAAGAGGTAGTTACACAAAAATGTCAATATTAGGTACCTACATGTGAATTTTAAAATCATTCCCTATTTTACGCCCCTTAAGGGGTGATTTTACAAAAACGCTGAAACATGTAATGAAACTCTTTATTTCTTACCAAAAGCTTAAAATTTGAAGTTACATCCCTACCTTCAGAAATCATGGGTCTCCCATACAAATGTTCATCCCCTGTAGCACCCCCCTGTAGGATTATTTAAAAAAAATGTAGCCTATGTCCGTCCCCGGGATGCCATCTATCTTCTTACAAAATTTCATCGAAATCCGTTCAGCGGTTTAGGCGTGAAAAGGTAACATACATACAGACAGACAGAGTTACTTTTGAATTTATAATATTGTATATATATATAATATTATAAATTATAATATATTAGTATATATATATACATATTAGTATAGGATAAAAAATCATTATTTGTCAGCTAAGTTAACCGAGACTCATCCAGAAGTGCTGAAACAGGTCATTAACTACAGGAAATACACTGTTTAAAAAATAAAATATGCATGTATGTTTGTTGAAGTCTATTCAAATCCTTGTTTCCAATTGATGTAATTTCCACTTAAACAAGTATCAACTTTATGTCAGTGTGAATTTAGTTGATTTTAGAATGATCTGTACTATTGAAGAGGTCATATTTGTTGAAATATTAGCGCAAAGTTGACGTAATTTTTCCAAATACACATATTGGTTTACATTTTTGGGAACTAAATTACGAACGCAGAATAGCTTTATGACGGTATAACTTCATTGTACTTGGTCCAATCTAGTTACTAGTACCTAAGTGTGGTGCAATATTGGCAGCGCGCCCGATAAAAGCTTGAGTCTCGAGCGCAGCGAACTGAGGACGTCAGGAAGTACTTATGTACTTGTAGCCCGCCGCGACTGCTGAGCGTGGGATCCTGGGTTCGATTCACGGGTCGGGCAAAGTGTTATTCGGTCTTTCCATTAGGAATTTCTTAGTAACAGCCCGGAATTTGGAAGTTGGGTGTGTGATACCTCCGTGCCTCGGAAATCACGTTAAGCCGTTGGTCCTGCGCCTGATCTCTCTCCGGTCGTGTCGTATTGCTGTCCCATCGGACTATGAGAGAGAAGCAAGAGAGAGCGCACCTGTGTCTGCGCACACGCCTGCACTATAGTATCTCCCGCGCCGAAGGCTGGTCTCCGCTGAGATTGGTCGCCATGGCCGAAATTCGGTGTGGAGGACTATTATTATGCACTTGTAGCATCTTAAACTATTAAGTTAGGGTTGGCTAACGTCTGAACGTTAAATAGGTCTGAACCTGAAATATAGGACACCATCTACTAAAATGGGGCTTTCCTGACGAATACACAAGCAGTGTTTGATCGATACCCTAGGTTTGGAGAGAGAAAGGAGATCTTTATTATTTTGTCCAGCTAAAATTCTTGCTATGATACTCAATCCAACTGTATCCTTTTGGTTGAATTTTGCTTAGTGACTTCGTGAACTGCAGTAATATTAACGGAGCTTGAAAGATCAGCCAATGTAACGTGAAAATGAAAAGCAAAAACTATTTCATTCATTTATGCAAATGTAAAAATAACCTTTGAGCACGTTCCTAATCTTGATCTTACACGCACTTGGTTCAATTTATACTCATTCATCGCGGTAAATGAACTCGCGAACAGTTTTTCATTATAGTGTAATATCTTTAATCCGTTCGAAATACCGAAAACAGTATTTTAGTCTAGTTCAAGTTATTTTGAGTACTTGATTGTAAATACTGACTGATTAAGTACAAACAAAACCCTCCTTTTGGGCTCCGCCGCAGTCAGGTAAAAATATGTACTATCGAGGAAAGTTACATCTGACCAATTTGAAAACAAAATCCCGTGCACACGATGACCACATCTGTTGGCATCCGTAACTATAGCGGCCGAGCGCTTCAAGCAAGAATAGTCCTTACGGTGTATAGATGTTCGTTTCTCCGATGGTACCTTCCCTACTCGCAACTTGTTCTTACTTCGAATAGTATAAAATAGTTCATGCCAACACTAGAGACGACGTAGTGGCTCCCGTATCCTACCATGACCATCTGAAATTTCGCGTCACATATCGATCAAACATTTTGTAGTATCGTCCGAACCCGGTTGAATTTAATTTCACTTTTATGAATAGCCCTTAAACGTGAGTTAAGGGCCTCTAAATACATACATATAAGTTCAGGGTCGTTAATATGCAGTTTATGATATTGCGAGATGATAATATTAATGGCTTTCAGGGGTGACTAATGAAATTAGTTTTTCTTTGGAATATAAAAATTATGTACACAATATGTCATCTCTACAGGATGAAATTGAACTATAAACATGATCACAGCAGGCAGGGTTTACTTAGATAACTAGTCTTGGGTTGCTAATTTGGTTCCTGGCGAACCAAGACTTTGGCAATGGGGGTTTAAATCAGATATTAGTGCCAAGTTAGGCAACCAAGGTTAAACACCATTTTCGTTTAGAACACCAAAAGCCCAGGTTCGGAAATTCTTGTTAGCTTTTGTAGTATGTTCTCGAGGTTTTCTGAAATTTGGCACTGACTTCTGTTCCTGCCACCCTACCTCACCCCACTGCCGGGCAATTGCCTTTCCCATGAATTCTACTTACTTCAGTCCAATTTTCCAGTTACTTTGGTTCAGAGCTAATGAGGACTATAATCGCTTGCTGGTCTGTTTCAGCTCATCCCACCATCTTCTATGTGAACTGCATGCAGTTACATTTTATACCGTGTACGTAAATAATGTGTGTAATGGTAAAAGGTGCTTATCCAGCATTTTAAAGACAAGATTTATGTTAATTGCTCTACTAACATGCGAAGGCGGATTTTAAATATGGGATTTTAATTGGCAAAGTTTCCCAAGTTATACCGATGTCAGATTCTACCTATTCATACGTAACGTGCCCTCAGATAGTTCTCGGTCTAAATGGAATGCTTCATCCCTTGCTGTGAAAAGTATCGTGTGTAAATCCATATCTTATTTCACTCCAAAATCTGCAATTTCATCTTTTATACCAATTTTTATCGGTTTTGGCTATAGGAAGAATCATTTAAACCCCAATCTGCCCATTATTCACATTTGATCCCACCCGGACTGCGTCTTGACTTCAAAGGCCCATTCAAGCTCTCGCACCGACTGGCGACGCTGGAAACAATTGGCCCTCCATTATCTGAGGTGACCCACTTGCTGTAATCCCCAATCTTGCTCCCAACACGGTTCGTCAACCGGAGTAGAACCGTGCGCGCGCATCCATTCACCTAACGGCGGGGGAGAGTCCGCCAATCCGAGGGGGGCTTGAGATTCGGCGTTCGTAGATATTCGGGCTTATTCGCTCGCGATCGTCGCGCTGGACGGTAGTGCGGCAGCTCCGATGTGCCGTCACCACGGCCGACCCAGACGCGATCCCACTGGTGGTCCGCAGTGGCCACCACCTGCCGCCATGTCGTAACATGATGGGGTACAACAACCAAGGGAACGGGTACAACAAGTTGTTTACACAGGTGCGCGCGCAAGTGTTGTGTTGTTGCCTAACAAAGTGTTGATTTGTGGCTTGTTGATGATAAGGGTCGCTATGTCGTAATGTTTACGTAATGCTGATAATCTTGTTTATTTGTTTACACACGTCATTGTGCGGATGGCTGCTCTGAGAGCTTGCAACCAGTCCGCCACCCCGCCTGCCTGATGACCTATAACTTGATCGAGGCGGGAGCGATGCAATTCGTGTCAGTGCTATTTGGGCCCTGCCCTGTTACGATCGTTGGATATAAAGCCATATTTAGACGTGTTTCTGTACTGTTATAACTAAAACTACGCGTAATTGTGCTTTAAGCTTCCTGGTAGTGTTTTCAAAGCTCTGAAATCATGTCTGTGGTAAGATTTTTCACGTTCCTCACCTAAATATTGACGAGAATCATTAACTAACGCTTGAGCCTAACCAGAGACGTAAATGTATTCTATCCTACACAGCATCAGAATGTGCATCAATCCCGCGTGTGTTCTGCGGACAGACTCTATTTCCGACACGTGTAGGTACTGTTGGTTTGTTTGTTTGTCTGTCTGTCATTACTGCTAACGTTTAGTCTATTATAGTTAAACGTACGCGCACATGCTCGTTACATTTCAACGAAACTATTAACAACAAATTGATTGTTAGAAACGCTAGTAAAACAATGTTTGTTATTATGTTGTAGTTCAAACAGTTGAAATGCAATGGGTCTTACATGTTATTGTATTCAAGAATAGAGTGGTATTCTAGTAGCTAAGGTCTCTCAGCTCTTAATCCATTGCACTATAGTAATTAAAGTTTCAAAAGTTTTTGAATGATATAACTTACCCACTTCCTACAGGTTTAGCAAAGCTACCATAAGTTCTGTGATAAAAATCCAGCAATTAGCTTATCGAGGTAAAACAAAAACAGTTCAACTTAAACAAAAGAACGTACCTACTTATTTTATATTTGAATCACTTATAAACACTGGTCATCCTCCTGTGTCATCCTCATCATACCTACTCTTAAACACAAAACCTTTTCCATTTTAAATTAAAAGACAGACTGATATAAGTTTTCACAGTAATTCATTCGGCCGCTAAACACGACAGATATGGATTTTCATACTAACATTGCCGGCCGCTGCTCGCGTATATTTGACCAGTACAGCATTTTCGATGCTTTTCAAAGAAGGTTGTAAAAATAATGCTCGAATTTCCAAACATGTTTGAGAAATAGTATATACATATATTACTGCCGCGGCCAGCAAAAGGGACATTGACGGACGAACGTGAAAATGTGAGCCGAGGCGAAGCCGAGGCACACACACACGTGAATGAATGAATGCTAACTTTATTTGCTAGAATATAAGATGTTATACAATTAATTTGTTTGTTACATTCTAATCAACCTTTCGGTCTTGCAAATGTTAAATAAAAAAAATAAAATTAATAATATTAAGAAACATTGACATTTTTAAACTAAAAATATATCTACTTACATGCAATTTTAAACTTAATTAGCATTATCTTAGTAGGTCATTAAAATCATTTGGGTCACTTAGTTATACGTCGAGTCTACATACAAGACCCAGTCAATTCCTAATATTTGATAATTGGAATACTTAAATATTTTAAATTAATTTATAATAATTGTATAATAGTATAAAAATAATTCAAAGCATTTAAGATTGAAGTTGTTTAAAATACATTCATCCTTCAATTCCTTCATTTAAAATAAATTCGTGAGTCCATGAATGCCTGGTTGCGGCCAAGGCTTGTGTAGTACTTTTCTCAAATAATACGCGGAAATGCAATCTAAGTAAATCCTAACTTAATACTATAAATGCGAAAGTGAATTTGTTTGTTTGTTTGTTACGCTTTCACGTTAAAACGGCTGCATGGATTGGGATGAAATTTAGCAGATGGGTAGACCATGACTTGGGTTAGGCCATAGGATATTGTTTATCCCGATATTCCCACGGGATCGAGACTTACGCGGGTGAAACCACGGGGCGCAGCTAGTTAATTATAAATTCCAGAACAATGACGAATAACAATAATTTTTCATTTGTTTCCTATTTGCAAGCCAGATCGAAATCTTTGATAAATTACCTCCTTGGTTGCCATGTGTCGAAGTAAATATTTCGTTCCATTTTTAAATTACACGACAGCCATGAGTTTTCATAGTAATTTATTCGGCCGCTGAACACGACAGATACAGATTTTCATGCCGGCCGCCTGCTCGCATGTATTTGACCAGTAGGTAGGTACAGCATTTTCGATTTATCTCGAAGAAGATTGTCAAAATAATGCTCGATTTTCCAAGCATGTTTGAGAAAAAGAAATTTTCTATGTATTTAAGAATATAAAATCAAATAAAATATTATAAAAAATAGTTTTCATAATTCTTCATTTTAATTCTCTCATTTTCTCTTTTGAAGAAAAAAATATTTATAGAAATTAATCTTTCAGTCTCGGACCTAGGCCAGTAACGTGTGGAAATAATAATTAGTAATATTGAAATAACTACGTTTTCTATTATTTACTGTAATTTTCAATGTCTTTCCTATTAATTAAAATTGGAAACTGCGCCTTTCTTATTACAGGCTGACAGAAAAGAGACAGCTATTGGCCGCATATTGGCTTTGTCTCTTTCTAGAGAGTGGTCACTTTTGTGAGGCTACCGCTCTGTTTATTATCTATGTCTATGTTTTAAACAAATAGCATAGACAAGCGTATGGAACTCTTTGTTTTCTTAATAAATATTCGCATACCTATACCTTGCACATTAAGTGTCTGTTATGTTGCACATGGTTGTACCTACCTATTTAATTGTACAGTATTATATGTGGGCCAGTTCAGTCTAAAAATACTCTATATCCGTATAAAACTGTAAGATGTTACGTTTTGGTACAAGTAGTCGGCCTCGTATTTGCGTAGTCACTTTTGACAACAATTCCCAGTAACGTGAAAATTCACTAAGTGCTCATATACACGAGCGGCGCGTTGTCAACGGCAGAAGCAACTGCAGCCGTCGACGCGTCTACGGCTGCCGCCGACTAGTGTCGGCGGCTGCAGTTCCTCTGCCGTTGGCAACGTGTCGCTCGTGTATTTGAGTAAGCAGTAACGTAGAAACTGTCATATTGTCACATAGACCTTGTCATTTTATGACGTGCAACTGACATTTAACCTTAGGGTGGCAAAATATTATTAATTAAGAGGTCGACTTTAGGTACCTATCTAAAATACCTTGGTAATGACAGGTAGGTACGGACGACGTAAACAAACAGACATTACCATCTCTGTAACTTGTTCTAGCGTCCCTGAGTAGCATCCATCCTTGAAATCTGAAGGATTTATTCTTAGCATTGTGCATAAAATGTCAGACTGTCAATGGCACTGCTCTGTTTACGATGTTAAGAGGGCCCTTCCCGGTCCATGTATCGTCAACGCGAGCATGGTCTGAAAGCTTGTTGTTTCATTCAACGCAGGCGAGAACTACTAACAAGCAAGTGAGAACGCGATAACATTGAACGAAAAATAGGAGTGTGATACGTAACTTAGAAAAGTGTAACACCGAATAACACGTCCCCGTAAGTTTACTAATACGAAACACTTAACAACGAATGCACGCTACCACGAACAGCTAAACGCCGCGCCGTAGCCATGCGATCTCGAATAACCAAGAGCTAGACCACCACCTCTTAAGGGCCTATACTACCTCAAATGGCTTAGCACGATCCTCCGTTATGTCGAAAATACTGCAGCATTAATTTTGAAATAAATATATGGTAAAGTTGAGGATTAATGTTAAGTCTTATGTTTGGCGAAAACACGATTCCATAAAATTTTCTCGATAGAAAAAAATCTCAAAGTTACCTCTAAACTGAACTATAAACCGTTGGCAATCCTACAATACTTCAAATAAGATCATGAAACTTTTTATACTTACTGAACTAACTATAAAGCAGGTCTTATGTTATTTATTTTTTTTAAATTACTATTATTTTCACCGTAAAAAGCAATTACCTAAACTATCAGCGCTGCCTGCCGCCCAGCACCGCACTCAGTCCCGCTCTCACTCAGTCCGCGCGCAGTATCGTGCGAGCGAGATAAAGAGTGAATTTTAGCTGAGGTAGTATAGGCTCTTAAAGCAGTATTATTGCAATCTTACTTCAGTGTGGGAAAGAGATGGAGCTAGACGTCCTGTATAGCTCCATCTCTTTCTCACACTGAAGTAACATTAAAATAATACTGCTTTAAGAGGTGGTGGTTGGCCCCCAAACCTCAAAAAGTCATCGTAAAAAGTCTTTATTCATTTAACAATCAACCAAATTAAACATTTATTTGAAATACTAAAAGAAAAAGTATTACCCTAGGAAGCAGTGAAAGTCACCCATTGGCTTTCCAAATATTATGTCAATATTAAAAAAGAGGACTACTCATAACCTCAAAACATTAAAGACAAACTTGCAAAAAGTGCCTCCATTGTTTCCGCCTAACATCTACTCGGTAAATAGTTCAATAGGGACCACTGTTCCAATTACACAAAATGAGGTGGAATGATAGCATACCGCTCGAACAGCCTATTGGGCAGAAAGAAATGGAATTTATATACGACCATTGAAGAATTAAACAAGTAACAAAAACATACCGAATTGATGGTAGAAAAATTAAATTCACAGCGTCGAGAAACCAAAAGAGCAAATGGGGAAGAAAAAATTAAAAAGCATTTGGAAAAAAGAAACAATGGACTTGACCACATTTTTAGATGGTCTTGCATACTTGTGCTATTTTAAACGATAGCTGAACCATTATTTTTTTCTCAAATGTTTGATTTGGTTGATTGTTAAACGAATAAAGACTTTTTTTTAATGGATTTTTATTAGGAACCCCTTAAATTTATTGATGTATTTTCGTTAGAGGTTTGGTTATTAGTATTAGAGATCGCATGGCTACGGGGTTTAGCTGTTCGTGGTAGCGTGCATTCGTTGTTGTTTCGTATTAGTAAACTTACGGGGACGTGTTATTCGGTGTTACACTTTTATAAGTTACGTATCACACTCGGAAAATAGTGTGCGGAAATTTTATAAAACTTATTCGAGGAAATACGAGTTGTTGAGTAAGCTTTACAAGTTTCTGAAATTAGAATCACCATTATATGATATGTGCGAGGATTCTATGAAGATGTTTTGTTTACTTTTACAATTTATGAGTACAATGGTCAAAGACCAGATATTTTTTTTGCAAAAAGCAGATTTTTAGAGGCTTATACTGAATTTGTTTCTCCAAATTTTTATTTGTTGCTTTTATAGAAACCTGAATATAGTACCTACACAAGATACATATTCGCTCAAAAATTTTCTAAAAAAGATGTATTACAACACCATAATCACGTACGAGCGTTTGTATGAAAAGTATGACGGATTGGTGCCTCTTAAAGCGAGTGTTTTGAAAAAAATAATGGCAGATTTTATTAGGGATGGTTGGACCATGGATCGGACACTATCCTATCGGTTCCTTAATGTTGCGACCAACCACCAAGTTACTAAACGTGGTGATTCTGATGCAGCTCCTCGCATCTGATGGAATGATAACGAAGTAGGCTTATATTCAAGTTGCTTAGTCATGAATCTTGATTAGAGACGAGATTAGTAGGTACAGTACCAAATCTGATGAAAGGCTGAATCTTCTCTTACAAAGCCAGTCTAGTGCGCTTTACTATTTTCATCTCGATTGTGTGATTAATATACAACCAATTAATATTAATAGCAATACCCACATAGATTTAATCTTGGTATTAAATTATGAAACGACAACCACAGACTTACTGTAGGTTCAGCATTGTAATCTTCGGTACTGATAAGGTTGATGCATGTAGAGAGCACTTATCTCTGTTATCGATCTTAATTTATCATCTTAGGCAATGGAATTTGTATGATCCATCACATTAGCATAACTGATGCTGAACATATACACGGAATTTGTTCAATGTTTTAGTATTTTTAAGGCATAGTCGAACGTCATCGTAATTTTCCCAAATTACTGTTAAAAATATAGTAAAGAATACGATGAAAAACAGCTGTTTTATGCATTCTAGCCCATTTTACAATCGTCGTAATTAAAAGCGTTGTGTAAAAGCATTGCATTCAGTTATTTTCATTCTTTTCAGAATTGTAATAGCAATAACTCAAACGTTTTGAATGGCATACATGTAAACAAAAGCTAAATAAACAAGCACAAGGGCAAACAAAACCGTTTGAATGAAATAATTACATGCCTACTAACTACCAATATTCATTTTGATTCTGGATCTGTGATCAAATCACAGACAAACCGTCAGATCGGCTTTACAATTTTCCGACTAGTTTCAAACAAAAAACACTGTGGGATATCGGACACGATATCGGATATTATCATCGTCTGCCTAGCCTCTTCCCAACTATATTTGGGTCGGCTTCCAGACGACGATATCGGATATTATACCTGCAGTAAATCCAAGATTTTCTTTTCATAAGCATTCATACACGTTATGCCCCTTCATGCGACTTTCTTCTTTCAAATTCACACTTTCTAGGGAGAAAGTCCTATCGTTTCCTATCGGTTCCTTAATGTTGCGACCAACCACCAAGTTTCTAAGCGTGGTGATTCTGATGCAGCTCCTCGCACCTGATGGAACGATAACGAAGTAGGCTTATATTCAAGTTGCTTAGTCAATATTCAAGTTGCTAAGTCAATTCACACTTTCTAGGGAGAAAGTGTGAACCTGGTCAAAATATAAAACCAAGATGGCGGCTGCGAAAATTTTCTAATTTTTCATCATGGGTATCGTTATCATGGTTTTTCGAGGGTGCTAAAGCCGATAATGAAATCAAAATGAAAATCCAAGATGGCGGCTGAGATTTTTTTTTCATCATGGGTGTCGTTTTCATGGTTTTCGAGGGTGCTAAAGTCGATAATGACATCAAAATATAAATCCAAGATGGCAGCAGTGAAAATTTTGTTTTTCTTATAAATAATTTTGTTTTTGTTTAAAATCATACGTGAGAAGGAACTTCGTTCCTAACGGGGGTCCCCTGACACGCTTTTTTTCATTAATCTTTTGATAGAGCATAAACCTGTCACCAAGTAGGTACCATCTACCTATTTGCTAGAATTTTAACTTCAATTGCAAGGAATTCAATGTTGAAAGGACGCGAAAAGGCAATGTAGCGCAACCTTGTCTTGCTGGCTGGTTAATGTAACCATGGCAAGACTTTTTTTGTCCGTGGATAGGTGACCATCTTTACATACCGAGCCCCTCCGTGTCTCAAAAAGCATGGTAAGCAGTTGGCCCCGCCTGTCATTCACAGCATCAGCTGTTTCATCTTTGAGTGTCGTTCGGGTCGTCAGAAGCCCGAAAGTCTGGCAATCTGTCTTGCCAAGGGGTATCGTGTTACCCAGTAACTGAGTTGCGGAGGTCGGATAGGCAGTCGCTCCATGTAAAATACTGGTATTCATTCAGCTGCATCCGGTTAGACTGGAAGCCGACCCCAACATAGTTGGCATAAGGCTAGGCAGATGAGAGACGAGAATTTTGACGAGACTGTCGTTATAATCTAAATCTGTTTAACAATTACCTTCCACTGAAATCCATGTAACAAGTTAAAATTGTTGTATATTTTTCATTTCATATGGACGTTTCTCACATTTAACTGTGTAATAAATCTGTCGGACTTGCTTTAAAATCAAAATAATATTGTTTTATTTTAGTTTGGTATGATGTAATGCATATTATTCTCAGTAACGTGCATTTTATTATGTCAGGTGATATATACCAGGATGTAAAATTAAATCTCGAAATCTTGGTTTAATGGATTACCGTCTTATTTGAAGATAGGTCCTTGCGTATTCACGGAATAACAAACTACACAATTAGACTTACGATCAGCGAAGTGAATAGTGTGTCAATGGCAGACATTTAACAATAATTCGCCAATAAATCCTAGTAAATTCAATAGCCGATATATTCTTGGAAATGTCGGTCGACTGAAATATCGCCATAATCACCATAGGTTTATATGGGTTGCCAACATACTCTTGTTAAATTGTTGGCGTTGGCAACATGTTACACTATTAGTAACTTGAAACCCTCTTAGTTTAAAGCCGTTTACAGTAAAATTGGAACAGGGGGCCAACCACCACCTCTTAAAGCAGTATTATTTTAATGTTACTTCAGTGTGAGAACACTGAATTAACATTAAAATAATACTGCTTTAATAGGTGGTGGTCTAGCTCCTGGGTTTTCCAGGGTCCAGTAAAATAGTGCTAAATGCTGCGATGACTAAGCTAACTCGTTTTAGCCCATAACAAATTAAATTCCTCTGAATCGTGTGTATCTGACGTCACATGCAACTTAGCCCAATACTTGCTCCAAATTATTTTTATTGTCTTTTTATGACAGCTATTTGTGTTATTATCTAATAACTTCAAGTCTTCACCAATGGCTGTTGTTGAACTGACATCGCAATTTTGCCAAAAGGTATCATCATCGCCCGCTAGAGATTGATCAGTGAATGTTTTTGAACTGAAAATTTCTTCAGGCGCGTGGAGCGCTTTTTGGTAGGGGAAAATCTTACGGGTCCGCGACATACGACATGCTCGCGTCACCGACATGCTAATGTGACGTGTTGCGCCAGACTGGCGACGCTAAGTGGCCTGTGCACATTTTAATGTTTTAAGTTTTCACTGACTCCTTTTTTTGAAGCGAATACATCTTTAGACGCGTTAAGCGTTTTTTGGTAGAGGGAAGTCTTACGGGTTCGACATGTTATAGCCATTTTAAATAACTGTCAAAGAATGACAGTCACTGTTGTGATTTGATTATGTGAACAATTTAAATTAGTGGTCGATTAGATACACAATTGATTTCCCTGACTTTACTTGCGACTTAACAGAATACATGGCTACAAACATTTCATGCTGTCTTTTTATGTCACCATATTATGCTCTCATGGATATTAGTTTCCATTTTGGCACAGTTGCTATAGAGTTATATGCAGTAGGTATAGAGTTGCTATAGAGTTATATGCAGTAGGTATAGAGTTGCTATAGAGTTATATGCAGTAGGTATAGAGTTGCTATAGAGTTATATGCAGTAGGTATAGAGTTGCTATAGAGTTACATGCAGTAGGTATAGAGTTGCTATAGAGTTATATGCAGTAGGTATAGAGTTGCTATAGAGTTATATGCAGTAGGTATAGAGTTGCTATAGAGTTACATGCAGTAGGTATAGAGTTGCTATAGAGTTACATGCAGTAGGTATAGAGTTGCTATAGAGTTATATGCAGTAGGTATAGAGTTGCTATAGAGTTACATGCAGTAGGTATAGAGTTGCTATAGAGTTATATGCAGTAGGTATAGAGTTGCTATAGAGTTATATGCAGTAGGTATAGAGTTGCTATAGAGTTACATGCAGTAGGTATAGAGTTGCTATAGAGTTATATGCAGTAGGTATAGAGTTGCTATAGAGTTACATGCAGTAGGTATAGAGTTGCTATAGAGTTACATGCAGTAGGTATAGAGTTGCTATAGAGTTACATGCAGTAGGTATAGAGTTGCTATAGAGTTATATGCAGTAGGTATAGAGTTGCTATAGAGTTACATGCAGTAGGTATAGAGTTGCTATAGAGTTATATGCAGTAGGTATAGAGTTGCTATAGAGTTATATGCAGTAGGTATAGAGTTGCTATAGAGTTACGTGCAGTAGGTATAGAGTTGCTATAGAGTTACATGCAGTAGGTATAGAGTTGCTATAGAGTTATATGCAGTAGGTATAGAGTTGCTATAGAGTTACATGCAGTAGGTATAGAGTTGCTATAGAGTTACATGCAGTAGGTATAGAGTTGCTATAGAGTTACATGCAGTAGGTATAGAGTTGCTATAGAGTTATATGCAGTAGGTATAGAGTTGCTATAGAGTTATATGCAGTAGGTATAGAGTTGCTATAGAGTTATATGCAGTAGGTATAGAGTTGCTATAGAGTTACATGCAGTAGGTATAGAGTTGCTATAGAGTTACATGCAGTAGGTATAGAGTTGCTATAGAGTTACATGCAGTAGGTATAGAGTTGCTATAGAGTTATATGCAGTAGGTATAGAGTTGCTATAGAGTTACATGCAGTAGGTATAGAGTTGCTATAGAGTTATATGCAGTAGGTATAGAGTTGCTATAGAGTTATATGCAGTAGGTATAGAGTTGCTATAGAGTTATATGCAGTAGGTACCTAATTGTTGTCTTTGAAGTTTTTTTATTCACGTCTATTGATGTTAGAGTTTTACGATAGCTATCTTGTATTGGTATGTCCGTTTGTTCTTGAATCAATTCGTCTATTAGCATTGTTATGTCTTGTTGTTAAAATGGTTTAAAATAGCAATTTGATTGAACGTTTATTTTTAAATCGTGAATTCGGATTTTTGAGCTGGTCAGTCATTTTGTTTAGAGATGTCTGGCATTGTTCTTGTCTGTTGTTACAGATTCTACTCAAAGTCCATGGCGACTTGATTACGTACTGAAACTATATTATAGGTACTAATTTTACTTCAAGTTTGTACTGGGATTTCTGTTTCAAACTCCTACCGAAGTTTTCACGCTATAGTGTAAAATATATTCCTATTTACTTCGATCAAAGCCTACCTATACCTACCTATAGATTATTTATGTATAAAATCATCAACTTTGAAAATCGGCATCCGAAACCGACAGATCCTACTGACTCCCATTTATCGAGTTTGTTTTGCCGCCCTAAGCGGCACTTGGGCCGGAAACGGTCCATTTCCAACAGAAATAGACTTCTAGTATTTATTAGTAGTCTATGCATATGCATGTCACTATTATCGTATGATGCACGTCATCGAATCGTTGAGAATACTTTAGAATACCAGCCTGTTCAATAGACGGATCTGTCTAGGCAGCTTGTGTAGGTTAGGCATTCCATCATACCATATATTTGATATCGTTATGATAGTTTATTTATTTTAAAAGCGTGTTAACGTCGATGTTATATTGTTTAGCAGTATGAAAAACAAACATGGCTGTCAATTATTTTTATATTTGACAAGCTCTGAGTTTGAAAGTTTAAAATGTATGATGTTCTGTTTGGTAGAGTACCTAGACTTATACTCATCTTTAACATAAAATCGACTAAACTCTCGTTAGTAGGGGCATTTTAATTATGATGTTAGTGGGCACGATGCATTATTCATAATTATTCATCTTTTATTGGTCTAAACTTGATGTGATCGTGATAGGAATGAGTTCGTTTAATTAATTGTAATCTAGTTCTCAGTCGATTTGCTGGCCTACAAAGATTTTGCGGATAACTTCACAAAAGTCCTTGTATCTTTCGTATTGAGGTTACATATACCCCGTCCCCTGTTACTTTTAGTGAGAATTTCGTGAGCCAAGCCAAACACGAAAAATCCGCATAATAAAAAATAACTTACCTACCCACGCACAAACATAGTAGGACGTAACACAGTGGTTGATAAATAAAAAATCCTCTGCTGGCGCTGCCCCAAAAACAAGGGCGTAAAGTATGCACAGTGGGGGTTATCGAGCCAGTGCTGGGTGGCAGGGGGAGGTAATGACGTCACTACTTCGACCCGCCAGACTGCCGCCGAAACCGTCGTGCCAGTGTTGTTCAAGCCTTGATCAATTGCGGCCAGATAAAGCCTCCTTCCCGGGCTGAATTGGTTAATACCTTAAGCCTTAGTCTGTGAATGAAAAAGTTATCGCATTGACGTTTAATCTCAGTTCTAATTTTAAATTCGAAACAGATTATTTATTGGATTAGATTCTTTTTTCTAAAATATTAGGAAAAGTACTGGTCGGTTCGTCTTGTAGTTTGTATGTAAAATGTTTGTAAGTGTGAAGACGATTTTTTTGTTTTATTTAAATATTTTTGGAAGCTTTGGCTAAGGTGAGCGTCGTCTGTAGTTTTTTAGTTTGTGTGGTTTGATTTAGACGCTTAGTTCATATTTAAAATGCTATAGTTGTGTAGATTCATCTCATTTGCTCTTAGACTACCCACATCCATTTCTCAGTACTTTTACAAAAATGTTTTTATTTATTCGATTTTGTATTTTTTTTGTTGGTTTTCTTATTAATTTCTTTTTTAATTATTTTTTTCTTATTAGTTTAGTGTTTTTTTTTTGTTGTTAAATTGTATTTATGTTAAACATTAAATTGGCTGAATCCGAAATTGTGATGAATTGGTGTAGTACCTACCCATAAAAAAAACAGATTCTAAATTCCAAATTGCTCCAAAGTTCTGAGATGATACTAACATAATGCAAACCCACCCGAAATGATTATCGCATGAACTAATCGTTTTGTTTTTTAGATTATGTGCCGACATTACTTTGTGTAGTCAGCGCCACAAGTCGAAAATAATGCATTGGATTAAATAATAACTCTATGCATCTCATTTTTGATAAGCAAAAATAATATATTGATAAAATATTGCAGCTGTCACTGTGTTAAAACACCATATACCATCGAGTAAATATGTTCCTTGCCATAGACACAGTGACGGGTTTGATGAAAAAAAAAAGAATAATTTTAAAATGATTCTAGAACAATGTACTCTAGAGTTATTATTGAATCTGTGGCGGTCTGTACTAGCTCCAAGCATGTCTGTCTGATTTCCGTCTGTTTGTGTCTCGCATTGCATGCAGTCGGCACCACTCACCACCGACCAATGACAAACTACAAGCCCCTGGTAAGACACCTGTATTTCTTTTTATTTTCTCTAATCTGTGTGCTTTTCACCTGTGTTGTGTTGAGTATTTTAGGTCTGTTTTTACATTATGATGAGAAATCTACTCAATTAAAAATGAAAATATTATCAATTTTTAATGAGTTGAGCGACGATGCCTTTGTTGAAAAATATTAAGAAGCTGACGCAGGCACACGCTTGATACGAAGTAGAAAAGTCTAATATTATATTATCATCATCATGATTCTCCTGCCCCTATCTCAATTTATTTGTGCTCGGCGCAACATGTATTTTTCTTCCATACTTCCCTATTAGTCGTCATCTCGGTAGTCACCCCCTTTCTAGCCATATCATCTTTCACACTGGCCATACAAAACTCTAATAATGTGAAAAATATAATTAAAAATTATACCACATTCAAGAATTAAGTTGTATAAAATAGTGTTAGAGAGAACCTTGCCAATAAAACAGGTCGATCATCTGCTGTATTTAGTATTTTTCTTTTTTCTAAATTTCGAATTTTCAGACCCAACATAAAATTGCATACCTACTCAAACATGGCGGATGTGCTCAACAACAGTCAAGATGAGTAGAATTCATGTTGAGAATCAATAATCAAATTGTACTAACACAACTAGTAGGTGCTTTGTTAGTCTTTCTAAAAAACCATGAAATGGTGGTGTCATCATCATGGTTTACCCGAAGGCATTATATCACAGGCTTATAGGTTCCCCACAAAATCTCATGCTGGAAACTAAAACCTAAAGTCTGACCTAAATATTAATAAAAGACGTAAGAGTCTTCAAAGTGTGCCTTAGGTATTCTGCATTATAATCCATGGTAAAAACTGCACGATTGCTGCAAAGCGTTGCGCGCATGCGCCGTGCGCGCGCCGGTGGAGGCGCGTGCCAAAATATTTGCACTACTTATGGATTGTTGGTTCAACTATAACTGACAGGTTTGTTTTAGTCGATTTTGTTCAAATGTTTTGTAAACCTGGTATTTATAGGAAGAACTAAGCTGTTCTATTCCGGGTTGGTTACTGGGTATTCCAGTGGTATTCTAAGAAACGTTTTGGATTATTGTAGAAAACTTTTCACGGAATCAGTTAATGTTAGCATTTCTAAAGTAAAACAAGATCCCTACATTAATACAAAACATTTATTCTACATATTCTAAATATTTTTTTTTTTGCAATTTATTCTCATTCTATTGTTTATTCTATTATATTAAGCGTTTTGTGTTATCCCGTCACGGCCGTCACGGCCGTCACGTCAGTAGGTTATGTGCGACCGTGCGTTAGATGTCAGCTCGACTGGCTACCTACCAGTTGAGATGAAACACACGCCGTGTGTCTACTCACAACATAAAACAGATTTACGACTGCGTACACTCACATTTCAGACAATGACTCACCAAGTCGAAGCTCATCATGAAAAAATCTAAGCGATTTCTATCGTAAAATTTTATAGACAGACTACTGTTTTGAAACTGTATCATCATCATCTGATGTCAGATTTAATAGCATTTGCCTTAAAACAAACCGGATACTTTTGTCCTGCAGGTTCTGCTCTTAATCTTTCAGATCCAAAACTAATCAATCTGCCTAGTCTTTGCCCAACTATGTTGAGGCCGGCTTCTAGTCTAACCCGACCGATGCAGCTGAATACCAGTATTTTAGAAAAAACGAGTAAAGAGAAGAGAGCAAAATGATTAAGGGTAAAATTGTTATCAGAACAAACGTTACAGTAGGACGTCGTGGCTTTCTCCTATTCCTTCGTTCATTGTCATTTAACCCGTAATTCCAAGGGGATGGAGTAGATATAGACAAGGCGATAAAAGCAAGCTTTTAGCTACAGTAAAATGGAAACGGACGTTGATGGTCTACGATACCACAAATATTGCTAAACATGACAATAAAATTAGCCCATAAATATACAACAGCAATTGAAATATGCAATAACATGAATTAACTGTTGGTTAAAATATTGCACTGTCATAAAATAGTGAACTCGTTCCAAAATTGTCGAGGAACGGAACCTTGAACTCTTTGACACCCAACGATGTTGTTACGAGATCTACCGTACACATGAGGGATATATATTGAAATCCTATATTGAATAATGAACTAGTAGCTGTTCCGGTGACCTTATTCTCATGATAATCTAACCTACTTACCGACCCTTTACACTGCAATTTATATTTTTGCGAATAAGCGAAGTCAGCGTCTCTTAGGTACTCTCAGGGACACATAATAAGATTTTTGTAAACATGTTTCTATCGTATGGGACCATGTTGTTTTTGCCACTTTTAGAGCTTTCTCCCACAAGTTCTACCATCAGTTTCAGAATGTAACTTAGAAAATACGCAAATGTAATCTTGGCAGCTATTATTCCCCTTACATACTTTTCAGAGTATAATTTTCTATGCCCCTACTTCCTGCCTTCATCTAGGTAGCTAACCATGTTTCTTGTAATTTTCCAGGGCTCGGCAGATTCAAATTATTCCCAACCATCGTCGGAACTGTCGCTTGACGAAGACAAGGAGGCGCTGCGCCGCGAGAAGGAAGCGCAGGCTATCAAACAGCTGGACAAGGCACGGGTGAGTAGACTGACATCAGTACTCTTAGAGTGGAGGTAGATAAAGTAGACTAGACACGAAGACAAGGAGGCGCTGCGCCGCGAGAAGGAAGCGTGGGCTATCAAACAGCTGGACAAGGCACGGGTGAGTAGACTGACATCAGTACTCTTAGACTGGAGGTAGATAAAGTAGACTAGACACGAAGACAAGGGGGCGCTGCGCCGCGAGAAGGAAGCGCAGGCTATCAAACAGCTGGACAAGGCACGGGTGAGTAGACTGACATCAGTACTCTTAGACTGGAGGTAGATAAAGTAGACTAGACACGAAGACAAGGGGGCGCTGCGCCGCGAGAAGGAAGCGCAGGCTATCAAACAGCTGGACAAGGCACGGGTGAGTAGACTGACATCAGTACTCTTAGAGTGGAGGTAGATAAAGTAGACTAGACACGAAGACAAGGAGGCGCTGCGCCGCGAGAAGGAAGCGCAGGCTATCAAACAGCTGGACAAGGCACGACTAAGTTAGCAAACCCTCTTATGCAGTAGACAAATTACGGAATATGAAGTCCGGAATTCGGTTTGAAGTTAAAATATTAAGGGCTTCTCCTATGTCTTAGCATGTCGCTGGAAAATTAAATTGTGCTAGCCCAGAAGTTTGCAAATGCTTCCATGAGCTGCTTGCTTCCATGCAGACATGCAAGAGAGCTCTTCATAAAATTGCTTGTAAAGAATTAAATGATTAAATATATAGAGAAATTCACGTTCCGTTCTTCGTAACTTAATAACATCCTAACATCTTATATTGAAATTGATCTGCTACCAAACACACTGAAAGTATCAAGGTCAAATATGACTTTAATGAGATTGATTATTACATACCTGACTTTCAATGCACCCAACACCCGCCCCGACCTTGCAAGAGCCAGCCCGTGCCGCTGAGCCTGTGGTTAAATTCGTCCCTTAACAATCTTAATCCGATCCAGCTTGTCCTTTGCTGCCCTCCCCCAGCCGCTGGGCTCGGCTTAAGGCGTCGCTGGGGCCCAGCGACGCCTTAAGCCGAGGTCCGTACCCCAAAGGGGGTGCGCTTAGCGAGTGGTCGCTTAGTTTATGAGTTTTTTGCCCTGGCTGGAGGCCTCAATTTTTTGAGGCACCCACAGGAAAGTCCGGTTAAGCAGCCGACAACTTCCTAGGTTGACCTGCGAGATGCCATTTAAAGAAAATAAAATGCATCCAACACCTTTTCTGAAGCACAAGAACAATACTGAACCTGTTACGCTGTGTTGCAGGAGAAGCCAGTGGCGTTCGCGGTGCGTACCAATGTGTCGTACGATGGCACCCTGGACGACGACTCGCCGGTGCACGGCAGCGCTATCTCCTTCGAGGTGCGCGATTTTCTCCACATCAAGGTAAACCACTGTAATTTTTAACTTAATCAGTTCCTTCTTTATTTATTTTACCGAAACTCGGTAGCTTTTGAGGGTTTCCCCTGCTTAAGGGGCAGGGTTAACGGTGTTAACAATCCCCATCCGGGGTACCGCCAATAGGCACCATTGTTTATACAGGCTACTTCTAATACAACATGACAAGAAATTCCATGAGCTGGTGCAATATCATGGAGTCAATGATGATGGTATCTTCTAATTAATATCTGACTTGGATGAGTCTTAAATACTGAGGATCGAAGATTTTTTGCTAGAAGCGACAGGTGCACGCATTGGGCTCTGCTGCGTACCCGTGACCTCATCCCGGTACGGGATCCCAATTATCGCAGCGTACTCCCGAGACCACGAACTACACGCTCAAGCGAAAACAAATGAAAGAAGTTGATTAGAGCATGCCATGAGTTACCACGAGTCGACTTGCGGAGCGACGGACGGAAACAGATGACGCGCGCGCTTGTCGCCTGACACAGGTTGCGTCGCTCGAGGCCGTGAACCTAAGGCCAAAAATTAATGATGGTAGTATTAACACACTCGTATAAACGTTCCAGGAGAAGTACGACAACAACTGGTGGATCGGGCGCCTCGTGAAGGAGGGCAGCGACGTGGGCTTCATCCCGTCGCCCGTGAAGCTGGAGGCGGTGCGCTCGGGCATGACGGCGCGGCGCTACCCGCGCCCCCCCTCCGCCGCGCCGCACGGCCCGCACCCGCCCCTCTCCCGAGGTAGCACCCCTCCCACGCCCGGTACGTCATGCATACCTCATGCGCAGTGCACGCCAACGTGGTCCACTACGATATACGAGAGACGCGACTATCGACTTTTTTGGTGTCTGATTTATGCGATTTATTGTTCAGTTTTGCTGATGATGGCATTCAACAGCTAAATCCTGTTATACTCTCCGGCCGCGTCCTAATCGAATGCGACCGTCGCCCGAATACGCGATCGTTTTATGAATTTTGACATACGAACGAGTACGTCAATAGCGCGGCGATCGCTTACTCGCGCGACGAACGCCTTCGGTCCTCTTTCACAATTTTACGTTTTTACTATTCTTAATTTATATTTTAAAACCGAAGACAATAGAGATGCCTCTTTCTGAGTAAAAATGGTTACGTTTTTGAGAATCGAATAAATATTTCAGATGCCATTATTCGATTATTTAGTCGATTTTAAATCGATAGTCGCGGATTTGAGATGATGCTATACAGTGAAAATTAAAGCAATTGGTTTTGATTTTCATTGTTCAATAAAAATATCCCAATTATCTTTAGAACTAGAAATGAAGGTGCTCAAATTAAAATCATTTAGTAAAATATGATCAAAACGATTAATTGGGATATTAGATGCAAGAGTGACCACCTGCCTAAAGCTTTATCATGCACGGGATAAAAAGACATACACAATATTTTGTTGAATATCAGTTTATTGTCGCTAGCGAGCACATTGCCTCGATATCTGTAGAGTCGTAGGATCTTAAGACTTATGGGGCAATAGGTCAACTTTTATTATTTTACTAGCTGCGCCCCGTGGTTTTACCCGCATAAGTCTCGATCACGTGGGAATATCGGGATAAAAAGCATGCCCTAACTCAGGTTTTGGTCTACCCATGTGCCAAATTTCATCCAATTCCGTTCTGCCGTTTTAGCGTGAAAGCGTAACAACGAAATAAATAAACAAACTCACTTTCGCATTTGTAATATTAGTAAGGATTATGATTTGCAAGTTTCCTGTTTTTAAGGCGAACAAAGAACGATTCAGTCTAGGACAAAAATGAAATGAATTGTTTTCCCAGATCGATGTCAAAAGGTTTCTACAAAAGGTTATATTCTAAAAATAGTTTATTATGTATAATTATATCACTATTGTGAGTATACGTGATTTCCAAATTTAACTAGAAGTAGGACCTACTTACTAATTCCTAGCACTTGATTTTAGTTGGTACTATATTATGTAGCTGGAAATATTATGATAATTTAGTACTATCTGTCACTACTAAGTATTTCGTACTTATTTATATTGTATGTATGTCGTTTTATCTAGTGCTTGTAACGTACAACGCAGTTGTTTGTCTCTCTCTTTACATCGTCTTGCTCTTTCTAACACTCTGGACTCGCTACGAGAATAATGAATATTAACAAAATTTCTTCTAAATTAACAAAATTATTAATATTAAAAAAGCAAGACGGTCCTAATATTGTAGTTCGTGATTTGGTGTTACAATTGGCATCTTACAATTTTGTAAATATTTTACTAAACAAAATTTAACTTAATTGCACCTCGGCGCGGAATATATTCTTCTTTATTTTATTTATTTTTATTATTCAAATATTATTTTTATTATTTATTTTTTTAATTGAACTCAAAACAATACTTACTTATCTCTTTTACCTTTATTTTAATTTAGGTAGATTAGCATTCTTCAAAATTATTATCTTGCACTAAATTCGACTTATAGCAACAAAGTTGTTAGTCTCGCCACAATGGAAATGTTTATGTAACTATACTATAATAATATGGTATGTATAACTGCTTTGTACTAGCCATTCATGATCACTCATCAATTCGGTGGAATTTGCTGGAATTTCCTGGTCTATAGAGATGTACCGATTATTGACTAAAATCTATTATCAGTCGACTATAGACTATCCCCTGTTTTATTTGAATCAGTAGTTAGTCAATTCGTTCGCCAAAAAAAAACAAAGCAAGTATATTACCTGTATTTATATTTAATAAGTTACAAAAAATATTTATTTACTTATTTCTGTACTTAAAAATGTTACTATGGTTAACGATCGAATCGACTAATCTGTTGTCGTTTAAAAGCTATCAAGCGGCTAATCGAGTCTAAATCGAATAATTCGAATAGTGTGCCAGCACAATAGTCGATACATCGAATAATGTATACGTAGCGCTCACGTTTGCCACATTTTCAGATGTGCCATCGTTCGATCGAGGTAAGCTCACGCACTCATCGCCCGACACCAGGAAATGTCGTAAATTTTCACCTTTTAATTATTACTAGATGTTACCCGTGGATTCGTTTGCATAAATGTTTTATTATTTTGGTGAAACCCCCGATTTAAATATAGAAAATGGTTTTCCTCTATAATAAATATTTTTACCCCATCTTATAAATGCATATTTTTTAAATAATAAGTATCTAAATAAACAAACGGACTAAACCGACTGACTAATAATCTACTATTTTGAGAAATAATATTGAAAGTATTATCTTATTAATAACTGCTTAATATTTTCCTACCATAGCCTCAATATTTATACGATAAAATCCCCGATATGTATCTTAAAATTAAAAATATATATTATATATTAAGTAGATCTGTACTTTTGCTCGAAACTGTACACCGTTGCCATCCCACATTTTACATTATTGCATGAATCCTCTATTAATTAATTTATGTATTTTTAATTACTCTTTAATATTTTCTTTAATATCTCTTGGTGTTTTACAGGAACGTTTTAGCTATCTTATATTTTATTTGTTTCTGGTATGGTAATGTTTTTGGGCAGAATGGTTATATTCTCACTTGAGATTATGCTTTTGAATGTTGTCCAAGGGTCTTGAGTTTATGTGTAATATATATTTTTCTGTGTGAAATATACACAGTAGAGGAAAATATTCCGACTAAACTGAGTATCCTGTGTCCTGACTTATACAACATTTCCCGGAATTAAATGCACAAGCTCTTAAGTCATTGTACTCATCATTACGAACAACTTTTACTATGGGACCAAACCTAAAATCGCGAAAAAAAAACCTGCTGTTCCCTACATTTTGTCGAGTTATGCGAACATAAATGTAGGGAACACCTGATTTTTTTTTCGCGATTTCAGGTTTGGTCTCATAGTAAAAGTTGTTCATAATGATGAGTAGATATATGACCCCTTAAGAGGTTGTGCATTTAATTCCGGGATATGTTGTATATAGCCCTGACTACAAATATAGACTAACTTAAATTAGTCATTCTAAAAGATTGCTACAACTGTTCGGAATAATATTATGATCACCGTGCAGAGTTGGGATTGGTGGTTGGAATATGATGAAGTCTGAGAGCGATTGATAAAGTCAGCACTTGCTGATCTATCTTCTGACAAGCACAGGAAGAGGCTTGGCTTTACGAGGGGCTTAAACAAAGATGTTTCTATGATATTATGTTTTCCTACTTATTTTTCTTATTCCTATAGAGTTTTTCCTCTACTCTGTACCCTGGGGTGTCTCCAAGATGTCTTAATGTTGTCTATGTGTACCGTAGCAGATATTTATCAAAGTTTGTGTTTTGTACCTTGAATGAAATTTAATTTGCTCTGTATTGCTCAAGTCCTAAAAAATATAGATATTTTTGTAAAAAAGAGAGCATGTTAGCTTTAAATCTTTGAAGGCTACAAATGTTGAAAGTGTGAGTATCTTGATGTTTTTTTACTTTGCACCAGAAGTATTATAATATACTGGTTGGGATGCATGAATGCTGATGCACTGCAGCAGATAAATTCCAGATTAAAGGGAAAGATATGACTATTAGGCAACTATACTAGAAGGAACAATCGTGCCTCTACGATAGGGTGTACACAAATGTAGCCTATCTGACAATCGTAGCTCTACGATAGGGTGTACACAAATGTAGCCTATCTGACAATCGTAGCTCTACGATAGGGTGTACACAAATGTAGCCTATCTGACAATCGTAGCTCTACGATAGGGTGTACACAAATGTAGCCTATCTGACAATCGTAGCTCTACGATAGGGTGTACACAAATGTAGCCTATCTGACAATCGTAGCTCCACGATAGGGTGTACACAAATGTAGCCTATCTGACAATCGTAGCTCCACGATAGGGTGTACACAAATGTAGCCTATCTGACAATCGTAGCTCCACGATAGGGTGTACACAAATGTAGCCTATCTGACAATCGTAGCTCCACGATAGGGTGTACACAAATGTAGCCTATCTGACAATCGTAGCTCCACGATAGGGTGTACACAAATGTAGCCTATCTGACAATCGTAGCTCCACGATAGGGTGTACACAAATGTAGCCTATCTGACAATCGTAGCTCCACGATAGGGTGTACACAAATGTAGCCTATCTGACAATCGTAGCTCTACGATAGGGTGTACACAAATGTAGCCTATCTGACAATCGTAGCTCTACGATAGGGTGTACACAAATGTAGCCTATCTGACAATCGTAGCTCTACGATAGGGTGTACACAAATGTAGCCTATCTGACAATCGTAGCTCTACGATAGGGTGTACACAAATGTAGCCTATCTGACAATCGTAGCTCCACGATAGGGTGTACACAAATGTAGCCTATCTGACAATCGTAGCTCCACGATAGGGTGTACACAAATGTAGCCTATCTGACAATCGTAGCTCCACGATAGGGTGTACACAAATGTAGCCTATCTGACAATCGTAGCTCCACGATAGGGTGTACACAAATGTAGCCTATCTGACAATCGTAGCTCCACGATAGGGTGTACACAAATGTAGCCTATCTGACAATCGTAGCTCCACGATAGGGTGTACACAAATGTAGCCTATCTGACAATCGTAGCTCTACGATAGGGTGTACACAAATGTAGCCTATCTGACAATCGTAGCTCTACGATAGGGTGTACACAAATGTAGCCTATCTGACAATCGTAGCTCTACGATAGGGTGTACACAAATGTAGCCTATCTGACAATCGTAGCTCCACGATAGGGTGTACACAAATGTAGCCTATCTGACAATCGTAGCTCCACGATAGGGTGTACACAAATGTAGCCTATCTGACAATCGTAGCTCCACGATAGGGTGTACACAAATGTAGCCTATCTGACAATCGTAGCTCTACGATAGGGTGTACACAAATGTAGCCTATCTGACAATCGTAGCTCCACGATAGGGTGTACACAAATGTAGCCTATCTGACAATCGTAGCTCCACGATAGGGTGTACACAAATGTAGCCTATCTGACAATCGTAGCTCTACGATAGGGTGTACACAAATGTAGCCTATCTGACAATCGTAGCTCCACGATAGGGTGTACACAAATGTAGCCTATCTGACAATCGTAGCTCTACGATAGGGTGTACACAAATGTAGCCTATCTGACAATCGTAGCTCCACGATAGGGTGTACACAAATGTAGCCTATCTGACAATCGTAGCTCTACGATAGGGTGTACACAAATGTAGCCTATCTGACAATCGTAGCTCTACGATAGGGTGTACACAAATGTAGCCTATCTGACAATCGTAGCTCCACGATAGGGTGTACACAAATGTAGCCTATCTGACAATCGTAGCTCTACGATAGGGTGTACACAAATGTAGCCTATCTGACAATCGTAGCTCCACGATAGGGTGTACACAAATGTAGCCTATCTGACAATCGTAGCTCCACGATAGGGTGTACACAAATGTAGCCTATCTGACAATCGTAGCTCCACGATAGGGTGTACACAAATGTAGCCTATCTGACAATCGTAGCTCTACGATAGGGTGTACACAAATGTAGCCTATCTGACAATCGTAGCTCCACGATAGGGTGTACACAAATGTAGCCTATCTGACAATCGTAGCTCCACGATAGGGTGTACACAAATGTAGCCTATCTGACAATCGTAGCTCCACGATAGGGTGTACACAAATGTAGCCTATCTGACAATCGTAGCTCCACGATAGGGTGTACACAAATGTAGCCTATCTGACAATCGTAGCTCCACGATAGGGTGTACACAAATGTAGCCTATCTGACAATCGTAGCTCCACGATAGGGTGTACACAAATGTAGCTTATCTGACAGCAAAGCGTGACAGCAACTTTCTAGTATTTCCTATCTCGCAGGCGAGGAGTCGGACGGCGCGGGGCGCGGGCGCGCGGGCGGCGCGGGTGGCAAGGAGAAGCGCAAGCCGTTCTTCAAGAAGGCGGAGACCAGCACGCCGTACGACGTGGTGCCGTCCATGCGCCCTGTCGTCATCGTGGGGCCCAGCCTCAAGGGCTACGAGGTCACCGACATGATGCAGAAGGCTTTGTTTGATTTTCTCAAAAGACGCTTTGAAGGCAGGTGAGGGTGGTGTCTTAGCAGTTACTCGAGTTTTGAAAACTCTTTTTTTTTTATCGCGTATTGATATAAATATGACGCGTTAAGCAAGAGTTCTTTATAGAACTGCAAAAAGCCCGCTGGGAAATTAATTTGCATGATTACACTAATTCTGAAAAATGTCTTATTACTGACTATAATAATAGTCTACCTGTCAGAACAGTATCTAAAGTCTAAATTAACCCTCTAATTATTGGCAAAAAAAAAAACAAATCTTATTCTGAAAATAGATTGGCTTACACTTCGAATTACTTTCAACCCGTTCACCAGAGGCCACAACAAGTGCCCAAAAAGCCAACTAACCGTTTATTTCAGAAGCCGGCTCCGATCTAAAGCTAACCTCACTAACAACTAACAGTTTACCAAAAAGGACTAACATTGCAGGATAATAATAACCCGCGTGATGGCCGACATATCTCTCGCGAAACGCTCTCTCCTCAACAACCCATCGAAACGTGCCATCATGGAGCGTTCCAACTCGCGCTCCACTTGCCTCGCTGAAGTGCAGGTATGACGTGTTGCAGGATCATCATCACGAGGGTCCAGTCCGATATATCGTTAGCCAAACGAACGCAAAACGCGCCTAAGAAACCGTTCGTAGAGAGGGCCGGTAACAGGAACAACTGTTTAGTCGATGTACAGGTGCGATTTAATTAGTCGGTCTTAGCTGTGGTGTTGTTGTTTGAGGCACGTGACGTGTCGTGGGCGTGTTTGGAATGAGTGGCTGTAGATCTGCGACCTCGCAGGTGTAGGCATACTTTATAGGGTCATCACGTAAGAACTTTCTCAGCACCTAGAATTTTAGCGGACCTGCGCGTGGTTCTTAGGAACCTAGAAACAGGCGATATTGTAGTTACACGAGGCAAAATTCCAAAGTTATTTTAGTCGCCAACTGTCTCAAACACACAGTTTGAATCCTTTGTCGGTCTTCCAGGCGTTAACTTTTCGCCAACAGTTCCGGTTTGGACGAAAGACACACCTCTGATCAAAGTCCTGCAAAACGAACAAATAGTGTTTTGATCAATAGTCTAGTCATTTAATATATTTATCGCCAGTTAGTATAGTGCGTTAAAATCTTGCTTTTTTTCATGCTACATAAAATTAAGCTTAAATAAAAATTTCCTTACATTTCTTTAGATTTAGTCACACTAGTTTAGTAAAATTTTAGTACTACGCTCGCTCGATCCAAACATGCTCATATTATGGTATTTATAACATAATGGTTAACTAGTTACTAACATACCACGATATCCTGTCCGAAATGTCCTTTGCAATTGGTATTTAAATTGCTGAATCAAGTAGTCAAAAATCCTGGGTATTTGTATAAATTCGTACAAAATACTAGTCCGTCTATAGTAGGGAGGGCCTGACACAATATAGTCTAAAATTATATATTTTATTGTCCTCATAATGATATAGCGTCTTTTAATGAAGTTTTCCCTATAATTCCAATATATCCTGAGAGTTATAGACAAAAACATCGTACATATTTTTGATTTAATACACCAAATTATTGTACGATTAGTTTTCATCATATTTCTCCAAACAATAGGTCCTTCAAAATAAAACACATTAATAAATAATATTTTTAATATTTCATCCCTTAATATAATAATAAATATTTATTAGTACCTATCTAATCATTTAAATTTTACCAAATGTGTCGCAGATAACACAAAGAGTGCTGACACACCCTGTATTCTTTTCTAGCTTCGATAGAATAAGGTGAAAGTTAATCGAAAACCTCCACCAAAGCCTTTACTAACCCCTCTCCTAATAACATAATATTCAAGGTTTAACATAAATAACGTACAACCTCTTAAGGGCTCATTGTACTCATCACTATGAACAACTTTTACTATGGGACCAAACGTGAAATCGTGAAAAAAATATGAGATGTTCCCTACATTTTGGCGCGTCATGTGAACATAAATGTAGGGAACATCAGATTTTTTTTCGCGATTTCAGATTTGGTCCCATAGTGAAAGTTATTCATAATGATGAGTACAATGACCCCTTAAGAGATTGTGCGTTATTTATGTTACATCTTGTATAATGACGTTAGTAGTATTTTGTGAGGAGTGAATTTGCATGAATGGTTAAGACTACAGTTGCTGAAAATGTGTTAATTTGCATTGCCTTACCTCTACGCTTTGACGTCTATTCGGCCTATTCGAGGAATTATCCCTTAATAAAGTTTATAATAAGCAGTGATCGGAATAGGTAGTGCTAATTTGCCTAAACTTCGAGGAAGGAAGTAACATAGAGTGGATCTCCTCTAAAATCCCGGAATTTAAAAACCACGAATTATTTATTGGACTTTAGTTATAGATAGATAGAATACTCTTTACCCACCATAAATTACAGATATAAATGTATGTGTGTGAAAAAATGATATGATCTTTCAAATCAATAATTTGTAACTACAAATAAAGTCCAATAAATAATTCGTGGTTTTTAAATCCCGGGATTTAAACATCATAAATATTATTCCAGGATTTTAGAGGAGGTATTATCCACTCTATGTTACTTCTTTCCTCGAAGTTTAGGCAAATTAGCACTACCTATTCCGATCACTGATAATTAATAAGGGAACGGAGCATGAAATTCGTATTCTTAAATGGTCAAAGTATGGAGGTACAATCACGAACAAAAATATATTAGCGTCAAAAATATCTGACTGTCGATAGGTACGATTATACGTATACTTACTTATCATAAAACATATTTCTCGTAGTTAATTTGAATCCGCAAAAGTAGCCCGCGAAATTTAGGTTATTTAGGTTAGGTTATTTATTTATTTCATAACAAAAATACATTTGTGTCGAAATATTTGCACAGTAGGTAAACAAAAAAGCATCATAAACAAATACAATTAATAGGTAAACTCGTTCCTCACCCATTCGAAGTTAGAACGTCTATCCAAATTAAAACCAATTAAATTTACAAACATTAATAGTCATATTGAAACAGATTATAGTCCCTAGCAAAATGATACAAAATACATTTAATGTCGACATTTTGAGTAAGAATATAAAAATAAAAACCAAAATTATAACAAGTCAAAGAAGAATGGATACAGATATTTAAGTATTATGTCTAAGATTTTTGTCATTACAAAATTCATCAATGCAATAATAGGCTTTCTTGATTAACAAAGCCCTGAGTTTATTTTTAAACATGTTCACATTCTGAATATTCTTTAATTCTGCTGGTAATTTGTTAAACAGATTGACAGATTGCACGCGTGACGAGTGTTTGACAACGTTAAGCTTTGCCTGCAGAAAAGTAGGAAGATCTTTTCTGCGAGTATCTAGTCTATTTTTTCTTTCATACTCATTTAAGTTTTTGTTTAAATGAGTAAGGAGAACTAAAACATAAAGACATGGTACCGTTAAAATTCTAAGCTTAATAAAATACTCCTTACATGATTCTAACCGGTTTAAACGAAGCATGGTTCTTAATGCTCGCTTTTGTATAGTAAAGGCTGCCTTAATATTATATTTATAGCTGTTTCCCCAAAATTTAATGCTATATCTAAGTTTGGATTCAACTAGAGCAAAATAGACAGTACGAAGTTGGGCAATAGACAAAATATCCCTCAGAGATCTTATCGCATAACATGCACTACTTATTGTATCCGTTATTGAATTTAGTTCTGGCTTCCAATTTAGTAAAGAGTCAATTTGTACCCCTAAAAATTTTAAACTTTCTACTGTATCAATTTTGCTGCCCAAGGATCTACGTCCATTGTAGTCTTATTCCTAACTGTAGATCTAAATATTAAAATGTTAAAATGTTCTTGCGTTTTTTGCAATTTGCACGTCAGTGTTAAGTTGTATCTTGATCAAAATATGATTCGCGACCGTAACAAATGTGTATTTACTTAATTATAACCATAAGGATCATCAATACATCTCTTTAAGTTAGATTAGTTCTAAAATGTCATAATTTCAGAAATCATGACATTTTAGAACAAATCTAACTTAAATTTTAATTTTGCGGGCTACCTCTGCGGGGTAATTGTATTATTTTATAACAACTTTATCGGTGGTCAGATAATGATTGCTCGTGACTGTTAGCTGAATATTCGTATATCGTTATAATTAAACTCATAAAAATTGCCATGTTTGTTTATTGTTTAGCATAATAATATTATGTTAGTTTTAAACTACAAGATCGCATTTTATTGTTATTTTTTTTATTTCCATCTGTAGTTTAATGATAGCGTTTTAGAGCAAACAGGTTACGAATATAATAATTACGTAAAACCCACGACCACATAAGCTCTAAAACTATTATTTTTATTATTTTTAAATGATTATCATGTTCTCGTTGTACCTAAATAAAAACATAAATCAATATGTAGAATACAGGGTGGATTTTTGAGATGGGGAGAACGAGTAGGTGTACCTTTACCGTTGTAGCTACTCAAGAACGGTATTACGAGACTGTCATTCTTTTTTTTAAAGAATTGATCCCTATCACAAATTAAAAAAAAAATACAGTCAGTAAGAAAATGGGCCATTTTCACAAAAACTTTTTCTCGGAAATCGCAAAAAAAAATCCCATACATTTCGTGGGAACAGAGACTCGCAACTTACTTTTTTTTTGGTGGATAGATTAGCGATTTCTGACTTTTCTACTACTCACCCCCAAGTTTGTCCGATAAAGTTTTTTGATCCTTATAAGAAACAGGATCGATTGGCATCAAAACAAGTATTTTGTGAAAATGCCCCATTTTCTTGCTGACTTTAATTTTTTTTCAAAATTTGTGAATGGAGATCAAAATTTCTCAAAAAAAATAAGGAAGGTCTCGTAAAACCGTTTTCCTGTACGTAGCTACAACGGTAAGGTACGTGCCCTTACTGCCCCATCTCAAAAATCCACTCTGTATAATTAAAAATAACCGTCCTAAAAAAATCTACTTAAACCTTCAAGGTCGGTAGCCAGTTCATATTCAATAAAATTTTTTGTTATTAAAAGAACAATTTTTCAACGAATCTCTAAGAAACAAAATCGAACATCCTGTATGCACTCGGGCAGTTTCTGAGAATAGGCTTCGTACACAACGCGCCAACAATACGTATGGTGAACGAACTAGCGGTTATATTATACCGGGACTTATTAATAGTCTACCCTCAGAAATAAGCAAATGCAAAGCAAACACATAAAAATATTAAATGTAAACTTAAGCAATATTACTTAAGTATTATGTAGGAATGATTGTTACTGTTTAAAGACCTAAAGATGTTAAATATTGTATCGGCAATAACGCGTACATATAAAATGCTTCACGTATAGTTTGATATTGAGATAGACTCATGATAGCACAAGTTTAAACCTTAGTGGTTTTTGGTGCTATTAAATATGTAATATCCTGTGTTCTTTTGTATAAATGATAAATAAAAAAAAAATAGAAATTTAATTGATGTGTCTCATAACATGACATGTGAAGGTTTAAGTTTTTTTTATTATTTATATATAATGTTAGGAGATACTTAAGTAAGTATAATTCGTCCTTAAAGTGTGTGATAAATTTTGCTTTGCGATATTGTCGTCATTAACATTTGAGTAATTTACCACATAACATCACGCCTGTAATCCCCGAAGGGTTAGGCAGAGGTGTACCTATAGTATACCCACATTTCGCCAGTTATGTGATAATATATTGTTGTGTGTAGTAATGTATTTATTAAATTGGCTATTTGTAAAACTATATGGCGCTTATTTGTACACCATCTTGGGCCAAGTCAAGATGCCGTTAAGACATCTTTGAAAGTACGTCAAACACGTTTCTCTTTTAAATCAAGATTCGCTTTTGTATCATCACAATTTGCGGTCTTCTCACAAAACGTGCCTTCATAGATGTGCCCATCGTTTTACAAATCTTATCTGCTTAAATAACACCATTAATTCCATCACAATCAGATTGAAATCGAGAGGATATTCGATCTGGCTCGCACCTTGCAGCTGGTGGTGTTGGACTGTGACACCATCAACCACCCCTCACAGCTGGCGAAGACCTCACTGGCTCCCACCATCGTGTACCTGAAGATCTCCAGTCCCAAGGTGGTATTACAAGTGCCTTTCTAACATTGTAGTCATAACCAAATATGAATGAGCCCGTTGAAAGCGTCGAATAAGGTGTACCTAGGTTTATGGGTGACGGCAGATGCGATGGTGATCGAGGTCTGATTGAGGAGCCTCAGTCTAACAAAATCTATTAGTCACCTTTTATGATACTTGATAGTGCACAGGGGGAAAGGCCTAAGGTAGCCAATTTGTGGTGGTGGAGCCTGCAGCTCTATGGAACTGCTCAAGCTATGGCTTAACATGTTCCGCCACGATGATTTTGCAGGCTTAGTTCTACCCAAATAATGATAGGAGATGGGCTTCTATAAGTACCGTTAGAAACTTCATTTATTGGGGAAGGGGACAATGACAAGTCCATATAATACTTATTATGATTATGATAATACTAACACAATCTTATCAAGTTTTATTGAATCATGATTCATGGTTGTTACCTGGACTCCCATAAATTAGTAAGTCAAGTTTTTCGTTAAAGAATCGCTGTTGTGTCTGCAGATAGATTTGATGTTTGAATGTTAGTTAGCTATGTTGTATGTTGTAGATACATGTATCCACTTCTTCTTCCGCCTCGTGGTAGTCGTCAGTGCAGCGCTTCCGCGTTGCAGCTACAATCTTTGTTGTTTTGTCTGCTAGGTGCTACAGCGCCTGGTGAAGTCCCGCGGCAAGGGTCAGTCCAAGAACCTGTCAGTGCAGTTGGTGGCTGCAGAGAAGCTGTCGCAGTGCCCGACGGACATGTTCGACGTCATCCTCGACGAGAACCAGCTTGAGGACGCTTGTGAACATATTGCTGAATATTTAGAGGTCAGTTTGCTCTGCATTTTATAAATCGCAACTATACCTTGTTGTCTTTGCGGACCTTGGCGAGATCCGGTTCCTGTAAGTATACTGGATGATTTTTGTTACCGTCTCGAAATTTTTGCAGGGTGTTCTACCCATGAATATGAACAACTTTCACTACGGGACCAACTCTGAAATCACGAAAAAAAAATCTACTGTTTAATAGAAAAGTTCAAACCTACTTGACCAAAATGTATGAAACAGCTGATTTTTTTTTCGTGATCTCATAGTTGGTCCCATAGTGAAAGTGGTTCATGTTCATAGGTAGAACACCCTGTAAAAATTTCGAGACGGTAAAAAAAATCATCCAGTATCTATACATTTTCCGGAACGAATATAAAAACTACCCTATTTGTAAAATCGTCAGATTTATATGCATAGTACCACACTCCAGTGTAGCTAAACCGTGTTACATTGTGCTGCAGGCGTACTGGCGCGCGACGCACCCGCCCGCGCCCGAGGAGGCGGCGCCCAGCAGGCCCATGCAGCGCGCGCACAACGCGCACGCGCAGCCTGGTGAGCACACACACGCTAACTTACACTACATTGCTGTTCTAACGTAACACTAATTCCGCTAATAGTATAGGATCCGAAGTAAGATCGACCTTCCCCCATCTGTTTACCGGACGAAAATTTAGTACACACACACCTGTCGACCCGGCGACCCGGTAATAGGGACCAGATAAAGGTTGAGTTGCCTATCTTTTTCTGGTCTCTGGTGCCTTATTATGACGTTCTAATGCCATCATGATTCCTGTGCGCGAGGGAGATCTAGCTATAAATGACCGATAACACCATCTCTTTTTCGGACCGGAATCATGATGACAATAATGCTTCATAATACGGCTCCTGGGAGCTAACCACCACCACTTAAAGCAGTATTTTTTTAATGTCACTTCAGTGTGAGAAAGAGATGGAGCTATACAGGACGTCTAGCTCCATCTCTTTCCCACACTCAAGTAAGATTACAATAATACTGCTTTAAGAGGTGGTGGTCTAGCTCCTGTATGCTTTATACTTTCAATGGGAATCTAATTCGTTTGGAACAAATCAGTGAAATTAAAAAAATATGTATTACTTAGGTACCAGGGGCGAAGCCTTCATACAACTCGATTCCTATCGGCTTCACAACCACTCTTCTTAATGTCTACTATTGCCAAATAATATGGTACACAGTTCATGAGAACTGAACAATTTTTTCCTCGGCTTCCCTCTAATGATGATTGTATCTGCGCTACTGTTAGGTACAGTATTTTTAGTTAATTATATCCATGGTCACATTTAATTATGCAACCCCCCATCTATACATCTATACAAATAAATAAAATTGAAGTGTCTGTTTGTAATGTCAATATAACAGCTTTTTACTAAATGCATAAGAAAGTACGGTTCATAAAACAAAAAAAACTTTTTTTAAAATTTTTATCTGCCTGTTTGTTCCGGCTAATCTTCACGGCTGAGCTGATTTTGACGGAACTTTGACTGGCAGGTAGCAGATGCTATAAGGAGTAACTTGGGCTACCTTTAGTTTTGAATAAGACTTAGGGTTCCGCGCAAAAAAATTTAAACCCATGAAAATGTGAACAAAATCCGATTCAAATATGGAAGGGAAGTATTGACATCCACGCGGGCGACGCCGCGGGTAACAGCTAGTTTGCAATATATTTGTAAACATATTATATTTGTAAACATATTATATTTGAAGGTCGATCTTACTTCGGACCTTAGACTATAAGGGTTTTACAATACCGACTTGCCCAACGTCGATCAACGTTTTTACTCGGCTTGAAAGCTAGATTCACAGACCGCACTTTACTTTGCAAAGTCAAGTCAAAATGCATTCTGTGAACCTTGCCCTTAGTATGTTGGTCGAGCTGGTGTGGTACAACTGTAGGCACCACACACCTCACCACGACATCTACATTACAGTACTTACCTACATTTATGAACCCTTTGTGTGACCTTTAAGTCATGTTAGTTGGATTAAATACTCAAGAATTATCTTACAACTAAAATCACAATTAAAGTTTGTAAAGAAAATAAAAGTTTTGCAATATACATAAACACGTCACACTACCTCATCACTACATACTTACTTATTAAATAAAAACTTTTTTACAAAAAAAAAACAATTGACTTCCAAAAAAATATTACAAAGTGAAAAATAACTTTAATTTCGGAAGTCGGTATCTTTGGGTCTGTATTTTAGTTTTTTGCCACCGACTTCCGAAATTAATGTTACTTTTCACTTTGTAGTGTTATTTTGGAAGTCGGTTGTTTTTTTTTGTTTTTGTAAAAAAAGTTTTTTTTTCACTTTATTGTGGGTCGGTTTGTAATTTATCTTAGTTACAATAGCCTAATGACAACTGCTCATCACCTTTTACAAATTATTGCTTTTCCCGATGCAGGGACGTTAATTGTTGAGGAGTTCTCCTGGTACTTCACCGTCAGCTCTTAGCAATCATGTTAAAATAATCGAATCGCAACCCGTGAAATACTTATTACTGAGTAGTTCCGGTGGCCACCTTTGGTCTTCATCATCGGTTCCACTTCACCAAATGGTGCTTTCCGACAGCAAATGCACGAGTTACTATAAAAAATACCCAAATGGCTAGAAGTGTGCCTATAATATTTAAAGAATTCCCTCGATTTCTCCAGGACCCCATCATTAGAACCAGACCTGATGACAATGGGACCATCTGGGAAGTATATACCCTTTCTAACAAAAAAGAAATTTCCTAATTGGTCTAGCCATCTTCCAGTAATCGGGGAACGTAGGGTACATAAAAATAAAAAATAAAAAGATTCCGACGTACTGAGAACCTCCTCCCGCCGCGTCTGTCTGTCTGAACGCCATAAACTAAAAACTTCCGAACGGATATTCATATGGATACAGATACGGAGAGGGATACGGATATTCGTTCATATTCATACGGCTTTCACAAATGGACGGAGTGATTCATGAGGAAAGTTTAGGCGTATAATTCATTAAAGTGTTGTGTAAATTGGCTGAAATATGACGGTGTAAAATACTCCAAGTAGAATGAACATCAGTTACATTATAATCTAACCCACGTGCTCGACGCAACAGGCTGATATGACACTACGACAGAAAAAAAAATGTAGGCAAACACTATCCGTGCAAAGCCGGGTGAGTTGCTAGTAGGATTAAGAGGCACTATATAGTGTTTAAGCTGCAACTTTTATTTTTGTTCTAAAATCAAACACTTGATCTACAAAGTGTTTGTTATATTTTCATAGCATTTATATTCAGCCAAATACTAATTTGTCGTTTAAGTTCTGGATCACCCGAACAACGCGAGATAAATGGTGCAGACTGCAACTTTGGCATTAATTATTCGATGTTATAACAATATTAATATTGCTTGATTAAGGGAAAACTTTATGTTACACATGCAACAAACCACGCAACACAATTTTACACATGCAACAAACCATGCAACACAATTTTACACATGCAACAAACCACGCAACACAATTTTACACATGCAACAAACCACGCAACACAATTTTACACATGCAACAAACCATGCAACACAGTTTTACACATGCAACAAACCATGCAACACAGTTTTACACATGCAGCAAACCACGCAACACAATTTTACACATGCAACAAACCACGCAACACAGTTTTACACATGCAACAAACCATGCAACACAATTTTACACATGCAACAAACCATGCAACACAATTTTACACATGCAACAAACCACGCAACACAATTTTACACATGCAACAAACCACGCAACACAATTTTACACATGCAACAAACCACGCAACACAATTTTACACATGCAACAAACCATGCAACACAATTTTATGCACGTAAGAAAAATTACCCTCTTCAAAAATGAGTATTTTTTATTCTTACTTACTGGCGGGCAGAGAGGTGTAAAAGAACCGAATGTAAAGGTTGTTCTTCAGATGGAAAAGTTCCATCTCAAAAACTCATACTGTAAATGATGTAATGTGCCAAGTCAAGTCTGGTCGTCTTTATACTGAGCACGTACACATCTGTCTCTAACAAATATTTCTGTAAAAGTAATGTTTATTTATGTATGTAACCGTGTACTGCGATATTTTGAACCCCCTGCTAACACTGGAGGGCATCGCGAGAGATCCGACTCGTATAGCTACGAGAGGGAAAGAGGTAACTAACAATATTATGTATGTATGTAGGCACATTGGGCAGGAACAAGGTGTATTCAACGACTTTAAATTGGGTTCAACTCAAAAGTCGTTGAATTCGTCTAAGAACAATTACAAATATTTTCCTCTTAAGGCGAAAGTGCCAGGGTGGCCAGCGAAACTCAAATTTTCTTACCTTTTTTGTAATTTGCAGGTCAGTATTAGGTTGTATATTGATTAAAATATAATTCGCAACCGTGTATTTACAGAATTATAATCATTCAACAATACAACTCTCTAAGACCAAGTAATTCTATTGAATGACTGTTTCATGAAATCTTAACATTTCAGGATTATACTAACTTAAGGAGTTGTATTACTGATTCTAATGATTTATAATTTTGTAAATACATATTTGTTACGGTCGCGAATCATACTTTATTCAACATAGGTACACCCAGACACTCAGCTGCAAATTGCAAAAAATCGTAAGAAAATTTGAATTTCGCGGCTACCTTAACGCTTTCCCCTTAAGGTTTGGTACCAGGAAATAAGCGTTATAAACGTTGATAAAACGACGTTGATGCCTAAAGCAGAGTCCGCCTTTGTACTTTTTTAAGTGTAGAAAGTTTAAATAAATAAATAAATAAAAAAGTTTTATGGAACATTATGGTCAATAATTAAAATTATGTAAAGTAACCAATTCATTGTTGAAACGCTTGGATTCAAAATTCGCCTTGTAAAAAAATTCTTGGTAAAACAATACTTGTAAAATAGCGCTCTCTTAGTACTTTTTTTTGTTTTAGAAAAAAAAAACTATGCCATGTGTTAATTTTTTTTTTTTATTTCATATTCATTACATATTTCATTTCAATCTATTTTCAATGTCTACTAATATCTAAGGTACAGTCACGGACTACAGTCCCAAATAAACTAAAATTAATAAAAGGGAGCTTCCCTTTAGAAAATGATACTATTTAGGTGAATTTCCGTAACTGTACTTCATAGTTTAAATTAACGCCGTTTGCACACCACCGCTGCGGTCCACAGGACCATGGCGGCGGTGAGCGCTGGTGTGCAGACAACGTAAGACATAAATGTTGTAGTAGATGTTGTCCCTCCCCGCCAGAGGACGCCACTCGACTGACCCTCCTGTTCATTTCAGTACAAGCGTCGGGGCAGGCCCACTAACAACCGAGCCGAAGACTAAATTCCAGGTGTTTATTGTCAGACGCACCGGCCCCCGTCCAGGTTGCATACAATTTCTAGCGGCCCCCACCCTTCTAACCGCTTGATCGCTTCAGGGTGACGCTTCACTAACCCTTCAGAATCCGACAGCTGGACAAAGCTGCTGGATTCCGCCAGCTAACACGTAACAGCGGTTCAGAATGACGCTAATTGTGCTGCGTTTTAATAAGTATTGAGTCTTGGGGCGTTGAAAGTTAAAATTTTATGGGTTTGCTGAGAAAATCTCTGGTCTGATCCAAAAATGACTGAGCTGTTTGTCGTCTTGAGTTTCAGAAACAATGTTACGTTAGATCATTTTAAACAAATAGACTTTTGGACCTTTTACACTGACGCTGCTTCCGATACGTAATCATTGGACTTGAGCAGATCCTATATACTACCGTCTCGTGAGTCACTGGTCACATGGCCATCTCATATACCTTCTGCTTTCTCATCGCAACCCGTTTCGCCGTAACAAGTCGTTTCGATCGTCCAGTCAAGCACGAAACAGAACATCTTCCATCAAGCAGGATACTTTCTTAAAGGCAGAGAGCCTTGTCAGGCTTGTAATCTGCAGCATCTCAAGTGCACTGTTCCGCAGCGTCGCCGGGGCCGGCCGCGGCGCAGGTAGTGATCCCGGTCCCGGGCAAAGTGCGCACTCCCGGCGGGACCAGCATGTAACGTGTTGAGTCTAGTGCCGCAGCCGTAAGTGTGGGTGCCCCCCTCCCCCCGCCCGGCCGACGGCCCCGCTCCTCTCGCCCCGTGTGATGTGTGTGCTCTTTGGTCCTTGAAACCCTGGTCGATGCAAAGGCTGGATGGATTTCCAGGGCCGTGATCGTCCTGATTATTTTTGAGTTTGTTGTGTTCGAGTGCGTGTTGATTTTCAACGGTTTTATTTTATTTTGATTTTATACTATTATCGCAAAATTCTTTTAATTCTTTTACGAGCGTATTGTACGGTTAACAGGCGGCAGGTCCCGCGCGGCACGGCCGGAGCGCCTGGAGGAGGAGTACTACCCGCGCAGTGGCGAGCGGTACGAGCGCGGCTACCCGCGCGAGTACCACGACTACGGGCCTGAGTACACGCGCGACCGCGCGCACGCTGCGCATGCGCCGCCACCGCACGACTCGTACGGCCACGATTACACGCGGGACGCATACGCGCGCGATGAGTACGGCCGCGAATATGCGCGCGACGAACGGGAGCGGCGCCGCGACCGAGACCCGCCCGACGACTACGGGCCTTCACGTCGCGCGCTTAACGCTGTCTAACCGCACCGCATCGACCCTGGTCGGGCCGCGTCGTGCACGGTGCGACGCACGAGCCGCGCCGCGTTGCCGCCGCGTGCTTGGCGTGCCGCGCGCGCGTGGCGACGCACCGTGCCGTACGCGTGCCGCCGCAACGTGCCGTACGCGTGCCGCGCGTGCGTGGTGCCGCACCGTGACGTAGGCGTGCCGCGCGTGCGTGGCGCCGCACCGCACCGTGCCGTCACACCGTGGCGTACGCGTGCCGCGCGTGCGTGGCGCCGCACCGTGACGTAGGCGTGCCGCGCGTGCGTGGCGCCGCACCGCACCGTGCCGTCACACCGTGGCGTACGCGTGCCGCACGTGCGTGGCGTCGCACCGCACCGTGCCGTCGCACCGTGCCGCGCGTGCGTGGCGCCGCACCGCACCGAGCCGTACGCGTGCCGCGCATGCGTGGCGCCGCACCGTGCCGTCGCATCGTGCCGTCGCACCGTGCCGTCGCATCGTGCCGTCGCACCTTACCGTACGCGAGCCGCGCGAGCGTGGCGTCGCATCGTGCTGTCGCATCGTGCCGTCGCACCGTGCCGTACGCGAGCCGCGCATGCGTAGCGCCGCACCGTGCCGTCGCACCGTGCCGTACGCGTGCCGCGCGTGCGTGGTGCCGCATCGTGCCGTCGCATCGTGCCGTCGCACCGTGCCGGGCGTGCGTAGCGCCGCACCGTGCCGAACGCGTGCCGCGCGTGCGTGGCGCCGCACCGTGCCGTACGCGTGCCGCGCGTGCGTAGCGCCGCACCGTGCTGTACGCGTGCCTCACGTGCGTGGCGCCGCACCGTGCCGTACGCGTGCCGCGCGTGCGTGGCGCCACACCGTGCCGTCGCACCGTGCCGTACGCGTGCCGCGTCCCGCTGCGCCGCCGCTACTCGCGGTGATTGTATAAATTTTACATACTGAACGAAGGAGGAGCTAAGTTTAGTACCGTTAGATATTATCCGTTTCCCATTTTTTGAACATACTCTGTAATTATATTGCATCGTCTGTACTTCATTGTTGCAATCATTTGTAAATAAAATACTTTATAACGATGACCGACGTTTCACTGGTTTCTCTGATGAAAGTCCCAGTCCCAGTGTTTCTAAGGTATCCCCTCTTATGAAACGTGATTCGTGTCGACAAAGATACAAAAAGATCATCGCTCAATGCTAGTTAGATACATTCCACCTACATAAATATCCTGATAAGCTTTGGGAATCTTATTTCTGTTATTTATTTATTTTACTTTATAAAATTCCACCCCTGTGGGGGTGAAAAGCGGGGATATAGTTTAGATGAAAAAACTTATTCATTTGGTTAATAAACTGGAAACTTGGCACGAATATTTGCCTAAATAAGCAATAAAATGGTTAATAACCAACTATTAATAAAATAATAAAATACAGTTATGTAAATACAGCGTCATCTAGGTCAGACCTTAGGACTACGTTAAATTTGAGCATAGCGCCATCTGTGTTAGACCTTTGAAGTTGAACTACGAAGGCGTTTAGTACAACGCCATCTGTGTTTAACGTTTGGGCTACGATGGTTTTGCTTTTAGAACTTGAGAACAGCGCAATCCATGAAATATTTATGAGTGCCAGTCACCTTTGTACCTACCTTTATGTTCAAGTTCCATGTAATAAGAGCTGAGCCTATTGCCATTAACTGGGCACGAATCTTGGCTCCGGGCAGCTGCTGAGCAATTCCTAATGAAAAAACCCAATAACACCGCCCGGCCTGGTGATGAAACCTGGCCTCATGCTAAGCAGTGAGCCAGTCTATCTACTTTCTAAACTTCAGTAAGAGATACAACAATACTGTCCGTCAACCGAAAACACGACTTTAGCCATAATGTTTGAATTAACAACAAAATAATGCAATGAGGGTAACAAAAAATCGAAATTTAATACGTTCAGACCGGCGTGTACCACCGGTGGAGCACGGAGTATTTGCTGCCACGGTGAGGTGTACCACCGGTGGCCACGTCACACTACTTTCAATGTACGAAGAAATTCGCGCCGCTTTGAGAGAAAGTGTTGTATTTACCGTCCCCGCCTAGGAAAATAGTCAAATTTTCATAGTGCAGCTCAGGAGGTGGATATAATTTTGAAAAGTAAGCAAAAATCAGTATTGAAAAATCTTTACTTTATAATACGATTACTAGCTTATTAGAAAGAGAGAGAAAGCATAATTCCTGTCTAATCCTGTCCGTATCCACCGGTGGCGCACCCCGCCCGGCAAGACTTTTGGTTCATGGGGCGGTGATGTACCACCGGTGGCCATATGAAGATTTGCGCCGTAGGATACCAAGTACCTACTCATGAGGTGCCGGTCTGAACATGTTAAATCTTTATGCATTTTTACTTTTTTAAACGAAATGTTACCAACTGAATAAGTTAATATGAATGAATGAATGAAATGTACCGACCCCAGCGTGGTGTAATCAGACTCTATAGCCCGAATGAACCCAAAGATTCACACTAGCCCCTGGAACCTCATATTTCATATATATTTCAGGGTTACAGAGCCCAATGCATATCAAGGAGTAGACCGGGTGGCGTGATAATGGTAGGGAAGACGTGCCTTTAGGACATGGAAGGATTATTATAGCCTACCGGGTATGCACCCTACAGTAAGCAATGGAATATTGGAGAGACAGGTAATATTTATCTATGGATGGGCATCTTTTAACGACGTCGCCTCCAGGTGGTTTCAATTCCCGTTTCACTGGTGAGTCTTTTGGCGGAGTTACTGCTATGCTGTATTACGTGTTGCTGTTTCCAAAGTCTTCGTCTGAGGTCTCGCTAGTATCCGTTTCAGGTTTCTTGTAAATCTTGCTAGCAGCATTTTTAATCTTATCTCCTTCTTCAGCCGTGTCCATCCAAAAATTGATTTCCTTATCGAAGTAAGTCATGTCCTGTTATAGGTTGTCAATCCATGTGTAAATAGGTCAGCCGACTTTTTGGGTTTGGCCTTGTACTGCTTTGCTGCATGTAACGGGTCAACGGGTACGGTTGGCGGCGCCTGTGGACATGTGCAAAATAGGCCATCCACATCCTGTGGTTCTTGATGCGTTTGGTTACGGTTTTTCCGTCTAAGATTTCATGCATTTTCTTTTGTCTTCGTATATGCCTAGCTTGGTAAGCCTCTCGTGACCATGCTTGTTAGCTTTAGTGTACGCCTATAGTTTCAAACCGTGTATACATACGAACGATATGTATGATCACCATTCGACACATGGCTAATTTCCAGTCCATCTTTGAGTTTATTATGAATGGTAATATTGACTACGCGTTTCTAGTGGCTTGTTCACATCGTTTTTTAATTGTGATATGTATGTGCCTAGATATTTAATTTCCTCGACTGTAGTTAGTTTAATTCCATTAATAGTCGCGTAGGTCATTTTCTGTGAAGCTATGGGGTCCCTAATTAGTATTTTTATTTTTGTTTCGTCTATTTGGAGGCCGACTCTGGTTAGTAGGGGTTTAATATGGAACGATACCTTCTAGCCCTTCTAGGTCATCTGTAATGATGATAAGGTCGTCCGCAAATGATAGTACCAGGGGGAGAGAGATTTCATTATCTTGGTCTAGTTTTTTAATTGCGTTCCATGCTCAAGGGTTCTAAGGACATCATCCATGACCAATGTAAAAAGGCAAGGTGACAAGGCGCAACGTTTTTTGACTCGCTTCCCTTTGATGAGCCAGTTGCTTTGCTCCCATTTGCTGACGCGATCAACGAACGACAAATGCAATTCTAAATAACAGGCATTTTCAACTTTAACGGAACTACGGGAGCTAAACGCTAGTTTTATCATGCCTAAAACTATATGATCCACTGCAGTAACCAAAATCAGAAAAATATATTTATTTATTTTTCTTTTTTATGATATTCTTCAGGATAATTTTCTTAGATATTATGTCAAAATTTCTAACGGTTGATAAAGGTTGGTGTCGATATAGGTGTATCGCCTCAAACATGGCTATTATGTCATTTTGCTAGTTAGATGGCGCCACAGAGACATGGGATCACAGTTTTTCTATGACATTTCTTCTGATAGATAGGCTCTCTAAAGTTTCTTAAATCTCTTTGGAATAATAACACATCGCTCATTTGGAGAAACATCGACGTAACTGCTACTTTTTAAATTCCACAGGAGAGCGATTTAAAGTAAAATATTTTTTTTTGTAATGAGTTACCGTCTCGATATGAAGATCCTTGCCTATTTTTTTTTTGTACTTAAAATGTGGCCACACTAATGTAGCTTTATGTGCTATTCAATTAAGTAGAATATGTATATTGGTTTTCATAAAAATAAATAAAAAAATGTCGGGTACCTACAATTCCGTCATTGTTTCCCAAAGATTCAGTGAAATGCACAGAGTGCCGCGCATTCATTTTTATGCTTTTATGACAAAATGATACCACATTTTTTAAAATAACCAAAATACGCATTTATTTCGTGTAATAAACTAAAATCTCTATAAAACAATATTGTCTGTCTTCATCTGAGGAACTTAAACTTATTTTAGAGATAATCTTCAATTACATATTAAACTATAAGAATCAAGCTAAGAGATGGCGCGACCATCACAGCTTCGTTAATAGGGCCTACATAAACAATAGTACGTTGTGATACAAGTGTGCTAAGCTGGTCATTTAACTCGAGGCGGTATTATTCGATTCGATAAGGGAGCCGAGTGTGTAATGATCAGAGGTCTGAATTAGGTAGAGTTATTTATGTACTTACATGATTTCATACAGCGAAAGAATAAAGTGGATACTTCAAATCTTAGTGGTACTTTGAATGAATCGGACAAGGAAAATGATTCTGATGGGCAAACCCTCACGAGTCTAGGCTAGAAGCAAAAATATTTTCTTATTTATAAAAAAGGCGAGGTATGAGTATGAGAATTTGCTTAAGACTAATATGTATTGTGAATTAATGTAAATACTAATAAAAATTGTATGTTAATTATCTTTGTTTTACTTGTCTGTCTATCTCTGAGGTTTTTATTATTATTTATTTGTAATATTGTTGGCCACACGGGATTGTCCATTAGAAATCCCGGGAAGATCCATATTAATATCAACATTTCGGTGCAAGTACATAAATAAATCTACCTAATTCCGACCTCTGGTAATGATCAATGCACACGCGTTTCATACGACGTTTTACAATACACTTGCGAGGCAAAAAATAAATAAAGTTTCATAAACTAATTAGGTACTGGAAAAAAATGTAAAATATGGCCCGCGGATTCCTTTTATCGCGGTGTCTTCGCAGGTTGAAGGAGAGGCAAAGGCACGAAGCCGTCGAACAGCCTAATAGGTATTAAAAGCATAAAAAGTGAATATTTTGTATGTTATTTGGATGTAGAACACGAAAGAATGTTATTTTTTGACAAAAATAAATAATTTGATGAAATATTATGTTAATTTATCATATTTCATTTATGTACACGGTGGGCATAAAAAGGCATGAAGTCTCTTTGAAGAGATTAAAAAAGCGCACATCTCTGACTTCTAAATAGTTATCTGTGGCGCACTATACCGCACTAGTGCGATAATATAAAGTAAAACAGCACACGTGTTTAATACACTGTATTATGAACCTAAAAGCGGTTCAATAAGAGCCACTTTACAAGCAAGTGTGTTGAAAAATATATAATTTAATTACTACGTAGCTTAATTCGAACAAGTACCATTTAAATATTTAAAATACTGTCGAAAAAACAGCAATAAAATCTTGGTATAATATTTTTTTGTATTAATTCTTGTAGATCACTCTTTTTATTTTGATCAATTGCTATTTTGCCACGATACGCTGGTTTTAGTGTTAAATCATTATGTCTCTTGTGTCACCCTTAGTTCGGCTGGAGGTTTTTGTTACGGCATCTATCGTCTTCTTCGTATCCAGTTTTAAATCTTAAAAAAATACAAACTAAGTATGCTGTTGCTTCTGCAAAAACAAATAAATTTTGGGACAACAACGACGAAAACGTTCATTACGTCGATGTAGCACCCAAACATTAGTACACTTTGCGGAGCTCCCCGCGCAACTGACCTTTGCGTCGCTGTTTCCGCGAGATCTTTGCGAATTAGCAAAAACGCAACAACGACGTTAGCGTCGCCTGCCGATAAATTGACTGAAATTGATTTATGTCTTTGTTTCTCCTAACGTACATTCATTTTCTAAGTGCTCTGTCATATTTAACTCATTTTTGGAAAAAAATACATTTACGTCGATGTTTCACACTCAAATCAACGATAATACGGCGGAAGACGCCAAATCTGGAGAGGAATACAATAAAAGGAATGAGGAGGAAAGTTAATTGTTACAGCGATCTTTAATTTAGGGAGACGGCTATAATAAGACAGGTGGGACAACACGGGTGGGTAATGTTTTGAGCATTCAAAGAAAACTTCTCATATCAAAAACATATCGCAGTTTATTAGACGTGTTTGAAGTAAATTCGATGACGTTCAACATGTCAAGATGGCGTCCACCAAGGTTGCCACATTAAATAAATTAAACATTAAATCGCGTAACAGTTGTTAAATAAATCTAATTCTTCACAATATTATCGTTCGCGTGCCTCTTTGGTGTCTACTAGCTAAATAATACAATAATTATATACATTCTCATTATATTTTAATAGTTGCAACATTTTTGTGGTGATTAATACAAGAGAAAAATTCCTTCACCTTCCAGGAGCTAGACCACCACCTCTTAACGCAGTATTATTGTAATCTTACTTCAGTGTGGGAAAGAGATGGAGCTAGACGTCCTGTATAGCTCCATCTCTTTCTCACACAAGTAATATTAAAATAATACTGCTTTAAGAGGTGGTGGTTGGCCCCCATTATATCACCAAAGATTAATTCAGATTCCATACTAATATCCCGAATTATGTGCAGTCTACACCTTTGTTGTGACAATACATTGGAAGGGGATTCACCGTTGGATATAATTTGTCTACAGCTATTACAAATGGCATTCTAGCATCTTTTTAATATAGCTTTGACACCACGTACTAAGCATACCATTTTTATTAGGTTATGTACCATTTACTTTCAGTAGTGCTTTAGGTATTACAATGGCAAAAGCTAAGAGAATCTTAGATACTATCAATTCACTTGTGACTTCTAGCAATGCATTTATTGCAGTATCGTCAAGCCAAAATGACTCTTACAGACAACAGGCTGTCTTGTTCAAAACTCCTGAACTCTGAATACATTCTGGGACTTTCTGTGCCTTACTTTAATCGCCTCGTTAGGTTAGTTACAAGCGTTATTGCAACAACTCTTTGGTTTCACTCACACTCACTGAGAACCCTAAGCTGATTGAAACCACTCCTCGGAGATTCGTAGGTAAAAAAATATAAATCGTTCTAGTTTTCCACATAAAGCAACATAATCCTTGAAGACCAATGGTCTTTTCACTATGATACAAAATTAAAAGGACCATTTTTAAAAATCTACAACGATTCACCCCGTTCAATCAGACAGGGCCCAAAGTTTACACCAAATACCTTAACAATCCAAAATCCATATTTACACTTTACACAAAATGAACCGTATTTACACTTCACAAGAGTCGCTTTCTCACTGTTCCATCGAGGTGCTTACGGCCTTTGGCGCGGCACCGTAATCGTCTGAACCTGGCTAAGTACACGGCTAGTCAGATGTATAGATAGTCATTCTTGGTTTCCCTACAGTAGCTGATGCTGGGGAACTTGTAGACGGGGCTGTATCTTCTCTTCTCGCCTTCAGCTTCGAGGGAGAGAGCTGATAATGCTCTGGAAGGTTCCTCGTCTTCCGACGGGGTCTCTTCAGGGGGAGGCAGGCTGCGCGGCGGGAGGGGAGGCGCGCGCGGGTTGCGGCGCACCCTGAAGTGGCAGTCGCTCCCTGCGGGCCAGGCGCGCTGCACCATCAGGGGAAGGTCGTCAGGGTGTAATTTTCGCTCGTACTCCTGAGAGGGACTGACCTGGAATTGAATAATATTTGGTGATTATTATCAGTTTTTGTAGCTAGCTTTCAATAAACATTTTTGTCTCCGGGATAATGTTAGGAACAAAACCTATTTAATTTATGTTTTCTCTATAAATGAATTTGATAATCCTTTTTAGAAATAAATATCTTTAACCGTAACATCCAGATATTGGTGTAGCTTGCTTGACTAATTTTTGGAGAGTACTAAAGTGAGTAGTGGACTTGGTATCAGTCTAACGAAGACTGGCTAGTGAGAAACACATGTATGTTTGTGTGTACACGTACACCCAGGAGTATATAAACACAACAAACAAATACTGCATGCTATTCCTTAGGTTCGAGTCTAAAGCTAAATAATTGATTAAACATAAAAGTTACGCACCTCATAGAGCGAGAACCTCTCAACACCCTCGTTGGAGTCGTAGCAATGCAGCAAAATGGCCAGCACCTCGTCTGCCGTAGTCCTCTCGCTTGTCAGCAGGCACTTGTACTGCGACGAGGACATGAGCGCAGAGTCGTAGATCTTGATCAGACCGCCAGGACGCATCTGCAGTGAGAACCTGGAATTTGATAGGGTATGGTTAAATAATGGAGGATTTTATAGTGGCTAAAGGACTCGGCTCGGGATTAAAAGTTTGGATGGTAAAGAAAAGTAATAAAAGTATCTAGTTTTGAAAGTTTATGTAAAAGGGCTTTCGACTACAGTTCACTACGCTACTCGACTACAGTTCACTACGCTACTCGACTACAGTTCACTACGCTACTCGACTACAGTTCACTACGCTACTCGACTACAGTTCACTACGCTACTCGACTACAGTTCACTACGCTACTCGACTACAGTTCACTACGCTACTCGACTACAGTTCACTACGCTACTCGACTACAGTTCACTACGCTACTCGACTACAGTTCACTACGCTACTCGACTACAGTTCACTACGCTACTCGACTACAGTTCACTACGCTACTCGACTACAGTTCACTACGCTACTCGACTACAGTTCACTACGCTACTCGACTACAGTTCACTACGCTACTCGACTACAGTTCACTACGCTACTCGACTACAGTTCACTACGCTACTCGACTACAGTTCACTACGCTACTCGACTACAGTTCACTACGCTACTCGACTACAGTTCACTACGCTACTCGACTACAGTTCACTACGCTACTCCATGCGAATGCCAGAGCCTCGTTTGTGAGACAGTAGAGTGTAGTACCAGCGACAGGTGATAGCTTGGGTCCTTTTTAAGATGTTACATGCTGCTGCGTCCTGCTGTGCCTACGACGCAGCTGTATATTTCGCGACTGCATTACTCCACGTAGATTGAGGAAGTCGTGGAGTATTTAAGAGTGAAGACCGACTAGACTCTGAGGGTCAAAAGGTTGGAGTCACGCCACAGCATCAACTGTAAGTCGTTCGTGGTATGAGTTCCAACCCACCAGCTACAGACCTACTTGAAAGAGGACTTTTGGCCGAAGAGTGTCATATATCGACATTTCCGAGGTCGGTTACGCGACACCACGCAGCGAAACACGACGCCGACACTGTTACGTGTATAGTTATTGAGTAGTCTAATAAGGTTTTTAATATATAGTTTATTATTGTATAAGATTAATTTGTGTATTTTTTCTATGGCCTCAGTTGCCTGATAATAAAATGATTATTATTAATAGGACAGGTTAATAAAGATACCGACAACCGTCAGTCGTACTTGAAATGACTTGCTAAAGTTGGTTATAGTAAGTAGGTATTTAGGAGTTCTTGTCTCAAGACGCCTAACGGTTTAATCCTAAAAGTACTGTTACAATTGTATTTGGTTAAAGTGGATGCAACTTTGAAAACAATTGCTTAAATCCTTTGAATCTTGCTTAATTCACTATAATGACGAAAATTCTGAGTTCATTCAATTCATACAGTTTGTCCGCGGAGCCTTGCGTACTGAATAGATCATTCTCACGGCTTGTCTTAGCTAAGCTAACGAGCATTACACATTTTGTTCTCAGTCTCGAAGGTCGTTAACTATAATTCATTAGACATGCTAATATTTTATTTTAAAGAAATAATAAAATGGGTAAAGCTAGTTAAGTTTATAAATAGCCTGAGCTGGCTTTAGGTAGGTAGGTACTGGACGGGCTCTGTTATTTATTTATTTTTGTTTAATAAAGCCAACAACAATATTTGGGTTGCTTTCAATCCATATTTGATAGGAAATATAAGCAACACAAATCTTGTACTTATGACAATTTGTAGATAAAATTTTCAAGATTCGGAAGCTGGCCACAGTTTGTGTATGAATGAATGAATGAAATGCACCGACCCCAGCGTGGTTTAACCAGACTCGATTACTCGAATGAACCCAAAGATTCACACTAGCCCCATGTTTCACGGGGCTACATAGGCCATTACATACCGGGGGACGCGGTAATGGTAGGGAAGACGTGCCCTTAGAATATTGAAGGATTATTAGAGTCTACCGAATATGCACCCTAGAGTAAACATTGGAATATTAGAGAGACGGGTAATATTTATCCATGGATGGGCATCTTTTAACGACGTCGCCGCCAGGTTGTTTTAAGTCCAGCTTCACCGGTGAATCTTATGCTATGCTGTATTACGTGTTGCTGTTTCCAAAGTCTTCGTCTGACGTCTCGCTGCTATCGGTTTCAGGTTTCTTGTAAATCTCGCTAACAGCCTTCTTAATCTTATCTCGTTTATCAGCCGTGTCCATTCAAAGTAAGCTGGCCACAGCGTGTGTAATATACTTAAAATAAAGTAAAGCTACACAAATCTTGTACTTATTTATTTTAAGCATCACACAAAATCAACAATAGGCACATGGTTATTGTTGATTTTGAAGAGGAAACCCTATTTATTATATTTTTTTTCCTACCGAGCTCATAAACTACATTCAAAACGCCCATAAACCCAGTAATATATTCAAAATAATACTGCTTTAACCGTAATAACGATCCATTTAATACTCAACAACAACTAAAGTTGATCCCTTTACCAATCTACTCCAAACTGTCGACACACAGTAACACGATACATATGGTCACACAGTAACACGATACATATGGTCAATAAAGAGCTAAGAGGACTCTTTTAAAAGTTTTTATAAATTTTATTGCCGCCATGTTTACCGTACGAGAATAGCCCGTGCCGGAAGAAGGGACAAAAGTGGATCTTTTCGGTGCACCGGCCGGTGGTCCCGGTACCAACGACGCAGTATTGAAGGGTTTTCTGTTGACCGATGGCGGGTTAAAAATAAAGTTCTAGTGAAAGGGTTTCGCTTATTTTGTTGTGTGAAATTGTAGCGTGTTATTTATATGGTTAGAAAACAAACTGCAATTCAATAATGACATAATTATGCAGTAATAAATGTCGTAGCAACTCTTGAAAATATTGTGACATTTGTTGTGTTGTTGATAGAAAATTGTATTAGATTCAGATTAATTTATTTGCAAAAACATGTGTAGATAATATACAGGGTATGATGCTCATTATAGGCGTTACAGGTATTTTTGGGATGAACATGTTTGACCATGGCTGGTGTACAAATTAAGTCGAAAGACAATAAGATTTCAAAATTAAAATACAAAGAATAATAATATAAATAAATGTACAATTAATATTAATATTAAAATTTAAAAAATAGGTCAATAGTCATGCGATTCAAAATAAATAGAATAGATTCAGTCAGTATCTTCAGAGCGACCAGTTCACCTCATAGTTAGAAATGGAAATGACCTAACGAAACTGTCATGACGATGACAAAGTGATGACTTTTATAATAATTCATAACCATCCAGTCAATATTAGCATTAGTTTCGAACACTTTAAACGTTCCAGTAAAATATGACCTGAACCCCATTTGTAGCATTTGATTCAAATACCAGTCTTCTTCAATAGCAGCTAGGTGGTGAAAAGCAGTAAGCAAGGTCAATAACGGGTCTGGCTACCCAAGATGTTCAATAATCAAGTCTGCAAAACAATACTCACTTAGAATAGCCCTTCGGATGGCACGCCTGCAGCGCTGCAGGCCTCGCATCATCGTCCAGCACCAGCGTGGTCCTTAGCCCTGCGGTCCTCACCCTGACCTCCATGCTGAGGTAGAACAGCCTCGGGTCCCGGTGGCGCATGCGGAACTTACCCAGGAGGGTGGATACCACTTCCTGCGCCCGAGTGCCCCATGTTACGGAGAGCGTTTTGTACTCAATGTCCGGTCGGAGGCGACGGGCGTATACTTTTATTGTCGTCTGTGAACAAAGAAAACGATTTATTAGTTAAACATAGGTAATTATTAGCAATATCATACAGTTATAAAATAATTACACGAAAAATAAAGTGTCGATTGCGAAGGACCGAAAGTAGAACGCATCCCAAAGGACCAAATTATTTCACTAAAAATCCGTGACGCTGTAGAGTATTATTATTCAAATTGAATTTATTTGCATACAATGTCAAAATCTGTTTGATGTTATCTTTTGTTGGTTTTATAGTGTCAACCGGACGATTTCCACTCTTGAATGGCCTCCCTCGAACACGAGGGCGCACCTGTTTCACCCTACAGGGTGAAACAGGTCACCATGGTTGGCTGACAGGGTTGGGCATGGGCAATATTCTGATTTTATTAGGTAAGTATATAGAGCATATTATGTTGAGAACTTGTGGAATTGTGAACTCGACCCTACCATCTGTACTACCATCTCATGTTAAACAGCCCCAAATATGGACTCATCACAAATGTTTTCGTAAATTATACCCACAATTTGCTATTTCATTCATTTGAATAAACGACTTGCTATTTTTTACCAACATCGGTTTAGATAAATAATCGTTTTCAGCACAAAGCCTGTGTTGATAAAGTTCAAATTTTAGGTCATAAAATGTAATTTTCAACTTGATAAGCAAAGCAAGCATATCAAACTTCCGTTTTTAGGGAGTAGTCCATGTGAAGTTACAGCTTATTTTATCTGTGTGCAAATAGAAGATTAAATTATGTAAAAATATTTTGGCAAATAGAGATAGATAAGTAGAACGCGATGGTAGGGTTCAGGAAGCCAACATGATAGCAAGTAGGTAATGTCATCGGTGAAGTATAGTAGTAATGTGTGTCGCAGGTGTGTGTAAAGTGTGAGTTTACTTCTTCAGGGTTTGTTTCACAAGTTTCAGATAACACAATGCAGTGTGCAAACGTTGCATCATTCAATGAAAAGCAGGTGTCGCTTAACCATAAGTGATTTTTAACACTGCTGAAATCGTAAACTCTCAATAATTCCGGATAGAGTTGAAAGAACTTGCATTATTTAGGCAATCCTTTCGAAACTACCAGAACCGCTAAACAAATCGCGGGCTCACAAAACAAGATAGTCAAGTACAGTAACTAACAACCAATAACGTTATTATTCTGTGTAACAGAATGCAAAGATTGCAGAATATCCAGTTCCCACGCGAGCTGTTCTCACCGCACAATAAGAACAAATAACACAAAAAATAATTAATAAAAGTCACATCATAATAAAACGATAATGAAGGATTTTATGTTTTAAACGACTCACGTGGATGTTATGGGGGTGCAGTGCTAGGCGCATGCGCGGAGCCGGGACTGGCGCAAACGCGGCCATGACACGTGCGTGTGCGACGACGCGCGGACAACACTGAGCCCGAGGGCCTTGAGCCGTGAGCAGAGCATTCGAGCTCTACAGGGGGTTGCATTGCAAGCATAATAATATGTCGTTTGCTTCCTCATTTTATTGATGGGAACAGGAGACATACCGGGAACGTCGAGATTTCTACAGATTCAGGATGTTAGCCAGGTGAAGTGGATGTTGAGCATGCGTAAGCGTGGTTCGCTTAATCAAAAATGGATGAAAGCTTTCATGAAGTTCACTAGGAGATAAGATTTAAAATGATCTAATTTGATTTTTTTTTTATTACAATAGGCACAAACAACCAGAAATACCAAGGATGATGGAGAACCACTTTGGTTGAACTCCCTATTACAACAAGCTTGTATACAAATTATTGAAGAACTGCGCTGGCAAAAATCAATCACAGTGACGCACAATTAATACAGACTTTAATTTCCAATCAAACATTTTTAACACGATACCGACGACGAGATAGGGTAATTTAAAACATAGGACTTGTAACAAAACCTGGCTTGGCGCCGGAAGCTCCCAGCCCCCACACAAAGGGTAAGCAGACACCTGTCCCGTCACGGAAGCCGAACCGACTCCCGATCGATTGTACCGACAATTTCGAAATATCGCAGGCACCGTGTGAATGTTCGAAACACAATTTGCAAGTGGCCAGGTGCTGCAAGGAGAAAAATATGTTAAACGTGGGAATTGACGAAAATTATCTATGAGCCCCAGAAAGTGGATATGTTTTTGCAGCTTAATAACTTCTTTGTTGTAAGTATATGGTTTTAAAGGGCTAAAAATGTTATCTCTCAGCTGTGTAGAAAGATATACAAGGTGTAATTTTAATCACTGTGAACCTCTTAAGGGGTCATTGTACTCATAATTATGAACAACTTTTACTATGGGACCAAACCCTAAATCGCGGAAAAAAATCTGGTGTTCCCTACATTTTGTCAAGTTATGCGAACATAAATGTAGGGAAATGCGCATTTTTTTTTCGCGATTTCGGATTTGTTCCCATAGTAAAAGTTGTTCATAATGATGAGTACAATAACCCCTTAAGAGATTGACAGTGATTAAAGTACTCCTTGTATATAGCTTTCGATAAAGGAAAGAGTTATTGAACTGTTCTTAGCGGTAGTGCAGAGGAGACCTTGCAAATTGTTATTCATGAAACAAACATTCCAGCGAACCAATTCTTTCCAATCGGACTGGAACCGAACGAAAATCCAACGGCCATTGTTCTTACATCACGTCCTAGGTTCTCGGTATCCACACAATTTACATACAATACCATTCAGGAGTCCTATGAAATGAAAACCTAACATTCTGAAATCCGAACTGATTATTCAAACCAGGAAGAAAGCACCGGTAAAAGTGGTCATCTTTCGTCGACATCCACTGAACTTGAACTGGTGACTCGGCGAAGGAAACGCAAAAACCACCACCGGACGGCCGACCGGCCGGCGCAGGAATGCGGTACTCGCAGCCAAACCTGGCCAGCCTAAGTCTGTCCGCGGCAAAAACTAAAACTAAGTACGCCCTTACAAATTGAAAGGCAACGTCCGATAACCTAGCGCCCACGCAAGTGTCAAGTTAGGTTGGCGAGCGACAGGTTAGAAAATGCGGTGATAAAAAGTTTTATACCGCGGATTAGACATCCTTGTCACAAGGCTATTGGTTATGGCCATTCGTTAGTGCATGCTTGGATTTTAACAAGCATGTCTGTACAACTTGTCCGTTCTAATCTCCTGTTCCGTTCTGAACACTACAACATGTCAAAACATCCGTTTGATTTTTCTTTCTTCGAGACAATCGACTAAGTATTCTGCATTCAACGTTCATGTTCAGCCGCTATAGACAAGGTCTAATTTTAATCAGTGTTAATCTCTTAAGGGGTCATTGTACTCATCATTATGAACAACTTTTACTATGGGGCTAAACCCGAAATTGCGAAAAAAAAATCAGGTGTTCCCTACATTTTGACGAGTTATGCGAACATAATAAATTTTTTTAAATTTTTTAAATTGTTTTTTTTTTACCGTCTCGATATTTTTACAGGGTGTTCTACCCATGAATATGAACAACTTTCACTACGGGACCAACTCTGAAATCACGAAAAAAAAATCTACTGTTTAATAGAAAAGTTCAAACCTACTTGACCAAAATGTATGAAACAGCAGATTTTTTTTTTTGGTGTCTCATAGTTGGTCCCATAGTGAAAGTTGTTCATGTTCATGGGTAGAACACCCTGTAAAAATTTCGAGACGGTAAAAAAAATCATCCAGTATGTAGGGAAAAGCAGATTTTTTTCACAATTCCAGGTTTGGTCCAAAAGTAAAAGTTATTCACAATGATGAGTACAATGACCCGTTAAGTGATTAACACTGTTTAAAATTTCACCTTCTTCAGACTTTATTTCAGACATGCATTTTTATTTTACTAGCACAATGTCAAAACACAAAACCTATTTCACCATCCTTTAAAACGACTATAATAATATCTCTCTCGCTCTCGCAACAATCATCAAGACAAGTAGTGGCTATTACAAAACAATAAGTCACAAAAGACCATCATGGTCCTTTACCTCAAATTGCTCGTAATGTGACCACATCGCCCGCAGCGTCAACTCCCAAGCGTCCGGCGCACGCGTATTGCATGATACTGGAACGTAGTTTGTACGCGTAATCATAGATGGCGTTGTGTGGCTATTGTTTGGATTATAAAAATTGATGTTTTGATGGATGAGCATTTGTCTACTGAAACCGACTGATATTGATTGACAAAAGTGAATTATGCTGATGGTAAGTGGACAGCAGTGTTCAACGAGTGGTAGGAGCTGTTCATTTTAGGAATAAATTGGTAATGCATTCTGAAAATTGTATTATTTCAGTATACGTTTCAGGTCAAACATTTAAGCTTATTTTAAGTGTACTACCGTACGCTCTTTCTTCCGTAGATTTTAAGTTTTTTTTTTGTACGTAACTAACGATCATTGTTGTATATGTGAATAAATAAATTTAATTTAACTAATTTCTTCATTCTCGCAATTAACTTTATGTAGTCACAAATCCCTAAGGAATGATTTTGATACTAATATCACTAAGCCCAGACAAGAGCTGTGTTCCCTGTTCCAGGTACGATTCTTAACCTTAGACCATTCACTACTCCAGCAACCTATAGAAAAGCTGTATGGGAAAATGTAAAGGCTAAATTGGTCGTTACAATACAGCCGATAACCACCATAATGATGTCGGTTTGTGGCAGCAACACGTGTCGCTAACAGTTTGTTCTGCCCACGCGCAGGTTTTATAAGACGCGGGTTAGCACCTGTACTGGTGGGCGTGTATTGTAACTACAGTTGTTGGCGGTTCAATTGAAGGTAGGTGTAAGTGCTAGCTATGAATGCACGTGCTAGTTTAATCGACAAAGTTGAAGTAAGTACGGTACTTAAGTGCATATTTGCATTCATATCTCGAAGTATTCAAGCTGCCCCCTACCTATTAATAGAATAAGAAGCAAAGATAAGCTAAGAACTACCGTAAGGATAAAATATTTTAAAGAAACTGGATGATGAAAACGAGGCGACGATATCTTGTGTCCATCAGGGGCGCAGCCTTCATACAACCCGATTACTATCGGCTTCCCTTTGGAACAACCACTCTTCTTAATGCCTGCTATTGCCAAATAATGTGGTACACCTGTGTGTGTAACTGTGTATCACATCATTTTACAGATATTTAATACAAGTTGAATACAGTCATCATAAGATTAAAAACATTACAAAAATGCCTATAACTTTTTGTCTGAATTTATGAGAACTGAACAATTTTTTCTTCGGCTTTCCTCGAATGATAATTGTAGCTGCGCCACTGGTGTCCATTGAATACTCCATTCTCTTTTTTTATTTGATATAAAGCAATTCTTTAGTATCTGCTTCTATTGACCTTAATCCAAAATCAATAGTTCCACTAATCCGACCAAAAACCTCAACGCATTTAGTTGAACAATCCGCATTGTTATATGTATACCTACCAATTAATGGCCGATTCCTATAATTTACGGACCGTTATTGATTAAAATTAAGACTATTGTATCTTTATATATTTACCAATAATGAAGCAAAGACCTTTGAAAGAAGAAAAAAAAGAAAGATAAAGAACCTTTGCATAGTAGACCCTCCCATACGGAAGTAGCTATCACGGGTAAAATTAGCTTACGACTCTATTAAAGGTTCCTGCAAACAGACGCGACACGACGCGACACAAAGGCACCGCTCGTCGCGCGATACGTGGTGCCTTTGTGTCGCGTCGCGTGTCGCGCCTGTTTGCCCTTAAATGCTACCATTGGTAAGCAAAACGATTCGGTTTTGTTTATAGGAACCGTGCATAAGTAAGCTATCAGATGTTCCACTTATTCGATACAGTAACGGTACAAAATTGAGCCGGGTACACTACCCTCGGGCCACAATAAATCTAATTTAAACTAGACAAGCAACAAACACCAAACATGATAACACTTAATAATACCGTTAACATTATTTGGTAGACGTAATCGGCAAACAACATCATTACCTATAGTGAGGTAATGGTAGTACTTAATGGCGTTTTTGTATCTGAAGGCGATAAAGAGATGTTGGATTTCAATAACACGCTACTACAATACAAAGACTTTGTGTTAATTTGTTTTCAAGCACTGAAGAAACACAATGGAATAAAAAAATATTGGCATCAGAATTTAAATTCTTGTCAATACATGATATATGTTTATAATTAATACTTTGCACACAAATGCACAGAGGCGGACTTAATGCCCTAGGCGTTTTCTACCAGTCAACATGATTCGTCCCATTGATGGGTTCATTTACAAACATGAAACCTCACTTGGTGTTTCAGGTTAGTAAGATTTTTCAACTGTTTACTAATTGTGTCTGTAATTACGACATGCGAAAGATTAATGATAACACATTCAAGCAATCAATTTCCAGTAACTGGGTGGTATCTGGGTGCTGCTGAATATCAATTCAACAGCATCCTGTTAGACTGGAAGCCAACCCCAACGTAGTTGGGAGAAGGCTAGGCAGATAACGATGATGACCATCTAGCAATCAAAAAAACTCTACAGATGAATGGTCAAATATATACCAAGGTCATTGACATCTATTAAGTATTCCAACTCACCCCATAAGTTGAGCTCACAAATATTACGGAGCAATTGACGGGGCTAGTGTGGTAACTTAGTAAGTGAGCAAACATCCGCTGCGCAGGAGCAAGAGGGCGCCGCCGCGCTGCGCACGCGCCATCGCGCCGCCGCCTCAATTACCGCGGACAGAAGAACCATTTTATGTTATGCTTTGGGGTATTGGATACTTTAGACTTATATAATCATTTTGTTAAAGTGAGGTATAATATTTCTTACATAGAAGATCAATAATAATCATTGGCATGCGTTCATTCTCTGTTTTTTTTTAATGCAAAGATCAGCAGCAAATATTCGTAGTACTGTTATAATTAAAGATTTTACATTTAAAAATAAAAATATCAAAGGGCTTTCAGTTCTCGCTAATGTCATTTAGTAATTTCGTGAAGAAAATATGCGCGTTTAAATATTTCTGACAGTTTAATGTGGAAAATTGGGCAAAATGTTTTCCTGCCCATTACTCTGTCTGTGTGATCGTAAACTAGGCGGACGGCGGACGGCGAGCGGCAGAATTTCATTGAAAACATCACAGTAGCACGCGTTAATATGGAGTTGAACGTAGAGGCCAAGAAATCAGCGGTTAACAGTGATGCTGTCAACTCATTTTCGAAACTAATGCCGCGTACAGATTGGTGAAACGTCACATGAAATGTAACACACGATGAATCAAATTTGCCTAGTTGTATTGCATTGCATACATTAGGACGGCTCATTTGTGTTGCATTGTATAACACTTGCATAACATCTTGATGATAGGAATTTTTAATTTTCTGTCATTATAAAATATTTTGGTCCTTGGGTACCTACCTGCATTTAAAACTGACTGAATGAATTGCCAATCATTCCCGTGACTATTAACTTACCCTTCCACTCTGTCACTATTATTTTATATAATTATAATTGTGATGATTGATGATATTCCCACCACAACCACAACTAAGAAACGCTAGATTGAACTCCGCCTTACCCACCGCTAACTTCGTGTCGCTTGCCACAGGACGCCGCTAAATTGGGCTGAATGAGGTGTGACGTTAACAGCAGGAAATTAGGAAATGGGAAGCACGGCCGATCGTGACGGTTTTTGTCCGGCCCGGTTATAGAACGGCACGGCGCGCGTATCCGCCGGACCGATTCTTACCTAATTATACTTGATTACACCGATTTGTGGATTACCGGTGATGCGGGTGATTGAAGTGACTTTGAGATGGTGTGTGCATAAGTATGTCATTTTATGCCCGATGGATACATTTGACTGTATTAAAGCTTTCATAGACAAGTGGGTACATCCGTCGTTTACCAATAGGCACGTTAAAAAGTCACCCGTGATTATAGGCAACGCAGTTGTGTAAATATTTCTACTAATACAACAGATAAGCATTCCTAACGCCCACATATTTAATCGCTGCGTTACAACAGCTTGATAGCAATCCCATAACTCGTGACATTGAGCTCAAAGCCACAGATACAGCGTGAATTCAAGCGTTTAGTTCAAGTAATGATAAGAGAGCAGTGACAGGTTGATAGTCCATCTTACGGGCTACTCCTACGCCTACCATAGTTAACCCACTTCTTGCAATTGAGTGAACACGCAACATTGGTAGAATACAGTTCGACTTTAGATTAGGTATGTTAACTTGCATCTTAGAGAAAAAGTTATTGAAAGAAATATTAGAGAGTATTGGATATAGACCTTCGTCCTTATACAGCGTGCTCTTTTTAATTTCCCGTAACTCTAGCGGGTCATTGTACTCATCATTATGAACAACTTTTACTATGAGACCAAACCTGACATCGCGAAAGAAAAAAATTAAGAGCACCCTAATTGCGTAACACACTTATACTTACTATACCTACAACAATCAAATAATCGTAAATCATTAAAAATACTTGAAGTTCTCATTCCAACTATGCAAGTGTATGTAACAGTAAGAAAATCAGTCATTTCCATGAAAATCCACGTGATTATGAAACAGAGAAAGTATCGATAGCAATAAAACATTCGTTCAGCGCCATCGGCCTCATGCCGCGGGGCTGGCGAGGCCGATACAATTATAACAATAAACTGTAGAAATTACCGGAAAATGGCGCTGGACGGGAACTTGGTAATTGTTGCGCACCACTAATTATATTGTTTTTGGTTCGCGTGTCATGTGTGTAGGTAACCATGTTATTTTGAGAATTTTCTGACTGTTCTGGTGTTTGTAAACCAATGTAATAACTATATTTGAGGAGCTCGTGGCTAAGTAATAACAGCCGCACGGGTCAATCCATCAGGTTAAGCTACGCTTGCCGGGGTTGTCCGTGGATGGGTGACCATCTTTACATACCGAGACTCCTCCGTGCCTCGGAAAGCACGTTAAGCCGTTAGTCCCGGCTGTCATTCGTAGATCTTTGACAGTCGTTACGGGTCGTCAGAAGACCGAAAGTCTGACAACCAGTCTTACCAAGGGGTATCGTATTACCCAGTTACTGGGTTGTGGAGGTCAGATAGGCAGTCGCTCCATGTAAAATACTGGTATTCAGCTGCATCCGGTTAGACTGGAAGCCGACCCCAACATAGTTGGGAAAAGGCTAGGCAGATTGATATTGTAATAACTATATTTACAATAGTTTTCGATGATTATAAAATAGTAAGTCTAGCAGGCAGGAAAATAACATATTTAACACTCAATGGAAATGTTCAATTGCAAAAATAGTCAACAAAATCTGAAGATACGGTTTACTTTCATTTCAATATTGCTAAAACAATTATGACAAATGTTCATTAGCCATACGCCCACACAGAATATCGTAGTGTCAAACTATCTAAAGCACCATCACCCGAACTTTAACCCCTTGAAACTTTGTCCCATTTACAACATTAGCTTCACTTATAAACATAACGAAAGTTAACTCTATCCCCTTTGTTATAAAGATTAGATAAACTGACAGTATAACTTGGTTGTTCATTGAAGTGTCGCAAGGCAAGCGCGGCATAGAAAATGGTCGTGATCCAAAATTTTATTTGATTTGTTATGCTCTCGAAGTCTCCATCTTAAAACCTGTGATAATCCTTTTAATCCCATTAAGCTTAGTTTACTGCAGGAGTTAATCAATTAAGAAGTGATGATGCACTGCAGCCTCGCACTAGTCTGTGAAGTTACTTGGGAGTTGGGGAGAATACTAATTTAGGATGCTTAAATTGTGGAAAGGAGTTATACATAATCATTTGAAAATCGAAGTAAGTATCTAATCCGTTTCACCTGGATAATATTTTTTTTTTTTTTTTGCTGAAATGGAATCCAATTCATTGACCGTTTACAAATGTCGCAACTGAGTCAAATTCATTTATTCAATTAAAACATTTGAGTGATAAAACAGATGAACGCGCAAAAAACATTATCCTCCTTCCAGATACACGGTTATAACAATCATGAATTACGAAACTCCAACGTTTGGATCATAAAAACAATTGAATATAAATATAAATATAAATAAAAGACCCTCTTACGAAACAAGGGACCACTTGAGACCTGACCTAATCTAAGACGTACTTAAATACAGAAGCTATAAGTTTAGGACAGAAGGACCAGACTGCACTCCTGTTTTCTGTATCGAGAGACCATTGCGCTTTGCATGATACCTACCTAATGCAAGTAAAGGCGATAGCGATGAGCTATTAGGATCTATCATATAAATTGCCTATAGTAGATTACAGGTCAGTTATGAAAAACAAGAGGCTGTAATAGGTACAGTTCGTGACACGAAACACTAGAGGAGTCAAAGTTTTATGCAATTTTCAACATTTACTGTTTTCGGTTGGTGATATTTGGTATGTTTATGCAGTTGTTAATTACCACTTTTACTATTGTATAAGCTCCGAGTCTCGTTTTGCTAGAACTGGTGCTTCTGCCCTTCTAGCGCTGATCCATTTCTATTTAAGTTTTATAGCTCGTCACTCACATACGACTGACAACTGGAACAACATTGAGGTGTTAGCCCACCGGCGCACGCGGCGTTCTCGTAAATGTCGTAAAACATACCCTTTTGATGATAAGTGCTCTCGTAATAAGATACAACATATGGGAGTTGCTAAGAGGAGTCTTATGTAAGGAGCTTAAATAGATCTGAGTACCCCTGAAACTTTTTTCACGACAGACTCGTGCTTTTTCTGTGAGGGTAGCTTGGTTTGATTTTTTTATGTCGAGAGAAGAGGAACATGTAAAGACCAACCTTAACACGTAAAAAATAGCTGGAATTTACAATACAATCATAAATAGTGCATTCATAATTTAATATGAAAACTACATCAGACTTTATTTCATCTACAAATTAATTAAAATCAGTTAGTATCATGTTATTTATAAGCATATTATTCCGACGCAATATATGAGCATTAAATGACAGTTAAATCAATCAATCAGCTCAGACTATCGCAGTTGACTGTTGAAGTGCTAAGTTAACTGACGATCGTCGATAAGTTTAGTTAATTTGACAAATTATAATTATGGCCTAATAATCTTATATGTAGAAATATTCACGTAACTACAATCCCGCATCAAAATACCATCTGTATACCTATAAAAGCATTGCAGACACCATTATTATGATGAACACATTTTCTTTCATTCAGGATGTCACTACGGCAAACATATCATTATTATAGTCATCTGTCCTCCATCTTACCTAGTAGTTCAAACAGAACAATAATTGCTGGTAAACAAAGCCTTCATTAACATCAGCTGCGCGTGAGTCTCACCTGCGTTGCTTCGTATCAGACTCCATTATTACTCGCCATATGCTGGCAGCCCTTTAAAAACTACAGAGCTTATGAGAGCAAAAAGTTGTTCCTTAAGAAGCAAGGGTTGTCTGTGTTCTATTGAAATTGGACTAAAAATAGATGAGACACCTACTTGACCTCAATTTTCTTTCATTTGCTTAGGGCATTGCCATTGGCGAGATTTTAAAAAAGGAAATTGCGTATGTTCACCTTTATACATGTTCTTTTAATAGTTTCAGCAGTGGTCGGTTTAAGTACCGCCAAAAAATAAAGGTTCTTATTTTAGTTTTGAAAAACAAGCGCAGAGTAGAGTAGACAGAGAGTAATAAATCCAGTTACCGAACTACCAACTGGTCCTAGACCTTGCTTTACCTAAGGAATGCTAGTACAAAAACGTATTCCATTAAACTAACACTAGTTTCTCATAGAGATAAAAGCTCAACCCTACTCACATCATAAAGACAGCCGCTTAACAGCAGCGCAAAAAACGCGTATCTCGGCATGCGCGGGCGCAGCACGTGCGACGAGCCAGGTGCGCAGGAAGCCACACTCAATCACTACCATCTCATGGCTTCCGTAGGGAACCGTTTAACTTGGTAGGTTTTTTACTATGTAATATATAAAAGACCCGTTAGCATTACAGTAGGCTATAGTTTTAAAAGGAAATGCCAATCGCAGGGTTGGTAGTAGTAGTTGCTACTGGCAGACAAAGATACTGCGGTCCATCGTTTGACATCATCTCTTGGATGTCTTTGGCTTCGCCCAAAAGTGGGAAGGCCGCCTGGTCTTTGCTGAGAACACCTACTGAGAATTCATCATAATAATGCCTTCAGAATGTTGTTGAGGCTTTCACGTTCCTGCAATGTATCAGGAATGTTTGCCGAAGCACGTACTGATGGTTTCAATACCATCCTGCGACAAAGGATTGCGTCCAAGATGCGCCAGTTCATGGGAGCGTCAATGGCATTCTGAAGGCCATTCATTAGTGATAAACCCTGTTGCGCCATTGTGGTGCATTAGGTACATGTAGGTACAATACATGTACCGTAACGTCAACAAAAATCGTAAAGTTGATTTTTATTGCATCGGATAGCTTAAAGAAATACGCATTCAATGAACTAAGCCAAATAGCGGCATCTTATTTAAAACATATAAAAGACCCTTAAAAAAGTTTTCTCTATTTCAGTTTTACCTTAAATCACTAAGAGGATAAGGTGTATCAATAATACGTCGGCAAATAGCCGAATATTTTAATACCGCCAAAAATAAAAAATACGGTTATTCATTGCAATTTTTCTAAGCCGACGAGAAGAGCTAACAAAAAAGCGGTAACTATAAACACTAAGCAGAACGGCAGTATCTCGTGAAAAAGGTATATACACATGCATTTTTGTTATTTTGACCATATGACAAAAAGGATTAATTTCCATTTAATAAGCAAAACATCAATCTGTAAAATAAAAAGAAAACTTTACAAAACTTCAATTTTCTCGAAACTAGCTTTCCCTGAGATACCACTTTTGCGTATAGCCCGGCAGCATCGCTTATAAGTAGTGTATGTTAAACATCATAAATGGTTCAAAGTCTGAATTAAAGTTTTTATTTTTAATAAAGGTAAAAAAGTGAATATCCAACCTGCAATTTAGACGCCTTCTACAGCATGAATGCGAAACTATGAAAGCAATGCCGTCATCACTGTCAGCAGACTGTCTACCGCGACACACAATAGAGCTTTACAAGTAAAGCCACCGACACGACACATTACCTACTGTGTCGTGTTGTGTCGTGACGCGGGATACACCAATCAAACGAATCTGTTCAAGACTACGTCAAATTACAACTAGTTTTGATTGGCTAACACTGCGTCAGAAGGCGTCACGACACGACACGACACGGTAATGTGAATCCGGCTTTATCCGATTACCCCGCCGTGCGCCACGCCGACTTTTTACATAGATCAAAGACTCCTGCAAACAGGCGCGATACGCGACGCGGCACAAAGGCACCGCTCGACGCGCGACACGCGGTGCCTATGTTTCGCGTCGCCTGTCGCGCTTGTGTACAGGAGCCTTAAGTTTTATTCAGACCAATATACCGTTTAATTTTTTATCCATAAATAATCCACGTACAACGATTTTATTGAAAAAAACATATTACGATCGTCCTACTTACGGTTTTGGGTAGCGAAAAACTTAATAATTTTTGTAACATGAAAATTCTGACGATGCTTAGGTACTCATTGTGATAAATTCTTAGAAGACAGCAACAACAGTTTTGATATGAAAGGCTTGAGTCGGACAAAAAATATGGAGAAAAACTACAGCATATAGAGCGAACATCAATTGACCTGAATTCGGAATATCGGTATATTTCAACGTTAAAACTTTCTTTCAATAAACTTGAAGATATAATGACGAGTAATAATTGCGATCGCGACTGAAGCGCAAAAAGACTCGTTATCATACAGTTGTAAGTCAATATGAAAACTTTCGTGTAGGTACTTACCTACCTAACTTACAGTTCAACTTAATATTCCTTAAACCATTGTTCAACCGCTCATCTAATTAAAACAACACTTTCATTATCTTCGGTAATTGGGCCTTGATCGTTTTTATTATATTCTATTACTAACAAAACAAACAATTAAAACGTTACACCACTGCCACAGATTACCACTGGCCCGATCGACCGGATCCCTCGGGATATTTACGACTTTTTGATATTACTATGTACATTTGACGGCGAGTTACGAAACTTCATTATCTGGTTAAACCATTATTGTTTAGCGTGTTGCCATGCACTGGACATTATATCTGCTTACGACATAATGATCATAGAATTTATTGCCATAACGGTTATGCCTGCAGCGAGCAGCCCATTTATCTATATTGGCATTATTGGCCATTTGAACGCATGCCTTTGCGTTTGTAAACAGTAATTGAAAACCCATTCGTTTCAACTGTCAAATTTGTATTCAACTGTCAATGAAGATTGACGTTTAAAAGCTACTTAGTTAAGCTCGTATAGAAGGACCAATGTTGATTAATTTTCATTGTTCATTGATTATTAGCTTACTAATTTTGAGAACAAAAAATTAAGCAATATTGATTCATAGTTTTTCGTTAGAATAGCTTTTCGTCAAAATCCTACTTTGATTAGGTCATAAAATTTTCATTTGATGATGCGTTATTTATTATATATGTTTGCGATCATTAAACGACTTAACAGCTTTTAGTAAATTCTTTGGCAACACAAAATAAATTAGGCGTATTTCCATTTAGTCATAATTACATTATATATAATTATAACCGGAATCACGAAATATTACTCAGAAAAAAGATGAAAGCGTTATAAAAAACTGAGACAGAGCTACCGCAGCGGCAAAATGGAAATGATGCGTGCCAACCATCTTTAGATCTATAATTGAAACATAATTTTTTCTAGTAACGTGTTTATTACAGATAACAGTGTTCTTTTTAAACATGGCTCACTGCGGAAGCTCTTGAATGTTTTAATGTAATCATTTATTTTAGAATAGGGTAGGTAGACCATTGTTTTATCGCTAGACACAACAGTTTAGAAACAAAGATCCTTCCTTGTGTATTATTATGTCATTAAAATCCCACATTCTTACTCAATCACTCATCAATAAAACGAAACAAAGAATAAATATAAAAGGTGGAACAGGACGATTGATATTCCTTTAAACTACGTAAAGAGAATCCTGTTGTTTACCCTTATACAAAAAATCAATCAAATCCAATAAATGCTTTAGTCACTGGAAATTATTTTTCATTTTCTTATTTTTCAACATGATGTAGATCTGAATGCGTAATAATAGGTAAACATTGCCGCCGCCGCGCCCCGCGCCCCGCACCGCACCGTTGGTCAGTGACTTTTCGTAGATAAAGCGTGCTTACTTTTTATGCAGTTGATTCTGCTATTTATTTTGTTTGAAAACTGCATTTTTTTAAATTTCCTTTAATTACTAATCTTTGTATTTTAAAATGTTTCGATGGACTGGTACTGTGCTCGTTTTAATTTAATGTCGTACGTCCAGATCCATATTGTAGAACTTGGACAATCCAAGCCCATACGGAACAAAACCAACAAACTACCTTAACTTACCGAAACAGCTTTACATTCCATATTCTTAGTTCCTGAATCAGAAATGCCGAACAATTACGACAGCTGTTTACCGATTGGTCGCAGAGCACTTACGCAATTAAGGAAATAAGGAGACAGTTTGTTCGTACGGCTACAACCCAGATGTCTGAAAGCGCGACCAATTGCCAATAAACATGTTTCGGCGACGGCCGACTTGCGACCACGGCACATGAAATAATTAGATACTATTAGCACAATTTAAAGTATGATTATTTTGATAGTGATATTTGTTAGTACTGTCACACTGTGAGCCAATACCAGTTCAAAATGTCACTACGTCAATATTACGTAACTAGCTCTGAAATATTAGGATAGACCCACGTATAGATGAACAAAATACAGGTAAATAAATAAATATGAAAATCTTATCTTTAGAATAAGTAAAAAGTTTCCGCCAGTAATCCGCTTTTTACTTTTATTAAGTGTGAAAAGTTTATATGTATAAATAAATAAAGTTTAATTGTAACAGTGGAAAACATCATAAGAATAACTTGAGTGATCCAGCTTGCTGGCGCCAAGAAACCAAAAACGAAAGAGTCTGAAACCGGACCTTAGGACCAATTTCTTATTTTGGTACTACAACACCTTTGTGAGGTAGTTGTAGTTCCGATTGGTTAGAATTTATCCTGTAAGTCGTAATGGCACAACAATAAACCCGGCTCCACCAAAGCTATGGGATAAGTACATGAATATGCAGCCGTGTTGTGTGCTCGACGAGTTGACAGATGTGCGCTAATTGAAGCACGCGTATATATGCGCACCGAGACCAGATTACCCCGCTGTGCGAGCGCATCATTGTACATACGAGTTTCGACCCGAACTAGTGATGGGATGTGTTCACGTGTCCCGGATTTAACCGGAATTTTTCATAAATAGGTCACGATTTTTTGTTTAGTTTTTGGCTAGCTATGCTCCGCAGATGCGATGGGTATCGAATATCAATATCTAAACACGATAAAATAAAATATATATATGTATATATATATATATGATGTCATTTTTGTAAGATCAATAATCGCTGTTAGTTTTGTTACTTGTTTGTCTTAATTGCTTTTTATCATGTTATATCGATCGATACCCATCGCGTCTTCGGAGTCTAGCTAGCCAGTAACCATGTATACTAGTGGCGCAGCTACAATTATCATTAGAGGGAAGCCGAAGAAAAAATTGTTCATTTCTTATAAACTCAGACAAAAAATTATTTTTAATCTTATGATGACTGTATTAAATTGGTCTTAAATATATATAATGTGATGTGATACACAGTTACACACACAGGTGTACCATATTATTTTGCAATATAAGACATTAAGAAGAGTGCTGGTTCCAAAGGGAAGTCGATAGGAATCGGATTGTATGAAGGCTTCGCCGGTGATGTATACTTATACGATTTAGTTTGTATTTATGTATGTACCTACAAAGTCCGTTAAGGACACTTTAGACAAAGTGACTGTGATATTATTTTGCGAGACGGCTCTACATAAATAATGTAAATTAATCATTATAATGTTACATTCATAATACGCCTTTCAGTGCGTTGAATACTTACCTTTTAAAGCTTTACAATTGAAAAAAAACTTAATCATTCGAATATTACCATCATTCGTCACAGTAGGTACTCAGTCTCACAGTGAGACTTGGACCGTTTTAATTTAGCACCGCGAAATTGTAAATAAAAAAATATAATAACTGGTCATTTCGCATCAATTCCGGAAAACTCGCAAGCAATCCCGGAAAACTCGCAAGCAATCCCGGAAAACTCGCAAGAAATCCCGGAAAACTCGCAAGTAATCCCGGAAAACTCGCAAGTAATCCCGGAAATTTCGCATGCAATCCTGGAGAGCTCTAAGCAATCCTGGAGAACTCCAAGCAATCCTGGAGAACTCCAAGCAATCCTGGAGAACTCCAAGCAATCCTGGAGAACTCCAAGCAATCCTGGAGAACTCCAAGCAATCCTGGAGAACTCCAAGCAATCCTGGAGAACTCCAAGCAATCTTGGAAAACTCCAAGTAGTCCTGGAGAACTCCAAGCAATCCTGGAGAACTCCAAGCAGTCCTGGAGAACTCCAAGCAATCTCGGATTATTTGCTTCTAACGGCCGAACCCAATAACCTATCTATCACCAGTTTGTTTTGTTTGTTTGGGATACTGGAGATAAAAAAGCTATCTATCTATGGTTTTAACGTCCCAATAGTCTATAAGAGATTAATTAATCTTACCAGCCTGACATAAGGACAGATAGAATTATACTGTCTACCATCAATAGCGATCTGTCTTTTACTGAAAATAGGTTATTGGGTTCCACCGTTAGTCTAATCCCGGTATTTCATAACAGCACTAAAGCCGGTCCGGTTCGTGACCGGTCCCGTCTCACGAGTACGAGTGTGTTGTTGTACCAACAATTAGCGATTGATAACTCGGCATTGTCTGACTGGCTTTACTTGCTTACTCTTATTATTAACTAGTTGTGCCCCGCGACTTCGTTCGCGTGGAAGTCGTAAGATACACAATATACTAATAAAAAAAAAACAACAGCCACATTTAAATAAAACTCCCTCGTCCCCCGACCCGTTGTGTTGCATCGCCCGCCCGCGTCATTAGTTCGTTTTCGCTTAGTGTTCTTTCTGACTTTTTTCATTTTGCTCGGCTCCTAAGGGTCGCAGCGATAGCCTATAACTATCCTCGAGAGTTGGGCTACCAAATGCAAAAAGAATTTCTCAAATCCGACTTTTTGTTCACAATTTCATGGGTTTTAATTTTTTTGCGCGGAACCCTAATTATTTTTCCAAAATAAAAGTAGCATAACATCAGCTATTTGCCAGGGAAAGTCCCGTCAAAATCTGTCCAGCTGGAATAAACAGACAAACGGACAAAAATTGTAAAAATTGCGTTTTGGGAAGTATCGTATCTATGATACTTTCTTATGCATTTAGTTAGGTATAAAGTTCTTATTTTGACATTACAAACAGACACTTCAATTTTATTTAGTTGTACAGATTTAACAGTTTCTCTGGGCAATGGCGTGTAATCTATATCTACATATATTAATAAATAAATAAAATTGTGTCTGTTTGTAATGTCAAAATAACAGCTTTTTACTAAATGACAGTAGGTATATACGATACTTATAACGAAAAAGCAATTTTTACAATGTTTTTGTCTGTCTCTCTGTTTGTTCCGGCTAAACTCCGAAACGGCAACACCGATTTTGACGGGATTTTCACTGGCAGTTAGCTGATGTTATAAGGAGTAACGTACGCTACTTTTATTTTAGAAGAAAAAATTTAAAACCCCTTAAATTGTGAACAAAAACCGATTAAAAAAGGGAAGCATTGGCATCCACGCGGGCAACAGCTAGTTTATTATAAGAAAGAGTATGTTTTCACATATTTTGTAACGCGAACAAGCTAAATGTTGTTGTTTGCAAAATTAATGGCTCTAAATACTGCGCTTATGACTCGTTACAAGAACCATTCTACACTCAATGTCAGTCAACAGAAAAAAGGAGTGAGCTTAGTCATTTGGTCGACATTAAAGGTTACTCTTAAATAAATAGGTAATTTTAATTTACCTTCCCAAATGGCGAGTATCTACCTATTACATTCATTTAATTTGTAACCATTTTTTTTTCTCATCTCTTGTTTTTTATTCTTAAGTGTCCTTACTTCATTAGGTTTATCGTTGTATCAGACAGCTTACAATGTAGTAGTAAGAGACAATCTAATCAGTTCGTACATTTCAACAAACAATAAGTTTTTCAAGTTCTGAGAATTAAAACAATTACACGCTGTGTCTGTGACATTGAACTTATCGTTCGGACTGACTGATTGCCTCTTTAACATGGTATTGAGGTTTTTTAATGTATGTAGGTACTTATGTCCCAATTTGACTAAGGCGGTTTCGTGTGTTTCAAAGGATATCGCGGGACCACGACCTTCCTCAAAATACTTTATTGCTGTAAAACTGTATCAATATTAACCCATTCGTTTTCGAGATAAGTCCCATATTATACATCTTTACCTACAGAAGAGGTGTAGATTGCGAATGCAATGCAGTTGTTTTTTTTTTTATTCAATTAAAATTCCAGACAAGTTTCTTTATAAAGTATGCCCGCAGCTTTGACCTTCAGGCATAAAAAAACGTTCACTGTTCAATACTGTACACATAAGCAAAGGTAAAAACCAACATTATGTACGAAAATATCACTAAACTATTTACTAAACTAATAATCACTTCTTTCTCAAAAAGCTCCCAAAAATCAATATTACAAAGTTAATTAGCGAAAGAATTCAAATATGGAATGGTCGATAAATAAAAAACAAATATGGCGCTACGGAAGGTCGGCATCGATTGACTGCGCACGCGCATCCATGCAACATGAGGCTGCGATGCACGATACAGGGCTCGTTATAAGCTGCAGTAATATGAGAACTGCCTTATTATAGGTATAGCTCAAAGGCGGACATTGTTGTTTGAAGATCCTTAGGGTTGGCCGAATCCCTTTATGTACCTACTTATTTATTTATTTAGGGAAGACCGGGGTATAGACGTATAGCTAAGAATTTAGGATTGTAGCGCATTCATTTCAAAACATAATAGTATCGAACCAATGATTTTAATTAGCTAGTCATTTCGGATCATTTTATTGAACAAAAAGAACACGAAAACTACATATTATATAAATACTCGTAAATCAAATAAAAGGTACAGCTGAAAGTTTTAGCACGGCTTCAGGAAGCACACTATCAACATTAGAGTCATTTTCAAGAAAGGAAAGCACGATTCGGATATCAGTTTCCGCCATGTAAAGTGCGATTTAATTTTAATCAAAGATTTAAGTTATGTAGGTACCGTTTATTTATAGGAATGCATCCAACAGCAATGAAGCAATTAAAGACTTTTTAATAAATAATATCTTGCATATAATTATAGGTCCATGTGTTAAGGAGGCAGGAAACATAAAATCGTTACCGGACAGTACATACATCCCAAAATCATTACAACAAAAAACTGGTACTTATGCTAAATGCCAAAAATTGGTAATAGGAAATAATAATTTATTTTTCTCTCGTGTTGTATTTAATTATTGATTTACTATATTTTTATTCTTATGCTTTATTTTTGTTCCTGTCCAAATTAATAAGGTCTCAAATCTTTTGTAACTTTCTAAAATAATAAGCATCCTGTGGAAGCTAATGTTTGTCTTAAAACGAATTACGTGCAATTAAAATTATTTCCTGTTCTGAGAGCAACTGATTCTCTCAGATAACAAAGTTCCTACAATAATATTTCCAGTCTCATTCTTGCCAGTGCCAGCCCTGCCGCATCTACAGCGTGTATTCAAAGCGGCCGCGTGCACCGAAGCGGTGTCACGAGCACGCCTGCCGACCTGCCCTCACGACCTTTCTCAGAATCTATAATTATTACAGCACCCTGTTAATGATTTATCGCGGCATTTAATAATGAAGACTACTTTGTAAGGATGAATGAGGAAGATGAATAATTATTGTGATGTAATTTATGACGAAGATGGTGGGACTTGTTCTTGATTCTTTCGTAAAAAAATATAGTAAAGCTTTATATGGTACTCATATAAAAAAAAATAATCATACGCAATTATACTGAGAATTGAAATGACTGAAATCACTTGATAAAGAACCTTCAATTAATAACCCAAAATCACAAAACGAAATATCTAAAGCATGCATTTTAAAGTGGTGAATACAAATATACCGCCAGCGCGCTATCAAGCACATAAGTTTCACCAAAAACTTTAATTAAAGCCGCGAATTCAACTTACTGCACCCACCCACAAGAGAGATAAAACAATGCCTCATTGGCGTCGTCTCCTTGTGCGCGAGATGCGCGGCTGGGTGCGCCCGCGCCGCTGCGCATACGAGCCATATGAAACTTAAGTTACCGGTATCGCAAAATCATCGCAGTTTAAGGTTTCATGCAAAACGTTTTAAGATTTTGTTACATTCCTGTGTGCTATTGAAAGTCAGATTGGTGAGGTAACTGGGTCTGATACCTATGTATGGTAGGAACATTTTAAGACTGTCTGAACATTCGGTGTTTAACTGGAATCTGGCTAGTCCGCTTATTATAGGAAATTAATTATCAGAGATAGACCAACAAGCATTGCTTGACTTGTCAAAACACACGAGGTTTGAAACAACATCGCTGTCGAAATTAAACTTAATGTACACGCTGAAACTGAATTAAAATATCTCATAAAGTACTTGATAATAAACCAAACAGAGATACAATCTTGCACATAGATCGACTCCCCATATAAAACTACGAAGCGTAAAAATCTCCAGTTGGCCATCATAATAACTTGTGCTGCATTACCATACAATAGTATTCACCCCACCGCGGAGATAGCTTGCTGGATATGGAATACTGTGCTGTGCCCCACTTCCGGGCAGTGGCAACAAACACTGAAACTATGCAGTGTAATTAAGTATAACTATCTAAATAAATTAAAGTCGCTTTTCGTGTCCGTCTGTGTGACCGCGTTGTTCTTCTAAACTTCGCAACGGATTTTGATGCGGTTTTTACCATTATTTAGAGAATTTATTCTGAAGGTTTTGTGTTCAATACATTCATATTAAAGTTAAATTCAATAAAGAAATCTCCATGTTTTGTGTGAAGCAGAGGCGGGACACTAGTGTATAAATGAAGAAAGGAAACAAAGTCAAAACAGGTGTTATTTAAGAAAGAGGGGAGAGTTATGTTAAGAGTTAACCTAATAAAAAGGTGCCCTTGACCATGAAAGCAAAGCAAAGTACGTAAAAAGAGAGAGAAAACAATGATCTGTGTTCAAAGGATATGTTTAAGAAAAGAAAAGAGAGGTAACAAGAACCGTCTGGTTCTAAACGAAAATTTATTTTAGGATTTACTGTACGGTTTGAGGATTAAGATGGTTGCACAGTTGGAACAGACGGCTGTGCAGTAGTAGCAGAGTAAAATAGCAACATAATTGTTTCTACGAGTTTCCTCTCGGCGTCTCAGGACCAATTTTTTACCGTAAACCAAAAATGGTGCTTCCATTCGTCCGCAACCTCGTTGATGTTATCAAAAAGATCGCAAAGTAAACACTCCTTTCCAATTTACTTTATCCAATTACCATGATGTGAATATGTTGGACAAATAACGAGAATACAAGCCTTGCGCCCACGGTGCGCCTACGTGCGTAACCGAGGTCTTATGTGATGTTAAATAACTTTTGGTCCTTTGTAAGGCTGCTGTTATAACTTGTATTTTAACACTACCTATATACTTAGGTGTAAATTACTGTACCGACGGTAACTTGTTTAAAGTACACTTTCTGTATGGCGATGTGAAATTAAATATTAGTTAAAAATCCGGACTTAAAAATATGTGCAAAAATTACATACATGGCATTTACTAAACACTTCTTCATTCTTCCATTTGCTTTCGTGAAAACTCCAAATCACTTTAAACTTAATTATGATTTTCCAAAGCGGGTTTTCGAGGACTTTCCTCGCAGTTAATATCTTGAATTCTTGAATGTTAAACAAGGTCTTACATCGCGTTATCCTTATATTATATTATCAGGGTTATCCTCAATGCACACTAAACTTCGAATTTACCACAACCTTTGCATTGAATTGCACAATTATTTATTTTGTTTTAAAGATATGTAATCAGCAAAATGTTAATTAAGAGACGCAAAGACAAGCCCTTATATTAACTGGTCCTTGTATTCTAATCAGGTTCGCCCTCAATACAAGTCGTGTATGTCTTACGGTTGATCGCCTCTCTGCAAGCCCTAGACAGATCTCCGGTGACATTCCACGCGACAGCCAGACCGTGACTGTGACAGAAATACAGAGATATTACTGCTGAATAATAATCTTGTATCAGTTCTGCTAACGAAAATATGTCAACTGTAATCATTATACCGCTATTTCAATGATTGAGCAATCACGGAAGTGCATCAGGTTTAACATCTTCAGCGATTATTTAAATACAAATCATTAGTATATACATTTGGTCCTTATTTGGTCCTGTCATCCACTCATTCATTCGTTTCCTTCAATTAACGCGAGGAGACTTAGCATCTTATCTTTTTCTTTTCCATATTGGTTAGGAAGTTAAGTTATTTACTCATAAGTAAGTACCGTAAGTGTAAAAACTTGTTTCTTAGTGTACATGTTAGATGTTAATTATGTGCAGCATCCAATTATGCGAAACAGCGAACTTAGGCTCACAACCTTCGGAACCGGTTGAGACGTGGTCTATGTGACTGCAGTAAGGGTGAGATTGACTTATGCGTATATACGAAGTTTTAAAGCATTCATGATATGTTTTTATACGCTCAGAAAATATATCAGGAGATAGGTAGATAAGTATTTGCTAAGCAATCGTAGCCATAGAGACTGATTTAAAATAATGTTGACTTGAATCAGCTACTTTTTAAAGTCGATCGCAAGATATTGTAAAATCAATTACTGCAATACAAAATATGCGTTAAAAGCGATTAAACGCGCTGAAGATCATTTTGGGTTAATTATTTATTTCAATATGACGAGATTTTGTAAGTATTCATTTTATGACAATAATTATTTTGTTTCTTACAGTTATCCACAGATTTGGACTTAGTAATGCCAAATCTGGGGAAACAAAATTTTAAGAAAACATAATATCATGCTACAATGATTTTAATTATAAAGTAACTACTTAAGTATGCTCATTATAGTAAGGTTTAAATACAATTAGAGAACTAATTTGTATATAAAGCACGTCGTTATGTTTGGACACACCGGTAAATAAACTCACATAAAAAGTCACATTTGTTTTAACAATGCGTCAAAACAATTAGTCATTATGCAGTTAATATAAACAAGTGTTCTTAAAACAAAAAACAACTCAAAAATTACTTACCTACCTATTATATTTTAGGCATAGGCAGGATTATTATTGAGTTACCGTGGCCCCGGCACAGGCAACAGAAGGAACACGGGTGGGTTTTAGTCAGTAAAAGTCTGACACGCCCTCCCGCTCCGCCCAGAGCCGGAGAAGTCATTTGATGGTTTCCCATCCACAAAAAAAAAAGGCAGGATTATTAAATACTTTGGTGGCTCTCATGATAATATTCCCAAACGCCGACCAGAAATATATTTGATCCTGCTACCACAGATGATCTACCCACAAGAGACTATTCCCTGAGCATATTTATATACCGATTAATATCTTATGAGCTTCTCGGAAGTTGCACGCGAGTGGCTGCAAAGTATATTAGTAGCTAATTATTTTTGTGATGAACGAATCAATGCTGTAGATGGGCACTATAAATATATAGTATAGGTACTATAAAAAATATTTTACATCTTACAGTAATGATTGTGCACTCAACTGTACCATGCGCTTGCGCGGTTTCCGAACTCGGGCCTACGTCCAGAGAGCTCATAAAGTTATGCTAGTACTGTAGCAGAAACTGCAGCGTTACAGCAATTACAAGTGCCTATTAGAGTTACATGTTCGTCACGTCAAATATTCGTCATCGTCACTAGCCCCGTCATCGAGGCGGTAGCGCGAGCGTCTCAAGCGTCTGCTTGAGACGCTATCCATCACACTATCCGTAGCTCAGCAGATGTCTATCTGCTGAGCTACGGATAGTGTGATGCGATCAGCAGCGGAACGGAGAATACAATGTTTGATGAATTTGAAAATATGCTGGCAAGATTGTAAACGTTTCTAATATTAATCCATTGACGAGTACGAAGCAATACCAAGAAGTTTTTTTGACAGGAAAAAATTGCTATGAAGAGTTCACTCTAATTTTAAGAAGCATTTGATGAAACTTGGCGTTTTGAGGGGGATTTATCACTTGGAGTTTCGCAGCGTCAAGACATGGAACGTAACTATACCATCTTACTACACTCACAGGAGGAATAAACCGGCACCCTAATTCCGTAACACACTCAATTACAATCTGAATCGTTTTCAAGCAAATTGCTAATCCATTGCTTCATATGTTCGAAAAATTTGTCTGCTCGACGACGTAAATAACGCAATGAATGCTGTTGAACTGTCAAAATGAAACCGATTGCTACTGTGTGTTACGCGATTGCCCCGCAGGATCGCACTGCTAGCAAACGCAACAGCCTAACTGTTCCCAAATTGTAGGTATACATTTGAACACCTATTGATCATTCCAAATACCTTTTCTCAATCTTTTCCTCGAACATCATGCCTATATTTAGCAATATCGACATTTAAAGTAATACTCGTATTCTTGGAAAAGCTTATTATCATGCGCTCGAAATCCTCTAGAGTAGAAGTGAACGCTTGCGACAGTACCTATAGTTCCAAGAACTTCTGACGTTTAGAGGTCGACACTTCACTGCGCGGAAACTCGTGCGCAATGCGCCCGCGCATGCAGCGCAGTGGTGCTGATTAATGTATCGAAATGTCATTCGGTACGTAATGAATGGAGATAGTGGTTGCTGTGGTTGTAAATTCCACTTTGACGTAATGTTTAATGATATTGTGTGATTGGCATTGAATGTGAATTGCAAAGTCGGATTTTGAAGACGGCTATTGAGTGTTGTTGACAGACATATTATTTTGTAATTTGTAAAGGGTATCTAGTTTTACAATCTGTTTAAGCAAGCAACAAATAGTAGCAGTAAAAGAAACACAAAGATAGATTTTAAAGGAGGGACTTTTGACAGCAATTAGTAATAGACGAATCTACGATACAAACAGCATAGTACGTAAAACACCGTTTCTACTATTAGACCTTAGTCCAGTCAGTGACCCAGCAGAGCAGACGAACAAAGTCTACAGCGACATGAGTCAGCCGCAAACTTCCTTATACGTCGATTAGCTAAATAAAGACAAATCGGACCAGTGACGTCATCTGTCAGGACAATTTAGCCACAGTACTTAGTTACCCGTGGCTATCACAAGATCTGCGCCCAAAAGTACTTTAATTGTTTCATGAGTGCAGACTTTGTTACAGATGGTTTATCTTTGCATGGATGGATTATTTTTAATAAGCATTGCGTTGTGTTTGGAGTGTTTAAGTACAGAGAAGGTTATACATGTTACATGTCCTTTAAAAGAGAGCCTTGTGATCTGTAACTCAGGGCTCTCCTTCCTCAGACACTTTTCTCTATTTAAGATTGTGCGTTTTATTAACCAGTGCCTGTAATATGATGTTGAGATATTGTTTTTAAAAAGAGTGTTCTTTAGCGCTACCTCATGGGCCTGATGTCCATAAGTTTTTAGTTAATTTGCGACAAGTTCGCTAACTTAAGTAATCTTAATAGCAAGCTTCCATACTTATGCAGGTTTTCACTAACACTTGAAACACCTAAATGTAATGCCGGAATATATTGCTTTTATTTAAATCACACTTAGGCACACTATCAATGAAGAGTTCGCACCTATAAGATCAACATTAGTCATAGGTAAACAACAGACTAACAAATTCTTACACCTCCACTAAACACGCTTGATCCGCGTAAAACAAAGGAACATGGTAACAAGTAAGTATCAATAATTATTGACCGCTGTCGGCATACCATAACTAACTGCTTGCTGATTAATTAACTCGTAAATCAGCTCAGGCGCCGTTTACGCGGCAAGCGCCACACGCCGCGTACCTACCGGTAGTCGCGCAAGTAACTTTTGTTGTTCGTATTTTTATAATAATACTTTAAGATTAAAATAAAAGCCATAAATATTGAACAAGTTCATAAAGGAAGCAAGAAGCAGGGATGCAGCTCGGCGCGAAAGAGGGCAAAGTTCTACTGAACCATCAAATTATTTTCATTAAAGATCTAAACTAATCTAAAGTTATACCAAAGGATCCAAAGAACGTTACTTACAAATTACTTTCCCTGAACATCTTTAGCAATTTCGGTTTATCCAAGAATGTGGTTTTATGATGAAGCAACGGACAGCCGCCTAGCCTTGTTTTTCAATAACAACACACCAATTACTTAACTATAAATGTTACTGCAGACGTGTATTAATTTTTTTTTATTAAATAATTTATTAAATAATTTATTAAATACTTTAAGCACACAAATGTACAGAGGCGGACAAAATGCCATCGGCATTTTCTACCAGTCAACCCTTGGATAATGCAGAGACCAACAGTGGTAGGTGCAATAGAGAGAATTAAGGAATAAATAGTTATTTAAATATAAATACCTATCTATCTCTCCTATGTCTGTTATTATTATTATACCTGTGATTCAATTCTAATGCAACCTTTAAGTACCTTATTGTGTTAGTTACTGTACCGACACGGATACACAGACGGACAGACACAAGGCCGGCACCACGTTTAAGGGTGCGTTTCCACTGAAGCGGAGACGAGCGGTGCTGAGCGGAGACGTGCGTGAATCAACCAATTACAATAGTGGAAATCCTCATCGCGTCTCCCGTCTCGTTTGTGATTGGACGATTCCTGCACGTCTCCGCTCAGCTCCGCTCGTCTCTGCTTCAGTGGAAACGCACCCTAACTGTTGCACGAGTTGAGCTACTGCGACACATATTACGTCGTGGATTAAAGAAGGAAGGAAGGTAATAGAGACAATACTTATCACTTCCCTGTTATTGCTCGTAACAATGACAGTTCGCACGAAGTTGCGTAACACGGAATCAAAGTACTTAATAGTTCCCTGACAAGTTTGATATTAATCATTTGGTTAAATAGGTACGCTAATTAATGAAGATTTATTAAAACTTAGGTGATTATCACGCGACTTGCCTTTAAACTTCTATTTACAATTAAATATGAAAGCAGTTTCACCGTTTTCATCTACAGTTAATTCTAACTAAAAAAATAATTATAAATCTTAGCAAATATGTAATTATAAAATTAAAAGACACCTCAACTCTATAAAGTACCGCGCGAAATTACTAGTTATAAAATAAATAAGCTTACTATATTGGGTATAATCACAGTCCTAAGATTATAATTTTCATAAGCCATGAGTTTTATGACGCCATTTATTATGTCGCGTCGGAGAGGTTAGGTAGTAGGTATTACAATCACCGCGTCACCGTTGCTTGTACAACTTCAGGAGGTACTACGAGCGATAGCCAGTTACTTACACTTCCTGCTCTGGATATTCCAAGTAAAATAAAATAACGTAGACGTCACAGACTTGTTTTGATAATGTTTTCTTGGAAAAGCCCTTTGGTAACGATAACTTCAAGTTATTTGCAATTAGATTTATTCTTGGTAATTATTAATAAATTTATATGTGGCCTTATGTAACAAACAACAGGTTCAAGTTCAAAGTGATTGCCAATTAGCAATTAGGTACCGACTATATGAACTTTCCAATAAGTAATACCCGTGCTTCCATCAACTTTCTTTGCGCAAATAAATCCTAGATAAGGACACCATGATAGAGCACAATGATTTTGCTACCGTATCTTATTTGCGAGGTACCTTTATTTGCGATTTAAATATTATCTACAGAAAATCACAAAGTGGGTTCTCGAAATAAATAACGCCATAGAGTTATATTTTCGTAGCGACCCGCCCCTGCTTCGCACGGGTATCATTTTGAAGAAAAAAAGGGGTGAAAAATGTGAAGTTACTGCCTTTAATTATAGAATTTTTTACAAACAATGTTTGCAGCTAACTTTTCATTACACAATACGAACGTACGAAATACGTTTGGAAGTGACGCGCGAAAGGGCTAAATATAGCTGTCCGTGGGAAAAGCACTCGACGCGCAGGTCTAAGCCCACAACGTTGAATGTATGACCTTGTGATTTGTTGTCATTGAAAATGATAATTAACAAATTAAATCACAAGGTCACCAAACCAACGCAATTTTTAACTAAAGTTTTAATGAAAGAAATGGTTACTGTGAGTCGTAACAGATAGAGATATGCCAACACGGAGCTTTCTTTAGGATTTTAGAAGAACTACAATACTCTTGTATGTACATCCTTTTATATATCTCTTAAGGTTTAGCCTACTTAAGCCATGTATTAATTTTTCGGTGACTTGGTTGCAAAATATTGTTTTTTTTTTCTATTTACATAAAATTTTAATTAGGTTTTATTATACTTAAAAAGCTTTCGTGAATAATTATCTAACTGATGGTGAAAAAAAACGGCATCAAAATCCATTGCGTGGTTTAGGAGGAGTTAGCGGATATACAGACAGACGCGGAAAGCGACTTTTATGCTATGTAGCAGTGGCGCAGCTACAATTATCATTAGAGGGAAGTTCATTTCTTATAAACTCAGACAAAAAATTATAGGCATTTTTGTAATGTTTTTAATCTTATGATGACTGTATTAAACTGGTATTAAATATATATAATGTGATGTGATACACAGTTACACACACAGGTGTACCATATTATTTTGCAATAGTAGACATTAAGAGGCTAAGAAATAACAGCCGCACGGGTCGATCGGTCAGGTTAAGCTACGCTTGCCGCGGTTGGTCCGTGGATGGGTGACCATCTTTACATATCAAGACCCCTCCGTGCCTCGGAAAGCACGTTAAGCCGTTGGTCCCGGCTGTCATTCGTGTATCTTTGACAGTCGTTACGGGTCGTCAGAAGCCCGAAAGTCTGACAACCAGTCTTACCAAGGGGTATCGTATTACCCAGTAACTGGGTTGTGGAGGTCAGATAGGCAGTCGCTCCATGTAAAATACTGGTATTCAGCTGCATCCGGTTAGACTGGAAGCCGACCCCAACATAGTTGGGAAAAGGCTAGGCAGATGATGATGATGAGTAGACATTAAGAAGAGTGGTTGTATGAAGGCTTCGCCACTGCATGTAGTAGATTATGAATTCCATATCATCCCCAAATACAGTTAGGTATGTAGATGTAAGTCACCAATGTCGTACGTACTGAACTTATTGCTTACTTAGTGCTCAGTGATCTCAGCCGCAAGGCCTTTGAGTGCATGCACTGTTGCGGACTCATAAGTTAGTGTCATCGGTGTTATCGAGTACCTACTGCACAAAAACGTGTCAATATTATGCGTTAGCATGCGTCACCGTCGCGGTGTGAAGTAATGAATGATTTAATAACTGGCGTTTGCACGTGGCCCCGTGGCCAGCCCGTGATACTATGGCGCATGCGCGTTGTTGATAACAGTTCTTCGTTATAACTGTAAGCATAACCCTCCTATAATACCTGTCTACTGGATACAGATCAACTATAATTCTGTTAAACTTAATTTCTAGCTCGGCGTTTGCGTTATATCTGGGAAAAAGTGCATTCAATTATGAACAAGTTAAATAATTTCCCTTTGTAATAATTGATATTGAATTTCTTTCTTCTCAACTAAACGGTATAGTACCGTGTTACCGCGTTGTACTGAGTTTATAAATACAAACGCAAATAATATTATATTTCCGTTTAACATTAATATCATGGCAAAATATTTAAATACTCACTAACACTAATTCGTTTCGCACATCAAACAACAATGCTAACAACCAACCAATATAAAAATCCAATAAATTAACCAGTTAAAGCGCATAAAACCTATTCACATAATACCTTCACAAAGGAAACAAAACGGAACTATATTTGTATAGAAAAAACAGTATAATAACCACACATTTCATGGTAGAGTAGTGAAGTTTTGTGCGCACGCGCGGATCTACGCTACAAGTGCATATCCGGGTACAATGATCAACTTCCGCCCGTATATTGGGATCAATTGGCCCTATTGGTCCCGGGGAAATGTAGGGCTCTTGCCCTTCGTCCGGCATCCGGGCTGAGGGATGGGACAATGTGAACGGGAGTTCTGTCGATATCGAAATCAGTGGTCTCATAAATAAATAATCATTAACGCTGTCAAGGACCCTGAACGAGATACAATATAAGTGTTATTGTTATGACATCCATGACCGTTTAGTGTCCTTGAAAGCGTTAACGACTCCATAACTAAATGTTATGACTTATGTGTTAAAAAGGTTTAACGTTACCACTTGCACTATGCTTACCAAAAACATCTTACAAGATTAGACTAAAAGTTTTCTAACGCTAACAAGGAACCATTTAAATAACACACAAAATAATAACCTTATCAAGCCACGCACATGCAACATTCAAAAATCCTTCATGCTCATAACATAATATCTTATTGCAAATCCAGCGTGTGGGCCACGTTGCACAAATCGAGCATGTCCATCACGATTCGCGAACAACCCTAGCCCCGGTTACACAATGAACCATGTATAAAGGAGTAAAGCAATACATACTCGTGCATGGTTGGAAGTAAACAAGCACTCGACCGACATGCGGCACTGGCCATGAAATTCAGTTAGATAATCTTTTATGAATTCTTGTGTCTATTTAGCAATGTCGAATAAAAAGTTATATAAGTGTTTTGGTTACTATTATTGTATAAAGATTTGTGTGAAATGTGTGAATTGATTTTTATTAAACGTGAAATGCCAAGTTAAAAATAATGTGCAGACAGGTTATTGAGAACGAGGCAAATGTTAGTACAATGGAATCGGGAAATGGCAACTCTACCTCACTAACTTTTTAAAACAAGGGATAACATTTCTGATAGAGATGAGTTTCCACGTTTACTAACTCAAGGTATTTGATTGTCTGCAAACTATTGCATTCAGTTGAGTAGGTATCAGGAATTCGTGTTATGGATTTTGGATCAGTTTATATAGAAAACTGAAGGTAGTAGCTACGAAAAAAACGTCTGGCCAGCTCAAAAGTTTCACCAGTCTGTGAAAAAATCGGATTGAGGATCAGGATCGGTAGATGATTGTTAAAAAAAATTAATATCACTAAAAATGTGCATAAAGCACTGCCGTATTTTGATAACTTTGGCATAAATACACGCCTTAAATCTCCATACAAATTACTATGGCGAAAATTCAGAGACTGTCTGAACTTTTTACGCAAAACTGAAGCAATATTATGGAAAACAGAAAAAATAGATGGTTAGAAAAAGTAGACGTGGAAAAAATAGGATTTTAGGTGACTTTTTGTTTAAGCCAAAGTTATCAAAATACGGCAGTGCTTTTTGCACGTTTTAGTGAAATTCAATTTTTTTCCAACAATCATCTACAAGGTTTATCCTCAATCCGATTTTTTCACTGACTGGTAAAACTCTTGAGCTACCCATACGTGTTTTTTTTTTCGTGGCTACTACTTTAAGTTTTCTATATAAACTTATCCAAAGCCCATAACACGATTTCCTGGTACCGGCCCTTAAAACTCAATATATCGAATAAAAGTAACAGACTTCAAATAAATAGATCCATCCAACCTTTCCCATAAGTAGTGTCCAAATTCAAAACCAAAACAAAACTGTCGACAGTTACAGCCCATCCCTAGCCCCAGTTACGTACGGTCGGCACTACAATGGCTCGATCAAGTATTACATAAACACATGCGCAAGCACAAGTCACAGGTTATCGATCTATTGGCCGTCACTGCAATTTAATTAAATTATTGTTACTACATGTTAATTGGTCGCCAATCGCGTGTTAGGTGTATGTAGGTAGTGTAGTACCTACTATTCATTGTATTGTGGTAATTGGTTGAGACAATAAGGGAATCTTTATTGAGACAGGTCATGGACTAATTTGTAAATGGATATTTTAATATTTTTTGGACAGTTGTCTCTTTTAGCTTGCTTTGTTGTAAAAGCATAACCTATCCGCAAAATTTCCAGTGTAACCTTAAGTTCCTGTCCTCGGTCCACAGCACCGAAAAGTTAACCGCAAAAATCATAGCCCCTGCACAGGTTGACTCTGAAGTGCCGTGTTTGACCGATGCGATGAACGCCTGGAAGGTGGCTTGTCCGGATACGGTGCAGCCCGAGAACCCGTCTTCCCAGAGACAGTGGGATGAGCCGCTCTGCAGGTTGGTACGGAATAACCTCATTAATACGTCCACCAATACTGCTGAGCGTGCCTGCCTGCTGACTGTGGGAGAATGGGAGTCGGGCCTCTGGCTTCAGGCACTACCGTCACCACTTTCCGGCTCGCTACAAGTTTGCGTCTGGGCGCTCCTGGCGGGGCCCCTCATCGCTGTCAGTGCAGCAAGAGTGCTGGTCGGTTGGTACGGCACGCCAGCATTAATGACATCATCCGTGGGGCTCTTGTCACCGCCGGGGTGCCAGCTATTTTAGAACCCAATGGCTTGGCACGCGACGATAAAAAGATGCCAGACGGAATGACCATAATGCCTTGGAAGTTGGGTAGGCCTTTGGTGTGGGATGCAACCTGTGTCGACACCCTCGCGCCATCCCATCTTCCTAGCACGGCGGGCTGTGCTGGGGCGGCTGCTGCAGGTGCAGAAAACCTCAAACGGCGCAAATATAACAACCTTACTGGGAGTTATATGTTTGAGCCGTTTGGGGTTGAAACACTAGGGCCGTGGGGTCCGAGTGCTCATCGAGTATTTCGGGATATCACCAAGCGGTTGGGCGACTCTTCACGTGACCAGAGGGCTGGCCTATTTTTAGGTCAAAGAATAAGCATTGCCATCCAACGTGGCAACGCTGCCAGCCTTTTGTGCACTTTTCCCACTGACAGCGATGCGGACGAATTTTTTGATGCCCGATGAGCTCTCTATTTTATTTTATTTTATTTTTCTCTTTTCTTTATATACTTGTACATAATATATATATATTAGTGTAGTGTAGTGTTAGATTGTATATTGTATTTAAGAAATCTTTATATTATGAATGAAATAAAATAAACCTATAACTTTTTGTAAACTCTTCTAACAAAGAAAAACTTCTAGTTGTTAGGGTTTTTAATAAGCAATCGATCTTATGATTATAATCGAATAAAATGAAGAGTCCTCGGTGTTGTCTAAGTATGTAGTTATGTATACAAACAAATAAAATTGAAGGTCTGTTTGTAATGTCAAAATAACAGCTTTTTACTAATTGCATATGAAAGTATATGCGGTACTTATAACAAAAAAGCAATGCAACATTTTTGTCTGTCTGTCTGTCTGTTCCGGTTAATCTCCGCAACGGCTTGACTATTTTGAAGGCACTTTCCCTGGCAGATAGCTGATGTTACGGGGAGTAACTTATGCTACTTTTATTTTAGAAAAATAAATAGGGTTTCGCGCAAACAAAATTAAAACTCATGAAATTGTGAACAAAAAGTCGGATTTCAAAAATTATTTTTGCATTTTGTAGCCCGATTCTCGAGAATGGTTATAGGGTATTTAACATCACGCTACGCCCCTTAGGAGCCGAGCAAAAAGAAACAACGTCAGAAAAAACGCTAAGCGAAAACGAAGTGATAGCGCGGGCGAGCGATGCAACGTGACGGGCGGGGGACGAGGGAGTTTTATTAAAATGTGACTGTTATTTCAGTATTTTACGACTTCAACGCGAACGAAATCGCGGGGCACAGTTAGTAATCGAATAAAACTGAATAGTCATCGGTGTCGTCAAAGTAGTTACATTAACATAACGAGATGTTTAGTAACTGAAGGAGGTGTGAAATTGTTTCGAGTGCTGATTCAGACTTAGTGTCCTAAAGCACCTTCTGACTCATTTAAACAATTGCATCCTAGATCCAGCATTAGTACATAGTACAACTCCGCCTAGCCCTTCCTACAGACAATCACTATGTGTAACCAAACAAATTTCAAATAAACGTAGACCATATGCGTCACTGCCCTAAAGATGACATCACTGCGCGAGCGCTTGCGCTTGCGCATCCCATCAGCACAGGGACTGTAGTACTAGCACATGTGACATTACTGCGCGACGATATGTGAGTCAGCGTTGATTAAACTCAGCTGGAGTCTTGTCACATTGTCTTTAATAGTGATTGGATCAATTTGAAGTCGGGACCAGCAGAATAATTTTTAAACGGCTATATGGATATTGCTCACATCGGTGAAGGAAAACATCGTGAGGAAACCTGGACTTATAATTAATATAAATCTTGAGCAAGGTGATCAATGCTCATGCTTTCTTTGTATAAAAAGAGAGATTTATTCTGCTGTGGGACAGTAATAGGTTGGTATTATTTAATCGATAGACCCTGGCCACATCTGGGATAAACAAACTCCGAGCAGCTCGCGTGTCGGTATCATTATCAGATAAAATATATCACACTATCCTCCACATGTTATTGTTTCAAGCCATTGAACTGTATTGTGAACTAATCTCTCAACGGATCTAAACGCATTTTGCAGTCAGCTTAGACGTAAACACATCCTCGCAATAATCTAGATATGGACTAAAAATATCACAATGGTGGCTTACGATGCGCGGGCGACGGCGACTACGTGACCTTTCTGAACAATATCTGCTGGTATGCGCGCGCGCAGAATTAATCGCAGCAACACGGATGCGGCAGGTGCTTTTACGGGTTAATATGAACCTGCCGTGTGTATTTGCTTTGTGCTTTTACATACAGAAGATTGATAATTGATTTTCTTTTGTATGCAGCACAGCTTGCTTGGAATGTGTGGAACCTTCATCCTTCACGCTTACTCGGACTTATAAAAATCCACTGTTTCATTTCATTTGAACTGTTTTTGTTGTTTGAGTCTGTATTTCGACCTCGAATAGTCGAATCGTAGCTGGGTATTGGGCTTCGAATCAATTGCAAAACAAGTCAGATGGCGTCAACCTGGCTAGAGTTCATGAGTTCGGAATTGAAAACTAACTAGCATGAGGTTTTGTTACCTACTTACCCGATCCACTTCTGATGAATCCAAACTCACGACTCACGAGTGTGAGTATGTTGGCCTTAGTTGTTGTGGTTTTATCGTTTGAAGCTTAGCTGGAACGTACACCAATCAACCTGCCTAGCCTGTAGCCTTTTCCCAACTATGTTGGGGTCGGCTTCCAGTCTAACCGAATGCAGCTGAATACCAGTATTTTACATGGAGCGACTGCCTATCTGACCTCAACAACCCACTTACCTACAGAGTAACACGATACCCCTTGGTAAGACTGGTTATCAGACTTTCGTGCTTCTGACGACACGTAACGACTGTCAAAGATCTACGAATGACAGCCGGGACCAACGACTAAACGTGCTTTCCGAGGCACGGAGGGGTCTCGGTATGTAAAAATGGTCACCCACCCACGGACCGACCGCGGCAAGCGTAGCTTAACCTGATCGACCGACCCGTGTGGCTGTTATTACTTAGCCACGAGCCCATATATACACCCAATGACCCAACTATGTCCACATATATTAATAAAAATAAAATTAAGCGTATTTACTTGAAAACCCTGGTGAGCTATAGGAAAGATGATTGACAAAACAGCTCTTTAGCTTATCTTGTTCTTGTTACGATAAAATGAAATGTCTTTATGAAGGAAGCAAAGGTCAGTTTACAAGCTTATTTTAATTAAAATCTTTTCTAACAGTAGCCGATTAACTAACCAACACCCATGCCTACGTAACTTGAGCACTACAGTACAGCCTCTCATCAAGACGCGCGTAGAGATAACTTGAGATGGCATCTCATCTTTCATGGCAGTTACGCACAGACTCGGTTACAGCATCTCATCATAACACCTAATGATCCGGACAGAACTGATCTGCTGTTTATTGTTTATGTAATGAACTAATGTAACTTGATGACTGAGCTATCAACGTCTAGGGAGTGAGTATATGTGGGGGTTTTGTTTCATTACATCTACATTTTGCGAATACGATATTAAATTATAGTTATGTCTAGCTGTGCCCCGCGACTTTGTTCGCGTGGAAGTCATAAGATATAAGATACACAATATAAGTACTAAAATAACAGCCACATTTTACATATTAAAACTCCTTCGTCCCCCGACCCGCTGCGTTGTATCGCCCGCCCGCGCTATTACTTCGTTTTCACTTAGCGTTTACTGATTTTTGTCCTTTTGCTCGGCTCCTAAGGGTTGTAGCGTGATGTTAAATAACCTATAGCCATCCTTGAGAATTGGGCTACCAAATACAACAAGAATTTTTCAAATCCGGTTTTTGTTCATAATTTCATGGGTTATATTTTTTTTGCGCGGAACCTTAATTATTTTTCTAAAATAAAAGTAGCCCTGTAGTAAGTAGCCAAGGAGTAACTTGTACTCCTTGTAACATCAACTATTTGCCAGTGAAAAACCAGTCAAAATCGGTCCAGCCGTTTCGGTGATTAGCCGGAACAAACAGACAGGTAAACAGACACAAAATTTTTAAAAATTGTGTTTTTGTTATAAGTACGGGATATTCTTTCATTAAGCATTTAGTAAAAAACTGTTATTTTGACATTACCAACAAGACACTTCAATTTTATTGATATGTATAGATAGATGAGAATGATCAATTTATTTTAAACGTAGGGAGTGATGAGTAGAACTATACTGATGTGACTGCATTGTTATGCGAGCCGTGAAAGAGGAGAAAAGTGTGAGTTTGGCAGTGATGAACTCTCGAGATTTAAATAAAATCTTTGATAAAGTTACCTTCTTGGTTGCCATTCGTGTCGAAGTAAAAAGTTCGTTCCATTTTTAAATTACACGACAGATTATTAATTATGTTTTCATTGTAACTTATTCGGCCGTTAAACACGATAGATACGAGTAATATGAATTTTCAAACTAACATTGCCGGCCGCTGCTCGCATATACTAATTTTAGTTTTATCTCGAAGAAAGTTGTCAAAATAATGCTCGAATTTCCAAGCATGTTTGAGAAAAAAATAGACATTGTCGATTTAAAGTGATATTCAACTTAAGCGGGAAGCGCTAAGGTAGCCCGCGAAATTCAAAGTCAGTGTCAGGTAGTGTGTTGATACTCGTATGATTCGCAACAGTAACGAATATACTGAATTCAGTCAATCTGCCTACCTTGTCCCAACTATGTTGGGGTCGGCTTCCAGTCTAACCGGATGCAGCAGCATACCAGTATTTTACATGGAGCGACTGCCTATCTGACCTCCACAACCCAGTTACTAACATGATACCCCTTGGCGCAAGACTGTATTTATTGAATTATAATCATTAAAATCATCGGTTACGGGTCGTCAGAAGCCCGAAAGTCTGACAACCAGTCTTACAAAGGGGTATCGTATTACCCAGTAACTGGGTTGTGGAGGTCCGATAGGCAGTCGCTCCATGTAAAATACTGGTATTCAGCTGCATCCGGTTTGACTGGAAGCCGACCCCAATATAGTTGGGAAAAGGCTAGGCAGATGATGATAATCATTAAAATCATCAATACACGGTATATTTCACATTTCACCACATAAGTGTAAGACGCATGAAATAGTAAGTCAGACTCTGGACCGGTACCGAGACATTCCTCTTGGAAAATCCCCATAAGCCTTTGTCTGACCTTTTTTTTTTTTGTGGATGGGAAATCATCAAATGACTTCTCCCGCTCTGGGCGGAGCGGGAGGGCGTGTCAGACTTTTACTGACTAAAACCCACCTGTGTTCCTTCTGTTGCCTGTGCCGGGGCCACGGTAACTCTTTCGAACATCCCGCAACCCTAGCTGGCATCGGCCCTAGCGGACCCCGTCAATAGTGCTGACATCTCTTTGAGGCGCGCGTGGAACACGACGCGCCGTCGACTCGGGCCTGGTCCTTACCGGACGGCGAGCTACCCATTGCTCGCCGTCCGCAAGCCCGCGCCTACGGTGGCCGGGAATCGGCTGCCGATTCCCGACGCCCAGGGCGTCTCCTGCGGCGACTAGGGGCGTGAGGGTGCAAAGCTTGCCTCTCCCTCACGCGTCCCGCCTCCTCCTTCACGAGCATTACTGCTTCGCAGAAGGAGGTAATGGCTTCCCATACACTCTCGCTCCGTACCATGGCCTGGACCAGGGCCGGACGCGAGAGATCGCCGCCGCCGATCGCTTCCGCGAGGACACGGCGGTGCTCCGCCCAAGCCGGGCAGACCTCCACCGTATGCTCCACCGTGTCCTCCGGGCGATCCACACAGTGGTGACACCCGGGCGTTTCCTCCCGCCTTATCCGGAACAGGTACCTCCCGAAGCACCCGTGTCCGGTGAGGACCTGCGTCAGGCGGAAGGAAGCCTTTGTCTGACCTGGAAGTCGAACCAAGGATAGTTGAGTCACTAATTCATTATCAGTGCAATATTATTGATTCAATGCTTGATTTACCCTTTGGTTTGGTTTGGACAATAACCAAAAACTAAATTTCCCCGGCTTACATTATCTAATTGTGGCAGAAAAAGATGGATCCATGTAGTGTGCATGAAAGCGCATAATTACTACGTGATTAATTTGTTAAACTATTGGGTTTATACAACATGCTCTTAAGGGGGGATTATAGGTACTCATAATTATGAATAACTTTTACTATGGGAGCAAACCTAAAATCACGAATAAAAATCAGCTGTTCCCTACATTTTGATGAGTTATGCGAACATACATAAATGTAGATAACAGCAGATTTTTTTTTTCGCGATTTCAGGTTTGCTCTCATAGTAAAAGTTGTTCATAATGATGAGTACAATGGTTAATTCTAGGACATCTTGCATATTGGTGGTTGTGTATTGGTTGTAATGAAAGCATTCTATTATTATATTATTTTAGCTTATTATAGGTACATGTTCAAGACAACACTATTTTCTATATATTGCTTCTATACAAACAATGAGGAGCTCGTGGCTAAGTAATAACAGCCGCATGGGTCGATCCATCAGGTTAAGCTACGCTTGCCGGGGTTGGTCCGTGGATGGGTGACCATCTTTACATACCGAGACTCCTCCGTGCCTCGGAAAGCACGTTAAGCCGTTGGTCCCGGCTGTCATTCGTGGATCTTTGACAGTCGTTACGGGTCGTCAGAAGCCCGAAAGTCTGACAACCAGTCTTACCAAGGGGTATCGTATTACCCAGTAACTGGGTTGTGGAGGTCAGATAGGCAGTCGCTCCATGTAAAATACTGGTATTCAGCTGCATCCGGTTAGACTGGAAGCCGACCCCAATATAGTTGGGAAAAGGCTAGGCAGATGATGCTTCTATACAAACAATTGGCATATCCTTCAAAAGCTAGCTCATGTAAAGGTTTGATGCCGATGGCGACCTTATGTTGCACACAATATAATGCTTTATTGAGTTTAAACTCTAGTCGTGTTGATTTCCCCCGCACACTATACAATCAACATTACACAAACACGTAATAATCCGCTCGGCCCTGTAAAGACCGTGTGGGTCAAGTACTTATTACACTACCGTACCAGAAGTTGTAGTGTACAAACTTTACAATAGTTAACCTAGACGACTACTAAGACTATTGAAACAATTATTTTACAAACAATCTCATATTTATACTTTCTTTCATATACATTAAGTATATCTAGGAAAAGATTTACGTTAGGTTAGTAACGCATTAGGTAAAACGTATTCCTATTGTATCTATCTACATATATTAGTTTTCTTCATTACAGTTTAATAACTATAGATTTTTGTTGTGTAACATATTTAGGTCAAGTCCGGGTTGAAAACACGCCAAAAGGTTGTTGATATGGGCAACAGCCACCAAAGGTTGGCACTGCATTCATATGGGCAACTCAATGGCAGTCTTTATTTGTTTTCACTAATTGGCGAAACAGATTCGCATAATCGCATACAAAGCTTTTATAAAAGTCACATCATCATTGGCATACAAACATGACATAAGTTCATTGTAGACGATTTTCACAAGCATTTTTCTTAGCTTTTCATGACATACAAGTAAACTGTAAACGAATTACCTTCACACTTGGTATATCGTCTGTAGTCAAGACTTGTTAACATTGGTCTGGCAACATAATAAAATTTTCCTTAACAGCTTCCTCTTCGACAAATTTCCAGTTATTAGCCCTGCATTTTGGCCTAGACAGTAACACCTAGTGTCTGTCAGATTATCCAGTTTCACCGGCAGGTAGAAAGCCTGTAATGACAGGAAGTGACGGCAACCGTGTGACCTACCGCTGCGCTTGCGCAATCGCACCGGGTATCTACGTGATAATACTGGAGTGGAGCGGATTGTGATTGTTACATTAAAAAGTGATAGCGTGATTGTAGATGTAACTTGGTAAAAGTTCATTCAAATCCAAAATCTTTATTTCGAGCAAAGACTCATATAGGGCTAGGTTAGATAAAAGTAATGACATATTTTTTTCATAAATGCTGAGTGGCTGAATTATGCTGATGATAACCATTAATTCTACATGACTTCATATAAATAAGTAGGTACTTAAACAAATTAAAACAATGATCACCACAGAGAGACAAACTTCAAAGAAGCAGCGAGACAATAAACTGTACACACAGAAATTGGCACTCCTCGCCAAGGCGCTAACATGTCTATTTGTACTTTGTCTAATAACTGCACTAGATAAGGAAGCTACAGAAGTTCCAGACAAAGTATCGGAACTTCTTATCGTAGTGAGTGTTAGGACAAGAGGGGATCGAAAACCATTCCAATCACACCCCCTAACACTAACTGTCCATTGGTTGGTGTTTAAGCTGATTTTATTACATTTGCATTAGTTAAGGAATTCTAATTATCTAAAGGTACGTAACACTTCACAATGAAAAACTGTCACTTTCGGTCTCTTGTTTTTTGGATGGGAAATCATCAAATGACTTCTCCCGCTCTGGGCGGAGCGGGAGGGCGTGTCAGACTTTCACTGACTAAAACCCACCCATGTTCCTTCAGTTGCCTGTGCCGGGGCCACGGTAACTCTTTCGAACATCCCGCGACCCTAGCTGGCATCGGCCCTAGCCTAGGCGCGCGTGAAACACAACGCGCCGTCGACCCGGACCAGGGGGTCTACTCCCTAAACGTCAACGAAGATACGGGCCCATTCGAAAGTAGTTAATTCGTCAAAACAACTGTAAAATAAAAATTTTCGGACGGGCAAAAACACATCGGGCGTAGGGACAACTGTAAAATCGTGTCATTCATTCTTAGTTCGGAGACCGAACTAATCTTATGTTCGTATGTGATACGGAGTAGGAAACGCCCGTAACTTCGACCGAAACTACGGACTTCGTACTTAGGGAGTTGACCCCCTGGTCCTTACCGGACGGCGAGCTACCCATTGCTCGCCGTCCGCAAGCCCACGTCTACGGTGGCCATCAATTTCCGACGCCTGGGGCGTCTCCTCGAGTCACTTTTGGTCTGACGTTTGGGCACAATAACTAATGCTAATATAAATCAGCCGTTAGTGATATTATTGTTACAGATATCCTTAACGCATGTGTCCGAAGAACTTAAGCTATTCTTGTGAGATGGTTCTCTATACTCAATATAAAATCTATGAAGGAAATAATTATAGACTTTTCTAGAGAGTACAGAGTACTGTACTCTCTAGAAAAGTCTATAATTATTACTATAAACTTTTCTAGAGAGCATTATTATCGATTGAGCATATTATTATCTAGTGGTACTTCTCCACCTTGCCTATGCCGTTGTCCAATAACTGGATGATTAGCGGCAACATGCCAGCGCGCATGCGTTCCCACGGACCGATGACATGTGTGGCTGAATGCAAGTGTGCATTGTCCTGTTCCAAATATGAAGTTTATTTCCAATATGGCGGTCAATAAATAGCTGTTTATAGTTTTTGTTCTATTCATAAACAAGGTGAACCTTTATGTACTAGGTTGGTAATTTTATGCAAAATAACAAACAATGGATAATTACATAACATCACGCCTTGTTTCCCCGAAGGGTTAGGGCAGAGGTGTACCTATTATGGTACACCCACATTTCGCCAGTTATGTTTAAGTCCCATGTAATAGGGGGCGAGCCTATTGCCATCTACCGGGCACAGATCCAGACTCCGGGCTGCTACTGAGAAGTTCCAGATATAAAAACCCAATAATAACACTTTGCCCGACCTGGGAATCCAACCCAGGACCTCATGGACAGCAGTAGCGCTTGCAACCACTAGACCAACGAGGCAGACAATGGATAATTGTTTTCATAACTACCTAAATTGTGTGAAGATCAGTTTGTGCAAAATAATAAACAATAATATTTTAACATAGGCAAATTAATGTGGGAATTTATTACCGACTTTCTCGCATAACAATAAATGGTAAAATAAATTACTTACATAATTAATTAAGTTTATTGCCACGAAACATGAGGATAACCACAACATCACGCTATGACGTTATTTATTTACACTATGCCTACTACTCGTCGTCAAATGCTTTCATACACAATAACACAAGAGACAAAGTACTTTACACTTTATTCCCGTTAGAAGTGCATCTTTAATCAACAAATAAAAAAACAATAGAGAGTGCAGGTACTATAATTGTAGACAGCGTAGTTGTCTAGCTGTATAAAATCATAGCACCTCTACAATTAAACGAGGTTCCCAAGTCATTGCATCGGAAATGTCTGTTAGAGAGTGATCATTATACTCAATGCAAACCCATGTCGGATGCAAACGGTACATCGATACTTAATCAAAACAATAAGTCTAGCACGGTAATAATTGTTTATGATTACCTACTAGATTTGTGAAGTCGGTCAAGGTTGTTTACGAATTCGAATTTTAAAACCTAGTTTTTAGAACACATGTGTTCAATTAAAACAATATTATGTTAATTACTCTGTGATTCATCCTACATTCATCGATTTACATAAAAACATCAAAGAATCTAAGAAATCTGATGATACATACCAGATGACCAAAGGCACAAGGAATTAAATCCCTTGCATAATAATCTTACATATATATATTAAATGATGCAATAAGCCGTTAACAGGGATTTTCTGGGCATATGGTTGATGTAAATTATAACAAAGCATGAAGTAGGTGTATAGTAATAAAATAAACAGTCTACATATGGGCACCAGCTCATGGTTGATCATAAACATACAGAACAAACAATTAAACTCATATACTTGACTGGAATTCATGTTACAAAAACAAATCGTATTATTATGAAAATAATCGACTAAAATGGACGGCTCTATTAGTCACTTGGCAGAATTAAACTGACAATAAGTGTTTTGGTGTAAACTCCAAATTAAAAAGAATAATACAAAGAAACTGTCGTCGCGCGGAAAGGAACTTATATCAAAAAAACTATTAGGTCCTTACATATGAAATTAGGTTTTGTCGTACTGACCACTTTGATCTGAAATATCTCCTCTTTGGTTAAGAATTCCAAATTCAACATTTAGCTGGTACATTTGAGTTTTGAAAACAGTCATTCATTTGTTTTTTCCTCATTATTTTTTTCTTTGGCGTCGCTTATTACCGCACAATGGAAATAATATTATGTTCGATTTAGTGTAATCGTCAAGATTTTAATTAAACTATTTTATGAGTTTTGCAGAAATGTCGTAAATTGTAATCGCAATAATCTTGCGACGTCTCCGCAAAGCGCAAGTCTGCATTCGTAATACAATAATACTACCTAACACATGAATGAAACTGCTCTCGGGTGGTAGATAAAATTCCTTATCGGTGGTATTTCCGGTCTTTATTATTTATTGGTCTTGGAAAACTAACAATATTGTTGGGAAATCCGGCCGCAACTAATTGAATTGGAAAAAAATCCCGTATTAGGAAACTATGAGAATGTAAGTATTAGGAAACTATGAGAATGTAAGTATTAGGAAACTATGAGAATGTAAGGCGGTGACTGAGTTGTTATCGTCCACATATTTATTCTTTCATAGACAGACAAAAGAGACTATGAAATCTTGATTCCTTGACCTATGTAATTTGACCACTCATTTGTAAAGAAACTGAAGCTGTACTTGCAAATGAGTCATTGACCAGAGACACGGCTGAAGTGAACTATTGTAAACGGCTTCTCTGACACGATGAGGTTCCAAGACGACTAGTAGGTATTCCTTTAATAGGACACAATAAGAAGCCATTCCTAGAGAAAGAAGTGAAAAGTATAAGTTTAATTACACATTATTCATTGATATACTAAAAACCCATTATTGCACTTTTTTCACACAGTCAACTCCCAAAGTTTTTTCAACATCGTAAGTTTCATTACAAGACGGTAACGATCACAAATGTCGGTCAAAACTAATTCGGATGCTCTCACCATTCGAGAACTTTCCACCGTAGAACAATACTGGCTTGTCTCCTAAACCTAAGTTCACATGTCGCTAAACAATCGAGAAATCATCGCTTATCTCTATTGGCCATCAAAATGTCAGTGCCGAGCTTAATTAAGTTGTGGAAGGTAATGACTGAACGCAATGTCGAAATTGTCCCATTGTGCACAAATTCCCAAGAATTATGTTGAAAATATTTGGTTTGCTCGCTCAAAACCGTTAGACCTTGGTGATGCAGAAATGTGAACAGAGAACAAAGGATCTGACAGACCATCTGTGCTGAAGACACAATTGAAAAATGTAATTTTACATTTTTGTAATACATCGCCTTGTATGAAAAGACGCAATATAAAGTTATCAAATACTTTTCTAGGTCTTAATTTAATAAGAAGGTCACTGAGGATAATTAATGTGGCATCATGCAATACCGACATCCGATTGATTTCTCAACTTCACCAACTTGTGAGGGAATTACACGCGACTGCTTACATCAAACTGGATATCATAAATGTTATGTGACTACGATATCCTTATAAGCATTTGGCACATTTAAAAGGCGCAAGGCTTAAATCGAAAATAAAAATTGTTTGAACATCAAGTTTCAATGAAACCAGAAACGCAGAAGCGTTTATACATATTCAAATACAATTACAGATAACCGTATCTTCTAAGTCCACAAAGTATTTCCTGTCGTTATAATATTTATACGAGGTACTGGGTTCCCATGGGGGTTATTATCTCATGGGAGACAGAGGAAATTCCGCCATTAGCTGCCAAGAAAGTGAAATCGAATAATGATGCGCACGCACAAAGATGGTATCGCAGTCACTTTACATGTTATTAGAAAAATCTGTAAGGAACTCCGAATGATGGATGATGGTAATCAAGTAATAGTAAAAGTTGAAGCTACAAGGTTAAGAGACACATTAGTAATGTCATAGAGCACATCGCGGTTGTAATTGCAATACTTTACATCGTACAAATGGTTTAAGCAAGCGTGGGAACAGCATTTGTCAGTAACCATAGAATTATTAAAGGACGAAATGAAAACCTTGGAGTAGTCAAACGGTCTTTGGGAGACAAACACGAAGTTATTCTTTTACAAAACGAAAATCTGCTAACGCCAAATTTAAAGTAAAAGTTATATAGTTACCGCAGGCGGAGTACATTCCACTGATTCCACCCAGGTGGCAATGAAATTGAAATCATCCAAAGAAACTAAAATACTAATGTCAATGCAAAACGTCTTTCATTGGATCAACGTAAAACTTAAAGGCTATACTTTCAATCGACGTCATCCAAGTAGTTAATGGTTAATAACAGTACTTATAATCGAATCAATAACGTACTAAAGGGTATAAAAAACTCACCGTTCTATGGGACAGATCAGTGACGGAGTCATGCCGGTGTTCGAGGCTACCGAGGCTGCAGCAGGAGGCCGATGAGGCGAGACTCACGGAGTCTGCGCGCGCGCGGTGCGGCGAGACCGCCACGTGTTTCAGCATGCCGGGCCCTGGGCAAACAGAAAAATAACAATTAACACAAGCTTCAACATTACACATACCATAACAACACGCCTAGTTTTCCCCGAATGGTAAGGCAAAGGTGTACCTATGGTACAACTTCGATTCGCCAGTTATATTTAAGTCCCATGTAGGTTTAGGGGGCGACCTTACTCCGGGTTGCTACTGAGAAATTCCTGATGGCAAAATCCAATAACACTTTGCCCGACCTGGGAATCGAACCCAGGACCTCATGCTCAGCAGTAGCGCTTGCGTCCACTAGATCAATGAAGCAGTCAAGTTTCAAGTATAAGCTTAATCACTAATAAGCTTCATTCAGCTTTCGTTTATTCATTTATATCTTAAATCCATGGTGTACATAACAAAGAGTACTTATTCTATTATATTCTTATATTCTTAATATAACATCTCCACTGCTGGGATACAGCAGGGCAATTGCGTAACACACTTACAGTAGGAATAGGTTTCATTTTGACAGTTCAACAACATTCATTGCGTTATTTACGTTTTTGAGCAGACAAATTTTTCGAACGTTTATGAAGCAATGGATTAGCAATTTGCTCCAAAATCATTCAGATTGGTATTGATAATTTGTTACGCAATTAAGGTGCAGGCCTCCTCTCTGCGGCATGTCCTAGAACCAAAAATTCTAAGACTTGTGATATTAACTAATCCGCACTGGGCCCACCTGGTGAATTACGGCCCGCTTTCTATCAACACAAGTTTCATAAAAGAAAAAATAAAATATTGTTTTATCTTAATATCTAAGTAACTCATAAGTGATACATAATACAGTAAATGATCCACATTTTCAAAACAAAGTGCCGATTGTTGAACGTAAAGAACCAAAAAGGCTGAAAATTTAAAGATTGAAGAAAAGTAATTTCTTTTGGATGCTAATATCAATTTTTAATCAATTTACCTTAATAATGTTACTATGGCGTCCGAAGTAAGCGTATGGAACCGAAAATTAAATGATCTATCCTACTAATAACAAAAGCATGGCACTTGCGCACGCACATGTCAGCATCCCTTATAGCGCCGGATGCATCTTTTAGGAACCGACAAATACCTGGAGAGCCATTGTAGGGGTATACATTGTTATGCCTGGAAGATGGGTGTTCCCAATTGTGGTGAAATTAAAAAGGGGAAACCTACTTATAAAAAGTTTTATTGTATTTTTATAAGGGAAACTTGTTTATTGATTTCGATCATTTGCGAGAATGTCATGAAACGTGATGCGAAACGTAAGGAGATTTTTATCGTAACTTATTACATTACAATGTAAATGATCATAAAGTAGCGCTGTTTGCAGTTACTAAATGTTACAAAACATACAATGATTTTATCTGCACTGCATATTTCACTGACACTAAATACAGGAACTTATAAATGTTCCCATAATAATAAATTGCTGATAAAGGTCTTAACGATGTTGCTACAGATTTGCGTTCATTGCCTGAAGACATGAACAACTTTTACTTTTGAATTTGCTTTAGCTATATTAACCATTGCTTCTATTTGTATAGAACAGATTTATCTAAAATCTATCTCAACATGTTTGATACGATATTTTGGTTCCTTACACTCAACTGGCCAATCTTTGTATTATCTACTGCTAGTATAAATTATACTGGCGTAAAATATATTGGCGTAGCGTAGATGGAAGGTGGTATATACTGTATCACAACCTCCCATCAACGCTACGCCAATCATCCTCAAACCGACTGTAAACAAATTACTAAAATCACCACTGCATGTACCAAGCGTATTATGTTCTTTAAAACCAATATTATTTGTAATAATTCGTCAATTACATCTAAAATGTTAGCACATAACGTGAGAGTGCCCTTACTGAACTCGTATATTGGTCTATCTGTCTGCCAACCCCAATTTGCTAATGCGTATAATACACGATGAAAGGTCGTGAGATTCAGCACAGATAGCTGCAATACTAAGAATGAAAGAAAGTAGATAGATAATAACGAGGCTGGTATTATTGTTTAGGGTATCTAAGCCGGTTTAAAAACATTTAAGTGAAATCAAATCTAAAACATTTTGTACTGCTTTAGAAAGCTATTTTCACTCTCTATGATAGCCTTAGTATCTAAGAATCAGAAGAAGAAAAGACAATTTCATCATGGGTAAAAAAATAGATAAATAACTCTGAAGAATACTAAAGATACAGTACCTTTTTATTGGTCTGAGGTTTTGCTGCAACCTGTTATTGCAATGCGTAGCACTAAAGTATTTCATGTTTCGTGGGAACAGAACACAATAAGCTCATAACTTAATAATTTAGTTTAGATACAATTGACAGTAAAGTTTTTATTCGCACATGGATAACATCGTATGTGCTCTGAGTTCTGAGAGCTTCTGTGAAGCATGTGCAAACTGAATGGAATACTTGCAGAAGGTTAACGAATGCTGAAATAATCATAGATAGATTGGAGCAAAGCGATTATTTGAATGAAGTAGTTAGTGAACTTGAAAGACAACCAAACTTCATAATGCAAAATATAGGACTGGTTAACTTGACGTAATGGCATTCTTCTTGATAAGTGAGACGAAAACTGTCGCCAGTGTCTTGATTGAATCAATTAACATAAATACTAGTTCAAAGGTAGGTATAGATGATACCCATGTAGATAGATTGTAAAATCTAGAAGAAATTACTTTCAAAGCATGTCAGGCTTGCACTACTGTACCAATCCCTTTCTAAAGCGCAGGCGTGGCCGTCGCATGCGCATCCGCCGCGCCATGGCATCTGTCGAACAATAATCCCGAGTTTTTGCGAGCACCCATTGTTTTTGTCGGCTTCCCAGAAGACGGGGGAAATCTGGCGCTGTGGGATCTATCTACAATATGCAGCTTTCTACGCAAGTGCATCTCGTTCGAGAGTGATACTGATAAACGATATCGTTGTATGAGATTAAAAGTAAGTGTATTCAATTGTCAAATAACAAGATAATGTTTTGAAGTCAAGATAAGTGTAACAAGTTCATTCAATACGTTACGTACGATCAACACGCAAATCAAAATAATTATCCAAAGATAATGCCCTAATTACACAAAACAAAATCGATCCAATTATATTGAACACACAAAATTAATTGTTCAATGAACGCACAAATTACAATTAAGCCGAGCTCGTGACTGGCATGCGTATTAAACAGGGCATTACAATTACAACTGTAATCAATCAACATTATAAAGCAATTCATCAGATTTTAATGACCCAATCGATTGCTATTTCAGATAATGACTGGGGAATTATAATTTCAGGTATAATTTGTAGGTACCTGTATATCCTCATATGAATGGTTGAGGATGCAAAGAAAACGAAATGCTCGGCTTCGTCGATTTAGGAAACCAATGTGGCGAGCCTTGTGCATCAAAAAAAAAATGATAAGGCTTTCTTCGTTCCTAGGATTTTTTTACCATTCGAAATTGGGAAAACACAACCATCGATCGCAGTTATGGGATATACGTAATATCATCAATACACTCAACCATGGTGTTACAAATTACTTGCTGGCTGCCATACCGTGACATTCGTCTTCCTTCTTAACTTCTTAAAGTTTTGAAACCGTATCCACACTTAATTGCGACATCAATCTTACAAGTTACAACATTTATCATCTCCAAACTTATTCAAATAAGAGTACACGCGTCACTATTGATATGTCTTTATTTGCTTGTCCCAATCACTTCCGCTCCGGTTGCTTGTGTACTGCAAACACTTAAAATTGAATATGATGGCTACCTCATTAACATGCTTCTTTCAACAAATATAAAAGGTGCAGCAGCCGAACTTACCGAGGCAGGTTTCGGCTTGCCTTTTTAATAAGTGCGATATGAATGATGATTTGGCACTAAACAATTAGTGACATCCGTGCTATCAATCAAGCAACGAAATTCTGATGGCCAACCACATGAATTTCGTTGCTTAGACAAACAACAACAACAATACACAACAACAACACAACACCAATACAACAACAATACAACCAACACTGTTGGACAATATCACCAATGATATTGTATTTGCACAACTAGACTCGACATCATTAGTTTTGACAATAGATTTTATTGCACGACAACTCCTATTTTGAAACAAATTGCTATTGACATTACCCTCCGCCTAGATTCATCCAAGATCATGGAAATATTTGGCAAATCTCGTATTTCAATCTGAGGGACGTTGAAGCCGAATGATGGCCGAACACCTAGATATCAAATGAAATGATCTCTTTATTCGGACACTAGTAAGCAGTCTTGCAGCAACAGATTAGTAAAAAATAACGTTAACCGGATGAAACGCAGCGAGCACCATTAACCATGGAATGTGGATCAATAAATTTATCAATAATAAGCAATTAATTATTTTCTTTAATTAATTTGGCTCAATGTCACTTAATTCCGTGTTTATGGAAAAAATCTATATTAGGAAATAGCATCTTCAGAAGAAATACGAGGCACAGAACTTAATGACACCAAAGTTACACAAATTGCTCTTCAGATTTCAAAGAACTTCAACTTACTAAACTAGTCTTTTTAAATACACGAAGTGGTCAAATATTAACTCAAGTGGACTTGAGCCATAACAATTACTAATTTATTTAAATAGGAGTACTACAAATTTTACGATAAAATTAGCCATGATGATGTTGATGATGATGGCATTAAGATATAATTTTTCATTTTGGCAAGACAACATTATTAGCATATGTACGTTTATTACCAAATCGCGAACAATAATACCGCCTACTTGCTCCAATGTTGGGCCAAAAATTTGTTACAACACCGAAATATGTCGTACGAAGGTTTTCTCGTTGGATTACGGAAACCACTAATTCTAGCTAAATTCCACTTGAAGTAATGTACGACGAAATGAGCGGATGCGACTAATATACGAATTTGTACCTCACAGTTATACGCTTTAGGAAGTTTTGAAGTATTTAGCATTTCCACGTGCATATCATAACGTATTTTTGCTACATTTATTATTTTTACGACATTTCTCAATCTATGTTGTCTTAGCGTTTCCTTTACTACTGATTTAGCTATAACCGCAGAACATTGGCCCATTCTCTTAACCGTGTTACTATACAATACCCGTGGGCTGCTATTATAGTAATCGGTCCCAACGCAATATGGCGACACAGCTGGGCACCAACCAAACAAAGATTTACATAACCCACACAATACTTGCAAATTATTATAAAGGTTATAGGTCATTAGAGCTCTGGCTTTTAAATCATCGGGTGGAGTTGCTTTGGAACTATTATCATCTGTTGTATTTATGCCATCATCAGCAGGCAGATATTCTTTATGATTTGAACCTCTAGCCGACTCTCAATTTTATCCTTCCCAATTTTGGGACAAATCTGTTCTGAATCTTCGATCTTTTTGAGCCGTTGTTCAGGATTACTGAACTAATTCATCGCTACTCCTTCCGCGAAATATAAGAACGGAAGTTTAAGTAAACCAACCAATAATAACAAACCGAACCATAAGTACCTCACAACAATACAGTGTAAATGGTGTTTTAATCCTTTTCCCATAAATCGGAACAGTTCCTAAGAAATAGCTCGCAGGCAATACCAGTAAGAACGAGAACCCAAAGCTTTATTGTGTAAACATGTCCTATAAATTCGGATCTGACGTGTTTCCAAACAAACCCGGCCAATTTACCATTATCGGAATTAAAGCCGGAATGCGCTCGCGCACAGCACGGACAAACAAAACGATTGGTGGAGGATTGTGTTTGTGTTCGTGTATAAAGCAGGATACATACAGTACTGCACACCGAGTTAGGATGAATAAATACGGATTATAACACGAAAATCGGAAGACGATACCAACTGTTAGTATGGTTTCGTCATCAACCCAGTTGTTCGGCAGCAAAAGCGTGGTAAATTGGAGATAGTCGATGCTCTATTCCCAACAGGAGTTAGATATATTAAGGTAGACAAAATTCTTCTTCCAAGATAAGATATTGCAATAAGGATTGACGAATTCATGCATGTACGAGGTACCTATGGCAATTTGTTTGTTCGATGAACCGTTTGACAAATGCCGTGCGGATGTTATGTTGAGATGTATGAAAGGGAATTTAGCTCTAACAGATCCGTGTTCCTTTGTTGTCTAGGATTTGATAAACAATACTGTTTATTCTCAGTATGTGACTGGCTAGAAAGTCATTAGCGACTGCCTATCCATCATCATAGTAGTTGTCCTCGACTGCTTTTATTACATCATGATTTATTTTAATTAAATATTTAGGTCGACGATATTTTGTCAACAAGTTTTCTTGGATTTGAATCATTAATATCTCTTGACATAGAACAGAATATTTCCTATGTTAACAAATCGCCACCTATGAAGAATCAACTAATAAAAATGTCACACGGAAGTGACAAGCCATTAGTCACTACATGCTCCTGCAGTATTGCGACCTTTGCACTTAATAGTTCCTTTACATGCAGAAATTACCTACCTTGAGGTCACTCAAGATAGGTAATTTCTGAAACATCACAACAATTAAGACTTAATTGTTGTTTCATTGTTTATTATAATGGTAATATTTTTCAGACCTTTGATTCCTGGCTATTAAAATCTTTATTGCCCGAAGTCTACTGGTAGCAGAGGCAGATTTCACTCATTGCCGGTCAAAACCTTATCCTATCCAGATCACCATTCTTTTCGAAGATGATTAGACTTCCAGCCAAACCAGATGTAACAACGGTAAAGTAACTAAAGTAATAATTATACATTAAATTCCAATCTTAAAATTAACACATTTTAACACGCCATAAAAGCTAGTTAACGAAGCGATTACAAAATCGTAGATACCGCATCCGGCCGCGCGTTTGAAGCTGATCTATATCTGGTCAATTAATTGGGATGGATCAAGGAAATGGGTAATGGACATAGGATGTTGATATTAACCCTTTTTGGTGCATTTATGAAAGTGTTGATAAAGGTGCATGGCTGAATTAGGAAAATATTTCTGATGAATGAAAAATAAACGCAGGACTCTCTTGCTATGAATTTTTAGATAAGCGAAGAGCTAAGTATTATTTTTTTTGTGCAACTACAAGGTATGTACATTGCAACAAGCTTATGATAAAATTATGAATGATCGATGTCCTATGTACTTAACCGCAGTTACTACTGGCTAAACCCTATCAGATTTTATTATCTTTTCTGCTGACATCGTAAATGTTAGCTATAAATAAAATAATGTCATTATTCTGAGCATTGTTTTTCCTTGAATCTGATACTGAGAAAATTAGCTAGAAATTCGCTAAACAATTATCACCGATAAGATAATATAATAAGTACCTCTGTATCTAAAAGCGTGGTAGTACCATAGACTGAGGTGCGTGCAACCTTGGCACTGAGTTGTGGGGTCGGTTACACGCGATACCAGAGATTTGTATGCGAGACATGTGTGGAGAGGTGTACGGCGGGAAACTTTGGGTTTCATTTCCGGATTACTAGAGTATTGTGGTCTATCTAGTTTTAGTTGACGATTGGCAACCCTAAGTACTAACATATTAGGAGGATAGGAAATTTTATTGCTCTGAGTTTTGCCTTGAAGTTAAACTAATATGTATGGCTGGTCAAACAGTGTATAAATCAACCGCTCAATGAAAGGGTTTCGTCGGACAACAATGATGTTCAATTAAAAATTGACATGACATTCAAAGTACTCTTGAGCGATGTACTTTTGTTAGAATTCTGCTGATTTCAAATGGAAATGTGTAAGCTAGATCTCAAACAAGAAGCTCATTTAACGGTACACACACACATTTCAATTATTACATCAATGTTTCGCGCACTAATTCCTACCAAAATGTCCTAACCGCAGACCGATCTGAACATAAACCGCTGAGACCACTGCAGCGGGTCAATGTTCGTTCGATACTAATCGATACGCGACACGTAAAGCCCCGCACACACTGGTTTGTAATGAGACACCCATTGTGAAGCCAGTGGTGAATGAAGGTTGATATCGGATCGTGTTACTTTTTGCTTGAATCTCGAATTATTTTTCTTTTCTAGATGTACACAGTATACAGGGTCGGGTGAAACTTAACAGAAGTGATGGGTTTCGATATCGATACCGAGCGAAGTTTTGCTAACTAATTTGTCCTTCTATATGCCTACATGAATAGCCATAAAAATAGCTACTCCCACGGCCCACTTTCTCAGAGGCCAGATCGCGCCAGGCCAGGCCGACAGGTCATATGGGAACTGTCGCATCCGATGAGGCCTGCGGTGGCCTGTTGTCGGAATGCTCGGTACGAGCCGCGACAGGCGCGTCAGTCGTGGCATAACAACCTAACAACGCCTGGCGCGGCCTGTCACTTAGCGGGCCGTGGGACCGCGGCTTAAGATGCTAAGGTAGACAAAGATAAAAGCTACCAGTAATAAGCGAGTCATAATCATAACATTTTAATAAGCAGAATTTGATGACAAACATACATAGTTGATAATGTACCTACCTACGAGACAGTTCAATGATATAATTGTGGGTTTATTCATCTGTTTATTAATGTTACAATGTAAAATAACATTATGTTAGAAACCGCAACACCGCGCCATGAACACGACAGTAATCGATTTTCTTCAGTTGACATTTTACTACTTTCGCGGGAACACAAACATACATTCCTAGGGTTTCTATGCTCACACGGTGACCAAAACCACACTACCGACATTTGGACGTAATTAGACAGTAGCATGCAATCAATGGAGCACGCATTTTACTATGCGTAGAGCAATGGATATTGTTTGACAACTACCTGAGAGGTCAGAAACTACTTTGTTTTCAGTTTCATAGTTTATTCCAGCCTGTCATCAACAAGGAGCCATAAGACTCCTTTCTTAGACCTCTCTAAGATGGTCTTTAACATTATGAGCGTACCCACATCACACCCATGTCCTTATTTCTTACTATCACCTCTCTCAAACTCAAAGCAACTATGTATTTCGATTAAACCATTTACAGGTACTTTTTAACTGTCAAGGAGTCGATCAGTTATAAAGATGAAGCTAGTTGACCACTCCAAAGCGTAGTAGGTTCCAGGGGCGAAGTCTTCATACAACCCGATTCCTATCGGCTTCCCTTCGGAACAACCACTCTTCTTTATGTCGACTATTGCCAAATAATATGGTACACCTGTGTGTATAACTGTGTATCACATCACATTACATAATTATATTTAAATACCAGTTTAATACATCATAAGATTAAAAGCCTACAGTTTTTTGTCTGAGTTTATGAGAACTGAACAATTTTTTCTTCGGCTTTCCTCTAACGATGATTGTGATGCCACTGATAGGTTACTATAGAGAAGAACGGGCAGGAAACTCAATGGACTCTTTTAAATCAAAATATTGTCACAAAATACTCATAACATCATTCAATTTAACTGAGTGCCATTTATAAAGGCCAATCAGAATGTTAATATTACAAGGACACGATATTTTTATATCTTTCCAACATAAATCATCATCAAGGCTATCTCCAAGTCAATGAACTTTATCAACATACAATATTGATCTAAGGTCACTTTAAAAAGCCATAGATAATTCATATGGTGGACATAGGCGGAAGTCTCGTCGGCCCAATGTTACGGCGCAAAAAACTGTATGTACGTGTGTCATACATATTGCAGGGAACGGGACTCGAATGCGGGATCGATCGGTAAGCCGTGTGTGTGAGGTACACAGACTGGTATGGGAGTGGTAGTTAGAGGGTATGGTAAAGCTGTTACTAGGTTCGGAATAGGTAGCCTTTTCTATTTCTATGGCTGTTCTATAAGTGGCTTAGGTTTGATGAAGGTGCACTGGAAACAACCTGGAAAGTGATTGGTTGGTAGAAGATACTATTAAAACGTAACATTGTTCACTGCTTGTGAACTTATTAGAAGACTTGGCTGGTGAGGTGGTGGAGGCAAAACAGTCGGGTCAGTAGTGACGGAGGTAGACACTGATTGGTCGAGGAGTAAAAAAAAAAAATATTGATTCATGTAAGACTAATCAACAAATGTAGAGCTGTTTGAAGACCACAGAAGAGCCTATTTTACACAATAACAAGTGCGTGTCGGACCACGCACAATGAAGGGTTCCGTAGTCTCCCAACATGTTCACCCATACATTCCAACTGCAAATGTAAGTTTGTACGCACAATATTGAGAATTTTACCGTATTAATTTAAGCCATAGACTTCTTATAGGTTTTCCTGTAATCTATAAGTATAGAACTATTTTCTGCATTTTTTTCTCAATTTTAAACTAAGTAGTTTCGGAGACAAAGGGGGAAAGGTCAATTTTCTTAAATAACTTAAAAACTTTTCATGTATAAATTATTAAATAAAAATATTCGAGACCCTCACAGTAAGTCCTTTCATTAGATATGTCGCTCGGTACAGTTTACAAAACTTTTATTTTTATAATCGGTTCCCAAAAGTGGCCCCCATATTCAAAATGTATTTATTTACGTTACACGTCCGTGTTGGGGTCACAGAAATTCATATGTGTACCAAACAATTTAATCGGTTCATTAGATTCGGAACAAATTGGCTGTGGCAGACGGACACACGACTTATCCTAGTTAATGTATAAATAATCAGATACCTAGGTAAACCCAAGTGTTTGTGGTTAGAGTCATAAGGAAAAAAAGTAAATCAATACATAGCGATGCCTGCCTTAGCTATGCAATCTTAGTCATTGACACAGATACTGGTAAGTTAATACTTACAATACAATCTAATTATGATAACGGTCTATTTGCTCAAATGGTGCAGTAAAACACAAGTAAACGAACCAATAGGTACCTACCAAAGTATGCACATGAATATTGAGGTATTCTATTAAGGGGGAAGCGCTAAGGTAGCCCGCGAAATTCAAATTTTCTTACGTTTTTTGCAATTTGCTGGTCAGTGTTAAGTTGTACGTTGATGAAAATATGATTCGCGGTCGTAACAAATATGTATTTACAGAATTATAATCATTACAATCAGTAATAAAACTTGTTAAGTTAGTATAATCCCCAAATGTCAAGATTTCATGAAATAGTAATTCTTGGGGTTTACTTGGTCTTAGAGAGTTGTGTTGATGCTTTAATGATTATAATTCTGTAAATACATATTTGTTACGGCCGCGAATCATATTTTAATCAACGTATAACTTAATACTGACCAGCAAATTGCAAAAATCGTAAGAAAATTTGAATTTCGCGGGCTACCTTAGCGCTTCCCCCTTAAAATGGGTTATTTTCAATAAAAGTGTTGCTACATTCAAAGTTTTAATCATATTAACCAATGGAGACGCACAGTCTCACCGCAGTAGTCATAAAATTCAAAACCCTAACGTATAAAAAGGTCACATACGATAAAAATATATTACAATAAGTTTTAAAACGTACCGTGATATCATACGTATACAATACTATAACCTATAGAATTCTTAACTCTATTAAGAATTCTCCACGCGGGTCGTTCACTGTCCCAACAATTATACTAAGACGCCTACAAACACCTTTTGCATACGAAATGCGATTCCAATCATGCATGTAGCACTTATCGTTAACCATCGCTGATGCTCTTGACACCTAAATCACTCAACTGCAACAAAAAACGCAATGCATAACATCTCATTAGTTACTGTCGCGGCGAATGATAAATATTAGCTTTCAGCTCGCGTGCAAATATCTCCGATCTCACTGTTCAACATTCGAAATGGTCCTCGAAGAAATTTCAACTGTTTTCCCTGGGGATTAAATTACATTTTTGATTGTGTGTGTTTTGATTTTTATTAGGGACGTGCGGCTATTGTCTTCTATGAAAATATTTGAATATAGCTTTTACTATAAACATATTAATAGTTTTATAGCTCATAACCTTTATCTTCCTGGAAACTAACGGTAAACTAATAAAAAAATCATGTTTTTATAGGCCAGGATGGCACTAGTAGAAGTAATAGAAAGAATCGTGGTTATAGTTTATAGAATCTTGAAATGATGCAATAAAACAAAACAATAAAATAAATCCGATTTCTACTAACGGAAAAAACCATGAATGCGCTAGTAAAAAATTGCCAATTAAAAATATAAATCACAAAACATTCCTTGGATAATAAATTAGTCACACACAACAAACAATGGCCGTAAATATTTTGCAGAAGTTATGGCCAATAAAGAAAAACTATTCCATTTATCGAAAGCGACGTCGGGAGATGGTGCGCCGGAAAACTGTGGCTGCAAATCTCAAATAATTTACACAGTATTTTTAAACATAGCCACTCTAATGTGCACTTTCAGAATCATCTCCCTTGATAATACATTTATATGAATTTGTGACGTCATTATTAAAAGACTGGATTGTTTTTGTCACTTGCAAAGAAGATATTATATGAACAGTATATTCATTCCCTGGAACCACACACGAACCAATCTCACGCACGGGCCTTAAGAACAAAAGCTTTGCATCCATGCGGGCTTGTTATCCATCTTTGTAACACTTCATTTTAATTGTATTATTCCTCCTAAGGTACTAACAGCCCATTCGGTTTCTTTAACCAGCCGTTTACGACACATACTTAATCCACCATTATTATTTTATACCCACGTCTATTCCATATGTGATACAGAAATACTTGCGCATGAGTTTATGTGACAGGAGTGACATTTTACTGGCGCGAAAAATATCGTGAGAACCTTTTTCTGCCGTAGTCTCGTTGCGATAACACATAGATTTTGAAATTGTCAGATAATTGTTCTGTGGTTTCCAATGAAGCATAGACACGAGGATTTTGTAATCGCGGCTGTTGTAAGAGAGCCCGACATATGGCAATAGGTAAAAGTGCACAGCAACGTTGAAAAAACTTTCTTATGGCTTGCTTGTAAAAATTAAGTTTTGCCTGAAGGGCTAAAAAGATCATAGAATCTGAAATGAAAAGCTATTCTAATTAGTAACATTCCCTAAGAAATCCATTCCTACAGAGTACTAATTCAAATATAACTCAAACCATTGTTATGGTTCTCTATAATCCGACAAGCTACAAAATTCTCGATCTGTCCGTGACACAAAGCTACACAACAATATCAGCACACCCGCATATTACAGACAGCAACATCAATTACACATTTAAAACTAAACATGTGACACTTTCACTTATAACCACATCTGGTTTGTTTTGGGACCTATTTACTAGTTCAATTTATTTACATGAACGACCGGATACAATATAAATATTACAAGCTTCTGTTGAAATGTAGGACGCAATGATTTAGTAGTCATCAATCATAACAAAAATATCTGAAGAATACAGGTTTACGATGGTGTTAAATCTAATAAAATTGATAATCGTAGTTCTGAAGGACAGTTCTCCGAAACATATCGTAAGCCAAGATGTTAAGTTTTTGGTTAAGGAATCCAATGTTTTAATACTCAGGGCACAAATGGCAGAGCTTTTTCTTCTTTAACATAACGACCTACCCCCTTAGTTAAGAACTCTCATCTCGGCCACCATCGAGGCATATCTAAAGATTCTATTACGTGACAAAAATTTTGAGCCGAGCAATTAAAATTCATTCTTCATCATCATCATTATTCTCTCTTGCGCTTATCGCAATTTATTTATGCTCGGCGCAACATGTCTTTTCTTCCATACTTCTCTTTTAGTCGTCATCTCGGTAGACACCCCTTTTCTAACCATTTCATCTTTCACACAGTTCATCCATCGTTTCTTTGGTCTCTTCGACAATGCTAATAGCGTAATTATAAAATACATACAATGTTCAAGGCTTTGTGTAATGTCGATGACACATAGATACATACAGATTTAAAATATCACCAACTACTGTTTTCAATTTTTAATGACACGTAAATAAATAAAGCTTTAAAATAATGACTATTTCTAATCTTCATAAGTCAAAAGGAAACTATATCTGGCATGTTGATTGATCCATTACAACGTTTAGCAATGTCTAGGCTGTCGCTGTCAGTACACAGTGAAATAGAACTGCTAATATGTAAATTGGTTCCTGTCTACCTAGTTCAGTTGAAATGCTGTAGAATTCCAACTTTCTGACTAGGGGACGCTATAAATAGCTTAGCTATTCGAGGGCAATTGAAACTTGATTTAGAAAATATTAATAGACCAGAAAGAAATAATCTCACTACTTGTAATATTGTTGATTCTCATGGAAAAGTTTCAATGGAAAATCGCAAGTCTTTTATTTATGCATTTTGAATGCATAAATAAAAACAACTCATTTTTCTGTACAAATCTAGAAATTATAGCATTCAATTACACCTACGCGAGTAGGTGCACGAGCTGCTACTACATCAAGTAATTACAGATTATACACTTGTGTCCAAACATTTACGAAATGACGTATATTTAGCCAAAAAGATGTAGATTTAGCCAAACGGTGCAATTTCGGCGTTTAACTTTCTACGCGTTATTATCATTGTGTGGTAACCGGTAATCGCCCGATCTTTGTCTTAGCTAGCACGCGACAATGTCATAGTAAAAAGAGAGGAAGTACGTTATCTTCATACAAACGCACCGCGCGCGGCTTGTATGTGTGCGCCAAAGTATCTATGCGTCGCCGCACGCACACTTAAACAAATCTCGGCCCGTTTCGCAGCGCGCCAGTCGGGGCTAACATCGCACGAGGTTCGCGCGTCACGGCTTTTCGGCACCGCTAAATGAATGAAAAATGTGTGATAATCGCAGGAGAACGTATTGCTGTGTGTTTGGGTGTCTTAATAATTCATCGATTCCAGAATTGTCTCTGTTCAAATTACCTATTGAACAGGAAAGGATGATGAGATACCTACTTACTTATTTTTTGTTGTATTAGTTTTCTATCAGACAGAGGAAGTAGGTAGGCCTACATTCCCACTAGAATGTACTAGGTACTTTTGATCTGTCAATTGATTTGCCGCTATTGCTTTGTTTATGTTTAGTCATGCCGATTTCTCAGTACCTATTGTAGGTATAGTAACTAAGTACCTACTTACAGTTATAAAATCGTACTTAAAAAATAAGTAATTGACTAATTGTGAATCAGATAAATAGAGCAAAGTTCGAATCACCTACCGTTTACTCGTGCTCATCACCGCCCCGCGCCGCCCGTCTGCTGGCCCGTCGCTCTTTCTTTCATCGTGAAAGGTTTCATCATCGTTTAGGTACCCAGACAATACAAGTAAAAAATACAACTTCCCGGCCCTTGCCAATTTATTGGCACTGAATTAAAATTTAACTAAAAGTGACAACCCTGAGACAGTAGGCAATTATATCGCGGATTGTGCCGGAGATAACCTACTTCCTCTCTTTATACTATGACAATGTGGCTTTAGAAGGCGCCTTTAACTCACTATTGTATTAAAACAAACCTAACTTGACTACATGTTTAGCGACACGTAATATCTGTTACATTTCGAAGGGGAATTACGCTTTATCATGATTGAGAAATTTATTTTTCCCTGTTTTTCCCTGACGTTGTTGTTTTGCCATCTACAAGTACATGCGGTTAACCAGCGTTATGTCATTTTGTGGTTCTGTATATTTCATCACCCAAACTGTTTACTGGTAGAGTTTGGTCATTTCTATGAGTAGATATTTCTATGTATAGATTACCTTTTTTGGTAGCACTGAAAGTAAACAGTCGTCATAAAAGAGATGCTCTAGGTCTCTTTTACGAGCTAATAAACACAGCGAATTAATTTAAAAAGTACTATTTATCTTAAAAGCCTTTAATTGCTGCGACATCGGTCTCCTGCGCCGTTTCCCATGCTCGATAAAAATAATGAAAAAAAAACTTATCAGGCATCTTTCTTTTGCATTCTTGGGAACTCGTTTCAGGTAACTTACGATGGTATTACGAAGCGAAGTTGCGAAGGAATTTCACAACATTTTAATATTAACTTTCACTGAATACTGATATGATATCACTATGAGTACGTTTAATAGAGGATATGGTTACAATTATAAAATAAAAAGAGTTTTAACTATAGATTGTGTACCTACAGAAAGTTTAAATACTTGAAGTAATTCACTGACGTAATAATTAATGAAGAAGTAAAGGGCTTCCTGCCTTAATACAGCAATTAATGTTAAGCTCGCTTTTTAAGGACGAGTTAATAGATGAAATTGGCCTAATCAATCAAAATGTCTTGATTTCAATTCGATTAGATGTAATAATAAAGCTACGGAAGAATTTCTTACAGACTCATAAAGCGAATGCATCTAAAATATAAGTCCTAATAGGTATGTATTTTTACAGCAAACCCAAAAATACAAGCAATATTTATCTCAGCACAGAAATTGACGCGAAAGAAGATAATACAGACTATAGTGACTCAGCTGAACGAGTCACACAAAATGTCCCAAAGCACTCAAAGTGTGCGAATATCAAGTGGACACTAAAACCGACCAATTCTTTTCAATTAACGAAAACGTTATTAAAAAAGCATGTTGCGTCTCTGTTTCGACTGAACTGCTTCTCGCTGGTAATAACGGTCACGGAGACAATTGGTTGAAACTATCACGTTGTGTGGGCTTCATTCAAGACATAGTGTTTGAGGAATTTAAGAAAAACTGTGTAATAGCAGCTGTTGTGCGTTAATAATATTCGTAATGAAAAACAGCTACTGAGTATTTATTTAGTTAATGGCGTCAAAATGTGGCTTGCAATAACAAACTAGAATAATACATCAAGAGCTCCACCTGAGGACGACTTAAGTGCTAGTGAAAACCGTACTGCATTCCTTTCAGTACCTATTTTCCAAGTTTAGCTTAAACTTAGAAACAGACACTTAGCTACTACAATAATATCATTTCTTAGAAACTGCAGAAGCTCGTTATAATTTTCTATATCACAGCATCATTGCGTAGTTGAGTTCATCCTTACAAAAAGTTATCGATGATGGACGTCCACAAAATCAAACCTTAAAAAATATCAAGTCATAAAAACAAACGAAACAATAATAAATTATAAAGAACGTTGTGCAACGAAGAGCATTGATAAAAATAATTATTTGTTTACCAACTTTCGAATGATAAGATATATACATAATTATGGACATCGACACTTTGGTGCGACCGATATTAGGAAAAGTACAACGGTCATCAACGTATTAATTCTACAAAAGAATTTATTGAAAGGCCCGTCTGTTTGTAGTTTTAAGTATATATCTTCCAATCGAATTGGCCATTGGCTTATCTGCAGTATGGCAAATAGGTTGATTGTTTTATTACAGGGCTTTGAGGAATATGAATTTTCAAACGATAAATCACAGATTTCAAACCATGCTAAAACCAAACAATTTTAACTTGAAGATGAAGACCACCAAATTGAAAGAAACTGACCAGCTTAACAAGACAAGAACTTTAACTCTGTAAAAACAACTCCTAAATTAGAACAGCACATATTCGAAATTGCAAACGCCAAACCAACTGCCAACAGTGGAAATCAAAGCCATATGTGACGAACTCACGCAAGTAGTAGAGAATGCAACGCGTATACGCTTGAACACGCTGCACTTATTTACAATACACGCTGTTTTACAAATAGTCATTACCTTTTTTGTGCTGGTAGTATTTATGAATGCCACTCGGAGTTATATTTATGGCGCAGCAGAAGCTAATTCTATTATCGGTTCTTACTAACTTTCTTATTTATTGAATGGTGTAATGGCGCAAATTTTTTTACAAACGTAATCGATTTATCCATCATTTTGCTTGAATGAAACTATTTTCTATTATATTTATCAGATTTAACTTTTCGCCATGGGTCATAGGCCGACTCTTTCCTCTACAATGTCTAAAATTAACTACTTACGTACTTTTTGCCAAGAAAAGAAATCCTAACTACTAACTGTTTTTTTCCGAGCCATTTCATTCGCAATAACATCCTTCACCCTTCTTAAGCGTCTTCATCCACAGCTTATAAGTCAGGTTGACGCTGACACACTCAATTACCAAATGACCACTGACTATGAGTACCTCCGCGGAATCTGGGCATAGGAAGACGTTGAGTAATGAATCCTTCCTCGGTGGGGTCGGCAGCTGCCACCAATTGAGACAAATGAACTCGGCGCCACGAGATTGCTATCTGACCCTCCAGTACTATGCTTTACTTGGAGTTGAGGAGAACTGCGCATTATATTTGCTATTTTGGGTGGAGGTAATTTGATGTTAGGTATATGGAGCGATGTGCTTTGCCTTGTAAATAAAGACTTGAATATTACACACCCGGTCTAGCAGACATTCAGTACTAATTAATCAGTTGATCTGAACACGACCATTGGCAAACATTTTGGCAGAGATGCAATGTTATAGTTTAACAATTTTTTAATTCCCCTTTGCATAAGAATGTCTCATTATCATACTCATACCCTTTAAACCGTAATCAAGTTTATATTCAGGGAGTTCCCAACTGTCCCCCAAGGCTCAGCGGGACGCCTATCTGACGGACAGGGCCGTCATCTACCCCGGTCACCGGGGAGAGTGGAACCGGCGAGAGATGTCGTGCGGTGTCCCGCAGGGATCGGTTCTGGGACCGCATCTGTGGGACATCGGGTACGACTGGGTGCTGCGCGCCGACCTCCCTGGTGGCGTCAGCGTAGTTTGCTACGCTGACGACACGCTGGTTCTGGCGCAGGGGAGGTCGCACCAGGCGGCGGCCGAATTAGCGGCACGCGGGGTTGCGACAATCGTAGAGAGGATCCGGCAATTGGGACTCGAGGTGGCCTTGCACAAGTCCGAGTCCATGTGTTTTCATGGTCCTCGGAACGCGCCACCATCGGGTTCCCAAATAACGGTAGGAGGGGTTCTCATCGGTGTCGAGTCGACGATGAAGTACCTGGGACTCGTCCTCGACAGCCGGTGGAATTTCGTGGAGCATTTCCGACGTTTGGCTCCCAGACTGGAGCGGGCCGGGGCTGCCTTGGGGCGGCTCCTGCCCAATCTGGGGGGTCCAAACGCCTCCTGCCGGAGGCTCTACGCGGGGGTCGTGCGGTCCATGGCCCTTTACGGAGCTCCGGTGTGGGCGCGTTCCGTGAGGCGACGACCGGTACGTCGATTGAACGCGTCCCAGAGGGTCATGGCCATCCGGTTAGCCCGGGGATACCGCACGGTCTCCGGGGAGGCGGCGAACCTCCTTGCCGGATTACCGCCATGGGATCTGGAGGCAAAAGTCCTCGCGCACATGTGGGAGTGGCGCGAGGAGGCAGGACGCCGGGGCGTAACTCTGTTGCCGCGAGAAATCGTGGCACGGCGGACAGAGCTCCGGCAGGATCTCATGGCGGCATGGAGAGTGCGATTGTCGCAACCCAGCGCTGGGCACGCCACAATTGCGGCGATAAGTCCCCTCTTTGAGGAGTGGCTGGAGAGGCGCCACGGCGTCCTCACCTTCCGCCTGACGCAGGTCCTCACCGGACACGGGTGCTTCGGGAGGTACCTGTTCCGGATAAGGCGGGAGGAAACGCCCGGGTGTCACCACTGTGTGGATCGCCCGGAGGACACGGTGGAGCATACGGTGGAGGTCTGCCCGGCTTGGGCGGAGCACCGCCGTGTCCTCGCGGAAGCGATCGGCGGCGGCGATCTCTCGCGTCCGGCCCTGGTCCAGGCCATGGTACGGAGCGAGAGTGCATGGGAAGCCATTACCTCCTTCTGCGAAGCAGTAATGCTCGTGAAGGAGGAGGCGGGACGCGTGAGGGAGAGGCAAGCTTTGCACCCTCACGCCCCTAGTCGCCGCAGGAGACGCCCTGGGCGTCGGGAATTGGCAGCCGATTCCCGGCCACCGTAGGCGCGGGCTTGCGGACGGCGAGCAATGGGTAGCTCGCCGTCTGGTAAGGACCAGGCCCGAGTCGACGGCGCGTCGTGTTCCACGCGCGCCTCAAAGAGATGTCAGCACTATTGACGGGGTCCGCTAGGGACGATGCCAGCTAGGGTTGCGGGATGTTCGAAAGAGTTACCGTGGCCCCGGCACAGGCAACAGAAGGAACACGGGTGGGTCAGTCAGTAAAAGTCTGACACGCCCTCCCGCTCCGCCCAGAGCGGGAGAAGTCATTTGATGATTTCCCATCCACAAAAAAAAAAAAAAAAAAAAAAAAAAAAGGCTCAGCGGGACAGAGTTAAAACTTACAACTACATGATCATTTATCCGTTAGGTTTACATGCTCTACAAAATGAATGTGGCGCCGCGTTGATGACTATCTGTCTTAACACTCGGTTTAATACAAATAGCCTTTACTTAGAACTGCCTGCGTAATTACTTTATTTGAATAACGTTTATTGTTAAGCTAAATATAGCTTGGTACTTTTATGGCGCTAGGAACGATCTACGGTTTTAATGTCTTTTTAAAGCCAAGATGTGCTTTTAGCTATTATTATTTTAGGCGATACATTTGGCAAATAACCATGAACTTGACCCCTTACTTTTTACATAGCTTAGAGCTAACTAATGTTTAGCGACTGCTTGCTGAACCATAATTTTTTGATGTTTAAGATTGTCTTGAACTTTGAGCAACGTTTTAAGAAAGGGCTTAAGGGTTATCTTAGGATTAGGGTTTAAAGGAGGGGGGGGGGGGGGGCGTTGAGACATGATTTATATACAATTTATACCAAGGTACAGTATGATTGTCAACGCTATACGGAACTATATCAGCTTTCTTGCTAATTGAGTGAGGCAGCTGGTCAACCTGCGCAAATTGTGAGTCAACTGATTATAATTAATTGGCTACTGTGGCTGCAATCTGAGGCTGTCCAAAGGTCATAATTGTGACTCCAACACTCCTTACAGCTTTAAATAATTCAGACAAAGTTGAAAAAGAACAATCCTGTAAAACCACAAACCTTGATACTTTCAGCTCTACGTCTACCTACTCTAAATAGAAGAGAGAAGATGCATATATGATTATAAGATTCCACACACATTCGCTCGATCAATGTGTCATCCATTACTCCATCACTAACAACTCCAGAAGACGTCATGTGTAATAGAGCAGCAATGAATAATGTTCTAGCTGATAATCCACTGGCCCGCATTGTTCCAACATTTGGAGGGGACGTTGAAAATAAACTAGAACAAACCAACCCACTCAAGTGTAACAGTACGCACACTGATAAAGGCGCTCGTTGCTTTGAAGATAATGATCAAATTGACGGTGATAGCCTTACAGGGGATGTGTTTTTGTTAAACACGGACTACGATGAAATGTTACACCTACGATCGGAATAAGAGCACATAGTTATCGGTGTTGGTAAACAAATGGATTGAGAACAGGATACAAATTACAATACAAAAACTTTAGCATAGATGATGCATTCAAGTAGTAAAACAGTACAAAATTATCTCTCAACAGCTCATCTCGTCTGTAAACTCGAGATGGTCGCTGTGTAGACTAGCAATTCTATTGTATAACCTAACAAGCATAAAGGAGCTGATGAAACAACACGGTCGATTAAGATTTAAGAACAACTACCTACTGTAGAAAATCTGGTAATCGTTCCAAAATGGCTGGAAACAAATATTTTTAATGGATTATTATCACACGTTTGCCATAATCGGTACCTAAGCATTATTTTTCTGTTTACCAACTTTGGCAAAATTAAGTTTCGATTGGTTTCGCCTTCAGTATAATTATTTTTCTTAATAAATGTAGGTAACTCGCAACGCAATCCCGTTAATTAGCATCAATGTAGGTACCCATTAAAAAAATCGGAAGCAGTTCGATAAATTACTAGAGCGAAATCAATACCTACCCAAGAGTCTTTCTGGAATTCTCAATGACATTACTCAACCAGCTTAATTATTTAATAATAATTCTTCTTGCTATTTGACATGTTTCTGTCCCTCCACATGACTTAACACAATTGCAGACAGACGCGAAGCGACAGCACGACGCGACTCTAGTAGAACAATTTCTGCGAAACTTCATGGAAATTGTTCTACCAAAATCGCGTCGCATCGTCGCGTCGTGCCTGTCTGCGGGAGCCTTTATCGGCTATCTAAACGGATGCTATCAAAATTTTACTAAAGGGTTTAACCCAATTCGGTGTTTGACCAACGGCGTTTATCTACATAGGTGTTTAACGGGGAAACTAATAATAAGCTGTTATCTGTACGTTTGTTCAGCCTTGACTACAAACGGATGCTGGTACAACGACGCTTAAATAAATAGTTCTAAAAATATCTACTCACACACAGTTCACACTATCACTTCATTATCTTTACATGGGACTTATAACTGGCAAAATGTGGGTGTACTATAGGTACCTCTGCCCAACCCTTCGGGGAAACAAGGTGTGATGTTATGTTGTAAAAATATCTAATACATTTTCAAGGACAAATGTGCACAGTTAACAATTGAATAGAAAACTTTTTAGAAAACAATGTCCGGTGTCTGTTTAATTATAGTGTACCTATTAGTGTACTTTGTAAGAGTATTCTATCTGTCTATCTGAAGTTAGGTGCAAATAACAGCAATTTTGTAAATGAAACCTATTCAGAAATATAAAAGTAAGACATACCTTACATGATAATGTACCACAGCCACAATATACCTACCCCTGAGCGAGATGTGTATAACAATGAACATAGTAGTTGATTGACCAGCCAAAAAGAAACCTTTAATAAAAAATACACAGTTAAAAATATAATAGTTTAGAAGCCAATTAGGAACAGAAAATGGTAGAATTTCTCAAGGTTTCATTAACCTCCGCACACTATTGTTATTTTATATTCTCTTGTATTTAAGTGGTAACAGCATACAGTGGTTCTCGCCGATATGAAAGGAGAAAACTGAAATCTGAATTGTTCATTCTTGTAACAGCAGAGAAAGTCTTTCTAGCTGAATGTAATCCCATACCAATTACTAATTGTGGAACCTGACATTCGAATTCCTAGACCATTGCTATTCTCAACATTTGTGAACTTATTGTAAACAATTTTTCATAAAAAGGAATCATTCTTGAATCAAAAATCCAAAACGTGACCACAAGTAGGTACAGATAGAGTGATGGAACATTTCGGCAGGGCAACGTCCAGAATCGGAATGTCCGAACGGAAAAACGGGTGCATAGCCGGCGCGCGGCGCCTCGACATTGACGTAATAAATAATGTTCAAAGTCACTCCAATATTAAATATATGAGTGATAACAAACTCCCCGGTGTTGCGTTACGGACTGCTGCCACCAGGAATGCGGCTCTCAAAATTTACAATGATCAAACATTTTTTGTGCATCCACGATAAAACGAGCTTGAAGCTATCGAGATAAAGAAGAGAATTTAAATTGAATAAAAGTACTTGTAAGGCAGGAATTTACATTCAATCAATCTGGTAATAAAAGATATACACTAAAAAATCTTGAGCATTTCACGCTCTTTTGAGGAAGTATTCCCGTTTGGGTACCTATTTGAGCACCAATCCATTTAATACCTTCGGCGCTCAATGCATTGGTGCCCAAAAAATAGGTGCTCAGGTGCTCAAACAGGAATACTCCCTTTTGAGCACGACCATCATTACAACAATTTTTTTACGTATAAAATCATATTAAATAACAACTTGTAAAAAGATGTTTCAAACGAATGCAATACGTAAAGGTTACTATTATTCTGTGTCATAGTTCGTTTACTACCGTCTTACGTATTTTGTGTTGATTGTGCATCATAAGTATGCCATGAGAATGAAGCTCCGCGCCCTGCTGACCTATGTGCAGGTAGACCTGAGACTTTGATGCCACACAATCAAGCTAATACTACCAAGACAGTTGTCCTAAATATTTTAAACCATATCGTCTGCATAGTAGAGAATACACACGCATATAATAAGCAAGCATTGAACGATGAACTAAATTACGATTTTACATTCCAGAATATTTTACCAAGCACACGCTACATTGCGTGATGGATTATTCGATCAGTGTGCAAATAGTGATGTTTATGCCACTTTCGCTTGTCATTTACAAGATGTGTGTTTTTCATGCTGAAGTGGATAATTGTTGAGACCGGGTTTATGGCAGAACGGCACAGAAATCGACTTACATCGACCAGCTATAAAGACGATTGGTGATTCACAATGTGAATCATCGATCAATCTTGATGGTGACCTTAAATTCTCAGAAACTAATAAGTAAAGTAACTCGTTTAAAGTTCATGACTGCATTTGTATGATAAAGTAAAAAAATCAAATTTTAAAAAGATAAATCAATAGTACCCAATCACTTAGGTTCCGCCTAAAATTATTAGACTGAATCAAATAGGTTACTGTAATGCATTGGTTAATAATACCACTGAGTAAAATTGCGTCTTGACAACACAGATCAAAATCGAATGTGTTTTGAAACAGATGGTAAGCAGATAAATCCCAATCACATCATAAAAAAACTAGTCAATAAATTAATAATACTGAATTAGCAATCCAATCAACTATGTCAGTCATAATTGATATCAAACGTCAAGAAGCCGAGTTATCAATTAAACAGCTGAACTAGGTCCAATTTACTGTGACAATACGAGCTGCTGACAATCTCCGAGAACGAAATGTCGCAAGAACCACCCATGAGAGCGTGAGAGGCTTCACAGAGCCCCATTGTGTCCAAACTGGTTCCCACATAAAGATATATGCAACATCCATCCATATTGGAGCAGAATGCAGAAATTGCGAGAATCGTTGATCTTTGCACAACGCACAATTTGAACATAATTGATAGAAAATCTTTAGTCTTCATGTTGGACGTGTCAAGGCGAATTCAGAGAAGAGATTCAAAAATATTTGATGTGGGGCAAGTTGCACGCAGGAGCGTGACCGAACCGCGGCGGACAAACACGTCGGCTATATTTTAAACATTAAAATTCTTAGGTGTGCACGTTTTGGTCCTAACTAAACACTGGCAGGCCATATCGACGAAATTCTATATATCATACATAACAGACGGTGTCTGAATTCATAAACATTATTATCTTGCGGCTGATATTGTTGCTTGCACAAATAATTTTCTGATCAGCACAGTTAAATGGCCGAAATTAATAATTACTTTTATATCTATCTTGAGCTGGGATTATAAAAATTTGTTGTACAAATTAGTATAATATACGTACCTTGCAAGTTCTTTCCGTTTACCTACTTATTATTGCGTTAATCTTGAGCTAAAATCGCGCACAAAATGCGCTATAGAAGTTTATAATTTGCTATGGAAGCAACTAGACCACTTTAGTTTTTAACTTAATTTTGTTTCTTGACTGTCTTAACTGTATTTAATTATAGTAATCCAATTCTTTTATAGTTTAACGTTCTAAGTATAAACTCTTTATCATAATTATCTGTTTAGGCACCACATTGTATTTCAAACAGGGAATCCCAAAGTGACCACATTATTTTGACTTCTTAAGACTTCAGAATCACCGATTACGATTACGACTCTCAAGATTAATGTTTGCAATCATTCTCGTGTTCATTCTCAGGAACATTTAAATAAGATCAACGGCTTAAACAGAAGCAGACAATCAATGCACATTAATTACCCTAAGACTTATCGGAACTGCAGCGATTACCTTCACTACTGGACTGAATCATTCAAACAACACCGCAATCACTATTACAATTACTGGCACTTGTACTTCATTAACTACTTTATTGTCTTCGTAAAGGTTCTATTCAACTGCCAATTCCAATTTTCTGGAATGCTTTTGGTTTATTTAAATAGTTCAATTTCATGTGAATCCTACCAGGTTTTTTTTTTACACATAGCCCATGTTTGAATTTACTCTGAAGAAAAGTATTCCAGTGACGAATTAATTTAAAAACATAAGAATTTAATGTCGTTTTTAGTATGATTGTTTTGTTCCCGAGGTAGAACAAAATCTGCAGTTAGCGTTTAAAGAAATCGATTCATAAATAAAAATAAAATTAAACGATTGGCGATATTATAACGCCTTGTTGTTATAAAAATCGGCCAAGTGCGAGATGGACTCACACACACAGGGTTCCGTACTACCGTGCAATATTTACCAAAAAAAAACACGTGTCTTGTATGGGGACCACCTTTAATTTTTAACTTTTTTTATAATTTGTTGATATAGCGGCAATAGAAATACACAATCTGAGAAAATTTCAATTGTCTATCTATTACGGTTCATGAGATACAGCTCGTTGATAGACAGACGGACGGACGGACAGTAGAGGCTTAGTAATAGGGTTCCGTTTGGCACTCTTCGGGCGTGGAACCCTAAAAAAAGGAACACGACCGACGACCATGCACGTAAAAGTAAAAAAAAATGGTAGCGTTAGCAAAAAAATACAAGACGTGCTAAAGGATTAACTGTGTACCCAGGACGGAGGCTTTTCTTGGTATTCACACCCGACGACTCTTCCATTATCTTCATAATTGATATTGACTTGGGATTCCGTAAACAATGTTCGGGTGTATCGACAAAGGGATGAATACAAATCTAAAACAGATTTTAAATAACCTAAAACGTTTATCAAAATACCTCCATAGATTGTTTCAAATAGGAATTAGTGTATCCACAAGATCAAAGAATTTGGATCAAGAAATGATTCACCGAAAAAAGAGTAAAATTTTGTCGCAATTTTCGGATGAATCACTAACACGTTTTATTGGGGAACTGGGCCAGGTAATGGTAAATAATAATATTATAACAACGAAGAAAGTTAATGATTGTGAGAAATAATAAAAAGAGAATCCACAAACATTCGTAGAATAAAAAGAACAAAAAATACATTAGAAAACAAATGCATCGATGATTTCAAGCGTGTAAACACCATTTGTAAACTCGTCGCAAGCGCAACAAATGTTTGTGAAGCGTTCATGAAAAATAACTGTACAGTAAATACATATAACTAAATACATGTTTCAAAGCTAAGATAAAATAATGTAAAACGTTTGTGTGAATTTTTAAACGAACTTAAAGGCCAACTTACATCCAAGGTTTCGAGAATATTTGAAGAAATATTAGAACTTCCTTAGCTATTTGTAAATTAAACTGTAGCATCGTGAAATCGGTTGCGGCCTCCCAATTACATTTTACGCTCAGCAACGAAATCACAATAGACCATAAACCTGATGTAATGTTATTTATCATAGAATATGAGACTAAAAATTGAAGACTCACCTGATAGTTAACTTCCAAAAAATTAAGTGCACTTATTACAGAGCCCTCTCAGGGGCGTTCACATACAAAAAAGCTCCATAGCACATTGCACATAAATAAAGAGTAACGTCACAAGCACAGCGTATAATATACCAATGTTTCGATCGTACGCGCGCGGTACTTCGAGCGACGCGACACATGAGTCGCGCGCGGAGGTTCGGCGCGAAATGCCACGGAATGCGGTCTCGCCTCCCGCGCTGTACAGCCTGATGCTGCGCCGGCGACGACGCCGCTGTGCACTTTCAGCTTAATAGCTGCATCGAAAGTATAATGTTTCCCTTGTTTCCTTGTGAACTTTACAGATATTGATAGTATTGTATATTGACTGATATTGAGGTTTTAGAAAGTTAAATATGAAAAAAGAATCTTTACTTCTTTCAAAATGATTGATGACCAACATAATAGAGCCAAACATAAAGCAAAGCAAATAATGGACATAAATATCATTGATCTAACGATTTAAAATCATGCGAATTGATTATATCAACTCAGAAAATAAAATACCAAAACAAATTCAAATTACGCTTACATACAAAACTCCTCCCGCAAACACATTCAACAAAATTACAATATATTTACATTGATGTGATCGTTAAGGTATTGTTAAAGTGGTACCGTAGAGATTACACAAACTGCGATCACGTGGTGCGATAAGACCGAGGACGCGGCGCATATGCGCGACTTCCCCTTAAGGCGAAAGCGCCAGGGTAGCCCGCGAAGTTCAAATTTTCTTACGTCTTTTGCAATTTGCAGGTCAGTACTATGTTGTATATTGAATAAAATATGATTCGCGACCGTAACAAATATGTATTTACAGAATTAACATCATTAAAGTCATCAATACAACTCTCTAAGACCAAGTAATTCTATTGAATAACTATTTCATGAAATCTTAACATTTCAGGATTATACTAACTTAAGGAATTGTATTACTGATTCTAATGGTTATAATAAAATTCTGTCAATACATATTTGTTAGTAGCGAATCATTTTTTAATCAACATACACCCAGACACTAAGCTGCAAATTGCAAAAATCGTAAGAAAATTTGAATTGCGCGGGCTACCTTGGTGCTTCCCCCTTAACAATACAATTAAATAATTAAACATAAACATTGGTCTCGTTAAGTGCAATCAATTGAATTCTACGTCACGTCATATGGTAGCTTGTAACTGTAAACTCTAAATAGCTTTCGATAAGGTTCACCTGTGCCGACGATTTCGTAAGGGTTAGACATATAGAATATTGGCGTTCATAACATTCACAGTTGTTAGTTACTGTGATGAAATTAACTATTTATTGACAAATTGTATCGTTTGTATAATTTTTGATGTTAATCAAACTGGTGTCCATCGAGGGACGCAACTAGGACCGGTCTTTTTTGGTCACAGGGTTTTTTTTTGTACGAGTACCTACATCTTTATTGTCACGACAACGATGCCCAATGTTTTACAAAATATGCTATAGGGATTAGGGATCCACTTCCATTCCACTTATACACCCCAAATGCGTACGGTTGAGATTGAAGCGTGTGTTGAATAACTTTGTAAAAACTTAGAAACCTATATCCGTGATAGGCTTCACACTACCAAATACTCCAACTTGAGTCACCTCAAGTACATAACACCAATTTTCCACCATCTTTTATGGCATTCACGTAACCACTATCCATTTTCCGAACCCTGAGTCATACTATATTTGTGTGTAGTTCGTTATGGTCTTTGACTAGTGAAATGCTAACAGCCACTGTTTTTAGTTAGGTAACTCTTTTAGGCCATTGTAGTTAAACTTGAAAAATATGCTTGTTTTTTTTGCTTTGATAAGGTTTGTATACTGCGGTATTGGAAGTCAAGGTTATGTAATTGCCGGTCGTAACGTCACTACACACTAACAGTTGTAGGTACTCGTACGTTATTTAACATTTTGGGGAAATATCCGTCATATTTTTTTTAATAAGGTAAAACATTGACCGTATATCACGTATAAATAAGATTTGATTAAAGAGATGTTTTGTAACAATTTTGATTTAAAAGAGTGTCCATGGAGTTTCTTGCCCATTCTTCTCCATAGAGACCTACGTTTTGGAATGGGCGACTAGCTTCAATTTTCTGACTAACTGACCGACTCTTTAACAATTCAAAAGTGCCTGTAATTGGTTTAATTGAAATAAATGCTTTGAGTTTGAGTTTGAATACAAATAATTGTTTTTCCAGTTACAAAACTTTCACACTAGCTGTTGCCCGCGGCTTCGCCCGCGTGGATGTCAATACTTCCCTATTTGAATCGAATTTTGTTCACAATTTCATGTGTTTTAATTTTTATACGCGAAACCCTCATTCTTTTACTAAAATAAAAGTAGCCTAAGTTACTCCTTATAATAGCAGCTATCTGCCAGTAAAAGTCCTGTCAAAATCGATCCAGCCGTTTCTGAGATTAGCCGGAGCAAACAGACAGACACAAAAAATTTAAAAATTGTTTTTTGTTATAAGTGCCGTACCTAAATACTTTCATATGCATTTAGTAAACAGCTGATAGTTAGACGTTACAAACAGGCACTTCAATTTTATTTATTTGTAGTATAGATGAAACATATACAGCTGTTTAAATAATTTCATCATTGAGCCCACCCAGGAGTGCTCCTCAAACAATGGCCTCCTTCAAACAATACGATGGTATGCTGAAACTGCGCCACTGAAGCGTGCGCTGGCGCCGGAAACGCGTCGCCGGATACACCGCCATCTTGCGATTGAAACTTGAACTTGTAATGCACTGTGACGTAATCAGCTGTCTGATATCTGATCGTTTGAGGAATTGATTTGATTATTCTTAGATAAGTTTAAATTAGCTTTGTTTTGATGGTAGTTTACCTTTTTTATTTAATTTGTTTAACTATCCATTAAGTTTGTTCATCGCACAAATTGCAAATCAAGATTCCAGAAAAATGATCCATTCCTGAAACCGTTTGAAAGCCAAAACCCAACGCAACCGTTTCCAATGTAAACCAGAATGATCGCCTTCTTATCAATCACGTTACTATAATATCATTACACAATTCATTCATCACCGATCATTAATCCGCTTTACATCTACATAAATTCAATCAAACGCACAAACATGTCGATCTGTCAACACGCATCGCCGTCGAGCGGCGAGCGCGCAGACGTCAAGTGAAGCCCTGACGCGACCGATGCTACGTTAAATCCCGACTCATCTTCACGCACGCACAGCGATGACGCCACGCATGAGACAATATGGTCCAGAATGATCTCCCGGTCCGGTAGGAGATGTTACGGCTTTCAAGTATTTGATAGGTGATCGTTCTCTATACCTCTGAGTTTAACGTCACGTTTACAAACATACAAGGTAAATGTTGTGATTCTTGTTTTCGACAAGACTTATAAAAAACATATCGTGTATAAAATGTATGTGGTGTCAAATTAACAGACTCGCATTAATAATAAATTATTGTTCACAGTACTAACTGCCTACCTATTCTTTACTTCTTGTTTGCGTGAAGGTGCGCGCGTGCCACGCGCCGCCCTCTGTGCAGACGGGGCGCCCGTCGACGGTCGACCGTCAGCCAGAACTAGAACCCTCGTCACTTTGGCTCGCTACCACATAATTTCACTTAGCTAGCGCAATTCCGTTTTTCATATTGCTATTCTATCGAACTTTATATTGTAACCCTTCTTGCGTAAAATTGTTTCTTTTCTTTCTATAGCTTCTGCCTATCGCTGTAAATCTTTGTCGCAATATATTTTCATTTCATCTTTGTCGTACCTCTCATTTACATGCTCCCATATGCTTCCAAATGTATTGTACATGTAATGAAGTTGTTTCTGACATGTATATTTTAACTATTTTGTTCACCTTTCTGACATTTATGACAAGTTTTGTATACGACTAGTCTTTACTGCTTGTTTTTGGTGTAAACGATAAACGAAAACAGTAGACATAATATGAAGAATACATGTTTTATACCAAGGTGTAAACGCTGGGTAACACATCGCCCTTCAACTGTCGCGGCCATGTTGCGCCGATCGCCGGCGCATCAGTCGCGGACACCAGCGTGACCCCGCGCGGTATCGGCGCGTGTGATTAAAGTGACGATATCTCTAAAGTCGCAAAAAATCTTTTCTCTTTATAGTATTAGTTTAGAAGAGGTTAAAAATAAATAAAAATCATAATCATTTACCCTCTGACATTAATAGTATTTTTTTTAAATGTATCTAATAATATAAGAATGTTGCTACTCAATTTTAATTTTAATTGAATTATAAGTAAGTGTAAACCAAAATGTTTGGATGTCACATTATTCTGACTAAGGGACCGAAATTTTATCAGCACTTATGGCAAATAAATTGATTTGATTTGATATTTACACACTACACTTCTATGTCTATAACCAATCATATTCATCAGTCAGGTTCGGTGATAGGATGCCAGCAATCCCATGAGGAAGTGAAGGCATCTCCCATTTTGGTTGCTTGTTCCACACGGGTGTACACTTACCCATTGCTATCGTACACTGCATGTAGTGAATCTTTTGAAATCGGGGTTGTATGTGTTCGGAAACACAGACGCAGGTAGAGTTTCACTCCTTTGCTGTGCGCATCATAAAAGACATTTGGAAACGCTTAGTGTGAATTGGTGGAATAGCAACTAGGTAGGGATGGTAACCTGCAGTGCGTCTAGATGTCCGATGGTAGAAGGGGGCCGGCGGAATGAGGTCGTGGAGTTCTTGAGCACAATCACCGAAGTACAATCTGTAGAAGACCGACAAGCAGGCAACTTTGCGGCGATGAGCCAAGTTATGAAGCTTGGCATCCACCAGTTTTACGTCGCCAATGAGTCTCTTAGCTCTGCGTTCCACCGAGTCAAGCGCGACAAGTTGGTATTTGGCTGAGCCATCCCAAAGGTGGCTGCAATACTCCATGCAGGATCGGACTTGCGCTTCGTAAAGAGTTAAAAGCTGTCCAGGCGTAAAATATCGCTTCACCCTATTAAGGACGCCCAGCTTCATGGCCGCAAATTGGGCTTTGTACTCGCTGGTGGCACACCGCACATGATGTCAACTCCATGCCGATCAGTTACAGGAACAGACCGAACACCGAAAAGTAGGAGTTTGGTCGAAACACTCCTTTTAGCGGTAAAAAGACACTCCTGTGTTTTGGTGGCGTTAAAAGAGACCAGATTATCATCACCCCACTGGGAGACAAGGCTTAAGGTTAAATCTGTCCGCTCTACCATGGCCTCTCTCAAGGAACGAATTTCGGCCCCGCTGGTTATTGCGCTGGACAAGTATCTCTCTGAAACCGTACTGTCATCTGCGTAGCCAACAATACTAGGCTGAAGTAGGTCATTGATGTGCAGCAGGAAAAGAATTGCAGAGAGAACAGACCCCTGAGGAACTCCGACATCAATAGCCATAAGGTCAGAAGAGCAGCCGTCAATGACTACTCTGATCGGCGGTTCACTAAGGAAGTCTGATATCCAGCTACAAAAATCAGCTGGGATGCCATAAGCAGGAAGCTCACTGAGTAGACCAGCGTGCCAGACCCTGTCAAAGGCCTTCGAGATATCAAGCGTATATTACGTGTTAGTGTTAGCTTTTATAATGTATTTAAGTAGGTATATCAGAATCTGTGTCTTGCGAAATAAACATAATGTCACAGCCTCCACAAACCAAAAAGTGGACATATGTAGTTTTGTGTAGGAGAAGACAGCTCTTGATCTAGGAACTAAATCTAGTCTAACTTTTTAGAGTCGGATTAGATGACAAATATTTTTGTGCATTGTTGAGGAAAACCGCTGACGACTAGACTATAAAATATAGACTTATATCTATAGACTTGAAAAAAAAGCCAAGAAAAACTTATTTGCTTTGTTTAAAAAACCGAATAACAATCGATACTTAAGATAACAAAGTGTTGTTATGTGCAAGCGTCATTGATGAGTGAGCATTGACCTGGTATTATACATAGCATAAGCATAATCAACATATAATGTTCCCACTGCGGGGACACAGGCCTCCTCTCTGCGAGAGGGAACCTAGCAGGCCGTAATCCACTACGCGGGCCCAGTGCGGGTTGGTAGATGTCACATGTCTTCGAATGCTTGGTTCTAGGACATGCCGGTTTCCTCACGATGTTTTCCTTCACCGTTTTGTGTTATGCATCGGTGATTAACCTTTCGTATCGGTAATTATAGAAACAATTAAAAAGCCATTGTGTCTCGCGTGGATCTACTTTCGGCTACAAGTTATATAAAAAGCCATTGTGTCTCGCGTGGATCTACTTTCGGCTACAAGCTATATAAAAAACCATTGTGTCTCGCGTGGATCTACTTTCGGCTACAAGCTATATAAAAAGCCATTGTGTCTTGCGTGGATCTACTTTCGGCTACAAGCTATATAAAAAACCATTGTGTCTTGCGTGGATCTACTTTCGGCTACAAGCTATATAAAAAGCCATTGTGTCTCGCGTGGATCTACTTTCGGCTACAAGTTATATAAAAAGCCATTGTGTCTCGCGTGGATCTACTTTCGGCTACAAGCTATATAAAAAACCATTGTGTCTCGCGTGGATCTACTTTCGGCTACAAGCTATATAAAAAGCCATTGTGTCTTGCGTGGATCTACTTTCGGCTACAAGCTATATAAAAAGCCATTGTGTCTCGCGTGGATCTACTTTCGGCTACAAGCTATATAAAAAGCCATTGTGTCTCGCGTGGATCTACTTTCGGCTACAAGTTATATAAAAAGCCATTGTGTCTCGCGTGGATCTACTTTCGGCTACAAGCTATATAAAAAGCCATTGTGTCTTGCGTGGATCTACTTTCGGCTACAAGCTATATAAAAAGCCATTGTGTCTCGCGTGGATCTACTTTCGGCTACAAGCTATATAAAAAGCCATTGTGTCTCGCGTGGATCTACTTTCGGCTACAAGCTATATAAAAAGCCATTGTGTCTCGCGTGGATCTACTTTCGGCTACAAGCTATATAAAAAGCCATTGTGTCTCGCGTGGATCTATTTTCGGCTACAAGCTACAAAGGGTTAAATGACTTCTAAAATATTTTCCAAACATTGCTTGTATTTTGCCTTTCCGGACTCCTGTCCAGCATCAGTCAAATAATGATATTATTATGTAAAAAAAATACCGACGACACCAAATGATTCTTAGGAATTTGCCCGACGTTGTAGGCTCCTGTATCTGACTGAAGTAACCTACCTACATGTCTAAACAAAGCACATATCCAGCACTAAATTAAATAAGATAAATTGGCACATCTCATCATCACCAGCCTCACCCACAAAGTGTTGCCGAAAACAATACCAAAATCTATCCAAGACATCGTCTAACCGGCCTCTATACCTCTATACCTTCAGACGGATACGGTTGTTAACTCTGCTACACGGCGTACTAACATTACTGACGACACGATGATACACCAAGACGTGTGCGTCCGCACTAGGCACCACGGTCACATGTGTTACAACGTGCTCCTATAAATAACACAATATATCTAAAATAGATGCAAACTACCTACTAACACACTGCACGTCATTTTCCTAGTTAGAATTTTCCGGTGTAGATAATAATGTACCTAACCAGCTGATGCAGATTTGCATTTGTTTTGCTTTTAACTCAGATATATGATTAGAGTGACGTCTCGTTGGTGTAGTGGCCGCCAGGCACGTATCCAGACTTTTGGTTCGGGGGGGGACAAACATTGAAACAACCATGTGAACTGTGTGAAAATCGCTGTAATCACTGTACTATAATTTTCACTGTACTATACTATAATTAAAGAACACGCAAGCGAATAAATAAACAGATGGCTTAAAACGTTTTTTTTTCAGTCAGATTTCGGGGGGGGGGATAAATCCCAACTATCCCCCCCTCTGTATACGTGCCTGGTGGCCGCAAGCGCTACTGCTGAGTATAATGTCCTGGGTTCGACTTCCAGGTCTGCCAAAGTATGTAGCCTATTTTCTATGTAAAATTTCCCAGTAGCACTGTAGCAGCCCGGAGTGATTGTGCCCGGTTGATAGCAATAAGCTCCCCTATTACATGGGACTTAAACAGAACTGGTGAAATGTGGGTTTACTATAGGAACACCTTTGCCCAACCCTCCGGGGAAACAAGGTGTGATGTAATGATTAGAAGTGATTTTTAATAATCGACCAGCCAAAACAGTTTCAGGTAAAGGGCGTTTTGTTCCAAACATAACAGATCTACGAAAGGCAACGAGTCAAATGTGACTGTAAAACTAGAAACAAAGATACTTAGTTCTTATGTATTCAATATAAACAGAAAACCCTCTGAAGATCGCTCGGAAAAACGAAGAAGATTGTCATAGCATTCATTATAAATAAATTCAACGCAGACGTGGTCGCGGAAAAATTAGTGACCGCAAAAAACGTTGTTATTCTCATTAAATTAGGAATGCGAAAAAACGTTAATTACGGTATACTTGTGTTTTGTAAAAATAAGTAAATTTGCGGTACCAACAGTACCTAGGTGTTGTTGTAAGAACTTGATCGAATTGCAATCATAACCCATTCATTTATAAAATGTATTCCGTCTTGTTGACTGAGAAAGAGCATATTATGTGTTATTGGATCATCATCGTCATCAATTTATGGACTTTCTTGCCCATTCTTCTCCATACAAAACTACCTTTTGGAAGGGACTAGAATCAATTCTATTTTCTTGTAATTTTCGCATTCAAAAGTGCTTTTTTGTGCCTAATTGAAATAAATGATTTGACTTTGACATCATGATCCTATAACCTAATTTGCTTTCAATTCAAACAGAGATGTTACAGCGATCCCTTTTGTTGCTCTGCTGTGCCGACGCGACGTTGTCTCGAGGGATCAGTAGTTCTGTTATAATGTTTTGTTTTCAGTACTGTTTACATTAACCTTGCTACTATTTTTGCTCATTATATCATTCGTCATACCTCACGTATGAGCAAATGAGCGAGACACAGATCTCTGAAGTGTGACGGTTGTTAACGAGCTTCCACCACACAAGTACGTAGAACCCACTACAATAGCATATTAATCTATGAAAATATTGTCTTTATCTTGGAGCAGTTACGTCCACATGACATGTCATGAATTCGTAATAGTGAAAAGCCCCACGTTTCTTTTTAAGTAGTGATGGGTGGCTGCATGCAAAGTTAAATGTTATAAAATATACGATTGCCAATAAATTGCTCAAACTATTAGTAAGTAAACCATAACAATAAGCTAATATACATAGAGCCAAGGAACAAGTCCTTAGTAATGCGCACACACATCTTATCAATTTCGAAATCAACAAATACCTTACCTACCTTGACGTATGGGAAGGTGGACTTAAACCGTACCTTGATTTAAAACTGCGTCAAATAGCTATTAAAGGAATCTTACTCCACATTCCAATTGATTGCGCTTGCGCCACTACCGAACCAACTCCTATTTCTATTAATTATCAATTCAAATGGGGCCTCGTATCCTTTACATTTCACCATATTTTGTGTAGATGCAAATACAATGTCAGTGGATTTATTTATTAGTAAAAAATGAGATTACAAAACAATGAATAATCAATGCGGTTTCCGGGATATCTACTTCCTCGCTTGATACCGGGCGGATTTGGGCCTAATTTCTGTAATCTGTGGTTTTGTATTATAATTTATAATGGATAGCGATTACTCTTGGTTTTATTTGTAACTTTGAAAATGTTTTTGTGGATTCTCAAAGTGAACTTGATCGGCGTGGAACCAACGATCCAAGTGGAGCCAAGAAAGAAGTTCGCACACCCAGCGACTTCAAAGTAGTAGCTCTCTGGTTTATCAAGTTTCATGTGGGCCGATCCCGGCGGCACTGCAATGCCGGGCCGACCCGCGACGGGAGTGGAGCGAGCCCCGAACATCCCGTCAGCTTACAAAAATCAGTTTAATATACTGGTCCCTCAGTGAGGGAACTTTCAGATATTAAGCTGAAAAGAACAGATACTACACTTTGATCTTAGCCAAAAGGCCGAGAAGCGATACCTGTTCAGGCAAAACTGGCGAGCGTCATTAGCTCGCAGAGAATCTTAACACCGCGATTCACAAAGATGACGTCATTGGCACAGCGCCATCTATTGAATATTTGTAGTATTACTATTGAAATACTTCCCCTCCAATACAAGTTCCGTGGACTTGTACAATATAACACGAGGGGTGACCGAACACTTTCGAAATAAATTGTTAATTTGCACACAAACAAAAATATCCGAGAACAAATTCACCGGCCGCCTTTATCAAATCTACACCGGTGCCTTCCAATCTATCTGCCGGCCGTGTTTATATTTTTATATTATTTTATATTAAAACAGTGATCAACCAAATGTTTAACTACGTAATAACAGAGTAATTAGCATCATAATTACAATTTTAACACCACATATTACCTCAAGGAACCGGGGGCATTATTTGGATGTCCATCCTTGACGCGGTCACGGTGGTGGTCGCGTTAATTCCATTACGTGTCCATTGCTAACACATACAACACTTTATTATTATGTACTTAGGTATTAATAACTGTAAGCAGGTACTTTGTCATTGTCATTGTGTTTTTTTGGAAAAACATAGTTAACTTTAGCAAAAAGTTAAGTCTGACGTAAATCGGAAAATTATAAAGTCGGTTTTGAGTTCGCAAAAAAATCTTATTTCAAATATAACCACTATGACTATACTGTACAAATATCATACATAACAGTCTACAAATCACAAGTCCTTGTCATTTTTAATATTTATTTATTTATTTCATATAAGGTAGCTTCACAGCTGACAGTAAGTATACATAATTATTATTCCAAACATTACGCCAATTACGAAGTACACAGAAAAATAAGAAATACCGAGAGTGACATAATTATTAATATTTATAGTGTGTGCGTGCGTGTGGCTGTGCGGTGTCGGTGCTGTAAATGTGTGTGATTATGTGTGTATGTCTGTGTGTGTATATATAGGGCAATCATTAAAACCTTTCCAACAGTAACTTGGTCAACACCAGCTGGGGTTTTCCTTTATCTCAATAGGATTGATTATTGTAAATTGATAGACTTCTAAGCTAGCAAGGAAGGGTTTAGCTGAAACTTATTTCACACGAAACAATAAGATCTTGTCGTGATGCGGATACCGATAAATTCATATTGCATGAACCAACTCCAATATGCCCCATATTTCGATGGTGATACATTCCGGATACATAATGCAATAGTTGCAGATACAGTGAAAGTTCCATGAAGTCGTAACTAGAGTGTTACCCAAATACTTGTCCTCATAACAATTCTATGAAAGCCTAAATCGATTGCTTCGGTATGTCACACTTACTATAACAGCCGCTGATGTAAGCAGAGTTTCAAACGTAGAAGAAAATTAAATTACATTGACAAATCGTTGGTGCTGGTGGCACATACCCACAAAAGTGATATTAGAAGAAGCGACGTTAATAATATAAATGATAATAATACAAATGACGTCATTAATACAAACATGGCAGTAGCAGTTGCTAACGACACTGGCCATGGTTATCAAGAGGAAGAGGCGATTACTATAGGGCCTTCAGATTGCAGACACAAACAAGTATTTGCAGCAGTGTTGTTATTGACTGATGATGGTGAAGATGCTGTAAAACGGATTGAATTCCTTGGGTTATTTCAGATCAATCGATTATGTACAGAATAATGTAATTGATAGAGACAAAAATTGACTAAAATGCGGATGACAACACTGGCCAATGCGAAAACAACAGTATAATAATTTGATTATGGAAAAAAGACACTAGGTACAATAAGATCAGCAAACTTTTTTTACTTATTTATAAATCCAAAGTAAACCAGCCAAACGTAAAGCAAAAACAGCCAATGCGCAGCGAAGTGTGAAAATCTTTTCTTTGGCGTGCGCCGGCGCATCTGTTTGACCTCCGCATTTTTTTCCTTACCTCTCTGCATTATGTACGAGTATTTTGTTCCTTGATCGTCTTGTGGTGTTGTTCTTATAAATAAACTGTTACTTTAATAACATTGATGACATTTTGTGATCACATTGCAACTACGGGGAAGACCATCAGATCAAAACGATGTGGCTGCTCTTTGGTCACACAGTCACTCTTGGGGCGCTTCTCCAACTATGCAGTTAATATAATCGACAACACTGCATGCTGCACACTGCATGCAGCAACATGGAAAAAAGCTTCCTGCTTGCAAATTTTATGCTACGAAATCCTACACTGGCTGGCCAACCGTTGCATGACCGGTTTTGAAAAGACATATTGAATAATGACTACAATAGGCCCAAGTATAGCTAATATTATTTTTTTATGACTTTACACAAAAATTACATCACCCCTGTTTTCCCCGAAAGGTTAAGTGGTGTACCAAAAAGTAAAGGAAGATAGAAAATACGATTATTTGCGGCAAACGTATTTTCGTCCTAAGTCCGTCCATCACACATTATTCTAACTTAATACCAAATTAAATCCATAGTTTCAAGCCCTCCATCCTCATTTGTAAGCGGTACGATCACTTGAATGAGATGCGCGTGCGCCGGTAGCGTGGTCCTTTTGTGCGCGCGCAGTCGTGTGTGACACCGCGCCTAGCCTCGCTGTGAGAGGATCGGCAGAACTGCTGGATATTTATTTGGTACCATTCTGTAGAGACGATTCGATAAGTGATATTTATTTATGTAAGGCCCTCTTCGGGTTAAATTAATAAATGTAGAGTTTGTAAACTCGGAGTTAAGTAATTAAAATTTTAACTCTTATTACGCGTTGTGCCACTAAAAAGTAATACCGGGTTAGATAACCTGACAATAGTGATTTTTGAGTTGGGAACATTGCAGTTCAATCGACGAAACATAAAATAGGATTGCAGTGTCTATGGCCTGATATGTAATCCGCCCAAAAATGAATTACTTAACGAACAATGAACGGAAATTGTATACCCATATCTTTTACACTACATTACGATACGTAATACTTTCTTGTATTTAAATAACATGACATTTCATTTTAATCGATTGTGTGTGGTTTCCATGGATACTTAGTTTATTGATTGACAAAAACGTCAGACATGGAAAAATATATTTTAAGTTTTTTCTATAATTTATATTTATTTTTATATGAGTTCATGAATATACAGGGTGTAAGGGACAGCCCTCCGCAGACTGATGGGGTGAAGTCAGTATATCATACTAAGATGACCGGTACATGAAATTATTTCAGGAACGTTATGGGAATCCGATAACTCACACGTAATGTATCGTTACCGTGGCAAAACGCGCGTAGCGAACGGTAGTGCAGCGAGCCTTCGGCCGCCAAGTATTTCAACATCCATTGCTGATTTTTTGATTTTAGCTGTTTTATTTTCATAAATGGAGTGCTGCGTACAGAGAATCTAATTTTACATTGAAATAAAACAATGGTAACTGAAAATACGATTTAAAAAAATGAAATTTTTCCTGAGAATATTTCCGGTGGAATATGATTCAAAATAAGGAGCTGAATGTACCCTGTTAGTTTGCGGATGGCTGTCCCTTACACCCTGTATATATATAAAATTCGGTACTATATCAGCAGGCAATATTGGCTGGTGATATAGTACCGAATTTCCACTTACTATATCGTCGAACAATGTAAAATACAAAGTAAGTTATCAGCGGGACCTCATAACGTCAATTTATTTTGATATTACTAACACTAACCCAGAGTTTAGCGACGTAACTCTCCCACATCGGTGGGTTTAATATTTAAAAGTTTAACTCTAGGCTTACCACTACTACTAACTCTTGTTGGCGCAAGATGAATTATTTGATTATCCTTGAGTCAGCTGCTAACTATGAGTTATACAGGAGAACTCATGAACGCGCAAGTGGGCCTTAATTGTTAAAAAAAAAACCTTAACGCGTCAAAAATAAATTATTTTTTATACTAGTTGAGATCGGCGTCTCCTACCCGACTACCCTGAAAAGAAACACCGAAACAAACTCAGAGCTCACAGTCTCTTTAAAAGTCCAGATTGCCTCGTTGGTCTAGTTGTAGCGAGCGCTTCTGCTGAGCATGAGGTCCTGGGTGCAATTCCCAGGCCAGACAAAGTGTTATTGGATTTTTCCATCAGGAATTTCTCAATAGCAGCCCGGAGTCTGGATTTGTACCCCATTGATGGCAATAGGTTCGCCCCCTTACATGGGACTTAAACATAACTAGCGAAATGTGGGTGTAGGTACTATAGGTATAGGTACACCTCTGCCTATCCCTTCGGGGAATACAGGCGAGGTGTGATGTTATGTTATAATCTTAGTCAGGGCATAGTATGAGGACTATGCATACTCTGAGATGGTCACTCAGCCACACTTGCACTGATGTGGTTGAACTTTTAATAATTTCCGGAATTCTGTGGCGAGAATTTTATAGCAATGCAATGCAGCCCAGTGCCTGCACAGTCCAAAAATACGCACTGCTCTCTGTTGCTTTTCGTATTTTCTTAAAATAATGATGGGAGCCAATGGACAAATAGCGTTGCTTGGTCTTTATTTTTTAATCAGGAATATTTTCACAGTCTACTACTACCAGGAACAGCCAGGTGGGCAGGCACTACGTCGGCGGAAGACATTATGTATGATGTTGCCCACGATTACAAGTAGCGAACCACAATGATCCATTTCCCTCTTATAATGTTGACTCACATATTCACAGTATGATAAAGTACTCTCTAGTCACAGATCATAACAACATCTTCTTGCTTGTCTACAGTCAGCGTTAGACTAACCCGCTGTCCCTCTTCCCGATCAAATCCTAAATCTTTAACCCATTGCAACTTATTATGAAGGAAAATTAAAAAGTTGTGTACAGATATGGTTCTCATCTTTACGGGAGTAACCATCTCTAATAGAATATCTCAATTGCAATTTATACTTGAAGAATATGTTAAAACAATAATAACATGGAGGCAAGGCCTTCATACCACTTTATCTGAAGCAAACAAAAACCGGAAATCTTTGAATGGCTCAACTCCTTATAAAAATTAGAAAAGATGACGTCATTACCGTAGCACATGGCAATATTTATCACAATTCCGAAAGTCTAACAACCAACCTTACTAAGGGATATTGTGTTACCCAGGAACTGGGTTGTGGTCAGATAGGCAGTCGCTCCATGTAAAATACTGGTACTCAGCTGCATCCAATTGGTTAGGAAAAGACTACGTAGATGATGGAGAGTGCAGTGGACTTACAAAAGGCACGCATGACTGACCCAGACTGCTACAATGCTCAATTTCACCGTGAATCGGTTCATATCGTTATGAATCAATTACGCGGTTTTGTGAGGAAGCACGAGCGATGACGTAATAGTCTAACGCGATTATATCGATAAATAGAGATGAGTACCGTCGCATTGTTTTTGAATAAGAGGAGTACGCGAAGTAATGCAATAATTATGAGATGAAATATTGGTGAAAGGAAAAGAAAGCCAATCGTTGCATGGCGCTCAAGTTAATTCAGTTGTACAAAAGAGGTCATTAAGATAAGTGAGGTGAGCATTGTACTCCTGATAACTAAGTTGCTAATTTTATAAGGTCTGAAAGTTTTGCCCAAAATCTGTCTTTACCAAAAAAAAAAACACAAGCTTCCCAATCAGGATGCGAATTACTAATCAATCCGCGTAGAACCAGAGGCTTTCTATAGCTCATACAATACACCTGTTCGTGATTGCGATTGACTGAATTTCTGGAATCAATATATCCCAGAACACGTCCATTCTTATGACTTAGCATGGCGCCAACGAACTTCATTCACACGGTAAGTGAATCTTCCACGAATGCGACTACACCAATGAGTTCCTACAAGACATATGTTCCTATACTAGCATTCTTGTTCACAAATCTAGTCGTATTACATACCTATATTAATAAATTCTCACCAATAGACATCCCGAGTCATCGGCCTTTCATTTCGGAAAGGGAAATGTCCGAAGAATCGTGATTGGTGAACTAAACGGTACTACACACCGGTCAAGGAAGTAATTTGTATTAAATTGTGGTCAGTGTGAACTATCGGTGGGAATCGATGGCGTTTGTCTATAAATAATATAAATACTTTGTGTTATTTTGTGCGATCGAGCAGGTGTTGTGTTCAAGAGGATCTTGCATGGTTCGATTCCCTGGTTGGGTTTATATTAAATTATATATTTATATTAAATTCCTTTTCTGACTTATTGGCTGAGTAACCTACTAGCCAATACTTATATACCATAGGATTTTGATGTAAGATAGTCGAGAGTAATTACAAGATATTAGGTTATCTTAAGTTAGGTATTGGCTGCAACTCTAACATGCAACTTTACTTACCCTTTATGGCTACTTTTTTTGTAAATCATATTTTTTACTTGAAGGAGCAATTAAACTATTTTTGTTTAAGAACTAGCTGTGCCCCACAACTACGTTCGCGTGGAAGCCGTATGATACACAATATATACTAAAATAACAGCCATATTTTAATAAAACTCCCTCATCCCCCGACTACTTCGTTTTCGCTTAATTTTCTTTCTGACTTTTTCCTTTTGCTCGGGTCCTAAGGGTCGTAGCGTGATATTAAATAGCCTATAACTATCCTAAAGAATTGGCCTATTAAATACAAAAATAATTTTTAAATCTGACTTTTTGTTCACAATATCATGGGTTTTCATTTTTTTCCGCGGAAACCTTATCTTTCTAAAATAAAAGTAGCTTAAGTTACTCCCCGTAACATCAGCTATCTGCTAGTAAAAGTCCCGTCAAACTCGGTCTAGCCGTTTTGGAGATTAGCCGGAACAAACAGACAGACAAAAATATTAAAAATTGCTTTTTGTTATAAGTACCGTATATACTTTCCTATGCATTTAGTAAAAACTTGTTATTTTGACATTACAAACAGACACTTCAATTTTATTTATTTGTCATATACGACTCTGGAACTATAACTTTGACTCTGGAATATATGGCCAACCTGTATAGATTGGAGTCTGGAATATATGACTCTGGACTAGCTATTTATCGCACGACTGTAACTTACAGAACACTACAGAAACTTGGCTGACGAACCATCTGGCTGCAAAGTGGACGCGATTAAAGATTGCAGTATCGCAATAAACACAATTTATAGCTTGGAGATCTAACTACCATAATTATTGTAACATCGACAATAACGATTCTTGGACCATTGTGGAAGTATTTCCATAATCGCAAAAACTACGAGTGTTAGGAAGTAGATTATTCAAAATTAATGTATCGCGAATGTTACAGCGCATCGGTGAGAAAGTTTTCTAGAAAAACATTGCTGCCGTATTTATAATGAAAAGCAATTAATATTTTACATAAAAACAGTTTAATAACACTTACGCATATCGGTTTCAGAGCAGGAAGGAAATTATTTTCAGTTAGCAATTTTGCGTACTCATAAGATCTTGATACTATATTGTAATGATGAAAGAAAAGCCAACAGAGTTTTATTTGATTACGTGCAATAAATTCGTTACAGGTCAACCAGCGTGGGTAATCATGAACATTATCAGGGCGTAAAAGGCTGCTGCTGATAATAGGCCTTCTGAAACACTCGTTATTTGTTATGATCATTCGTTTGATTAGTTAGGTTTCATGATAATTTTATCAGATTTACCACTCGGAAATACGTACAAGGCAGCACCTCATGAAATAAGCCACGCCGTGCAAGAGCAGCAGTGCTCTTGCATGTCACGATAAGCTTACATTTTGGTCTGTTGCTCTTTTGGCAAAACTTTAAGTAAGCTATGCTTAAAAAGTTTCTCCGCCAAAACTGATGAAATGACTGAAATGATGATGCATTTGACGTATCCTTAACATAGATCACTATTTCATTTGAAAAAATTAAAAAGTATTTAGGTATACACAGTCAAAATAATGTTTCAATACATATAACGATTACCTTTGCCAAACTGCAAAGCAGTTTGTTGGCAAACGTATGTATGTAGCTCCTTTTCAGTACATAAACACAATTTACAATAACACTTCTACACCTATACGCTAAACCTGTCATCATTCTTTACAATCTGTTGTCTGACCTGTTGTTTTTCTTTTTTTTTCTTTTCAATCATAACACCTCAGTCGAATATCAAAGGTACCTTCATAATGTTGTGCTCTATCCTTTGTTTCCGCTGTGCAGGTGTGTGTCGCCGCTGATGACAGTGGTTTCCTTGAACTTGGTAGGTAAACCCTGCGGCAAAGCGTGTGTACGTTCGCGGCAACATAAATGTATATACCACGCGTCGCATATCGTTACCTATGTGCTACCATATGAACTCACACGCTTGTTATATTTCTGAGTGAATTATGGCAATTTAAGACAGTAGAGAGTACTCTGCAACTGCTTATCGAAATCTACTACAGGACTAGAGCTACGTTCTGTAGTAGATGCCTAAAACGAATGCTATTACAATACGTTTTTATGAGCTGATGATGCTGCTACTCACCACTAAGACACAATGTCGCATCAAACGCAGATGACTTTTTTGACAAAGAGGGGCCTATTACAGAATATACTCACGGAAAACATCGTCTACTTTCTGGAAACAGCAAAAGGTTGAGATAAATTATTCGAAACTACAACATGGTGTACTCCGAACTCTAGTCACACAGGTCCGTGGTAGCACTGGCATCATTACAATGAGCAGTACGCGTGAAGAGGAGTGGCAGAGCGCTCTACTGTGACGAGGAGCAGCATCTTGTTGTTTGTGTCTTATTACAACAATACTTAGGAGGTTAGATCAGGAGAAAACGCGGATGATCTCACGTTGGTTTCTTAGTATTATTACAACAGTAGTTGCAACAGTAATTGGCATTAGCACTCATTTATAACGAAATTACCGGGGGACTAAAACGGCGCACTTTGGCAGAATCATAATAGGATAATATTATGAACTTTAGTTAAATTAACCGTAAAATGGTCACAAATTGACAATTCATAATATTAACTGCGTACAATTCATATCACGCAATTTTTATAATAGCTTTTGAAATGCCGGACCTAGAGTTTGTTGGTACCTATTACCTAGGCTATTTTCATTTTCTGAAGAGCTACATTTCGTCGGCGATATAAAATGGTATCCGTAACACGTCGTCGTCGTCGTCGTCGTTCATCGTCGTTTCCTCAAGGAAATTTACATAAATGTCTATATCTGGCATTACAATATTTCTTCACAAAATCTTCAATATGAATTGTAAGATGTTGCTCTTGACTAACTTCTTATGATTCTGCTATTTGACATTAAAGCAATTCATAGTTTGTGCACAATTTTACGAATCTTAGTACAAAACTGTCAAACAGATGAATTGCGTGATATGAATTGTACGTAGTTAATAATATGAATTGTCAATTTGTGACCATTTTACGGTTAATTTAACTAAAGTTCATAATATTATCCTATTATGATTCTGCCAAAGTGGCCGTTTTAGCCCCCCCCCTGATTGATTCTAGACCGAAACAAATGACGTGAAGCGTCACGCAATTTTATAAGTCAGTCAATCTAGAAGCTGACGGACATAAATCGTAACTCATACATAAGCCAAAAAAAACTAATCAATTCCTTAGTGCGTAACGCAGAAATTACCACACTATCTATATAACAGTGTAATATCTAGCAAGGAAATTAAATAACATATAATTACTTAAAATAATTAATCACACGATCGAATCCTCCGCGCCACTGCGCATGCGCGATAATAATCGTAGCTTCCAAGATGGCGCCCACAATGGCGGGTTGTCATTGAATTGTTGTAAAACTGACAGATTTTCCTGAACTGATCTGATCTTAGCTAATTAATTCTCAAGGATCTGATCTTATATGCTCGTTCATTTAATTAAATTGTGATAACGTAATATATGTGTGTATAATATACCTAAGTAAGAATTTTCCTCGTGCCATGAGATCTTCTACAGAAAAGATTGCTTTCTTGAAGACTTCAGCACAATAGTGTACTTTAAATAATGGAAGGTAGGTGGTATCTAAATGCTTTTAACGTGACGATACATTTAGGAATAGTTATCCGTCGAGGGCTAGGTCTGGGTAGTAAGAACAACACCATGCTTGGCCATGGTTGCACCATGGTTTTAGGCCCCAGATCATCAACGTCATCTGCCTAGCCTTTTCACAACTATGTTGGGATCGGCTTCCAGTCTAACCGGATGTAGCCGAATACCAGTATTAACCCCCAGACGGAGGGCTTTTTTTGTGGAAACATCCTAATGGGAATGAGGATGTCCCCACGAAAAAAAAGGAAATAAGCATGAATTTTCTTAAGTGACTATGCATACGGAAAGAAAATACTTATTCAACTCTACAAAACCAAAAAGAATAATTATCAAAACAAAGACACTGAATAGTGATACTTACCTACCTACTCGTAAAAACATGGCGGACATAAAAAAAACCTTTTATTTACAGTGGTATTGTTTGACGCTGAAGTAATCATATTTTTAAGAGGTTTTTTCCCTTGTTTACGTCTTGTATTCGTTAGTGGGTAATTGGGTATTGTTCGTTTTTACGCGTTTAGAAATATTCATTTGGCACAAATATAGATACAATCTGAGTATTCTTTGATACCATGATGTAGAGAGGGATAAGCATGCAACACTACTACACAAGTCTTCTGTGTTGATCGATTTTACAATTTGGTAAGAATTACCCTGATAAAATCCCTAAAATGTTTTACTTTATTTTCTACTGGGGCTCATTTGATAAATAAATAAATAAGAATAAAACAATCTGTGTATCTAAACTTCGGAACCTATCGTCCACGTTGCTAACAGTATCATAATTATCTGTACCTGCCCACCTTTCTTTGTTTCATCATGAGATACGAAAAACAAAAGACAAATCATCACATGCTCATAATTATCGCTTATCAATCAGTCTAAGGGCTTTCCACCACCCACAGTCATAAACAAAAGTTCATCTTACATTGCTGTTAACTAAAACAGTTGTATAAAGTCTCGTGGTAGAAAACCAGCACTGGATAGTGTTAGGAAATAGGTCACGCCTACATGGGGTTTTAATAGTATATTTATGGCGCCGTTTACACCTACGTCCATTAGTTGAAGAGAACCTTTAATCTTAGTGTTGCTAGTTTATTGCATTTGTTGTTTTTATTTTTTGTTGTCTTTGCTCAATAGGTTTTTATCTGAATGTATGCATATTGCATAAGTCAAACTAACGACCAATGCCTTGCCGACAAAGTAAGATACTACACTTGTCGACTCACACCTATCACATGACTCCATTCATAATCTAGTAAAGTCTAGTAGTAATTTAGTAGTATTATTATTATTATATTATGAATGGATGTGCTGCTTTCGAAATGAAATTCCGACTGTGTGTGGCCGGCCTTTTACTTCGTAGATAGTTCTCGATAGTAGTTAACATCATGCATGAATTTAGTGCTGAAGAGACAAGAGCGAGGCAACAGAAGCTAATCATGCATTCAGTGGTGCTATTCTGTAAAGATCCCACAGTGAAAATTTAGGTGAAGTGAGCGTGATGTGAACTGTCATCCCACCTTACTCTACTAGGGATTGAGCTCACTTCAAACTCACTTCACCTAAGTGCTCACGGAGTGATGTTTACAGAATAGATCGGCTGGTCTTGACCGTAATCGCTGCCTGGTTGTATTCAGACGGGATACAACCGACGATTACAGTTACAGTTAGTCTACAACAGCAAGTTCTAGCCCAACTCAAGTTTAAAAAACCCAATTGCTAGAAATGATTAGAAAAATAATGAGAAGAATAGACACATATTCAGCCGCTCACGGCTCTTCATTACTTGTCCAATTAAGTTTCCAAGTATATCAGCCCTCCACTTCTCAACAACCAAATACACTTCACTCACACTCACTTGTAAATATCAAAGCATGCAGGTGTGTGTAGTGTGTATGTATCTACAGCAGTACCACCGGCGGGAAGTGTTAGCACAACAATCAAACTCAAATAAACTGAACGTGTAAGGAAACGCACTTTTAGCTTTGTGGAGCAAAACATCCTGCGGCTGACTGTACGCCATCAGGAACAAGGAGTTACTAGTAAACACGTATAGCTGGTGGCTTATAGTTTGTACCGTTACGTGTAGTATAAGGCGTTGTTTCGTCCTAATACGACGCGACTACGCGATCATCGCGCGAGTAAGCGATGCAACCATTGCGTGGTCGCGCGATAACAAAAACTGGGAGTCCTAATGGAACGCGAATATGCGATCATCGCGCGAGCGGCCGCGATGAGGCCAGCCCTGCCCCCCCCCCCCCCCCCCCCGCGCTCTCGGACGACGCGACGCGATTATGCCAATTAGGGCACCTATTCGACATCAGTAATATGTTTGATCGCGGATTCGTACGACTATAGAGCTCTCCAATTTTGATAATTTGCATTAAAGCTCTACAAAGTTGTTTTGGCGCGCGGCCATAGACGGGACTAAAACCACCATCTTGTTTTTCAATACATTTCACAAAACAATTGCACAAAATGATTACTAACAGCGGCCCCTGTCAACGTCATAATGTATCTTCTGCGTTCTGCAAACTTATTTCTGAACAGCACCCTAATTGCGTAACAGTTACAGTAGGAATCGGTTTTATTTTGACAGTTTAACAACATTCATTGCGTTATTTACGTTGTTAGCACACGAATTTTTCGAACACATGAAGCAATGGATTAGCAATTTACTTCAAAATCATTCAGGTTGTGATTAATATAGTGTGTTACGCAATTCGCAAAAAGAAATCTGCTGCTCCCTACATTTATGTTCGCATAACTCGTCAAAATGTAGGCGATTTCAGGTTTGGTCCCATAGTAAAAATTGCTCATAATGATGAGTACAATGACCCCTTAAGAGGATGTGCGTTATTTATGTTACATCTTGTATAAACCATTGCGAAGGGAATGTGGTGCGCAGGAGCGGGTCAATGTACTCAAATTGGCAATATTTACACTACGTGCTAAGGGATCTTAAACAGAGCCACTGGTTTATTAAATAACAACCTGGTGATTTGAATGGGATATTATTTTGTTTATATTTTACTTTCGCTGTAGGTCCTGCAACCTTCACCAAGTCATTGATCCACCTTTTGGTGGCTACCTACGCTGCACCTTCTGGTGCTCGGTCGGACCTGATGAAGGTCGCGAAATACCGATTGCTGCGGGAGACACAGGACCGGTCGTTGTGTCGGTTCTTGGGAGGCCCAAGTCCAGCACTAGACGTCTTAAAGCTTGATGATCATACATACATGTTCCAGTACCCGTACACGCCGTTGATTTATAATTTTATGAAGGCTCCTGCAAACAGGCACGACCCGCGACGCGACACAAAGGCACCTAGCGGGCACAAAGGCACGCACCTGTTTGTAGGAGCCTTAAATCAACGATGTGGATCACCTACCCTCACAAGCTCCTCTTGGCTGCTTATAGGTATCCGTGTCTGATGTATGACTGAGAAACCTCACTTCAAACGAAAAATAACAATACAGAAAAGCAACATTTTATCTGTTCTTGTGAAAATAATCGTAGTTCAGCAGAAGGCAGCCGAAAACTTGCTTGTTCATAGGTTTTGTTTGTGGAATGCAGCACTGTGCAGTTAATGATCGCCTGCCCGTAAAGGCGTGTGCCAGATTGGCGACTCCCAAGGTGACAATAATTTGCGCGAGCGAACTTTCTTACAATAACATATTTTTACAAACATCTGCGCGGCGCCACGTGTCAAGGTAAGCTAGTCGCCACAACACACCGTGGTTATTATTACTCATATTATACACAAAACACATACAAGCTACCGTGGAAATGGTACAGAAAGTCCATCAACAGAATGGATATTGTAATGGGGTTGCTCGGCTGATTTTGATCTCGAACAGAACCGTTAGGTATTCATGCATGGGGTATTCGTTTATTTTATAAGTATTAGTTTTTAATTTCAACGTGAAAATCATTATTAATATTCATCATCAAAATGATATATACATAAATAACAACGTATACCGAATTAATTAATAAAAATAACAGTATTATATTCTAACTTCACTAAAACTAGGTATTAACAAATATGGCGTCGCAAAATTCCTCCGCATCGCTGTCGACTGGTAATGTACCCAAGAGACTGGCGGCATTGCCACGTTGTATGGCAATGCTTAGCTTCTGGCCAAGGTAAAAGCCAGCCCTTGGGTCACGGGAAGTGTCAACCAGCTGTTTCGGGACTCCAAGAGGAAGCCTAAGTTTGGGGTTTCAACCCCAAACAAGCTCCAAAATATAATTCGGTACCGATAAGGTCATTATACTTACACAGTCGCGGCAGCAGTTTTTAATAATGTTCAAATGAGTGCTTGTATACGGTAGGTGTAGGTAGCAAATAAAAAAATCTTTCTTTCTTTCAAATTCGCGCAAGGAATTGAACCCTGAAAACTTTTGGTCTGTAAAAGTCTCTGTTCATAAAGAGAATGCCAGAGTGATTTTTTTTCCCTAAGTACTCGACATAAGTATAAGCGGTTCTGTCAGCTAGTCTTAACTTGATAAACGTATTTTCTTCATTTTTCTTTTCTTTTGAAGAACTTCTAAGTGTTGTACTTAGGTATCAGATTTAATTTCTAATTTTTGCTCGCGAAAGAAAACTGTAAGAAGTGGACCTTCTGAAAATAGTTAATAAAATATTGATTGACTATCAAAACTAGCCGTAAAGCTATGACGATCTATGTAGCGGTATAAATTATATTTATAAACTTTTTGTACATTTTCTAAATAAAACTAGTCAAGGACAACGATATAAAAAACAAAAACCGGCCAAGTGCGTGTCGGACCACGCACAATGAAGGGTTCCGTAGTTGGGATGAATTTATCCCAAGAATAAACTTAAAATTGTAGTTGAAAAACATGTTCTCCCATACATTCCATTTACATTTGTACGTACAATATCCCTATATTGTACGTACAAATGTAAATGGAATGGATAATGATTCTTAAAATAACATGGCAAATCACCCTAGATTTGCCATGTTATTTTAAGACAGACTTGTTATAAGTAGGTTTTTCTGTAATCTAATAAGTATGGAAGTATTTTCTGCCTTTTTTTTCAAAATTTTAGTTCAGTAGTTTCGAAGATCAAGGTGGAATGATAAATTTTCATGTATTTTCTTAAATAACTTTAAAACGATTCATTTTAAAATTATAAACAAATTATACTTGAGCCCCTGACCCGCCACTGAGTACACTTTTATTTTTTATTTTCTTATTTGTCTCCAAAAGTGAACCATGATCGAAATTCATTTATTTACGTAACACGTCCGTGTTTCGGTCACAGAAATTGATATGTGTACCAAATTAAACTTAATCGGTCCATTAGATGTGACAGACGGATAGACAGACAGACAGACACACGAGTGATCCTATAAGGGTTCCGTTTTTCATTCAGACATGCGGGACCCTAATAATTTCCTAATGTTTACTTCGAATAGCTGCCGTAATCAGCTTCTAATAACTCACAGTGCAGCAAACATAAGATTATGTGAGTGAAAGACAATTTATGAGTTTTGTGTGACAGACACCTATGTACATATGTCAGTTTTCTTTTTACAAAAAACCTGTAAGACTACATACCTCCATACTTTCTAGTTCGCCCAAAGTTTGCGCTTCTGTAGTTCAGCTCCCGAACCACCAGTCGAATTCATTGCGTAAGTAGGTACTGTAGAGGCCTTAGTTGAGCCTGCCTTCCGCATGAATCCTCTTTGGATTATGACATTGGCTGATAAGACAAACGCTGGTTTCAATTGGAATTTAGAATAGGTGAAAATTATGACGTATAGTCATATTGTTCTATGTCGAGTCAGTGATATACTAGCCCTACTAATATAATGTGTTGTTGCTTTCATATAAGCAAATAAATAACAAGAAGAATCCTGCTGCGTTTATTCTACCTATAAACCCCCGAACACACCTCGAAGTCGAGACCCTACAGACAATCTACGTAGTGACCTGCCTATTTTTTTTTTTTTTTGTGGATGGGAAATCATCAAATGACTTCTCCCGCTCTGGGCGGAGCGGGAGGGCGTGTCAGACTTTTACTGACTTTAGTCACCCGTGTTCCTTCTGTTGCCTGTGCCGGGCCACGGTAACTCTTTCGAACATCCCGCAACCCTAGCTGGCATCGGCCCTAGCGGACCCCGTCAATAGTGCTGACATCTCTTTGAGGCGCGCGTGGAACACGACGCGCCGTCGACTCGGGCTTGGTCCTTACCAGACAGCGAGCTACCCATTGCTCGCCGTCCGCAAGCCCGCGCCTATGGTGGCCGGGAATCGGCTGCCAGTTCCCGACGCCCAGGGCGTCTCCTGCGGCGATTAGGGGCGTGAGGGCGCAAAGCTTGCCTCTCCTTCACGCGTTCCGCCTCCTCCTTCGTGAGCATTACTGCTTCGCAGAAGGAGGTAATGGCTTCCCATGTACTCTCGCTCCGTACCATGGCCTGGACCAGGGCCGGACGCGAGAGATCGCCGCCGCCGATCGCTACCACGAGGACACGGCGGTGCTCCGCCCAAGCCGGGCAGACCTCCACCGTATGCTCCACCGTGTCCTCCGGGCGATCCACACAGTGGTGACACCCGGGCGTTTCCTCCCGCCTTATCCGGAACAGGTACCTCCCGAAGCACCCGTGTCCGGTGAGGACCTGCGTCAGGCGGAAGGTGAGGACGCCGTGGCGCCTCCCCAGCCACTCCTCAAAGAGGGGACTTATCGCCGCAATTGTGGCGTGCCCAGCGCTGGGTTGCGACCATCGCACTCTCACGTAGTGACCTGCCTGTGTATCGTGGCTGGTCATTACAGTACCTACCTATGTTTTATTTGCAGTCAAAACCTAAGACCCCATAACCAGCCATATCGTTGATGTGCCGCCTACCCCAGAAAGTTAAAACAAGCATGACGTAAAGACCGTAAACATTAAAAACATAAAACGTCAAACAGACCGTTAGAACGTTCGATATTGAAATACGAACGCGTTTGAAATTCGAACCGGTGGAATCCGCGCGCTTTCCTAATTGCTCTGAAAATAGAGCGACCCACGCGCACCGCGAAACTCTTGAAACGCCACCTGGACTAGGGCGGGCATGCAGGTCTTTGATTTAGGGACTTGACAGATGGCTTTGCTTCATTGGTAATTTTATACGTGCGTTTATTCATAGGTTTTGCATAGACCTTAGTTCAAGTTTTGCAATATGCGTAAGTGCAGGGTAAATAAAGAAAATCACTCTGTGCGACACTCTAAATAAGGAACCCTGCTTGCAAATCCAGTCACCCACAATAAAAGTTTATGTTACGTAAATATCCGGAGTCCGTTTAAAGCCTAGTCGCCCTTCACACCCTCTAGCGGAAGCACAGGAAACAATAAACTCGTAATATTTCATACACAGTCGCTTGCGCCTGCGCAGTCACGTTCAATCACTATATTAACTTCGTTTAACGCCCCTTATTTTAAAATGGCGTCTATTTTAGGGTGATTTGAAGCCATTTCACGCAACTGAGTCTTCATAATTTTTAAAATAACTGACGTGTATGTCAGTTTCTCGGCTTACTCACCCCCCGGCGGGGGTGAAAGGATGGGATTTTATCAAATTGGTCACGCTTTGCCGTTTCCTTGGATGTGGAGGAAGACATTACAGTTAGTTCAGAACGAAATATAGAATAATTAATAATCGTCTCTGTCTTCCGTGGTTTGACTAATTTGAGAATTAACAAGCTTTAGTATAGTATAGTATAGTATAGTATAGTATAGTATAGTATAGTATAGTATAGTATAGTATAGTATAGTATAGTATAGTATAGTATAGTATAGTATAGTATAGTATAGTATAGTATAGTATAGTATAGTATAGTATAGTATAGTATAGTATAGTATAGTATAGTATAGTATAGTATAGTATAGTATAGTATAGTATAGTATAGTATAGTATAGTATAGTATAGTATAGTATAGTATAGTATAGTATAGTATAGTATAGTATTGTATAGTATAGTATAGTATTGTATAGTATAGTATAGTATAGTGGAGTTCAAGGGTCTAATTCCCACCTTTCGTGTCTGAATCAGTGTAACAGAAAATTACGAAGTAGTAAATTGGAGACTGGGGAAGGAAGGATGCCTTGAATAGTTAAAGTTGATGAACAAACTAAATACAGAATCGACGCCACGGTGGCTTGAAGATCACCTTTACACAGCCACTACGACCTCATGTAATATTTCCGACACGATCCGATGCGACTTCATAAAACTGCATTAACACCTTTAAACACTTTTTTATAAACCTTTAAACCATGTCGGTATTTTGATATCTTACTCTGGATTCATTTATAACTAAATCCAACACTAATGCTTACAGGTTATAGTCCAAAGTGCAATGGGTAGCTTCCGTAATCGATGTATATTAGTGAGATGTGCAAGCGCAGTCGTGTTACCGGACGTCACGTACGGAACCACGTGCACGGATGAGCGGTGTCATAATGCTATTGCTGAACCCTACTAATGTAGATAAATGCACGGAATTTCATGTTTATCGTGTAGTCATTACTACAGCATGCTATAACTTCTACATTTTAGCCAGCATCAATGTACAAAAGTTTAACACGGAAAGTTAACACTTGACCAAAAAACAAGTTAAAAGAAAAGGCTCCAGGCAGAGAACTAACTCAGGATAACAATTTACTGGCAAAAGTCAACCATAACTCGGTATTCGGTACGTAGGCCTGTAGAAATTAAGGGTCACTGCGACTGGGGCCCGGATGCTGGAGGTTCCCGGTGCGGCCAGCGGCCCGACCGCTGACGCTCTGGCCGAGAGGCTTAGGGCGTCCCTAAATGCGGACGAGGCCCAAGTGTCCAGACCCACCAAGTGCGCGAACATGCGCATACTGGGTTTGGACGACTCAGCGACGGAGGGAGAGGTGGTGGCCGCCGTTGTTAGGACTGGAGGGTGCTCAGCCGAGCAGGTTAGGGTAGGCACCATCCGTCCTGACTTCACGGGGATGCGAACTGTTACAGTGAGCTGCCCCGTGGCGGTGGCCCGAAAAATAACTGGGGAGGGCCAAAGGCTCAAGGTGGGCTGGGTTTCCACGCAGGTGAAACTGCTGGAACCCAGACCTCTGAGGTGCTTCCGCTGTCACGTGGGCAACCACGTGGGAGCTAAATGCACCTCGGAGGTGGACCGTAGCGGCCATTGCTTCTGCTGTGGTCAGCCCGGTCACAAGGCCGGCTCGTGTAAAGCCGCGCCGCACTGCTTCGCGTGTGCGGCAGCTGGCAAGCCGGCCAATTACCGGGCTGGGAGCAAGGCCTGCGCTCCACCCGCCAAACCCAGGGGCAGCAAGCCCTCTGCCACCAGCGTCACCGCCGCAGCTGCCACCACTGCCGCCGCCGCCGCTGCCGCCTCCGCCGCTGCCGCCTCCACTGTCGCCGCCGCCGCAACCACCGCGGCAGGGCCCTCACAGGGGGTTCGGGAGGGGGCTGATATGGAGTGCCAATAATGGCCCCATTACGCCTCCTCCAGGCGAACATCAACCACTGCGCCTCCGCTCAGGATCTATTGCTCCAGAGCATGGCGCAGTGGTCGATTAACATCGCCGTGGTCGCTGAGCCGTACTTTGTCCCGCCCAGGGATGACTGGGTGGAGGACCTGAGCGGCTCAGTGACCCTAATTTCGTCGGCCGCCGCCGGTACCCTGTCCCTCGAGGCTGTCAATAGGGGACGGGGTTGCGTGGCAGCACGGTTCGGGGAGATTGTCGTGGTAGGGGTATACTTCTCCCCGAACCGAACTCTCGCCGAGTTCCACAACTCCCTTGCGGAGTTGAGAGTCGTCGTCGTCGGATTCCGTTCCCTCCCTGTACTCGTCCTCGGGGACTTCAATGCCAAGAATGTGGCTTGGGGTTCCCGGCATACGGACACACGGGGCAGGATGGTGGAGGACTGGGCTCTGGAGACGGGCCTGGTCGTCTAAACCGGGGTTCTGTCCCCACGTGTGTGCGGATGCGGGGTGAGTCAGTGGTGGACATTTCGTTCGCCAGCCCCGCTCTGTCGCCTCGTGTCCTCGACTGGCGCGTCATGGAGGGGGTGGAGACCTACTCCGATCACCGGTACATCCGGTTTGACGTCTCCGCCCAGACCTCGAGCGCGCCGGTCCGACAGGCCCCGAGTGGTCCGCGGTGGGCGTTGAAGCAGCTGGACCGGGAGCTCCTCCTGGAAGCCTCGATCGTGCAGGCCTGGGTGTCACCACTGGACAGGCCTGCTGACATCAATGACGAGGCGGGGTGGTTCCGGGAGGCCATGTCCGAAGTATGCGACGTGGCAATGCCCCGGGTCCGGCCCGGACGCGCCCGGCGCCAGGTGTGCTGGTGGTCGCCGGAGTTGACGTCTCTGCGCGACGCGTGCGTTGCTGCGCGACGCCGGTACACCAGGCACCGCAGGCTCCGTATCCGCCCTCCGGATACGGAAGCCATTCAGGCGGAGCTGTACGAGGGGTACAGAGCGGCGAAGACCGCCCTCCGAGCGGAGATCCTGCGGGCCAAGGGACTGGCCCGTGAGGAGTCGCTGGAGACTCTGAACAGGGACCCGTGGGGACGCCCCTATAAAATGGTGCGGAACAAGCTCCGCCCATGGGCTCCCCCGCTGACGCAGAGTCTCCGGCCCCAGCTCGTGGAGGACGTGGTGAGCGCTCTGTTCCCTTCGCGAGGGGAACATACTCCCCCGCCCATGGCTCCGCCTCCTGCGGTGTCGGATGCGGACCACGCAGCCGACGATGACGACGATGCTCCGGAGGTGACCGAGGTAGAGCTGAGAGTGGCGGTGCGCAGGCTGAATGCCAAGAATACCGCCCCAGGACCCGACGGCTTACCTGGAAAAGCCTGGGTCCTGGCCTTGGAGGCTCTCGGGCCTCGACTAAGGGGGCTCCTAAGCGCATGCTTGGAGAGGGGCCAGTTCCCGCTTCAATGGAGGACAGGAAAACTGGTCCTCATTAAGAAACCGGGGCGCCCTGCGGACTCGCCGTCCGCTTACCGGCCCATCGTGCTGCTCGACGAGGTGGGCAAGCTCTTTGAAAGAGTCATTGCAGACCGCCTTGTCGGGCGGCTGGTGAGGGTGGGGCCGGATTTGGCGGAGAGCCAGTTTGGTTTCCGCAAGGGGCGCTCTACGGTGGACGCCATCATGCGCGTACGAGCCCTCACGACGGGGGATGCTGTGGCCCGGGGTGGGGTCGTCTTGGCGGTGTCTCTAGACATCGCCGATGCCTTCAACACCCTGCCCTGGAGTTGCATCAGGGAGGCACTCCGGTATCACCGAGTGCCGACCTACCTCTGTCGCGTGGTCGAGGCCTATCTGACGGACAGGGCCGTCATCTACCCCGGTCACCGGGGAGAGTGGAACCGGCGAGAGATGTCGTGCGGTGTCCCGCAGGGATCGGTTCTGGGACCGCATCTGTGGGACATCGGGTACGACTGGGTGCTGCGCGCCGACCTCCCTGGTGGCGTCAGCGTAATTTGCTACGCTGACGACACGCTGGTCCTGGCGCAGGGGAGGTCGCACCAGGCGGCGGCCGAATTAGCGGCACGCGGGGTTGCGACAATCGTAGAGAGGATCCGGCAATTGGGACTCGAGGTGGCCTTGCACAAGTCCGAGGCCATGTGTTTTCATGGTCCTCGGAACGCGCCACCATCGGGTTCCCAAATAACGGTAGGAGGGGTTCTCATCGGTGTCGAGTCGACGATGAAGTACCTGGGACTCGTCCTCGACAGCCGGTGGAATTTCGTGGAGCATTTCCGACGTTTGGCTCCCAGACTGGAGCGGGCCGGGGCTGCCTTGGGGCGGCTCCTGCCCAATCTGGGGGGTCCAAACGCCTCCTGCCGGAGGCTCTACGCGGGGGTCGTGCGGTCCATGGCCCTTTACGGAGCTCCGGTGTGGGCGCGTTCCGTGAGGCGACGACCGGTACGTCCCAGAGGGTCATGGCCATCCGGTTAGCCCGGGGATACCGCACGGTCCCCGGGGAGGCGGCGAACCTCCTTGCCGGATTACCGCCATGGGATCTGGAGGCAAAAGTCCTCGCGCACATGTGGGAGTGGCGCGAGGAGGCAGGACGCCGGGGCGTAACTCTGTTGCCGCAAGAAATCGTGGCACGGCGGACAGAGCTCCGGCAGGATCTCATGGCGGCATGGAGAGTGCGATTGTCGCAACCCAGCGCTGGGCACGCCACAATTGCGGCGATAAGTCCCCTCTTTGAGGAGTGGCTGGAGAGGCGCCACGGCGTCCTCACCTTCCGCCTGACGCAGGTCCTCACCGGACACGGGTGCTTCGGGAGGTACCTGTTCCGGATAAGGCGGGAGGAAACGCCCGGGTGTCACCACTGTGTGGATCGCCCGGAGGACACGGTGGAGCATACGGTGGAGGTCTGCCCGGCTTGGGCGGAGCACCGCCGTGTCCTCGCGAAAGCGATCGGCGGCGGCGATCTCTCGCGTCCGGCCCTGGTCCAGGCCATGGTACGGAGCGAGAGTGCATGGGAAGCCATTACCTCCTTCTGCGAAGCAGTAATGCTCGTGAAGGAGGAGGCGGGACGCGTGAGGGAGAGGCAAGCTTTGCACCCTCACGCCCCTAGTCGCCGCAGGAGACGCCCTGGGCGTCGGGAATTGGCAGCCGATTCCCGGCCACCGTAGGCGCGGGCTTGCGGACGGCGAGCAATGGGTAGCTCGCCGTCTGGTAAGGACCAAGCCCGAGTCGACGGCGCGTCGTGTTCCACGCGCGCCTCAAAGAGATGTCAGCACTATTGACGGGGTCCGCTAGGGCCGATGCCAGTTAGGGTTGCGGGATGTTCGAAAGAGTTACCGTGGCCCCGGCACAGGCAACAGAAGGAACACGGGTGGGTTTTAGTCAGTAAAAGTCTGACACGCCCTCCCGCTCCGCCCAGAGCGGGAGAAGTCATTTGATGATTTCCCATCCACAAAAAAAAAAAAAAAAGGCCTGTAGAAATAGCTGGCCTCTTACTCATTTAAAACTCCGTTCTACGCTAGGCCAGTTTCACTGACAAGCAGCGGACTGTACCTACTTAATCTATTCAAATAAATTAAATTGAAGTGTCTGTTTGTATTGTCAAAATAACAACTATTCACTAAATGCATATGAAAGTATATACGGAACTTATAATAACAGAAAAAGCAATATTTTTTTTCTGTCTGGCTGTTTGTTCTGACTGATTTTGACGGGACTTTCACTGGCAGATAGCTGATGTTACGAGGAGTAACTTGGGCTACTTTTATTTTAGGAAAATAATTAGAGTTCCGCTCAAAAAATTAAAACCCATGAACACAAAGTGAACAAAAAGTCGGATTTGAAAAATTCTTTTTGCATTTGGTAGCCCAATGCTCGAGGATAATTATAGGCTATTTAACATAACGCTACGACCCTTAGAATCCGAGCAAAAAGAAAAAAGTCAGAAAGAACACTAAGCGAAAACGAAGTACTAACGCGGGCGGGCGATGCAACCGAACGGATCGGACGAGGGAGTTTTATTAAAATATGGCTGTTATGTTAGTATATTGTGTATCTTACGATTTCCACGCGAACGAAGTCGCGGGGGACAGCTAGTTAATTCTATAAAGCGTGACAGTCAGGCTAAGCAAACAATAGATAAGTAGGTACAATCCCTTCCCAACCATTAATTTCCTAAACCAATCCTCGACATTTCCGAACTGATTACTCGACCTCATTAGTATTACACAAAGTAAACACATTTAGCAGCTGAAGCTAAATAAGGCGGTAACGGGAACAACACAACCGAAACGTATTCGTGTAACATATTCTCGTAAACGTAAAATTGATTCCAAACACCTGTGCGCCCGCGCAACTAAAAACAAAAAGAGTGTGGGAATTGAACGGCGTAGGGCTTCGGTATGTGGTCCTGCGGTTTGTACTGAGGATTGGTTGGAAGGTGGTACGAAGGGCCAAGGTATAGGATCTAATTAGTAGTACCTATCTATGAAAGTTTATGTTCCACCAAAGCTAGCTCAAACGGCCGTACCTATTACAAACAAGGTTTTTCTTTACCTGGACCCAGGTTTAAACCATTGAGCCATTTTTTGAATTTCGAACTTTATTTCGACAATGTTAAAGTTCTAAACACAAAATAGTCATTTATGCTACAAGTGCGGAAAGTGGGTGATTTCCGGCGAGTGGCATTTTTATTAAGTCGACACGAGTAGGAAATCATCTTACGCACGTGTATCATAACAACGTTTTACTATGCATTGTGCGAGGAAATAAAAAAATATATATTGAAAATTTATTTGTTGATAAAAATTTAAATATAGAGTAATTTAATAACGCGTTTAATGAACTATTAGTTTTATTGTACATTTTTTAAGAATGATAATCTGTATCTACTTGAGTAAGTAAAACTTTTCTCAAAATAATAAAAACTCGGCGTTGCAGTTGGGCTGACGACGGCGTTAAAATTTAAAAAAAAAAACTGAAAAGTAAAAAGCACTAATATGAAAAAGTGGCACTTTCCGCACAATTTGGCTACTTGGAAAACGTTCTTTTCGAGCACATGCATTGTAAAATCATAGTTTACAATGCATGTGCTCGAAAAGAGCGTTTGCTACTACTATTAACTAGTGCTTTTTACTTTGCATTTTTTTTTTAATTTTTAACTCCGTCGTCAGCCCGACGCAAAGAGTTTTTACTATTTGAAAAAGTTTTACAAATTAATCAAGTACAGATTATCATTCATATAAAAGGTATTATAAAACTAATACTTCATTAAACGCGTTATTAATTACTCTAGATTTAGATTTCGATCAATAAATTAATTTTAAATATTCATTAAATATGTTTGGCTGACGTATATTTTGCTATTGCCTTTTTGCCAAACGACGCAGCTATTTGCACATGCGCAGTAGTAGATATGTATGCTGAGCGCGCATGTATTTAGAATAAGCCCGCCATTTTACTAATTTCTCGCTTAATTGGGAGTCGATCTGTGTAAATTTTAATATTTTTTATTTCCTCGCACAATGCAAAGTAAAACGTTGTATGATACACGTGCGTAAATTGATTTCCGACTCGTGTCGACTTATACAAATCCCCTACTTTCCGCACTAGTAGCATAAATAACTATGAAACTCGAGTCAAAGATGACAATTTTGTATTAAGAACAACAAGAACTTTACATTTAGTCGAATAAGGTCCGAATATAAAACTGGAGCTAACCACCACTTCTTAAAACAGTATTATTGTAATCTTACTTGAGTGTGGGAAAGAGATGGAGCTAGACGTCCTGTATAGCTTCATCTCTTTCTCACACTGAAGTAACATTAAAATAATACTGTTTTGAGGTGGTGGTTGGCCCCCTGAACCGAAGGTTTTAACCTCGGGTTGATCTCGTTTTGTAATAAAACGGAATACGTTCCAAAAAAGCTAATGAAGTTTTCCGACTCTGAAAAACTTAGATCTGTCAGCTGCTACTGCCAACTAAATCTTTACCATAGAAGATATAGGTACACTGATTTTAAGAATATTAAATTACACAAGTGACAAGTAAGGTTTATATAAGTTCCGGCATGAAATGCTGATAAAGACAGACGAAGAGTTACCGAAGCCTTCTAAATTACAATCATTATAAACTCAAAAGAGCTTTCATTCTAGCATCTATACTTCTGGTATTGTAGTAAGTACCATATTCGAAAAAATGTTTTTTTTTTTATACAGATAGTATTCCTAGCTTCTGCCCGCGACTTCGTTCACGTTGAAGTCGTAAGACACCACAATATACTAAACCAACAGCCACGTTTTTATAAAACTTCTCTGTATACTACGTTTGGAGTTTTGGTCTGAGCATGCAGCCAAAATATACAGAAAGTCAGGACTGGAGACGCGCGAGCATGCGACGGACTTATCCGTGGGAGAAGCAGCTCGTCCTCGTCGAACCTCTAAGCTGTTTGCTTTGTTGAAAGTTTTATTTTTTTTTTTATTCGAGATAGGTTTGCTCTTGACTCTAGTCTAGATCAGAGATGACAGAGACAAAGTCGACAATGGGGCGAGCTTACCCAGAAGAAGCCACTCACTCTCACTGTTCACTCTCACTTTGAAGAGATTGGGGTTGTATGCGTTCGGAAATTACGCAGGCAGAGAGTTCCACTCCTTTGCTGTGCGCATCACAAAAGACATTTGGAAACGCTTAGTGCGAATTGGTGGAATTGCAACTAGGTAGGGATGGTAATCTGCAGTGCGTCTAGATTTCCGATGGTAGAAGGGGGCCGGCGGAATGAGGTCGTGGAGTTCTTGAGCACACTCACCGAAGTATAATCTGTAGAAGACCGACAAGCAGGCAACCTTGCGGCGATGAGCCAAGCTGTGAAGCTTGGCATCCACAAGTTTTACGTCGCCAATGAGCCTCTTAGCTCTGCGTTCCACCGAGTCAACTTGTCGTCAACTGCATACTAAAATTCTCGCCATTTTTTTTTTTAATTTTCGCGAGTGCCCAAGGAGCTCCAAGTAGGAAGCCTATGCCAAAAAAGGCACCGAATAGGGCTGATGAGGAGGGTTTCGTGACGGTGCAAAGGAGGAAGCGTCAGTCGCGAACGAACAAGAACCGCTGTGGCAAAGCTCCTACGGAGCCGGAAGTCAGCTTGCGTGCCGCAAAGCCGAACACACCGGTGTACATCTCCCGCCTACACTACACCACTAAGGCGGAGGACATCGTGGAGTACGTGCGCCAGAAGACGAGGTACGCGCCGAGGGTGCAGTTACTGGAGTCGCACCGCAACGTCAACTTCAAGGCGTTCGTGGTGCGCATACCAACATGCTACCTGCACCTGGTGATGGAAGAAAGCTTTTGGCCGCAGGATGTGGTATTCCGCCGCTTTCGCGGACAAGTGCCACCAGAACGCACAAAGACTTAGTGCAACTAAGTGATACTAACATAGTTATTAAGTTTTATTTATTAAAAAAATTGTTACTATATTTGTTATGTATACTTAGGTTAAGGTATGTATCTATGGGTCTTTGTTACCTGATAATAAATGGTTATATTATTATTATAAAATATATAAATAAACAAATAATAATTTAAAAGGTTAAATCTGTAACTATATGCAATATTCTAATCTTTTGGCCCTTCTTTTTACAATTTGCGGTAAACTATAGAAGAATACGAACATAATGCAGTATTGCTAATCCCCCATACGCGTAGCGTGATAATATATAGCCTATTCGATGATCAGACCTATATGGAACATTTGTGCAAAATTTAAACAAAATCTATTCAGTAGTTCTTGCGCCAATCGAGAAAGAAAAACGGACAAAAATTATAAAAAACTATAGATAGATAGAATACTCTTTATTATGTAGGTACACCATAAATATTACAGATATACAAGTAGAACTATGTTTTTGACATCAGACTCGTTCCCACACCTCGTAGCAATTACTTTTTTTCAAAAATATGTATACTGATGTAACAAACGCTTTGTTCTGATCATCTTATGCGAACACATTTGAAGATAACCATACAGTCGCATACTATGACAACAACAGTATAGTTATCGCAACGTAACGTGTAACGGATATTATAGTCAAAAAGGTCAGGTATTGTGCTGTTGTCTTACTATCTACTGTAATCCGACGCATGAGCATAGTTTGTTCATGCATTTATTATTTACCAATCTATGGAATGATTACTTAATCCGTGAGAGAAAATTTAATCTTACAGGGAGCCGACAGGGAGAGGGTATATTCAACTCAGTATCAGAACCTGGCAGCAAAAAGGGCTCATTCTATAAGAGGATATGTAAGGATATGCAGAACTGAGACTTAGGATGTAAACAGTTCATCATACAACATCACATTAATGTCTGCCATTGTCTAAATCCAAATCCCTGCCTATGCCATACTTTCAGATTAAGCAATTACACGTTGGAAAATCAAAGATATCTACAAATCTTTTTCCATGAAATAATTTCAGAGCTTCAACTCCGAGACAGAAGTATGATATTCTTATATTAGAAAACAACTCCATAATCTTGTATCAAAAACATAAATGATACATGGCTACACATTAGATGATCCCGTGGGAGTCAGGAGCGACAATGGGGCGCAGGCGCAATGCTGACCGCAGCCGCAACCTGTTCCCGCGACGTCTGTCTGGTGTGTTCCTATTTCATCCTCTAGATTAGTCCAGGTGTCTACCAAATTTTACTTGAAACGGAACACGTAATTTTAAAATGCAGTCAACATAAAAAAGGTACTTAAAAGCATAGGTTTCGTCGTTGAACACATTATTAAATTTTTACAAAATGTCTCCTAGGTAATAATGAGTGAAGAATGAAGAATACAGTCAATAAAGTACAAATAAACGCACTGCTTTTAACAACAACTCCAAATTAAGCTACCTTACCAACATTATGACTATAAGGATGTAGTTGCAGGTACTGAGTTTGCGGTTGCAAACACTTATTGAATACTCATGGTACCACAATATTTTATAATTGCGATTAAATTAATATGCAAATGACGCAATTATATCAATGTAACACCAATTTCCTAATTTGGAAAAATAAAACAAATCATATTTCAGATTCCCATATTCGGATATTAAATTAAAATTACAATAACACAGCATTACCATTACACAGTTCACAATTCAAACTGAACATTGAACTACTTAAGTACTTACTTTTTACTGTGAACTATTTCTCAAACAGCATGCATTCACGCGGGTCTGTATGAAGCAATGGTCTCGCTCGACCAAGGGACACCCGTCTCATCTCGGACACCGGTGGGAATCTCCCTCCGCTGATGACCCATGATCCATGTTAACAAGGCCGTGACGAAGAATGTGACATAAAAGAATCTTGGATATTAATATCAATAAGACTTAGGCTGCGGGCATGAAACCAGCGGCGAGGAGCGGTGGCGGCGGAACAATTTTGTACCGTCGCCACCGCCCCGCTCGCCCACCGCTCCTTGCCGCTGGTTTCGTGCCCGCAGCCTTAGATTCTTGTACAGTAGCCCGCACATCAGTGGTAACAAAACCGTATTCTATTGATTCATTCAACTCTGTACTACGCTAGGAGAGCTTAAGGTCACAGTGTTACCACCGACGTGCGGTCGACTGTACGCTTTGTCAAATTATAAGGGTAGTTTTAAAGAACGCCAGAATAGAGGTACTTCTATAATATAATCCACAGAAGTGGATCTAGTGGTGACAAAGATACTCTAAAGAAGAGCGATGATTAGCTACGGCAAAGGGACTATGAAGAAGACGCACAAGGCATGACACTACAAAAGGTCTCCAGAGATTTGGTAGGAAAGAAGGAATTTCTGTTAGTAAGGAAGATCTTCAGAAGTATCACATAGGAGTGTGTCACAAGCCACTATAGGTGATAATGGAACAAAAGATGTAAACAAATTGGATTAGGTCAATCCCAATAGAACAACAATAGCCCAACGAGTAGCGCAATCTGGTGATCGTGAGATAAAATCCCTTATCTACGAGGTATTCTTGTAATAGATATTATAAAGATGTGTCTACCTCTTTTAACTAACCAGTCTTTCAAAGGGATAATCGTGTTTCCCATTTGGGATTATGTAGGTCAGATAGGCAGTCGCTCCATGTAAAATACAGCTGCATCCGCTTATACTGGAAGGCGACCCCAAAATATTAGAGAAAAGGCAAGGAAGAGGATGATCAGTTTTGACTAAACTCAACCTGAGATCTTACTTGCGATGAAAAAGTGATAATAATGAAATGAGAAGGCACGAGTATTGATCACCACACTTGCTCAAGACGGCTAGATTCTTAGGTAAACTTAAGACCATTGAGAATCTGTATAGGCTAATGACCATGTTTCAAAGCAACGATGCCGTGACGAGGAATGTGATACACAACACGTGGACCCATGACTCATGGGAAGAGGGTTGGCTTCACGAGCTCGATAGCCATTGATCTGACAAGTGTAGGTAGCGACACCTGGGTGTAGGTTCGTCGATTCATCGAAGTATGGAATTACAAACGGATCATGTTTGAGAAGTTTGTAACAAGTGAGTTTACAAGGTTTACTTATTACGGGTCGTGTCAAGGGTGCTACACGTATGTTCGGGAGTGTTTGTAGAATAACGAAACCAACCCGAACAAATTATTACACATATTCGATTTTCATTCGGATCGTGCCATAATCATGTTCGGGTCGGCTCGGGCTATCACGCCTTGTTTCGCCGAAGGGTTGCGCAGCAGTGTAGTTTAGTACATCCACATTTCGCCAGTTATACTTAAGTCCCATGTAATAGGGGGCGGGTCTATTGCCATCAACTGGGCACAAATCCAGACTCCGGGCTGCTACTGAGAAATTCCATATAGAAAAACCCAATAACACTTCGCCTGACCTGGGAATCGAACCCAGGACCTCATGCTCAGCAGTAGCGCTTGCGACCACTAGACGAACGAGGTAGCCGAGCAGTTAATATATATAGGGATTCGATTTTACAGCCGGCTGTGCCGAAACATGCGACCCGAACATGATTGTGTCAAGCACCCTTTAGTTACAGAATCTTTAGAACTCGTATCGCTGTACCTGCTTCCCGTGGACCTTGAGAGAAATATTCGCACGTGTAAAGTATCACGACCATCATATGTTTAGCAACCTTTTCTTCTCCTCATATTCTGTGACATTAAAATAACCTAATTCTACAAATGGTCGAGAAAAGTTGGCTCATCTCACCTCTTCTCCAGATTAGACCCCAACAAACTTGCCTGAATAAAAAAGGAGCCTTGGTTACAAAATAAGCAAATATTAATCAAAGAAAGAAGCTTGGAAATAGCAAATTTATTAGACATTTGGATGGTGTGTGCAAACTCGACATATAAATATCGACATGACTGCACGTTGAGACAATTTAAAAGCATAAACTATTACCTCTTTACTAAGAAACGTATAGCGTCAGTATGTTGTCAAATTACTGACGACTGAAAGAGATAAATCGGTGTGTAATTATCAGTGATCGGAATAGGGTGAGTATATTTACCTACAGTTTGTAGAACAGAGACAAAAATCGGAGACTTCCTTACAACAAAAAAATTTTTTACCGGTAAATTTACTAGAACTTTAATTATGTGAATTTTAACATCTTATTAATATTTAAATTGTGAATACCTTTCGTTTTATAACGACTGCTTAAAAAAGGAGCGTTTTCTTGGTTCACGTGATCTTTATTTCGTTAGTCCACCATAACTCCTGATCTACCAAATGAATTTAGGTGCCGTGAGTGACACTGTATTTTTTTTGATGTAACTCGCGGCAATATGTACCTAATTTTTTTTATTTGGTTTTGGGTTCTATTACGCTATTTTCTTTCGCGCTGTTTTCACAATTTGATTGCACGATAAACATTGAGGTTAAAAGGTAGCCACTTTATAAAACAAATTCGACTGTAAATTCTTTACATTCATTTATTGTCAAATCAAACATCAATGAAACAAATAGAAATATGAACTACAAAAACAATTTGTCTCTTAAAATAAAGATTTTAAAACTATAATTCAATCAAATACCTAGAAAAATAAAACAAATCATAAATCAGTGTCGTCATTATCAGTACCATGACTTATTTTGTTTTCTCGTAGGAAATTAAAGTAGATCAACATAATTTTTTCAATATTTTGTACATTCAGTCGGTTTCTTTTTACGTTTAAAACCCATTTATAAATTGAAAACGATCTCTCAACATCCACAGATGTAAGTGGTGCATATTTGTAAATTAGGTCATCGTCATCTACTTCAATTTCCTTTACAATTTTTTCACTTTTTTCCCGAATCAAGTCGTAATCTGGATTTCGTTCTAGGACTAGCTCTAATTTATTTTCGACTACTTTATTAGAAGACCAACTTAAAATACATCGAACGTTGTCTATAATTTCTAAGCTCTCTAATATAGATAACTGGGTTTTTTGAAGTTTAGTTATTGCTTCTTCGATAACAGTGAAGTTTTCATTTATAAAATTCAGATCTAATTTAATGTTTTCATCGTTAATAGCTTCTTTTGCTTTCCTTATGGACAAGGCTTCGTTGTTATTAAGACAGTTTAATACATTGGATATTTCCTGAAAGTATTTTGATAAATAACTCGCTGTCTTCAACCATGTACCCCATCTTGTTATTACGGGTTGTGGTGGAAGTGGTATATTAGGATATATATTTTTGAATATTTTTACCCTGTTGGGTGATTTTAAAAATATCTTTTTTATATTTGATATCAAAGTATCAACATTTTCATATTGAGAACGCACTTTTTCTGATACTCTATTTAATGCGTGTGCCAAACATGTGATATGGAGCATGTTGGGAAAATCATGTTTTAATAAACGTCCGGCTCGTAACATATATGCGACACTGTCAGTGCATAGCATTAAAACATTATTTATTTTTTCTGAAAATGATTCGCCCCACATTTCACTTAGAGATTCTGTAACAAATTGGGCTATTGTTGCCCCATTTACTGTTTCTAGTACTTTACAAGCAATCAAGTATGGCTGAGTTGCAACATTTTTTATAAGAGGCATCACCATTAAATGCACTATAAATCTGCCCATAAAATCGGTAGTTTCATCAAGTGATATCCATACTTTATTGTCTCCTATTGTATTATAAATTGTCTTTAATCGATTTTGAAAGACAATATTTAAGTATTTTTTTCGTAACAGAGATTCAGATGGGACTTTCTTTTTCGGGCAAATACAGCAACAATTACAACATAAATATTTGTCGAAAAATGTTTTGAATGCTACATTATCAACTTGATTCCAAGGTATGTTACACAATATTAAAAAGTTTATGAAATCACTGTAAAATTCTTCATCAGGCTTTTGTCGCCTCCCTTGGTGCACTGCTCCTTTGATGTGCCGATCAACATTACTTTTATGTGTAGCTGTTAATGAAACCTCACATTTTGTGCAGAATATGGTACCACTTGCTTCGTCATAAACTAGTTCAGGATTATTTAAAATCCAACTCTTTACCACTTCAGGTCTCATGTTCGCTATTGCGGTCAAAATATAAATAAAATTACCTGAAAAAATTAAAACAATTGAATTAGCCTTGTGAGGAGGATGAAGAATAACACGATTGACAAACCTAAAGATGGAAAATTCACTATTTGATTCGATAACCATTGATTCAAAGAACATCTGTCATGCATGGCCTCTATACGCTGTGTCCTGGTGGCCTACCGCGAGTTCTTAACGCGATTCAATTTACGCTCAGGGATCGAGATGGCGCTAGACGACTTGTATAGCTCTGTCTCCTTCCAACAGCCTAAACTGGATCGCGTTAAGAGCTCGTGGTAAGGCCTTTGGCTCTAAAATATCACGAATATGACTAGTGTATGGATTAATCCGTTTCTCTAGGCACAATTATCAATCCTAAATTGAAAATATGTATAATATTTAAAAGCCGAGGATCATAGAACGTTACACCTACGTACTTTGGCACTTTTGAGGTTATGCTGTCAAAAGCATAGACTTAGAGAGGAAACGAATTGTAAGACCATTTATCTCTTTCCTGTAAGACATATTTATTGTCTACGGTAATGTAGAGGAAAGAGATAGATGGTCATGTGATTTCTTTTTTTTCTTTCTAGAAGGTGTGACCAATTTTATTTGACATTTGGCTAGGGAAACCTCTAAGTCTATGGTCATAAATAAGTCTGCAGCCATGACTACAACCACAGCTAACCATTTATATAAACACAATGCAGTAAAATATATTTATTTATGTCAATGGCTAAAACCACAAATCGCACAGTAAGTACGTAACGAAGCAAGAGCAACAAATTAAGGAGCGCGCGGTGAACGTTTTGACAGTTGTCATGCTCGTCAGGGTATACATGTTCTGTGGTCATGTCACAATGCGTTTCGCGTAATATTTTCTACGTAATAGAATGTTTCGTTTTTAGTCATGCATTTTTCTATATTTACTATCAACCTGTTATTTGCAACTCAAATCGGCGTACCTAATCCATAGCCCCATATAAAAATGATTACAGTGACTTTAATTTACAAGAACCAGCAAATACAGTCCAGTCTCAAACAACAACGTCGGACTTTTGGTCTGCTTGAATTAAATCGATTACTTATTTTTAATAAAAAAAAAAAGTTCATAAGGCTTAATATTAAAATTAATTGTACTTACGGTGTATGCAGAAAAGTTAAATTCAACGGTATCCAAATCACAAATATCGGAGTCCAAGAAACGTCAGCCAAAGTCATAGATCCGTAGTTAAACAGTACCAAGTAGTAACTTTCAAATCGGAATACCAGAAAACAGAGCCAAGTCGATAGTAAATCAAACACCAAGAGAACAGAAAACAGAACACGCGTGCGCAAGACAAAAGTCAAGGAACGAGTGACAGGGAAGGGGTGGGGTCCGTCCGGTGGGGGCGAGTGAGAGAGTGTTACATGCGTACGCGCGGGGTTTAGCAAAGATTACTAAGCCTTTTTGCAGTTAAAAACACGTCGCTCATTATTCCGTAAGGAACACGACAGCAACAAGAACTTGGTGAACAAACCTGTTGTTGCTTTAGTAAGTGTCCCTTGTGAAAAATCATTATTAAAAAATGTTCAATATTAGTCTACAAATTCCTGAGAAATCACATCACAACAAAATAGAAATCCGTTCATTCGTTTTTTTTTGTTACCATGGTAAACTTACCTAAGGCTTTAAGTAACATAGCGTAGCTGTTCAAAAATCACTACGGGGTTACTTTTAAACTTTCTAAAGCATGACTTTCTCAATAAAGAGAGAGAGAGAGAGAGAGAGATCATTTATTTGTCCAAAACATGAGTATACAGACACATGGCATGCAAGATGTTACTATAAAGATAAATCAGTCATGTTTTGCCTTGGCGGCGTACAAATATTAATGGGGTATTAGTAGGTTATTACATAGATAGCAAATAATTATGCATTAAAATTAGAATTTGAATACAGAATAATGTCATTAACTATTCATAAATAATTAAATTAGTCAATGAAATGTTAAATAATTAGGAATTACCAAATTAGATTAATTATACTTAAACATCAAATAATTAATGTATCCATTATTCAAATAATTATAAACATTAAAGAATCATAAGTGTATCCATTATTCAAATAATTTAGATTAAAAAAAAAAAAAAAAAAAAATAATCTAAATTATAATTAAAAAATTAACAATGTCAGTACCTACTACGGAATAATGTTATTAACTCATCATAAATAATTAAATTAGTCAATTAAATGTCAAAATAATTAGGAATAATCCAATTAAGTTAATTTATCATTCATAAATTCGTCAGTGCTGTAGTAAGCTTTCTCTAAAAAAAGATTTTTTAACCTACTTCTTAATTTTTCAGTTGTATGTTCCCTCCAATGTTTTGGTAGCGTATTGTAGAGAATTGGCGCCATACAGAATATGCTTTTACGCAGCAGAGCTGTCTTGGATCTAGGAATGCAAAGTTTGCTATTGTCACGTCTATTTCGCATTACTTGGTCTGACAATAGGGGGAATAGGTGTGGGTTCGATTTGACAAACATAATGGTCTCTAAAATGTACATGGATGGAAGGGTTAATATCTTATATTTTATGAAAAATGGTTTGCAGCTCTCGGTGACATGAAGTCCAAACATAGTTCTAAGGCACCTCTTCTGGGTTTTAAAAATGTCATTTTTATTTGTTGAATTGCCCCAAAAAATTATACCATATCTTAAGTTAGATGATACTAATCCATGGTAAGCAGTTAACAACGCATCAACATTTAATATCGGAGCTAATTTGTACAGTGCATATGTGGATTTACTAACTTTTTTGCTTAAGGCTTCTGTATGTGCTTTCCAATCTAATTTAGTGTCTATAGTTACTCCAAGAAATTTGGTTGTGTCAACTTTGTTTATGTTATTTCCACAATAGTGTACATTAACATTTGGAATGGTTGATCTTTGGGCAAAGTGCATAATATTAGTTTTTCCAAGATTTATCTTAAGATTGTTATTTTCTAACCATTTTATCATAGATTCTATAGAATTCTTAATATCAGCTTCGTATGTGTCTCTGTTTTTACAGGTAATTGTGATGGTACTATCATCGGCAAAAAGTGTCATTGGGTGGTCGATACTTTTGGGTAGGTCATTAATATACAATATAAAAAATAGTGGGCCTACGACAGTACCTTGTGGCACGCCAAATTTAACTACACGCTCTTTTGAGCTATGAATTATTTCATGCTTATTGCTTTTATTTACTGCCGAAATTTCTGTAAATTGTATTCTGTTGCTTAAATAGGATTGAACAAGGCTTGAGACATTTCCTCTAATTCCATATGCTTCTAATTTCTCAATTAGAATGTCGTGACGCACATGGTCGAATGCCTGTGTCATGTCACAAAATATTGTACATACAGGAATATTCGCATCTACTTTTGTCATGACATTGTGTAAAAAATCATATATTGCCAAGTTTATTGTTTTACCATTTCTGAACCCTTTCTGTTCTTTCGTGAGTATATTTTCTTTTTCAAGATAATTATACAACTGTTTATATAAATACTTTTCAAATATTTTTGACATTATACTTATAAGGGATATGGGTCTATAAAATTGCATTAGCTCTTTATTTTCTTTTTTAAATAATGGTTTAACTATAGATATTTTAAGTGCATCCGGAAAGGTACCAGTCTCTATACATAGATTAATTATATGGCTTAGATGCATCGATATTTCACTTGCTACTGATTTTATAACTTTTGTTGCTAGACCATCGTATCCTACACTATTTGTGTTTTTTAAAGTTTTTATAATTTTAAACACCTCGTTTGGCAGACATGGAGCCAGGAAAAAAGAATCTTTTCTTGTTTGTATCAATGAAGTTGCTTTTTTTCCAGATTCTGCTATAGGATTAATTTTGTCAACGAAATAATTATTGAATGCATCTGCAATGTCCTTTGGGTCCGTGATAATGTCATTGTTGACACTAATTTTGTCAATACAATTTTTCGGAATGTTGAATTTTGAGTTATTTATTATTTTCCAAGTGGCTTTAGATTTATTTTCTGAAGTATTTATTGTGTAGTTGTTTTGTGCTTTCTGAGTGAGTTTAACAATTCTTTTAAACAGTTTAGAGTAATTAGTAAGTTTTCTTTTATTGATCTGGTTTGGTTTAAGTCTGTATTGCCATAAAAGCTGTCTTTTCTTTTTACTGCATAGTTTAATGCCACGTGACACCCATTTCGGTTTTCTCATAGTATTTATTCTGACATTCTTTTCGGGAAAGCATAAGTTATAAAATAATGAAAATATGTCAAGGAAAGATTTGTACGCTGCATTAGGATTATTGGTTTTGTAAATGTCAGAAAAAGATAAATTATTTAAGCAATTTTTAAATTTTGTCATATTTTCATTGCAGTAGTCACGTCTTTTTACCCACCAGTATTTAATGTTACACTTTTTTTGTACTGGGAATGTCATAAACTGTGCTGTGTGGTCCGACAGAGCTAGTTCCAAGACTTCGACCTTACATGCTTTGCGAAAATTATGAGCAATATTGTCAATGCAAGTTTTACTTTTTAGCCTTGTAGGTTGATTTACAGCTAATTTTAAATTATAGTTTAGTAAAAGGCACTCAAATTCAATAGTTTGATGGTTCCTTTTTAAAATGTCGATATTAAAATCCCCTGCAATGACAACATTATGATACCCCTTCTTAGTTAGCTCTTTTAGGAGAAGCTGTAATTTATCCATACATACGTTCAGGTTATTTAGATTGGGAACTCTGTACACACATGCTAAAACAGTGTTAAAGTTAGGTAACTCTATCGCGCAACATTCAAATATTCCGGGTTCTGATATGTTGGCTACCTTCTTTAATTCGGTGAAGTGATGTCCGTTCTTTACTAAGATGCATGCTCCACCTCTCTTGCTTGCTTTTCTGCAGTACGACGCCGCTAGTTGATAATTTGCCATAGTTAAGTAAGAAAAAACTCCGCAAGATCCAGAAAAAACGCGTAACAAAAAAACAGTTTAATTGAAAGCGATCTTATATAAGTCGTTAAAAATGTAAATGTAAAACCACGTGAAAAAAAAAAACCAAGATAGAATATTTACGCAATAAACGTTTTTATTAAATTAATAAGACTTATAAATTCACATAATTAAAGTTCTAGTAAATTTACCGGTAAAAAAATTTTTAGTTGTAAGGAAGTCTCCGATTTTTGTCTCTGTTCTACGAACTGTAGGTAAATACACTCACCTTATTCCGATCACTGGTAATTATTCACCTGATATAATACGTTTATTAGTAAGGAAGTTACAATAAAATGTGGGAAGATAAGCAACTCACTAACTCATACAGAGTAATAATTCATTAAGAATTTCTGTCAATTTTAAAAAACTTTTACTGCGATATAATTACCTACCTAGGATTTTTTGATGAAACAGACCCTTTGCGCAATTTCTTTACATACGACTAAACATTCAAAATCACCAAAAAATAGAAGAATTAAGTTAAAACTGTGGATCATTCAGTCCGTTTCCCACAAAGACAATAGGACAGAATTAGCTTGTTGTACAACCGTAGCACAAGTTGGCAAGGTCGTGGAGCGAACAGATGCGTTTATAATTCACAATGACGCCATTACTGTACACCTTGTTGAGCAAACTAATGGAGTCCCAGAAAATTGGGTACGGTCACTAGTTGGTGCTCAGCAAGATGGACCAACAACTTTAAAATGGCTGCGGGACAGACTGGATGCGGAAGGCGGAGCACCGGGTATTGCGGCGCCACTGGGGTGAGGCCCGTGTCCAGCAGCGGACTGCTCTACGTTGAGTTGATTGATTGTTAGAAAGAGACAGACTTTAAACAACCAGATCAAACAGGTCTGAATTGTCTGAAAGTGAGACTGAAATAATTTACGCAGAAAGTGATGACTGTGTCTTGTCTGAAGGATCGGACGACGGCGACGAAACAATGGATACGTTGGTCTCTTCACGACAGAAACACACGAAAGGAAATTACGTAATAGTTTTATATGAGGGTCAACATTTTCCTAGAGTTATTGAAAATATAAATTAAAACGAATTTGAAGTTAGGACTATGACATTTTCAACAGGAAACACCTACAAATGGCCAGAAAAACCAGACAAAATGTGGTACCAAGAAACAGATGTCGTGGAGCACATCAGTCCTCTAATCTTGATAAATAAAAGAGGATTTTACACTGTAAAAGAAGTAGAGAAAAACTCCGTTTTTACGTTGTTACTTAAAAAAGATAAAAATTTGATGTGATTTTCATAGGAGTTTGTGATTAACAGTGATAAGTAATTTTATATTGTTGATTTTTATATGTATTTTATACTTTTTTTTTTTTTTTTTTTTGTGGATGGGAAATCATCAAATGACTTCTCCCGCTCTGGGCGGAGCGGGAGGGCGTGTCAGACTTTTACTGACTAAAACCCACCCGTGTTCCTTCTGTTGCCTGTGCCGGGGCCACGGTAACTCTTTCGAACATCCCGCAACCCTAGCTGGCATCGGCCCTAGCGGACCCCGTCAATAGTGCTGACATCTCTTTGAGGCGCGCGTGGAACACGACGCGCCGTCGACTCGGGCCTGGTCCTT